>OX276335.1:226516317-228916317 GCA_946251815.1 Dasysyrphus albostriatus
ACCACTTTCCGGGATCAATTTTTTTTTTGAAGTTTAAGGTAAAAAGTTCGATTTTTTTTGTAATTTTTAAGGTTTTGAACATGACTAAAGGTGCGGAAATGCTTCCAGAATCTATACGGGACGTCGGAAAATTATGGTTGATGGCTTAAAAGATAGGTATTGAATAGAGTTACCTGCCCTAAAAATTTCAAGGTTACCACTTTCCGGGATCAATTTTTTTTTTGAAGTTTAAGGTAAAAAGTTCGATTTTTTTTGTAATTTTTAAGGTTTTGAACATGACTAAAGGTGCGGAAATGCTTCCAGAATCTATACGGGACGTCGGAAAATTATGGTTGATGGCTTAAAGGATAGGTATTGAATAGGGTTGCCTGCCCTAAAAATTTCAAGGTTATCACTTTCCGGGATCAATTTTTTTTTTTAAGTTTAAGGTAAAAAGTTCGATTTTTTTTGTAATTTTTAAGGTTTTGAACATGACTAAAGGTGCGGAAATGCTTCCAGAATCTATACGGGACGTCGGAAAATTATGGTTGATGGCTTAAAAGATAGGTATTGAATAGGGTTACCTGCCCTAAAAATTTCAAGGTTACCACTTTCCGATATCAATTTTTTTTTTGAAGTTTAAGGTAAAAAGTTCGATTTTTTTTGTAATTTTTAAGGTTTTGAACATGACTAAAGGTGCGGAAATGCTTCCAGAATCTATACGGGACGTCGGAAAATTATGGTTGATGGCTTAAAAGATAGGTATTGAATAGGGTTACCAGCCCTAAAAATTTCAAGGGTACCACTTTCCGGGATCAATTTTTTTTTTTTAAGTTTAAGGTAAAAAGTTCGATTTTTTTTGTAATTTTTAAGGTTTTGAACATGACTAAAGGTGCGGAAATGCTTCCAGAATCTATACGGGACGTCGGAAAATTATGGTTGATGGCTTAAAAGATAGGTATTGAATAGGGTTACCTGCCCTAAAAATTTCAAGGTTACCACTTTCCGGAATCAATTTTTTTTTTTGAAGTTTAAGGTAAAAAGTTCGATTTTTTTTGTAATTTTTAAGGTTTTGAACATGACTAAAGGTGCGGAAATGCTTCCAGAATCTAAACGGGACGTCGGAAAATTATGGTTGATGGCTTTAAAGATAGGTATTGAATAGGGTTACCTGCCCTAAAAATTTCAAGGTTACCACTTTCCGGGATCAATTTTTTTTTTGAAGTTTAAGGTAAAAAGTTCGATTTTTTTTGTAATTTTTAAGGTTTTGAACATGACTAAAGGTGCGGAAATGCTTCCAGAATCTATACGGGACGTCGGAAAATTATGGTTGATGGCTTAAAAGATAGGTATTGAATAGGGTTACCTGCCCTAAAAATTTCAAGGTTACCACTTTCCGGGATCAATTTTTTTTTTGAAGTTTAAGGTAAAAAGTTCGATTTTTTTTGTAATTTTTAAGGTTTTGAACATGACTAAAGGTGCGGAAATGCTTCCAGAATCTATACGGGACGTCGGAAAATTATGGTTGATGGCTTAAAAGATAGGTATTGAATAGGGTTACCTGCCCTAAAAATTTCAAGGTTACCACTTTCCGGGATCAATTCTTTTTTTGAAGTTTAAGGTAAGAAGTTCGATTTTTTTGTAATTTTTAAGGTTTTGAACATGACTAAAGGTGCGGAAATGCTTCCAGAATCTATACGGGACGTCGGAAAATTATGGTTGATGGCTTAAAAGATAGGTATTGAATAGGGTTACCTGCCCTTAAAATTTCAAGGTTACCACTTTCCGGGATCAATTTTTTTTTTTAAGTTTAAGGTAAAAAGTTCGATTTTTTTTTGTAATTTTTAAGGTTTTGAACATGACTAAAGGTGCGGAAATGCTTCCAGAATCTATACGGGACGTCGGAAAATTATGGTTGATGGCTTAAAAGATAGGTATTGAATAGGGTTACCTGCCCTGAAAATTTCAAGGTTACCACTTTCCGGAATCAATTTTTTTTTTGAAGTTTAAGGTAAAAAGTTCGATTTTTTTTGTAATTTTTAAGGTTTTGAACATGACTAAAGGTGCGGAAATGCTTCCAGAATCTAAACGGGACGTCGGAAAATTATGGTTGATGGCTTTAAAGATAGGTATTGAATAGGGTTACCTGCCCTAAAAATTTCAAGGTTACCACTTTCCGGGATCAATTTTTTTTTTTTGAAGTTTAAGGTAAAAAGTTCGATTTTTTTTGTAATTTTTAAGGTTTTGAACATGACTAAAGGTGCGGAAATGCTTCCAGAATCTATACGGGACGTCGGAAAATTATGGTTGATGGCTTAAAAGATAGGTATTGAATAGGGTTACCTGCCCTAAAAATTTCAAGGTTACCACTTTCCGGGATCAATTTTTTTTTTGAAGTTTAAGGTAAAAAGTTCGATTTTTTTTGTAATTTTTAAGGTTTTGAACATGACTAAAGGTGCGGAAATGCTTCCAGAATCTATACGGGACGTCGGAAAATTATGGTTGATGGCTTAAAAGATAGGTATTGAATAGGGTTACCTGCCCTAAAAATTTCAAGGTTACCACTTTCCGGGATCAATTCTTTTTTTGAAGTTTAAGGTAAAAAGTTCGATTTTTTTGTAATTTTTAAGGTTTTGAACATGACTAAAGGTGCGGAAATGCTTCCAGAATCTAAACGGGACGTCGGAAAATTATGGTTGATGGCTTAAAAGATAGGTATTGAATAGGGTTACCTGCCCTATAAATTTCAAGGTTACCACTTTCCGGGATCAATTTTTTTTTTAAGTTTAAGGTAAAAAGTTCGATTTTTTTTTGTAATTTTTAAGGTTTTGAACATGACTAAAGGTGCGGAAATGCTTCCAGAATCTATACGGGACGTCGGAAAATTATGGTTGATGGCTTAAAAGATAGGTATTGAATAGGGTTACCTGCGCTAAAAATTTCAAGGTTACCACTTTCCGGGATCAATTTTTTTTTTGAAGTTTAAGGTAAAAAGTTCGATTTTTTTTTGTAATTTTTAAGGTTTTGAACATGACTAAAGGTGCGGAAATGCTTCCAGAATCTATACGGGACGTCGGAAAATTATGGTTGATGGCTTAAGAGATAGGTATTGAATAGGGTTACCTGCCCTAAAAATTTCAAGGTTACCACTTTCCGGAAAATTATGGTTGATGGCTTAAAAGATAGGTATTGAATAGGGTTACCTGCCCTAAAAATTTCAAGGTTACCACTTTCCGGGATCAATTTTTTTTTTGAAGTTTAAGGTAAAAAGTTCGATTTTTTTTGTAATTTTTAAGGTTTTGAACATGACTAAAGGTGCGGAAATGCTTCCAGAATCTATACGGGACGTCGGAAAATTATGGTTGATGGCTTAAAAGATAGGTATTGAATAGAGTTACCTGCCCTAAAAATTTCAAGGTTACCACTTTCCGGGATCAATTTTTTTTTTGAAGTTTAAGGTAAAAAGTTCGATTTTTTTTGTAATTTTTAAGGTTTTGAACATGACTAAAGGTGCGGAAATGCTTCCAGAATCTATACGGGACGTCGGAAAATTATGGTTGATGGCTTAAAGGATAGGTATTGAATAGGGTTGCCTGCCCTAAAAATTTCAAGGTTATCACTTTCCGGGATCAATTTTTTTTTTTAAGTTTAAGGTAAAAAGTTCGATTTTTTTTGTAATTTTTAAGGTTTTGAACATGACTAAAGGTGCGGAAATGCTTCCAGAATCTATACGGGACGTCGGAAAATTATGGTTGATGGCTTAAAAGATAGGTATTGAATAGGGTTACCTGCCCTAAAAATTTCAAGGTTACCACTTTCCGATATCAATTTTTTTTTTGAAGTTTAAGGTAAAAAGTTCGATTTTTTTTGTAATTTTTAAGGTTTTGAACATGACTAAAGGTGCGGAAATGCTTCCAGAATCTATACGGGACGTCGGAAAATTATGGTTGATGGCTTAAAAGATAGGTATTGAATAGGGTTACCAGCCCTAAAAATTTCAAGGGTACCACTTTCCGGGATCAATTTTTTTTTTTAAGTTTAAGGTAAAAAGTTCGATTTTTTTTGTAATTTTTAAGGTTTTGAACATGACTAAAGGTGCGGAAATGCTTCCAGAATCTATACGGGACGTCGGAAAATTATGGTTGATGGCTTAAAAGATAGGTATTGAATAGGGTTACCTGCCCTAAAAATTTCAAGGTTACCACTTTCCGGAATCAATTTTTTTTTTTGAAGTTTAAGGTAAAAAGTTCGATTTTTTTTGTAATTTTTAAGGTTTTGAACATGACTAAAGGTGCGGAAATGCTTCCAGAATCTAAACGGGACGTCGGAAAATTATGGTTGATGGCTTTAAAGATAGGTATTGAATAGGGTTACCTGCCCTAAAAATTTCAAGGTTACCACTTTCCGGGATCAATTTTTTTTTTGAAGTTTAAGGTAAAAAGTTCGATTTTTTTTGTAATTTTTAAGGTTTTGAACATGACTAAAGGTGCGGAAATGCTTCCAGAATCTATACGGGACGTCGGAAAATTATGGTTGATGGCTTAAAAGATAGGTATTGAATAGGGTTACCTGCCCTAAAAATTTCAAGGTTACCACTTTCCGGGATCAATTTTTTTTTTGAAGTTTAAGGTAAAAAGTTCGATTTTTTTTGTAATTTTTAAGGTTTTGAACATGACTAAAGGTGCGGAAATGCTTCCAGAATCTATACGGGACGTCGGAAAATTATGGTTGATGGCTTAAAAGATAGGTATTGAATAGGGTTACCTGCCCTAAAAATTTCAAGGTTACCACTTTCCGGGATCAATTCTTTTTTTGAAGTTTAAGGTAAGAAGTTCGATTTTTTTGTAATTTTTAAGGTTTTGAACATGACTAAAGGTGCGGAAATGCTTCCAGAATCTATACGGGACGTCGGAAAATTATGGTTGATGGCTTAAAAGATAGGTATTGAATAGGGTTACCTGCCCTTAAAATTTCAAGGTTACCACTTTCCGGGATCAATTTTTTTTTTTAAGTTTAAGGTAAAAAGTTCGATTTTTTTTTGTAATTTTTAAGGTTTTGAACATGACTAAAGGTGCGGAAATGCTTCCAGAATCTATACGGGACGTCGGAAAATTATGGTTGATGGCTTAAAAGATAGGTATTGAATAGGGTTACCTGCCCTGAAAATTTCAAGGTTACCACTTTCCGGAATCAATTTTTTTTTTGAAGTTTAAGGTAAAAAGTTCGATTTTTTTTGTAATTTTTAAGGTTTTGAACATGACTAAAGGTGCGGAAATGCTTCCAGAATCTAAACGGGACGTCGGAAAATTATGGTTGATGGCTTTAAAGATAGGTATTGAATAGGGTTACCTGCCCTAAAAATTTCAAGGTTACCACTTTCCGGGATCAATTTTTTTTTTTGAAGTTTAAGGTAAAAAGTTCGATTTTTTTTGTAATTTTTAAGGTTTTGAACATGACTAAAGGTGCGGAAATGCTTCCAGAATCTATACGGGACGTCGGAAAATTATGGTTGATGGCTTAAAAGATAGGTATTGAATAGGGTTACCTGCCCTAAAAATTTCAAGGTTACCACTTTCCGGGATCAATTTTTTTTTTGAAGTTTAAGGTAAAAAGTTCGATTTTTTTTGTAATTTTTAAGGTTTTGAACATGACTAAAGGTGCGGAAATGCTTCCAGAATCTATACGGGACGTCGGAAAATTATGGTTGATGGCTTAAAAGATAGGTATTGAATAGGGTTACCTGCCCTAAAAATTTCAAGGTTACCACTTTCCGGGATCAATTCTTTTTTTGAAGTTTAAGGTAAAAAGTTCGATTTTTTTGTAATTTTTAAGGTTTTGAACATGACTAAAGGTGCGGAAATGCTTCCAGAATCTAAACGGGACGTCGGAAAATTATGGTTGATGGCTTAAAAGATAGGTATTGAATAGGGTTACCTGCCCTATAAATTTCAAGGTTACCACTTTCCGGGATCAATTTTTTTTTTAAGTTTAAGGTAAAAAGTTCGATTTTTTTTTGTAATTTTTAAGGTTTTGAACATGACTAAAGGTGCGGAAATGCTTCCAGAATCTATACGGGACGTCGGAAAATTATGGTTGATGGCTTAAAAGATAGGTATTGAATAGGGTTACCTGCGCTAAAAATTTCAAGGTTACCACTTTCCGGGATCAATTTTTTTTTTGAAGTTTAAGGTAAAAAGTTCGATTTTTTTTTGTAATTTTTAAGGTTTTGAACATGACTAAAGGTGCGGAAATGCTTCCAGAATCTATACGGGACGTCGGAAAATTATGGTTGATGGCTTAAGAGATAGGTATTGAATAGGGTTACCTGCCCTAAAAATTTCAAGGTTACCACTTTCCGGAAAATTATGGTTGATGGCTTAAAAGATAGGTATTGAATAGGGTTACCTGCCCTAAAAATTTCAAGGTTACCACTTTCCGGGATCAATTTTTTTTTTGAAGTTTAAGGTAAAAAGTTCGATTTTTTTTGTAATTTTTAAGGTTTTGAACATGACTAAAGGTGCGGAAATGCTTCCAGAATCTATACGGGACGTCGGAAAATTATGGTTGATGGCTTAAAAGATAGGTATTGAATAGGGTTACCTGCCCTAAAAATTTCAAGGTTACCACTTTCCGGGATCAATTTTTTTTTTGAAGTTTAAGGTAAAAAGTTCGATTTTTTTTGTAATTTTTAAGGTTTTGAACATGACTAAAGGTGCGGAAATGCTTCCAGAATCTATACGGGACGTCGGAAAATTATGGTTGATGGCTTAAAAGATAGGTATTGAATAGAGTTACCTGCCCTAAAAATTTCAAGGTTACCACTTTCCGGGATCAATTTTTTTTTTGAAGTTTAAGGTAAAAAGTTCGATTTTTTTTGTAATTTTTAAGGTTTTGAACATGACTAAAGGTGCGGAAATGCTTCCAGAATCTATACGGGACGTCGGAAAATTATGGTTGATGGCTTAAAGGATAGGTATTGAATAGGGTTGCCTGCCCTAAAAATTTCAAGGTTATCACTTTCCGGGATCAATTTTTTTTTTTAAGTTTAAGGTAAAAAGTTCGATTTTTTTTGTAATTTTTAAGGTTTTGAACATGACTAAAGGTGCGGAAATGCTTCCAGAATCTATACGGGACGTCGGAAAATTATGGTTGATGGCTTAAAAGATAGGTATTGAATAGGGTTACCTGCCCTAAAAATTTCAAGGGTACCACTTTCCGGGATCAATTTTTTTTTTTAAGTTTAAGGTAAAAAGTTCGATTTTTTTTGTAATTTTTAAGGTTTTGAACATGACTAAAGGTGCGGAAATGCTTCCAGAATCTATACGGGACGTCGGAAAATTATGGTTGATGGCTTAAAAGATAGGTATTGAATAGGGTTACCTGCCCTAAAAATTTCAAGGTTACCACTTTCCGGAATCAATTTTTTTTTTTGAAGTTTAAGGTAAAAAGTTCGATTTTTTTTGTAATTTTTAAGGTTTTGAACATGACTAAAGGTGCGGAAATGCTTCCAGAATCTAAACGGGACGTCGGAAAATTATGGTTGATGGCTTTAAAGATAGGTATTGAATAGGGTTACCTGCCCTAAAAATTTCAAGGTTACCACTTTCCGGGATCAATTTTTTTTTTGAAGTTTAAGGTAAAAAGTTCGATTTTTTTTGTAATTTTTAAGGTTTTGAACATGACTAAAGGTGCGGAAATGCTTCCAGAATCTATACGGGACGTCGGAAAATTATGGTTGATGGCTTAAAAGATAGGTATTGAATAGGGTTACCTGCCCTAAAAATTTCAAGGTTACCACTTTCCGGAAAATTATGGTTGATGGCTTAAAATATAGGTATTGAATAGGGTTACCTGCCCTAAAAATTTCAAGGTTACCACTTTCCGGGGTCAATTTTTTTTTTGAAGTTTAAGGTAAAAAGTTCGATTTTTTTTGTAATTTTTAAGGTTTTGAACATGACTAAAGGTGCGGAAATGCTTCCAGAATCTATACGGGACGTCGGAAAATTATGGTTGATGGCTAAAAAGATAGGTATTGAATAGGGTTACCTGCCCTAAAAATTTCAAGGTTACCACTTTCCGGGATCAATTCTTTTTTTGAAGTTTAAGGTAAGAAGTTCGATTTTTTTGTAATTTTTAAGGTTTTGAACATGACTAAAGGTGCGGAAATGCTTCCAGAATCTATACGGGACGTCGGAAAATTATGGTTGATGGCTTAAAAGATAGGTATTGAATAGGGTTACCTGCCCTTAAAATTTCAAGGTTACCACTTTCCGGGATCAATTTTTTTTTTTAAGTTTAAGGTAAAAAGTTCGATTTTTTTTTGTAATTTTTAAGGTTTTGAACATGACTAAAGGTGCGGAAATGCTTCCAGAATCTATACGGGACGTCGGAAAATTATGGTTGATGGCTTAAAAGATAGGTATTGAATAGGGTTACCTGCCCTGAAAATTTCAAGGTTACCACTTTCCGGAATCAATTTTTTTTTTGAAGTTTAAGGTAAAAAGTTCGATTTTTTTTGTAATTTTTAAGGTTTTGAACATGACTAAAGGTGCGGAAATGCTTCCAGAATCTAAACGGGACGTCGGAAAATTATGGTTGATGGCTTTAAAGATAGGTATTGAATAGGGTTACCTGCCCTAAAAATTTCAAGGTTACCACTTTCCGGGATCAATTTTTTTTTTTGAAGTTTAAGGTAAAAAGTTCGATTTTTTTTGTAATTTTTAAGGTTTTGAACATGACTAAAGGTGCGGAAATGCTTCCAGAATCTATACGGGACGTCGGAAAATTATGGTTGATGGCTTAAAAGATAGGTATTGAATAGGGTTACCTGCCCTAAAAATTTCAAGGTTACCACTTTCCGGGATCAATTTTTTTTTTGAAGTTTAAGGTAAAAAGTTCGATTTTTTTTGTAATTTTTAAGGTTTTGAACATGACTAAAGGTGCGGAAATGCTTCCAGAATCTATACGGGACGTCGGAAAATTATGGTTGATGGCTTAAAAGATAGGTATTGAATAGGGTTACCTGCCCTAAAAATTTCAAGGTTACCACTTTCCGGGATCAATTCTTTTTTTGAAGTTTAAGGTAAAAAGTTCGATTTTTTTGTAATTTTTAAGGTTTTGAACATGACTAAAGGTGCGGAAATGCTTCCAGAATCTAAACGGGACGTCGGAAAATTATGGTTGATGGCTTAAAAGATAGGTATTGAATAGGGTTACCTGCCCTAAAAATTTCAAGGTTACCACTTTCCGGGATCAATTTTTTTTTTGAAGTTTAAGGTAAAAAGTTCGATTTTTTTTTGTAATTTTTAAGGTTTTGAACATGACTAAAGGTGCGGAAATGCTTCCAGAATCTATACGGGACGTCGGAAAATTATGGTTGATGGCTTAAAAGATAGGTATTGAATAGGGTTACCTGCCCTAAAAATTTCAAGGTTACCACTTTCCGGGATCAATTCTTTTTTTGAAGTTTAAGGTAAAAAGTTCGATTTTTTTGTAATTTTTAAGGTTTTGAACATGACTAAAGGTGCGGAAATGCTTCCAGAATCTATACGGGACGTCGGAAAATTATGGTTGATGGCTTAAAAGATAGGTATTGAATAGGGTTACCTGCCCTAAAAATTTCAAGGTTACCACTTTCCGGGATCAATTTTTTTTTTTTAAGTTTAAGGTAAAAAGTTCGATTTTTTTTGTAATTTTTAAGGTTTTGAACATGACTAAAGGTGCGGAAATGCTTCCAGAATCTATACGGGACGTCGGAAAATTATGGTTGATGGCTTAAAAGATAGGTATTGAATAGGGTTACCTGCCCTAAAAATTTCAAGGTTACCACTTTCCGGGATCAATTTTTTTTTTTAAGTTTAAGGTAAAAAGTTCGATTTTTTTTGTAATTTTTAAGGTTTTGAACATGACTAAAGGTGCGGAAATGCTTCCAGAATCTAAACGGGACGTCGGAAAATTATGGTTGATGGCCTTAAAGATAGGTATTGAATAGGGTTACCTGCCCTTAAAATTTCAAGGTTACCACTTTCCGGGATCAATTTTTTTTTTTGAAGTTTAAGGTAAGAAGTTCGATTTTTTTTGTAATTTTTAAGGTTTTGAACATGACTAAAGGTGCGGAAATGCTTCCAGAATCTATACGGGACGTCGGAAAATTATGGTTGATGGCTTAAAAGATAGGTATTGAATAGGGTTACCTTCCCTAAAAATTTCAAGGTTACCACTTTCCGGGATCAATTTTTTTTTTGAAGTTTTAGGTAAAAAGTTCGATTTTTTTTGTAATTTTTAAGGTTTTGAACATGACTAAAGGTGCGGAAATGCTTCCAGAATCTATACGGGACGTCGGAAAATTATGGTTGATGGCTTAAAAGATAGGTATTGAATAGGGTTACCTGCCCTAAAAATTTCAAGGTTACCACTTTCCGGGATCAATTTTTTTTTGAAGTTTAAGGTAAAAAGTTCGATTTTTTTTGTAATTTTTAAGGTTTTGAACATGACTAAAGGTGCGGAAATGCTTCCAGAATCTATACGGGACGTCGGAAAATTATGGTTGATGGCTTAAAAGATAGGTATTGAATAGGGTTACCTGCCCTAAAAATTTCAAGGTTACCACTTTCCGGGATCAATTTTTTTTTGAAGTTTAAGGTAAAAAGTTCGATTTTTTTTTGTAATTTTTAAGGTTTTGAACATGACTAAAGGTGCGGAAATGCTTCCAGAATCTATACGGGACGTCGGAAAATTATGGTTGATGGCTTAAAAGATAGGTATTGAATAGGGTTACCTGCCCTAAAAATTTCAAGGTTACCACTTTCCGGGATCAATTTTTTTTTTGAAGTTTAAGGTAAAAAGTTCGATTTTTTTTTGTAATTTTTAAGGTTTTGAACATGACTAAAGGTGCGGAAATGCTTCCAGAATCTATACGGGACGTCGGAAAATTATGGTTGATGGCTTAAAAGATAGGTATTGAATAGGGTTACCTGCCCTTAAAATTTCAAGGTTACCACTTTCCGGGATCAATTTTTTTTTTTAAGTTTAAGGTAAAAAGTTCGATTTTTTTTTGTAATTTTTAAGGTTTTGAACATGACTAAAGGTGCGGAAATGCTTCCAGAATCTATACGGGACGTCGGAAAATTATGGTTGATGGCTTAAAAGATAGGTATTGAATAGGGTTACCTGCCCTGAAAATTTCAAGGTTACCACTTTCCGGAATCAATTTTTTTTTTGAAGTTTAAGGTAAAAAGTTCGATTTTTTTTGTAATTTTTAAGGTTTTGAACATGACTAAAGGTGCGGAAATGCTTCCAGAATCTAAACGGGACGTCGGAAAATTATGGTTGATGGCTTTAAAGATAGGTATTGAATAGGGTTACCTGCCCTAAAAATTTCAAGGTTACCACTTTCCGGGATCAATTTTTTTTTTTTAAGTTTAAGGTAAAAAGTTCGATTTTTTTTGTAATTTTTAAGGTTTTGAACATGACTAAAGGTGCGGAAATGCTTCCAGAATCTATACGGGACGTCGGAAAATTATGGTTGATGGCTTAAAAGATAGGTATTGAATAGGGTTACCTGCCCTAAAAATTTCAAGGTTACCACTTTCCGGGATCAATTTTTTTTTTGAAGTTTAAGGTAAAAAGTTCGATTTTTTTTGTAATTTTTAAGGTTTTGAACATGACTAAAGGTGCGGAAATGCTTCCAGAATCTATACGGGACGTCGGAAAATTATGGTTGATGGCTTAAAAGATAGGTATTGAATAGGGTTACCTGCCCTAAAAATTTCAAGGTTACCACTTTCCGGGATCAATTCTTTTTTTGAAGTTTTAGGTAAAAAGTTCGATTTTTTTGTAATTTTTAAGGTTTTGAACATGACTAAAGGTGCGGAAATGCTTCCAGAATCTAAACGGGACGTCGGAAAATTATGGTTGATGGCTTAAAAGATAGGTATTGAATAGGGTTACCTGCCCTAAAAATTTCAAGGTTACCACTTTCCGGGATCAATTTTTTTTTTGAAGTTTAAGGTAAAAAGTTCGATTTTTTTTTGTAATTTTTAAGGTTTTGAACATGACTAAAGGTGCGGAAATGCTTCCAGAATCTATACGGGACGTCGGAAAATTATGGTTGATGGCTTAAAAGATAGGTATTGAATAGGGTTACCTGCCCTAAAAATTTCAAGGTTACCACTTTCCGGGATCAATTCTTTTTTTGAAGTTTAAGGTAAAAAGTTCGATTTTTTTGTAATTTTTAAGGTTTTGAACATGACTAAAGGTGCGGAAATGCTTCCAGAATCTATACGGGACGTCGGAAAATTATGGTTGATGGCTTAAAAGATAGGTATTGAATAGGGTTACCTGCCCTAAAAATTTCAAGGTTACCACTTTCCGGGAT
Organism: Dasysyrphus albostriatus; assembly: GCA_946251815.1. Taxonomy (NCBI): domain Eukaryota; kingdom Metazoa; phylum Arthropoda; class Insecta; order Diptera; family Syrphidae; genus Dasysyrphus; species Dasysyrphus albostriatus. Next base: position 226,528,673 of record OX276335.1, read on the forward strand.
CAATTTTTTTTTTGAAGTTTAAGGTAAAAAGTTCGATTTTTTTTTGTAATTTTTAAGGTTTTGAACATGACTAAAGGTGCGGAAATGCTTCCAGAATCTATACGGGACGTCGGAAAATTATAGTTGATGGCTTAAAAGATAGGTATTGAATAGGGTTACCTTCCCTAAAAATTTCAAGGTTACCACTTTCCGGGATCAATTTTTTTTTGAAGTTTAAGGTAAAAAGTTCGATTTTTTTTGTAATTTTTAAGGTTTTGAACATGACTAAAGGTGCGGAAATGCTTCCAGAATCTAAACGGGACGTCGGAAAATTATGGTTGATGGCTTAAAAGATAGGTATTGAATAGGGTTACCTGCCCTAAAAATTTCAAGGTTACCACTTTCCGGGATCAATTTTTTTTTTGAAGTTTAAGGTAAAAAGTTCGATTTTTTTTGTAATTTTTAAGGTTTTGAACATGACTAAAGGTGCGGAAATGCTTCCAGAATCTATACGGGACGTCGGAAAATTATGGTTGATGGCTTAAAGGATAGGTATTGAATAGGGTTACCTGCCCTAAAAATTTCAAGGTTATCACTTTCCGGGATCAATTTTTTTTTTTAAGTTTAAGGTAAAAAGTTTGATTTTTTTTGTAATTTTTAAGGTTTTGAACATGACTAAAGGTGCGGAAATGCTTCCAGAATCTATACGGGACGTCGGAAAATTATGGTTGATGGCTTAAAAGATAGGTATTGAATAGGGTTACCTGCCCTAAAAATTTCAAGGTTACCACTTTCCGGGATCAATTTTTTTTTTTAAGTTTAAGGTAAAAAGTTCGATTTTTTTTGTAATTTTTAAGGTTTTGAACATGACTAAAGGTGCGGAAATGCTTCCAGAATCTATACGGGACGTCGGAAAATTATGGTTGATGGCTTTAAAGATAGGTATTGAATAGGGTTACCTGCGCTAAAAATTTCAAGGTTACCACTTTCCGGGATCAATTTTTTTTTTGAAGTTTAAGGTAAAAAGTTCGATTTTTTTGTAATTTTTAAGGTTTTGAACATGACTAAAGGTGCGGAAATGCTTCCAGAATCTATACGGGACGTCGGAAAATTATGGTTGATGGCTTAAAAGATAGGTATTGAATAGGGTTACCTGCCCTAAAAATTTCAAGGTTACCACTTTCCGGGATCAATTCTTTTTTTGAAGTTTAAGGTAAAAAGTTCGATTTTTTTGTAATTTTTAAGGTTTTGAACATGACTAAAGGTGCGGAAATGCTTCCAGAATCTAAACGGGACGTCGGAAAATTATGGTTGATGGCTTAAAAGATAGGTATTGAATAGGGTTACCTGCCCTAAAAATTTCAAGGTTACCACTTTCCGGGATCAATTTTTTTTTTGAAGTTTAAGGTAAAAAGTTCGATTTTTTTTTGTAATTTTTAAGGTTTTGAACATGACTAAAGGTGCGGAAATGCTTCCAGAATCTATACGGGACGTCGGAAAATTATGGTTGATGGCTTAAAAGATAGGTATTGAATAGGGTTACCTGCCCTAAAAATTTCAAGGTTACCACTTTCCGGGATCAATTCTTTTTTTGAAGTTTAAGGTAAAAAGTTCGATTTTTTTGTAATTTTTAAGGTTTTGAACATGACTAAAGGTGCGGAAATGCTTCCAGAATCTATACGGGACGTCGGAAAATTATGGTTGATGGCTTAAAAGATAGGTATTGAATAGGGTTACCTTCCCTAAAAATTTCAAGGTTACCACTTTCCGGGATCAATTTTTTTTTGAAGTTTAAGGTAAAAAGTTCGATTTTTTTTGTAATTTTTAAGGTTTTGAACATGACTAAAGGTGCGGAAATGCTTCCAGAATCTATACGGGACGTCGGAAAATTATAGTTGATGGCTTAAAAGATAGGTATTGAATAGGGTTACCTGCCCTAAAAATTTCAAGGTTACCACTTTCCGGGATCAATTTTTTTTTTTTTGAAGTTTAAGGTAAAAAGTTCGATTTTTTTTGTAATTTTTAAGGTTTTGAACATGACTAAAGGTGCGGAAATGCTTCCAGAATCTATACGGGACGTCGGAAAATTATGGTTGATGGCTTAAAGGATAGGTATTGAATAGGGTTACCTGCCCTAAAAATTTCAAGGTTATCACTTTCCGGGATCAATTTTTTTTTTTAAGTTTAAGGTAAAAAGTTTGATTTTTTTTGTAATTTTTAAGGTTTTGAACATGACTAAAGGTGCGGAAATGCTTCCAGAATCTATACGGGACGTCGGAAAATTATGGTTGATGGCTTAAAAGATAGGTATTGAATAGGGTTACCTGCCCTAAAAATTTCAAGGTTACCACTTTCCGGGATCAATTTTTTTTTTTAAGTTTAAGGTAAAAAGTTCGATTTTTTTTGTAATTTTTAAGGTTTTGAACATGACTAAAGGTGCGGAAATGCTTCCAGAATCTATACGGGACGTCGGGAAATTATGGTTGATGGCTTAAAAGATAGGTATTGAATAGGGTTACCTGCGCTAAAAATTTCAAGGTTACCACTTTCCGGGATCAATTTTTTTTTTGAAGTTTAAGGTAAAAAGTTCGATTTTTTTGTAATTTTTAAGGTTTTGAACATGACTAAAGGTGCGGAAATGCTTCCAGAATCTATACGGGACGTCGGAAAATTATGGTTGATGGCTTAAAGGATAGGTATTGAATAGGGTTACCTGCCCTAAAAATTTCAAGGTTATCACTTTCCGGGATCAATTTTTTTTTTTAAGTTTAAGGTAAAAAGTTTGATTTTTTTTGTAATTTTTAAGGTTTTGAACATGACTAAAGGTGCGGAAATGCTTCCAGAATCTATACGGGACGTCGGAAAATTATAGTTGATGGCTTAAAAGATAGGTATTGAATAGGGTTACCTTCCCTAAAAATTTCAAGGTTACCACTTTCCGGGATCAATTTTTTTTTGAAGTTTAAGGTAAAAAGTTCGATTTTTTTTGTAATTTTTAAGGTTTTGAACATGACTAAAGGTGCGGAAATGCTTCCAGAATCTAAACGGGACGTCGGAAAATTATGGTTGATGGCTTAAAAGATAGGTATTGAATAGGGTTACCTGCCCTAAAAATTTCAAGGTTACCACTTTCCGGGATCAATTTTTTTTTTGAAGTTTAAGGTAAAAAGTTCGATTTTTTTTGTAATTTTTAAGGTTTTGAACATGACTAAAGGTGCGGAAATGCTTCCAGAATCTATACGGGACGTCGGAAAATTATGGTTGATGGCTTAAAGGATAGGTATTGAATAGGGTTACCTGCCCTAAAAATTTCAAGGTTATCACTTTCCGGGATCAATTTTTTTTTTAAGTTTAAGGTAAAAAGTTTGATTTTTTTTGTAATTTTTAAGGTTTTGAACATGACTAAAGGTGCGGAAATGCTTCCAGAATCTATACGGGACGTCGGAAAATTATGGTTGATGGCTTAAAAGATAGGTATTGAATAGGGTTACCTGCCCTAAAAATTTCAAGGTTACCACTTTCCGGGATCAATTTTTTTTTTTAAGTTTAAGGTAAAAAGTTCGATTTTTTTTGTAATTTTTAAGGTTTTGAACATGACTAAAGGTGCGGAAATGCTTCCAGAATCTATACGGGACGTCGGGAAATTATGGTTGATGGCTTAAAAGATAGGTATTGAATAGGGTTACCTGCGCTAAAAATTTCAAGGTTACCACTTTCCGGGATCAATTTTTTTTTTGAAGTTTAAGGTAAAAAGTTCGATTTTTTTTTGTAATTTTTAAGGTTTTGAACATGACTAAAGGTGCGGAAATGCTTCCAGAATCTATACGGGACGTCGGAAAATTATGGTTGATGGCTTAAAAGATAGGTATTGAATAGGGTTACCTGCCCTAAAAATTTCAAGGTTACCACTTTCCGGGATCAATTTTTTTTTGAAGTTTAAGGTAAAAAGTTCGATTTTTTTGTAATTTTTAAGGTTTTGAACATGACTAAAGGTGCGGAAATGCTTCCAGAATCTATACGGGACGTCGGAAAATTATGGTTGATGGCTTAAAAGATAGGTATTGAATAGGGTTACCTGCGCTAAAAATTTCAAGGTTACCACTTTCCGGGATCAATTTTTTTTTTTAAGTTTAAGGTAAAAAGTTCGATTTTTTTTTGTAATTTTTAAGGTTTTGAACATGACTAAAGGTGCAGAAATGCTTCCAGAATCTATACGGGACGTTGGAAAATTATGGTTGATGGCTTAAAAGATAGGTATTGAATAGGGTTACCTGCCCTAAAATTTTCAAGGTTACCACTTTCCGGGATCAATTTTTTTTTGAAGTTTAAGGTAAAAAGTTCGATTTTTTTTGTAATTTTTAAGGTTTTGAACATGACTAAAGGTGCGGAAATGCTTCCAGAATCTATACGGGACGTCGGAAAATTATGGTTGATGGCTTAAAGGATAGGTATTGAATAGGGTTACCTGCCCTAAAAATTTCAAGGTTATCACTTTCCGGGATCAATTTTTTTTTTTAAGTTTAAGGTAAAAAGTTCGATTTTTTTTGTAATTTTTAAGGTTTTGAACATGACTAAAGGTGCGGAAATGCTTCCAGAATCTATACGGGACGTCGGAAAATTATGGTTGATGGCTTAAAAGATAGGTATTGAATAGGGTTACCTGCGCTAAAAATTTCAAGGTTACCACTTTCCGGGATCAATTTTTTTTTTGAAGTTTAAGGTAAAAAGTTCGATTTTTTTTTGTAATTTTTTAGGTTTTGAACATGACTAAAGGTGCGGAAATGCTTCCAGAATCTATACGGGACGTCGGAAAATTATGGTTGATGGCTTAAAAGATAGGTATTGAATAGGGTTACCTGCCCTTAAAATTTCAAGGTTACCACTGATGATGGCTTAAAAGATAGGTATTGAATAGGGTTACCTGCTCTAAAAATTTCAAGGTTACCACTTTCCGGGATCAATTTTTTTTTTTAAGTTTAAGGTAAAAAGTTCGATTTTTTTTGTAATTTTTAAGGTTTTGAACATGACTAAAGGTGCGGAAATGCTTCCAGAATCTAAACGGGACGTCGGAAAATTATGGTTGATGGCTTTAAAGATAGGTATTGAATAGGGTTACCTGCCCTTAAAATTTCAAGGTTACCACTTTCCGGGATCAATTTTTTTTTTGAAGTTTAAGGTAAAAAGTTCGATTTTTTTTGTAATTTTTAAGGTTTTGAACATGACTAAAGGTGCGGAAATGCTTCCAGAATCTATACGGGACGTCGGAAAATTATGGTTGATGGCTTAAAAGATAGGTATTGAATAGGGTTACCTGCCCTAAAAAATTTCAAGGTTACCACTTTCCGGGATCAATTTTTTTTTTTAAGTTTAAGGTAAAAAGTTCGATTTTTTTTGTAATTTTTAAGGTTTTGAACATGACTAAAGGTGCGGAAATGCTTCCAGAATCTATACGGGACGTCGAAAAATTATGGTTGATGGCTTAAAAGATAGGTATTGAATAGGGTTACCTGCGCTAAAAATTTCAAGGTTACCACTTTCCGGGATCAATTTTTTTTTTGAAGTTTAAGGTAAAAAGTTCGATTTTTTTTTGTAATTTTTAAGGTTTTGAACATGACTAAAGGTGCGGAAATGCTTCCAGAATCTATACGGGACGTCGGAAAATTATGGTTGATGGCTTAAAAGATAGGTATTGAATAGGGTTACCTGCCCTAAGAATTTCAAGGTTACCACTTTCCGGGATCAATTTTTTTTTTGAAGTTTAAGGTAAAAAGTTCGATTTTTTTTGTAATTTTTAAGGTTTTGAACATGACTAAAGGTGCGGAAATGCTTCCAGAATCTATACGGGACGTCGGAAAATTATGGTTGATGGCTTAAAAGATAGGTATTGAATAGGGTTACCTGCCCTAAAAATTTCAGGTTTACCACTTTCCGGGATCAATTTTTTTTTGAAGTTTAAGGTAAAAAGTTTGATTTTTGTTTGAAATTTTTAAGGTTTTGAACATGACTAAAGGTGCGGACATGCTTCCAGAATCTAAACGGGACGTCGGAAAATTATGGTTGATGGCTTAAAAGATAGGTATTGAATAGGATTACCTGCCCTAAAAATTTCAAGGTTACCACTTTCCGGGATCAATTTTTTTTTGAAGTTTAAGGTAAAAAGTTCGATTTTTTTTGTAATTTTTAAGGTTTTGAACATGACTAAAGGTGCGGAAATGCTTCCAGAATCTAAACGGGACGTCGGAAAATTATGGTTGATGGCTTAAAAGATAGGTATTGAATAGGGTTACCTGCCCTAAAAATTTCAGGGTTACAACTTTCCGGGATCAATTTTTTTTTTGAAGTTTAAGGTAAAAAGTTCGATTTTTTTTTGTAATTTTTAAGGTTTTGAACATGACTAAAGGTGCGGAAATGCTTCCAGAATCTATACGGGACGTCGGAAAATTATGGTTGATGGCTTAAAAGATAGGTATTGAATAGGGTTACCTGCCCTAAGAATTTCAAGGTTACCACTTTCCGGGATCAATTTTTTTTTTGAAGTTTAAGGTAAAAAGTTCGATTTTTTTTGTAATTTTTAAGGTTTTGAACATGACTAAAGGTGCGGAAATGCTTCCAGAATCTATACGGGACGTCGGAAAATTATGGTTGATGGCTTAAAAGATAGGTATTGAATAGGGTTACCTGCCCTAAAAATTTCAGGGTTACCACTTTCCGGGATCAATTTTTTTTTGAAGTTTAAGGTAAAAAGTTTGATTTTTGTTTGAAATTTTTAAGGTTTTGAACATGACTAAAGGTGCGGACATGCTTCCAGAATCTAAACGGGACGTTGGAAAATTATGGTTGATGGCTTAAAAGATAGGTATTGAATAGGATTACCTGCCCTAAAAATTTCAAGGTTACCACTTTCCGGGATCAATTTTTTTTTGAAGTTTAAGGTAAAAAGTTCGATTTTTTTTGTAATTTTTAAGGTTTTGAACATGACTAAAGGTGCGGAAATGCTTCCAGAATCTAAACGGGACGTCGGAAAATTATGGTTGATGGCTTAAAAGATAGGTATTGAATAGGGTTACCTGCCCTAAGAATTTCAGGGTTACCACTTTCCGGGATCAATTTTTTTTTTCTGAAGTTTAAGGTAAAAAGTTTGATTTTTGTTTGTAATTTTTAAGGTTTTGAACATGACTAAAGGTGCGGAAATGCTTCCAGAATCTATACGGGACGTCGGAAAATTATGGTTGATGGCTTAAAAGATAGGTATTGAATAGGGTTACCTGCCCTAAAAATTTCAAGGTTACCACTTTCCGGGATCAATTTTTTTTTGAAGTTTAAGGTAAAAAGTTCTATTTTTTTTGTAATTTTTAAGGTTTTGAACATGACTAAAGGTGCGGAAATGCTTCCAGAATCTAAACGGGACGTCGGAAAATTATGGTTGATGGCTTAAAAGATAGGTATTGAATAGGGTTACCTGCCCTAAAAATTTCAAGGTTACCACTTTCCGGGATCAATTTTTTTTTTGAAGTTTAAGGTAAAAAGTTCGATTTTTTTTGTAATTTTTAAGGTTTTGAACATGACTAAAGGTGCGGAAATGCTTCCAGAATCTAAACGGGACGTCGGAAAATTATGGTTGATGGCTTAAAGGATAGGTATTGAATAGGGTTACCTGCCCTAAAAATTTCAGGGTTACCACTTTCTGGGATCAATTTTTTTTTTCTGAAGTTTAAGGTAAAAAGTTTGATTTTTTTTGTAATTTTTAAGGTTTTGAACATGACTAAAGGTGCGGAAATGCTTCCAGAATCTAAACGGGACGTCGGAAAATTATGGTTGATGGCTTAAAAGATAGGTATTGAATAGGGTTACCTGCCCTAAAAATTTCAGGGTTACCACTTTCTGGGATCAATTTTTTTTTTCTGAAGTTTAAGGTAAAAAGTTTGATTTTTGTTTGTAATTTTTAAGGTTTTGAACATGACAAAAGGTGCGGAAATGCTTCCAGAATCTAAACGGGACGTCGGAAAATTATGGTTGATGGCTTAAAAGATAGGTATTGAATAGGGTTACCTGCCCTAAAAATTTCAAGGTTACCACTTTCCGGGATCAATTTTTTTTTTGAAGTTTAAGGTAAAAAGTTCGATTTTTTTTGTAATTTTTAAGGTTTTGAACATGACTAAAGGTGCGGAAATGCTTCCAGAATCTATACGGGACGTCGGAAAATTATGGTTGATGGCTTAAAGGATAGGTATTGAATAGGGTTACCTGCCCTAAAAATTTCAAGGTTACCACTTTCCGGGATCAATTTTTTTTTTTAAGTTTAAGGTAAAAAGTTTGATTTTTGTTTGTAATTTTTAAGGTTTTGAACATGACTAAAGGTGCGGAAATGCTTCCAGAATCTAAACGGGACTTTGGAAAATTATGGTTGATGGCTTAAAAGATAGGTATTGAATAGGGTTACCTGCCCTAAAAATTTCAAGGTTACCACTTTCCGGGATCAATTTTTTTTTTGAAGTTTAAGGTAAAAAGTTCGATTTTTTTTGTAATTTTTAAGGTTTTGAACATGACTAAAGGTGCGGAAATGCTTCCAGAATCTATACGGGACGTCGGAAAATTATGGTTGATGGCTTAAAGGATAGGTATTGAATAGGGTTACCTGCCCTAAAAATTTCAAGGTTACCACTTTCCGGGATCAATTTTTTTTTTTAAGTTTAAGGTAAAAGTTCGATTTTTTTTGTAATTTTTAAGGTTTTGAACATGACTAAAGGTGCGGAAATGCTTCCAGAATCTATACGGGACGTCGGAAAATTATGGTTGATGGCTTAAAAGATAGGTATTGAATAGGGTTACCTGCGCTAAAAATTTCAAGGTTACCACTTTCCGGGATCAATTTTTTTTTTGAAGTTTAAGGTAAAAAGTTCGATTTTTTTTTGTAATTTTTAAGGTTTTGAACATGACTAAAGGTGCGGAAATGCTTCCAGAATCTATACGGGACGTCGGAAAATTATGGTTGATGGCTTAAAAGATAGGTATTGAATAGGGTTACCTGCCCTAAAAATTTCAAGGTTACCACTTTCCGGGATCAATTTTTTTTTTTAAGTTTAAGGTAAAAAGTTCGATTTTTTTTTGTAATTTTTAAGGTTTTGAACATGACTAAAGGTGTGGAAATGCTTCCAGAATCTATACGGGACGTCGGAAAATTATGGTTGATGGCTTAAAAGATAGGTATTGAATAGGGTTACCTGCCCTAAAAATTTTAAGGTTACCACTTTCCGGGATCAATTTTTATTTTTAAGTTAAAGGTAAAAAGTTCGATTTTTTTTGTAATTTTTAAGGTTTTGAACATGACTAAAGGTGCGGAAATGCTTCCAGAATCTATACGGGACGTCGGAAAATTATGGTTGATGGCTTAAAAGATAGGTATTGAATAGGGTTACCTGCGCTAAAAATTTTAAGGTTACCACTTTCCGGGATCAATTTTTTTTTTGAAGTTTAAGGTAAAAAGTTCGATTTTTTTTTGTAATTTTTAAGGTTTTGAACATGACTAAAGGTGCGGAAATGCTTCCAGAATCTATACGGGACGTCGGAAAATTATGGTTGATGGCTTAAAAGATAGGTATTGAATAGGGTTACCTGCCCTAAAAATTTTAAGGTTACCACTTTCCGGGATCAATTTTTATTTTTAAGTTTAAGGTAAAAAGTTCGATTTTTTTTGTAATTTTTAAGGTTTTGAACATGACTAAAGGTGCGGAAATGCTTCCAGAATCTATACGGGACGTCGGAAAATTATGGTTGATGGCTTAAAAGATAGGTATTGAATAGGGTTACCTGCGCTAAAAATTTCAAGGTTACCACTTTCCGGGATCAATTTTTTTTTTGAAGTTTAAGGTAAAAAGTTCGATTTTTTTTTGTAATTTTTAAGGTTTTGAACATGACTAAAGGTGCGGAAATGCTTCCAGAATCTATACGGGACGTCGGAAAATTATGGTTGATGGCTTAAAAGATAGGTATTGAATAGGGTTACCTGCCCTAAAAATTTCAAGGTTACCACTTTCCGGGATCAATTTTTTTTTTGAAGTTTAAGGTAAAAAGTTCGATTTTTTTTTGTAATTTTTAAGGTTTTGAACATGACTAAAGGTGCGGAAATGCTTCCAGAATCTATACGGGACGTCGGAAAATTATGGTTGATGGCTTAAAAGATAGGTATTGAATAGGGTTACCTGCCCTAAAAATTTCAGGGTTACCACTTTCCGGGATCAATTTTTTTTTGAAGTTTAAGGTAAAAAGTTTGATTTTTGTTTGAAATTTTTAAGGTTTTGAACATGACTAAAGGTGCGGAAATGCTTCCAGAATCTATACGGGACGTCGGAAAATTATGGTTGATGGCTTAAAGGATAGGTATTGAATAGGGTTACCTGCCCTAAAAATTTCAAGGTTATCACTTTCCGGGATCAATTTTTTTTTTTAAGTTTAAGGTAAAAAGTTCGATTTTTTTTTGTAATTTTTTAGGTTTTGAACATGACTAAAGGTGCGGAAATGCTTCCAGAATCTATACGGGACGTCGGAAAATTATGGTTGATGGCTTAAAAGATAGGTATTGAATAGGGTTACCTGCGCTAAAAATTTCAAGGTTACCACTTTCCGGGATCAATTTTTTTTTTGAAGTTTAAGGTAAAAAGTTCGATTTTTTTTTGTAATTTTTTAGGTTTTGAACATGACTAAAGGTGCGGAAATGCTTCCAGAATCTATACGGGACGTCGGAAAATTATGGTTGATGGCTTAAAAGATAGGTATTGAATAGGGTTACCTGCCCTTAAAATTTCAAGGTTACCACTTTCCGGGATCAATTTTTTTTTTAAGTTTAAGGTAAAAAGTTCGATTTTTTTTGTAATTTTTAAGGTTTTGAACATGACTGAAGGTGCGGAAATGCTTCCAGAATCTAAACGGGACGTCGGAAAATTATGGTTGATGGCTTAAAAGATAGGTATTGAATAGGGTTACCTGCCATAAAAATTTCAAGGTTACCACTTTCCGGGATCAATTTTTTTTTTGAAGTTTAAGGTAAAAAGTTCGATTTTTTTTGTAATTTTTAAGGTTTTGAACATGACTAAAGGTGCGGAAATGCTTCCAGAATCTATACGGGACGTCGGAAAATTATGGTTGATGGCTTAAAAGATAGGTATTGAATAGGGTTACCTGCCCTAAAAAATTTCAAGGTTACCACTTTCCGGGATCAATTTTTTTTTTTAAGTTTAAGGTAAAAAGTTCGATTTTTTTTGTAATTTTTAAGGTTTTGAACATGACTAAAGGTGCGGAAATGCTTCCAGAATCTATACGGGACGTCGGAAAATTATGGTTGATGGCTTAAAAGATAGGTATTGAATAGGGTTACCTGCGCTAAAAATTTCAAGGTTACCACTTTCCGGGATCAATTTTTTTTTTGAAGTTTAAGGTAAAAAGTTCGATTTTTTTTTGTAATTTTTAAGGTTTTGAACATGACTAAAGGTGCGGAAATGCTTCCAGAATCTATACGGGACGTCGGAAAATTATGGTTGATGGCTTAAAAGATAGGTATTGAATAGGGTTACCTGCCCTAAGAATTTCAAGGTTACCACTTTCCGGGATCAATTTTTTTTTGAAGTTTAAGGTAAAAAGTTCGATTTTTTTTGTAATTTTTAAGGTTTTGAACATGACTAAAGGTGCGGAAATGCTTCCAGAATCTATACGGGACGTCGGAAAATTATGGTTGATGGCTTAAAAGATAGGTATTGAATAGGGTTACCTGCCCTAAAAATTTCAGGGTTACCACTTTCCGGGATCAATTTTTTTTTGAAGTTTAAGGTAAAAAGTTTGATTTTTGTTTGAAATTTTTAAGGTTTTGAACATGACTAAAGGTGCGGACATGCTTCCAGAATCTAAACGGGACGTCGGAAAATTATGGTTGATGGCTTAAAAGATAGGTATTGAATAGGGTTACCTGCCATAAAAATTTCAAGGTTACCACTTTCCGGGATCAATTTTTTTTTTTTAAGTTTAAGGTAAAAAGTTCGATTTTTTTTGTAATTTTTAAGGTTTTGAACATGACTAAAGGTGCGGAAATGCTTCCAGAATCTAAACGGGACGTCGGAAAATTATGGTTGATGGCTTTAAAGATAGGTATTGAATAGGGTTACCTGCCCTTAAAATTTCAAGGTTACCACTTTCCGGGATCAATTTTTTTTTTGAAGTTTAAGGTAAAAAGTTCGATTTTTTTTGTAATTTTTAAGGTTTTGAACATGACTAAAGGTGCGGAAATGCTTCCAGAATCTATACGGGACGTCGGAAAATTATGGTTGATGGCTTAAAAGATAGGTATTGAATAGGGTTACCTGCCCTAAAAAATTTCAAGGTTACCACTTTCCGGGATCAATTTTTTTTTTTAAGTTTAAGGTAAAAAGTTCGATTTTTTTTGTAATTTTTAAGGTTTTGAACATGACTAAAGGTGCGGAAATGCTTCCAGAATCTATACGGGACGTCGGAAAATTATGGTTGATGGCTTAAAAGATAGGTATTGAATAGGGTTACCTGCGCTAAAAATTTCAAGGTTACCACTTTCCGGGATCAATTTTTTTTTTGAAGTTTAAGGTAAAAAGTTCGATTTTTTTTTGTAATTTTTAAGGTTTTGAACATGACTAAAGGTGCGGAAATGCTTCCAGAATCTATACGGGACGTCGGAAAATTATGGTTGATGGCTTAAAAGATAGGTATTGAATAGGGTTACCTGCCCTAAGAATTTCAAGGTTACCACTTTCCGGGATCAATTTTTTTTTGAAGTTTAAGGTAAAAAGTTCGATTTTTTTTGTAATTTTTAAGGTTTTGAACATGACTAAAGGTGCGGAAATGCTTCCAGAATCTATACGGGACGTCGGAAAATTATGGTTGATGGCTTAAAAGATAGGTATTGAATAGGGTTACCTGCCCTAAAAATTTCAGGGTTACCACTTTCCGGGATCAATTTTTTTTTGAAGTTTAAGGTAAAAAGTTTGATTTTTGTTTGAAATTTTTAAGGTTTTGAACATGACTAAAGGTGCGGACATGCTTCCAGAATCTATACGGGACGTCGGAAAATTATGGTTGATGGCTTAAAAGATAGGTATTGAATAGGGTTACCTGCCCTAAGAATTTCAAGGTTACCACTTTCCGGGATCAATTTTTTTTTTGAAGTTTAAGGTAAAAAGTTCGATTTTTTTTGTAATTTTTAAGGTTTTGAACATGACTAAAGGTGCGGAAATGCTTCCAGAATCTATACGGGACGTCGGAAAATTATGGTTGATGGCTTAAAAGATAGGTATTGAATAGGGTTACCTGCCCTAAAAATTTCAGGGTTACCACTTTCCGGGATCAATTTTTTTTTGAAGTTTAAGGTAAAAAGTTTGATTTTTGTTTGTAATTTTTAAGGTTTTGAACATGACTAAAGGTGCGGACATGCTTCCAGAATCTAAACGGGACGTCGGAAAATTATGGTTGATGGCTTAAAAGATAGGTATTGAATAGGATTACCTGCCCTAAAAATTTCAAGGTTACCACTTTCCGGGATCAATTTTTTTTTGAAGTTTAAGGTAAAAAGTTCGATTTTTTTTGTAATTTTTAAGGTTTTGAACATGACTAAAGGTGCGGAAATGCTTCCAGAATCTAAACGGGACGTCGGAAAATTATGGTTGATGGCTTAAAAGATAGGTATTGAATAGGGTTACCTGCCCTAAAAATTTCAGGGTTACCACTTTCCGGGATCAATTTTTTTTTTGAAGTTTAAGGTAAAAAGTTCGATTTTTTTTTGTAATTTTTAAGGTTTTGAACATGACTAAAGGTGCGGAAATGCTTCCAGAATCTATACGGGACGTCGGAAAATTATGGTTGATGGCTTAAAAGATAGGTATTGAATAGGGTTACCTGCCCTAAGAATTTCAAGGTTACCACTTTCCGGGATCAATTTTTTTTTTGAAGTTTAAGGTAAAAAGTTCGATTTTTTTTGTAATTTTTAAGGTTTTGAACATGACTAAAGGTGCGGAAATGCTTCCAGAATCTATACGGGACGTCGGAAAATTATGGTTGATGGCTTAAAAGATAGGTATTGAATAGGGTTACCTGCCCTAAGAATTTCAAGGTTACCACTTTCCGGGATCAATTTTTTTTTTGAAGTTTAAGGTAAAAAGTTCGATTTTTTTTGTAATTTTTAAGGTTTTGAACATGACTAAAGGTGCGGAAATGCTTCCAGAATCTATACGGGACGTCGGAAAATTATGGTTGATGGCTTAAAAGATAGGTATTGAATAGGGTTACCTGCCCTAAAAATTTCAGGGTTACCACTTTCCGGGATCAATTTTTTTTTGAAGTTTAAGGTAAAAAGTTTGATTTTTGTTTGAAATTTTTAAGGTTTTGAACATGACTAAAGGTGCGGACATGCTTCCAGAATCTAAACGGGACGTCGGAAAATTATGGTTGATGGCTTAAAAGATAGGTATTGAATAGGATTACCTGCCCTAAAAATTTCAAGGTTACCACTTTCCGGGATCAATTTTTTTTTGAAGTTTAAGGTAAAAAGTTCGATTTTTTTTGTAATTTTTAAGGTTTTGAACATGACTAAAGGTGCGGAAATGCTTCCAGAATCTAAACGGGACGTCGGAAAATTATGGTTGATGGCTTAAAAGATAGGTATTGAATAGGGTTACCTGCCCTAAAAATTTCAGGGTTACCACTTTCCGGGATCAATTTTTTTTGTCTGAAGTTTAAGGTAAAAAGTTTGATTTTTGTTTGTAATTTTTAAGGTTTTGAACATGACTAAAGGTGCGGAAATGCTTCCAGAATCTATACGGGACGTCGGAAAATTATGGTTGATGGCTTAAAAGATAGGTATTGAATAGGGTTACCTGCCCTAAAAATTTCAGGGTTACCACTTTCCGGGATCAATTTTTTTTTGAAGTTTAAGGTAAAAAGTTTGATTTTTGTTTGAAATTTTTAAGGTTTTGAACATGACTAAAGGTGCGGACATGCTTCCAGAATCTAAACGGGACGTCGAAAAATTATGGTTGATGGCTTAAAAGATAGGTATTGAATAGGGTTACCTGCCCTAAGAATTTCAAGGTTACCACTTTCCGGGATCAATTTTTTTTTTGAAGTTTAAGGTAAAAAGTTCGATTTTTTTTGTAATTTTTAAGGTTTTGAACATGACTAAAGGTGCGGAAATGCTTCCAGAATCTATACGGGACGTCGGAAAATTATGGTTGATGGCTTAAAAGATAGGTATTGAATAGGGTTACCTGCCCTAAGAATTTCAAGGTTACCACTTTCCGGGATCATTTTTTTTTTTGAAGTTTAAGGTAAAAAGTTCGATTTTTTTTGTAATTTTTAAGGTTTTGAACATGACTAAAGGTGCGGAAATGCTTCCAGAATCTATACGGGACGTCGGAAAATTATGGTTGATGGCTTAAAAGATAGGTATTGAATAGGGTTACCTGCCCTAAAAATTTCAGGGTTACCACTTTCCGGGATCAATTTTTTTTTGAAGTTTAAGGTAAAAAGTTTGATTTTTGTTTGTAATTTTTAAGGTTTTGAACATGACTAAAGGTGCGGACATGCTTCCAGAATCTAAACGGGACGTCGGAAAATTATGGTTGATGGCTTAAAAGATAGGTATTGAATAGGATTACCTGCCCTAAAAATTTCAAGGTTACCACTTTCCGGGATCAATTTTTTTTTGAAGTTTAAGGTAAAAAGTTCGATTTTTTTTGTAATTTTTAAGGTTTTGAACATGACTAAAGGTGCGGAAATGCTTCCAGAATCTAAACGGGACGTCGGAAAATTATGGTTGATGGCTTAAAAGATAGGTATTGAATAGGGTTACCTGCCCTAAAAATTTCAGGGTTACCACTTTCCGGGATCAATTTTTTTTTTGAAGTTTAAGGTAAAAAGTTCGATTTTTTTTGTAATTTTTAAGGTTTTGAACATGACTAAAGGTGCGGAAATGCTTCCAGAATCTATACGGGACGTCGGAAAATTATGGTTGATGGTTTAAAAGATAGGTATTGAATAGGGTTACCTGCCCTAAAAATTTCAAGGTTACCACTTTCCGGGATCAATTTTTTTTTTGAAGTTTTAGGTAAAAAGTTCGATTTTTTTTGTAATTTTTAAGGTTTTGAACATGACTAAAGGTGCGGAAATGCTTCCAGAATCTAAACGGGATGTCGGAAAATTATGGTTGATGGCTTAAAAGATAGGTATTGAATAGGGTTACCTGCCCTAAAAATTTCAAGGTTACCACTTTCCGGGATCAATTTTTTTTTTGAAGTTTAAGGTAAAAAGTTCGATTTTTTTTGTAATTTTTAAGGTTTTGAACATGACTAAAGGTGCGGAAATGCTTCCAGAATCTATACGGGACGTCGGAAAATTATGGTTGATGGCTTAAAAGATAGGTATTGAATAGGGTTACCTGCCCTAAGAATTTCAAGGTTACCACTTTCCGGGATCAATTTTTTTTTTGAAGTTTAAGGTAAAAAGTTCGATTTTTTTTGTAATTTTTAAGGTTTTGAACATGACTAAAGGTGCGGAAATGCTTCCAGAATCTATACGGGACGTCGGAAAATTATGGTTGATGGCTTAAAAGATAGGTATTGAATAGGGTTACCTGCCCTAAAAATTTCAGGGTTACCACTTTCCGGGATCAATTTTTTTTTGAAGTTTAAGGTAAAAAGTTTGATTTTTGTTTGAAATTTTTAAGGTTTTGAACATGACTAAAGGTGCGGACATGCTTCCAGAATCTAAACGGGACGTCGGAAAATTATGGTTGATGGCTTAAAAGATAGGTATTGAATAGGATTACCTGCCCTAAAAATTTCAAGGTTACCACTTTCCGGGATCAATTTTTTTTTGAAGTTTAAGGTAAAAAGTTCGATTTTTTTTGTAATTTTTAAGGTTTTGAACATGACTAAAGGTGCGGAAATGCTTCCAGAATCTAAACGGGACGTCGGAAAATTATGGTTGATGGCTTAAGAGATAGGTATTGAATAGGGTTACCTGCCCTAAAAATTTCAGGGTTACCACTTTCCGGGATCAATTTTTTTTGTCTGAAGTTTAAGGTAAAAAGTTTGATTTTTGTTTGTAATTTTTAAGGTTTTGAACATGACTAAAGGTGCGGAAATGCTTCCAGAATCTATACGGGACGTCGGAAAATTATGGTTGATGGCTTAAAAGATAGGTATTGAATAGGGTTACCTGCCCTAAAAATTTCAAGGTTACCACTTTCCGGGATCAATTTTTTTTTTGAAGTTTAAGGTAAAAAGTTCTATTTTTTTTGTAATTTTTAAGGTTTTGAACATGACTAAAGGTGCGGAAATGCTTCCAGAATCTAAACGGGACGTCGGAAAATTATGGTTGATGGCTTAAAAGATAGGTATTGAATAGGGTTACCTGCCCTAAAAATTTCAAGGTTACCACTTTCCGGGATCAATTTTTTTTTTGAAGTTTAAGGTAAAAAGTTCGATTTTTTTTGTAATTTTTAAGGTTTTGAACATGACTAAAGGTGCGGAAATGCTTCCAGAATCTATACGGGACGTCGGAAAATTAGGGTTGATGGCTTAAAAGATAGGTATTGAATAGGGTTACCTGCCCTAAAAATTTCAAGGTTACCACTTTCCGGGATCAATTTTTTTTTTGAAGTTCAAGGTAAAAAGTTCGATTTTTTTTTGGAATTTTTAAGGTTTTGAACATGACTAAAGGTGCGGAAATGCTTCCAGAATCTAAATGGGACGTCGGAAAATTATGGTTGATGGCTTAAAGGATAGGTATTGAATAGGGTTACCTGCCCTAAAAATTTCAAGGTTACCACTTTCCGGGATCAATTTTTTTTTTGAAGTTTAAGGTAAAAAGTTTGATTTTTTTTGTAATTTTTAAGGTTTTGAACATGACTAAAGGTGCGGAAATGCTTCCAGAATCTAAACGGGACGTCGGAAAATTATGGTTGATGGCTTAAAAGATAGGTATTGAATAGGGTTACCTGCCCTAAAAATTTCAGGGTTACCACTTTCTGGGATCAATTTTTTTTTTCTGAAGTTTAAGGTAAAAAGTTTGATTTTTGTTTGTAATTTTTAAGGTTTTGAACATGACAAAAGGTGCGGAAATGCTTCCAGAATCTAAACGGGACGTCGGAAAATTATGGTTGATGGCTTAAAAGATAGGTATTGAATAGGGTTACCTGCCCTAAAAATTTCAAGGTTACCACTTTCCGGGATCAATTTTTTTTTTAAGTTTAAGGTAAAAAGTTCGATTTTTTTTGTAATTTTTAAGGTTTTGAACATGACTAAAGGTGCGGAAATGCTTCCAGAATCTATACGGGACGTCGGAAAATTATGGTTGATGGCTTAAAGGATAGGTATTGAATAGGGTTACCTGCCCTAAAAATTTCAAGGTTACCACTTTCCGGGATCAATTTTTTTTTTAAGTTTAAGGTAAAAAGTTTGATTTTTGTTTGTAATTTTTAAGGTTTTGAACATGACTAAAGGTGCGGAAATGCTTCCAGAATCTAAACGGGACTTTGGAAAATTATGGTTGATGGCTTAAAAGATAGGTATTGAATAGGGTTACCTGCGCTAAAAATTTCAAGGTTACCACTTTCCGGGATCAATTTTTTTTTTTGAAGTTTAAGGTAAAAAGTTCGATTTTTTTTTGTAATTTTTAAGGTTTTGAACATGACTAAAGGTGCGGAAATGCTTCCAGAATCTATACGGGACTTTGGAAAATTATGGTTGATGGCTTAAAAGATAGGTATTGAATAGGGTTACCTGCCCTAAAAATTTCAAGGTTACCACTTTCCGGGATCAATTTTTTTTTTTAAGTTTAAGGTAAAAAGTTCGATTTTTTTTGTAATTTTTAAGGTTTTGAACATGACTAAAGGTGCGGAAATGCTTCCAGAATCTAAACGGGACGTCGGAAAATTATGGTTGATGGCTTAAAAGATAGGTATTGAATAGGGTTACCTGCCCTAAAAATTTCAAGGTTACCACTTTCCGGGATCAATTTTTTTTTTTAAGTTTAAGGTAAAAAGTTCGATTTTTTTTGTAATTTTTAAGGTTTTGAACATGACTAAAGGTGCGGAAATGCTTCCAGAATCTAAACGGGACGTCGGAAAATTATGGTTGATGGCTTTAAAGATAGGTATTGAATAGGGTTACCTGCCCTTAAAATTTCAAGGTTACCACTTTCCGGGATCAATTTTTTTTTTGAAGTTTAAGGTAAAAAGTTCGATTTTTTTTGTAATTTTTAAGGTTTTGAACATGACTAAAGGTGCGGAAATGCTTCCAGAACCTATACGGGACGTCGGAAAATTATGGTTGATGGCTTAAAAGATAGGTATTGAATAGGGTTACCTGCCCTAAAAAATTTCAAGGTTACCACTTTCCGGGATCAATTTTTTTTTTTAAGTTTAAGGTAAAAAGTTCGATTTTTTTTGTAATTTTTAAGGTTTTGAACATGACTAAAGGTGCGGAAATGCTTCCAGAATCTATACGGGACGTCGGAAAATTATGGTTGATGGCTTAAAAGATAGGTATTGAATAGGGTTACCTGCGCTAAAAATTTCAAGGTTACCACTTTCCGGGATCAATTTTTTTTTTGAAGTTTAAGGTAAAAAGTTCGATTTTTTTTTGTAATTTTTAAGGTTTTGAACATGACTAAAGGTGCGGAAATGCTTCCAGAATCTATACGGGACGTCGGAAAATTATGGTTGATGGCTTAAAAGATAGGTATTGAATAGGGTTACCTGCCCTAAGAATTTCAAGGTTACCACTTTCCGGGATCAATTTTTTTTTTGAAGTTTAAGGTAAAAAGTTCGATTTTTTTTTGTAATTTTTAAGGTTTTGAACATGACTAAAGGTGCGGAAATGCTTCCAGAATCTATACGGGACGTCGGAAAATTATGGTTGATGGCTTAAAAGATAGGTATTGAATAGGGTTACCTGCCCTAAAAATTTCAGGGTTACCACTTTCCGGGATCAATTTTTTTTTGAAGTTTAAGGTAAAAAGTTTGATTTTTGTTTGAAATTTTTAAGGTTTTGAACATGACTAAAGGTGCGGACATGCTTCCAGAATCTAAACGGGACGTCGGAAAATTATGGTTGATGGCTTAAAAGATAGGTATTGAATAGGATTACCTTCCCTAAAAATTTCAAGGTTACCACTTTCCGGGATCAATTTTTTTTTGAAGTTTAAGGTAAAAAGTTCGATTTTTTTTGTAATTTTTAAGGTTTTGAACATGACTAAAGGTGCGGAAATGCTTCCAGAATCTAAACGGGACGTCGGAAAATTATGGTTGATGGCTTAAAAGATAGGTATTGAATAGGGTTACCTGCCCTAAAAATTTCAGGGTTACCACTTTCCGGGATCAATTTTTTTTTTGAAGTTTAAGGTAAAAAGTTCGATTTTTTTTTGTAATTTTTAAGGTTTTGAACATGACTAAAGGTGCGGAAATGCTTCCAGAATCTATACGGGACGTCGGAAAATTATGGTTGATGGCTTAAAAGATAGGTATTGAATAGGGTTACCTGCCCTAAGAATTTCAAGGTTACCACTTTCCGGGATCAATTTTTTTTTTGAAGTTTAAGGTAAAAAGTTCGATTTTTTTTGTAATTTTTAAGGTTTTGAACATGACTAAAGGTGCGGAAATGCTTCCAGAATCTATACGGGACGTCGGAAAATTATGGTTGATGGCTTAAAAGATAGGTATTGAATAGGGTTACCTGCCCTAAAAATTTCAGGGTTACCACTTTCCGGGATCAATTTTTTTTTGAAGTTTAAGGTAAAAAGTTTGATTTTTGTTTGAAATTTTTAAGGTTTTGAACATGACTAAAGGTGCGGACATGCTTCCAGAATCTAAACGGGACGTCGGAAAATTATGGTTGATGGCTTAAAAGATAGGTATTGAATAGGATTACCTGCCCTAAAAATTTCAAGGTTACCACTTTCCGGGATCAATTTTTTTTTGAAGTTTAAGGTAAAAAGTTCGATTTTTTTTGTAATTTTTAAGGTTTTGAACATGACTAAAGGTGCGGAAATGCTTCCAGAATCTAAACGGGACGTCGGAAAATTATGGTTGATGGCTTAAAAGATAGGTATTGAATAGGGTTACCTGCCCTAAAAATTTCAGGGTTACCACTTTCCGGGATCAATTTTTTTTTGAAGTTTAAGGTAAAAAGTTCGATTTTTTTTTGTAATTTTTAAGGTTTTGAACATGACTAAAGGTGCGGAAATGCTTCCAGAATCTAAACGGGACGTCGGAAAATTATGGTTGATGGCTTAAAAGATAGGTATTGAATAGGGTTACCTGCCCTAAAAATTTCAGGGTTACCACTTTCCGGGATCAATTTTTTTTTTGAAGTTTAAGGTAAAAAGTTCGACTTTTTTTTGTAATTTTTAAGGTTTTGAACATGACTAAAGGTGCGGAAATGCTTCCAGAATCTATACGGGACGTCGGAAAATTATGGTTGATGGCTTAAAAGATAGGTATTGAATAGGGTTACCTGCCCTAAAAATTTCAGGGTTACCACTTTCCGGGATCAATTTTTTTTTGAAGTTTAAGGTAAAAAGTTTGATTTTTGTTTGAAATTTTTAAGGTTTTGAACATGACTAAAGGTGCGGACATGCTTCCAGAATCTAAACGGGACGTCGGAAAATTATGGTTGATGGCTTAAAAGATAGGTATTGAATAGGATTACCTTCCCTAAAAATTTCAAGGTTACCACTTTCCGGGATCAATTTTTTTTTGAAGTTTAAGGTAAAAAGTTCGATTTTTTTTGTAATTTTTAAGGTTTTGAACATGACTAAAGGTGCGGAAATGCTTCCAGAATCTAAACGGGACGTCGGAAAATTATGGTTGATGGCTTAAAAGATAGGTATTGAATAGGGTTACCTGCCCTAAAAATTTCAGGGTTACCACTTTCCGGGATCAATTTTTTTTTTGAAGTTTAAGGTAAAAAGTTCGATTTTTTTTGTAATTTTTAAGGTTTTGAACATGACTAAAGGTGCGGAAATGCTTCCAGAATCTATACGGGACGTCGGAAAATTATGGTTGATAGCTTAAAAGATAGGTATTGAATAGGGTTACCTGCCCTAAAAATTTCAAGGTTACCACTTTCCGGGATCAATTTTTTTTTTGAAGTTTAAGGTAAAAAGTTCGATTTTTTTTGTAATTTTTAAGGTTTTGAACATGACTAAAGGTGCGGAAATGCTTCCAGAATCTATACGGGACGTCGGAAAATTATGGTTGATAGCTTAAAAGATAGGTATTGAATAGGGTTACCTGCCCTAAAAATTTCAAGGTTACCACTTTCCGGGATCAATTTTTTTTTTGAAGTTTAAGGTAAAAAGTTCGATTTTTTTTGTAATTTTTAAGGTTTTGAACATGACTAAAGGTGCGGAAATGCTTCCAGAATCTATACGGGACGCCGGAAAATTATGGTTGATAGCTTTAAAGATAGGTATTGAATAGGGTTACCTGCCCTTAAAATTTCAAGGTTACCACTTTCCGGGATCAATTTTTTTTTTGAAGTTTAAAGTAAAAAGTTCGATTTTTTTTGTAATTTTTAAGGTTTTGAACATGACTAAAGGTGCGGAAATGCTTCCAGAATCTATACGGGACGTCGGAAAATTATGGTTGATGGCTTAAAAGATAGGTATTGAATAGGGTTACCTGCGCTAAAAATTTCAAGGTTACCACTTTCCGGGATCAATTTTTTTTTTGAAGTTTAAGGTAAAAAGTTCGATTTTTTTTTGTAATTTTTAAGGTTTTGAACATGACTAAAGGTGCGGAAATGCTTCCAGAATCTATACGGGACGTCGGAAAATTATGGTTGATGGCTTAAAAGATAGGTATTGAATAGGGTTACCTGCCCTAAGAATTTCAAGGTTACCACTTTCCGGGATCAATTTTTATTTTTAAGTTTAAGGTAAAAAGTTCGATTTTTTTTGTAATTTTTAAGGTTTTGAACATGACTAAAGGTGCGATAATGCTTCCAGAATCTAAACGGGACGTCGGAAAATTATGGTTGATGGCTTTAAAGATAGGTATTGAATAGGGTTACCTGCCCTAAAAATTTCAAGGTTACCACTTTCCGGGATCAATTTTTTTTTTGAAGTTTAAGGTAAAAAGTTCTATTTTTTTTGTAATTTTTAAGGTTTTGAACATGACTAAAGGTGCGGAAATGCTTCCAGAATCTAAACGGGACGTCGGAAAATTATGGTTGATGGCTTAAAAGATAGGTATTGAATAGGGTTACCTGCCCTAAAAATTTCAAGGTTACCACTTTCCGGGATCAATTTTTTTTTGAAGTTCAAGGTAAAAAGTTCGATTTTTTTTTGTAATTTTTAAGGTTTTGAACATGACTAAAGGTGCGGAAATGCTTCCAGAATCTAAACGGGACGTCGGAAAATTATGGTTGATGGCTTAAAGGATAGGTATTGAATAGGGTTACCTGCCCTAAAAATTTCAAGGTTACCACTTTCCGGGATCAATTTTTTTTTTGAAGTTTAAGGTAAAAAGTTCGATTTTTTTTGTAATTTTTAAGGTTTTGAACATGACTAAAGGTGCGGAAATGCTTCCAGAATCTATACGGGACGTCGGAAAATTATGGTTGATGGCTTAAAAGATAGGTATTGAATAGGGTTACCTGCCCTAAAAATTTCAGGGTTACCACTTTCCGGGATCAATTTTTTTTTTGAAGTTTAAGGTAAAAAGTTCGATTTTTGTTTGTAATTTTTAAGGTTTTGAACATGACTAAAGGTGCGGAAATGCTTCCAGAATCTAAACGGGACGTCGGAAAATTATGGTTGATGGCTTAAAAGATAGGTATTGAATAGGGTTACCTGCCCTAAAAATTTCAGGGTTACCACTTTCCGGGATCAATTTTTTTTTTCTGAAGTTTAAGGTAAAAAGTTTGATTTTTGTTTGTAATTTTTAAGGTTTTGAACATGACTAAAGGTGCGGAAATGCTTCCAGAATCTAAACGGGACGTCGGAAAATTATGGTTGATGGCTTAAAAGATAGGTATTGAATAGGGTTACCTGCGCTAAAAATTTCAAGGTTACCACTTTCCGGGATCAATTTTTTTTTTGAAGTTTAAGGTAAAAAGTTCGATTTTTTTTTGTAATTTTTAAGGTTTTGAACATGACTAAAGGTGCGGAAATGCTTCCAGAATCTATACGGGACGTCGGAAAATTATGGTTGATGGCTTAAAAGATAGGTATTGAATAGGGTTACCTGCCCTAAAAATTTCAAGGTTACCACTTCCCGGGATCAATTTTTTTTTTAAGTTTAATGTAGAAAGTTCGATTTTTTTTGTAATTTTTAAGGTTTTGAACATGACTAAAGGTGCGGAAATGCTTCCAGAATCTAAACGGGACGTCGGAAAATTATGGTTGATGGCTTAAAAGATAGGTATTGAATAGGGTTACCTGCCCTAAAAATTTCAAGGTTACCACTTTCCGGGATCAATTTTTATTTTTAAGTTTAAGGTAAAAAGTTCGATTTTTTTTGAAATTTTTAAGGTTTTGAACATGACTAAAGGTGCGGAAATGCTTCCAGAATCTATACGGGACGTCGGAAAATTATGGTTGATGGCTTAAAAGATAGGTATTGAATAGGGTTACCTGCCCTAAAAAATTTCAAGGTTACCACTTTCCGGGATCAATTTTTTTTTGAAGTTTAAGGTAAAAAGTTCGATTTTTTTTGTAATTTTTAAGGTTTTGAACATGACTAAAGGTGCGGAAATGCTTCCAGAATCTATACGGGACGTCGGAAAATTATGGTTGATGGCTTAAAAGATAGGTATTGAATAGGGTTACCTGCCCTAAAAATTTCAAGGTTACCACTTTCCGGGATCAATTTTTTTTTGAAGTTTAAGGTAAAAAGTTCGATTTTTTTTGTAATTTTTAAGGTTTTGAACATGACTAAAGGTGCGGAAATGCTTCCAGAATCTATACGGGACGTCGGAAAATTATGGTTGATGGCTTAAAAGATAGGTATTGAATAGGGTTACCTGCCCTAAAAATTTCAAGGTTACCACTTTCCGGGATCAATTTTTTTTTGAAGTTTAAGGTAAAAAGTTCGATTTTTTTGTAATTTTTAAGGTTTTGAACATGACTAAAGGTGCGGAAATGCTTCCAGAATCTATACGGGACGTCGGAAAATTATGGTTGATGGCTTAAAAGATAGGTATTGAATAGGGTTACCTGCGCTAAAAATTTCAAGGTTACCACTTTCCGGGATCAATTTTTTTTTTGAAGTTTAAGGTAAAAAGTTCGATTTTTTTTTGTAATTTTTAAGGTTTTGAACATGACTAAAGGTGCGGAAATGCTTCCAGAATCTATACGGGACGTCGGAAAATTATGGTTGATGGCTTAAAAGATAGGTATTGAATAGGGTTACCTGCCCTAAAAATTTCAAGGTTACCACTTTCCGGGATCAATTTTTTTTTTGAAGTTCAAGGTAAAAAGTTCGATTTTTTTTTGTAATTTTTAAGGTTTTGAACATGACTAAAGGTGCGGAAATGCTTCCAGAATCTAAACGGGACGTCGGAAAATTATGGTTGATGGCTTAAAGGATAGGTATTGAATAGGGTTACCTGCCCTAAAAATTTCAAGGTTACCACTTTCCGGGATCAATTTTTTTTTTGAAGTTTAAGGTAAAAAGTTCGATTTTTTTTGTAATTTTTAAGGTTTTGAACATGACTAAAGGTGCGGAAATGCTTCCAGAATCTAAACGGGACGTCGGAAAATTATGGTTGATGGCTTAAAAGATAGGTATTGAATAGGGTTACCTGCCCTAAAAATTTCAGGGTTACCACTTTCCGGGATCAATTTTTTTTTTGAAGTTTAAGGTAAAAAGTTTGATTTTTGTTTGTAATTTTTAAGGTTTTGAACATGACTAAAGGTGCGGAAATGCTTCCCGAATCTAAACGGGACGTCGGAAAATTATGGTTGATGGCTTAAAAGATAGGTATTGAATAGGGTTACCTGCCCTAAAAATTTCAAGGTTACCACTTTCCGGGATCAATTTTTTTTTTGAAGTTTAAGGTAAAAAGTTCGATTTTTTTTGTAATTTTTAATGTTTTGAACATGACTAAAGGTGCGGAAATGCTTCCAGAATCTATACGGGACGTCGGAAAATTATGGTTGATGGCTTAAAGGATAGGTATTGAATAGGGTTACCTGCCCTAAAAATTTCAAGGTTATCACTTTCCGGGATCAATTTTTTTTTTTAAGTTTAAGGTAAAAACTTCGATTTTTTTTGTAATTTTTAAGGTTTTGAACATGACTAAAGGTGCGGAAATGCTTCCAGAATCTATACGGGACGTCGGAAAATTATGGTTGATGGCTTAAAAGATAGGTATTGAATAGGGTTACCTGCGCTAAAAATTTCAAGGTTACCACTTTCCGGGATCAATTTTTTTTTTGAAGTTTAAGGTAAAAAGTTCGATTTTTTTTTGTAATTTTTAAGGTTTTGAACATGACTAAAGGTGCGGAAATTTTTCCAGAATCTATACGGGACGTCGGAAAATTATGGTTGATGGCTTAAAAGATAGGTATTGAATAGGGTTACCTGCCCTAAAAATTTCAAGGTTACCACTTTCCGGGATCAATTTTTATTTTTAAGTTTAAGGTAAAAAGTTCGATTTTTTTTGAAATTTTTAAGGTTTTGAACATGACTAAAGGTGCGGAAATGCTTCCAGAATCTATACGGGACGTTGGAAAATTATGGTTGATGGCTTAAAAGATAGGTATTGAATAGGGTTACCTGCCCTAAAAAATTTCAAGGTTACCACTTTCCGGGATCAATTTTTTTTTTGAAGTTTAAGGTAAAAAGTTCGATTTTTTTTGTAATTTTTAAGGTTTTGAACATGACTAAAGGTGCGGAAATGCTTCCAGAATCTATACGGGACGTCGGAAAATTATGGTTGATGGCTTAAAAGATAGGTATTGAATAGGGTTACCTGCCCTAAAAATTTCAAGGTTACCACTTTCCGGGATCAATTTTTTTTTTGAAGTTTAAGGTAAAAAGTTCGATTTTTTTTGTAATTTTTAAGGTTTTGAACATGACTAAAGGTGCGGAAATGCTTCCAGAATCTATACGGGACGTCGGAAAATTATGGTTGATGGCTTAAAAGATAGGTATTGAATAGGGTTACCTGCCCTAAAAATTTCAAGGTTACCACTTTCCGGGATCAATTTTTTTTTTGAAGTTCAAGGTAAAAAGTTCGATTTTTTTTTGTAATTTTTAAGGTTTTGAACATGACTAAAGGTGCGGAAATGCTTCCAGAATCTAAACGGGACGTCGGAAAATTATGGTTGATGGCTTAAAGGATAGGTATTGAATAGGGTTACCTGCCCTAAAAATTTCAAGGTTACCACTTTCCGGGATCAATTTTTTTTTTGAAGTTTAAGGTAAAAAGTTCGATTTTTTTTGTAATTTTTAAGGTTTTGAACATGACTAAAGGTGCGGAAATGCTTCCAGAATCTAAACGGGACGTCGGAAAATTATGGTTGATGGCTTAAAAGATAGGTATTGAATAGGGTTACCTGCCCTAAAAATTTCAGGGTTACCACTTTCCGGGATCAATTTTTTTTTCTGAAGTTTAAGGTAAAAAGTTTGATTTTTGTTTGTAATTTTTAAGGTTTTGAACATGACTAAAGGTGCGGAAATGCTTCCAGAATCTAAACGGGACGTCGGAAAATTATGGTTGATGGCTTAAAAGATAGGTATTGAATAGGGTTACCTGCCCTAAAAATTTCAAGGTTACCACTTTCCGGGATCAATTTTTTTTTGAAGTTTAAGGTAAAAAGTTCGATTTTTTTTTGTAATTTTTAAGGTTTTGAACATGACTAAAGGTGCGGAAATTTTTCCAGAATCTATACGGGACGTCGGAAAATTATGGTTGATGGCTTAAAAGATAGGTATTGAATAGGGTTACCTGCCCTAAAAATTTCAAGGTTACCACTTTCCGGGATCAATTTTTATTTTTAAGTTTAAGGTAAAAAGTTCGATTTTTTTTGAAATTTTTAAGGTTTTGAACATGACTAAAGGTGCGGAAATGCTTCCAGAATCTATACGGGACGTTGGAAAATTATGGTTGATGGCTTAAAAGATAGGTATTGAATAGGGTTACCTGCCCTAAAAAATTTCAAGGTTACCACTTTCCGGGATCAATTTTTTTTTTGAAGTTTAAGGTAAAAAGTTCGATTTTTTTTGTAATTTTTAAGGTTTTGAACATGACTAAAGGTGCGGAAATGCTTCCAGAATCTATACGGGACGTCGGAAAATTATGGTTGATGGCTTAAAAGATAGGTATTGAATAGGGTTACCTGCCCTAAAAATTTCAAGGTTACCACTTTCCGGGATCAATTTTTTTTTTGAAGTTTAAGGTAAAAAGTTCGATTTTTTTTGTAATTTTTAAGGTTTTGAACATGACTAAAGGTGCGGAAATGCTTCCAGAATCTATACGGGACGTCGGAAAATTATGGTTGATGGCTTAAAAGATAGGTATTGAATAGGGTTACCTGCCCTAAAAATTTCAAGGTTACCACTTTCCGGGATCAATTTTTTTTTGAAGTTCAAGGTAAAAAGTTCGATTTTTTTTTGTAATTTTTAAGGTTTTGAACATGACTAAAGGTGCGGAAATGCTTCCAGAATCTAAACGGGACGTCGGAAAATTATGGTTGATGGCTTAAAGGATAGGTATTGAATAGGGTTACCTGCCCTAAAAATTTCAAGGTTACCACTTTCCGGGATCAATTTTTTTTTTGAAGTTTAAGGTAAAAAGTTCGATTTTTTTTGTAATTTTTAAGGTTTTGAACATGACTAAAGGTGCGGAAATGCTTCCAGAATCTAAACGGGACGTCGGAAAATTATGGTTGATGGCTTAAAAGATAGGTATTGAATAGGGTTACCTGCCCTAAAAATTTCAGGGTTACCACTTTCCGGGATCAATTTTTTTTTCTGAAGTTTAAGGTAAAAAGTTTGATTTTTGTTTGTAATTTTTAAGGTTTTGAACATGACTAAAGGTGCGGAAATGCTTCCAGAATCTAAACGGGACGTCGGAAAATTATGGTTGATGGCTTAAAAGATAGGTATTGAATAGGGTTACCTGCCCTAAAAATTTCAAGGTTACCACTTTCCGGGATCAATTTTTTTTTGAAGTTTAAGGTAAAAAGTTCGATTTTTTTTTGTAATTTTTAAGGTTTTGAACATGACTAAAGGTGCGGAAATGCTTCCAGAATCTATACGGGACGTCGGAAAATTATGGTTGATGGCTTAAAGGATAGGTATTGAATAGGGTTACCTGCCCTAAAAATTTCAAGGTTATCACTTTCCGGGATCAATTTTTTTTTTTAAGTTTAAGGTAAAAACTTCGATTTTTTTTGTAATTTTTAAGGTTTTGAACATGACTAAAGGTGCGGAAATGCTTCCAGAATCTATACGGGACGTCGGAAAATTATGGCTGATGGCTTAAAAGATAGGTATTGAATAGGGTTACCTGCGCTAAAAATTTCAAGGTTACCACTTTCCGGGATCAATTTTTTTTTTGAAGTTTAAGGTAAAAAGTTCGATTTTTTTTTGTAATTTTTAAGGTTTTGAACATGACTAAAGGTGCGGAAATGCTTCCAGAATCTATACGGGACGTCGGAAAATTATGGTTGATGGCTTAAAAGATAGGTATTGAATAGGGTTACCTGCCCTAAAAATTTCAAGGTTACCACTTTCCGGGATCAATTTTTTTTTTTAAGTTTAAGGTAAAAAGTTCGATTTTTTTTGTAATTTTTAAGGTTTTGAACATGACTAAAGGTGCGGAAATGCTTCCAGAATCTAAACGGGACGTCGGAAAATTATGGTTGATGGCTTAAAAGATAGGTATTGAATAGGGTTACCTGCCCTAAAAATTTCAAGGTTACCACTTTCCGGGATCAATTTTTATTTTTAAGTTTAAGGTAAAAAATTCGATTTTTTTTGAAATTTTTAAGGTTTTGAACATGACTAAAGGTGCGGAAATGCTTCCAGAATCTAAACGGGACGTCGGAAAATTATGGTTGATGGCTTTAAAGATAGGTATTGAATAGGGTTACCTGCCCTAAAAATTTCAAGGTTACCACTTTCCGGGATCAATTTTTTTTTTTGAAGTTTAAGGTAAAAAGTTCGATTTTTTTTGTAATTTTTAAGGTTTTGAACATGACTAAAGGTGCGGAAATGCTTCCAGAATCTATACGGGACGTCGGAAAATTATGGTTGATGGCTTAAAAGATAGGTATTGAATAGGGTTACCTGCCCTAAAAATTTCAAGGTTACCACTTTCCGGGATCAATTTTTTTTTTTAAGTTTAAGGTAAAAAGTTCGATTTTTTTTGTAATTTTTAAGGTTTTGAACATGACTAAAGGTGCGGAAATGCTTCCAGAATCTAAACGGGACGTCGGAAAATTATGGTTGATGGCTTAAAAGATAGGTATTGAATAGGGTTACCTGCCCTAAAAATTTCAAGGTTACCACTTTCCGGGATCAATTTTTATTTTTAAGTTTAAGGTAAAAAGTTCGATTTTTTTTGAAATTTTTAAGGTTTTGAACATGACTAAAGGTGCGGAAATGCTTCCAGAATCTAAACGGGACGTCGGAAAATTATGGTTGATGGCTTTAAAGATAGGTATTGAATAGGGTTACCTGCCCTAAAAATTTCAAGGTTACCACTTTCCGGGATCAATTTTTTTTTTTGAAGTTTAAGGTAAAAAGTTCGATTTTTTTTGTAATTTTTAAGGTTTTGAACATGACTAAAGGTGCGGAAATGCTTCCAGAATCTATACGGGACGTCGGAAAATTATGGTTGATGGCTTAAAAGATAGGTATTGAATAGGGTTACCTGCCCTAAAAATTTCAAGGTTACCACTTTCCGGGATCAATTTTTTTTTTGAAGTTTAAGGTAAAAAGTTCGATTTTTTTTGTAATTTTTAAGGTTTTGAACATGACTAAAGGTGCGGAAATGCTTCCAGAATCTAAACGCGACGTCGGAAAATTATGGTTGATGGCTTAAAAGATAGGTATTGAATAGGGTTACCTGCCCTAAAAATTTCAAGGTTACCACTTTCCGGGATCAATTTTTTTTTTGAAGTTTAAGGTAAAAAGTTCGATTTTTTTGTAATTTTTAAGGTTTTGAACATGACTAAAGGTGCGGAAATGCTTCCAGAATCTATACGGGACGTCGGAAAATTATGGTTGATGGCTTAAAAGATAGGTATTGAATAGGGTTACCTGCGCTAAAAATTTCAAGGTTACCACTTTCCGGGATCAATTTTTTTTTTTAAGTTTAAGGTAAAAAGTTCGATTTTTTTTTGTAATTTTTAAGGTTTTGAACATGACTAAAGGTGCGGAAATGCTTCCAGAATCTATACGGGACGTCGGAAAATTATGGTTGATGGCTTAAAAGATAGGTATTGAATAGGGTTACCTGCCCTAAGAATTTCAAGGTTACCACTTTCCGGGATTAATTTTTTTTTGAAGTTTAAGGTAAAAAGTTCGATTTTTTTTGTAATTTTTAAGGTTTTGAACATGACTAAAGGTGCGGAAATGCTTCCAGAATCTAAACGGGACGTCGGAAAATTATGGTTGTTGGCTTAAAAGATAGGTATTGAATAGGGTTACCTGACCTAAAAATTTCAAGGTTACCACTTTCCGGGATCAATTTTTTTTTTTGAAGTTTAAGGTAAAAAGTTCGATTTTTTTTGTAATTTTTAAGGTTTTGAACATGACTAAAGGTGCGGAAATGCTTCCAGAATCTATACGGGACGTCGGAAAATTATGGTTGATGGCTTAAAGGATAGGTATTGAATAGGGTTACCTGCCCTAAAAATTTCAAGGTTATCACTTTCCGGGATCAATTTTTTTTTTTAAGTTTAAGGCAAAAAGTTCGATTTTTTTTGTAATTTTGAAGGTTTTGAACATGACTAAAGGTGCGGAAATGCTTCCAGAATCTAAACGGGACGTCGGAAAATTATGGTTGATGACTTAAAAGATAGGTATTGAATAGGGTTACCTGCCCTAAAAATTTCAAGGTTACCACTTTCCGGGATCAATTTTTTTTTTTGAAGTTTAAGGTAAAAAGTTCGATTTTTTTTGTAATTTTTAAGGTTTTGAACATGACTAAAGGTGCGGAAATGCTTCCAGAATCTATACGGGACGTCGGAAAATTATGGTTGATGGCTTAAAAGATAGGTATTGAATAGGGTTACCTGCCCTAAAAATTTCAAGGTTACCACTTTCCGGGATCAATTTTTTTTTTGAAGTTTAAGGTAAAAAGTTCTTTTTTTTTTGTAATTTTTAAGGTTTTGAACATGACTAAAGGTGCGGAAATGCTTCCAGAATCTAAACGGGACGTCGGAAAATTATGGTTGATGGCTTAAAAGATAGGTATTGAATAGGGTTACCTGCCCTAAAAATTTCAAGGTTACCACTTTCCGGGATCAATTTTTTTTTTGAAGTTTAAGGTAAAAAGTTTGATTTTTTTTTGTAATTTTTAAGGTTTTGAACATGACTAAAGGTGCGGAAATGCTTCCAGAATCTAAACGGGACTTCGGAAAATTATGGTTGATGGCTTAAAAGATAGGTATTGAATAGGGTTACCTGCCCTAAAAATTTCAAGGTTACCACTTTCCGGGATCAATTTTTTTTTGAAGTTTAAGGTAAAAAGTTCGATTTTTTTTGTAATTTTTAAGGTTTTGAACATGACTAAAGGTGCGGAAATGCTTCCAGAATCTATACGGGACGTCGGAAAATTAGGGTTGATGGCTTAAAAGATAGGTATTGAATAGGGTTACCTGCCCTAAAAATTTCAAGGTTACCACTTTCCGGGATCAATTTTTTTTTTGAAGTTCAAGGTAAAAAGTTCGATTTTTTTTTGTAATTTTTAAGGTTTTGAACATGACTAAAGGTGCGGAAATGCTTCCAGAATCTAAACGGGACGTCGGAAAATTATGGTTGATGGCTTAAAGGATAGGTATTGAATAGGGTTACCTGTCCCAAAAATTTCAAGGTTACCACTTTCCGGGATCAATTTTTTTTTTGAAGTTTAAGGTAAAAAGTTCGATTTTTTTTGTAATTTTTAAGGTTTTGAACATGACTAAAGGTGCGGAAATGCTTCCAGAATCTAAACGGGACGTCGGAAAATTATGGTTGTTGGCTTAAAAGATAGGTATTGAATAGGGTTACCTGACCTAAAAATTTCAAGGTTACCACTTTCCGGGATCAATTTTTTTTTTTGAAGTTTAAGGTAAAAAGTTCGATTTTTTTTGTAATTTTTAAGGTTTTGAACATGACTAAAGGTGCGGAAATGCTTCCAGAATCTATACGGGACGTCGGAAAATTATGGTTGATGGCTTAAAGGATAGGTATTGAATAGGGTTACCTGCCCTAAAAATTTCAAGGTTATCACTTTCCGGGATCAATTTTTTTTTTTAAGTTTAAGGTAAAAAGTTCGATTTTTTTTGTAATTTTGAAGGTTTTGAACATGACTAAAGGTGCGGAAATGCTTCCAGAATCTAAACGGGACGTCGGAAAATTATGGTTGATGACTTAAAAGATAGGTATTGAATAGGGTTACCTGCCCTAAAAATTTCAAGGTTACCACTTTCCGGGATCAATTTTTTTTTTTGAAGTTTAAGGTAAAAAGTTCGATTTTTTTTGTAATTTTTAAGGTTTTGAACATGACTAAAGGTGCGGAAATGCTTCCAGAATCTATACGGGACGTCGGAAAATTATGGTTGATGGCTTAAAAGATAGGTATTGAATAGGGTTACCTGCCCTAAAAATTTCAAGGTTACCACTTTCCGGGATCAATTTTTTTTTTGAAGTTTAAGGTAAAAAGTTCTATTTTTTTTGTAATTTTTAAGGTTTTGAACATGACTAAAGGTGCGGAAATGCTTCCCGAATCTAAACGGGACGTCGGAAAATTATGGTTGATGGCTTAAAAGATAGGTATTGAATAGGGTTACCTGCCCTAAAAATTTCAAGGTTACCACTTTCCGGGATCAATTTTTTTTTTGAAGTTTAAGGTAAAAAGTTCGATTTTTTTTGTAATTTTTAATGTTTTGAACATGACTAAAGGTGCGGAAATGCTTCCAGAATCTATACGGGACGTCGGAAAATTATGGTTGATGGCTTAAAGGATAGGTATTGAATAGGGTTACCTGCCCTAAAAATTTCAAGGTTATCACTTTCCGGGATCAATTTTTTTTTTTAAGTTTAAGGTAAAAACTTCGATTTTTTTTGTAATTTTTAAGGTTTTGAACATGACTAAAGGTGCGGAAATGCTTCCAGAATCTATACGGGACGTCGGAAAATTATGGTTGATGGCTTAAAAGATAGGTATTGAATAGGGTTACCTGCGCTAAAAATTTCAAGGTTACCACTTTCCGGGATCAATTTTTTTTTTGAAGTTTAAGGTAAAAAGTTCGATTTTTTTTTGTAATTTTTAAGGTTTTGAACATGACTAAAGGTGCGGAAATTTTTCCAGAATCTATACGGGACGTCGGAAAATTATGGTTGATGGCTTAAAAGATAGGTATTGAATAGGGTTACTTGCCCTAAAAATTTCAAGGTTACCACTTTCCGGGATCAATTTTTATTTTTAAGTTTAAGGTAAAAAGTTCGATTTTTTTTGAAATTTTTAAGGTTTTGAACATGACTAAAGGTGCGGAAATGCTTCCAGAATCTATACGGGACGTTGGAAAATTATGGTTGATGGCTTAAAAGATAGGTATTGAATAGGGTTACCTGCCCTAAAAAATTTCAAGGTTACCACTTTCCGGGATCAATTTTTTTTTTGAAGTTTAAGGTAAAAAGTTCGATTTTTTTTGTAATTTTTAAGGTTTTGAACATGACTAAAGGTGCGGAAATGCTTCCAGAATCTATACGGGACGTCGGAAAATTATGGTTGATGGCTTAAAAGATAGGTATTGAATAGGGTTACCTGCCCTAAAAATTTCAAGGTTACCACTTTCCGGGATCAATTTTTTTTTTGAAGTTTAAGGTAAAAAGTTCGATTTTTTTTGTAATTTTTAAGGTTTTGAACATGACTAAAGGTGCGGAAATGCTTCCAGAATCTAAACGGGACGTCGGAAAATTATGGTTGATGGCTTAAAAGATAGGTATTGAATAGGGTTACCTGCCCTAAAAATTTCAAGGTTACCACTTTCCGGGATCAATTTTTATTTTTAAGTTTAAGGTAAAAAGTTCGATTTTTTTTTGTAATTTTTAAGGTTTTGAACATGACTAAAGGTGCGGAAATGCTTCCAGAATCTATACGGGACGTCGGAAAATTATGGTTGATGGCTTAAAAGATAGGTATTGAATAGGGTTACCTGCCCTAAAAATTTCAAGGTTACCACTTTCCGGGATCAATTTTTTTTTTAAGTTTAAGGTAAAAAGTTCGATTTTTTTTGTAATTTTTAAGGTTTTGAACATGACTAAAGGTGCGGAAATGCTTCCAGAATCTAAACGGGACGTCGGAAAATTATGGTTGATGGCTTAAAAGATAGGTATTGAATAGGGTTACCTGCCCTAAAAATTTCAAGGTTACCACTTTCCGGGATCAATTTTTTTTTTGAAGTTTAAGGTAAAAAGTTCGATTTTTTTTGTAATTTTTAATGTTTTGAACATGACTAAAGGTGCGGAAATGCTTCCAGAATCTATACGGGACGTCGGAAAATTATGGTTGATGGCTTAAAAGATAGGTATTGAATAGGGTTACCTGCCCTAAAAATTTCAAGGTTACCACTTTCCGGGATCAATTTTTTTTTTGAAGTTTAAGGTAAAAAGTTTGATTTTTTTTGTAATTTTTAAGGTTTTGAACATGACTAAAGGTGCGGAAATGCTTCCAGAATCTATACGGGACGTCGGAAAATTATGGTTGATGGCTTAAAAGATAGGTATTGAATAGGGTTACCTGCCCTAAAAATTTCAAGGTTACCACTTTCCGGGATCAATTTTTTTTTTGAAGTTTAAGGTAAAAAGTTCGATTTTTTTGTAATTTTTAAGGTTTTGAACATGACTAAAGGTGCGGAAATGCTTCCAGAATCTATACGGGACGTCGGAAAATTATGGTTGATGGCTTAAAAGATAGGTATTGAATAGGGTTACCTGCGCTTAAAATTTCAAGGTTACCACTTTCCGGGATCAATTTTTTTTTTGAAGTTTAAGGTAAAAAGTTCGATTTTTTTTTGTAATTTTTAAGGTTTTGAACATGACTAAAGGTGCGGAAATGCTTCCAGAATCTATACGGGACGTCGGAAAATTATGGTTGATGGCTTAAAAGATAGGTATTGAATAGGGTTACCTGCCCTAAAAATTTCAAGGTTACCACTTTCCGGGATCAATTTTTTTTTTGAAGTTCAAGGTAAAAAGTTCGATTTTTTTTTGTAATTTTTAAGGTTTTGAACATGACTAAAGGTGCGGAAATGCTTCCAGAATCTAAACGGGACGTCGGAAAATTATGGTTGATGGCTTAAAGGATAGGTATTGAATAGGGTTACCTGCCCTAAAAATTTCAAGGTTACCACTTTCCGGGATCAATTTTTTTTTTGAAGTTTAAGGTAAAAAGTTCGATTTTTTTTGTAATTTTAAAGGTTTTGAACATGACTAAAGGTGCGGAAATGCTTCCAGAATCTAAACGGGACGTCGGAAAATTATGGTTGATGGCTTAAAAGATAGGTATTGAATAGGGTTACCTGCCCTAAAAATTTCAGGGTTACCACTTTCCGGGATCAATTTTTTTTTCTGAAGTTTAAGGTAAAAAGTTTGATTTTTGTTTGTAATTTTTAAGGTTTTGAACATGACTAAAGGTGCGGAAATGCTTCCAGAATCTAAACGGGACGTCGGAAAATTATGGTTGATGGCTTAAAAGATAGGTATTGAATAGGGTTACCTGCCCTAAAAATTTCAAGGTTACCACTTTCCGGGATCAATTTTTTTTTGAAGTTTAAGGTAAAAAGTTCGATTTTTTTTTGTAATTTTTAAGGTTTTGAACATGACTAAAGGTGCGGAAATGCTTCCAGAATCTATACGGGACGTCGGAAAATTATGGTTGATGGCTTAAAGGATAGGTATTGAATAGGGTTACCTGCCCTAAAAATTTCAAGGTTATCACTTTCCGGGATCAATTTTTTTTTTTAAGTTTAAGGTAAAAACTTCGATTTTTTTTGTAATTTTTAAGGTTTTGAACATGACTAAAGGTGCGGAAATGCTTCCAGAATCTATACGGGACGTCGGAAAATTATGGCTGATGGCTTAAAAGATAGGTATTGAATAGGGTTACCTGCGCTAAAAATTTCAAGGTTACCACTTTCCGGGATCAATTTTTTTTTTTAAGTTTAAGGTAAAAAGTTCGATTTTTTTTTGTAATTTTTAAGGTTTTGAACATGACTAAAGGTGCGGAAATGCTTCCAGAATCTATACGGGACGTCGGAAAATTATGGTTGATGGCTTAAAAGATAGGTATTGAATAGGGTTACCTGCCCTAAAAATTTCAAGGTTACCACTTTCCGGGATCAATTTTTTTTTTTAAGTTTAAGGTAAAAAGTTCGATTTTTTTTGTAATTTTTAAGGTTTTGAACATGACTAAAGGTGCGGAAATGCTTCCAGAATCTAAACGGGACGTCGGAAAATTATGGTTGTTGGCTTAAAAGATAGGTATTGAATAGGGTTACCTGCCCTAAAAATTTCAAGGTTACCACTTTCCGGGATCAATTTTTATTTTTAAGTTTAAGGTAAAAAGTTCGATTTTTTTTGAAATTTTTAAGGTTTTGAACATGACTAAAGGTGCGGAAATGCTTCCAGAATCTAAACGGGACGTCGGAAAATTATGGTTGATGGCTTTAAAGATAGGTATTGAATAGGGTTACCTGCCCTAAAAATTTCAAGGTTACCACTTTCCGGGATCAATTTTTTTTTTTGAAGTTTAAGGTAAAAAGTTCGATTTTTTTTGTAATTTTTAAGGTTTTGAACATGACTAAAGGTGCGGAAATGCTTCCAGAATCTATACGGGACGTCGGAAAATTATGGTTGATGGCTTAAAAGATAGGTATTGAATAGGGTTACCTGCCCTAAAAATTTCAAGGTTACCACTTTCCGGGATCAATTTTTTTTTTTAAGTTTAAGGTAAAAAGTTCGATTTTTTTTGTAATTTTTAAGGTTTTGAACATGACTAAAGGTGTGGAAATGCTTCCAGAATCTAAACGGGACGTCGGAAAATTATGGTTGATGGCTTAAAAGATAGGTATTGAATAGGGTTACCTGCCCTATAAATTTCAAGGTTACCACTTTCCGGGATCAATTTTTATTTTTAAGTTTAAGGTAAAAAGTTCGATTTTTTTTGAAATTTTTAAGGTTTTGAACATGACTAAAGGTGCGGAAATGCTTCCAGAATCTAAACGGGACGTCGGAAAATTATGGTTGATGGCTTTAAAGATAGGTATTGAATAGGGTTACCTGCCCTAAAAATTTCAAGGTTACCACTTTCCGGGATCAATTTTTTTTTTTGAAGTTTAAGGTAAAAAGTTCGATTTTTTTTGTAATTTTTAAGGTTTTGAACATGACTAAAGGTGCGGAAATGCTTCCAGAATCTATACGGGACGTCGGAAAATTATGGTTGATGGCTTAAAAGATAGGTATTGAATAGGGTTACCTGCCCTAAAAATTTCAAGGTTACCACTTTCCGGGATCAATTTTTTTTTTGAAGTTTAAGGTAAAAAGTTCGATTTTTTTTGTAATTTTTAAGGTTTTGAACATGACTAAAGGTGCGGAAATGCTTCCAGAATCTAAACGGGACGTCGGAAAATTATGGTTGATGGCTTAAAAGATAGGTATTGAATAGGGTTACCTGCCCTAAAAATTTCAAGGTTACCACTTTCCGGGATCAATTTTTTTTTTGAAGTTTAAGGTAAAAAGTTCGATTTTTTTGTAATTTTTAAGGTTTTGAACATGACTAAAGGTGCGGAAATGCTTCCAGAATCTATACGGGACGTCGGAAAATTATGGTTGATGGCTTAAAAGATAGGTATTGAATAGGGTTACCTGCGCTAAAAATTTCAAGGTTACCACTTTCCGGGATCAATTTTTTTTTTTAAGTTTAAGGTAAAAAGTTCGATTTTTTTTTGTAATTTTTAAGGTTTTGAACATGACTAAAGGTGCGGAAATGCTTCCAGAATCTATACGGGACGTCGGAAAATTATGGTTGATGGCTTAAAAGATAGGTATTGAATAGGGTTACCTGCCCTAAGAATTTCAAGGTTACCACTTTCCGGGATTAATTTTTTTTTGAAGTTTAAGGTAAAAAGTTCGATTTTTTTTGTAATTTTTAAGGTTTTGAACATGACTAAAGGTGCGGAAATGCTTCCAGAATCTAAACGGGACGTCGGAAAATTATGGTTGTTGGCTTAAAAGATAGGTATTGAATAGGGTTACCTGACCTTAAAATTTCAAGGTTACCACTTTCCGGGATCAATTTTTTTTTTTGAAGTTTAAGGTAAAAAGTTCGATTTTTTTTGTAATTTTTAAGGTTTTGAACATGACTAAAGGTGCGGAAATGCTTCCAGAATCTATACGGGACGTCGGAAAATTATGGTTGATGGCTTAAAGGATAGGTATTGAATAGGGTTACCTGCCCTAAAAATTTCAAGGTTATCACTTTCCGGGATCAATTTTTTTTTTTAAGTTTAAGGCAAAAAGTTCGATTTTTTTTGTAATTTTGAAGGTTTTGAACATGACTAAAGGTGCGGAAATGCTTCCAGAATCTAAACGGGACGTCGGAAAATTATGGTTGATGACTTAAAAGATAGGTATTGAATAGGGTTACCTGCCCTAAAAATTTCAAGGTTACCACTTTCCGGGATCAATTTTTTTTTTTGAAGTTTAAGGTAAAAAGTTCGATTTTTTTTGTAATTTTTAAGGTTTTGAACATGACTAAAGGTGCGGAAATGCTTCCAGAATCTATACGGGACGTCGGAAAATTATGGTTGATGGCTTAAAAGATAGGTATTGAATAGGGTTACCTGCCCTAAAAATTTCAAGGTTACCACTTTCCGGGATAAATTTTTTTTTTGAAGTTTAAGGTAAAAAGTTCTTTTTTTTTTGTAATTTTTAAGGTTTTGAACATGACTAAAGGTGCGGAAATGCTTCCAGAATCTAAACGGGACGTCGGAAAATTATGGTTGATGGCTTAAAAGATAGGTATTGAATAGGGTTACCTGCCCTAAAAATTTCAAGGTTACCACTTTCCGGGATCAATTTTTTTTTTGAAGTTTAAAGTAAAAAGTTTGATTTTTTTTTTGTAATTTTTAAGGTTTTGAACATGACTAAAGGTGCGGAAATGCTTCCAGAATCTAAACGGGACTTCGGAAAATTATGGTTGATGGCTTAAAAGATAGGTATTGAATAGGGTTACCTGCCCTAAAAATTTCAAGGTTACCACTTTCCGGGATCAATTTTTTTTTGAAGTTTAAGGTAAAAAGTTCGATTTTTTTTGTAATTTTTAAGGTTTTGAACATGACTAAAGGTGCGGAAATGCTTCCAGAATCTATACGGGACGTCGGAAAATTAGGGTTGATGGCTTAAAAGATAGGTATTGAATAGGGTTACCTGCCCTAAAAATTTCAAGGTTACCACTTTCCGGGATCAATTTTTTTTTTGAAGTTCAAGGTAAAAAGTTCGATTTTTTTTTGTAATTTTTAAGGTTTTGAACATGACTAAAGGTGCGGAAATGCTTCCAGAATCTAAACGGGACGTCGGAAAATTATGGTTGATGGCTTAAAGGATAGGTATTGAATAGGGTTACCTGTCCCAAAAATTTCAAGGTTACCACTTTCCGGGATCAATTTTTTTTTTGAAGTTTAAGGTAAAAAGTTCGATTTTTTTTGTAATTTTTAAGGTTTTGAACATGACTAAAGGTGCGGAAATGCTTCCAGAATCTAAACGGGACGTCGGAAAATTATGGTTGTTGGCTTAAAAGATAGGTATTGAATAGGGTTACCTGACCTAAAAATTTCAAGGTTACCACTTTCCGGGATCAATTTTTTTTTTTGAAGTTTAAGGTAAAAAGTTCGATTTTTTTTGTAATTTTTAAGGTTTTGAACATGACTAAAGGTGCGGAAATGCTTCCAGAATCTATACGGGACGTCGGAAAATTATGGTTGATGGCTTAAAGGATAGGTATTGAATAGGGTTACCTGCCCTAAAAATTTCAAGGTTATCACTTTCCGGGATCAATTTTTTTTTTTAAGTTTAAGGTAAAAAGTTCGATTTTTTTTGTAATTTTGAAGGTTTTGAACATGACTAAAGGTGCGGAAATGCTTCCAGAATCTAAACGGGACGTCGGAAAATTATGGTTGATGACTTAAAAGATAGGTATTGAATAGGGTTACCTGCCCTAAAAATTTCAAGGTTACCACTTTCCGGGATCAATTTTTTTTTTTGAAGTTTAAGGTAAAAAGTTCGATTTTTTTTGTAATTTTTAAGGTTTTGAACATGACTAAAGGTGCGGAAATGCTTCCAGAATCTATACGGGACTTCGGAAAATTATGGTTGATGGCTTAAAAGATAGGTATTGAATAGGGTTACCTGCCCTAAAAATTTCAAAGTTACCACTTTCCGGGATCAATTTTTTTTTTGAAGTTTAAGGTAAAAAGTTCTATTTTTTTTGTAATTTTTAAGGTTTTGAACATGACTAAAGGTGCGGAAATGCTTCCAGAATCTAAACGGGACGTCGGAAAATTATGGTTGATGGCTTAAAAGATAGGTATTGAATAGGGTTACCTGCCCTAAAAATTTCAAGGTTACCACTTTCCGGGATCAATTTTTTTTTTGAAGTTTAAAGTAAAAAGTTTGATTTTTGTTTGTAATTTTTAAGGTTTTGAACATGACTAAAGGTGCGGAAATGCTTCCAGAATCTAAACGGGACTTCGGAAAATTATGGTTGATGGCTTAAAAGATAGGTATTGAATAGGGTTACCTGCCCTAAAAATTTCAAGGTTACCACTTTCCGGGATCAATTTTTTTTTGAAGTTTAAGGTAAAAAGTTCGATTTTTTTTGTAATTTTTAAGGTTTTGAACATGACTAAAGGTGCGGAAATGCTTCCAGAATCTAAACGGGACGTCGGAAAATTATGGTTGATGGCTTAAAAGATAGGTATTGAATAGGGTTACCTGCCCTAAAAATTTCAAGGTTACCACTTTCCGGGATCAATTTTTTTTTTGAAGTTCAAGGTAAAAAGTTCGATTTTTTTTTGTAATTTTTAAGGTTTTGAACATGACTAAAGGTGCGGAAATGCTTCCAGAATCTAAACGGGACGTCGGAAAATTATGGTTGATGGCTTAAAGGATAGGTATTGAATAGGGTTACCTGTCCCAAAAATTTCAAGGTTACCACTTTCCGGGATCAATTTTTTTTTTGAAGTTTAAGGTAAAAAGTTCGATTTTTTTTGTAATTTTTAAGGTTTTGAACATGACTAAAGGTGCGGAAATGCTTCCAGAATCTAAACGGGACGTCGGAAAATTATGGTTGTTGGCTTAAAAGATAGGTATTGAATAGGGTTACCTGACCTAAAAATTTCAAGGTTACCACTTTCCGGGATCAATTTTTTTTTTTGAAGTTTAAGGTAAAAAGTTCGATTTTTTTTGTAATTTTTAAGGTTTTGAACATGACTAAAGGTGCGGAAATGCTTCCAGAATCTATACGGGACGTCGGAAAATTATGGTTGATGGCTTAAAGGATAGGTATTGAATAGGGTTACCTGCCCTAAAAATTTCAAGGTTATCACTTTCCGGGATCAATTTTTTTTTTTAAGTTTAAGGTAAAAAGTTCGATTTTTTTTGTAATTTTGAAGGTTTTGAACATGACTAAAGGTGCGGAAATGCTTCCAGAATCTAAACGGGACGTCGGAAAATTATGGTTGATGACTTAAAAGATAGGTATTGAATAGGGTTACCTGCCCTAAAAATTTCAAGGTTACCACTTTCCGGGATCAATTTTTTTTTTTGAAGTTTAAGGTAAAAAGTTCGATTTTTTTTGTAATTTTTAAGGTTTTGAACATGACTAAAGGTGCGGAAATGCTTCCAGAATCTATACGGGACGTCGGAAAATTATGGTTGATGGCTTAAAAGATAGGTATTGAATAGGGTTACCTGCCCTAAAAATTTCAAAGTTACCACTTTCCGGGATCAATTTTTTTTTTGAAGTTTAAGGTAAAAAGTTCTATTTTTTTTGTAATTTTTAAGGTTTTGAACATGACTAAAGGTGCGGAAATGCTTCCAGAATCTAAACGGGACGTCGGAAAATTATGGTTGATGGCTTAAAAGATAGGTATTGAATAGGGTTACCTGCCCTAAAAATTTCAAGGTTACCACTTTCCGGGATCAATTTTTTTTTTGAAGTTTAAAGTAAAAAGTTTGATTTTTGTTTGTAATTTTTAAGGTTTTGAACATGACTAAAGGTGCGGAAATGCTTCCAGAATCTAAACGGGACTTCGGAAAATTATGGTTGATGGCTTAAAAGATAGGTATTGAATAGGGTTACCTGCCCTAAAAATTTCAAGGTTACCACTTTCCGGGATCAATTTTTTTTTGAAGTTTAAGGTAAAAAGTTCGATTTTTTTTGTAATTTTTAAGGTTTTGAACATGACTAAAGGTGCGGAAATGCTTCCAGAATCTAAACGGGACGTCGGAAAATTATGGTTGATGGCTTAAAAGATAGGTATTGAATAGGGTTACCTGCCCTAAAAATTTCAAGGTTACCACTTTCCGGGATCAATTTTTTTTTTGAAGTTCAAGGTAAAAAGTTCGATTTTTTTTTGTAATTTTTAAGGTTTTGAACATGACTAAAGGTGCGGAAATGCTTCCAGAATCTAAACGGGACGTCGGAAAATTATGGTTGATGGCTTAAAGGATAGGTATTGAATAGGGTTACCTGTCCCAAAAATTTCAAGGTTACCACTTTCCGGGATCAA
Source organism: Dasysyrphus albostriatus (assembly GCA_946251815.1). Classification (NCBI taxonomy): domain Eukaryota; kingdom Metazoa; phylum Arthropoda; class Insecta; order Diptera; family Syrphidae; genus Dasysyrphus; species Dasysyrphus albostriatus. The sequence goes on from OX276335.1 coordinate 226,572,677, forward strand.
TTTTTTTTTTGAAGTTTAAGGTAAAAAGTTCGATTTTTTTTGTAATTTTTAAGGTTTTGAACATGACTAAAGGTGCGGAAATGCTTCCAGAATCTAAACGGGACGTCGGAAAATTATGGTTGATGGCTTAAAAGATAGGTATTGAATAGGGTTACCTGCCCTAAAAATTTCAGGGTTACCACTTTCCGGGATCAATTTTTTTTTTCTGAAGTTTAAGGTAAAAAGTTTGATTTTTGTTTGTAATTTTTAAGGTTTTGAACATGACTAAAGGTGCGGAAATGCTTCCAGAATCTATACGGGACGTCGGAAAATTATGGTTGATGGCTTAAAAGATAAATATTGAATAGGGTTACCTGCCCTAAAAATTTCAGGGTTACCACTTCCCGGGATCAATTTTTATTTTAAGGTTTTGAACATGACTAAAGGTGTGGAAATGCTTCCAGAATCTAAACAGGACGTCGGAAAATTATGGTTGATGGCTTAAAAGATAGGTATTGAATAGGGTTACCTGCCCTAAAAATTTCAAGGTTACCACTTTCCGGGATCAATTTTTTTTGAAGTTTAAGGTAAAAAGTTCGATTTTTTTTGTAATTTTTAAGGTTTTGAACATGACTAAAGGTGCGGAAATGCTTCCAGAATCTAAACGGGACGTCGGAAAATTATGGTTGATGGCTTAAAAGATAGGTATTGAATAGGGTTACCTGCCCTAAAAATTTCAAGGTTACCACTTTCCGGGATCAATTTTTTTTTTGAAGTTTAAGGTAAAAAGTTCGATTTTTTTTGTAATTTTTAAGGTTTTGAACATGACTAAAGGTGCGGAAATGCTTCCAGAATCTAAACGGGACGTCGGAAAATTATGGTTGATGGCTTAAAAGATAGGTATTGAATAGGGTTACCTGCCCTAAAAATTTCAAGGTAACCACTTTCCGGGATCAATTTTTTTTTTGAAGTTTAAGGTAAAAAGTTCGATTTTTTTTGTAATTTTTAAGGTTTTGAACATGACTAAAGGTGCGGAAATGCTTCCAGAATCTATACGGGACTTCGGAAAATTATGGTTGATGGCTTAAAAGATAGGTATTGAATAGGGTTACCTGCCCTAAAAATTTCAAGGTCACCACTTTCCAGGATCAATTTTTTTTTTGAAGTTTAAGGTAAAAAGTTCGATTTCTTTTGTAATTTTTAAGGTTTTGAACATGACTAAAGGTGCGGAAATGCTTCCAGAATCTAAACGGGACGTCGGAAAATTATGGTTGATGGCTTAAAAGATAGGTATTGAATAGGGTTACCTGCCCTAAAAATTTCAAGGTTACCACTTTCCGGGATCATTTTTTTTTTTGAAGTTTAAGGTAAAAAGTTTGATTTTTTTTGTAATTTTGAAGGTTTTGAACATGACTAAAGGTGCGGAAATGCTTCCAGAATCTAAACGGGACGTCGGAAAATTATGGTTGATGGCTTAAAAGATAGGTATTGAATAGGGTTACCTGCCCTAAAAATTTCAAGGTTACCACTTTCCGGGATCAATTTTTTTTTAAGTTTAAGGTAAAAGGTTCGATTTTTTTGTAATTTTTAAGGTTTTGAACATGACTAAAGGTGCGGAAATGCTTCCAGAATCTAAACGCGACGTCGGGAAATTATGGTTGATGGCTTAAAAGATAGGTATTGAATAGGGTTACCTGCCCTAAAAATTTCAAGGTTACCACTTTCCAGGATCAATTTTTTTTTTGAAGTTTAAGGTAAAAAGTTCGATTTGTTTTGTAATTTTGAAGGTTTTGAAAATGACTAAAGGTGTGGAAATGCTTCCAGAATCTAAACGGGACTTCGGAAAATTATGGTTGATGGCTTAAAAGATAGGTATTGAATAGGGTTACCTGCCCTAAAAATTTCAAGGATACCACTTTCCGGGATCAATTTTTTTTTTGAAGTTTAAGGTAAAAAGTTCGATTTTTTTTGTAATTTTTAAGGTTTTGAACATGACTAAAGGTGCGGAAATGCTTCCAGAATCTATACGGGACGTCGGAAAATTATGGTTGATGGCTTAAAAGATAGGTATTGAAAAGGGTTACCTGCCCTAAAAATTTCAAGGTTACCACTTTCCGGGATCAATTTTTTTTTTGAAGTTTAAGGTAAAAAGTTCGATTTTTTTTGTAATTTTTAAGGTTTTGAACATGACTAAAGGTGCGGAAATGCTTCCAGAATCTAAACGGGACGTCGGAAAATTATGGTTGATGGCTTAAAAGATAGGTATTGAATAGGGTTACCTGCCCTAAAAATTTCAGGGTTACCACTTTCCGGGATCAATTTTTTTTTTGAAGTTTAAGGTAAAAAGTTCGATTTTTTTTTTAATTTTTAAGGTTTTGAACATGACTAAAGGTGCGGAAATGCTTCCAGAATCTATACGGGACGTTGGAAAATTATGGTTGATGGCTTAAAAGATAGGTATTGAATAGGGTTACCTGCCCTAAAAATTTCAAGGTTACCACTTTCCGGGATCAATTTTTTTTTTGAAGTTTAAGGTAAAAAGTTCGATTTTTTTGTAATTTTTAAGGTTTTGAACATGACTAAAGGTGCGGAAATGCTTCCAGAATCTAAACGGGACGTCGGAAAATTATGGTTGATGGCTTAAAAGATAAATATTGAATAGGGTTACCTGCCCTATAAATTTCAGGTATACCACTTTCCGGGATCAATTTTTTTTTTTAATTTTAAGGTAAAAGGTTCGATTTTTTTGTAATTTTTAAGGTTTTGAACATGACTAAAGGTGCGGAAATGCTTCCAGAATCTAAACGCGACGTCGGGAAATTATGGTTGATGGCTTAAAAGATAGGTATTGAATAGGGTTACCTGCCCTAAAAATTTCAAGGTTACCACTTTCCGGGATCAATTTTTTTTTTGAAGTTTAAGGTAAAAAGTTTGATTTTTTTTGTAATTTTGAAGGTTTTGAACATGACTAAAGGTGCGGAAATGCTTCCAGAATCTAAACGGGACGTCGGAAAATTATGGTTGATGGCTTAAAAGATAGGTATTGAATAGGGTTACCTGCCCTAAAAATTTCAAGGTTACCACTTTCCGGGATCAATTTTTTTTTTAAGTTTAAGGTAAAAGGTTCGATTTTTTTGTAATTTTTAAGGTTTTGAACATGACTAAAGGTGCGGAAATGCTTCCAGAATCTAAACGCGACGTCGGGAAATTATGGTTGATGGCTTAAAAGATAGGTATTGAATAGGGTTACCTGCCCTAAAAATTTCAAGGTTACCACTTTCCAGGATCAATTTTTTTTTTTAAGTTTAAGGTAAAAAGTTCGATTTGTTTTGTAATTTTGAAGGTTTTGAAAATGACTAAAGGTGTGGAAATGCTTCCAGAATCTAAACGGGACTTCGGAAAATTATGGTTGATGGCTTAAAAGATAGGTATTGAATAGGGTTACCTGCCCTAAAAATTTCAAGGATACCACTTTCCGGGATCAATTTTTTTTTTGAAGTTTAAGGTAAAAAGTTCGATTTTTTTTGTAATTTTTAAGGTTTTGAACATGACTAAAGGTGCGGAAATGCTTCCAGAATCTATACGGGACGTCGGAAAATTATGGTTGATGGCTTAAAAGATAGGTATTGAATAGGGTTACCTGCCCTAAAAATTTCAAGGTTACCACTTTCCGGGATCAATTTTTTTTTTGAAGTTTAAGGTAAAAAGTTCGATTTTTTTTGTAATTTTTAAGGTTTTGAACATGACTAAAGGTGCGGAAATGCTTCCAGAATCTAAACGGGACGTCGGAAAATTATGGTTGATGGCTTAAAAGATAGGTATTGAATAGGGTTACCTGCCCTAAAAATTTCAGGGTTACCACTTTCCGGGATCAATTTTTTTTTTGAAGTTTAAGGTAAAAAGTTCGATTTTTTTTTTAATTTTTAAGGTTTTGAACATGACTAAAGGTGCGGAAATGCTTCCAGAATCTATACGGGACGTTGGAAAATTATGGTTGATGGCTTAAAAGATAGGTATTGAATAGGGTTACCTGCCCTAAAAATTTCAAGGTTACCACTTTCCGGGATCAATTTTTTTTTTGAAGTTTAAGGTAAAAAGTTCGATTTTTTTGTAATTTTTAAGGTTTTGAACATGACTAAAGGTGCGGAAATGCTTCCAGAATCTAAACGGGACGTCGGAAAATTATGGTTGATGGCTTAAAAGATAGGTATTGAATAGGGTTACCTGCCCTAAAAATTTCAAGGTTACCACTTTCCGGGATCAATGTTTTTTTTGAAGTTTAAGGTAAAAAGTTTGATTTTTTTTGTAATTTTGAAGGTTTTGAACATGACTAAAGGTGCGGAAATGCTTCCAGAATCTAAACGGGACGTCGGAAAATTATGGTTGATGGCTTAAAAGATAAATATTGAATAGGGTTACCTGCCCTATAAATTTCAGGTATACCACTTTCCGGGATCAATTTTTTTTTTTAATTTTAAGGTAAAAGGTTCGATTTTTTTGTAATTTTTAAGGTTTTGAACATGACTAAAGGTGCGGAAATGCTTCCAGAATCTAAACGCGACGTCGGGAAATTATGGTTGATGGCTTAAAAGATAGGTATTGAATAGGGTTACCTGCCCTAAAAATTTCAAGGTTACCACTTTCCAGGATCAATTTTTTTTTTTAAGTTTAAGGTAAAAAGTTCGATTTGTTTTGTAATTTTGAAGGTTTTGAAAATGACTAAAGGTGTGGAAATGCTTCCAGAATCTAAACGGGACTTCGGAAAATTATGGTTGATGGCTTAAAAGATAGGTATTGAATAGGGTTACCTGCCCTAAAAATTTCAAGGTTACCACTTTCCGGGATCAATTTTTTTTTTGAAGTTTAAGGTAAAAAGTTCGATTTTTTTTGTAATTTTTAAGGTTTTGAACATGACTAAAGGTGCGGAAATGCTTCCAGAATCTAAACGGGACGTCGGAAAATTATGGTTGATGGCTTAAAAGATAAATATTGAATAGGGTAACCTGCCCTATAAGTTTCAGGGTTACCACTTTCCGGGATCAATTTTTTTTTTGAAGTTTTAGGTAAAAAGTTCGATTTTTTTGTTGTAATTTTTAAGGTTTTGAACATGACTAAAGGTGCGGAAATGCTTCCAGAATCTAAACGGGACGTCGGAAAATTATGGTTGATGGCTTAAAAGATAGGTATTGAATAGGGTTACCTGCCCTAAAAATTTCAAGGTTACCACTTTCCGGAATCAATTCTCTTTTTGAAGTTTAAGGTAAAAAGTTCGATTTTTTTGTAATTTTTAAGGTTTTGAACATGACTAAAGATGCGGAAATGCTTCCAGAATCTATACGGGACGTCGGAAAATTATGGTTGATGGCTTAAAAGATAGGTATTGAATAGGGTTACCTGCTTTAAAAATTTCAAGGTTACCACTTTCCGGGATCAATTTTTTTTTTGAAGTTTAAGGTAAAAAGTTCGATTTTTTTTGTAATTTTTAAGGTTTTGAACATGACTAAAGGTGCGGAAATGCTTCCAGAATCTAAACGGGACGTCGGAAAATTATGGTTGATGGCTTAAAAGATAGGTATTGAATAGGGTTACCTGCCCTAAAAATTTCAAGGTTACCACTTTCCGGGATCAATTTTTTTTTTTGAAGTTTAAGGTAAAAAGTTCGATTTTTTTTGTAATTTTTAAGGTTTTGAACATGACTAAAGGTGCGGAAATGCTTCCAGAATCTATACGGGACTTCGGAAAATTATGGTTGATGGCTTAAAAGATAGGTATTGAATAGGGTTACCTGCCCTAAAAATTTCAAGGTTACCACTTTCCGGGATCAATTTTTTTTTTGAAGTTTAAGGTAAAAAGTTCGATTTTTTTTGTAATTTTGAAGGTTTTGAACATGACTAAAGGTGCGGAAATGCTTCCAGAATCTAAACGGGACGTCGGAAAATTATGGTTGATGGCTTAAAAGATAAATATTGAATAGGGGTACCTGCCCTATAAATTTCAGGGTTACCACTTTCCGGGATCAATTTTTTTTTTTTAAGTTTAAGGTAAAAGGTTCGATTTTTTTGTAATTTTTAAGGTTTTGAACATGACTAAAGGTGCGGAAATGCTTCCAGAATCTAAACGCGACGTCGGGAAATTATGGTTGATGGCTTAAAAGATAGGTATTGAATAGGGTTACCTGCCCTAAAAATTTCAAGGTTACCACTTTCCAGGATCAATTTTTTTTTTGAAGTTTAAGGTAAAAAGTTCGATTTGTTTTGTAATTTTGAAGGTTTTGAAAATGACTAAAGGTGTGGAAATGCTTCCAGAATCTAAACGGGACTTCGGAAAATTATGGTTGATGGCTTAAAAGATAGGTATTGAATAGGGTTACCTGCCCTAAAAATTTCAAGGTTACCACTTTCCGGGATCAATTTTTTTTTTGAAGTTTAAGGTAAAAAGTTCGATTTTTTTTGTAATTTTTAAGGTTTTGAACATGACTAAAGGTGCGGAAATGCTTCCAGAATCTATACGGGACGTCGGAAAATTATGGTTGATGGCTTAAAAGATAGGTATTGAATAGGGTTACCTGCCCTAAAAATTTCAAGGTTACCACTTTCCGGGATCAATTTTTTTTTTTAAGTTTAAGGTAAAAAGTTCGATTTTTTTTGTAATTTTGAAGGTTTTGAACATGACTAAAGGTGCGGAAATGCTTCCAGAATCTAAACGGGACGTCGGAAAATTATGGTTGATGGCTTAAAAGATAAATATTGAATAGGGTTACCTGCCCTAAAAATTTCAGGGTTACCACTTTCCGATATCAATTTTTATTTTGAAGTTTAAGGTAAAAAGTTCGATTTTTTTGTTGTAATTTTTAAGGTTTTGAACATGACTAAAGGTGCGGAAATGCTTCCAGAATCTATACGGGACGTCGGAAAATTATGGTTGATGGCTTAAAAGATAGGTATTGAATAGGGTTACCTGCCCTAAAAATTTCAGGGTTACCACTTTCCGGGATCAATTTTTTTTTTGAAGTTTAAGGTAAAAAGTTCGATTTTTTTTGTAATTTTTAAGGTTTTGAACATGACTAAAGGTGCGGAAATGCTTCCAGAATCTAAACGGGACGTCGGAAAATTATGGTTGATGGCTTAAAAGATAGGTATTGAATAGGGTTACCTGCCCTAAAAATTTCAAGGTTACCACTTTCCGGGATCAATTTTTTTTTTGAAGTTTAAGGTAAAAAGTTCGATCTTTTGAACATGACTAAAGGTGCGGAAATGCTTCCAGAATCTAAACGGGACGTCAGAAAATTATGGTTGATGGCTTAAAAGATAGGTATTGAATAGGGTTACCTGCCCTAAAAATTTCAAGGTTACCACTTTCCGGGATCAATTTTTTTTTTGAAGTTTAAGGTAAAAAGTTCGATTTTTTTTGTAATTTTTAAGGTTTTGAACATGACTAAAGGTGCGGAAATGCTTCCAGAATCTAAACGGGACGTCGGAAAATTATGGTTGATGGCTTAAAAGATAGGTATTGAATAGGGTTACCTGCCCTAAAAATTTCAAGGTTACCACTTTCCGGGATCAATTTTTTTTTTGAAGTTTTAGGTAAAAAGTTCGATTTTTTTGTTGTAATTTTTAAGGTTTTGAACATGACTAAAGGTGCGGAAATGCTTCCAGAATCTAAACGGGACGTCGGAAAATTATGGTTGATGGCTTAAAAGATAAATATTGAATAGGGTTACCTGCCCTAAAAATTTCAGGGTTACCACTTTTCGATATCAATTTTTATTTTGAAGTTTAAGGTAAAAAGTTCGATTTTTTTGTTGTAATTTTTAAGGTTTTGAACATGACTAAAGGTGCGGAAATGCTTCCAGAATCTATACGGGACGTCGGAAAATTATGGTTGATGGCTTAAAAGATAGGTATTGAATAGGGTTACCTGCCCTAAAAATTTCAAGGTAACCACTTTCCGGGATCAATTTTTTTTTTGAAGTTTAAGGTAAAAAGTTCGATTTTTTTTGTAATTTTTAAGGTTTTGAACATGACTAAAGGTGCGGAAATGCTTCCAGAATCTATACGGGACGTTGGAAAATTATGGTTGATGGCTTAAAAGATAGGTATTGAATAGGGTTACCTGCCCTAAAAATTTCAAGGTTACCACTTTCCGGGATCAGTTTTTTTTTGAAGTTTTAGGAAAAAAGTTCGATTTTTTTGTATTTTTTAAGGTTTTGAACATGACTAAAGGTGCGGAAATGCTTCCAGAATCTAAACGGGACGTCGGAAAATTATGGTTGATGGCTTAGAAGATAGGTATTGAAAAGGGTTACCTGCCCTAAAAATTTCAAGGTTACCACTTTCCGGGATCAATTTTTTTTTTGAAGTTTAAGGTAAAAAGTTCGATTTTTTTTGTAATTTTGAAGGTTTTGAACATGACTAAAGGTGCGGAAATGCTTCCAGAATCTAAACGGGACGTCGGAAAATTATGGTTGATGGCTTAAAAGATAGGTATTGAATAGGGTTACCTGCTTTATAAATTTCAGGGTTACCACTTTCCGGGATCAATTTTTTTTTTGAAGTTTAAGGTAAAAAGTTCGATTTTTTTTGTAATTTTTAAGGTTTTGAACATGACTAAAGGTGCGGAAATGCTTCCAGAATCTAAACGGGACGTAGGAAAATTATGGTTGATGGCTTAAAAGATAGGTATTGAATAGGGTTACCTGCCCTAAAAATTTCAAGGTTACCACTTTCCGGGATCAATTTTTTTTTTGAAGTTTAAGGTAAAAAGTTCGATTTTTTTTGTAATTTTGAAGGTTTTGAACATGACTAAAGGTGCGGAAATGCTTCCAGAATCTATACGGGACGTCGGAAAATTATGGTTGATGGCTTAAAAGATAGGTATTGAATAGGGTTACCTGCCCTAAAAATTTCAGGGTTACCACTTTCCGGGATCAATTTTTTTTTTTGAAGTTTTAGGTAAAAAGTTCGATTTTTTTGTTGTAATTTTTAAGGTTTTGAACATGACTAAAGGTGCGGAAATGCTTCCAGAATCTATACGGGACGTCGGAAAATTATGGTTGATGGCTTAAAAGATAGGTATTGAATAGGGTTACCTGCCCTAAAAATTTCAAGGTTACCACTTTCCGGGATCAATTTTTTTTTGAAGTTTTAGGTAAAAAGTTCGATTTTTTTTGTATTTTTTAAGGTTTTGAACATGACTAAAGGTGCGGAAATGCTTCCAGAATCTAAACGGGACGTCGGAAAATTATGGTTGATGGCTTAAAAGATAGGTATTGAATAGGGTTACCTGCCCTAAAAATTTCAAGGTTACCACTTTCCGGGATCAATTTTTTTTTGAAGTTTTAGGTAAAAAGTTCGATTTTTTTTGTATTTTTTAAGGTTTTGAATATGACTAAAGGTGCGGAAATGCTTCCAGAATCTAAACGGGACGTCGGAAAATTATGGTTGATGGCTTAAAAGATAGGTATTGAATAGGGTTACCTGCCCTAAAAATTTCAAGGTTACCACTTTCCGGGATCAATTTTTTTTTGAAGTTTAAGATAAAAAGTTCGATTTTTTTTGGAATTTTTAAGGTTTTGAACATGACTAAAGGTGCGGAAATGCTTCCAGAATCTATACGGGACGTCGGAAAATTATGGTTGATGGCTTAAAAGATAGGTATTGAATAGGGTTACCTGCCCTAAAAATTTCAGGGTTACCACTTTCCGGGATCAATTTTTTTTTGAAGTTTAAGGTAAAAAGTTCGATTTTTTTTGTAATTTTTAAGGTTTTGAACATGACTAAAGGTGCGGAAATGCTTCCAGAATCTATACGGGACGTCGGAAAATTATGGTTGATGGCTTAAAAGATAGGTATTGAATAGGGTTACCTGCCCTAAAAATTTCAAGGTTACCACTTTCCGGGATCAATTTTTTTTTTGAAGTTTAAGGTAAAAAGTTCGATTTTTTTTGTAATTTTTAAGGTTTTGAACATGACTAAAGGTGCGGAAATGCTTCCAGAATCTAAACGGGACGTCGGAAAATTATGGTTGATGGCTGAAAAGATAAATATTGAATAGGGTTACCTGCCCTAAAAATTTCAAGGTTACCACTTTCCGGGATCAATTTTTTTTTTGAAGTTTAAGGTAAAAAGTTCGATTTTTTTGTAATTTTTAAGGTTTTGAACATGACTAAAGGTGCGGAAATGCTTCCAGAATCTATACGGGACGTCGGAAAATTATGGTTGATGGCTTAAAAGATAGGTATTGAATAGGGTTACCTGCCCTAAAAATTTCAAGGTTACCACTTTCCGGGATCAATTTTTTTTTGAAGTTTAAGGTAAAAAGTTCGATTTTTTTTGTAATTTTTAAGGTTTTGAACATGACTAAAGGTGCGGAAATGCTTCCAGAATCTATACGGGACGTCGGAAAATTATGGTTGATGGCTTAAAAGATAGGTATTGAATAGGGTTACCTGCCCTAAAAACTTCAAGGTTACCACTTTCCGGGATCAATTTTTTTTTGAAGTTTTAGGTAAAAAGTTCGATTTTTTGTATTTTTTAAGGTTTTGAACATGACTAAAGGTGCGGAAATGCTTCCAGAATCTAAACGGGACGTCGGAAAATTATGGTTGATGGCTTAAAAGATAGGTATTGAATAGGGTTACCTGCCCTAAAAATTTCAAGGTTACCACTTTCCGGGATCAATTTTTTTTTTGAAGTTTAAGGTAAAAAGTTCGATTTTTTTTTGTAATTTTTAAGGTTTTGAACATGACTAAAGGTGCGGAAATGCTTCCAGAATCTAAACGGGACGTCGGAAAATTATGGTTGATGGCTTAAAAGATAAATATTGAATAGGGTTACCTGCCCTAAAAATTTCAAGGTTACCACTTTCCGGGATCAATTCTTTTTTTGAAGTTTAAGGTAAAAAGTTCGATTTTTTTGTAATTTTGAAGGTTTTGAACATGACTAAAGGTGCGGAAATGCTTCCAGAATCTAAACGGGACGTCGGAAAATTATGGTTGATGGCTTAAAAGATAGGTATTGAATAGGGTTACCTGCCCTAAAAATTTCAAGGTTACCACTTTCCGGGATCAATTTTTTTTTTGAAGTTTAAGGTAAAAAGTTCGATTTTTTTTGTAATTTTTAAGGTTTTGAACATGACTAAAGGTGCGGAAATGCTTCCAGAATCTATACGGGACGTCGGAAAATTATGGTTGATGGCTTAAAAGATAGGTATTGAATAGGGTTACCTGCCCTAAAAACTTCAAGGTTACCACTTTCCGGGATCAATTTTTTTTTGAAGTTTTAGGTAAAAAGTTCGATTTTTTTTGTATTTTTTAAGGTTTTGAACATGACTAAAGGTGCGGAAATGCTTCCAGAATCTAAACGGGACGTCGGAAAATTATGGTTGATGGCTTAAAAGATAGGTATTGAATAGGGTTACCTGCCCTAAAAATTTCAAGGTTACCACTTTCCGGGATCAATTTTTTTTTGAAGTTTAAGGTAAAAAGTTCGATTTTTTTTGGAATTTTTAAGGTTTTGAACATGACTAAAGGTGCGGAAATGCTTCCAGAATCTAAACGGGACGTCGGAAAATTATGGTTGATGGCTTAAAAGATAGGTATTGAATAGGGTTACCTGCCCTAAAAATTTCAGGGTTACCACTTTCCGGGATCAATTTTTTTTTGAAGTTTAAGGTAAAAAGTTCGATTTTTTTTGTAATTTTTAAGGTTTTGAACATGACTAAAGGTGCGGAAATGCTTCCAGAATCTATACGGGACGTCGGAAAATTATGGTTGATGGCTTAAAAGATAGGTATTGAATAGGGTTACCTGCCCTAAAAATTTCAAGGTTACCACTTTCCGGGATCAATTTTTTTTTTGAAGTTTAAGGTAAAAAGTTCGATTTTTTTTGTAATTTTTAAGGTTTTGAACATGACTAAAGGTGCGGAAATGCTTCCAGAATCTAAACGGGACGTCGGAAAATTATGGTTGACGGCTTTAAAGATAGGTATTGAATAGGGTTACCTGCCCTTAAAATTTCAAGGTTACCACTTTCCGGGATCAATTCTTTTTTTGAAGTTTAAGGTAAAAAGTTCGATTTTTTTGTAATTTTTAAGGTTTTGAACATGACTAAAGGTGCGGAAATGCTTCCAGAATCTATACGGGACGTCGGAAAATTATGGTTGATGGCTTAAAAGATAGGTATTGAATAGGGTTACCTGCCCTAAAAATTTCAAGGTAACCACTTTCCGGGATCAATTTTTTTTTTGAAGTTTAAGGTAAAAAGTTCGATTTTTTTTGTAATTTTTAAGGTTTTGAACATGACTAAAGGTGCGGAAATGCTTCCAGAATCTATACGGGACGTCGGAAAATTATGGTTGATGGCTTAAGAGATAGGTATTGAATAGGGTTACCTGCCCTAAAAATTTCAGGGTTACCACTTTTCGGGATACATTTTTTTTTTTGAAGTTTAAGGTAAAAAGTTCGATTTTTTTTGTAATTTTTAAGGTTTTGAACATGACTAAAGGTGCGGAAATGCTTCCAGAATCTAAACGGGACGTCGGAAAATTATGGTTGACGGCTTTAAAGATAGGTATTGAATAGGATTACCTGCCCTTAAAATTTCAAGGTTACCACTTTCCGGGATCAATTTTTTTTTTTTAATTTTAAGGTAAAAAGTTCGATGTTTTTGTAATTTTTAAGGTTTTGAACATGACTAAAGGTGCGGAAATGCTTCCAGAATCTATACGGGACGTCGGAAAATTATGGTTGATGGCTTAAAAGATAGGTATTGAATAGGGTTACCTGCCCTAAAAATTTCAAGGTTACCACTTTCCGGGATCAATTTTTTTTTTTGAAGTTTAAGGTAAAAAGTTCGATTTTTTTTGTAATTTTTAAGGTTTTGAACATGACTAAAGGTGCGGAAATGCTTCCAGAATCTATACGGGACGTCGGAAAATTATGGTTGATGGCTTAAAAGATAGGTATTGAATAGGGTTACCTGCCCTAAAAATTTCAGGGTTACCACTTTCCGGGATCAATTTTTTTTTTAAGTTTAAGGTAAAAAGTTCGATTTTTTTTGTAATTTTTAAGGTTTTGAACATGACTAAAGGTGCGGAAATGCTTCCAGAATCTATACGGGACGTCGGAAAATTATGGTTGATGGCTTAAAAGATAGGTATTGAATAGGGTTACCTGCCCTAAAAATTTCAAGGTTACCACTTTCCGGGATCAATTTTTTTTTTGAAGTTTAAGGTAAAAAGTTCGATTTTTTTTGTAATTTTTAAGGTTTTGAACATGACTAAAGGTGCGGAAATGCTTCCAGAATCTATACGGGACGTCGGAAAATTATGGTTGATGGCTTAAAAGATAGGTATTGAATAGGGTTACCTGCCCTTAAAATTTCAAGGTTACCACTTTCCGGGATCAATTTTTTTTTGAAGTTTTAGGTAAAAAGTTCGATTTTTTTTGTAATTTTTAAGGTTTTGAACATGACTAAAGGTGCGGAAATGCTTCCAGAATCTAAACGGGACGTCGGAAAATTATGGTTGATGGCTTAAAAGATAGGTATTGAATAGGGTTACCTGCCCTAAAAATTTCAGGGTTACCACTTTCCGGGATCAATTTTTTTTTGAAGTTTAAGGTAAAAAGTTCGATTTTTTTTGTAATTTTTAAGGTTTTGAACATGACTAAAGGTGCGGAAATGCTTCCAGAATCTATACGGGACGTCGGAAAATTATGGTTGATGGCTTAAAAGATAGGTATTGAATAGGGTTACCTGCCCTAAAAATTTCAAGGTTACCACTTTCCGGGATCAATTTTTTTTTTGAAGTTTAAGGTAAAAAGTTCGATTTTTTTTGTAATTTTTAAGGTTTTGAACATGACTAAAGGTGCGGAAATGCTTCCAGAATCTAAACGGGACGTCGGAAAATTATGGTTGATGGCTGAAAAGATAGGTATTGAATAGGGTTACCTGCCCTAAGAATTTCAAGGTTACCACTTTCTGGGATCAATTTTTTTTTTGAAGTTTAAGGTAAAAAAATCGATTTTTTTTTTAATTTTTTAATTTTTTGAACATGACTAAAGGTGCGGAAATGCTTCAATTCTTTTTTTTGAAGTTTAAGGTAAAAAGTTCGATTTTTTTGTAATTTTTAAGGTTTTGAACATGACTAAAGGTGCGGAAATGCTTCCAGAATCTATACGGGACGTCGGAAAATTATGGTTGATGGCTTAAAAGATAGGTATTGAATAGGGTTACCTGCCCTAAAAATTTCAAGGTTACCACTTTCCGGGATCAATTTTTTTTTTGAAGTTTAAGGTAAAAAGTTCGATTTTTTTTGTAATTTTTAAGGTTTTGAACATGACTAAAGGTGCGGAAATGCTTCCAGAATCTAAACGGGACGTCGGAAAATTATGGTTGACGGCTTTAAAGATAGGTATTGAATAGGGTTACCTGCCCTTAAAATTTCAAGGTTACCACTTTCCGGGATCAATTTTTTTTTTGAATTTTAAGGTAAAAAGTTCGATTTTTTTGTAATTTTTAAGGTTTTGAACATGACTAAAGGTGCGGAAATGCTTCCAGAATCTAAACGGGACGTCGGACAATTTTGGTTGATGGTTTAAAAGATAGGTATTGAATAGGGTTACCTGCCCTATAAAATGCTTCCAGAATCTAAACGGGACGTCGGAAAATTATGGTTGATGGCTTAAAAGATAGGTATTGAATAGGGTTACCTGCCCTAAAAATTTCAGGGTTACCACTTTTCGGGATAAATTTTTTTTTTTTAAGTTTAAGGTAAAAAGTTCGATTTTTTTTGTAATTTTTAAGGTTTTGAACATGACTAAAGGTGCGGAAATGCTTCCAGAATCTAAACGGGACGTCGGAAAATTATGGTTGATGGCTTAAAAGATAGGTGTTGAATAGGGTTACCTGCCCTATAAAATACTTCCAGAATCTAAACGGGACGTCGGAAAATTATGGTTGATGGCTTAAAAGATAGGTATTGAATAGGGTTACCTGCCCTAAAAATTTCAAGGTTACCACTTTCCGGGATCAATTTTTTTTTGAAGTTTAAGGTAAAAAGTTCGATTTTTTTTGTAATTTTTAAGGTTTTGAACATGACTAAAGGTGCGGAAATGCTTCCAGAATCTAAACGGGACGTCGGAAAATTATGGTTGATGGCTTAAAAGATAGGTATTGAATAGGGTTACCTGCCCTAAAAATTTCAGGGTTACCACTTTCCGAGATCAATTTTTTTTTTTAAGTTTAAGGTAAAAAGTTCGATTTTTTTTGTAATTTTTAAGGTTTTGAACATGACTAAAGGTGCGGAAATGCTTCCAGAATCTAAACGGGACGTCGGAAAATTATGGTTGATGGCTTAAAAGATAGGTATTGAATAGGGTTACCTGCCCTAAAAATTTCAAGGTTACCACTTTCCGGGATCAATTTTTTTTTTTAAGTTTAAGGTAAAAAGTTCGATTTTTTTGTAATTTTTAAGGTTTTGAACATGACTAAAGGTGCGGAAATGCTTCCAGAATCTATACGGGACGTCGGAAAATTATGGTTGATGGCTTAAAAGATAGGTATTGAATAGGGTTACCTGCCCTAAAAATTTCAAGGTTACCACTTTCCGGGATCAATTTTTTTTTGAAGTTTAAGGTAAAAAGTTCGATTTTTTTTGTAATTTTTAAGGTTTTGAACATGACTAAAGGTGCGGAAATGCTTCCAGAATCTAAACAGGACGTCGGAAAATTATGGTTGATGGCTTAAAAGATAGGTATTGAATAGGGTTACCTGCCCTAAAAATTTCAAGGTTACCACTTTCCGGGATCAATTTTTTTTTTAAGTTTAAGGTAAAAAGTTCGATTTTTTTTGTAATTTTTAAGGTTTTGAACATGACTAAAGGTGCGAAAATGCTTCCAGAATCTAAACGGGAAGTCGGAAAATTATGGTTGATGGCTTAAAAGATAGGTATTGAATAGGGTTACCTGCCCTAAAAATTTCAAGGTTACCACTTTCCGGGATCAATTTTTTTTTTTAAGTTTAAGGTAAGAAGTTCGATTTTATTTGTAATTTTTAAGGTTTTGAACATGACTAAAGGTGCGGAAATGCTTCCAGAATCTAAACGGGACGTCGGAAAATTATGGTTGATGGCTTAAAAGATAGGTATTGAATAGGGTTACCTGCCCTAAAAATTTCAAGGTTACCACTTTCCGAGATCAATTTTTTTTTTGAAGTTTAAGGTAAAAAGTTCGATTTTTTTTGTAATTTTTAAGGTTTTGAACATGACTAAAGGTGCGAAAATGCTTCCAGAATCTAAACGGGACGTCGGAAAATTATGGTTGATGGCTTAAAAGATAGGTATTGAATAGGGTTACCTGCCCTAAAAATTTCAAGGTTACCACTTTCCGGGATCAATTTTTTTTTTTAAGTTTAAGGTAAGAAGTTCGATTTTTTTTGTAATTTTTAAGGTTTTGAACATGACTAAAGGTGCGGAAATGCTTCCAGAATCTAAACGGGACGTCGGAAAATTATGGTTGATGGCTTAAAAGATAGGTATTGAATAGGGTTACCTGCCCTAAAAATTTCAAGGTTACCACTTTCCGAGATCAATTTTTTTTTTGAAGTTTAAGGTAAAAAGTTCGATTTTTTTTTTAATTTTTTAATTTTTTGAACATGACTAAAGGTGCGGAAATGCTTCAATTCTTTTTTTTGAAGTTTAAGGTAAAAAGTTCGATTTTTTTGTAATTTTTAAGGTTTTGAACATGACTAAAGGTGCGGAAATGCTTCCAGAATCTATACGGGCCGTCGGAAAATTATGGTTGATGGCTTAAAAGATAGGTATTGAATAGGGTTACCTGTCCTAAAAATTTCAAGGTTACCACTTTCCGGGATCAATTTTTTTTTTGAAGTTTAAGGTAAAAAGTTCGATTTTTTTTGTAATTTTTAAGGTTTTGAACATGACTAAAGGTGCGGAAATGCTTCCAGAATCTAAACGGGACGTCGGAAAATTATGGTTGACGGCTTTAAAGATAGGTATTGAATAGGGTTACCTGCCCTTAAAATTTCAAGGTTACCACTTTCCGGGATCAATTTTTTTTTTTGAATTTTAAGGTAAAAAGTTCGATTTTTTTGTAATTTTTAAGGTTTTGAACATGACTAAAGGTGCGGAAATGCTTCCAGAATCTAAACGGGACGTCGGACAATTTTGGTTGATGGTTTAAAAGATAGGTATTGAATAGGGTTACCTGCCCTATAAAATGCTTCCAGAATCTAAACGGGACGTCGGAAAATTATGGTTGATGGCTTAAAAGATAGGTATTGAATAGGGTTACCTGCCCTAAAAATTTCAGGGTTACCACTTTTCGGGATAAATTTTTTTTTATGAAGTTTAAGGTAAAAAGTTCGATTTTTTTTGTAATTTTTAAGGTTTTGAACATGACTAAAGGTGCGGAAATGCTTCCAGAATCTAAACGGGACGTCGGAAAATTATGGTTGATGGCTTAAAAGATAGGTGTTGAATAGGGTTACCTGCCCTATAAAATACTTCCAGAATCTAAACGGGACGATGGACAATTTTGGTTGATGGCTTAAAAGATAGGTATTGAATAGGGTTACCTGCCCTAAGAATTTCAGGGTTACCACTTTCCGGGATCAATTTTTTTTTTGAAGTTTAAGGTAAAAAGTTCGATTTTTTGACTAAAGGTGCGGAAATGCTTCCAGAATCTAAACGGGACGTCGGAAAATTATGGTTGACGGCTTTAAAGATAGGTATTGAATAGGGTTACCTGCCCTTAAAATTTCAAGGTTACCACTTTCCGGGATCAATTTTTTTTTTGAAGTTTAAGGTAAAAAGTTCGATTTTTTTGTAATTTTTAAGGTTTTGAACATGACTAAAGGTGCGGAAATGCTTCCAGAATCTAAACGGGACGTCGGACAATTTTGGTTGATGGTTTAAAAGATAGGTATTGAATAGGGTTACCTGCCCTATAAAATGCTTCCAGAATCTAAACGGGACGTCGGAAAATTATGGTTGATGGCTTAAAAGATAGGTATTGAATAGGGTTACCTGCCCTAAAAATTTCAGGGTTACCACTTTTCGGGATAAATTTTTTTTTTTGAAGTTTAAGGTAAAAAGTTCGATTTTTTTTGTAATTTTTAAGGTTTTGAACATGACTAAAGGTGCGGAAATGCTTCCAGAATCTAAACGGGACGTCGGAAAATTATGGTTGATGGCTTAAAAGAAAGGTGTTGAATAGGGTTACCTGCCCTATAAAATACTTCCAGAATCTAAACGGGACGTCGGACAATTTTGGTTGATGGCTTAAAAGATAGGTATTGAATAGGGTTACCTGCCCTAAAAATTTCAAGGTTACCACTTTCCGGGATCAATTTTTTTTTTGAAGTTTAAGATAAAAAGTTCGATTTTTTTTGTAATTTTTAAGGTTTTGAACATGACTAAAGGTGCGGAAATGCTTTCAGAATCTAAACGGGACGTCAAAAAATTATGGTTGATGGCTTAAAAGATAGGTATTGAATAGGGTTACCTGCCCTAAAAATTTCAGGGTTACCACTTTCCGAGATCAATTTTTTTTTTAAGTTTAAGTTAAAAAGTTCGATTTTTTTTGTAATTTTTAAGGTTTTGAACATGACTAAAGGTGCGGAAATGCTTCCAGAATCTAAACGGGACGTCGGAAAATTATGGTTGATGGCTTAAAAGATAGGTATTGAATAGGGTTACCTGCCCTAAAAATTTCAAGGTTACCACTTTCCGGGATCAATTTTTTTTTGAAGTTTAAGGTAAAAAGTTCGATTTTTTTTGTAATTTTTAAGGTTTTGAACATGACTAAAGGTGCGGAAATGCTTCCAGAATCTAAACGGGACGTCGGAAAATTATGGTTGATGGCTTAAAAGATAGGTATTGAATAGGGTTACCTGCCCTAAAAATTTCAAGGTTACCACTTTCCGGGATCAATTTTTTTTTTGAAGTTTTAGGTAAAAAGTTCGATTTTTTTTGTAATTTTTAAGGTTTTGAACATGACTAAAGGTGCGAAAATGCTTCCAGAATCTAAACGGGAAGTCGGAAAATTATGGTTGATGGCTTAAAAGATAGGTATTGAATAGGGTTACCTGCCCTAAAAATTTCAAGGTTACCACTTTCCGGGATCAATTTTTTTTTTTAAGTTTAAGGTAAGAAGTTCGATTTTTTTTGTAATTTTTAAGGTTTTGAACATGACTAAAGGTGCGGAAATGCTTCCAGAATCTAAACGGGACGTCGGAAAATTATGGTTGATGGCTTAAAAGATAGGTATTGAATAGGGTTACCTGCCCTAAAAATTTCAAGGTTACCACTTTCCGGGATCAATTTTTTTTTTTAAGTTTAAGGTAAAAAGTTCGATTTTTTTTGTAATTTTTAAGGTTTTGAACATGACTAAAGGTGCGGAAATGCTTCCAGAATCTATACGGGACGTCGGAAAATTATGGTTGATGGCTTAAAAGATAGGTATTGAATAGGGTTACCTGCCCTAAAAATTTCAAGGTTACCACTTCCCGGGATCAATTTTTTTTTTTGAAGTTTAAGGTAAAAAGTTCGATTTTTTTTGTAATTTTTAAGGTTTTGAACATGACTAAAGGTGCGGAAATGCTTCCAGAATCTAAACGGGACGTCGGAAAATTATGGTTGATGGCTTAAAAGATAGGTATTGAATAGGGTTACCTGCCCTAAAAATTTCAAGGTTACCACTTTCCGGGATCAATTTTTTTTTTAAGTTTAAGGTAAAAAGTTCGATTTTTTTTGTAATTTTTAAGGTTTTGAACATGACTAAAGGTGCGGAAATGCTTCCAGAATCTAAACGGGACGTCGGAAAATTATGGTTGATGGCTTTAAAGATAGGTATTGAATAGGGTTACCTGCCCTTAAAATTTCAAGGTTACCACTTTCCGGGATCAATTTTTTTTTGAAGTTTAAGGTAAAAAGTTCGATTTTTTTTGTAATTTTTAAGGTTTTGAACATGACTAAAGGTGCGGAAATGCTTCCAGAATCTATACGGGACGTCGGAAAATTATGGTTGATGGCTTAAAAGATAGGTATTGAATAGGGTTACCTGCTTTAAAAATTTCAAGGTTACCACTTTCCGGGATCAATTTTTTTTTTTGAAGTTTAAGGTAAAAAGTTCGATTTTTTTGTGTAATTTTTAAGGTTTTGAACATGACTAAAGGTGTGAAAATGCTTCCAGAATCTATACGGGACGTCGGAAAATTATGGTTGATGGCTTAAAAGATAGGTATTGAATAGGGTTACCTGCCCTAAAAATTTCAAGGTTACCACTTTCCAGGAACAATTTTTTTTTGAAGTTTTAGGTAAAAAGTTCGATTTTTTTTGTAATTTTTAAGGTTTTGAACATGACTAAAGGTGCGGAAATGCTTCCAGAATCTAAACGGGACGTCGGAAAATTATGGTTGATGGCTTAAAAGATAGGTATTGAATAGGGTTACCTGCCCTAAAAATTTCAAGGTTACCACTTTCCGGGATCAATTTTTTTTTGAAGTTTAAGGTAAAAAGTTAGATTTTTTTTGTAATTTTTAAGGTTTTGAACATGACTAAAGGTGCGGAAATGCTTCCAGAATCTAAACGGGACGTCGGAAAATTATGGTTGATGGCTTAAAAGATAGGTATTGAATAGGGTTACCTGCTTTATAAATTTCAGGGTTACCACTTTCCGGGATCAATTTTTTTTTTTAAGTTTAAGGTAAAAAGTTCGATTTTTTTTGTAATTTTTAAGGTTTTGAACATGACTAAAGGTGCGGAAATGCTTCTAGAATCTATACGGGACGTCGGAAAATTATGGTTGATGGCTTAAAAGATAGGTATTGAATAGGGTTACCTGCCCTAAAAATTTCAAGGTTACCACTTTCCGGAATCAATTTTTTTTTTTGAAGTTTAAGGTAAAAAGTTCGATTTTTTTTGTAATTTTTAAGGTTTTGAACATGACTAAAGGTGCGGAAATTCTTCCAGAATCTAAACGGGACGTTGGAAAATTATGGTTGATGGCTTAAAAGATAGGTATTGAATAGGGTTACCTGCCCTAAAAATTTCAAGGTTACCACTTTCCGGGATCAATTTTTTTTTGAAGTTTAAGGTAAAAAGTTCGATTTTTTTTGTAATTTTTAAGGTTTTGAACATGACTAAAGGTGCGGAAATGCTTCCAGAATCTAAACGGGACGTCGGAAAATTATGGTTGATGGCTTAAAAGATAGGTATTGAATAGGGTTACCTGCCCTAAAAATTTCAAGGTTACCACTTTCCGGGATCAATTTTTTTTTTTAAGTTTAAGGTAAAAAGTTCGATTTTTTTTGTAATTTTTAAGGTTTTGAACATGACTAAAGGTGCGGAAATGCTTCCAGAATCTAAACGGGACGTCGGAAAATTATGGTTGATGGCTTTAAAGATAGGTATTGAATAGGGTTACCTGCCCTAAAAATTTCAAGGTTAACACTTTCCGGGATCAATTTTTTTTTTGAAGTTTAATGTAAAAAGTTCGATTTTTTTTGTAATTTTTAAGGTTTTGAACATGACTAAAGGTGCGGAAATGCTTCCAGAATCTAAACGGGACGTCGGAAAATTATGGTTGATGGCTTAAAAGATAGGTATTGAATAGTGTTACCTGCCCTAAAAATTTCAAGGTTACCACTTTCCGGGATCAATTTTTTTTTTGAAGTTTAAGGTAAAAAGTTCGATTTTTTTTGTAATTTTTAAGGTTTTGAACATGACTAAAGGTGCGGAAATGCTTCCAGAATCTAAACGGGACGTCGGAAAATTATGGTTGATGGCTTTAAAGATAGGTATTGAATAGGGTTACCTGCCCTTAAAATTTCAAGGTTACCACTTTCCGGGATCAATTTTTTTTTGAAGTTTAAGGTAAAAAGTTCGATTTTTTTTGTAATTTTTAAGGTTTTGAACATGACTAAAGGTGCGGAAATGCTTCCAGAATCTATACGGGACGTCGGAAAATTATGGTTGATGGCTTAAAAGATAGGTATTGAATAGGGTTACCTGCTTTAAAAATTTCAAGGTTACCACTTTCCGGGATCAATTTTTTTTTTTGAAGTTTAAGGTAAAAAGTTCGATTTTTTTGTGTAATTTTTAAGGTTTTGAACATGACTAAAGGTGAAGAAATGCTTCAAGTCTTTTTTTGAAGTTTAAGGTAAAAAGTTCGATTTTTTTGTAATTTTTAAGGTTTTGAACATGACTAAAGGTGCGGAAATGCTTCCAGAATCTAAACGGGACGTCGGAAAATTATGGTTGATGGCTTAAAAGATAGGTATTGAATAGGGTTACCTGCCCTAAAAATTTCAAGGTTACCACTTTCCGGGATCAATTTTTTTTTTAAGTTTAAGGTAAAAAGTTCGATTTTTTTTGTAATTTTTAAGGTTTTGAACATGACTAAAGGTGCGGAAATGCTTCCAGAATCTAAACGGGACGTCGGAAAATTATGGTTGATGGCTTAAAAGATAGGTATTGAATAGGGTTACCTGCCCTAAAAATTTCAAGGTTACCACTTTCTGGGATCAATTTTTTTTTTTGAAGTTTAAGGTAAAAAGTTCGATTTTTTTTTTTATTTTTTAATTTTTTGAACGTGACTAAAGGTGGAGAAATGCTTCAAGTCTTTTTTTGAAGTTTAAGGTAAAAAGTTCGATTTTTTTGTAATTTTTAAGGTTTTGAACATGACTAAAGGTGCGGAAATGCTTCCAGAATCTATACGGGACGTCGGAAAATTATGGTTGATGGCTTTAAAGATAGGTATTGAATAGGGTTACCTGCCCTTAAAATTTCAAGGTTACCACTTTCCGGGATCAATTTTTTTTTGAAGTTTAAGGTAAAAAGTTCGATTTTTTTTGTAATTTTTAAGGTTTTGAACATGACTAAAGGTGCGGAAATGCTTCCAGAATCTATACGGGACGTCGGAAAATTATGGTTGATGGCTTAAAAGATAGGTATTGAATAGGGTTACCTGCTTTAAAAATTTCAAGGTTACCACTTTCCGGGATCAATTTTTTTTTTTGAAGTTTAAGGTAAAAAGTTCGATTTTTTTGTGTAATTTTTAAGGTTTTGAACATGACTAAAGGTGAAGAAATGCTTCAAGTCTTTTTTTGAAGTTTAAGGTAAAAAGTTCGATTTTTTTGTAATTTTTAAGGTTTTGAACATGACTAAAGGTGCGGAAATGCTTCCAGAATCTAAACGGGACGTCGGAAAATTATGGTTGATGGCTTAAAAGATAGGTATTGAATAGGGTTACCTGCCCTAAAAATTTCAAGGTTACCACTTTCCGGGATCAATTCTTTTTTTGAAGTTTAAGGTAAAAAGTTCGATTTTTTTGTAATTTTTAAGGTTTTGAACATGACTAAAGGTGCGGAAATGCTTCCAGAATCTATACGGGACGTCGGAAAATTATGGTTGATGGCTTAAAAGATAGGTATTGAATAGGGTTACCTGCCCTAAAAATTTCAAGGTTACCACTTTCCGGGATCAATTCTTTTTTTGAAGTTTAAGGTAAAAAGTTCGATTTTTTTGTAATTTTTAAGGTTTTGAACATGACTAAAGGTGCGGAAATGCTTCCAGAATCTAAACGGGACGTCGGAAAATTATGGTTGATGGCTTAAAAGATAGGTATTGAATAGGGTTACCTGCCCTAAAAATTTCAAGGTTACCACTTTCCGGGATCAATTTTTTTTTTAAGTTTAAGGTAAAAAGTTCGATTTTTTTTGTAATTTTTAAGGTTTTGAACATGACTAAAGGTGCGGAAATGCTTCCAGAATCTAAACGGGACGTCGGAAAATTATGGTTATTGGCTTAAAAGATAGGTATTGAATAGGGTTACCTGCCCTAAAAATTTCAAGGTTACCACTTTCTGGGATCAATTTTTTTTTTGAAGTTTAAGGTAAAAAGTTCGATTTTTTTTTTTATTTTTTAATTTTTTGAACGTGACTAAAGGTGAAGAAATGCTTCAAGTCTTTTTTGAAGTTTAAGGTAAAAAGTTCGATTTTTTTGTAATTTTTAAGGTTTTGAACATGACTAAAGGTGCGGAAATGCTTCCAGAATCTATACGGGACGTCGGAAAATTATGGTTGATGGCTTAAAAGATAGGTATTGAATAGGGTTACCTGCCCTAAAAATTTCAAGGTTACCACTTTCCGGGATCAATTTTTTTTTTGAAGTTTAAGGTAAAAAGTTCGATTTTTTTTGTAATTTTTAAGGTTTTGAACATGACTAAAGGTGCGGAAATGCTTCCAGAATCTAAACGGGACGTCGGAAAATTTAGTTGATGGCTTTAAAGATAGGTATTGAATAGGGTTACCTGCCCTTAAAATTTCAAGGTTACCACTTTCCGGGATCAATTTTTTTTTGAATTTTAAGGTAAAAAGTTCGATTTTTTTGTAATTTTTAAGGTTTTGAACATGACTAAAGGTGCGGAAATGCTTCCAGAATCTAAACGGGACGTCGGAAAATTATGGTTGATGGCTTAAAAGATAGGTATTGAATAGGGTTACCTGCCCTAAAAATTTCAGGGTTACCACTTTCCGGGATAAATTTTTTTTTTTGAAGTTTAAGGTAAAAAGTTCGATTTTTTTTTGTAATTTTTAAGGTTTTGAACATGACTAAAGGTGCGGAAATGCTTCCAGAATCTAAACGGGACGTCGGAAAATTATGGTTGATGGCTTAAAAGATAGGTGTTGAATAGGGTTACCTGCCCTATAAAATACTTCCAGAATCTAAACGGGACGTCGGACAATTTTGGTTGATGGCTGAAAAGATAGGTATTGAATAGGGTTACCTGCCCTAAGAATTTCAGGGTTACCACTTTCCGGGATCAATTTTTTTTTTTGAAGTTTAAGGTAAAAAGTTCGATTTTTTTTTGTAATTTTTAAGGTTTTGAACATGACTAAAGGTGCAGAAATGCTTTCAGAATCTAAACGGGACGTCGGAAAATTATGGTTGATGGCTTAAAAGATACGTATTGAATAGGGTTACCTTCCCTAAAAATTTCAGGGTTACCACTTTCCGAGATCAATTTTTTTTTTTAAGTTTAAGGTAAAAAGTTCGATTTTTTTTGTAATTTTTAAGGTTTTGAACATGACTAAAGGTGCGGAAATGCTTCCAGAATCTAAACGGGACGTCGGAAAATTATGGTTGATGGCTTAAAAGATAGGTATTGAATAGGGTTACCTGCCCTAAAAATTTCAAGGTTACCACTTTCCGGGATCAATTTTTTTTTTAAGTTTAAGGTAAAAAGTTCGATTTTTTTGTAATTTTTAAGGTTTTGAACATGACTAAAGGTGCGGAAATGCTTCCAGAATCTATACGGGACGTCGGAAAATTATGGTTGATGGCTTAAAAGATAGGTATTGAATAGGGTTACCTGCCCTAAAAATTTCAAGGTTACCACTTTCCGGGATCAATTTTTTTTTGAAGTTTAAGGTAAAAAGTTCGATTTTTTTTGTAATTTTTAAGGTTTTGAACATGACTAAAGGTGCGGAAATGCTTCCAGAATCTAAACGGGCCGTCGGAAAATTATGGTTGATGGCTTAAAAGATAGGTATTGAATAGGGTTACCTGCCCTAAAAATTTCAAGGTTACCACTTTCTGGGATCAATTTTTTTTTTTTAAGTTTAAGGTAAAAAGTTCGATTTTTTTTGTAATTTTTAAGGTTTTGAACATGACTAAAGGTGCGGAAATGCTTCCAGAATCTAAACGGGAAGTCGGAAAATTATGGTTGATGGCTTAAAAGATAGGTATTGAATAGGGTTACCTGCCCTAAAAATTTCAAGGTTACCACTTTCCGGGATCAATTTTTTTTTTTAAGTTTAAGGTAAGAAGTTCGATTTTTTTTGTAATTTTTAAGGTTTTGAACATGACTAAAGGTGCGGAAATGCTTCCAGAATCTAAACGGGACGTCGGAAAATTATGGTTGATGGCTTAAAAGATAGGTATTGAATAGGGTTACCTGCCCTAAAAATTTCAAGGTTACCACTTTCCGGGATCAATTCTTTTTTTGAAGTTTAAGGTAAAAAGTTCGATTTTTTTGTAATTTTTAAGGTTTTGAACATGACTAAAGGTGCGGAAATGCTTCCAGAATCTATACGGGACGTCGGAAAATTATGGTTGATGGCTTAAAAGGTAGGTATTGAATAGGGTTACCTGCCCTAAAAATTTCAAGGTTACCACTTTCCGGGATCAATTCTTTTTTTGAAGTTTAAGGTAAAAAGTTCGATTTTTTTGTAATTTTTAAGGTTTTGAACATGACTAAAGGTGCGGAAATGCTTCCAGAATCTAAACGGGACGTCGGAAAATTATGGTTGATGGCTTAAAAGATAGGTATTGAATAGGGTTACCTGCCCTAAAAATTTCAAGGTTACCACTTTCCGGGATCAATTTTTTTTTTAAGTTTAAGGTAAAAAGTTCGATTTTTTTTGTAATTTTTAAGGTTTTGAACATGACTAAAGGTGCGGAAATGCTTCCAGAATCTAAACGGGACGTCGGAAAATTATGGTTGATGGCTTTAAAGATAGGTATTGAATAGGGTTACCTGCCCTAAAAATTTCAAGGTTACCACTTTCCGGGATCAATTTTTTTTTTAAGTTTAAGGTAAAAAGTTCGATTTTTTTGTAATTTTTAAGGTTTTGAACATGACTAAAGGTGCGGAAATGCTTCCAGAATCTATACGGGACGTCGGAAAATTATGGTTGATGGCTTAAAAGATAGGTATTGAATAGGGTTACCTGACCTAAAAATTTCAAGGTTACCACTTTCCGGGATCAATTTTTTTTTGAAGTTTAAGGTAAAAAGTTCGATTTTTTTTGTAATTTTTAAGGTTTTGAACATGACTAAAGGTGCGGAAATGCTTCCAGAATCTAAACGGGACGTCGGAAAATTATGGTTGATGGCTTAAAAGATAGGTATTGAATAGGGTTACCTGCCCTAAAAATTTCAGGGTTACCACTTTCCGGGATCAATTTTTTTTTTGAAGTTTAAGGTAAAAAGTTCGATTTTTTTGTGTAATTTTTAAGGTTTTGAACATGACTAAAGGTGCGGAAATGCTTCCAGAATCTATACGGGACGTCGGAAAATTATGGTTGATGGCTTAAAAGATGGGTATTGAATAGGGTTACCTGCCCTTAAAATTTCAAGGTTACCACTTTCCGGGATCAATTTTTTTTTGAATTTTAAGGTAAAAAGTTCGATTTTTTTGTAATTTTTAAGGTTTTGAACATGACTAAAGGTGCGGAAATGCTTCCAGAATCTAAACGGGACGTCGGAAAATTATGGTTGATGGCTTAAAAGATAGGTATTGAATAGGGTTACCTGCCCTAAAAATTTCAGGGTTACCACTTTCCGGGATAAATTTTTTTTTTTGAAGTTTAAGGTAAAAAGTTCGATTTTTTTTTTTATTTTTTAATTTTTTGAACGTGACTAAAGGTGAAGAAATGCTTCAAGTCTTTTTTTGAAGTTTAAGGTAAAAAGTTCGATTTTTTTGTAATTTTTAAGGTTTTGAACATGACTAAAGGTGCGGAAATGCTTCCAGAATCTATACGGGACGTCGGAAAATTATGGTTGATGGCTTAAAAGATAGGTATTGAATAGGGTTACCTGCCCTAAAAATTTCAAGGTTACCACTTTCCAGGATCAATTTTTTTTTTTGAAGTTTAAGGTAAAAAGTTCGATTTTTTTTGTAATTTTTAAGGTTTTGAACATGACTAAAGGTGCGGAAATGCTTCCAGAATCTAAACGGGACGTCGGAAAATTTAGTTGATGGCTTTAAAGATAGGTATTGAATAGGGTTACCTGCCCTTAAAATTTCAAGGTTACCACTTTCCGGGATCAATTTTTTTTTGAATTTTAAGGTAAAAAGTTCGATTTTTTTGTAATTTTTAAGGTTTTGAACATGACTAAAGGTGCGGAAATGCTTCCAGAATCTAAACGGGACGTCGGAAAATTATGGTTGATGGCTTAAAAGATAGGTATTGAATAGGGTTACCTGCCCTAAAAATTTCAGGGTTACCACTTTCCGGGATAAATTTTTTTTTTTGAAGTTTAAGGTAAAAAGTTCGATTTTTTTTTGTAATTTTTAAGGTTTTGAACATGACTAAAGGTGCGGAAATGCTTCCAGAATCTAAACGGGACGTCGGAAAATTATGGTTGATGGCTTAAAAGATAGGTGTTGAATAGGGTTACCTGCCCTATAAAATACTTCCAGAATCTAAACGGGACGTCGGACAATTTTGGTTGATGGCTGAAAAGATAGGTATTGAATAGGGTTACCTGCCCTAAGAATTTCAGGGTTACCACTTTCCGGGATCAATTTTTTTTTTGAAGTTTAAGGTAAAAAGTTCGATTTTTTTTTGTAATTTTTAAGGTTTTGAACATGACTAAAGGTGCAGAAATGCTTTCAGAATCTAAACGGGACGTCGGAAAATTATGGTTGATGGCTTAAAAGATACGTATTGAATAGGGTTACCTGCCCTAAAAATTTCAGGGTTACCACTTTCCGAGATCAATTTTTTTTTTTAAGTTTAAGGTAAAAAGTTCGATTTTTTTTGTAATTTTTAAGGTTTTGAACATGACTAAAGGTGCGGAAATGCTTCCAGAATCTAAACGGGACGTCGGAAAATTATGGTTGATGGCTTAAAAGATAGGTATTGAATAGGGTTACCTGCCCTAAAAATTTCAAGGTTACCACTTTCCGGGATCAATTTTTTTTTTAAGTTTAAGGTAAAAAGTTCGATTTTTTTGTAATTTTTAAGGTTTTGAACATGACTAAAGGTGCGGAAATGCTTCCAGAATCTATACGGGACGTCGGAAAATTATGGTTGATGGCTTAAAAGATAGGTATTGAATAGGGTTACCTGCCCTAAAAATTTCAAGGTTACCACTTTCCGGGATCAATTTTTTTTTGAAGTTTAAGGTAAAAAGTTCGATTTTTTTTGTAATTTTTAAGGTTTTGAACATGACTAAAGGTGCGGAAATGCTTCCAGAATCTAAACGGGCCGTCGGAAAATTATGGTTGATGGCTTAAAAGATAGGTATTGAATAGGGTTACCTGCCCTAAAAATTTCAAGGTTACCACTTTCTGGGATCAATTTTTTTTTTTTAAGTTTAAGGTAAAAAGTTCGATTTTTTTTGTAATTTTTAAGGTTTTGAACATGACTAAAGGTGCGGAAATGCTTCCAGAATCTAAACGGGAAGTCGGAAAATTATGGTTGATGGCTTAAAAGATAGGTATTGAATAGGGTTACCTGCCCTAAAAATTTCAAGGTTACCACTTTCCGGGATCAATTTTTTTTTTTAAGTTTAAGGTAAGAAGTTCGATTTTTTTTGTAATTTTTAAGGTTTTGAACATGACTAAAGGTGCGGAAATGCTTCCAGAATCTAAACGGGACGTCGGAAAATTATGGTTGATGGCTTAAAAGATAGGTATTGAATAGGGTTACCTGCCCTAAAAATTTCAAGGTTACCACTTTCCGGGATCAATTCTTTTTTTGAAGTTTAAGGTAAAAAGTTCGATTTTTTTGTAATTTTTAAGGTTTTGAACATGACTAAAGGTGCGGAAATGCTTCCAGAATCTATACGGGACGTCGGAAAATTATGGTTGATGGCTTAAAAGGTAGGTATTGAATAGGGTTACCTGCCCTAAAAATTTCAAGGTTACCACTTTCCGGGATCAATTCTTTTTTTGAAGTTTAAGGTAAAAAGTTCGATTTTTTTGTAATTTTTAAGGTTTTGAACATGACTAAAGGTGCGGAAATGCTTCCAGAATCTAAACGGGACGTCGGAAAATTATGGTTGATGGCTTAAAAGATAGGTATTGAATAGGGTTACCTGCCCTAAAAATTTCAAGGTTACCACTTTCCGGGATCAATTTTTTTTTTAAGTTTAAGGTAAAAAGTTCGATTTTTTTTGTAATTTTTAAGGTTTTGAACATGACTAAAGGTGCGGAAATGCTTCCAGAATCTAAACGGGACGTCGGAAAATTATGGTTGATGGCTTTAAAGATAGGTATTGAATAGGGTTACCTGCCCTAAAAATTTCAAGGTTACCACTTTCCGGGATCAATTTTTTTTTTAAGTTTAAGGTAAAAAGTTCGATTTTTTTGTAATTTTTAAGGTTTTGAACATGACTAAAGGTGCGGAAATGCTTCCAGAATCTATACGGGACGTCGGAAAATTATGGTTGATGGCTTAAAAGATAGGTATTGAATAGGGTTACCTGACCTAAAAATTTCAAGGTTACCACTTTCCGGGATCAATTTTTTTTTGAAGTTTAAGGTAAAAAGTTCGATTTTTTTTGTAATTTTTAAGGTTTTGAACATGACTAAAGGTGCGGAAATGCTTCCAGAATCTAAACGGGACGTCGGAAAATTATGGTTGATGGCTTAAAAGATAGGTATTGAATAGGGTTACCTGCCCTAAAAATTTCAGGGTTACCACTTTCCGGGATCAATTTTTTTTTTGAAGTTTAAGGTAAAAAGTTCGATTTTTTTGTGTAATTTTTAAGGTTTTGAACATGACTAAAGGTGCGGAAATGCTTCCAGAATCTATACGGGACGTCGGAAAATTATGGTTGATGGCTTAAAAGATGGGTATTGAATAGGGTTACCTGCCCTTAAAATTTCAAGGTTACCACTTTCCGGGATCAATTTTTTTTTGAATTTTAAGGTAAAAAGTTCGATTTTTTTGTAATTTTTAAGGTTTTGAACATGACTAAAGGTGCGGAAATGCTTCCAGAATCTAAACGGGACGTCGGAAAATTATGGTTGATGGCTTAAAAGATAGGTATTGAATAGGGTTACCTGCCCTAAAAATTTCAGGGTTACCACTTTCCGGGATAAATTTTTTTTTTTGAAGTTTAAGGTAAAAAGTTCGATTTTTTTTTGTAATTTTTAAGGTTTTGAACATGACTAAAGGTGCGGAAATGCTTCCAGAATCTAAACGGGACGTCGGAAAATTATGGTTGATGGCTTAAAAGATAGGTGTTGAATAGGGTTACCTGCCCTATAAAATACTTCCAGAATCTAAACGGGACGTCGGACAATTTTGGTTGATGGCTGAAAAGATAGGTATTGAATAGGGTTACCTGCCCTAAGAATTTCAGGGTTACCACTTTCCGGGATCAATTTTTTTTTTTGAAGTTTAAGGTAAAAAGTTCGATTTTTTTTTGTAATTTTTAAGGTTTTGAACATGACTAAAGGTGCAGAAATGCTTTCAGAATCTAAACGGGACGTCGGAAAATTATGGTTGATGGCTTAAAAGATAGGTATTGAATAGGGTTACCTGCCCTAAAAATTTCAGGGTTACCACTTTCCGAGATCAATTTTTTTTTTAAGTTTAAGGTAAAAAGTTCGATTTTTTTTGTAATTTTTAAGGTTTTGAACATGACTAAAGGTGCGGAAATGCTTCCAGAATCTAAACGGGACGTCGGAAAATTATGGTTGATGGCTTAAAAGATAGGTATTGAATAGGGTTACCTGCCCTAAAAATTTCAAGGTTACCACTTTCCGGGATCAATTTTTTTTTTAAGTTTAAGGTAAAAAGTTCGATTTTTTTGTAATTTTTAAGGTTTTGAACATGACTAAAGGTGCGGAAATGCTTCCAGAATCTATACGGGACGTCGGAAAATTATGGTTGATGGCTTAAAAGATAGGTATTGAATAGGGTTACCTGCCCTAAAAATTTCAAGGTTACCACTTTCCGGGATCAATTTTTTTTTGAAGTTTAAGGTAAAAAGTTCGATTTTTTTTGTAATTTTTAAGGTTTTGAACATGACTAAAGGTGCGGAAATGCTTCCAGAATCTAAACGGGCCGTCGGAAAATTATGGTTGATGGCTTAAAAGATAGGTATTGAATAGGGTTACCTGCCCTAAAAATTTCAAGGTTACCACTTTCTGGGATCAATTTTTTTTTTTGAAGTTTAAGGTAAAAAGTTCGATTTTTTTTGTAATTTTTAAGGTTTTGAACATGACTAAAGGTGCGGAAATGCTTCCAGAATCTATACGGGACGTCGGAAAATTATGGTTGATGGCTTAAAAGATGGGTATTGAATAGGGTTACCTGCCCTTAAAATTTCAAGGTTACCACTTTCCGGGATCAATTTTTTTTTGAATTTTAAGGTAAAAAGTTCGATTTTTTTGTAATTTTTAAGGTTTTGAACATGACTAAAGGTGCGGAAATGCTTCCAGAATCTAAACGGGACGTCGGAAAATTATGGTTGATGGCTTAAAAGATAGGTATTGAATAGGGTTACCTGCCCTAAAAATTTCAGGGTTACCACTTTCCGGGATAAATTTTTTTTTTTGAAGTTTAAGGTAAAAAGTTCGATTTTTTTTTGTAATTTTTAAGGTTTTGAACATGACTAAAGGTGCGGAAATGCTTCCAGAATCTAAACGGGACGTCGGAAAATTATGGTTGATGGCTTAAAAGATAGGTGTTGAATAGGGTTACCTGCCCTATAAAATACTTCCAGAATCTAAACGGGACGTCGGACAATTTTGGTTGATGGCTGAAAAGATAGGTATTGAATAGGGTTACCTGCCCTAAGAATTTCAGGGTTACCACTTTCCGGGATCAATTTTTTTTTTTGAAGTTTAAGGTAAAAAGTTCGATTTTTTTTTGTAATTTTTAAGGTTTTGAACATGACTAAAGGTGCAGAAATGCTTTCAGAATCTAAACGGGACGTCGGAAAATTATGGTTGATGGCTTAAAAGATAGGTATTGAATAGGGTTACCTGCCCTAAAAATTTCAGGGTTACCACTTTCCGAGATCAATTTTTTTTTTAAGTTTAAGGTAAAAAGTTCGATTTTTTTTGTAATTTTTAAGGTTTTGAACATGACTAAAGGTGCGGAAATGCTTCCAGAATCTAAACGGGACGTCGGAAAATTATGGTTGATGGCTTAAAAGATAGGTATTGAATAGGGTTACCTGCCCTAAAAATTTCAAGGTTACCACTTTCCGGGATCAATTTTTTTTTTAAGTTTAAGGTAAAAAGTTCGATTTTTTTGTAATTTTTAAGGTTTTGAACATGACTAAAGGTGCGGAAATGCTTCCAGAATCTATACGGGACGTCGGAAAATTATGGTTGATGGCTTAAAAGATAGGTATTGAATAGGGTTACCTGCCCTAAAAATTTCAAGGTTACCACTTTCCGGGATCAATTTTTTTTTGAAGTTTAAGGTAAAAAGTTCGATTTTTTTTGTAATTTTTAAGGTTTTGAACATGACTAAAGGTGCGGAAATGCTTCCAGAATCTAAACGGGCCGTCGGAAAATTATGGTTGATGGCTTAAAAGATAGGTATTGAATAGGGTTACCTGCCCTAAAAATTTCAAGGTTACCACTTTCTGGGATCAATTTTTTTTTTTGAAGTTTAAGGTAAAAAGTTCGATTTTTTTTGTAATTTTTAAGGTTTTGAACATGACTAAAGGTGCGGAAATGCTTCCAGAATCTAAACGGGAAGTCGGAAAATTATGGTTGATGGCTTAAAAGATAGGTATTGAATAGGGTTACCTGCCCTAAAAATTTCAAGGTTACCACTTTCCGGGATCAATTTTTTTTTTTAAGTTTAAGGTAAGAAGTTCGATTTTTTTTGTAATTTTTAAGGTTTTGAACATGACTAAAGGTGCGGAAATGCTTCCAGAATCTAAACGGGACGTCGGAAAATTATGGTTGATGGCTTAAAAGATAGGTATTGAATAGGGTTACCTGCCCTAAAAATTTCAAGGTTACCACTTTCCGGGATCAATTCTTTTTTTGAAGTTTAAGGTAAAAAGTTCGATTTTTTTGTAATTTTTAAGGTTTTGAACATGACTAAAGGTGCGGAAATGCTTCCAGAATCTATACGGGACGTCGGAAAATTATGGTTGATGGCTTAAAAGGTAGGTATTGAATAGGGTTACCTGCCCTAAAAATTTCAAGGTTACCACTTTCCGGGATCAATTCTTTTTTTGAAGTTTAAGGTAAAAAGTTCGATTTTTTTGTAATTTTTAAGGTTTTGAACATGACTAAAGGTGCGGAAATGCTTCCAGAATCTAAACGGGACGTCGGAAAATTATGGTTGATGGCTTAAAAGATAGGTATTGAATAGGGTTACCTGCCCTAAGAATTTCAAGGTTACCACTTTCCGGGATCAATTTTTTTTTTAAGTTTAAGGTAAAAAGTTCGATTTTTTTTGTAATTTTTAAGGTTTTGAACATGACTAAAGGTGCGGAAATGCTTCCAGAATCTAAACGGGACGTCGGAAAATTATGGTTGATGGCTTTAAAGATAGGTATTGAATAGGGTTACCTGCCCTAAAAATTTCAAGGTTACCACTTTCCGGGATCAATTTTTTTTTTAAGTTTAAGGTAAAAAGTTCGATTTTTTTGTAATTTTTAAGGTTTTGAACATGACTAAAGGTGCGGAAATGCTTCCAGAATCTATACGGGACGTCGGAAAATTATGGTTGATGGCTTAAAAGATAGGTATTGAATAGGGTTACCTGACCTAAAAATTTCAAGGTTACCACTTTCCGGGATCAATTTTTTTTTGAAGTTTAAGGTAAAAAGTTCGATTTTTTTTGTAATTTTTAAGGTTTTGAACATGACTAAAGGTGCGGAAATGCTTCCAGAATCTAAACGGGACGTCGGAAAATTATGGTTGATGGCTTAAAAGATAGGTATTGAATAGGGTTACCTGCCCTAAAAATTTCAAGGTTACCACTTTCCGGGATCAATTTTTTTTTTTTAAGTTTAAGGTAAAAAGTTCGATTTTTTTTGTAATTTTTAAGGTTTTGAACATGACTAAAGGTGCGGAAATGCTTCCAGAATCTAAACGGGAAGTCGGAAAATTATGGTTGATGGCTTAATAGATAGGTATTGAATAGGGTTACCTGCCCTAAAAATTTCAAGGTTACCACTTTCCGGGATCAATTTTTTTTTTTAAGTTTAAGGTAAGAAGTTCGATTTTTTTTGTAATTTTTAAGGTTTTGAACATGACTAAAGGTGCGGAAATGCTTCCAGAATCTAAACGGGACGTCGGAAAATTATGGTTGATGGCTTAAAAGATAGGTATTGAATAGGGTTACCTGCCCTAAAAATTTCAAGGTTACCACTTTCCGGGATCAATTCTTTTTTTGAAGTTTAAGGTAAAAAGTTCGATTTTTTTGTAATTTTTAAGGTTTTGAACATGACTAAAGGTGCGGAAATGCTTCCAGAATCTATACGGGACGTCGGAAAATTATGGTTGATGGCTTAAAAGATAGGTATTGAATAGGGTTACCTGCCCTAAAAATTTCAAGGTTACCACTTTCCGGGATCAATTCTTTTTTTGAAGTTTAAGGTAAAAAGTTCGATTTTTTTGTAATTTTTAAGGTTTTGAACATGACTAAAGGTGCGGAAATGCTTCCAGAATCTAAACGGGACGTCGGAAAATTATGGTTGATGGCTTAAAAGATAGGTATTGAATAGGGTTACCTGCCCTAAAAATTTCAAGGTTACCACTTTCCGGGATCAATTTTTTTTTAAGTTTAAGGTAAAAAGTTCGATTTTTTTTGTAATTTTTAAGGTTTTGAACATGACTAAAGGTGCGGAAATGCTTCCAGAATCTAAACGGGAAGTCGGAAAATTATGGTTGATGGCTTAAAAGATAGGTATTGAATAGGGTTACCTGCCCTAAAAATTTCAAGGTTACCACTTTCCGGGATCAATTTTTTTTTTAAGTTTAAGGTAAGAAGTTCGATTTTTTTTGTAATTTTTAAGGTTTTGAACATGACTAAAGGTGCGGAAATGCTTCCAGAATCTAAACGGGACGTCGGAAAATTATGGTTGATGGCTTAAAAGATAGGTATTGAATAGGGTTACCTGCCCTAAAAATTTCAAGGTTACCACTTTCCGGGATCAATTCTTTTTTTGAAGTTTAAGGTAAAAAGTTCGATTTTTTTGTAATTTTTAAGGTTTTGAACATGACTAAAGGTGCGGAAATGCTTCCAGAATCTATACGGGACGTCGGAAAATTATGGTTGATGGCTTAAAAGATAGGTATTGAATAGGGTTACCTGCCCTAAAAATTTCAAGGTTACCACTTTCCGGGATCAATTCTTTTTTTGAAGTTTAAGGTAAAAAAATCGATTTTTTTGTAATTTTTAAGGTTTTGAACATGACTAAAGGTGCGGAAATGCTTCCAGAATCTAAACGGGACGTCGGAAAATTATGGTTGATGGCTTAAAAGATAGGTATTGAATAGGGTTACCTGCCCTAAAAATTTCAAGGTTACCACTTTCCGGGATCAATTTTTTTTTTTGAAGTTTAAGGTAAAAAGTTCGATTTTTTTTGTAATTTTTAAGGTTTTGAACATGACTAAAGGTGCGGAAATGCTTCCAGAATCTAAACGGGACGTCGGAAAATTATGGTTGATGGCTTAAAAGATAGGTATTGAATAGGGTTACCTGCCCTTAAAATTTCAAGGTTACCACTTTCCGGGATCAATTCTTTTTTTGAAGTTTAAGGTAAAAAGTTCGATTTTTTTGTAATTTTTAAGGTTTTGAACATGACGAAAGGTGCGGAAATGCTTCCAGAATCTATACGGGACGTCGGAAAATTATGGTTGATGGCTTAAAAGATAGGTATTGAATAGGGTTACCTGCCCTAAAAATTTCAAGGTTACCACTTTCCGGGATCAATTCTTTTTTTGAAGTTTAAGGTAAAAAGTTCGATTTTTTTGTAATTTTTAAGGTTTTGAACATGACTAAAGGTGCGGAAATGCTTCCAGAATCTAAACGGGACGTCGGAAAATTATGGTTGATGGCTTTAAAGATAGGTATTGAATAGGGTTACCTGCCCTAAAAATTTCAAGGTTACCACTTTCCGGGATCAATTTTTTTTTTAAGTTTAAGGTAAAAAGTTCGATTTTTTTTGTAATTTTTAAGGTTTTGAACATGACTAAAGGTGCGGAAATGCTTCCAGAATCTAAACGGGAAGTCGGAAAATTATGGTTGATGGCTTAAAAGATAGGTATTGAATAGGGTTACCTGCCCTAAAAATTTCAAGGTTACCACTTTCCGGGATCAATTTTTTTTTTTAAGTTTAAGGTAAGAAGTTCGATTTTTTTTGTAATTTTTAAGGTTTTGAACATGACTAAAGGTGCGGAAATGCTTCCAGAATCTAAACGGGACGTCGGAAAATTATGGTTGATGGCTTAAAAGATAGGTATTGAATAGGGTTACCTGCCCTAAAAATTTCAAGGTTACCACTTTCCGGGATCAATTCTTTTTTGAAGTTTAAGGTAAAAAGTTCGATTTTTTTGTAATTTTTAAGGTTTTGAACATGACTAAAGGTGCGGAAATGCTTCCAGAATCTATACGGGACGTCGGAAAATTATGGTTGATGGCTTAAAAGATAGGTATTGAATAGGGTTACCTGCCCTAAAAATTTCAAGGTTACCACTTTCCGGGATCAATTCTTTTTTTGAAGTTTAAGGTAAAAAAATCGATTTTTTTGTAATTTTTAAGGTTTTGAACATGACTAAAGGTGCGGAAATGCTTCCAGAATCTAAACGGGACGTCGGAAAATTATGGTTGATGGCTTAAAAGATAGGTATTGAATAGGGTTACCTGCCCTAAAAATTTCAAGGTTACCACTTTCCGGGATCAATTTTTTTTTTTGAAGTTTAAGGTAAAAAGTTCGATTTTTTTTGTAATTTTTAAGGTTTTGAACATGACTAAAGGTGCGGAAATGCTTCCAGAATCTAAACGGGACGTCGGAAAATTATGGTTGATGGCTTAAAAGATAGGTATTGAATAGGGTTACCTGCCCTTAAAATTTCAAGGTTACCACTTTCCGGGATCAATTCTTTTTTTTGAAGTTTAAGGTAAAAAGTTCGATTTTTTTGTAATTTTTAAGGTTTTGAACATGACGAAAGGTGCGGAAATGCTTCCAGAATCTATACGGGACGTCGGAAAATTATGGTTGATGGCTTAAAAGATAGGTATTGAATAGGGTTACCTGCCCTAAAAATTTCAAGGTTACCACTTTCCGGGATCAATTCTTTTTTTGAAGTTTAAGGTAAAAAGTTCGATTTTTTTGTAATTTTTAAGGTTTTGAACATGACTAAAGGTGCGGAAATGCTTCCAGAATCTAAACGGGACGTCGGAAAATTATGGTTGATGGCTTTAAAGATAGGTATTGAATAGGGTTACCTGCCCTAAAAATTTCAAGGTTACCACTTTCCGGGATCAATTTTTTTTTTAAGTTTAAGGTAAAAAGTTCGATTTTTTTTGTAATTTTTAAGGTTTTGAACATGACTAAAGGTGCGGAAATGCTTCCAGAATCTAAACGGGACGTCGGAAAATTATGGTTGATGGCTTTAAAGATAGGTATTGAATAGGGTTACCTGCCCTAAAAATTTCAAGGTTACCACTTTCCGGGATCAATTTTTTTTTTGAAGTTTAAGGTAAAAAGTTCAATTTTTTTTGTAATTTTTAAGGTTTTGAACATGACTAAAGGTGCGGAAATGCTTCCAGAATCTATACGGGACGTCGGAAAATTATGGTTGATGGCTTAAAAGATAGGTATTGAATAGGGTTACCTGCCCTAAAAATTTCAAGGTTACCACTTTCCGGGATCAATTTTGTTTGTAATTTTTAAGGTTTTGAACATGACTAAAGGTGCGGAAATGCTTCCAGAATCTAAACGGGACGTCGGAAAATTATGGTTGATGGCTGAAAAGATAGGTATTGAATAGGGTTACCTGCCCTAAAAATTTCAAGGTTACCACTTTCTGGGATCAATTTTTTTTTTGAAGTTTAAGGTAAAAAGTTCGATTTTTTTTGTAATTTTTAAGGTTTTGAACATGACTAAAGGTGAGGAAATGCTTCAATTCTTTTTTTGAAGTTTAAGGTAAAAAGTTCGATTTTTTTGTAATTTTTAAGGTTTTGAACATGACTAAAGGTGCGGAAATGCTTCCAGAATCTATACGGGACGTCGGAAAATTATGGTTGATGGCTTAAAAGATAGGTATTGAAGAGGGTTACCTGCCCTAAAAATTTCAAGGTTACCACTTTCCGGGATCAATTTTTTTTTTGAAGTTTAAGGTAAAAAGTTCGATTTTTTTTGTAATTTTTAAGGTTTTGAACATGACTAAAGGTGCGGAAATGCTTCCAGAATCTAAACGGGACGTCAGAAAATTTAGTTGATGGCTTTAAAGATAGGTATTGAATAGGGTTACCTGCCCTTAAAATTTCAAGGTTACCACTTTCCGGGATCAATTTTTTTTTTGAATTTTAAGGTAAAAAGTTCGATTTTTTTGTAATTTTTAAGGTTTTGAACATGACTAAAGGTGCGGAAATGCTTCCAGAATCTAAACGGGACGTCGGAAAATTATGGTTGATGGCTTAAAAGATAGGTATTGAATAGGGTTACCTGCCCTAAAAATTTCAGGGTTACCACTTTCCGGGATAAATTTTTTTTTTTGAAGTTTAAGGTAAAAAGTTCGATTTTTTTTTGTAATTTTTAAAGTTTTGAACATGACTAAAGGTGCGGAAATGCTTCCAGAATCTAAACGGGACGTCGGAAAATTATGGTTGATGGCTTAAAAGATAGGTGTTGAATAGGGTTACCTGCCCTATAAAATACTTCCAGAATCTAAACGGGACGTCGGACAATTTTGGTTGATGGCTGAAAAGATAGGTATTGAATAGGGTTACCTGCCCTTAGAATTTCAGGGTTACCACTTTCCGGGATCAATTTTTTTTTTTGAAGTTTAAGGTAAAAAGTTCGATTTTTTTTTGTAATTTTTAAGGTTTTGAACATGACTAAAGGTGCGGAAATGCTTTCAGAATCTAAACGGGACGTCGGAAAATTATGGTTGATGGCTTAAAAGATAGGTATTGAATAGGGTTACCTGCCCTAAAAATTTCAGGGTTACCACTTTCCGAGATCAATTTTTTTTTTTAAGTTTAAGGTAAAAAGTTCGATTTTTTTTGTAATTTTTAAGGTTTTGAACATGACTAAAGGTGCGGAAATGCTTCCAGAATCTAAACGGGACGTCGGAAAATTATGGTTGATGGCTTAAAAGATAGGTATTGAATAGGGTTACCTGCCCTAAAAATTTCAAGGTTACCACTTTCCGGGATCAATTTTCTTTTTAAGTTTAAGGTAAAAAGTTCGATTTTTTTGTAATTTTTAAGGTTTTGAACATGACTAAAGGTGCGGAAATGCTTCCAGAATCTATACGGGACGTCGGAAAATTATGGTTGATGGCTTAAAAGATAGGTATTGAATAGGGTTACCTGACCTAAAAATTTCAAGGTTACCACTTTCCGGGATCAATTTTTTTTTGAAGTTTAAGGTAAAAAGTTCGATTTTTTTTGTAATTTTTAAGGTTTTGAACATGACTAAAGGTGCGGAAATGCTTCCAGAATCTAAACGGGACGTCGGAAAATTATGGTTGATGGCTTAAAAGATAGGTATTGAATAGGGTTACCTGCCCTAAAAATTTCAAGGTTACCACTTTCCGGGATCAATTTTTTTTTTTTAAGTTTAAGGTAAAAAGTTCGATTTTTTTTGTAATTTTTAAGGTTTTGAACATGACTAAAGGTGCGGAAATGCTTCCAGAATCTAAACGGGAAGTCGGAAAATTATGGTTGATGGCTTAAAAGATAGGTATTGAATAGGGTTACCTGCCCTAAAAATTTCAAGGTTACCACTTTCCGGGATCAATTTTTTTTTTTAAGTTTAAGGTAAGAAGTTCGATTTTTTTTGTAATTTTTAAGGTTTTGAACATGACTAAAGGTGCGGAAATGCTTCCAGAATCTAAACGGGACGTCGGAAAATTATGGTTGATGGCTTAAAAGATAGGTATTGAATAGGGTTACCTGCCCTAAAAATTTCAAGGTTACCACTTTTCGGGATCAATTTTTTTTTTGAAGTTTAAGGTAAAAAGTTCGATTTTTTTTTGTAATTTTTAAGGTTTTGAACATGACTAAAGATGCGGAAATGCTTCCAGAATCTAAACGGGACGTCGGAAAATTATGGTTGATGGCTTAAAAGATAGGTATTGAATAGGGTTACCTGCCCTAAAAATTTCAAGGTTACCACTTCCCGGGATCAATTTTTTTTTTGAAGTTTAAGGTAAAAAGTTCGATTTTTTTTGTAATTTTTAAGGTTTTGAACATGACTAAAGGTGCGGAAATGCTTCCAGAATCTAAACGGGACGTCGGAAAATTATGGTTGATGGCTTAAAAGATTGAATAGGGTTACCTGCCCTAAAAATTTCAAGGTTACCACTTTCCGGGATCAATTTTTTTTTTAAGTTTAAGGTAAAAAGTTCGATTTTTTTTGTAATTTTTAAGGTTTTGAACATGACTAAAGGTGCGGAAATGCTTCCAGAATCTAAACGGGACGTCGGAAAATTATGGTTGATGGCTTTAAAGATAGGTATTGAATAGGGTTACCTGCCCTTAAAATTTCAAGGTTACCACTTTCCGGGATCAATTTTTTTTTTGAAGTTTAAGGTAAAAAGTTCGATTTTTTTTGTAATTTTTAAGGTTCGATTTTTTTTGTAATTTTTTTGTAATTTTTAAGGTTCGATTTTTTTTGTAATTTTTAAGGTTTTGAACATGACTAAAGGTGCGGAAATGCTTCCAGAATCTAAACGGGACGTCGGAAAATTATGGTTGATGGCTTAAAAGATAGGTATTGAATAGGGTTACCTGCCCTAAAAATTTCAAGGTTACCACTTTTCGGGATCAATTTTTTTTTTGAAGTTTAAGGTAAAAAGTTCGATTTTTTTTGTAATTTTTAAGGTTTTGAACATGACTAAAGGTGCGGAAATGCTTCCAGAATCTATACGGGACGTCGGAAAATTATGGTTGATGGCTTAAAAGATAGGTATTGAATAGGGTTACCTGCCCTAAAAATTTCAAGGTTACCACTTCCCGGGATCAATTTTTTTTTTGAACATGACTAAAGGTGCGGAAATGCTTCCAGAATCTATACGGGACGTCGGAAAATTATGGTTGATGGCTTAAAAGATAGGTATTGAATAGGGTTACCTGCCCTAAAAATTTCAAGTTTACCACTTTCCGGGATCAATTCTTTTTTTGAAGTTTAAGGTAAAAAGTTCGATTTTTTTGTAATTTTTAAGGTTTTGAACATGACTAAAGGTGCGGAAATGCTTCCAGAATCTATACGGGACGTCGGAAAATTATGGTTGATGGCTTAAAAGATAGGTATTGAATAGGGTTACCTGCCCTAAAAATTTCAAGGTTACCACTTTCCGGGATCAATTTTTTTTTTGAAGTTTAAGGTAAAAAGTTCGATTTTTTTTGTAATTTTTAAGGTTTTGAACATGACTAAAGGTGCGGAAATGCTTCCAGAATCTAAACGGGACGTCGGAAAATTATGGTTGATGGCTTAAAAGATAGGTATTGAATAGGGTTACCTGCCCTAAAAATTTCAGGGTTACCACTTTCCGGGATAAATTTTTTTTTTTGAAGTTTAAGGTAAAAAGTTCGATTTTTTTTTGTAATTTTTAAGGTTTTGAACATGACTAAAGGTGCGGAAATGCTTCCAGAATCTAAACGGGACGTCGGAAAATTATGGTTGATGGCTTAAAAGATAGGTGTTGAATAGGGTTACCTGCCCTATAAAATACTTCCAGAATCTAAACGGGACGTCGGACAATTTTGGTTGATGGCTGAAAAGATAGGTATTGAATAGGGTTACCTGCCCTAAGAAT
Organism: Dasysyrphus albostriatus; assembly: GCA_946251815.1. Taxonomy (NCBI): domain Eukaryota; kingdom Metazoa; phylum Arthropoda; class Insecta; order Diptera; family Syrphidae; genus Dasysyrphus; species Dasysyrphus albostriatus. The sequence continues at coordinate 226,615,389 of OX276335.1, forward strand.
TTCAGGGTTACCACTTTCCGGGATCAATTTTTTTTTTTGAAGTTTAAGGTAAAAAGTTCGATTTTTTTTTGTAATTTTTAAGGTTTTGAACATGACTAAAGGTGCGGAAATGCTTTCAGAATCTAAACGGGACGTCGGAAAATTATGGTTGATGGCTTAAAAGATAGGTATTGAATAGGGTTACCTGCCCTAAAAATTTCAGGGTTACCACTTTCCGAGATCAATTTTTTTTTTTAAGTTTAAGGTAAAAAGTTCGATTTTTTTTGTAATTTTTAAGGTTTTGAACATGACTAAAGGTGCGGAAATGCTTCCAGAATCTAAACGGGACGTCGGAAAATTATGGTTGATGGCTTAAAAGATAGGCATTGAATAGGGTTACCTGCCCTAAAAATTTCAAGGTTACCACTTTCCGGGATCAATTTTCTTTTTAAGTTTAAGGTAAAAAGTTCGATTTTTTTGTAATTTTTAAGGTTTTGAACATGACTAAAGGTGCGGAAATGCTTCCAGAATCTATACGGGACGTCGGAAAATTATGGTTGATGGCTTAAAAGATAGGTATTGAATAGGGTTACCTGACCTAAAAATTTCAAGGTTACCACTTTCCGGGATCAATTTTTTTTTGAAGTTTAAGGTAAAAAGTTCGATTTTTTTTGTAATTTTTAAGGTTTTGAACATGACTAAAGGTGCGGAAATGCTCCCAGAATCTAAACGGGACGTCGGAAAATTATGGTTGATGGCTTAAAAGATAGGTATTGAATAGGGTTACCTGCCCTAAAAATTTCAAGGTTACCACTTTCCGGGATCAATTTTTTTTTTTTAAGTTTAAGGTAAAAAGTTCGATTTTTTTTGTAATTTTTAAGGTTTTGAACATGACTAAAGGTGCGGAAATGCTTCCAGAATCTAAACGGGAAGTCGGAAAATTATGGTTGATGGCTTAAAAGATAGGTATTGAATAGGGTTACCTGCCCTAAAAATTTCAAGGTTACCACTTTCCGGGATCAATTTTTTTTTTTAAGTTTAAGGTAAGAAGTTCGATTTTTTTTGTAATTTTTAAGGTTTTGAACATGACTAAAGGTGCGGAAATGCTTCCAGAATCTAAACGGGACGTCGGAAAATTATGGTTGATGGCTTAAAAGATAGGTATTGAATAGGGTTACCTGCCCTAAAAATTTCAAGGTTACCACTTTTCGGGATCAATTTTTTTTTTGAAGTTTAAGGTAAAAAGTTCGATTTTTTTTGTAATTTTTAAGGTTTTGAACATGACTAAAGGTGCGGAAATGCTTCCAGAATCTATACGGGACGTCGGAAAATTATGGTTGATGGCTTAAAAGATAGGTATTGAATAGGGTTACCTGCCCTAAAAATTTCAAGGTTACCACTTCCCGGGATCAATTTTTTTTTTGAAGTTTAAGGTAAAAAGTTCGATTTTTTTTGTAATTTTTAAGGTTTTGAACATGACTAAAGGTGCGGAAATGCTTCCAGAATCTAAACGGGACGTCGGAAAATTATGGTTGATGGCTTAAAAGATTGAATAGGGTTACCTGCCCTAAAAATTTCAAGGTTACCACTTTCCGGGATCAATTTTCTTTTTAAGTTTAAGGTAAAAAGTTCGATTTTTTTGTAATTTTTAAGGTTTTGAACATGACTAAAGGTGCGGAAATGCTTCCAGAATCTATACGGGACGTCGGAAAATTATGGTTGATGGCTTAAAAGATAGGTATTGAATAGGGTTACCTGACCTAAAAATTTCAAGGTTACCACTTTCCGGGATCAATTTTTTTTTGAAGTTTAAGGTAAAAAGTTCGATTTTTTTTGTAATTTTTAAGGTTTTGAACATGACTAAAGGTGCGGAAATGCTCCCAGAATCTAAACGGGACGTCGGAAAATTATGGTTGATGGCTTAAAAGATAGGTATTGAATAGGGTTACCTGCCCTAAAAATTTCAAGGTTACCACTTTCCGGGATCAATTTTTTTTTTTTAAGTTTAAGGTAAAAAGTTCGATTTTTTTTGTAATTTTTAAGGTTTTGAACATGACTAAAGGTGCGGAAATGCTTCCAGAATCTAAACGGGAAGTCGGAAAATTATGGTTGATGGCTTAAAAGATAGGTATTGAATAGGGTTACCTGCCCTAAAAATTTCAAGGTTACCACTTTCCGGGATCAATTTTTTTTTTTAAGTTTAAGGTAAGAAGTTCGATTTTTTTTGTAATTTTTAAGGTTTTGAACATGACTAAAGGTGCGGAAATGCTTCCAGAATCTAAACGGGACGTCGGAAAATTATGGTTGATGGCTTAAAAGATAGGTATTGAATAGGGTTACCTGCCCTAAAAATTTCAAGGTTACCACTTTTCGGGATCAATTTTTTTTTTGAAGTTTAAGGTAAAAAGTTCGATTTTTTTTGTAATTTTTAAGGTTTTGAACATGACTAAAGGTGCGGAAATGCTTCCAGAATCTATACGGGACGTCGGAAAATTATGGTTGATGGCTTAAAAGATAGGTATTGAATAGGGTTACCTGCCCTAAAAATTTCAAGGTTACCACTTCCCGGGATCAATTTTTTTTTTGAAGTTTAAGGTAAAAAGTTCGATTTTTTTTGTAATTTTTAAGGTTTTGAACATGACTAAAGGTGCGGAAATGCTTCCAGAATCTAAACGGGACGTCGGAAAATTATGGTTGATGGCTTAAAAGATTGAATAGGGTTACCTGCCCTAAAAATTTCAAGGTTACCACTTTCCGGGATCAATTTTTTTTTTAAGTTTAAGGTAAAAAGTTCGATTTTTTTTGTAATTTTTAAGGTTTTGAACATGACTAAAGGTGCGGAAATGCTTCCAGAATCTAAACGGGACGTCGGAAAATTATGGTTGATGGCTTAAAAGATAGGTATTGAATAGGGTTACCTGCTTTATAAATTTCAGGGTTACCACTTTCCGGGATCAATTTTTTTTTTGAAGTTTAAGGTAAAAAGTTCGATTTTTTTTGTAATTTTTAAGGTTTTGAACATGACTAAAGGTGCGGAAATGCTTCCAGAATCTATACGGGACGTCGGAAAATTATGGTTGATGGCTTAAAAGATAGGTATTGAATAGGGTTACCTGCCCTAAAAATTTCAAGTTTACCACTTTCCGGGATTAATTCTTTTTTTGAAGTTTAAGGTAAAAAGTTCGATTTTTTTGTAATTTTTAAGGTTTTGAACATGACTAAAGGTGCGGAAATGCTTCCAGAATCTATACGGGACGTCGGAAAATTATGGTTGATGGCTTAAAAGATAGGTATTGAATAGGGTTACCTGCCCTAAAAATTTCAAGGTTACCACTTTCCGGGATCAATTTTTTTTTTGAAGTTTAAGGTAAAAAGTTCGATTTTTTTTGTAATTTTTAAGGTTTTGAACATGACTAAAGGTGCGGAAATGCTTCCAGAATCTAAACGGGACGTCGGAAAATTATGGTTGATGGCTTAAAAGATAGGTATTGAATAGGGTTAAATTATGGTTGATGGCTTAAAAGATAGGTATTGAATAGGGTTACCTGCCCTAAAAATTTCAAGGTTACCACTTTCCGGGATCAATTTTTTTTTTGAAGTTTAAGGTAAAAAGTTCGATTTTTTTTTTTATTTTTTAATTTTTTGAACATGACTAAAGGTGAGGAAATGCTTCAATTCTTTTTTTGAAGTTTAAGGTAAAAAGTTCGATTTTTTTGTAATTTTTAAGGTTTTGAACATGACTAAAGGTGCGGAAATGCTTCCAGAATCTATACGGGACGTCGGAAAATTATGGTTGATGGCTTAAAAGATAGGTATTGAATAGGGTTACCTGCCCTAAAAATTTCAAGGTTACCACTTTCCGGGATCAATTTTTTTTTTGAAGTTTAAGGTAAAAAGTTCGATTTTTTTTGTAATTTTTAAGGTTTTGAACATGACTAAAGGTGCGGAAATGCTTCCAGAATCTAAACGGGACGTCGGAAAATTATGGTTGATGGCTTAAAAGATAGGTATTGAATAGGGTTACCTGCCCTTAAAATTTCAAGGTTACCGCTTTCCGGGATCAATTTTTTTTTTTAATTTTAAGGTAAAAAGTTCGATTTTTTTGTAATTTTTAAGGTTTTGAACATGACTAAAGGTGCGGAAATGCTTCCAGAATCTAAACGGGACGTCGGACAATTTTGGTTGATGGTTTAAAAGATAGGTGTTACCTGCTCTATAAAATACTTCCAGAATCTAAACGGGACGTCGGACAATTTTGGTTGATGGCTTAAAAGATAGGTATTGAATAGGGTTACCTGCCCTAAAAATTTCAGGGTTACCACTTTCTGGGATAAATTTTTTTTTTTGAAGTTTAAGGTAAAAAGTTCGATTTTTTTTTGTAATTTTTAAGGTTTTGAACATGACTAAAGGTGCGGAAATGCTTCCAGAATCTAAACGGGACGTCGGAAAATTATGGTTGATGGCTTAAAAGATAGGTGTTACCTGCTCTATAAAATACTTCCAGAATCTAAACGGGACGTCGGACAATTTTGGTTGATGGCTTAAAAGATAGGTATTGAATAGGGTTACCTGCCCTAAGAATTTCAGGGTTACCACTTTGCGGGTTCAATTTTTTTTTTTGAAGTTTAAGGTAAAAAGTTCGATTTTTTTTTGTAATTTTTAAGGTTTTGAACATGACTAAAGGTGCGGAAATGCTTTCAGAATCTAAACGGGACGTCGGAAAATTATGGTTGATGGCTTAAAAGATAGGTATTGAATAGGGTTACCTGCTTTAAAAATTTCAGGGTTACCACTTTCCGAGATCAATTTTTTTTTTGAAGTTTTAGGTAAAAAGTTCGATTTTTTTTGTAATTTTTAAGGTTTTGAACATGACTAAAGGTGCGGAAATGCTTCCAGAATCTATACGGGACGTCGGAAAATTATGGTTGATGGCTTAAAAGATAGGTATTGAATAGGGTTACCTGCCCTAAAAATTTCAAGGTTACCACTTTCCGGGATCAATTTTTTTTTGAAGTTTTAGGTAAAAAGTTCGATTTTTTTTGTAATTTTTAAGGTTTTGAACATGACTAAAGGTGCGGAAATGCTTCCAGAATCTAAACGGGACGTCGGAAAATTATGGTTGATGGCTTAAAAGATAGGTATTGAATAGGGTTACCTGCCCTAAAAATTTCAAGGTTACCACTTTCCGGGATCAATTTTTTTTTTAAGTTTAAGGTAAAAAGTTCGATTTTTTTTGTAATTTTTAAGGTTTTGAACATGACTAAAGGTGCGGAAATGCTTCCAGAATCTAAACGCTACGTCGGAAAATTATGGTTGATGGCTTAAAAGATAGGTATTGAATAGGGTTACCTGCCCTAAAAATTTCAAGGTTACCACTTTCCGGGATCAATTTTTTTTTTTCAAGTTTAAGGTAAGAAGTTCGATTTTTTTTGTAATTTTTAAGGTTTTGAACATGACTAAAGGTGCGGAAATGCTTCCAGAATCTAAACGGGACGTCGGAAAATTATGGTTGATGGCTTAAAAGATAGGTATTGAATAGGGTTACCTGCCCTAAAAATTTCAAGGTTACCACTTTCCGGGATCAATTTTTTTTTTGAAGTTTAAGGTAAAAAGTTCGATTTTTTTTGTAATTTTTAAGGTTTTGAACATGACTAAAGGTGCGGAAATGCTTCCAGAATCTAAACGGGACGTCGGAAAATTATGGTTGATGGCTTAAAAGATAGGTATTGAATAGGGTTACCTGCCCTAAAAATTTCAAGGTTACCACTTTCCGGGATCAATTTTTTTTTTGAAGTTTAAGGTAAAAAGTTCGATTTTTTTTGTAATTTTTAAGGTTTTGAACATGACTAAAGGTGCGGAAATGCTTCCAGAATCTAAACGGGACGTCGGAAAATTATGGTTGATGGCTTTAAAGATAGGTATTGAATAGGGTTACCTGCCCTTAAAATTTCAAGGTTACCACTTTCCGGGATCAATTCTTTTTTTGAAGTTTTAGGTAAAAAGTTCGATTTTTTTTGTAATTTTTAAGGTTTTGAACATGACTAAAGGTGCGGAAATGCTTCCAGAATCTATACGGGACGTCGGAAAATTATGGTTGATGGCTTAAAAGATAGGTATTGAATAGGGTTACCTGCTTTAAAAATTTCAAGGTTACCACTTTCCGGGATCAATTTTTTTTTTTGAAGTTTAAGGTAAAAAGTTCGATTTTTTTGTGTAATTTTTAAGGTTTTGAACATGACTAAAGGTGCGGAAATGCTTCCAGAATCTAAACGGGACGTCGGAAAATTATGGTTGATGGCTTAAAAGATAGGTATTGAATAGGGTTACCTGCTTTATAAATTTCAGGGTTACCACTTTCCGGGATCAATTTTTTTTTTTAAGTTTAAGGTAAAAAGTTCGATTTTTTTTGTAATTTTTAAGGTTTTGAACATGACTAAAGGTGCGGAAATGCTTCCAGAATCTATACGGGACGTCGGAAAATTATGGTTGATGGCTTAAAAGATAGGTATTGAATAGGGTTACCTGCGCTTAAAATTTCAAGGTTACCACTTTCCGGGATCAATTTTTTTTTTGAAGTTTAAGGTAAAAAGTTCGATTTTTTTTGTAATTTTTAAGGTTTTGAACATGACTAAAGGTGCGGAAATGCTTCCAGAATCTATACGGGACGTCGGAAAATTATGGTTGATAGCTTAAAAGATAGGTATTGAATAGGGTTACCTGCCCTAAAAATTTCAAGGTTACCACTTTCCGGGATCAATTTTTTTTTTGAAGTTTAAGGTAAAAAGTTCGATTTTTTTTGTAATTTTTAAGGTTTTGAACATGACTAAAGGTGCGGAAATGCTTCCAGAATCTATACGGGACGTCGGAAAATTATGGTTGATGGCTTAAAAGATAGGTATTGAATAGGGTTACCTGCCCTAAAAATTTCAAGGTTACCACTTTCCGGGATCAATTTTTTTTTTTGAAGTTTAAGGTAAAAAGTTCGATTTTTTTTGTAATTTTTAAGGTTTTGAACATGACTAAAGGTGCGGAAATGCTTCCAGAATCTAAACGGGACGTCGGAAAATTATGGTTGATGGCTTTAAAGATAGGTATTAAATAGGGTTACCTGTCCTTAAAATTTCAAGGTTACCACTTTCCGGGATCAATTCTTTTTTTGAAGTTTAAGGTAAAAAGTTCGATTTTTTTGTAATTTTTAAGGTTTTGAACATGACTAAAGGTGCGGAAATGCTTCCAGAATCTATACGGGACGTCGGAAAATTATGGTTGATGGCTTAAAAGATAGGTATTGAATAGGGTTACCTGCCCTAAAAATTTCAAGGTTAACACTTTCCGGGATCAATTTTTTTTTGAAGTTTAAGGTAAAAAGTTCGATTTTTTTTGTAATTTTTAAGGTTTTGAACATGACTAAAGGTGCGGAAATGCTTCCAGAATCTAAACGGGACGTCGGAAAATTATGGTTGATGGCTTAAAAGATAGGTATTGAATAGGGTTACCTGTCCTTAAAATTTCAAGGTTACCACTTTCCGGGATCAATTTTTTTTTTTGAAGTTTAAGGTAAAAAGTTCGATTTTTTTGTGTAATTTTTAAGGTTTTGAACATGACTAAAGGTGCGGAAATGCTTCCAGAATCTATACGGGACGTCGGAAAATTATGGTTGATAGCTTAAAAGATAGGTATTGAATAGGGTTACCTGCCCTAAAAATTTCAAGGTTACCACTTTCCGGGATCAATTCTTTTTTTGAAGTTTAAGGTAAAAAGTTCGATTTTTTTGTAATTTTTAAGGTTTTGAACATGACTAAAGGTGCGGAAATGCTTCCAGAATCTATACGGGACGTCGGAAAATTATGGTTGATGGCTTAAAAGATAGGTATTGAATAGGGTTACCTGCCCTAAAAATTTCAAGGTTACCACTTTCCGGGATCAATTTTTTTTTTTGAAGTTTAAGGTAAAAAGTTCGATTTTTTTTGTAATTTTTAAGGTTTTGAACATGACTAAAGGTGCGGAAATGCTTCCAGAATCTAAACGGGACGTCGGAAAATTATGGTTGATGGCTTAAAAGATAGGTATTGAATAGGGTTACCTGCCCTAAAAATTTCAAGGTTACCACTTTCCGGGATCAATTTTTTTTTTAAGTTTAAGGTAAAAAGTTCGATTTTTTTTGTAATTTTTAAGGTTTTGAACATGACTAAAGGTGCGGAAATGCTTCCAGAATCTAAACGGGACGTCGGAAAATTATGGTTGATGGCTTAAAAGATAGGTATTGAATAGGGTTACCTGCCCTAAAAATTTCAAGGTTACCACTTTCCGGGATCAATTTTTTTTTTAAGTTTAAGGTAAAAAGTTCGATTTTTTTTGTAATTTTTAAGGTTTTGAACATGACTAAAGGTGCGGAAATGCTTCCAGAATCTAAACGGGACGTCGGAAAATTATGGTTGATGGCTTTAAAGATAGGTATTGAATAGGGTTACCTGTCCTTAAAATTTCAAGGTTACCACTTTCCGGGATCAATTTTTTTTTGAAGTTTAAGGTAAAAAGTTCGATTTTTTTGTGTAATTTTTAAGGTTTTGAACATGACTAAAGGTGCGGAAATGCTTCCAGAATCTATACGGGACGTCGGAAAATTATGGTTGATGGCTTAAAAGATAGGTATTGAACAGGGTTACCTGCCCTAAAAATTTCAAGGTTACCACTTTCCAGGAACAATTTTTTTTTGAAGTTTTAGGTAAAAAGTTCGATTTTTTTTGTAATTTTTAAGGTTTTGAACATGACTAAAGGTGCGGAAATGCTTCCAGAATCTAAACGGGACGTCGGAAAATTATGGTTGATGGCTTCAAAGATAGGTATTGAATAGGGTTACCTGCCCTAAAAATTTCAAGGTTACCACTTTCCGGGATCAATTTTTTTTTTGAAGTTTAAGGTAAGAAGTTCGATTTTTTTTGTAATTTTTAAGGTTTTGAACATGACTAAAGGTGCGGAAATGCTTCCAGAATCTAAACGGGACGTCGGAAAATTATGGTTGATGGCTTAAAAGATAGGTATTGAATAGGGTTACCTGCCCTAAAAATTTCAAGGTTACCACTTTCCGGGATCAATTTTTTTTTTGAAGTTTAAGGTAAAAAGTTCGATTTTTTTTGTAATTTTTAAGGTTTTGAACATGACTAAAGGTGCGGAAATGCTTCCAGAATCTAAACGGGACGTCGGAAAATTATGGTTGATGGCTTAAAAGATAGGTATTGAATAGGGTTACCTGCCCTTAAAATTTCAAGGTTACCACTTTCCGGGATCAATTTTTTTTTTGAAGTTTAAGGTAGAAACTTCGATTTTTTTTGTAATTTTTAAGGTTTTGAACATGACTAAAGGTGCGGAAATGCTTCCAGATTCTAAACGGGACGTCGGAAAATTATGGTTGATGGCTTAAAAGATAGGTATTGAATAGGGTTACCTGCTTTATAAATTTCAGGGTTACCACTTTCCGGGATCAATTTTTTTTTGAAGTTTAAGGTAAAAAGTTCGATTTTTTTGTAATTTTTAAGGTTTTGAACATGACTAAAGGTGCGGAAATGCTTCCAGAATCTAAACGGGACGTCGGAAAATTATGGTTGATGGCTTAAAAGATAGGTATTGAATAGGGTTACCTGCCCTAAAAATTTCAAGGTTACCACTTTCCGGGATCAATTTTTTTTTTAAGTTTAAGGTAAAAAGTTCGATTTTTTTTGTAATTTTTAAGGTTTTGAACATGACTAAAGGTGCGGAAATGCTTCCAGAATCTATACGGGACGTCGGAAAATTATGGTTGATGGCTTAAAAGATAGGTATTGAATAGGGTTACCTGCCCTAAAAATTTCAAGGTTACCACTTTCCGGGATCAATTCTTTTTTTGAAGTTTAAGGTAAAAAGTTCGATTTTTTTGTAATTTTTAAGGTTTTGAACATGACTAAAGGTGCGGAAATGCTTCCAGAATCTATACGGGACGTCGGAAAATTATGGTTGATGGCTTAAAAGATAGGTATTGAATAGGGTTACCTGCCCTAAAAATTTCAAGGTTAACACTTTCCGGGATCAATTTTTTTTTTGAAGTTTAAGGTAAAAAGTTCGATTTTTTTTGTAATTTTTAAGGTTTTGAACATGACTAAAGGTGCGGAAATGCTTCCAGAATCTAAACGGGACGTCGGAAAATTATGGTTGATGGCTTTAAAGATAGGTATTGAATAGGGTTACCTGTCCTTAAAATTTCAAGGTTACCACTTTCCGGGATCAATTTTTTTTTGAAGTTTAAGGTAAAAAGTTCGATTTTTTTGTGTAATTTTTAAGGTTTTGAACATGACTAAAGGTGCGGAAATGCTTCCAGAATCTATACGGGACGTCGGAAAATTATGGTTGATGGCTTAAAAGATAGGTATTGAATAGGGTTACCTGCCCTTAAAATTTCAAGGTTACCACTTTCCGGGATCAATTTTTTTTTTAAGTTTAAGGTAAAAAGTTCGATTTTTTTTGTAATTTTTAAGGTTTTGAACATGACTAAAGGTGCGGAAATGCTTCCAGAATCTATACGGGACGTCGGAAAATTATGGTTGATGGCTTAAAAGATAGGTATTGAATAGGGTTACCTGCCCTAAAAATTTCAAGGTTACCACTTTCCGGGATCAATTCTTTTTTTGAAGTTTAAGGTAAAAAGTTCGATTTTTTTGTAATTTTTAAGGTTTTGAACATGACTAAAGGTGCGGAAATGCTTCCAGAATCTATACGGGACGTCGGAAAATTATGGTTGATGGCTTAAAAGATAGGTATTGAATAGGGTTACCTGCCCTAAAAATTTCAAGGTTAACACTTTCCGGGATCAATTTTTTTTTTGAAGTTTAAGGTAAAAAGTTCGATTTTTTTGTAATTTTTAAGGTTTTGAACATGACTAAAGGTGCGGAAATGCTTCCAGAATCTATACGGGACGTCGGAAAATTATGGTTGATGGCTTAAAAGATAGGTATTGAATAGGGTTACCTGCCCTAAAAATTTCAAGGTTAACACTTTCCGGGATCAATTTTTTTTTTGAAGTTTAAGGTAAAAAGTTCGATTTTTTTGTAATTTTTAAGGTTTTGAACATGACTAAAGGTGCGGAAATGCTTCCAGAATCTAAACGGGACGTCGGAAAATTATGGTTGATGGCTTAAAAGATAGGTATTGAATAGGGTTACCTGTCCTTAAAATTTCAAGGTTACCACTTTCCGGGATCAATTTTTTTTTGAAGTTTAAGGTAAAAAGTTCGATTTTTTTGTGTAATTTTTAAGGTTTTGAACATGACTAAAGGTGCGGAAATGCTTCCAGAATCTATACGGGACGTCGGAAAATTATGGTTGATGGCTTAAAAGATAGGTATTGAATAGGGTTACCTGCCCTAAAAATTTCAAGGTTACCACTTTCCAGGAACAATTTTTTTTTTGAAGTTTTAGGTAAAAAGTTCGATTTTTTTTGTAATTTTTAAGGTTTTGAACATGACTAAAGGTGCGGAAATGCTTCCAGAATCTAAACGGGACGTCGGAAAATTACGGTTGATGGCTTAAAAGATAGGTATTGAATAGGGTTACCTGCCCTAAAAATTTCAAGGTTACCACTTTCCGGGATCAATTTTTTTTTTGAAGTTTTAGGTAAAAAGTTCGATTTTTTTTGTAATTTTTAAGGTTTTGAACATGACTAAAGGTGCGGAAATGCTTCCAGAATCTAAACGGGACGTCGGAAAATTATGGTTGATGGCTTAAAAGATAGGTATTGAATAGGGTTACCTGCCCTAAAAATTTCAAGGTTACCACTTTCCGGGATCAATTTTTTTTTTGAAGTTTAAGGTAAAAAGTTCGATTTTTTTTGTAATTTTTAAGGTTTTGAACATGACTAAAGGTGCGGAAATGCTTCCAGAATCTAAACGGGACGTCGGAAAATTATGGTTGATGGCTTAAAAGATAGGTATTGAATAGGGTTACCTGCCCTAAAAATTTCAAGGTTACCACTTTCCGGGATCAATTTTTTTTTTGAAGTTTTAGGTAAAAAGTTCGATTTTTTTTGTAATTTTTAAGGTTTTGAACATGACTAAAGGTGCGGAAATGCTTCCAGAATCTAAACGGGACGTCGGAAAATTATGGTTGATGGCTTAAAAGATAGGTATTGAATAGGGTTACCTGCCCTAAAAATTTCAAGGTTACCACTTTCCGGGATCAATTTTTTTTTTGAAGTTTAAGGTAGAAAGTTCGATTTTTTTTGTAATTTTTAAGGTTTTGAACATGACTAAAGGTGCGGAAATGCTTCCAGAATCTATACGGGACGTCGGAAAATTATGGTTGATGGCTTAAAAGATAGGTATTAAATAGGGTTACCTGCCCTAAAAATTTCAAGGTTACCACTTTCCGGGATCAATTCTTTTTTTGAAGTTTAAGGTAAAAAGTTCGATTTTTTTGTAATTTTTAAGGTTTTGAACATGACTAAAGGTGCGGAAATGCTTCCAGAATCTAAACGGGACGTCGGAAAATTATGGTTGATGGCTTTAAAGATAGGTATTGAATAGGGTTACCTGTCCTTAAAATTTCAAGGTTAACACTTTCCGGGATCAATTTTTTTTTTGAAGTTTAAGGTAAAAAGTTCGATTTTTTTTTGTAATTTTTAAGGTTTTGAACATGACTAAAGGTGCGGAAATGCTTCCAGAATCTAAACGGGACGTCGGAAAATTATGGTTGATGGCTTTAAAGATAGGTATTGAATAGGGTTACCTGTCCTTAAAATTTCAAGGTTACCACTTTCCGGGATCAATTTTTTTTGAAGTTTAAGGTAAAAAGTTCGATTTTTTTGTGTAATTTTTAAGGTTTTGAACATGACTAAAGGTGCGGAAATGCTTCCAGAATCTATACGGGACGTCGGAAAATTATGGTTGATGGCTTAAAAGATAGGTATTGAATAGGGTTACCTGCCCTTAAAATTTCAAGGTTACCACTTTCCGGGATCAATTTTTTTTTTAAGTTTAAGGTAAAAAGTTCGATTTTTTTTGTAATTTTTAAGGTTTTGAACATGACTAAAGGTGCGGAAATGCTTCCAGAATCTATACGGGACGTCGGAAAATTATGGTTGATGGCTTAAAAGATAGGTATTGAATAGGGTTACCTGCCCTAAAAATTTCAAGGTTACCACTTTCCGGGATCAATTCTTTTTTTGAAGTTTAAGGTAAAAAGTTCGATTTTTTTGTAATTTTTAAGGTTTTGAACATGACTAAAGGTGCGGAAATGCTTCCAGAATCTATACGGGACGTCGGAAAATTATGGTTGATGGCTTAAAAGATAAGTATTGAATAGGGTTACCTGCCCTAAAAATTTCAAGGTTAACACTTTCCGGGATCAATTTTTTTTTTGAAGTTTAAGGTAAAAAGTTCGATTTTTTTGTAATTTTTAAGGTTTTGAACATGACTAAAGGTGCGGAAATGCTTCCAGAATCTATACGGGACGTCGGAAAATTATGGTTGATGGCTTAAAAGATAGGTATTGAATAGGGTTACCTGCCCTAAAAATTTCAAGGTTAACACTTTCCGGGATCAATTTTTTTTTTGAAGTTTAAGGTAAAAAGTTCGATTTTTTTTGTAATTTTTAAGGTTTTGAACATGACTAAAGGTGCGGAAATGCTTCCAGAATCTAAACGGGACGTCGGAAAATTATGGTTGATGGCTTTAAAGATAGGTATTGAATAGGGTTACCTGTCCTTAAAATTTCAAGGTTACCACTTTCCGGGATCAATTTTTTTTTGAAGTTTAAGGTAAAAAGTTCGATTTTTTTTGTAATTTTTAAGGTTTTGAACATGACTAAAGGTGCGGAAATGCTTCCAGAATCTATACGGGACGTCGGAAAATTATGGTTGATGGCTTAAAAGATAGGTATTGAATAGGGTTACCTGCCCTAAAAATTTCAAGGTTACCACTTTCCAGGAACAATTTTTTTTTTGAAGTTTTAGGTAAAAAGTTCGATTTTTTTTGTAATTTTTAAGGTTTTGAACATGACTAAAGGTGCGGAAATGCTTCCAGAATCTAAACGGGACGTCGGAAAATTATGGTTGATGGCTTAAAAGATAGGTATTGAATAGGGTTACCTGCCCTAAAAATTTCAAGGTTACCACTTTCCGGGATCAATTTTTTTTTTGAAGTTTTAGGTAAGAAGTTCGATTTTTTTTGTAATTTTTAAGGTTTTGAACATGACTAAAGGTGCGGAAATGCTTCCAGAATCTAAACGGGACGTCGGAAAATTATGGTTGATGGCTTAAAAGATAGGTATTGAATAGGGTTACCTGCCCTAAAAATTTCAAGGTTAACACTTTCCGGGATCAATTTTTTTTTTGAAGTTTAAGGTAAAAAGTTCGATTTTTTTTGTAATTTTTAAGGTTTTGAACATGACTAAAGGTGCGGAAATGCTTCCAGAATCTAAACGGGACGTCGGAAAATTATGGTTGATGGCTTAAAAGATAGGTATTGAATAGGGTTACCTGCCCTAAAAATTTCAAGGTTACCACTTTCCGGGATCAATTTTTTTTTTGAAGTTTAAGGTAGAAAGTTCGATTTTTTTTGTAATTTTTAAGGTTTTGAACATGACTAAAGGTGCGGAAATGCTTCCAGAATCTAAACGGGACGTCGGAAAATTATGGTTGATGGCTTTAAAGATAGGTATTGAATAGGGTTACCTGTCCTTAAAATTTCAAGGTTACCACTTTCCGGGATCAATTTTTTTTTGAAGTTTAAGGTAAAAAGTTCGATTTTTTTGTGTAATTTTTAAGGTTTTGAACATGACTAAAGGTGCGGAAATGCTTCCAGAATCTATACGGGACGTCGGAAAATTATGTTTGATGGCTTAAAAGATAGGTATTGAATAGGGTTACCTGCCCTTAAAATTTCAAGGTTACCGCTTTCCGGGATCAATTTTTTTTTTAAGTTTAAGGTAAAAAGTTCGATTTTTTTTGTAATTTTTAAGGTTTTGAACATGACAAAAGGTGCGGAAATGCTTCCAGAATCTATACGGGACGTCGGAAAATTATGGTTGATGGCTTAAAAGATAGGTATTGAATAGGGTTACCTGCCCTAAAAATTTCAAGGTTACCACTTTCCGGGATCAATTCTTTTTTTGAAGTTTAAGGTAAAAAGTTCGATTTTTTTTGTAATTTTTAAGGTTTTGAACATGACTAAAGGTGCGGAAATGCTTCCAGAATCTAAACGGGACGTCGGAAAATTATGGTTGATGGCTTAAAAGATAGGTATTGAATAGGGTTACCTGCTTTATAAATTTCAGGGTTACCACTTTCCGGGATCAATTTTTTTTTGAAGTTTAAGGTAAAAAGTTCGATTTTTTTTGTAATTTTTAAGGTTTTGAACATGACTAAAGGTGCGGAAATGCTTCCAGAATCTAAACGGGACGTCGGAAAATTATGGTTGATGGCTTAAAAGATAGGTATTGAATAGGGTTACCTGCTTTATAAATTTCAGGGTTACCACTTTCCGGGATCAATTTTTTTTTGAAGTTTAAGGTAAAAAGTTCGATTTTTTTTGTAATTTTTAAGGTTTTGAACATGACTAAAGGTGCGGAAATGCTTCCAGAATCTAAACGGGACGTCGGAAAATTATGGTTGATGGCTTTAAAGATAGGTATTGAATAGGGTTACCTGTCCTTAAAATTTCAAGGTTACCACTTTCCGGGATCAATTTTTTTTTGAAGTTTAAGGTAAAAAGTTCGATTTTTTTGTGTAATTTTTAAGGTTTTGAACATGACTAAAGGTGCGGAAATGCTTCCAGAATCTATACGGGACGTCGGAAAATTATGTTTGATGGCTTAAAAGATAGGTATTGAATAGGGTTACCTGCCCTTAAAATTTCAAGGTTACCACTTTCCGGGATCAATTTTTTTTTTAAGTTTAAGGTAAAAAGTTCGATTTTTTTTGTAATTTTTAAGGTTTTGAACATGACAAAAGGTGCGGAAATGCTTCCAGAATCTATACGGGACGTCGGAAAATTATGGTTGGTGGCTTAAAAGATAGGTATTGAATAGGGTTACCTGCCCTAAAAATTTCAAGGTTACCACTTTCCGGGATCAATTCTTTTTTTGAAGTTTAAGGTAAAAAGTTCGATTTTTTTGTAATTTTTAAGGTTTTGAACATGACTAAAGGTGCGGAAATGCTTCCAGAATCTATACGGGACGTCGGAAAATTATGGTTGATGGCTTTAAAGATAGGTATTGAATAGGGTTACCTGTCCTTAAAATTTCAAGGTTACCACTTTCCGGGATCAATTTTTTTTTGAAGTTTAAGGTAAAAAGTTCGATTTTTTTGTGTAATTTTTAAGGTTTTGAACATGACTAAAGGTGCGGAAATGCTTCCAGAATCTATACGGGACGTCGGAAAATTATGGTTGATGGCTTAAAAGATAGGTATTGAATAGGGTTACCTGCCCTAAAAATTTCAAGGTTACCACTTTCCGGGATCAATTCTTTTTTTGAAGTTTAAGGTAAAAAGTTCGATTTTTTTGTAATTTTTAAGGTTTTGAACATGACTAAAGGTGCGGAAATGCTTCCAGAATCTATACGGGACGTCGGAAAATTATGGTTGATGGCTTAAAAGATAGGTATTGAATAGGGTTACCTGCCCTAAAAATTTCAAGGTTACCACTTTCCGGGATCAATTTTTTTTTTGAAGTTTTAGGTAAGAAGTTCGATTTTTTTTGTAATTTTTAAGGTTTTGAACATGACTAAAGGTGCGGAAATGCTTCCAGAATCTAAACGGGACGTCGGAAAATTATGGTTGATGGCTTAAAAGATAGGTATTGAATAGGGTTACCTGCCCTAAAAATTTCAAGGTTACCACTTTCCGGGATCAATTTTTTTTTTGAAGTTTAAGGTAGAAAGTTCGATTTTTTTTGTAATTTTTAAGGTTTTGAATATGACTAAAGGTGCGGAAATGCTTCCAGAATCTAAACGGGACGTCGGAAAATTATGGTTGATGGCTTAAAAGATAGGTATTGAATAGGGTTACCTGCTTTATAAATTTCAGGGTTACCACTTTCCGGGATCAATTTTTTTTTTGAAGTTTAAGGTAAAAAGTTCGATTTTTTTTGTAATTTTTAAGGTTTTGAACATGACTAAAGGTGCGGAAATGCTTCCAGAATCTAAACGGGACGTCGGAAAATTATGGTTGATGGCTTTAAAGATAGGTATTGAATAGGGTTACCTGTCCTTAAAATTTCAAGGTTACCACTTTCCGGGATCAATTTTTTTTTTAAGTTTAAGGTAAAAAGTTCGATTTTTTTTGTAATTTTTAAGGTTTTGAACATGACTAAAGGTGCGGAAATGCTTCCAGAATCTATACGGGACGTCGGAAAATTATGGTTGATGGCTTAAAAGATAGGTATTGAATAGGGTTACCTGCCCTAAAAATTTCAAGGTTACCACTTTCCGGGATCAATTCTTTTTTTGAAGTTTAAGGTAAAAAGTTCGATTTTTTTTGTAATTTTTAAGGTTTTGAACATGACTAAAGGTGCGGAAATGCTTCCAGAATCTATACGGGACGTCGGAAAATTATGGTTGATGGCTTAAAAGATAGGTATTGAATAGGGTTACCTGCCCTAAAAATTTCAAGGTTAACACTTTCCGGGATCAATTTTTTTTTTGAAGTTTAAGGTAAAAAGTTCGATTTTTTTGTAATTTTTAAGGTTTTGAACATGACTAAAGGTGCGGAAATGCTTCCAGAATCTATACGGGACGTCGGAAAATTATGGTTGATGGCTTAAAAGATAGGTATTGAATAGGGTTACCTGCCCTAAAAATTTCAAGGTTAACACTTTCCGGGATCAATTTTTTTTTTGAAGTTTAAGGTAAAAAGTTCGATTTTTTTTGTAATTTTTAAGGTTTTGAACATGACTAAAGGTGCGGAAATGCTTCCAGAATCTAAACGGGACGTCGGAAAATTATGGTTGATGGCTTTAAAGATAGGTATTGAATAGGGTTACCTGTCCTTAAAATTTCAAGGTTAACACTTTCCGGGATCAATTTTTTTTTGAAGTTTAAGGTAAAAAGTTCGATTTTTTTGTGTAATTTTTAAGGTTTTGAACATGACTAAAGGTGCGGAAATGCTTCCAGAATCTATACGGGACGTCGGAAAATTATGGTTGATGGCTTAAAAGATAGGTATTGAATAGGGTTACCTGCCCTAAAAATTTCAAGGTTACCACTTTCCAGGAACAATTTTTTTTTTGAAGTTTTAGGTAAAAAGTTCGATTTTTTTTGTAATTTTTAAGGTTTTGAACATGACTAAAGGTGCGGAAATGCTTCCAGAATCTAAACGGGACGTCGGAAAATTATGGTTGATGGCTTAAAAGATAGGTATTGAATAGAGTTACCTGCCCTAAAAATTTCAAGGTTACCACTTTCCGGGATCAAATTTTTTTTTGAAGTTTTAGGTAAGAAGTTCGATTTTTTTTGTAATTTTTAAGGTTTTGAACATGATTAAAGGTGCGGAAATGCTTCCAGAATCTAAACGGGACGTCGGAAAATTATGGTTGATGGCTTAAAAGATAGGTATTGAATAGGGTTACCTGCCCTAAAAATTTCAAGGTTACCACTTTCCAGGAACAATTTTTTTTTTGAAGTTTAAGGTAAAAAGTTCGATTTTTTTTGTAATTTTTAAGGTTTTGAACATGACTAAAGGTGCGGAAATGCTTCCAGAATCTAAACGGGACGTCGGAAAATTATGGTTGATGGCTTAAAAGATAGGTATTGAATAGGGTTACCTGCTTTATAAATTTCAGGGTTACCACTTTCCGGGATCAATTTTTTTTTTGAAGTTTAAGGTAAAAAGTTCGATTTTTTTTGTAATTTTTAAGGTTTTGAACATGACTAAAGGTGCGGAAATGCTTCCAGAATCTATACGGGACGTCGGAAAATTATGGTTGATGGCTTAAAAGATAGGTATTGAATAGGGTTACCTGCCCTAAAAATTTCAAGGTTACCACTTTCCAGGAACAATTTTTTTTTTGAAGTTTTAGGTAAAAAGTTCGATTTTTTTTGTAATTTTTAAGGTTTTGAACATGACTAAAGGTGCGGAAATGCTTCCAGAATCTAAACGGGACGTCGGAAAATTATGGTTGATGGCTTAAAAGATAGGTATTGAATAGGGTTACCTGCCCTAAAAATTTCAAGGTTACCACTTTCCGGGATCAATTTTTTTTTTGAAGTTTTAGGTAAGAAGTTCGATTTTTTTTGTAATTTTTAAGGTTTTGAACATGACTAAAGGTGCGGAAATGCTTCCAGAATCTAAACGGGACGTCGGAAAATTATGGTTGATGGCTTAAAAGATAGGTATTGAATAGGGTTACCTGCCCTAAAAATTTCAAGGTTACCACTTTCCGGGATCAATTTTTTTTTTGAAGTTTAAGGTAAAAAGTTCGATTTTTTTTGTAATTTTTAAGGTTTTGAACATGACTAAAGGTGCGGAAATGCTTCCAGAATCTAAACGGGACGTCGGAAAATTATGGTTGATGGCTTAAAAGATAGGTATTGAATAGGGTTACCTGCCCTAAAAATTTCAAGGTTACCACTTTCCGGGATCAATTTTTTTTTTGAAGTTTTAGGTAAGAAGTTCGATTTTTTTTGTAATTTTTAAGGTTTTGAACATGACTAAAGGTGCGGAAATGCTTCCAGAATCTAAACGGGACGTCGGAAAATTATGGTTGATGGCTTAAAAGATAGGTATTGAATAGGGTTACCTGCCCTAAAAATTTCAAGGTTACCACTTTCCGGGATCAATTTTTTTTTTGAAGTTTAAGGTAAAAAGTTCGATTTTTTTTGTAATTTTTAAGGTTTTGAACATGACTAAAGGTGCGGAAATGCTTCCAGAATCTAAACGGGACGTCGGAAAATTATGGTTGATGGCTTAAAAGATAGGTATTGAATAGGGTTACCTGCCCTAAAAATTTCAAGGTTACCACTTTCCGGGATCAATTTTTTTTTTGAAGTTTAAGGTAGAAAGTTCGATTTTTTTTGTAATTTTTAAGGTTTTGAACATGACTAAAGGTGCGGAAATGCTTCCAGAATCTAAACGGGACGTCGGAAAATTATGGTTGATGGCTTAAAAGATAGGTATTGAATAGGGTTACCTGCTTTATAAATTTCAGGGTTACCACTTTCCGGGATCAATTTTTTTTTGAAGTTTAAGGTAAAAAGTTCGATTTTTTTTGTAATTTTTAAGGTTTTGAACATGACTAAAGGTGCGGAAATGCTTCCAGAATCTAAACGGGACGTCGGAAAATTATGGTTGATGGCTTAAAAGATAGGTATTGAATAGGGTTACCTGCCCTAAAAATTTCAAGGTTACCACTTTCCGGGATCAATTTTTTTTTTTTTTGAAGTTTAAGGTAAAAAGTTCGATTTTTTTTGTAATTTTTAAGGTTTTGAACATGACTAAAGGTGCGGAAATGCTTCCAGAATCTATACGGGACGTCGGAAAATTATGGTTGATGGCTTAAAAGATAGGTATTGAATAGGGTTACCTGCCCTAAAAATTTCAAGGTTACCACTTTCCGGGATCAATTTTTTTTCTAAGTTTAAGGTAAAAAGTTCGATTTTTTTTGTAATTTTTAAGGTTTTGAACATGACTAAAGGTGCGGAAATGCTTCCAGAATCTATACGGGACGTCGGAAAATTATGGTTGATAGCTTAAAAGATAGGTATTGAATAGGGTTACCTGCCCTAAAAATTTCAAGGTTAACACTTTCCGGGATCAATTTTTTTTTTGAAGTTTAAGGTAAAAAGTTCGATTTTTTTTGTAATTTTTAAGGTTTTGAACATGACTAAAGGTGCGGAAATGCTTCCAGAATCTAAACGGGACGTCGGAAAATTATGGTTGATGGCTTAAAAGATAGGTATTGAATAGGGTTACCTGCCCTAAAAATTTCAAGGTTACCACTTTCCGGGATCAATTTTTTTTTTGAAGTTTAAGGTAGAAAGTTCGATTTTTTTTGTAATTTTGAAGGTTTTGAACATGACTAAAGGTGCGAAAATGCTTCCAGAATCTAAACGGGACGTCGGAAAATTATGGTTGATGGCTTAAAAGATAGGTATTGAATAGGGTTACCTGCTTTATAAATTTCAGGGTTACCACTTTCCGGGATCAATTTTTTTTTTGAAGTTTAAGGTAAAAAGTTCGATTTTTTTTGTAATTTTTAAGGTTTTGAACATGACTAAAGGTGCGGAAATGCTTCCAGAATCTATACGGGACGTCGGAAAATTATGGTTGATGGCTTAAAAGATAGGTATTGAATAGGGTTACCTGCCCTAAAAATTTCAAGGTTACCACTTTCCGGAATCAATTTTTTTTTTGAAGTTTAAGGTAAAAAGTTCGATTTTTTTTGTAATTTTTAAGGTTTTGAACATGACTAAAGGTGCGGAAATGCTTCCAGAATCTAAACGGGACGTCGGAAAATTATGGTTGATGGCTTAAAAGATAGGTATTGAATAGGGTTACCTGCCCTAAAAATTTCAGGGTTACCACTTTCTGGGATCAATTTTTTTTTTCTGAAGTTTAAGGTAAAAAGTTTGATTTTTGTTTGTAATTTTTAAGGTTTTGAACATGACAAAAGGTGCGGAAATGCTTCCAGAATCTAAACGGGACTTTGGAAAATTATGGTTGATGGCTTAAAAGATAGGTATTGAATAGGGTTACCTGCCCTAAAAATTTCAAGGTTACCACTTTCCGGGATCAATTTTTTTTTTTAAGTTTAAGGTAAAAAGTTCGATTTTTTTTGTAATTTTTAAGGTTTTGAACATGACTAAAGGTGCGGAAATGCTTCCAGAATCTAAACGGGACGTCGGAAAATTATGGTTGATAGCTTAAAAGATAGGTATTGAATAGGGTTACCTGCCCTAAAAATTTCAAGGTTACCACTTTCCGGGATCAATTTTTTTTTTGAAGTTTAAGGTAGAAAGTTCGATTTTTTTTGTAATTTTTAAGGTTTTGAACATGACTAAAGGTGCGGAAATGCTTCCAGAATCTAAACGGGACGTCGGAAAATTATGGTTGATGGCTTAAAAGATAGGTATTGAATAGGGTTACCTGCTTTATAAATTTCAGGGTTACCACTTTCCGGGATCAATTTTTTTTTTGAAGTTTAAGGTAAAAAGTTCGATTTTTTTTGTAATTTTTAAGGTTTTGAACATGACTAAAGGTGCGGAAATGCTTCCAGAATCTAAACGGGACGTCGGAAAATTATGGTTGATGGCTTTAAAGATAGGTATTGAATAGGGTTACCTGTCCTTAAAATTTCAAGGTTACCACTTTCCGGGATCAATTTTTTTTTGAAGTTTAAGGTAAAAAGTTCGATTTTTTTGTGTAATTTTTAAGGTTTTGAACATGACTAAAGGTGCGGAAATGCTTCCAGAATCTATACGGGACGTCGGAAAATTATGTTTGATGGCTTAAAAGATAGGTATTGAATAGGGTTACCTGCCCTTAAAATTTCAAGGTTACCACTTTCCGGGATCAATTTTTTTTTTAAGTTTAAGGTAAAAAGTTCGATTTTTTTTGTAATTTTTAAGGTTTTGAACATGACTAAAGGTGCGGAAATGCTTCCAGAATCTATACGGGACGTCGGAAAATTATGGTTGATGGCTTAAAAGATAGGTATTGAATAGGGTTACCTGCCCTAAAAATTTCAAGGTTACCACTTTCCGGGATCAATTCTTTTTTGAAGTTTAAGGTAAAAAGTTCGATTTTTTTGTAATTTTTAAGGTTTTGAACATGACTAAAGGTGCGGAAATGCTTCCAGAATCTATACGGGACGTCGGAAAATTATGGTTGATGGCTTTAAAGATAGGTATTGAATAGGGTTACCTGTCCTTAAAATTTCAAGGTTACCACTTTCCGGGATCAATTTTTTTTTGAAGTTTAAGGTAAAAAGTTCGATTTTTTTGTGTAATTTTTAAGGTTTTGAACATGACTAAAGGTGCGGAAATGCTTCCAGAATCTATACGGGACGTCGGAAAATTATGGTTGATGGCTTAAAAGATAGGTATTGAATAGGGTTACCTGCCCTAAAAATTTCAAGGTTACCACTTTCCGGGATCAATTCTTTTTTTGAAGTTTAAGGTAAAAAGTTCGATTTTTTTGTAATTTTTAAGGTTTTGAACATGACTAAAGGTGCGGAAATGCTTCCAGAATCTATACGGGACGTCGGAAAATTATGGTTGATGGCTTAAAAGATAGGTATTGAATAGGGTTACCTGCCCTAAAAATTTCAAGGTTACCACTTTCCGGGATCAATTTTTTTTTTGAAGTTTTAGGTAAGAAGTTCGATTTTTTTTGTATTTTTTAAGGTTTTGAACATGACTAAAGGTGCGGAAATGCTTCCAGAATCTAAACGGGACGTCGGAAAATTATGGTTGATGGCTTAAAAGATAGGTATTGAATAGGGTTACCTGCCCTAAAAATTTCAAGGTTACCACTTTCCGGGATCAATTTTTTTTTTTAAGTTTAAGGTAAAAAGTTCGATTTTTTTTGTAATTTTTAAGGTTTTGAACATGACTAAAGGTGCGGAAATGCTTCCAGAATCTAAACGGGACGTCGGAAAATTATGGTTGATGGCTTAAAAGATAGGTATTGAATAGGGTTACCTGCCCTAAAAATTTCAAGGTTACCACTTTCCGGGATCAATTTTTTTTTTGAAGTTTAAGGTAGAAAGTTCGATTTTTTTTGTAATTTTTAAGGTTTTGAACATGACTAAAGGTGCGGAAATGCTTCCAGAATCTAAACGGGACGTCGGAAAATTATGGTTGATGGCTTAAAAGATAGGTATTGAATAGGGTTACCTGCTTTATAAATTTCAGGGTTACCACTTTCCGGGATCAATTTTTTTTTTGAAGTTTAAGGTAAAAAGTTCGATTTTTTTTGTAATTTTTAAGGTTTTGAACATGACTAAAGGTGCGGAAATGCTTCCAGAATCTAAACGGGACGTCGGAAAATTATGGTTGATGGCTTTAAAGATAGGTATTGAATAGGGTTACCTGTCCTTAAAATTTCAAGGTTACCACTTTCCGGGATCAATTTTTTTTTTAAGTTTAAGGTAAAAAGTTCGATTTTTTTTGTAATTTTTAAGGTTTTGAACATGACTAAAGGTGCGGAAATGCTTCCAGAATCTATACGGGACGTCGGAAAATTATGGTTGATGGCTTAAAAGATAGGTATTGAATAGGGTTACCTGCCCTAAAAATTTCAAGGTTACCACTTTCCGGGATCAATTCTTTTTTTGAAGTTTAAGGTAAAAAGTTCGATTTTTTTGTAATTTTTAAGGTTTTGAACATGACTAAAGGTGCGGAAATGCTTCCAGAATCTATACGGGACGTCGGAAAATTATGGTTGATGGCTTAAAAGATAGGTATTGAATAGGGTTACCTGCCCTAAAAATTTCAAGGTTAACACTTTCCGGGATCAATTTTTTTTTTGAAGTTTAAGGTAAAAAGTTCGATTTTTTTGTAATTTTTAAGGTTTTGAACATGACTAAAGGTGCGGAAATGCTTCCAGAATCTATACGGGACGTCGGAAAATTATGGTTGATGGCTTAAAAGATAGGTATTGAATAGGGTTACCTGCCCTAAAAATTTCAAGGTTAACACTTTCCGGGATCAATTTTTTTTTTGAAGTTTAAGGTAAAAAGTTCGATTTTTTTTGTAATTTTTAAGGTTTTGAACATGACTAAAGGTGCGGAAATGCTTCCAGAATCTAAACGGGACGTCGGAAAATTATGGTTGATGGCTTTAAAGATAGGTATTGAATAGGGTTACCTGTCCTTAAAATTTCAAGGTTACCACTTTCCGGGATCAATTTTTTTTTGAAGTTTAAGGTAAAAAGTTCGATTTTTTTGTGTAATTTTTAAGGTTTTGAACATGACTAAAGGTGCGGAAATGCTTCCAGAATCTATACGGGACGTCGGAAAATTATGGTTGATGGCTTAAAAGATAGGTATTGAATAGGGTTACCTGCCCTAAAAATTTCAAGGTTACCACTTTCCAGGAACAATTTTTTTTTTGAAGTTTTAGGTAAAAAGTTCGATTTTTTTTGTAATTTTTAAGGTTTTGAACATGACTAAAGGTGCGGAAATGCTTCCAGAATCTAAACGGGACGTCGGAAAATTATGGTTGATGGCTTAAAAGATAGGTATTGAATAGGGTTACCTGCCCTAAAAATTTCAAGGTTACCACTTTCCGGGATCAAATTTTTTTTTGAAGTTTTAGGTAAGAAGTTCGATTTTTTTTGTAATTTTTAAGGTTTTGAACATGACTAAAGGTGCGGAAATGCTTCCAGAATCTAAACGGGACGTCGGAAAATTATGGTTGATGGCTTAAAAGATAGGTATTGAATAGGGTTACCTGCCCTAAAAATTTCAAGGTTACCACTTTCCGGGATCAATTTTTTTTTTGAAGTTTAAGGTAAAAAGTTCGATTTTTTTTGTAATTTTTAAGGTTTTGAACATGACTAAAGGTGCGGAAATGCTTCCAGAATCTAAACGGGACGTCGGAAAATTATGGTTGATGGCTTAAAAGATAGGTATTGAATAGGGTTACCTGCCCTAAAAATTTCAGGGTTACCACTTTCCGGGATCAATTTTTTTTTTGAAGTTTAAGGTAAAAAGTTCGATTTTTTTTGTAATTTTTAAGGTTTTGAACATGACTAAAGGTGCGGAAATGCTTCCAGAATCTAAACGGGACGTCGGAAAATTATGGTTGATGGCTTAAAAGATAGGTATTGAATAGGGTTACCTGCTTTATAAATTTCAGGGTTACCACTTTCCGGGATCAATTTTTTTTTTGAAGTTTAAGGTAAAAAGTTCGATTTTTTTTGTAATTTTTAAGGTTTTGAACATGACTAAAGGTGCGGAAATGCTTCCAGAATCTAAACGGGACGTCGGAAAATTATGGTTGATGGCTTAAAAGATAGGTATTGAATAGGGTTACCTGTCCTTAAAATTTCAAGGTTACCACTTTCCGGGATCAATTTTTTTTTTAAGTTTAAGGTAAAAAGTTCGATTTTTTTTGTAATTTTTAAGGTTTTGAACATGACTAAAGGTGCGGAAATGCTTCCAGAATCTATACGGGACGTCGGAAAATTATGGTTGATGGCTTAAAAGATAGGTATTGAATAGGGTTACCTGCCCTAAAAATTTCAAGGTTACCACTTTCCGGGATCAATTCTTTTTTTGAAGTTTAAGGTAAAAAGTTCGATTTTTTTGTAATTTTTAAGGTTTTGAACATGACTAAAGGTGCGGAAATGCTTCCAGAATCTATACGGGACGTCGGAAAATTATGGTTGATGGCTTAAAAGATAGGTATTGAATAGGGTTACCTGCCCTAAAAATTTCAAGGTTAACACTTTCCGGGATCAATTTTTTTTTTGAAGTTTAAGGTAAAAAGTTCGATTTTTTTGTAATTTTTAAGGTTTTGAACATGACTAAAGGTGCGGAAATGCTTCCAGAATCTATACGGGACGTCGGAAAATTATGGTTGATGGCTTAAAAGATAGGTATTGAATAGGGTTACCTGCCCTAAAAATTTCAAGGTTAACACTTTCCGGGATCAATTTTTTTTTTGAAGTTTAAGGTAAAAAGTTCGATTTTTTTGTAATTTTTAAGGTTTTGAACATGACTAAAGGTGCGGAAATGCTTCCAGAATCTATACGGGACGTCGGAAAATTATGGTTGATGGCTTAAAAGATAGGTATTGAATAGGGTTACCTGCCCTAAAAATTTCAAGGTTAACACTTTCCGGGATCAATTTTTTTTTTGAAGTTTAAGGTAAAAAGTTCGATTTTTTTTGTAATTTTTAAGGTTTTGAACATGACTAAAGGTGCGGAAATGCTTCCAGAATCTAAACGGGACGTCGGAAAATTATGGTTGATGGCTTTAAAGATAGGTATTGAATAGGGTTACCTGTCCTTAAAATTTCAAGGTTACCACTTTCCGGGATCAATTTTTTTTTGAAGTTTAAGGTAAAAAGTTCGATTTTTTTGTGTAATTTTTAAGGTTTTGAACATGACTAAAGGTGCGGAAATGCTTCCAGAATCTATACGGGACGTCGGAAAATTATGGTTGATGGCTTAAAAGATAGGTATTGAATAGGGTTACCTGCCCTAAAAATTTCAAGGTTACCACTTTCCAGGAACAATTTTTTTTTTGAAGTTTTAGGTAAAAAGTTCGATTTTTTTTGTAATTTTTAAGGTTTTGAACATGACTAAAGGTGCGGAAATGCTTCCAGAATCTAAACGGGACGTCGGAAAATTATGGTTGATGGCTTAAAAGATAGGTATTGAATAGGGTTACCTGCCCTAAAAATTTCAAGGTTACCACTTTCCGGGATCAAATTTTTTTTTGAAGTTTTAGGTAAGAAGTTCGATTTTTTTTGTAATTTTTAAGGTTTTGAACATGACTAAAGGTGCGGAAATGCTTCCAGAATCTAAACGGGACGTCGGAAAATTATGGTTGATGGCTTAAAAGATAGGTATTGAATAGGGTTACCTGCCCTAAAAATTTCAAGGTTACCACTTTCCGGGATCAATTTTTTTTTTGAAGTTTAAGGTAAAAAGTTCGATTTTTTTTGTAATTTTTAAGGTTTTGAACATGACTAAAGGTGCGGAAATGCTTCCAGAATCTAAACGGGACGTCGGAAAATTATGGTTGATGGCTTAAAAGATAGGTATTGAATAGGGTTACCTGCTTTATAAATTTCAGGGTTACCACTTTCCGGGATCAATTTTTTTTTTGAAGTTTAAGGTAAAAAGTTCGATTTTTTTTGTAATTTTTAAGGTTTTGAACATGACTAAAGGTGCGGAAATGCTTCCAGAATCTATACGGGACGTCGGAAAATTATGGTTGATGGCTTAAAAGATAGGTATTGAATAGGGTTACCTGCCCTAAAAATTTCAAGGTTACCACTTTCCAGGAACAATTTTTTTTTTGAAGTTTTAGGTAAAAAGTTCGATTTTTTTTGTAATTTTTAAGGTTTTGAACATGACTAAAGGTGCGGAAATGCTTCCAGAATTTAAACGGGACGTCGGAAAATTATGGTTGATGGCTTAAAAGATAGGTATTGAATAGGGTTACCTGCCCTAAAAATTTCAAGGTTACCACTTTCCGGGATCAATTTTTTTTTTGAAGTTTTAGGTAAGAAGTTCGATTTTTTTTGTAATTTTTAAGGTTTTGAACATGACTAAAGGTGCGGAAATGCTTCCAGAATCTAAACGGGACGTCGGAAAATTATGGTTGATGGCTTAAAAGATAGGTATTGAATAGGGTTACCTGCCCTAAAAATTTCAAGGTTACCACTTTCCGGGATCAATTTTTTTTTTGAAGTTTAAGGTAAAAAGTTCGATTTTTTTTGTAATTTTTAAGGTTTTGAACATGACTAAAGGTGCGGAAATGCTTCCAGAATCTAAACGGGACGTCGGAAAATTATGGTTGATGGCTTAAAAGATAGGTATTGAATAGGGTTACCTGCCCTAAAAATTTCAAGGTTACCACTTTCCGGGATCAATTTTTTTTTTGAAGTTTAAGGTAGAAAGTTCGATTTTTTTTGTAATTTTTAAGGTTTTGAACATGACTAAAGGTGCGGAAATGCTTCCAGAATCTAAACGGGACGTCGGAAAATTATGGTTGATGGCTTAAAAGATAGGTATTGAATAGGGTTACCTGCTTTATAAATTTCAGGGTTACCACTTTCCGGGATCAATTTTTTTTTGAAGTTTAAGGTAAAAAGTTCGATTTTTTTTGTAATTTTTAAGGTTTTGAACATGACTAAAGGTGCGGAAATGCTTCCAGAATCTAAACGGGACGTCGGAAAATTATGGTTGATGGCTTAAAAGATAGGTATTGAATAGGGTTACCTGCCCTAAAAATTTCAAGGTTACCACTTTCCGGGATCAATTTTTTTTTTTTTGAAGTTTAAGGTAAAAAGTTCGATTTTTTTTGTAATTTTTAAGGTTTTGAACATGACTAAAGGTGCGGAAATGCTTCCAGAATCTATACGGGACGTCGGAAAATTATGGTTGATGGCTTAAAAGATAGGTATTGAATAGGGTTACCTGCCCTAAAAATTTCAAGGTTACCACTTTCCGGGATCAATTTTTTTTCTAAGTTTAAGGTAAAAAGTTCGATTTTTTTTGTAATTTTTAAGGTTTTGAACATGACTAAAGGTGCGGAAATGCTTCCAGAATCTATACGGGACGTCGGAAAATTATGGTTGATGGCTTAAAAGATAGGTATTGAATAGGGTTACCTGCCCTAAAAATTTCAAGGTTACCACTTTCCGGGATCAATTCTTTTTTTGAAGTTTAAGGTAAAAAGTTCGATTTTTTTGTAATTTTTAAGGTTTTGAACATGACTAAAGGTGCGGAAATGCTTCCAGAATCTATACGGGACGTCGGAAAATTATGGTTGATAGCTTAAAAGATAGGTATTGAATAGGGTTACCTGCCCTAAAAATTTCAAGGTTAACACTTTCCGGGATCAATTTTTTTTTTGAAGTTTAAGGTAAAAAGTTCGATTTTTTTTGTAATTTTTAAGGTTTTGAACATGACTAAAGGTGCGGAAATGCTTCCAGAATCTAAACGGGACGTCGGAAAATTATGGTTGATGGCTTAAAAGATAGGTATTGAATAGGGTTACCTGCCCTAAAAATTTCAAGGTTACCACTTTCCGGGATCAATTTTTTTTTTGAAGTTTAAGGTAGAAAGTTCGATTTTTTTTGTAATTTTGAAGGTTTTGAACATGACTAAAGGTGCGAAAATGCTTCCAGAATCTAAACGGGACGTCGGAAAATTATGGTTGATGGCTTAAAAGATAGGTATTGAATAGGGTTACCTGCTTTATAAATTTCAGGGTTACCACTTTCCGGGATCAATTTTTTTTTGAAGTTTAAGGTAAAAAGTTTGATTTTTTTTGTAATTTTTAAGGTTTTGAACATGACTAAAGGTGCGGAAATGCTTCCAGAATCTATACGGGACGTCGGAAAATTATGGTTGATGGCTTAAAAGATAGGTATTGAATAGGGTTACCTGCCCTAAAAATTTCAAGGTTACCACTTTCCGGAATCAATTTTTTTTTTGAAGTTTAAGGTAAAAAGTTCGATTTTTTTTGTAATTTTTAAGGTTTTGAACATGACTAAAGGTGCGGAAATGCTTCCAGAATCTAAACGGGACGTCGGAAAATTATGGTTGATGGCTTAAAAGATAGGTATTGAATAGGGTTACCTGCCCTAAAAATTTCAAGGTTACCACTTTCCGGGATCAATTTTTTTTTTTTTGAAGTTTAAGGTAAAAAGTTCGATTTTTTTTGTAATTTTTAAGGTTTTGAACATGACTAAAGGTGCGGAAATGCTTCCAGAATCTATACGGGACGTCGGAAAATTATGGTTGATGGCTTAAAAGATAGGTATTGAATAGGATTACCTGCCCTAAAAATTTCAAGGTTACCACTTTCCGGGATCAATTTTTTTTTTGAAGTTTAAGGTAAAAAGTTCGATTTTTTTTGTAATTTTTAAGGTTTTGAACATGACTAAAGGTGCGGAAATGCTTCCAGAATCTAAACGGGACGTCGGAAAATTATGGTTGATGGCTTAAAAGATAGGTATTGAATAGGGTTACCTGCCCTAAAAATTTCAAGGTTACCACTTTCCGGGATCAATTTTTTTTTTGAAGTTTAAGGTAAGAAGTTCGATTTTTTTTGTAATTTTTAAGGTTTTGAACATGACTAAAGGTGCGGAAATGCTTCCAGAATCTAAACGGGACGTCGGAAAATTATGGTTGATGGCTTAAAAGATAGGTATTGAATAGGGTTACCTGCCCTAAAAATTTCAAGGTTACCACTTTCCAGGAACAATTGTTTTTTTGAAGTTTTAGGTAAAAAGTTCGATTTTTTTTGTAATTTTTAAGGTTTTGAACATGACTAAAGGTGCGGAAATGCTTCCAGAATCTAAACGGGACGTCGGAAAATTATGGTTGATGGCTTAAAAGATAGGTATTGAATAGGGTTACCTGCCCTAAAAATTTCAAGGTTACCACTTTCCGGAATCAATTTTTTTTTTTTGAAGTTTAAGGTAAAAAGTTCGATTTTTTTTGTAATTTTTAAGGTTTTGAACATGACTAAAGGTGCGGAAATGCTTCCAGAATCTAAACGGGACGTCGGAAAATTATGGTTGATGGCTTAAAAGATAGGTATTGAATAGGGTTACCTGCCCTAAAAATTTCAAGGTTACCACTTTCCGGGATCAATTTTTTTTTTTAAGTTTAAGGTAAAAAGTTCGATTTTTTTTGTAATTTTTAAGGTTTTGAACATGACTAAAGGTGCGGAAATGCTTCCAGAATCTAAACGGGACGTCGGAAAATTATGGTTGATGGCTTTAAAGATAGGTATTGAATAGGGTTACCTGCCCTTAAAATTTCAAGGTTACCACTTTCCGGGATCAATTTTTTTTTTGAAGTTTAAGGTAAAAAGTTCGATTTTTTTTGTAATTTTGAAGGTTTTGAACATGACTAAAGGTGCGGAAATGCTTCCAGAATCTATACGGGACGTCGGAAAATTATGGCTGATGGCTTAAAAGATAGGTATTGAATAGGGTTACCTGCCCTAAAAATTTCAAGGTTACCACTTTCCGGGATCAATTTTTTTTTGAAGTTTAAGGTAAAAAGTTCGATTTTTTTGTGTAATTTTTAAGGTTTTGAACATGACTAAAGGTGCGGAAATGCTTCCAGAATCTAAACGGGACGTCGGAAAATTATGGTTGATGGCTTTAAAGATAGGTATTGAATAGGGTTACCTGCCCTTAAAATTTCAAGGTTACCACTTTCCGGGATCAATTTTTTTTTGAAGTTTAAGGTAAAAAGTTCGATTTTTTTTGTAATTTTGATGGTTTTGAACATGACTAAAGGTGCGGAAATGCTTCCAGAATCTATACGGGACGTCGGAAAATTATGGTTGATGGCTTAAAAGATAGGTATTGAATAGGGTTACCTGCCCTAAAAATTTCAAGGTTACCACTTTCCGGGATCAATTTTTTTTTTGAAGTTTAAGGTAAAAAGTTCGATTTTTTTGTGTAATTTTTAAGGTTTTGAACATGACTAAAGGTGCGGAAATGCTTCCAGAATCTATACGGGACGTCGGAAAATTATGGTTGATGGCTTAAAAGATAGGTATTGAATAGGGTTACCTGCCCTAAAAATTTCAAGGTTACCACTTTCCAGGAACAATTTTTTTTTGAAGTTTTAAGTAAAAAGTTCGATTTTTTTGTAATTTTTAAGGTTTTGAACATGACTAAAGGTGCGGAAATGCTTCCAGAATCTAAACGGGACGTCGGAAAATTATGGTTGATGGCTTAAAAGATAGGTATTGAATAGGGTTACCTGCCCTAAAAATTTCAAGGTTACCACTTTCCGGGATCAATTTTTTTTTTGAAGTTTAAGGTAAGAAGTTCGATTTTTTTTGTAATTTTTAAGGTTTTGAACATGACTAAAGGTGCGGAAATGCTTCCAGAATCTAAACGGGACGTCGGAAAATTATGGTTGATGGCTTAAAAGATAGGTATTGAATAGGGTTACCTGCCCTAAAAATTTCAAGGTTACCACTTTCCAGGAACAATTTTTTTTTTGAAGTTTTAGGTAAAAAGTTCGATTTTTTTTGTAATTTTTAAGGTTTTGAACATGACTAAAGGTGCGGAAATGCTTCCAGAATCTAAACGGGACGTCGGAAAATTATGGTTGATGGCTTAAAAGATAGGTATTGAATAGGGTTACCTGCCCTAAAAATTTCAAGGTTACCACTTTCCGGAATCATTTTTTTTTTTTTTGAAGTTTAAGGTAAAAAGTTCGATTTTTTTTGTAATTTTTAAGGTTTTGAACATGACTAAAGGTGCGGAAATGCTTCCAGAATCTAAACGGGACGTCGGAAAATTATGGTTGATGGCTTTAAAGATAGGTATTGAATAGGGTTACCTGCCCTTAAAATTTCAAGGTTACCACTTTCCGGGATCAATTTTTTTTTTTGAAGTTTAAGGTAAAAAGTTCGATTTTTTTTGTAATTTTGAAGGTTTTGAACATGACTAAAGGTGCGGAAATGCTTCCAGAATCTATACGGGACGTCGGAAAATTATGGCTGATGGCTTAAAAGATAGGTATTGAATAGGGTTACCTGCCCTAAAAATTTCAAGGTTACCACTTTCCGGGATCAATTTTTTTTTTGAAGTTTAAGGTAAAAAGTTCGATTTTTTTGTGTAATTTTTAAGGTTTTGAACATGACTAAAGGTGCGGAAATGCTTCCAGAATCTATACGGGACGTCGGAAAATTATGGTTGATGGCTTAAAAGATAGGTATTGAATAGGGTTACCTGCCCTAAAAATTTCAAGG
Organism: Dasysyrphus albostriatus; assembly: GCA_946251815.1. NCBI lineage: Eukaryota > Metazoa > Arthropoda > Insecta > Diptera > Syrphidae > Dasysyrphus > Dasysyrphus albostriatus. The sequence goes on from OX276335.1 coordinate 226,648,798, forward strand.
TTACCACTTTCCAGGAACAATTTTTTTTTGAAGTTTTAGGTAAAAAGTTCGATTTTTTTGTAATTTTTAAGGTTTTGAACATGACTAAAGGTGCGGAAATGCTTCCAGAATCTAAACGGGACGTCGGAAAATTATGGTTGATGGCTTAAAAGATAGGTATTGAATAGGGTTACCTGCCCTAAAAATTTCAAGGTTACCACTTTCCGGGATCAATTTTTTTTTTGAAGTTTAAGGTAAGAAGTTCGATTTTTTTTGTAATTTTTAAGGTTTTGAACATGACTAAAGGTGCGGAAATGCTTCCAGAATCTAAACGGGACGTCGGAAAATTATGGTTGATGGCTTAAAAGATAGGTATTGAATAGGGTTACCTGCCCTAAAAATTTCAAGGTTACCACTTTCCAGGAACAATTTTTTTTTTGAAGTTTTAGGTAAAAAGTTCGATTTTTTTTGTAATTTTTAAGGTTTTGAAAATGACTAAAGGTGCGGAAATGCTTCCAGAATCTAAACGGGACGTCGGAAAATTATGGTTGATGGCTTAAAAGATAGGTATTGAATAGGGTTACCTGCCCTAAAAATTTCAAGGTTACCACTTTCCGGAATCAATTTTTTTTTTTTGAAGTTTAAGGTAAAAAGTTCGATTTTTTTTGTAATTTTTAAGGTTTTGAACATGACTAAAGGTGCGGAAATGCTTCCAGAATCTAAACGGGACGTCGGAAAATTATGGTTGATGGCTTAAAAGATAGGTATTGAATAGGGTTACCTGCCCTAAAAATTTCAAGGTTACCACTTTCCAGGAACAATTTTTTTTTTGAAGTTTTAGGTAAAAAGTTCGATTTTTTTTGTAATTTTTAAGGTTTTGAACATGACTAAAGGTGCGGAAATGCTTCCAGAATCTAAACGGGACGTCGGAAAATTATGGTTGATGGCTTAAAAGATAGGTATTGAATAGGGTTACCTGCCCTAAAAATTTCAAGGTTACCACTTTCCGGAATCAATTTTTTTTTTTTGAAGTTTAAGGTAAAAAGTTCGATTTTTTTTGTAATTTTTAAGGTTTTGAACATGACTAAAGGTGCGGAAATGCTTCCAGAATCTAAACGGGACGTCGGAAAATTATGGTTGATGGCTTAAAAGATAGGTATTGAATAGGGTTACCTGCCCTAAAAATTTCAAGGTTACCACTTTCCAGGAACAATTTTTTTTTGAAGTTTTAGGTAAAAAGTTCGATTTTTTTGTAATTTTTAAGGTTTTGAACATGACTAAAGGTGCGGAAATGCTTCCAGAATCTAAACGGGACGTCGGAAAATTATGGTTGATGGCTTAAAAGATAGGTATTGAATAGGGTTACCTGCCCTAAAAATTTCAAGGTTACCACTTTCCGGAATCAATTTTTTTTTTTTGAAGTTTAAGGTAAAAAGTTCGATTTTTTTTGTAATTTTTAAGGTTTTGAACATGACTAAAGGTGCGGAAATGCTTCCAGAATCTAAACGGGACGTCGGAAAATTATGGTTGATGGCTTAAAAGATAGGTATTGAATAGGGTTACCTGCCCTAAAAATTTCAAGGTTACCACTTTCCGGGATCAATTTTTTTTTTGAAGTTTAAGGTAAAAAGTTCGATTTTTTTTGTAATTTTGAAGGTTTTGAACATGACTAAAGGTGCGGAAATGCTTCCAGAATCTATACGGGACGTCGGAAAATTATGGTTGATGGCTTAAAAGATAGGTATTGAATAGGGTTACCTGCCCTAAAAATTTCAAGGTTACCACTTTCCAGGAACAATTTTTTTTTGAAGTTTTAGGTAAAAAGTTCGATTTTTTTGTAATTTTTAAGGTTTTGAACATGACTAAAGGTGCGGAAATGCTTCCAGAATCTAAACGGGACGTCGGAAAATTATGGTTGATGGCTTAAAAGATAGGTATTGAATAGGGTTACCTGCCCTAAAAATTTCAAGGTTACCACTTTCCGGGATCAATTTTTTTTTTGAAGTTTAAGGTAAGAAGTTCGATTTTTTTTGTAATTTTTAAGGTTTTGAACATGACTAAAGGTGCGGAAATGCTTCCAGAATCTAAACGGGACGTCGGAAAATTATGGTTGATGGCTTAAAAGATAGGTATTGAATAGGGTTACCTGCCCTAAAAATTTCAAGGTTACCACTTTCCAGGAACAATTTTTTTTTGAAGTTTTAGGTAAAAAGTTCGATTTTTTTTGTAATTTTTAAGGTTTTGAACATGACTAAAGGTGCGGAAATGCTTCCAGAATCTAAACGGGACGTCGGAAAATTATGGTTGATGGCTTAAAAGATAGGTATTGAATAGGGTTACCTGCCCTAAAAATTTCAAGGTTACCACTTTCCGGAATCAATTTTTTTTTTTTGAAGTTTAAGGTAAAAAGTTCGATTTTTTTTGTAATTTTTAAGGTTTTGAACATGACTAAAGGTGCGGAAATGCTTCCAGAATCTAAACGGGACGTCGGAAAATTATGGTTGATGGCTTAAAAGATAGGTATTGAATAGGGTTACCTGCCCTAAAAATTTCAAGGTTACCACTTTCCGGGATCAATTTTTTTTTTTAAGTTTAAGGTAAAAAGTTCGATTTTTTTTGTAATTTTTAAGGTTTTGAACATGACTAAAGGTGCGGAAATGCTTCCAGAATCTAAACGGGACGTCGGAAAATTATGGTTGATGGCTTTAAAGATAGGTATTGAATAGGGTTACCTGCCCTTAAAATTTCAAGGTTACCACTTTCCGGGATCAATTTTTTTTTTTGAAGTTTAAGGTAAAAAGTTCGATTTTTTTTGTAATTTTGAAGGTTTTGAACATGACTAAAGGTGCGGAAATGCTTCCAGAATCTATACGGGACGTCGGAAAATTATGGCTGGTGGCTTAAAAGATAGGTATTGAATAGGGTTACCTGCCCTAAAAATTTCAAGGTTACCACTTTCCGGGATCAATTTTTTTTTTGAAGTTTAAAGTAAAAAGTTCGATTTTTTTGTGTAATTTTTAAGGTTTTGAACATGACTAAAGGTGCGGAAATGCTTCCAGAATCTAAACGGGACGTCGGAAAATTATGGTTGATGGCTTTAAAGATAGGTATTGAATAGGGTTACCTGCCCTTAAAATTTCAAGGTTACCACTTTCCGGGATCAATTTTTTTTTTGAAGTTTAAGGTAAAAAGTTCGATTTTTTTTGTAATTTTGATGGTTTTGAACATGACTAAAGGTGCGGAAATGCTTCCAGAATCTATACGGGACGTCGGAAAATTATGGCTGATGGCTTAAAAGATAGGTATTGAATAGGGTTACCTGCCCTAAAAATTTCAAGGTTACCACTTTCCGGGATCAATTTTTTTTTTGAAGTTTAAGGTAAAAAGTTCGATTTTTTTGTGTAATTTTTAAGGTTTTGAACATGACTAAAGGTGCGGAAATGCTTCCAGAATCTATACGGGACGTCGGAAAATTATGGTTGATGGCTTAAAAGATAGGTATTGAATAGGGTTACCTGCCCTAAAAATTTCAAGGTTACCACTTTCCGGAATCAATTTTTTTTTTTTGAAGTTTAAGGTAAAAAGTTCGATTTTTTTTGTAATTTTTAAGGTTTTGAACATGACTAAAGGTGCGGAAATGCTTCCAGAATCTAAACGGGACGTCGGAAAATTATGGTTGATGGCTTAAAAGATAGGTATTGAATAGGGTTACCTGCCCTAAAAATTTCAAGGTTACCACTTTCCGGGATCAATTTTTTTTTTTAAGTTTAAGGTAAAAAGTTCGATTTTTTTTGTAATTTTTAAGGTTTTGAACATGACTAAAGGTGCGGAAATGCTTCCAGAATCTAAACGGGACGTCGGAAAATTATGGTTGATGGCTTTAAAGATAGGTATTGAATAGGGTTACCTGCCCTTAAAATTTCAAGGTTACCACTTTCCGGGATCAATTTTTTTTTTGAAGTTTAAGGTAAAAAGTTCGATTTTTTTTGTAATTTTGAAGGTTTTGAACATGACTAAAGGTGCGGAAATGCTTCCAGAATCTATACGGGACGTCGGAAAATTATGGCTGATGGCTTAAAAGATAGGTATTGAATAGGGTTACCTGCCCTAAAAATTTCAAGGTTACCACTTTCCGGGATCAATTTTTTTTTTGAAGTTTAAGGTAAAAAGTTCGATTTTTTTGTGTAATTTTTAAGGTTTTGAACATGACTAAAGGTGCGGAAATGCTTCCAGAATCTATACGGGACGTCGGAAAATTATGGTTGATGGCTTAAAAGATAGGTATTGAATAGGGTTACCTGCCCTAAAAATTTCAAGGTTACCACTTTCCAGGAACAATTTTTTTTTGAAGTTTTAGGTAAAAAGTTCGATTTTTTTGTAATTTTTAAGGTTTTGAACATGACTAAAGGTGCGGAAATGCTTCCAGAATCTAAACGGGACGTCGGAAAATTATGGTTGATAGATTAAAAGATAGGTATTGAATAGGGTTACCTGCCCTAAAAATTTCAAGGTTACCACTTTCCGGGATCAATTTTTTTTTTGAAGTTTAAGGTAAGAAGTTCGATTTTTTTTGTAATTTTTAAGGTTTTGAACATGACTAAAGGTGCGGAAATGCTTCCAGAATCTAAACGGGACGTCGGAAAATTATGGTTGATGGCTTAAAAGATAGGTATTGAATAGGGTTACCTGCCCTAAAAATTTCAAGGTTACCACTTTCCAGGAACAATTTTTTTTTTGAAGTTTTAGGTAAAAAGTTCGATTTTTTTTGTAATTTTTAAGGTTTTGAACATGACTAAAGGTGCGGAAATGCTTCCAGAATCTAAACGGGACGTCGGAAAATTATGGTTGATGGCTTAAAAGATAGGTATTGAATAGGGTTACCTGCCCTAAAAATTTCAAGGTTACCACTTTCCGGAATCAATTTTTTTTTTTGAAGTTTAAGGTAAAAAGTTCGATTTTTTTTGTAATTTTTAAGGTTTTGAACATGACTAAAGGTGCGGAAATGCTTCCAGAATCTAAACGGGACGTCGGAAAATTATGGTTGATGGCTTAAAAGATAGGTATTGAATAGGGTTACCTGCCCTAAAAATTTCAAGGTTACCACTTTCCGGGATCAATTTTTTTTTTTAAGTTTAAGGTAAAAAGTTCGATTTTTTTTGTAATTTTTAAGGTTTTGAACATGACTAAAGGTGCGGAAATGCTTCCAGAATCTAAACGGGACGTCGGAAAATTATGGTTGATGGCTTTAAAGATAGGTATTGAATAGGGTTACCTGCCCTTAAAATTTCAAGGTTACCACTTTCCGGGATCAATTTTTTTTTTGAAGTTTAAGGTAAAAAGTTCGATTTTTTTTGTAATTTTGAAGGTTTTGAACATGACTAAAGGTGCGGAAATGCTTCCAGAATCTATACGGGACGTCGGAAAATTATGACTGATGGCTTAAAAGATAGGTATTGAATAGGATTACCTGCCCTAAAAATTTCAAGGTTACCACTTTCCGGGATCAATTTTTTTTTTGAAGTTTAAGGTAAAAAGTTCGATTTTTTTGTGTAATTTTTAAGGTTTTGAACATGACTAAAGGTGCGGAAATGCTTCCAGAATCTAAACGGGACGTCGGAAAATTATGGTTGATGGCTTTAAAGATAGGTATTGAATAGGGTTACCTGCCCTTAAAATTTCAAGGTTACCACTTTCCGGGATCAATTTTTTTTTGAAGTTTAAGGTAAAAAGTTCGATTTTTTTTGTAATTTTGATGGTTTTGAACATGACTAAAGGTGCGGAAATGCTTCCAGAATCTATACGGGACGTCGGAAAATTATGGCTGATGGCTTAAAAGATAGGTATTGAATAGGGTTACCTGCCCTAAAAATTTCAAGGTTACCACTTTCCGGGATCAATTTTTTTTTTGAAGTTTAAGGTAAAAAGTTCGATTTTTTTGTGTAATTTTTAAGGTTTTGAACATGACTAAAGGTGCGGAAATGCTTCCAGAATCTATACGGGACGTCGGAAAATTATGGTTGATGGCTTAAAAGATAGGTATTGAATAGGGTTACCTGCCCTAAAAATTTCAAGGTTACCACTTTCCAGGAACAATTTTTTTTTGAAGTTTTAGGTAAAAAGTTCGATTTTTTTGTAATTTTTAAGGTTTTGAACATGACTAAAGGTGCGGAAATGCTTCCAGAATCTAAACGGGACGTCGGAAAATTATGGTTGATGGCTTAAAAGATAGGTATTGAATAGGGTTACCTGCCCTAAAAATTTCAAGGTTACCACTTTCCGGGATCAATTTTTTTTTTGAAGTTTAAGGTAAGAAGTTCGATTTTTTTTGTAATTTTTAAGGTTTTGAACATGACTAAAGGTGCGGAAATGCTTCCAGAATCTAAACGGGACGTCGGAAAATTATGGTTGATGGCTTAAAAGATAGGTATTGAATAGGGTTACCTGCCCTAAAAATTTCAAGGTTACCACTTTCCGGAATCAATTTTTTTTTTTTGAAGTTTAAGGTAAAAAGTTCGATTTTTTTTGTAATTTTTAAGGTTTTGAACATGACTAAAGGTGCGGAAATGCTTCCAGAATCTAAACGGGACGTCGGAAAATTATGGTTGATGGCTTAAAAGATAGGTATTGAATAGGGTTACCTGCCCTAAAAATTTCAAGGTTACCACTTTCCGGGATCAATTTTTTTTTTTAAGTTTAAGGTAAAAAGTTCGATTTTTTTTGTAATTTTTAAGGTTTTGAACATGACTAAAGGTGCGGAAATGCTTCCAGAATCTAAACGGGACGTCGGAAAATTATGGTTGATGGCTTTAAAGATAGGTATTGAATAGGGTTACCTGCCCTTAAAATTTCAAGGTTACCACTTTCCGGGATCAATTTTTTTTTTGAAGTTTAAGGTAAAAAGTTCGATTTTTTTTGTAATTTTGAAGGTTTTGAACATGACTAAAGGTGCGGAAATGCTTCCAGAATCTATACGGGACGTCGGAAAATTATGGCTGATGGCTTAAAAGATAGGTATTGAATAGGGTTACCTGCCCTAAAAATTTCAAGGTTACCACTTTCCGGGATCAATTTTTTTTTTGAAGTTTAAGGTAAAAAGTTCGATTTTTTTGTGTAATTTTTAAGGTTTTGAACATGACTAAAGGTGCGGAAATGCTTCCAGAATCTATACGGGACGTCGGAAAATTATGGTTGATGGCTTAAAAGATAGGTATTGAATAGGGTTACCTGCCCTAAAAATTTCAAGGTTACCACTTTCCAGGAACAATTTTTTTTTGAAGTTTTAGGTAAAAAGTTCAATATTTTTGTAATTTTTAAGGTTTTGAACATGACTAAAGGTGCGGAAATGCTTCCAGAATCTAAACGGGACGTCGGAAAATTATGGTTGATGGCTTAAAAGATAGGTATTGAATAGGGTTACCTGCCCTAAAAATTTCAAGGTTACCACTTTCCGGGATCAATTTTTTTTTTGAAGTTTAAGGTAAGAAGTTCGATTTTTTTTGTAATTTTTAAGGTTTTGAACATGACTAAAGGTGCGGAAATGCTTCCAGAATCTAAACGGGACGTCGGAAAATTATGGTTGATGGCTTAAAAGATAGGTATTGAATAGGGTTACCTGCCCTAAAAATTTCAAGGTTACCACTTTCCAGGAACAATTTTTTTTTTGAAGTTTTAGGTAAAAAGTTCGATTTTTTTTGTAATTTTTAAGGTTTTGAACATGACTAAAGGTGCGGAAATGCTTCCAGAATCTAAACGGGACGTCGGAAAATTATGGTTGATGGCTTAAAAGATAGGTATTGAATAGGGTTACCTGCCCTAAAAATTTCAAGGTTACCACTTTCCGGAATCAATTTTTTTTTTTTGAAGTTTAAGGTAAAAAGTTCGATTTTTTTTGTAATTTTTAAGGTTTTGAACATGACTAAAGGTGCGGAAATGCTTCCAGAATCTAAACGGGACGTCGGAAAATTATGGTTGATGGCTTAAAAGATAGGTATTGAATAGGGTTACCTGCCCTAAAAATTTCAAGGTTACCACTTTCCGGGATCAATTTTTTTTTTTAAGTTTAAGGTAAAAAGTTCGATTTTTTTTGTAATTTTTAAGGTTTTGAACATGACTAAAGGTGCGGAAATGCTTCCAGAATCTAAACGGGACGTCGGAAAATTATGGTTGATGGCTTTAAAGATAGGTATTGAATAGGGTTACCTGCCCTTAAAATTTCAAGGTTACCACTTTCCGGGATCAATTTTTTTTTTGAAGTTTAAGGTAAAAAGTTCGATTTTTTTTGTAATTTTGAAGGTTTTGAACATGACTAAAGGTGCGGAAATGCTTCCAGAATCTATACGGGACGTCGGAAAATTATGGCTGATGGCTTAAAAGATAGGTATTGAATAGGGTTACCTGCCCTAAAAATTTCAAGGTTACCACTTTCCGGGATCAATTTTTTTTTTGAAGTTTAAGGTAAAAAGTTCGATTTTTTTGTGTAATTTTTAAGGTTTTGAACATGACTAAAGGTGCGGAAATGCTTCCAGAATCTAAACGGGACATCGGAAAATTATGGTTGATGGCTTTAAAGATAGGTATTGAATAGGGTTACCTGCCCTTAAAATTTCAAGGTTACCACTTTCCGGGATCAATTTTTTTTTTGAAGTTTAAGGTAAAAAGTTCGATTTTTTTTGTAATTTTGATGGTTTTGAACATGACTAAAGGAGCGGAAATGCTTCCAGAATCTATACGGGACGTCGGAAAATTATGGCTGATGGCTTAAAAGATAGGTATTGAATAGGGTTACCTGCCCTAAAAATTTCAAGGTTACCACTTTCCGGGATCAATTTTTTTTTTGAAGTTTAAGGTAAAAAGTTCGATTTTTTTGTGTAATTTTTAAGGTTTTGAACATGACTAAAGGTGCGGAAATGCTTCCAGAATCTATACGGGACGTCGGAAAATTATGGTTGATGGCTTAAAAGATAGGTATTGAATAGGGTTACCTGCCCTAAAAATTTCAAGGTTACCACTTTCCAGGAACAATTTTTTTTTGAAGTTTTAGGTAAAAAGTTCGATTTTTTTGTAATTTTTAAGGTTTTGAACATGACTAAAGGTGCGGAAATGCTTCCAGAATCTAAACGGGACGTCGGAAAATTATGGTTGATGGCTTAAAAGATAGGTATTGAATAGGGTTACCTGCCCTAAAAATTTCAAGGTTACCACTTTCCGGGATCAATTTTTTTTTTGAAGTTTAAGGTAAGAAGTTCGATATTTTTTGTAATTTTTAAGGTTTTGAACATGACTAAAGGTGCGGAAATGCTTCCAGAATCTAAACGGGACGTCGGAAAATTATGGTTGATGGCTTAAAAGATAGGTATTGAATAGGGTTACCTGCCCTAAAAATTTCAAGGTTACCACTTTCCAGGAACAATTTTTTTTTTGAAGTTTTAGGTAAAAAGTTCGATTTTTTTTGTAATTTTTAAGGTTTTGAACATGACTAAAGGTGCGGAAATGCTTCCAGAATCTAAACGGGACGTCGGAAAATTATGGTTGATGGCTTAAAAGATAGGTATTGAATAGGGTTACCTGCCCTAAAAATTTCAAGGTTACCACTTTTCGGAATCAATTTTTTTTTTTTGAAGTTTAAGGTAAAAAGTTCGATTTTTTTTGTAATTTTTAAGGTTTTGAACATGACTAAAGGTGCGGAAATGCTTCCAGAATCTAAACGGGACGTCGGAAAATTATGGTTGATGGCTTAAAAGATAGGTATTGAATAGGGTTACCTGCCCTAAAAATTTCAAGGTTACCACTTTCCGGGATCAATTTTTTTTTTTAAGTTTAAGGTAAAAAGTTCGATTTTTTTTGTAATTTTTAAGGTTTTGAACATGACTAAAGGTGCGGAAATGCTTCCAGAATCTAAACGGGACGTCGGAAAATTATGGTTGATGGCTTTAAAGATAGGTATTGAATAGGGTTACCTGCCCTTAAAATTTCAAGGTTACCACTTTCCGGGATCAATTTTTTTTTTTAAGTTTAAGGTAAAAAGTTCGATTTTTTTTGTAATTTTTAAGGTTTTGAACATGACTAAAGGTGCGGAAATGCTTCCAGAATCTAAACGGGACGTCGGAAAATTATGGTTGATGGCTTTAAAGATAGGTATTGAATAGGGTTACCTGCCCTTAAAATTTCAAGGTTACCACTTTCCGGGATCAATTTTTTTTTTGAAGTTTAAGGTAAAAAGTTCGATTTTTTTTGTAATTTTTAAGGTTTTGAACATGACTAAAGGTGCGGAAATGCTTCCAGAATCTATACGGGACGTCGGAAAATTATGGTTGATGGCTTAAAAGATAGGTATTGAATAGGGTTACCTGCCCTAAAAATTTCAAGGTTACCACTTTCCGGGATCAATTTTTTTTTTGAAGTTTAAGGTAAAAAGTTCGATTTTTTTGTAATTTTTAAGGTTTTGAACATGACTAAAGGTGCGGAAATGCTTCCAGAATCTAAACGGGACGTCGGAAAATTATGGTTGATGGCTTAAAAGATAGGTATTGAATAGGGTTACGTGCCCTAAAAATTTCAAGGTTACCACTTTCCAGGAACAATTTTTTTTTTGAAGTTTTAGGTAAAAAGTTCGATTTTTTTGTAATTTTTAAGGTTTTGAACATGACTAAAGGTGCGGAAATGCTTCCAGAATCTAAACGGGACGTCGGAAAATTATGGTTGATGGCTTAAAAGATAGGTATTGAATAGGGTTACCTGCCCTAAAAATTTCAAGGTTACCACTTTCCGGGATCAATTTTTTTTTTGAAGTTTAAGGTAAGAAGTTCGATTTTTTTTGTAATTTTTAAGGTTTTGAACATGACTAAAGGTGCGGAAATGCTTCCAGAATCTAAACGGGACGTCGGAAAATTATGGTTGATGGCTTAAAAGATAGGTATTGAATAGGGTTACCTGCCCTAAAAATTTCAAGGTTACCACTTTCCGGGATTAATTTTTTTTTTTGAAGTTTAAGGTAAAAAGTTCGATTTTTTTTGTAATTTTTAAGGTTTTGAACATGACTAAAGGTGCGGAAATGCTTCCAGAATCTATACGAGACGTCGGAAAATTATGGTTGATGACTTAAAAGATAGGTATTAAATAGGGTTACCTGCCCTAAAAATTTCAGGGTTACCACGTTCCGGGATCAATTTTTTTTTTAAGTTTAGGGTAAAAAGTTCGATTTTTTTTGTAATTTTTAAGGTTTTGAACATGACTAAAGGTGCGGAAATGCTTCCAGAATCTATACGGGACGTCGGAAAATTATGGTTGATGGCTTAAAAGATAGGTATTGAATAGGGTTACCTGCCCTAAAAATTTCAAGGTTACCACTTCCCGGGATCAATTTTTTTTTTGAAGTTTAAGGTAAAAAGTTCGATTTTTTTTGTAATTTTTAAGGTTTTGAACATGACTAAAGGTGCGGAAATGCTTCCAGAATCTATACGGGACGTCGGAAAATTATGGTTGATGGCTTAAAAGATAGGTATTGAATAGGGTTACCTGCCCTAAAAATTTCAAGGTTACCACTTTCCGGAATCAATTTTTTTTTTTTAAGTTTAAGGTAAAAAGTTCGATTTTTTTTGTAATTTTTAAGGTTTTGAACATGACTAAAGGTGCGGAAATGCTTCCAGAATCTAAACGGGACGTCGGAAAATTATGGTTGATGGCTTAAAAGATAGGTATTGAATAGGGTTACCTGCCCTAAAAATTTCAAGGTTACCACTTTCCGGGATCAATTTTTTTTTTTGAAGTTTAAGGTAAAAAGTTCGATTTTTTTTGTAATTTTTAAGGTTTTGAACATGACTAAAGGTGCGGAAATGCTTCCAGAATCTATACGGGACGTCGGATAATTATGGTTGATGGCTTAAAAGATAGGTATTGAATAGGGTTACCTGCCCTAAAAATTTCAAGGTTACCACTTTCCGGGATCAATTTTTTTTTTTGAAGTTTAAGGTAAAAAGTTCGATTTTTTTTGTAATTTTTAAGGTTTTGAACATGACTAAAGGTGCGGAAATGCTTCCAGAATCTATACGGGACGTCGGAAAATTATGGTTGATGGCTTAAAAGATAGGTATTGAATAGGGTTACCTGCCCTAAAAATTTCAAGGTTACCACTTTCCGGGATCAATTCTTTTTTTGAAGTTTAAGGTAAAAAGTTCGATTTTTTTTGTAATTTTTAAGGTTTTGAACATGACTAAAGGTGCGGAAATGCTTCCAGAATCTATACGAGACGTCGGAAAATTATGGTTGATGACTTAAAAGATAGGTATTAAATAGGGTTACCTGCCCTAAAAATTTCAGGGTTACCACGTTCCGGGATCAATTTTTTTTTTAAGTTTAGGGTAAAAAGTTCGATTTTTTTTGTAATTTTTAAGGTTTTGAACATGACTAAAGGTGCGGAAATGCTTCCAGAATCTATACGGGACGTCGGAAAATTATGGTTGATGGCTTAAAAGATAGGTATTGAATAGGGTTACCTGCCCTAAAAATTTCAAGGTTACCACTTCCCGGGATCAATTTTTTTTTTGAAGTTTAAGGTAAAAAGTTCGATTTTTTTTGTAATTTTTAAGGTTTTGAACATGACTAAAGGTGCGGAAATGCTTCCAGAATCTATACGGGACGTCGGAAAATTATGGTTGATGGCTTAAAAGATAGGTATTGAATAGGGTTACCTGCCCTAAAAATTTCAAGGTTACCACTTTCCGGAATCAATTTTTTTTTTTTAAGTTTAAGGTAAAAAGTTCGATTTTTTTTGTAATTTTTAAGGTTTTGAACATGACTAAAGGTGCGGAAATGCTTCCAGAATCTAAACGGGACGTCGGAAAATTATGGTTGATGGCTTAAAAGATAGGTATTGAATAGGGTTACCTGCCCTAAAAATTTCAAGGTTACCACTTTCCGGGATCAATTTTTTTTTTTGAAGTTTAAGGTAAAAAGTTCGATTTTTTTGTAATTTTTAAGGTTTTGAACATGACTAAAGGTGCGGAAATGCTTCCAGAATCTATACGGGACGTCGGATAATTATGGTTGATGGCTTAAAAGATAGGTATTGAATAGGGTTACCTGCCCTAAAAATTTCAAGGTTACCACTTTCCGGGATCAATTTTTTTTTTTGAAGTTTAAGGTAAAAAGTTCGATTTTTTTTGTAATTTTTAAGGTTTTGAACATGACTAAAGGTGCGGAAATGCTTCCAGAATCTATACGGGACGTCGGAAAATTATGGTTGATGGCTTAAAAGATAGGTATTGAATAGGGTTACCTGCCCTAAAAATTTCAAGGTTACCACTTTCCGGGATCAATTCTTTTTTTGAAGTTTAAGGTAAAAAGTTCGATTTTTTTGTAATTTTTAAGGTTTTGAACATGACTAAAGGTGCGGAAATGCTTCCAGAATCTAAACGGGAAGTCGGAAAATTATGGTTGATGGCTTAAAAGATAGGTATTGAATAGGGTTACCTGCCCTAAAAATTTCAAGGTTTACACTTTCCGGGATCAATTTTTTTTTTGAAGTTTAAGGTAAAAAGTTCGATTTTTTTTGTAATTTTTAAGGTTTTGAACATGACTAAAGGTGCGGAAATGCTTCCAGAATCTAAACGGGACGTTGGAAAATTATGGTTGATGGCTTAAAAGATAGGTATTGAATAGGGTTACCTGCCCTAAAAATTTCAAGGTTACCACTTTCCGGGATCAATTTTTTTCTTGAAGTTTAAAGTAAAAAGTTCGATTTTTTTTGTAATTTTTAAGGTTTTGAACATGACTAAAGGTGCGGAAATGCTTCCAGAATCTATACGGGACGTCGGAAAATTATGGTTGATGGCTTAAAAGATAGGTATTGAATAGGGTTACCTGCCCTTAAAATTTCAAGGTTACCACTTTCCGGGATCAATTTTTTTTTTGAAGTTTAAGGTAAAAAGTTCGATTTTTTTTTGTAATTTTTAAGGTTTTGAACATGACTAAAGGTGCGGAAATGCTTCCAGAATCTATACGGGACGTCGGAAAATTATGGTTGATGGCTTAAAAGATAGGTATTGAATAGGGTTACCTGCGCTAAAAATTTCAAGGTTACCACTTTCCGGGATCAATTTTTTTTTTTAAGTTTAAGGTAAAAAGTTCGATTTTTTTTGTAATTTTTAAGGTTTTGAACATGACTAAAGGTGCGGAAATGCTTCCAGAATCTAAACGGGACGTCGGAAAATTATGGTTGATGGCTTTAAAGATAGGTATTGAATAGGGTTACCTGCCCTTAAAATTTCAAGGTTACCACTTTCCGGGATCAATTTTTTTTTTGAAGTTTAAGGTAAAAAGTTCGATTTTTTTTGTAATTTTTAAGGTTTTGAACATGACTAAAGGTGCGGAAATGCTTCCAGAATCTATACGGGACGTCGGAAAATTATGGTTGATGGCTTAAAAGATAGGTATTGAATAGGGTTACCTGCCCTAAAAATTTCAAGTTTACCACTTTCCGGGATCAATTCTTTTTTTGAAGTTTAAGGTAAGAAGTTCGATTTTTTTGTAATTTTTAAGGTTTTGAACATGACTAAAGGTGCGGAAATGCTTCCAGAATCTATACGGGACGTCGGAAAATTATGGTTGATGGCTTAAAAGATAGGTATTGAATAGGGTTACCTGCCCTAAAAATTTCAAGGTTACCACTTTCCAGGAACAATTTTTTTTTGAAGTTTTAGGTAAAAAGTTCGATTTTTTTTGTAATTTTTAAGGTTTTGAACATGACTAAAGGTGCGGAAATGCTTCCAGAATCTAAACGGGACGTCGGAAAATTATGGTTGATGGCTTAAAAGATAGGTATTGAATAGGGTTACCTGCCCTAAAAATTTCAAGGTTACCACTTTCCGGGATCAATTTTTTTTTTGAAGTTTAAGGTAAGAAGTTCGATTTTTTTTGTAATTTTTAAGGTTTTGAACATGACTAAAGGTGCGGAAATGCTTCCAGAATCTAAACGGGACGTCGGAAAATTATGGTTGATGGCTTAAAAGATAGGTATTGAATAGGGTTACCTGCCCTAAAAATTTCAAGGTTACCACTTTCCGGGATCAATTTTTTTCTTGAAGTTTAAGGTAAAAAGTTCGATTTTTTTTGTAATTTTTAAGGTTTTGAACATGACTAAAGGTGCGGAAATGCTTCCAGAATCTATACGGGACGTCGGAAAATTATGGTTGATGGCTTAAAAGATAGGTATTGAATAGGGTTACCTGCCCTAAAAATTTCAAGGTTACCACTTTCCGGGATCAATTTTTTTTTTGAAGTTTAAGGTAAAAAGTTCGATTTTTTTTGTAATTTTTAAGGTTTTGAACATGACTAAAGGTGCGGAAATGCTTCCAGAATCTATACGGGACGTCGGAAAATTATGGTTGATGGCTTAAAAGATAGGTATTGAATAGGGTTACCTGCCCTAAAAATTTCAAGGTTACCACTTTCCGGGATCAATTCTTTTTTTGAAGTTTAAGGTAAGAAGTTCGATTTTTTTGTAATTTTTAAGGTTTTGAACATGACTAAAGGTGCGGAAATGCTTCCAGAATCTAAACGGGACGTCGGAAAATTATGGTTGATGGCTTAAAAGATAGGTATTGAATAGGGTTACCTGCCCTAAAAATTTCAAGGTTAACACTTTCCAGGAACAATTTTTTTTTTTGAAGTTTAAGGTAAAAAGTTCGATTTTTTTTTGTAATTTTTAAGGTTTTGAACATGACTAAAGATGCGGCAATGCTTCCAGAATCTAAACGGGACGTCGGAAAATTATGGTTGATGGCTTTAAAGATAGGTATTGAATAGGGTTACCTGCCCTTAAAATTTCAAGGTTACCACTTTCCGGGATCAATTTTTTTTTGAAGTTTAAGTTAAAAAGTTCGATTTTTTTGTAATTTTTAAGGTTTTGAACATGACTAAAGGTGCGGAAATGCTTCCAGAATCTATACGGGACGTCGGAAAATTATGGTTGATGGCTTAAAAGATAGGTATTGAATAGGGTTACCTGCCCTAAAAATTTCAAGGTTACCACTTTCCGGGATCAATTTTTTTTTTGAAGTTTAAGGTAAAAAGTTCGATTTTTTTTGTAATTTTTAAGGTTTTGAACATGACTAAAGGTGCGGAAATGCTTCCAGAATCTATACGGGACGTCAGAAAATTATGGTTGATGGCATAAAAGATAGGTATTGCATAGGGTTACCTGCCCTAAAAATTTCAGGGTTACCACTTTCCGGTATCAATTTTTTTTTTGAAGTTTAAGGTAAAAAGTTTGATTTTTGTTTGTAATTTTTAAGGTTTTGAACATGACTAAAGGTGCGGAAATGCTTCCAGAATCTAAACGGGACGTCGGAAAATTATGGTTGATGGCTTAAAAGATAGGTATTGAATAGGGTTACCTGCCCTAAAAATTTCAAGGTTACCACTTTCCGGGATTAATTTTTTTTTTGAAGTTTAAGGTAAAAAGTTCGATTTTTTTTGTAATTTTTAAGGTTTTGAACATGACTAAAGGTGCGGAAATGCTTCCAGAATCTATACGGGACGTCGGAAAATTATGGTTGATGGCTTAAAAGATAGGTATTGAAGAGGGTTACCTGCCCTAAAAATTTCAAGGTTACCACTTTCCGGGATCAATTTTTTTTTTTAAGTTTAAGGTAAAAAGTTCGATTTTTTTTGTAATTTTTAAGGTTTTGAACATGACTAAAGGTGCGGAAATGCTTCCAGAATCTATACGGGACGTCGGAAAATTATGGTTGATGGCTTAAAAGATAGGTATTGAATAGGGCTACCTGCCCTAAAAATTTCAAGGTTACCACTTTCCGGGATCAATTTTTTTTTTGAAGTTTAAGGTAAAAAGTTCGATTTTTTTTGTAATTTTTAAGGTTTTGAACATGACTAAAGGTGCGGAAATGCTTCCAGAATCTAAACGGGACGTCGGAAATTTATGGTTGATGGCTTAAAAGATAGGTATTGAATAGGGTTACCTGCCCTAAAAATTTCAAGGTTACCACTTTCCGGGATCAATTTTTTTTTTTGAAGTTTAAGGTAAAAAGTTCGATTTTTTTTGTAATTTTTAAGGTTTTGAACATGACTAAAGGTGCGGAAATGCTTCCAGAATCTATACGGGACGTCGGAAAATTATGGTTGATGGCTTAAAAGATAGGTATTGAATAGGGTTACCTGCCCTTAAAATTTCAAGGTTACCACTTTCCGGGATCAATTTTTTTTTTAAGTTTAAGATAAAAAGTTCGATTTTTTTTGTAATTTTTAATGTTTTGAACATGACTAAAGGTGCGGAAATGCTTCCAGAATCTATACGAGACGTCGGAAAATTATGGTTGATGACTTAAAAGATAGGTATTAAATAGGGTTACCTGCCCTAAAAATTTCAGGGTTACCACGTTCCGGGATCAATTTTTTTTTTAAGTTTAGGGTAAAAAGTTCGATTTTTTTTGTAATTTTTAAGGTTTTGAACATGACTAAAGGTGCGGAAATGCTTCCAGAATCTATACGGGACGTCGGAAAATTATGGTTGATGGCTTAAAAGATAGGTATTGAATAGGGTTACCTGCCCTAAAAATTTCAAGGTTACCACTATCCGGGATCAATTTTTTTTTTGAAGTTTAAGGTAAAAAGTTCGATTTTTTTGTAATTTTTAAGGTTTTGAACATGACTAAAGGTGCGGAAATGCTTCCAGAATCTAAACGGGACGTCGGAAAATTATGGTTGATGGCTTAAAAGATATGTATTAATAGGGTTACCTGCCCTAAAAATTTCAAGGTTACCACTTTCCGGGATCAATTTTTTTTTTGAAGTTTAAGGTAAAAAGTTCGATTTTTTTTGTAATTTTTAAGGTTTTGAACATGACTAAAGGTGCGGAAATGCTTCCAGAATCTATACGGGACGTCGGAAAATTATGGTTGATGGCTTAAAAGATAGGTATTGAATAGGGTTGCCTGCCCTAAAAATTTCAAGGTTACCACTTTCCGGGATCAATTTTTATTTTGAAGTTTTAGGTAAAAAGTTCGATTTTTTTGTTGTAATTTTTAAGGTTTTGAACATGACTAAAGGTGCGGAAATGCTTCCAGAATCTAAACGGGACGTCGGAAAATTATGGTTGATGGCTTAAAAGATAGGTATTGAATAGGGTTACCTGCCCTAAAAATTTCAAGGTTACCACTTTCCGGGATCAATTTTTATTTTGAAGTTTTAGGTAAAAAGTTCGATTTTTTTGTTGTAATTTTTAAGGTTTTGAACATGACTAAAGGTGCGGAAATGCTTCCAGAATCTAAACGGGACGTCGGAAAATTATGGTTGATGGCTTAAAAGATAGGTATTGAATAGGGTTACCTGCCCTAAAAATTTCAAGGTTACCACTTTCCGGGATCAATTTTTTTTTTGAAGTTTAAGGTAAAAAGTTCGATTTTTTTTGTAATTTTTAAGGTTTTGAACATGACTTAAGGTGCGGAAATGCTTCCAGAATTGATGGCTTAAAAGATAGGTATTGAATAGGGTTCCCTGCCTTTAAAATTTCAGGGTCACCACTTTCCGGGATCAATTTTTTTTCTGAAGCTTAAGGTAAAAAGTTTGATTTTTGTTTGTAATTTTTAAGGTTTTGAACATGACTAAAGGTGCGGAAATGCTTCCAGAATCTAAACGGGACGTTGGAAAATTATGGTTGATGGCTTAAAAGATAGGTATTGAATAGGGTTACCTGCCCTAAAATTTCAAGGTTACCACTTTCCGGGATCAATTTTTTTTTTTGAAGTTTAAGGTAAAAAGTTCGATTTTTTTGTAATTTTTAAGGTTTTGAACATGACTAAAGGTGCGGAAATGCTTCCAGAATCTATACGGGACGTCGGAAAATTATGGTTGATGGCTTAAAAGATAGGTATTGAATAGGGTTACCTGCCCTAAAAATTTCAAGGTTACCACTTTCCGGGATCAATTTTTTTTTTTGAAGTTTTAGGTAAAAAGTTCGATTTTTTTTTGTAATTTTTAAGGTTTTGAACATGACTAAAGGTGCGGAAATGCTTCCAGAATCTAAACGGGACGTTGGAAAATTATGGTTGATGGCTTAAAAGATAGGTATTGAATAGGGTTACCTGCCCTTAAAATTTCAAGGTTACCACTTTCCGGGATCAATTTTTTTTTTGAAGTTTAAGGTAAAAAGTTCGATTTTTTTTGTAATTTTTAAGGTTTTGAACATGACTAAAGGTGCGGAAATGCTTCCAGAATCTAAACGGGACGTCGGAAAATTATGGTTGATGGCTTAAAAGATATGTATTAATAGGGTTACCTGCCCAAAAAATTTCAAGGTTACCACTTTCCGGGATCAATTTTTTTTTTGAAGTTTAAGGTAAAAAGTTCGATTTTTTTTGTAATTTTTAAGGTTTTGAACATGACTAAAGGTGCGGAAATGCTTCCAGAATCTATACGGGACGTCGGAAAATTATGGTTGATGACTTAAAAGATAGGTATTAAATAGGGTTACCTGCCCTAAAAATTTCAGGGTTACCACGTTCCGGGATCAATTTTTTTTTAAGTTTAGGGTAAAAAGTTCGATTTTTTTTGTAATTTTTAAGGTTTTGAACATGACTAAAGGTGCGGAAATGCTTCCAGAATCTATACGGGACGTCGGAAAATTATGGTTGATGGCTTAAAAGATAGGTATTGAATAGGGTTACCTGCCCTAAAAATTTCAAGGTTACCACTTTCCGGGATTAATTTTTTTTTTGAAGTTTAAGGTAAAAAGTTCGATTTTTTTTGTAATTTTTAAGGTTTTGAACATGACTAAAAGTGCGGAAATGCTTCCAGAATTGATGGCTTAAAAGATAGGTATTGAATAGGGTTCCCTGCCTTTAAAATTTCAGGGTCACCACTTTCCGGGATCAATTTTTTTTCTGAAGCTTAAGGTAAAAAGTTTGATTTTTGTTTGTAATTTTTAAGGTTTTGAACATGACTAAAGGTGCGGAAATGCTTCCAGAATCTAAACGGGACGTTGGAAAATTATGGTTGATGGCTTAAAAGATAGGTATTGAATAGGGTTACCTGCCCTAAAATTTCAAGGTTACCACTTTCCGGGATCAATTTTTTTTTTTGAAGTTTAAGGTAAAAAGTTCGATTTTTTTGTAATTTTTAAGGTTTTGAACATGACTAAAGGTGCGGAAATGCTTCCAGAATCTATACGGGACGTCGGAAAATTATGGTTGATGGCTTAAAAGATAGGTATTGAATAGGGTTACCTGCCCTAAAAATTTCAAGGTTACCACTTTCCGGGATCAATTTTTTTTTTTGAAGTTTTAGGTAAAAAGTTCGATTTTTTTTTGTAATTTTTAAGGTTTTGAACATGACTAAAGGTGCGGAAATGCTTCCAGAATCTAAACGGGACGTTGGAAAATTATGGTTGATGGCTTAAAAGATAGGTATTGAATAGGGTTACCTGCCCTTAAAATTTCAAGGTTACCACTTTCCGGGATCAATTTTTTTTTTGAAGTTTAAGGTAAAAAGTTCGATTTTTTTTGTAATTTTTAAGGTTTTGAACATGACTAAAGGTGCGGAAATGCTTCCAGAATCTAAACGGGACGTCGGAAAATTATGGTTGATGGCTTAAAAGATAGGTATTGAATAGGGTTACCTGCCCTAAAAATTTCAAGGTTACCACTTTCCGGGATCAATTTTTTTTTTGAAGTTTAAGGTAAAAAGTTCGATTTTTTTTGTAATTTTGAAGGTTTTGAACATGACTAAAGGTGCGGAAATGCTTCCAGAATCTAAACGGGACGTCGGAAAATTATGGTTGATGGCTTAAAAGATAGGTATTGAATAGGGTTACCTGCCCTTAAAATTTCAAGGTTACCACTTTCCGGGATCAATTTTTTTTTTAAGTTTAAGGTAAAAAGTTCGATTTTTTTTGTAATTTTTAAGGTTTTGAACATGACTAAAGGTGCGGAAATGCTTCCAGAATCTATACGGGACGTCGGAAAATTATGGTTGATAGCTTAAAAGATAGGTATTGAATAGGGTTACCTGCTCTAAGAATTTCAAGGTTACCACTTTCCGGGATCAATTTTTTTTTGAAGTTTAAGGTAAAAAGTTCGATTTTTTTTGTAATTTTTAAGGTTTTGAACATGACTAAAGGTGCGGAAATGCTTCCAGAATCTATACGGGACGTCGGAAAATTATGGTTGATGGCTTAAAAGATAGGTATTGAATAGGGTTACCTGCCCTAAAAATTTCAAGGTTACCACTTTCCGGGATCAATTTTTTTTTTGAAGTTTTAGGTAAAAAGTTCGATTTTTTTTGTAATTTTTAAGGTTTTGAACATGACTAAAGGTGCGGAAATGCTTCCAGAATCTAAACGGGACGTCGGAAAATTATGATTGATGGCTTAAAAGATAGGTATTGAATAGGGTTACCTGCCCTAAAAATTTCAAGGTTACCACTTTCCGGGATCAATTTTTTTTTTGAAGTTTAAGGTAAAAAGTTCGATTTTTTTTGTAATTTTGAAGGTTTTGAACATGACTAAAGGTGCGGAAATGCTTCCAGAATCTAAACGGGACGTCGGAAAATTATGGTTGATGGCTTAAAAGATAGGTATTGAATAGGGTTACCTGCCCTAAAAATTTCAAGGTTACCACTTTCCGGGATTAATTTTTTTTTTGAAGTTTAAGGTAAAAAGTTCGATTTTTTTTGTAATTTTTAAGGTTTTGAACATGACTAAAGGTGCGGAAATGCTTCCAGAATCTAAACGGGACGTCGGAAAATTATGGTTGATGGCTTAAAAGATAGGTATTGAATAGGGTTACCTGCCCTAAAAATTTCAAGGTTACCACTCTCCGGGATCAATTTTCTTTTTAAGTTTAAGGTAAAAAGTTCGATTTTTTTGTAATTTTTAAGGTTTTGAACATGACTAAAGGTGCGGAAATGCTTCCAGAATCTATACGGGACGTCGGAAAATTATGGTTGATGGCTTAAAAGATAGGTATTGAATAGGGTTACCTGACCTAAAAATTTCAAGGTTACCACTTTCCGGGATCAATTTTTTTTTGAAGTTTAAGGTAAAAAGTTCGATTTTTTTTGTAATTTTTAAGGTTTTGAACATGACTAAAGGTGCGGAAATGCTTCCAGAATCTAAACGGGACGTCGGAAAATTATGGTTGATGGCTTAAAAGATAGGTATTGAATAGGGTTACCTGCCCTAAAAATTTCAAGGTTACCACTTTCCGGGATCAATTTTTTTTTTGAAGTTTAAGGTAAGAAGTTCGATTTTTTTTGTAATTTTGAAGGTTTTGAACATGACTAAAGGTGCGGAAATGCTTCCAGAATCTAAACGGGACGTCGGAAAATTATGGTTGATGGCTTAAAAGATAGGTATTGAATAGGGTTACCTGCCCTAAAAATTTCAAGGTTACCACTTTCCGGGATTAATTTGTTTTTTGAAGTTTAAGGTAAAAAGTTCGATTTTTTTTGTAATTTTTAAGGTTTTGAACATGACTAAAGGTGCGGAAATGCTTCCAGAATCTATACGGGACGTCGGAAAATTATGGTTGATGGCTTAAAAGATAGGTATTGAATAGGGTTACCTGCCCTAAAAATTTCAAGGTTACCACTTTCCGGGATCAATTTTTTTTTTTGAAGTTTTAGGTAAAAAGTTCGATTTTTTTTGTAATTTTTAAGGTTTTGAACATGACTAAAGGTGCGGAAATGCTTCCAGAATCTAAACGGGACGTCGGAAAATTATGGTTGATGGCTTAAAAGATAGGTATTGAATAGGGTTACCTGCCCTAAAAATTTCAAGGTTACCACTTTCCGGGATCAATTTTTTTTTTGAAGTTTAAGGTAAAAAGTTCGATTTTTTTTGTAATTTTGAAGGTTTTGAACATGACTAAAGGTGCGGAAATGCTTCCAGAATCTAAACGGGACGTCGGAAAATTATGGTTGATGGCTTAAAAGATAGGTATTGAATAGGGTTACCTGCCCTAAAAATTTCAAGGTTACCACTTTCCGGGATTAATTTTTTTTTTGAAGTTTAAGGTAAAAAGTTCGATTTTTTTTGTAATTTTTAAGGTTTTGAACATGACTAAAGGTGCGGAAATGCTTCCAGAATCTAAACGGGACGTCGGAAAATTATGGTTGATGGCTTAAAAGATAGGTATTGAATAGGGTTACCTGCCCTAAAAATTTCAAGGTTACCACTTTCCGGGATCAATTTTTTTTTTTAAGTTTAAGGTAAAAAGTTCGATTTTTTTTGTAATTTTTAAGGTTTTGAACATGACTAAAGGTGCGGAAATGCTTCCAGAATCTATACGGGACGTCGGAAAATTATGATTGATGGCTTAAAAGATAGGTATTGAATAGGGTTACCTGCCCTAAAAATTTCAAGGTTACCACTTTCCGGGATCAATTTTTTTTTTGAAGTTTTAGGTAAAAAGTTCGATTTTTTTTGTAATTTTTAAGGTTTTGAACATGACTAAAGGTGCGGAAATGCTTCCAGAATCTAAACGGGACGTCGGAAAATTATGGTTGATAGCTTAAAAGATAGGTATTGAATAGGGTTACCTGCCCTAAAAATTTCAAGGTTACCACTTTCCGGGATCAATTTTTTTTTTGAAGTTTAAGGTAAAAAGTTCGATTTTTTTTGTAATTTTGAAGGTTTTGAACATGACTAAAGGTGCGGAAATGCTTCCAGAATCTAAACGGGACGTCGGAAAATTATGGTTGATGGCTTAAAAGATAGGTATTGAATAGGGTTACCTGCCCTAAAAATTTCAAGGTTACCACTTTCCGGGATTAATTTTTTTTTTGAAGTTTAAGGTAAAAAGTTCGATTTTTTTTGTAATTTTTAAGGTTTTGAACATGACTAAAGGTGCGGAAATGCTTCCAGAATCTAAACGGGACGTCGGAAAATTATGGTTGATGGCTTAAAAGATAGGTATTGAATAGGGTTACCTGCCCTAAAAATTTCAAGGTTACCACTCTCCGGGATCAATTTTCTTTTTAAGTTTAAGGTAAAAAGTTCGATTTTTTTGTAATTTTTAAGGTTTTGAACATGACTAAAGGTGCGGAAATGCTTCCAGAATCTATACGGGACGTCGGAAAATTATGGTTGATGGCTTAAAAGATAGGTATTGAATAGGGTTACCTGACCTAAAAATTTCAAGGTTACCACTTTCCGGGATCAATTTTTTTTTGAAGTTTAAGGTAAAAAGTTCGATTTTTTTTGTAATTTTTAAGGTTTTGAACATGACTAAAGGTGCGGTAATGCTTCCAGAATCTAAACGGGACGTCGGAAAATTATGGTTGATGGCTTAAAAGATAGGTATTGAATAGGGTTACCTGCCCTAAAAATTTCAAGGTTACCACTTTCCGGGATCAATTTTTTTTTTGAAGTTTAAGGTAAGAAGTTCGATTTTTTTTGTAATTTTGAAGGTTTTGAACATGACTAAAGGTGCGGAAATGCTTCCAGAATTGATGGCTTAAAAGATAGGTATTGAATAGGGTTCCCTGCCTTTAAAATTTCAAAAAAAGATAGGTATTGAATAGGGTTACCTGCCCTAAAAATTTCAAGGTTACCACTTTCCGGGATCAATTTTTTTTTTGAAGTTTAAGGTAAAAAGTTCGATTTTTTTTGTAATTTTGAAGGTTTTGAACATGACTAAAGGTGCGGAAATGCTTCCAGAATCTAAACGGGACGTCGGAAAATTATGGTTGATGGCTTAAAAGATAGGTATTGAATAGGGTTACCTGCCCTAAAAATTTCAAGGTTACCACTTTCCGGGATTAATTTTTTTTTTGAAGTTTAAGGTAAAAAGTTCGATTTTTTTTGTAATTTTTAAGGTTTTGAACATGACTAAAGGTGCGGAAATGCTTCCAGAATCTAAACGGGACGTCGGAAAATTATGGTTGATGGCTTAAAAGATAGGTATTGAATAGGGTTACCTGCCCTAAAAATTTCAAGGTTACCACTTTCCGGGATCAATTTTTTTTTTTAAGTTTAAGGTAAAAAGTTCGATTTTTTTTGTAATTTTTAAGGTTTTGAACATGACTAAAGGTGCGGAAATGCTTCCAGAATCTATACGGGACGTCGGAAAATTATGATTGATGGCTTAAAAGATAGGTATTGAATAGGGTTACCTGCCCTAAAAATTTCAAGGTTACCACTTTCCGGGATCAATTTTTTTTTTGAAGTTTTAGGTAAAAAGTTCGATTTTTTTTGTAATTTTTAAGGTTTTGAACATGACTAAAGGTGCGGAAATGCTTCCAGAATCTAAACGGGACGTCGGAAAATTATGGTTGATAGCTTAAAAGATAGGTATTGAATAGGGTTACCTGCCCTAAAAATTTCAAGGTTACCACTTTCCGGGATCAATTTTTTTTTTGAAGTTTAAGGTAAAAAGTTCGATTTTTTTTGTAATTTTGAAGGTTTTGAACATGACTAAAGGTGCGGAAATGCTTCCAGAATCTAAACGGGACGTCGGAAAATTATGGTTGATGGCTTAAAAGATAGGTATTGAATAGGGTTACCTGCCCTAAAAATTTCAAGGTTACCACTTTCCGGGATTAATTTTTTTTTTGAAGTTTAAGGTAAAAAGTTCGATTTTTTTTGTAATTTTTAAGGTTTTGAACATGACTAAAGGTGCGGAAATGCTTCCAGAATCTAAACGGGACGTCGGAAAATTATGGTTGATGGCTTAAAAGATAGGTATTGAATAGGGTTACCTGCCCTAAAAATTTCAAGGTTACCACTCTCCGGGATCAATTTTCTTTTTAAGTTTAAGGTAAAAAGTTCGATTTTTTTGTAATTTTTAAGGTTTTGAACATGACTAAAGGTGCGGAAATGCTTCCAGAATCTATACGGGACGTCGGAAAATTATGGTTGATGGCTTAAAAGATAGGTATTGAATAGGGTTACCTGACCTAAAAATTTCAAGGTTACCACTTTCCGGGATCAATTTTTTTTTGAAGTTTAAGGTAAAAAGTTCGATTTTTTTTGTAATTTTTAAGGTTTTGAACATGACTAAAGGTGCGGAAATGCTTCCAGAATCTAAACGGGACGTCGGAAAATTATGGTTGATGGCTTAAAAGATAGGTATTGAATAGGGTTACCTGCCCTAAAAATTTCAAGGTTACCACTTTCCGGGATCAATTTTTTTTTTGAAGTTTAAGGTAAGAAGTTCGATTTTTTTTGTAATTTTGAAGGTTTTGAACATGACTAAAGGTGCGGAAATGCTTCCAGAATCTAAACGGGACGTCGGAAAATTATGGTTGATGGCTTAAAAGATAGGTATTGAATAGGGTTACCTGCCCTAAAAATTTCAAGGTTACCACTTTCCGGGATTAATTTGTTTTTTGAAGTTTAAGGTAAAAAGTTCGATTTTTTTTGTAATTTTTAAGGTTTTGAACATGACTAAAGGTGCGGAAATGCTTCCAGAATCTATACGGGACGTCGGAAAATTATGGTTGATGGCTTAAAAGATAGGTATTGAATAGGGTTACCTGCCCTAAAAATTTCAAGGTTACCACTTTCCGGGATCAATTTTTTTTTTTGAAGTTTTAGGTAAAAAGTTCGATTTTTTTTGTAATTTTTAAGGTTTTGAACATGACTAAAGGTGCGGAAATGCTTCCAGAATCTAAACGGGACGTCGGAAAATTATGGTTGATGGCTTAAAAGATAGGTATTGAATAGGGTTACCTGCCCTAAAAATTTCAAGGTTACCACTTTCCGGGATCAATTTTTTTTTTGAAGTTTAAGGTAAAAAGTTCGATTTTTTTTGTAATTTTGAAGGTTTTGAACATGACTAAAGGTGCGGAAATGCTTCCAGAATCTAAACGGGACGTCGGAAAATTATGGTTGATGGCTTAAAAGATAGGTATTGAATAGGGTTACCTGCCCTAAAAATTTCAAGGTTACCACTTTCCGGGATCAATTTTTTTTTGAAGTTTAAGGTAAGAAGTTCGATTTTTTTTGTAATTTTGAAGGTTTTGAACATGACTAAAGGTGCGGAAATGCTTCCAGAATCTAAACGGGACGTCGGAAAATTATGGTTGATGGCTTAAAAGATAGGTATTGAATAGGGTTACCTGCCCTAAAAATTTCAAGGTTACCACTTTCCGGGATCAATTTTTTTTTTTGAAGTTTTAGGTAAAAAGTTCGATTTTTTTTGTAATTTTTAAGGTTTTGAACATGACTAAAGGTGCGGAAATGCTTCCAGAATCTAAACGGGACGTCGGAAAATTATGGTTGATGGCTTAAAAGATAGGTATTGAATAGGGTTACCTGCCCTAAAAATTTCAAGGTTACCACTTTCCGGGATTAATTTTTTTTTTGAAGTTTAAGGTAAAAAGTTCGATTTTTTTTGTAATTTTTAAGGTTTTGAACATGACTAAAGGTGCGGAAATGCTTCCAGAATCTAAACGGGACGTCGGAAAATTATGGTTGATGGCTTAAAAGATAGGTATTGAATAGGGTTACCTGCCCTAAAAATTTCAAGGTTACCACTTTCCGGGATCAATTTTTTTTTTTAAGTTTAAGGTAAAAAGTTCGATTTTTTTTGTAATTTTTAAGGTTTTGAACATGACTAAAGGTGCGGAAATGCTTCCAGAATCTATACGGGACGTCGGAAAATTATGATTGATGGCTTAAAAGATAGGTATTGAATAGGGTTACCTGCCCTAAAAATTTCAAGGTTACCACTTTCCGGGATCAATTTTTTTTTTGAAGTTTTAGGTAAAAAGTTCGATTTTTTTTGTAATTTTTAAGGTTTTGAACATGACTAAAGGTGCGGAAATGCTTCCAGAATCTAAACGGGACGTCGGAAAATTATGGTTGATAGCTTAAAAGATAGGTATTGAATAGGGTTACCTGCCCTAAAAATTTCAAGGTTACCACTTTCCGGGATCAATTTTTTTTTTGAAGTTTAAGGTAAAAAGTTCGATTTTTTTTGTAATTTTGAAGGTTTTGAACATGACTAAAGGTGCGGAAATGCTTCCAGAATCTAAACGGGACGTCGGAAAATTATGGTTGATGGCTTAAAAGATAGGTATTGAATAGGGTTACCTGCCCTAAAAATTTCAAGGTTACCACTTTCCGGGATTAATTTTTTTTTTGAAGTTTAAGGTAAAAAGTTCGATTTTTTTTGTAATTTTTAAGGTTTTGAACATGACTAAAGGTGCGGAAATGCTTCCAGAATCTAGACGGGACGTCGGAAAATTATGGTTGATGGCTTAAAAGATAGGTATTGAATAGGGTTACCTGCCCTAAAAATTTCAAGGTAACCACTTTCCGGGATCAATTTTTTTTTTAAGTTTAAGGTAAAAAGTTCGATTTTTTTTGTACTTTTTAAGGTTTTGAACATGACTAAAGGTGCGGAAATGCTTCCAGAATCTATACGGGACGTCGGAAAATTATGGTTGATAACTTAAAAGATAGGTATTGAATAGGGTTACCTGCCCTAAAAATTTCAAGGCTACAACTTTCCGGGATCAATTTTTTTTTTGAAGTTTAAGGTAAAAAGTTCGATTTTTTTTGTACTTTTTAAGGTTTTGAACATGACTAAAGGTGCGGAAATGCTTCCAGAATCTATACGGGACGTCGGAAAATTATGGTTGATAACTTAAAAGATAGGTATTGAATAGGGTTACCAGCCCTAAAAATTTCAAGGTTACAACTTTCCGGGATCAATTTTTTTTTTGAAGTTTAAGGTAAAAAGTTCGATTTTTTTTGTAATTTTTAAGGTTTTGAACATGACTAAAGGTGCGGAAATGCTTCCAGAATTGATGGCTTAAAAGATAGGTATTGAATAGGGTTCCCTGCCTTTAAAATTTCAGGGTCACCACTTTCCGGGATCAATTTTTTTTCTGAAGTTTAAGGTAAAAAGTTTGATTTTTGTTTGTAATTTTTAAGGTTTTGAACATGACTAAAGGTGCGGAAATGCTTCCAGAATCTAAACGGGACGTCGGAAAATTATGGTTGGTGGCTTAAAAGATAGGTATTGAATAGGGTTACCTGCCCTAAAAATTTCAAGGTTACCACTTTCCGGGATCAATTTTTTTTTGAAGTTTAAGGTAAAAAGTTCGATTTTTTTTGTAATTTTTAAGGTTTTGAACATGACTAAAGGTGCGGAAATGCTTCCAGAATCTATACGGGACGTCGGAAAATTATGGTTGATGGCTTAAAAGATAGGTATTGAATAGGGTTACCTGCCCTAAAAATTTCAAGGTTACCACTTTCCGGGATCAATTTTTTTTTTTAAGTTTTAGGTAAAAAGTTCGATTTTTTTGTAATTTATAAGGTTTTGAACATGACTAAAGGTGCGGAAATGCTTCCAGAATCTAAACGGGACGTCGGAAAATTATGGTTGATGGCTTAAAAGATAGGTATTGAATAGGGTTACCTGCCCTAAAAATTTCAAGGTTACCACTTTCCGGGATCAATTTTTTTTTTTAAGTTTAAGGTAAAAAGTTCGTTTTTTTTTGTAATTTTGAAGGTTTTTAACATGACTAAAGGTGCGGAAATGCTTCCAGAATCTAAACGGGACGTCGGAAAATTATGGTTGATGGCTTAAAAGATAGGTATTGCATAGGGTTACCTGCCCTAAAAATTTCAGGGTTACCACTTTCCGGGATCAATTTTTTTTTTGAAGTTTAAGGTAAAAAGTTTGATTTTTGTTTGTAATTTTTAAGGTTTTGAACATGACTAAAGGTGCGGAAATGCTTCCAGAATCTAAACGGGACGTCGGGAAATTATGATTGATGGCTTAAAAGATAGGTATTGAATAGGGTTACCTGCCCTAAAAATTTCAAGGTTACCACTTTCCAGGATCAATTTTTTTTTTGAAGTTTAAGGTAAAAAGTTCGATTTTTTTTGTAATTTTTAAGGCTTTGAACATGACTAAAGGTGCGGAAATGCTTCCAGAATCTATACGGGACGTCGGAAAATTATGGTTGATGGCTTAAAAGATAGGTATTGAATAGGGTTACCTGCCCTAAAAATTTCAAGGTTACCACTTTCCGGGATCAATTTTTTTTTTGAAGTTTAAGGTAAAAAGTTCGATTTTTTTTGTAATTTTGAAGGTTTTGAACATGACTAAAGGTGCGGAAATGCTTCCAGAATCTAAACGGGACGTCGGATGGTTGATGGCTTAAAAGATAGGTATTGAATAGGGTTACCTGCCCTAAAAATTTCAAGGTTACCACTTTCCGGGATCAATTTTTTTTTTAAGTTTAAGGTAAAAAGTTCGATTTTTTTTTGTAATTTTTAAGGTTTTGAACATGACTAAAGGTGCGGAAATGCTTCCAGAATCTATACGGGACGTCGGAAAATTATGGTTGATGGCTTAAAAGATAGGTATTAAATAGGGTTACCTGCCCTAAAAATTTCAAGGTTACCACTTTCCGGGATCAATTTTTTTTTTAAGTTTAAGGTAAAAAGTTCGATTTTTTTTGTAATTTTTAAGGTTTTGAACATGACTAAAGGTGCGGAAATGCTTCCAGAATCTAAACGGGACGTTGGAAAATTATGGTTGATGGCTTAAAAGATAGGTATTGAATAGGGTTACCTGCCCTTAAAATTTCAAGGTTACCACTTTCCGGGATCAATTTTTTTTTTGAAGTTTAAGGTAAAAAGTTCGATTTTTTTTGTAATTTTTAAGGTTTTGAACATGACTAAAGGTGCGGAAATGCTTCCAGAATTGATGGCTTAAAAGATAGGTATTGAATAGGGTTCCCTGCCTTTAAAATTTCAAAAAAAGATAGGTATTGAATAGGGTTACCTGCCCTAAAAATTTCAAGGTTACCACTTTCCGGGATCAATTTTTTTTTTTGAAGTTTAAGGTAAAAAGTTCGATTTTTTTTGTAATTTTTAAGGTTTTGAACATGACTAAAGGTGCGGAAATGCTTCCAGAATCTAAACGGGACGTCGGAAAATTATGGTTGATGGCTTAAAAGATAGGTATTGAATAGGGTTACCTGCCCTAAAAATTTCAAGGTTACAACTTTCCGGGATCAATTTTTTTTTTGAAGTTTAAGGTAAAAAGTTCGATTTTTTTGTAATTTTTAAGGTTTTGAACATGACTAAGGGTGCGGAAATGCTTCCAGAATTGATGGCTTAAAAGATAGGTATTGAATAGGGTTCCCTGCCTTTAAAATTTCAGGGTCACCACTTTCCGGGATCAATTTTTTTTCTGAAGTTTAAGGTAAAAAGTTTGATTTTTGTTTGTAATTTTTAAGGTTTTGAACATGACTAAAGGTGCGGAAATGCTTCCAGAATCTATACGGGACGTCGGAAAATTATGGTTGATGGCTTAAAAGATAGGTATTGAATAGGGTTACCTGCCCTAAAAATTTCAAGGTTACCACTTTCCGGGATCAATTTTTTTTTTGAAGTTTTAGGTAAAAAGTTCGATTTTTTTTGTAATTTTTAAGGTTTTGAACATGACTAAAGGTGCGGAAAAGCTTCCAGAATCTAAACGGGACGTCGGAAAATTATGGTTGATGGCTTAAAAGATAGGTATTGAATAGGGTTACCTGCCCTAAAAATTTCAAGGTTACCACTTTCCGGGATCAATTTTTTTTTTGAAGTTTAAGGTAAAAAGTTCGTTTTTTTTGTAATTTTGAAGGTTTTTAACATGACTAAAGGTGCGGAAATGCTTCCAGAATCTAAACGGGACGTCGGAAAATTATGGTTGATGGCTTAAAAGATAGGTATTGAATAGGGTTACCTGCCCTAAAAATTTCAAGGTTACCACTTTCCGGGATTAATTTTTTTTTTGAAGTTTAAGGTAAAAAGTTGGATTTTTTTTGTAATTTTTAAAGCTTTGAACATGACTAAAGGTGCGGAAATGCTTCCAGAATCTATACGGGACGTCGGAAAATTATGGTTGATGGCTTAAAAGATAGGTATTGAATAGGGTTACCTGCCCTAAAAATTTCAAGGTTACCACTTTCCGGGATAACTTTTTTTTTTGAAGTTTTAGGTAAAAAGTTCGATTTTTTTTGTAATTTTTAAGGTTTTGAACATGACTAAAGGTGCGGAAATGCTTCCAGAATCTAAACGGGACGTCGGAAAATTATGGTTGATGGCTTAAAAGATAGGTATTGCATAGGGTTACCTGGCCTAAAAATTTCAAGGTTACCACTTTCCGGTATCAATTTTTTTTTTTGAAGTTTAAGGTAAAAAGTTTGATTTTTGTTTGTAATTTTTAAGGTTTTGAACATGACTAAAGGACCGGAAATGCTTCCAGAATCTAAACGGGACGTCGGAAAATTATGGTTGATGGCTTAAAAGATAGGTATTGAATAGGGTTACATGCCCTAAAAATTTCAAGGTTACCACTTACCGGGACCAATTTTTTTTTGAAGTTTACGGTAAAAAGTTCGATTTTTTTTGTAATTTTTAAGGTTTTGAACATGACTTAAGGTGCGGAAATGCTTCCAGAATCTAAACGGGACGTCGGAAAATTATGGTTGATGGCTTAAAAGATAGGTATTGAATAGGGTTACCTGCCCTAAAAATTTCAAGGTTACCACTTTCCGGGATCAATTTTTTTTTTGAAGTTTAAGGTAAAAAGTTCGATTTTTTTTGTAATTTTTAAGGTTTTGAACATGACTAAAGGTGCGGAAATTCTTCCAGAATCTATACGGGACGTTGGAAAATTATGGTTGATGGCTTAAAAGATAGGTATTGAATAGGGTTACCTGCCCTTAAAATTTCAAGGTTACCACTTTCCGGGATCAATTTTTTTTTTGAAGTTTAAGGTAAAAAGTTCGATTTTTTTTGTAATTTTTAAGGTTTTGAACATGACTAAAGGTGCGGAAATGCTTCCAGAATTGATGGCTTAAAAGATAGGTATTGAATAGGGTTCCCTGCCTTTAAAATTCCAGGGTCACCACGTTCCGGGATCAATTTTTTTTCTGAAGTTTAAGGTAAAAAGTTTGATTTTTGTTTGTAATTTTTAAGGTTTTGAACATGACTAAAGGTGCGGAAATGCTTCCAGAATCTAAACGGGACGTCGGAAAATTATGGTTGATGGCTTAAAAGATAGGTATTGAATAGGGTTACCTGCCCTAAAAATTTCAAGGTTACCACCTTCCGGGATCAATTTTTTTTTTGAAGTTTAAGGTAAAAAGTTTGATTTTTTTTGTAATTTTTAAGGTTTTGAACATGACTAAAGGTGCGGAAAAGCTTCCAGAATCTATACGGGACGTCGCAAAATCATGGTTGATGGCTTAAAAGATAGGTATTGTATAGGGTTACCTGCTCTAAAAATTTCAAGGTTACCACTTTCCGGGATCAATTTTTTTTTTGAAGTTTTAAGTAAAAAGTTCGATTTTTTTTGTAATTTTTAAGGTTTTGAACATGACTAAAGGTGCGGAAATGCTTCCAGAATCTAAACGGGACGTCGGAAAATTATGGTTGATGGCTTAAAAGATAGGTATTGAATAGGGTTACCTGCCTTAAAAATTTCAAGGTTACCACTTTCCAGGATCAATTTTTTTTTTTAAGTTTAAGGTAAAAAGTTCGTTTTTTTTGTAATTTTGAAGGTTTTTAACATGACTAAAGGTGCGGAAATGCTTCCAGAATCTAAACGGGACATCGGAAAATTATGGTTGATGGCTTAAAAGATAGGTATTTCAGGGTTACCACTTTCCGGTATCAATTTTTTTTTTTGAAGTTTAAGGTAAAAAGTTTGATTTTTGTTTGTAATTTTTAAGGTTTTGAACATGACTAAAGGTGCGGAAATGCTTATGGTTGATGGCTTAAAAGATAGGTATTGAATAGGGTTACCTGCCCTAAAAATTTCAGGGTTACCACTTTCCGGGATCAATTTTTATTTTGAAGTTTTAGGTAAAAAGTTCGATTTTTTTGTTGTAATTTTTAAGGTTTTGAACATGACTAAAGGTGCGGAAATGCTTCCAGAATCTAAACGGGACGTCGGAAAATTATGGTTGATGGCTTAAAAGATAGGTATTGAATAGGGTTACCTGCCCTAAAAATTTCAAGGTTACCACTTTCCGGGATTATTTTTTTTTTGAAGTTTAAGGTAAAAAGTTCGATTTTTTTTGTAATTTTTAAGGTTTTGAACATGACTAAAGGTGCGGAAATGCTTCCAGAATTGATGGCTTAAAAGATAGGTATTGAATAGGGTTCCCTGCCTTTAAAATTTCAGGGTCACCACTTTCCGGGATCAATTTTTTTTCTGAAGTTTAAGGTAAAAAGTTTGATTTTTGTTTGTAATTTTTAAGGTTTTGAACATGACTAAAGGTGCGGAAATGCTTCCAGAATCTAAACGGGACGTCGGAAAATTATGGTTGATGGCTTAAAAGATAGGTATTGAATAGGGTTACCTGCCCTAAGAATTTCAAGGTTACCACTTTCCGGGATCAATTTTTTTTTTTAAGTTTAACGTAAAAAGTTCGTTTTTTTTGTAATTTTGAAGGTTTTTAACATGACTAAAGGTGCGGAAATGCTTCCAGAATCTAAACGGGACGTCGGAAAATTATGGTTGATGGCTTAAAAGATAGGTATTGCATAGGGTTACCTGCCCTAAAAATTAATTTCAAGGTTACCACTTTCCGGTATCAATTTTTTTTTTTGAAGTTTAAGGTAAAAAGTTTGATTTTTGTTTGTAATTTTTAAGGTTTTGAACATGACTAAAGGTGCGGAAATGCTTCCAGAATCTAAACGGGAAGTCGGAAAATTATGGTTGATGGCTTAAAAGATAGGTATTGAATAGGGTTACCTGCCCTAAAAATTTCAGGGTTACCACTTTCCGGGATCAATTTTTATTTTGAAGTTTTAGGTAAAAAGTTCGATTTTTTTGTAATTTTTAAGGTTTTGAACATGACTAAAGGTGCGGAAATGCTTCCAGAATCTAAACGGGACGTCGGAAAATTATGGTTGATGGCTTAAAAGATAGGTATTGAATAGGGTTACCTGCCCTAAAAATTTAAAGGTTACCACTTTCCGGGACTATTTTTTTTTTTGAAGTTTAAGGTAAAAAGTTCGATTTTTTTTGTAATTTTTAAGGTTTTGAACATGACTAAAGGTGCGGAAATGCTTCCAGAATTGATGGCTTAAAAGATAGGTATTGAATAGGGTTCCCTGCCTTTAAAATTTCAGGGTCACCACTTTCCGGGATCAATTTTTTTTCTGAAGTTTAAGGTAAAAAGTTTGATTTTTGTTTGTAATTTTTAAGGTTTTGAACATGACTAAAGGTGCGGAAATGCTTCCAGAATCTAAACGGGACGTCGGAAAATTATGGTTGATGGCTTAAAAGATAGGTATTGAATAGGGTTACCTGCCCTAAGAATTTCAAGGTTACCACTTTCCGGGATCAATTTTTTTTTTGAAGTTTTAGGTAAAAAGTTCGATTTTTTTTGTAATTTTTAAGGTTTTGAACATGACTAAAGGTGCGGAAATGCTTCCAGAATCTAAACGGGACGTCGGAAAATTATGGTTGATGGCTTAAAAGATAGGTATTGAATAGGGTTACCTGCCCTAAAAATTTAAAGGTTACCACTTTCCGGGACTATTTTTTTTTTTGAAGTTTAAGGTAAAAAGTTCGATTTTTTTTGTAATTTTTAAGGTTTTGAACATGACTAAAGGTGCGGAAATGCTTCCAGAATTGATGGCTTAAAAGATAGGTATTGAATAGGGTTACCTGCCCTAAGAATTTCAAGGTTACCACTTTCCGGGATCAATTTTTTTTTTGAAGTTTTAGGTAAAAAGTTCGATTTTTTTTGTAATTTTTAAGGTTTTGAACATGACTAAAGGTGCGGAAATGCTTCCAGAATCTAAACGGGACGTCGGAAAATTATGGTTGATGGCTTAAAAGATAGGTATTGAATAGGGTTACCTGCCCTAAAAATTTAAAGGTTACCACTTTCCGGGACTATTTTTTTTTCTGAAGTTTAAGGTAAAAAGTTTGATTTTTGTTTGTAATTTTTAAGGTTTTGAACATGACTAAAGGTGCGGAAATGCTTCCAGAATCTAAACGGGACGTCGGAAAATTATGGTTGATGGCTTAAAAGATAGGTATTGAATAGGGTTACCTGTCCTAAAAATTTCAAGGTTACCACTTTCCGGGATCAATTTTTTTTTTGAAGTTTTAGGTAAAAAGTTCGATTTTTTTTGTAATTTTTAAGGTTTTGAACATGACTAAAGGTGCGGAAATGCTTCCAGAATCTAAACGGGACGTCGGAAAATTATGGTTGATGGCTTAAAAGATAGGTATTGCATAGGGTTACCTGTTCTAAACATTTCAGGGTTACCACTTTCCGGTATCAATTTTTTTTTTTTTTGAAGTTTAAGGTAAAAAGTTCGATTTTTTTTGTAATTTTTAAGGTTTTGAACATGACTAAAGGTGCGGAAATGCTTCCAGAATTGATGGCTTAAAAGATAGGTATTGAATAGGGTTCCCTGCCTTTAAAATTTCAGGGTCACCACTTTCCGGGATCAATTTTTTTTCTGAAGTTTAAGGTAAAAAGTTTGATTTTTGTTTGTAATTTTTAAGGTTTTGAACATGACTAAAGGTGCGGAAATGCTTCCAGAATCTAAAC
Organism: Dasysyrphus albostriatus; assembly: GCA_946251815.1. NCBI lineage: Eukaryota > Metazoa > Arthropoda > Insecta > Diptera > Syrphidae > Dasysyrphus > Dasysyrphus albostriatus. Next base: position 226,685,326 of record OX276335.1, read on the forward strand.
GGGACGTCGGAAAATTATGGTTGATGGCTTAAAAGATAGGTATTGCATAGGGTTACCTGCCCTAAAAATTTCAAGGTTACCACTTTCCGGGATCAATTTTTTTTTTGAAGTTTTAGGTAAAAAGTTTGATTTTTGTTTGTAATTTTTAAGGTTTTGAACATGACTAAAGGTGCGGAAATGCTTCCAGAATCTAAACGGGACGTCGGAAAATTATGGTTGATGGCTTAAAAGATAGGTATTGAATAGGGTTACATGCCCTTAAAATTTCAAGGTTACCACTTACCGGGACCAATTTTTTTTTTGAAGTTTACGGTAAAAAGTTCGATTTTTTTTGTAATTTTTAAGGTTTTGAACATGACTTAAGGTGCGGAAATGCTTCCAGAATCTAAACGGGACGTCGGAAAATTATGGTTGATGGCTTAAAAGATAGGTATTGAATAGGGTTACCTGCCCTAAAAATTTCAAGGTTACCACTTTCCGGGATCAATTTTTTTTTTTAAGTTTAAGGTAAAAAGTTCGATTTTTTTTGTAATTTTTAAGGTTTTGAACATGACTAAAGGTGCGGAAATGCTTCCAGAATCTATACGGGACGTCGGAAAATTATGGTTGATGGCTTAAAAGATAGGTATTGAATAGAGTAACCTGCCCTAAAAATTTCAAGGTTACCACTTTCCGGGATCAATTTTTTTTTTGAAGTTTAAGGTAAAAAGTTCGATTTTTTTTGTAATTTTTAAGGTTTTGAACATGACTAAAGGTGCGGAAATTCTTCCAGAATCTAAACGGGACGTTGGAAAATTATGGTTGATGGCTTAAAAGATAGGTATTGAATAGGGTTACCTGCCCTTAAAATTTCAAGGTTACCACTTTCCGGGATCAATTTTTTTTTTGAAGTTTAAGGTAAAAAGTTCGATTTTTTTTGTAATTTTTAAGGTTTTGAACATGACTAAAGGTGCGGAAATGCTTCCAGAATTGATGGCTTAAAAGATAGGTATTGAATAGGGTTCCCTGCCTTTAAAATTTCAAAAAAAGATAGGTATTGAATAGGGTTACCTGCCCTAAAAATTTCAAGGTTACCACTTTCCGGGATCAATTTTTTTTTTGAAGTTTAAGGTAAAAAGTTCGATTTTTTTTGTAATTTTTAAGGTTTTGAACATGACTAAAGGTGCGGAAATGCTTCCAGAATCTAAACGGGACGTCGGAAAATTATGGTTGATGGCTTAAAAGATAGGTATTGAATAGGGTTACCTGCCCTAAAAATTTCAAGGTTACAACTTTCCGGGATCAATTTTTTTTTTGAAGTTTAAGGTAAAAAGTTCGATTTTTTTGTAATTTTTAAGGTTTTGAACATGACTAAGGGTGCGGAAATGCTTCCAGAATTGATGGCTTAAAAGATAGGTATTGAATAGGGTTCCCTGCCTTTAAAATTTCAGGGTCACCACTTTCCGGGATCAATTTTTTTTCTGAAGTTTAAGGTAAAAAGTTTGATTTTTGTTTGTAATTTTTAAGGTTTTGAACATGACTAAAGGTGCGGAAATGCTTCCAGAATCTATACGGGACGTCGGAAAATTATGGTTGATGGCTTAAAAGATAGGTATTGAATAGGGTTACCTGCCCTAAAAATTTCAAGGTTACCACTTTCCGGGATCAATTTTTTTTTTGAAGTTTTAGGTAAAAAGTTCGATTTTTTTTGTAATTTTTAAGGTTTTGAACATGACTAAAGGTGCGGAAAAGCTTCCAGAATCTAAACGGGACGTCGGAAAATTATGGTTGATGGCTTAAAAGATAGGTATTGAATAGGGTTACCTGCCCTAAAAATTTCAAGGTTACCACTTTCCGGGATCAATTTTTTTTTTGAAGTTTAAGGTAAAAAGTTCGTTTTTTTTGTAATTTTGAAGGTTTTTAACATGACTAAAGGTGCGGAAATGCTTCCAGAATCTAAACGGGACGTCGGAAAATTATGGTTGATGGCTTAAAAGATAGGTATTGAATAGGGTTACCTGCCCTAAAAATTTCAAGGTTACCACTTTCCGGGATTAATTTTTTTTTTGAAGTTTAAGGTAAAAAGTTGGATTTTTTTTGTAATTTTTAAAGCTTTGAACATGACTAAAGGTGCGGAAATGCTTCCAGAATCTATACGGGACGTCGGAAAATTATGGTTGATGGCTTAAAAGATAGGTATTGAATAGGGTTACCTGCCCTAAAAATTTCAAGGTTACCACTTTCCGGGATAACTTTTTTTTTTGAAGTTTTAGGTAAAAAGTTCGATTTTTTTTGTAATTTTTAAGGTTTTGAACATGACTAAAGGTGCGGAAATGCTTCCAGAATCTAAACGGGACGTCGGAAAATTATGGTTGATGGCTTAAAAGATAGGTATTGCATAGGGTTACCTGGCCTAAAAATTTCAAGGTTACCACTTTCCGGTATCAATTTTTTTTTTTGAAGTTTAAGGTAAAAAGTTTGATTTTTGTTTGTAATTTTTAAGGTTTTGAACATGACTAAAGTACCGGAAATGCTTCCAGAATCTAAACGGGACGTCGGAAAATTATGGTTGATGGCTTAAAAGATAGGTATTGAATAGGGTTACATGCCCTAAAAATTTCAAGGTTACCACTTACCGGGACCAATTTTTTTTTGAAGTTTACGGTAAAAAGTTCGATTTTTTTTGTAATTTTTAAGGTTTTGAACATGACTTAAGGTGCGGAAATGCTTCCAGAATCTAAACGGGACGTCGGAAAATTATGGTTGATGGCTTAAAAGATAGGTATTGAATAGGGTTACCTGCCCTAAAAATTTCAAGGTTACCACTTTCCGGGATCAATTTTTTTTTTGAAGTTTAAGGTAAAAAGTTCGATTTTTTTTGTAATTTTTAAGGTTTTGAACATGACTAAAGGTGCGGAAATTCTTCCAGAATCTATACGGGACGTTGGAAAATTATGGTTGATGGCTTAAAAGATAGGTATTGAATAGGGTTACCTGCCCTTAAAATTTCAAGGTTACCACTTTCCGGGATCAATTTTTTTTTTGAAGTTTAAGGTAAAAAGTTCGATTTTTTTTGTAATTTTTAAGGTTTTGAACATGACTAAAGGTGCGGAAATGCTTCCAGAATTGATGGCTTAAAAGATAGGTATTGAATAGGGTTCCCTGCCTTTAAAATTCCAGGGTCACCACGTTCCGGGATCAATTTTTTTTCTGAAGTTTAAGGTAAAAAGTTTGATTTTTGTTTGTAATTTTTAAGGTTTTGAACATGACTAAAGGTGCGGAAATGCTTCCAGAATCTAAACGGGACGTCGGAAAATTATGGTTGATGGCTTAAAAGATAGGTATTGAATAGGGTTACCTGCCCTAAAAATTTCAAGGTTACCACCTTCCGGGATCAATTTTTTTTTTGAAGTTTAAGGTAAAAAGTTTGATTTTTTTTGTAATTTTTAAGGTTTTGAACATGACTAAAGGTGCGGAAAAGCTTCCAGAATCTATACGGGACGTCGCAAAATCATGGTTGATGGCTTAAAAGATAGGTATTGTATAGGGTTACCTGCTCTAAAAATTTCAAGGTTACCACTTTCCGGGATCAATTTTTTTTTTGAAGTTTTAAGTAAAAAGTTCGATTTTTTTTGTAATTTTTAAGGTTTTGAACATGACTAAAGGTGCGGAAATGCTTCCAGAATCTAAACGGGACGTCGGAAAATTATGGTTGATGGCTTAAAAGATAGGTATTGAATAGGGTTACCTGCCTTAAAAATTTCAAGGTTACCACTTTCCAGGATCAATTTTTTTTTTTAAGTTTAAGGTAAAAAGTTCGTTTTTTTTGTAATTTTGAAGGTTTTTAACGTGACTAAAGGTGCGGAAATGCTTCCAGAATCTAAACGGGACATCGGAAAATTATGGTTGATGGCTTAAAAGATAGGTATTTCAGGGTTACCACTTTCCGGTATCAATTTTTTTTTTTGAAGTTTAAGGTAAAAAGTTTGATTTTTGTTTGTAATTTTTAAGGTTTTGAACATGACTAAAGGTGCGGAAATGCTTATGGTTGATGGCTTAAAAGATAGGTATTGAATAGGGTTACCTGCCCTAAAAATTTCAGGGTTACCACTTTCCGGGATCAATTTTTATTTTGAAGTTTTAGGTAAAAAGTTCGATTTTTTTGTTGTAATTTTTAAGGTTTTGAACATGACTAAAGGTGCGGAAATGCTTCCAGAATCTAAACGGGACGTCGGAAAATTATGGTTGATGGCTTAAAAGATAGGTATTGAATAGGGTTACCTGCCCTAAAAATTTCAAGGTTACCACTTTCCGGGATTATTTTTTTTTTGAAGTTTAAGGTAAAAAGTTCGATTTTTTTTGTAATTTTTAAGGTTTTGAACATGACTAAAGGTGCGGAAATGCTTCCAGAATTGATGGCTTAAAAGATAGGTATTGAATAGGGTTCCCTGCCTTTAAAATTTCAGGGTCACCACTTTCCGGGATCAATTTTTTTTCTGAAGTTTAAGGTAAAAAGTTTGATTTTTGTTTGTAATTTTTAAGGTTTTGAACATGACTAAAGGTGCGGAAATGCTTCCAGAATCTAAACGGGACGTCGGAAAATTATGGTTGATGGCTTAAAAGATAGGTATTGAATAGGGTTACCTGCCCTAAGAATTTCAAGGTTACCACTTTCCGGGATCAATTTTTTTTTTTAAGTTTAACGTAAAAAGTTCGTTTTTTTTGTAATTTTGAAGGTTTTTAACATGACTAAAGGTGCGGAAATGCTTCCAGAATCTAAACGGGACGTCGGAAAATTATGGTTGATGGCTTAAAAGATAGGTATTGCATAGGGTTACCTGCCCTAAAAATTAATTTCAAGGTTACCACTTTCCGGTATCAATTTTTTTTTTTGAAGTTTAAGGTAAAAAGTTTGATTTTTGTTTGTAATTTTTAAGGTTTTGAACATGACTAAAGGTGCGGAAATGCTTCCAGAATCTAAACGGGAAGTCGGAAAATTATGGTTGATGGCTTAAAAGATAGGTATTGAATAGGGTTACCTGCCCTAAAAATTTCAGGGTTACCACTTTCCGGGATCAATTTTTATTTTGAAGTTTTAGGTAAAAAGTTCGATTTTTTTGTAATTTTTAAGGTTTTGAACATGACTAAAGGTGCGGAAATGCTTCCAGAATCTAAACGGGACGTCGGAAAATTATGGTTGATGGCTTAAAAGATAGGTATTGAATAGGGTTACCTGCCCTAAAAATTTAAAGGTTACCACTTTCCGGGACTATTTTTTTTTTTGAAGTTTAAGGTAAAAAGTTCGATTTTTTTTGTAATTTTTAAGGTTTTGAACATGACTAAAGGTGCGGAAATGCTTCCAGAATTGATGGCTTAAAAGATAGGTATTGAATAGGGTTCCCTGCCTTTAAAATTTCAGGGTCACCACTTTCCGGGATCAATTTTTTTTCTGAAGTTTAAGGTAAAAAGTTTGATTTTTGTTTGTAATTTTTAAGGTTTTGAACATGACTAAAGGTGCGGAAATGCTTCCAGAATCTAAACGGGACGTCGGAAAATTATGGTTGATGGCTTAAAAGATAGGTATTGAATAGGGTTACCTGCCCTAAGAATTTCAAGGTTACCACTTTCCGGGATCAATTTTTTTTTTGAAGTTTTAGGTAAAAAGTTCGATTTTTTTTGTAATTTTTAAGGTTTTGAACATGACTAAAGGTGCGGAAATGCTTCCAGAATCTAAACGGGACGTCGGAAAATTATGGTTGATGGCTTAAAAGATAGGTATTGAATAGGGTTACCTGCCCTAAAAATTTAAAGGTTACCACTTTCCGGGACTATTTTTTTTTTTGAAGTTTAAGGTAAAAAGTTCGATTTTTTTTGTAATTTTTAAGGTTTTGAACATGACTAAAGGTGCGGAAATGCTTCCAGAATTGATGGCTTAAAAGATAGGTATTGAATAGGGTTACCTGCCCTAAGAATTTCAAGGTTACCACTTTCCGGGATCAATTTTTTTTTTGAAGTTTTAGGTAAAAAGTTCGATTTTTTTTGTAATTTTTAAGGTTTTGAACATGACTAAAGGTGCGGAAATGCTTCCAGAATCTAAACGGGACGTCGGAAAATTATGGTTGATGGCTTAAAAGATAGGTATTGAATAGGGTTACCTGCCCTAAAAATTTAAAGGTTACCACTTTCCGGGACTATTTTTTTTTCTGAAGTTTAAGGTAAAAAGTTTGATTTTTGTTTGTAATTTTTAAGGTTTTGAACATGACTAAAGGTGCGGAAATGCTTCCAGAATCTAAACGGGACGTCGGAAAATTATGGTTGATGGCTTAAAAGATAGGTATTGAATAGGGTTACCTGTCCTAAAAATTTCAAGGTTACCACTTTCCGGGATCAATTTTTTTTTTGAAGTTTTAGGTAAAAAGTTCGATTTTTTTTGTAATTTTTAAGGTTTTGAACATGACTAAAGGTGCGGAAATGCTTCCAGAATCTAAACGGGACGTCGGAAAATTATGGTTGATGGCTTAAAAGATAGGTATTGCATAGGGTTACCTGTTCTAAACATTTCAGGGTTACCACTTTCCGGTATCAATTTTTTTTTTTTTTGAAGTTTAAGGTAAAAAGTTCGATTTTTTTTGTAATTTTTAAGGTTTTGAACATGACTAAAGGTGCGGAAATGCTTCCAGAATTGATGGCTTAAAAGATAGGTATTGAATAGGGTTCCCTGCCTTTAAAATTTCAGGGTCACCACTTTCCGGGATCAATTTTTTTTCTGAAGTTTAAGGTAAAAAGTTTGATTTTTGTTTGTAATTTTTAAGGTTTTGAACATGACTAAAGGTGCGGAAATGCTTCCAGAATCTAAACGGGACGTCGGAAAATTATGGTTGATGGCTTAAAAGATAGGTATTGCATAGGGTTACCTGCCCTAAAAATTTCAAGGTTACCACTTTCCGGGATCAATTTTTTTTTTGAAGTTTTAGGTAAAAAGTTTGATTTTTGTTTGTAATTTTTAAGGTTTTGAACATGACTAAAGGTGCGGAAATGCTTCCAGAATCTAAACGGGACGTCGGAAAATTATGGTTGATGGCTTAAAAGATAGGTATTGAATAGGGTTACATGCCCTTAAAATTTCAAGGTTACCACTTACCGGGACCAATTTTTTTTTTGAAGTTTACGGTAAAAAGTTCGATTTTTTTTGTAATTTTTAAGGTTTTGAACATGACTTAAGGTGCGGAAATGCTTCCAGAATCTAAACGGGACGTCGGAAAATTATGGTTGATGGCTTAAAAGATAGGTATTGAATAGGGTTACCTGCCCTAAAAATTTCAAGGTTACCACTTTCCGGGATCAATTTTTTTTTTTAAGTTTAAGGTAAAAAGTTCGATTTTTTTTGTAATTTTTAAGGTTTTGAACATGACTAAAGGTGCGGAAATGCTTCCAGAATCTATACGGGACGTCGGAAAATTATGGTTGATGGCTTAAAAGATAGGTATTGAATAGAGTAACCTGCCCTAAAAATTTCAAGGTTACCACTTTCCGGGATCAATTTTTTTTTTGAAGTTTAAGGTAAAAAGTTCGATTTTTTTTGTAATTTTTAAGGTTTTGAACATGACTAAAGGTGCGGAAATTCTTCCAGAATCTAAACGGGACGTTGGAAAATTATGGTTGATGGCTTAAAAGATAGGTATTGAATAGGGTTACCTGCCCTTAAAATTTCAAGGTTACCACTTTCCGGGATCAATTTTTTTTTTGAAGTTTAAGGTAAAAAGTTCGATTTTTTTTGTAATTTTTAAGGTTTTGAACATGACTAAAGGTGCGGAAATGCTTCCAGAATTGATGGCTTAAAAGATAGGTATTGAATAGGGTTCCCTGCCTTTAAAATTTCAAAAAAAGATAGGTATTGAATAGGGTTACCTGCCCTAAAAATTTCAAGGTTACCACTTTCCGGGATCAATTTTTTTTTTGAAGTTTAAGGTAAAAAGTTCGATTTTTTTTGTAATTTTTAAGGTTTTGAACATGACTAAAGGTGCGGAAATGCTTCCAGAATCTAAACGGGACGCCGGAAAATTATGGTTGATGGCTTAAAAGATAGGTATTGAATAGGGTTACCTGCCCTAAAAATTTCAAGGTTACCACTTTCCGGGATCAATTTTTTTTTTAAGTTTAAGGTAAAAAGTTCGATTTTTTTTGTAATTTTTAAGGTTTTGAACATGACTAAAGGTGCGGAAATGCTTCCAGAATCTAAACGGGACGTCGGAAAATTATGGTTGATGGCTTAAAAGATAGGTATTGAATAGGGTTACCTGCCCTAAAAATTTCAGGGTTACCACTTTCCGGGATCAATTTTTATTTTGAAGTCTTAGGTAAAAAGTTCGATTTTTTTGTTGTAATTTTTAAGGTTTTGAACATGACTAAAGGTGCGGAAATGCTTCCAGAATCTAAACGGGACGTCGGAAAATTATGGTTTATGGCTTAAAAGATAGGTATTGAATAGGGTTACCTGCCCTAAAAATTTCAAGGTTACCACTTTCCGGGATCAATTTTTTTTGAAGTTTAAGGTAAAAAGTTCGATTTTTTTTGTAATTTTTAAGGTTTTGAACATGACTAAAGGTGCGGAAATGCTTCCAGAATTGATGGCTTAAAAGATAGGTATTGAATAGGGTTCCCTGCCTTTAAAATTTCAGGGTCACCACGTTCCGGGATCAATTTTTTTTCTGAAGTTTAAGGTAAAAAGTTTGATTTTTGTTTGTAATTTTTAAGGTTTTGAACATGACTAAAGGTGCGGAAATGCTTCCAGAATCTAAACGGGACGTCGGAAAATTATGGTTGATGGCTTAAAAGATAGGTATTGAATAGGGTTACCTGCCCTAAAAATTTCAAGGTTACCACCTTCCGGGATCAATTTTTTTTTTGAAGTTTAAGGTAAAAAGTTTGATTTTTTTTGTAATTTTTAAGGTTTTGAACATGACTAAAGGTGCGGAAAAGCTTCCAGAATCTATACGGGACGTCGCAAAATCATGGTTGATGGCTTAAAAGATAGGTATTGAATAGGGTTACCTGCCCTAAAAATTTCAAGGTTACCACTTTCCAGGAACAATTTTTTTTTTGAAGTTTTAGGTAAAAAGTTCGATTTTTTTTTGTAATTTTTAAGGTTTTGAACATGACTAAAGGTGCGGAAATGCTTCCAGAATCTAAACGGGACGTCGGAAAATTATGGTTGATGGCTTAAAAGATAGGTATTGAATAGGGTTACCTGCCTTAAAAATTTCAAGGTTACCACTTTCCAGGATCAATTTTTTTTTTTAAGTTTAAGGTAAAAAGTTCGTTTTTTTTGTAATTTTGAAGGTTTTTAACATGACTAAAGGTGCGGAAATGCTTCCAGAATCTAAACGGGACGTCGGAAAATTATGGTTGATGGCTTAAAAGATAGGTATTTCAGGGTTACCACTTTCCGGTATCAATTTTTTTTTTTGAAGTTTAAGGTAAAAAGTTTGATTTTTGTTTGTAATTTTTAAGGTTTTGAACATGACTAAAGGTGCGGAAATGCTTCCAGAATCTAAACGGGACGTCGGAAAATTATGGTTGATGGCTTAAAAGATAGGTATTGAATAGGGTTACCTGCCCTAAAAATTTCAGGGTTACCACTTTCCGGGATCAATTTTTATTTTGAAGTTTTAGGTAAAAAGTTCGATTTTTTTGTTGTAATTTTTAAGGTTTTGAACATGACTAAAGGTGCGGAAATGCTTCCAGAATCTAAACGGGACGTCGGAAAATTATGGTTGATGGCTTAAAAGATAGGTATTGAATAGGGTTACCTGCCCTAAAAATTTCAAGGTTACCACTTTCCGGGATTATTTTTTTTTTTAAGTTTAAGGTAAAAAGTTCGATTTTTTTTGTAATTTTTAAGGTTTTGAACATGACTAAAGGTGCGGAATTGCTTCCAGAATTGATGGCTTAAAAGATAGGTATTGAATAGGGTTCCCTGCCTTTAAAATTTCAGGGTCACCACTTTCCGGGATCAATTTTTTTTCTGAAGTTTAAGGTAAAAAGTTTGATTTTTGTTTGTAATTTTTAAGGTTTTGAACATGACTAAAGGTGCGGAAATGCTTCCAGAATCTAAACGGGACGTCGGAAAATTATGGTTGATGGCTTAAAAGATAGGTATTGAATAGGGTTACCTGCCCTAAGAATTTCAAGGTTACCACTTTCCGGGATCAATTTTTTTTTTTAAGTTTAACGTAAAAAGTTCGTTTTTTTTGTAATTTTGAAGGTTTTTAACATGACTAAAGGTGCGGAAATGCTTCCAGAATCTAAACGGGACGTCGGAAAATTATGGTTGATGGCTTAAAAGATAGGTATTGCATAGGGTTACCTGCCCTAAAAATTAATTTCAAGGTTACCACTTTCCGGTATCAATTTTTTTTTTTGAAGTTTAAGGTAAAAAGTTTGATTTTTGTTTGTAATTTTTAAGGTTTTGAACATGACTAAAGGTGCGGAAATGCTTCCAGAATCTAAACGGGACGTCGGAAAATTATGGTTGATGGCTTAAAAGATAGGTATTGAATAGAGTTACCTGCCCTAAAAATTTCAGGGTTACCACTTTCCGGGATCAATTTTTATTTTGAAGTTTTAGGTAAAAAGTTCGATTTTTTTGTTGTAATTTTTAAGGTTTTGAACATGACTAAAGGTGCGGAAATGCTTCCAGAATCTAAACGGGACGTCGGAAAATTATGGTTGATGGCTTAAAAGATAGGTATTGAATAGGGTTACCTGCCCTAAGAATTTCAAGGTTACCACTTTCCGGGATCAATTTTTTTTTTTAAGTTTAAGGTAAAAAGTTCGTTTTTTTTGTAATTTTGAAGGTTTTTAACATGACTAAAGGTGCGGAAATGCTTCCAGAATCTAAACGGGACGTCGGAAAATTATGGTTGATGGCTTAAAAGATAGGTATTGCATAGGGTTACCTGCCCTAAAAATTAATTTCAAGGTTACCACTTTCCGGTATCAATTTTTTTTTTTGAAGTTTAAGGTAAAAAGTTTGATTTTTGTTTGTAATTTTTAAGGTTTTGAACATGACTAAAGGTGCGGAAATGCTTCCAGAATCTAAACGGGACGTCGGAAAATTATGGTTGATGGCTTAAAAGATAGGTATTGAATAGGGTTACCTGCCCTAAAAATTTCAGGGTTACCACTTTCCGGGATCAATTTTTATTTTGAAGTTTTAGGTAAAAAGTTCGATTTTTTTGTTGTAATTTTTAAGGTTTTGAACATGACTAAAGGTGCGGAAATGCTTCCAGAATCTAAACGGGACGTCGGAAAATTATGGTTGATGGCTTAAAAGATAGGTATTGAATAGGGTTACCTGCCCTAAAAATTTCAAGGTTACCACTTTCCGGGACTATTTTTTTTTTGAAGTTTAAGGTAAAAAGTTCGATTTTTTTTGTAATTTTTAAGGTTTTGAACATGACTAAAGGTGCGGAAATGCTTCCAGAATTGATGGCTTAAAAGATAGGTATTGAATAGGGTTCCCTGCCTTTAAAATTTCAGGGTCACCACTTTCCGGGATCAATTTTTTTTCTGAAGTTTAAGGTAAAAAGTTTGATTTTTGTTTGTAATTTTTAAGGTTTTGAACATGACTAAAGGTGCGGAAATGCTTCCAGAATCTATACGGGACGTCGGAAAATTATGGTTGATGGCTTAAAAGATAGGTATTGAATAGGGTTACCTGCCCTAAAAATTTCAAGGTTACCACTTTCCGGTATCAATTTTTTTTTTTGAAGTTTAAGGTAAAAAGTTTGATTTTTGTTTGTAATTTTTAAGGTTTTGAACATGACTAAAGGTGCGGAAATGCTTCCAGAATCTAAACGGGACGTCGGAAAATTATGGTTGATGGCTTAAAAGATAGGTATTGAATAGGGTTACCTGCCCTAAAAATTTCAGGGTTACCACTTTCCGGGATCAATTTTTATTTTGAAGTTTTAGGTAAAAAGTTCGATTTTTTTGTTGTAATTTTTAAGGTTTTGAACATGACTAAAGGTGCGGAAATGCTTCCAGAATCTAAACGGGACGTCGGAAAATTATGGTTGATGGCTTAAAAGATAGGTATTGAATAGGATTACCTGCCCTAAAAATTTCAAGGTTACCACTTTCCGGGACTATTTTTTTTTTGAAGTTTAAGGTAAAAAGTTCGATTTTTTTTGTAATTTTTAAGGTTTTGAACATGACTAAAGGTGCGGAAATGCTTCCAGAATTGATGGCTTAAAAGATAGGTATTGAATAGGGTTCCCTGCCTTTAAAATTTCAGGGTCACCACTTTCCGGGATCAATTTTTTTTCTGAAGTTTAAGGTAAAAAGTTTGATTTTTGTTTGTAATTTTTAAGGTTTTGAACATGACTAAAGGTGCGGAAATGCTTCCAGAATCTAAACGGGACGTCGGAAAATTATGGTTGATGGCTTAAAAGATAGGTATTGAATAGGGTTACCTGCCCTAAGAATTTCAAGGTTACCACTTTCCGGGATCAATTTTTTTTTTGAAGTTTAAGGTAAGAAGTTCGATTTTTTTTGTAATTTTTAAGGTTTTGAACATGACTAAAGGTGCGGAAATGCTTCCAGAATCTATACGGGACGTCGGAAAATTATGGTTGATGGCTTAAAAGATAGGTATTGAATAGGGTTACCTGCCCTAAAAATTTCAAGGTTACCACTTTCCGGGATCAATTTTTTTTTTGAAGTTTTAGGTAAAAAGTTCGATTTTTTTTGTAATTTTTAAGGTTTTGAACATGACTAAAGGTGCGGAAATGCTTCCAGAATCTAAACGGGACGTCGGAAAATTATGGTTGATGGCTTAAAAGATAGGTATTGAATAGGGTTACCTGCCCTAAAAATTTCAAGGTTACCACTTTCCGGGATCAATTTTTTTTTTAAGTTTAAGGTAAAAAGTTCGTTTTTTTTTGTAATTTTGAAGGTTTTGAACATGACTAAAGGTGCGGAAATGCTTCCAGAATCTAAACGGGACGTCGGAAAATTATGGTTGATGGCTTAAAAGATAGGTATTGCATAGGGTTACCTGTTCTAAACATTTCAGGGTTACCACTTTCCGGTATCAATTTTTTTTTTTTTTGAAGTTTAAGGTAAAAAGTTTGATTTTTGTTTGTAATTTTTAAGGTTTTGAACATGACTAAAGGTGCGGAAATGCTTCCAGAATTGATGGCTTAAAAGATAGGTATTGAATAGGGTTCCCTGCCTTTAAAATTTCAAAAAAAGATAGGTATTGAATAGGGTTACCTGCCCTAAAAATTTCAAGGTTACCACTTTCCGGGATCAATTTTTTTTTTGAAGTTTAAGGTAAAAAGTTCGATTTTTTTTGTAATTTTTAAGGTTTTGAACATGACTAAAGGTGCGGAAATGCTTCCAGAATCTAAACGGGACGCCGGAAAATTATGGTTGATGGCTTAAAAGATAGGTATTGAATAGGGTTACCTGCCCTAAAAATTTCAAGGTTACCACTTTCCGGGATCAATTTTTTTTTTAAGTTTAAGGTAAAAAGTTCGATTTTTTTTGTAATTTTTAAGGTTTTGAACATGACTAAAGGTGCGGAAATGCTTCCAGAATCTATACGGGACGTCGGAAAATTATGGTTGATGGCTTAAAAGATAGGTATTGAATAGGGTTACCTGCCCTAAAAATTTCAAGGTTACCACTTTCCGGTATCAATTTTTTTTTGAAGTTTAAGGTAAAAAGTTCGATTTTTTTTGTAATTTTTAAGGTTTTGAACATGACTAAGGGTGCGGAAATGCTTCCAGAATCTAAACGGGACGTTGGAAAATTATGGTTGATGGCTTAAAAGATAGGTATTGAATAGGGTTACCTGCCCTTAAAATTTCAAGGTTACCACTTTCCGGGATCAATTTTTTTTTTGAAGTTTAAGGTAAAAAGTTCGATTTTTTTTGTAATTTTTAAGGTTTTGAACATGACTAAAGGTGCGGAAATGCTTCCAGAATTGATGGCTTAAAAGATAGGTATTGAATAGGGTTCCCTGCCTTTAAAATTTCAGGGTCACCACGTTCCGGGATCAATTTTTTTTCTGAAGTTTAAGGTAAAAAGTTTGATTTTTGTTTGTAATTTTTAAGGTTTTGAACATGACTAAAGGTGCGGAAATGCTTCCAGAATCTAAACGGGACGTCGGAAAATTATGGTTGATGGCTTAAAAGATAGGTATTGAATAGGGTTACCTGCCCTAAAAATTTCAAGGTTACCACCTTCCGGGATCAATTTTTTTTTTGAAGTTTAAGGTAAAAAGTTTGATTTTTTTTGTAATTTTTAAGGTTTTGAACATGACTAAAGGTGCGGAAAAGCTTCCAGAATCTATACGGGACGTCGCAAAATCATGGTTGATGGCTTAAAAGATAGGTATTGAATAGGGTTACCTGCCCTAAAAATTTCAGGGTTACCACTTTCCGGGATCAATTTTTATTTTGAAGTTTTAGGTAAAAAGTTCGATTTTTTTGTTGTAATTTTTAAGGTTTTGAACATGACTAAAGGTGCGGAAATGCTTCCAGAATCTAAACGGGACGTCGGAAAATTATGGTTGATGGCTTAAAAGATAGGTATTGAATAGGGTTACCTGCCCTAAAAATTTCAAGGTTACCACTTTCCGGGATTATTTTTTTTTTGAAGTTTAAGGTAAAAAGTTCGATTTTTTTTGTAATTTTTAAGGTTTTGAACATGACTAAAGGTGCGGAAATGCTTCCAGAATTGATGGCTTAAAAGATAGGTATTGAATAGGGTTCCCTGCCTTTAAAATTTCAGGGTCACCACTTTCCGGGATCAATTTTTTTTCTGAAGTTTAAGGTAAAAAGTTTGATTTTTGTTTGTAATTTTTAAGGTTTTGAACATGACTAAAGGTGCGGAAATGCTTCCAGAATCTAAACGGGACGTCGGAAAATTATGGTTGATGGCTTAAAAGATAGGTATTGAAAAGAGTTACCTGCCCTAAGAATTTCAAGGTTACCACTTTCCGGGATCAATTTTTTTTTTAAGTTTAAGGTAAAAAGTTCGTTTTTTTTGTAATTATGAAGGTTTTTAACATGACTAAAGGTGCGGAAATGCTTCCAGAATCTAAACGGGACGTCGGAAAATTATGGTTGATGGCTTAAAAGATAGGTATTGCATAGGGTTACCTGCCCTAAAAATTAATTTCAAGGTTACCACTTTCCGGTATCAATTTTTTTTTTTGAAGTTTAAGGTAAAAAGTTTGATTTTTGTTTGTAATTTTTAAGGTTTTGAACATGACTAAAGGTGCGGAAATGCTTCCAGAATCTAAACGGGACGTCGGAAAATTATGGTTGATGGCTTAAAAGATAGGTATTGAATAGGGTTACCTGCCCTAAAAATTTCAAGGTTACCACTTTCCGGGACTATTTTTTTTTTTAAAGTTTAAGGTAAAAAGTTCGATTTTTTTTGTAATTTTTAAGGTTTTGAACATGACTAAAGGTGCGGAAATGCTTCCAGAATTGATGGCTTAAAAGATAGGTATTGAATAGGGTTCCCTGCCTTTAAAATTTCAGGGTCACCACTTTCCGGGATCAATTTTTTTTCTGAAGTTTAAGGTAAAAAGTTTGATTTTTGTTTGTAATTTTTAAGGTTTTGAACATGACTAAAGGTGCGGAAATGCTTCCAGAATCTAAACGGGACGTCGGAAAATTATGGTTGATGGCTTAAAAGATAGGTATTGAATAGGGTTACCTGCCCTAAGAATTTCAAGGTTACCACTTTCCGGGATCAATTTTTTTTTTTGAAGTTTAAGGTAAGAAGTTCGATTTTTTTTGTAATTTTTAAGGTTTTGAACATGACTAAAGGTGCGGAAATGCTTCCAGAATCTATACGGGACGTCGGAAAATTATGGTTGATGGCTTAAAAGATAGGTATTGAATAGGGTTACCTGCCCTAAAAATTTCAAGGTTACCACTTTCCGGGATCAATTTTTTTTTTGAAGTTTTAGGTAAAAAGTTCGATTTTTTTTGTAATTTTTAAGGTTTTGAACATGACTAAAGGTGCGGAAATGCTTCCAGAATCTAAACGGGACGTCGGAAAATTATGGTTGATGGCTTAAAAGATAGGTATTGAATAGGGTTACCTGCTCTAAAAATTTCAAGGTTACCACTTTCCGGGATCAATTTTTTTTTTTAAGTTTAAGGTAAAAAGTTCGTTTTTTTTTGTAATTTTGAAGGTTTTGAACATGACTAAAGGTGCGGAAATGCTTCCAGAATCTAAACGGGACGTCGGAAAATTATGGTTGATGGCTTAAAAGATAGGTATTGCATAGGGTTACCTGTTCTAAACATTTCAGGGTTACCACTTTCCGGTATCAATTTTTTTTTTTTTTGAAGTTTAAGGTAAAAAGTTTGATTTTTGTTTGTAATTTTTAAGGTTTTGAACATGACTAAAGGTGCGGAAATGCTTCCAGAATTGATGGCTTAAAAGATAGGTATTGAATAGGGTTCCCTGCCTTTAAAATTTCAAAAAAAGATAGGTATTGAATAGGGTTACCTGCCCTAAAAATTTCAAGGTTACCACTTTCCGGGATCAATTTTTTTTTTGAAGTTTAAGGTAAAAAGTTCGATTTTTTTTGTAATTTTTAAGGTTTTGAACATGACTAAAGGTGCGGAAATGCTTCCAGAATCTAAACGGGACGTCGGAAAATTATGGTTGATGGCTTAAAAGATAGGTATTGAATAGGGTTACCTGCCCTTAAAATTTCAAGGTTACCACTTTCCGGGATCAATTTTTTTTTTGAAGTTTAAGGTAAAAAGTTCGATTTTTTTTGTAATTTTTAAGGTTTTGAACATGACTTAAGGTGCGGAAATGCTTCCAGAATTGATGGCTTAAAAGATAGGTATTGAATAGGGTTCCCTGCCTTTAAAATTTCAGGGTCACCACGTTCCGGGATCAATTTTTTTTCTGAAGTTTAAGGTAAAAAGTTTGATTTTTGTTTGTAATTTTTAAGGTTTTGAACATGACTAAAGGTGCGGAAATGCTTCCATAATCTAAACGGGACGTCGGAAAATTATGGTTGATGGCTTAAAAGATAGGTATTGAATAGGGTTACCTGCCCTAAAAATTTCAAGGTTACCACCTTCCGGGATCAATTTTTTTTTTGAAGTTTAAGGTAAAAAGTTTGATTTTTTTTGTAATTTTTAAGGTTTTGAACATGACTAAAGGTGCGGAAAAGCTTCCAGAATCTATACGGGACGTCGCAAAATCATGGTTGATGGCTTAAAAGATAGGTATTGAATAGGGTTACCTGCCCTAAAAATTTCAAGGTTACCACTTTCCGGGATATATTTTTTTTTTGAAGTTTTAAGTAAAAAGTTCGATTTTTTTTGTAATTTTTAAGGTTTTGAACATGACTAAAGGTGCGGAAATGCTTCCAGAATCTAAACGGGACGTCGGAAAATTATGGTTGATGGCTTAAAAGATAGGTATTGAATAGGGTTACCTGCCTTAAAAATTTCAAGGTTACCACTTTCCAGGATCAATTTTTTTTTTTAAGTTTAAGGTAAAAAGTTCGTTTTTTTTGTAATTTTGAAGGTTTTTAACATGACTAAAGGTGCGGAAATGCTTCCAGAATCTAAACGGGACGTCGGAAAATTATGGTTGATGGCTTAAAAGATAGGTATTTCAGGGTTACCACTTTCCGGTATCAATTTTTTTTTTGAAGTTTAAGGTAAAAAGTTTGATTTTTGTTTGTAATTTTTAAGGTTTTGAACATGACTAAAGGTGCGGAAATGCTTCCAGAATCTAAACGGGACGTCGGAAAATTATGGTTGATGGCTTAAAAGATAGGTATTGAATAGGGTTACCTGCCCTAAAAATTTCAGGGTTACCACTTTCCGGGATCAATTTTTATTTTGAAGTTTTAGGTAAAAAGTTCGATTTTTTTGTTGTAATTTTTAAGGTTTTGAACATGACTAAAGGTGCGGAAATGCTTCCAGAATCTAAACGGGACGTCGGAAAATTATGGTTGATGGCTTAAAAGATAGGTATTGAATAGGGTTACCTGCCCTAAAAATTTCAAGGTTACCACTTTCCGGGATTATTTTTTTTTTGAAGTTTAAGGTAAAAAGTTCGATTTTTTTTGTAATTTTTAAGGTTTTGAACATGACTAAAAGTGCGGAAATGCTTCCAGAATTGATGGCTTAAAAGATAGGTATTGAATAGGGTTCCCTGCCTTTAAAATTTCAGGGTCACCACTTTCCGGGATCAATTTTTTTTCTGAAGTTTAAGGTAAAAAGTTTGATTTTTGTTTGTAATTTTTAAGGTTTTGAACATGACTAAAGGTGCGGAAATGCTTCCAGAATCTAAACGGGACGTCGGAAAATTATGGTTGATGGCTTAAAAGATAGGTATTGAATAGGGTTACCTGCCCTAAGAATTTCAAGGTTACCACTTTCCGGGATCAATTTTTTTTTTTAAGTTTAAGGTAAAAAGTTCGTTTTTTTTGTAATTTTGAAGGTTTTTAACATGACTAAAGGTGCGGAAATGCTTCCAGAATCTAAACGGGACGTCGGAAAATTATGGTTGATGGCTTAAAAGATAGGTATTGCATAGGGTTACCTGCCCTAAAAATTAATTTCAAGGTTACCACTTTCCGGTATCAATTTTTTTTTTGAAGTTTAAGGTAAAAAGTTTGATTTTTGTTTGTAATTTTTAAGGTTTTGAACATGACTAAAGGTGCGGAAATGCTTCCAGAATCTAAACGGGACGTCGGAAAATTATGGTTGATGGCTTAAAAGATAGGTATTGAATAGGGTTACCTGCCCTAAAAATTTCAGGGTCACCACTTTCCGGGATCAATTTTTATTTTGAAGTTTTAGGTAAAAAGTTCGATTTTTTTGTTGTAATTTTTAAGGTTTTGAACATGACTAAAGGTGCGGAAATGCTTCCAGAATCTAAACGGGACGTCGGAAAATTATGGTTGATGGCTTAAAAGATAGGTATTGAATAGGGTTACCTGCCCTAAAAATTTCAAGGTTACCACTTTCCGGGACTATTTTTTTTTTTGAAGTTTAAGGTAAAAAGTTCGATTTTTTTTGTAATTTTTAAGGTTTTGAACATGACTAAAGGTGCGGAAATGCTTCCAGAATTGATGGCTTAAAAGATAGGTATTGAATAGGGTTCCCTGCCTTTAAAATTTCAGGGTCACCACTTTCCGGGATCAATTTTTTTTCTGAAGTTTAAGGTAAAAAGTTTGATTTTTGTTTGTAATTTTTAAGGTTTTGAACATGACTAAAGGTGCGGAAATGCTTCCAGAATCTAAACGGGACGTCGGAAAATTATGGTTGATGGCTTAAAAGATAGGTATTGAATAGGGTTACCTGCCCTAAGAATTTCAAGGTTACCACTTTCCGGGATCAATTTTTTTTTTGAAGTTTAAGGTAAGAAGTTCGATTTTTTTTGTAATTTTTAAGGTTTTGAACATGACTAAAGGTGCGGAAATGCTTCCAGAATCTATACGGGACGTCGGAAAATTATGGTTGATGGCTTAAAAGATAGGTATTGAATAGGGTTACCTGCCCTAAAAATTTCAAGGTTACCACTTTCCGGGATCAATTTTTTTTTTGAAGTTTTAGGTAAAAAGTTCGATTTTTTTTGTAATTTTTAAGGTTTTGAACATGACTAAAGGTGCGGAAATGCTTCCAGAATCTAAACGGGACGTCGGAAAATTATGGTTGATGGCTTAAAAGATAGGTATTGAATAGGGTTACCTGCTCTAAAAATTTCAAGGTTACCACTTTCCGGGATCAATTTTTTTTTTTAAGTTTAAGGTAAAAAGTTCGTTTTTTTTTGTAATTTTGAAGGTTTTGAACATGACTAAAGGTGCGGAAATGCTTCCAGAATCTAAACGGGACGTCGGAAAATTATGGTTGATGGCTTAAAAGATAGGTATTGCATAGGGTTACCTGTTCTAAACATTTCAGGGTTACCACTTTCCGGTATCAATTTTTTTTTTTTTTAAGTTTAAGGTAAAAAGTTTGATTTTTGTTTGTAATTTTTAAGGTTTTGAACATGACTAAAGGTGCGGAAATGCTTTCAGAATCTAAACGGGACGTCGGACAATTTTGGTTGATGGCTTAAAAGATAGGTATTGAATAGGGTTACCTGCCCTAAAAATTTCAAGGTTACCATTTTCCGGGATCAATTTTTTTTTGAAGTTTAAGGTAAAAAGTTCGATTTTTTTTGTAATTTTTAAGGTTTTGAACATGACTAAAGGTGCGGAAATGCTTCCAGAATCTATACGGGACGTCGGAAAATTATGGTTGATGGCTTAAAAGATAGGTATTGAATAGGGTTACCTGCCCTAAAAATTTCAAGGTTACCACTTTCCGGGATCAATTTTTTTTTTGAAGTTTTAGGTAAAAAGTTCGATTTTTTTTGTAATTTTTAAGGTTTTGAACATGACTAAAGGTGCGGAAATGCTTCCAGAATCTAATCCGACGTCCAATTTTGGTTGATGGCTCAAAAGATAGGTATTAAATAGGGTTACCTGCCCTAAAAATTTCAAGGTTACCACTTTCCGGGATCAATTTTTTTTTGAAGTTTAAGGTAAAAAGTTCGATTTTTTTTGTAATTTTTAAGGTTTTGAACATGACTAAAGGTGCGGAAATGCTTCCAGAATCTAAACGGGACGTCGGAAAATTATGGTTGATGGCTTAAAAGATAGGTATTGCATAGGGTTACCTGTTCTTAACATTTCAGGGTTACCACTTTCCGGTATCAATTTTTTTTTTTTGAAGTTTAAGGTAAAAAGTTTGATTTTTGTTTGTAATTTTTAAGGTTTTGAACATGACTAAAGGTGCGGAAATGCTTCCAGAATCTAAACGGGACGTCGGACAATTTTGGTTGATGGCTTAAAAGATAGGTATTAAATAGGGTTACCTGCCCTAAAAATTTCAAGGTTACCACTTTCCGGGATCAATGCTTTTTTTGAAGTTTAAGGTAAAAAGTTCGATTTTTTTTGTAATTTTTAAGGTTTTGAACATGACTAAAGGTGCGGAAATGCTTCCAGAATCTAAACGGGACGTCGGAAAATTATGGTTGATGGCTTAAAAGATAGGTTTTTGCATAGGGTTACCTGTTCTAAACATTTCAGGGTTACCACTTTCCGGTATCAATTTTTTTTTTTGAAGTTTAAGGTAAAAAGTTTGATTTTTGTTTGTAATTTTTAAGGTTTTGAACATGACTAAAGGTGCGGAAATGCTTCCAGAATCTAAACGGGACGTCGGACAATTTTGGTTGATGGCTTAAAAGATAGGTATTAAATAGGGTTACCTGCCCTAAAAATTTCAAGGTTACCACTTTCCGGGATCAATTTTTTTTTGAATTTTAAGGTAAAAAGTTCGATTTTTTTTGTAATTTTTAAGGTTTTGAACATGACTAAAGGTGCGGAAATGCTTCCAGAATCTAAACGGGACGTCGGAAAATTATGGTTGATGGCTTAAAAGATAGGTATTGAATAGGGTTACCTGCCCTAAAAATTTCAAGGTTACCACTTTCCGGGATCAATTTTTTTTTTGAAGTTTTAGGTAAAAAGTTCGATTTTTTTTGTAATTTTTAAGGTTTTGAACATGACTAAAGGTGCGGAAATGCTTCCAGAATCTAAACGGGACGTCGGAAAATTATGGTTGATGGCTTAAAAGATAGGTATTGAATAGGGTTACCTGCCCTTAAAATTTCAAGGTTACCACTTTCCGGGATCAATTTTTTTTTTTAAGTTTAAGGTAAAAAGTTCGTTTTTTTTTGTAATTTTGAAGGTTTTGAACATGACTAAAGGTGCGGAAATGCTTCCAGAATCTAAACGGGACGTCGGAAAATTATGGTTGATGGCTTAAAAGATAGGTATTGAATAGGGTTACCTGCCCTAAAAATTTCAGGGTTACCACTTTCCGGGATCAATTTTTATTTTGAAGTTTTAGGTAAAAAGTTCGATTTTTTTGTTGTAATTTTTAAGGTTTTGAACATGACTAAAGGTGCGGAAATGCTTCCAGAATCTAAACGGGACGTCGGAAAATTATGGTTGATGGCTTAAAAGATAGGTATTGAATAGGGTTACCTGCCCTAAAAATTTCAAGGTTACCACTTTCCGGGATCAATTTTTTTTTGAAGTTTAAGGTAAAAAGTTCGATTTTTTTTGTAATTTTTAAGGTTTTGAACATGACTAAAGGTGCGGAAATGCTTCCAGAATCTATACGGGACGTCGGAAAATTATGGTTGATAGCTTAAAAGATAGGTATTGAATAGGGTTACCTGCCCTAAAAATTTCAGGGTTACCACTTTCCGGGATCAATTTTTTTTTTGAAGTTTTAGGTAAAAAGTTCGATTTTTTTTGTAATTTTTAAGGTTTTGAACATGACTAAAGGTGCGGAAATGCTTCCAGAATCTAAACGGGACGTCGGAAAATTATGGTTGATGGCTTAAAAGATAGGTATTGAATAGGGTTACCTGCCCTTAAAATTTCAAGGTTACCACTTTCCGGGATCAATTTTTTTTTTTAAGTTTAAGGTAAAAAGTTCGTCTTTTTTTGTAATTTTGAAGGTTTTGAACATGACTAAAGGTGCGGAAATGCTTCCAGAATCTAAACGGGACGTCGGAAAATTATGGTTGATGGCTTAAAAGATAGGTATTGAATAGGGTAACCTGCCCTTAAAATTTCAAGGTTACCACTTTCCGGGATCAATTTTTTTTTTTAAGTTTAAGGTAAAAAGTTCGTTTTTTTTTGTAATTTTGAAGGTTTTGAACATGACTAAAGGTGCGGAAATGCTTCCAGAATCTAAACGGGACGTCGGAAAATTATGGTTGATGGCTTAAAAGATAGGTATTGAATAGGGTTACCTGCCCTAAAAATTTCAGGGTTACCACTTTCCGGGATCAATTTTTATTTTGAAGTTTTAGGTAAAAAGTTCGATTTTTTTGTTGTAATTTTTAAGGTTTTGAACATGACTAAAGGTGCGGAAATGCTTCCAGAATCTAAACGGGACGTCGGAAAATTATGGTTGATGGCTTAAAAGATAGGTATTGAATAGGGTTACCTGCCCTAAAAATTTCAAGGTTACCACTTTCCGGGATCAATTTTTTTTTGAAGTTTAAGGTAAAAAGTTCGATTTTTTTTGTAATTTTTAAGGTTTTGAACATGACTAAAGGTGCGGAAATGCTTCCAGAATCTATACGGGACGTCGGAAAATTATGGTTGATAGCTTAAAAGATAGGTATTGAATAGGGTTACCTGCCCTAAAAATTTCAGGGTTACCACTTTCCGGGATCAATTTTTTTTTTGAAGTTTTAGGTAAAAAGTTCGATTTTTTTTGTAATTTTTAAGGTTTTGAACATGACTAAAGGTGCGGAAATGCTTCCAGAATCTAAACGGGACGTCGGAAAATTATGGTTGATGGCTTAAAAGATAGGTATTGAAAAGGGTTACCTGCCCTAAAAATTTCAAGGTTACCACTTTCCGGGATCAATTTTTTTTTTTAAGTTTAAGGTAAAAAGTTCGTTTTTTTTTGTAATTTTGAAGGTTTTGAACATGACTAAAGGTGCGGAAATGCTTCCAGAATCTAAACGGGACGTCGGAAAATTATGGTTGATGGCTTAAAAGATAGGTATTGAAAAAGGTTACCTGCCCTAAAAATTTCAAGGTTACCACTTTCCGGGATCAATTTTTATTTTGAAGTTTTAGGTAAAAAGTTCGATTTTTTTGTTGTAATATGTAAGGTTTTGAACATGACTAAAGGTGCGGAAATGCTTCCAGAATCTAAACGGGACGTTGGAAAATTATGATTGATGGCTTAAAATATAGGTATTGCATAGGGTTACCTGCCCTAAAAATTTCAGGGTTACCACTTTCCGGTATCAATTTTTTTTTTTGAAGTTTAAGGTAAAAAGTTTGATTTTTGTTTGTAATTTTTAAGGTTTTGAACATGACTAAAGGTGCGGAAATGCTTCCAGAATCTAAACGGGACGTCGGAAAATTATGGTTGATGGCTTAAAAGATAGATATTGAATAGGGTTACCTGCATTAAAAATTTCAAGGTTACCACTTTCCGGGATCAATTTTTTTTTTGAAGTTTAAGGTAAAAAGTTCGATTTTTTTTGTAATTTTTAAGGTTTTGAACATGACTAAAGGTGCGGAAATGCTTCCAGAATCTAAACGGGACGTCGGAAAATTATGGTTGATGGCTTAAAAGATAGGTATTGAATATGGTTACCTGCCCTTAAAATTTCAAGGTTACCACTTTCCGGGATCAATGCTTTTTTTGAAGTTTAAGGTAAAAAGTTCGATTTTTTTTGTAATTTTTAAGGTTTTGAACATGACTAAAGGTGCGGAAATGCTTCCAGAATCTAAACGGGACGTCGGAAAATTATGGTTGATGGCTTAAAAGATAGGTATTGAATAGGGTTACCTGCCCTAAAAATTTCAAGGTTACCACTTTCCGGGATCAATTTTTTTTTTTGAAGTTTAAGGTAAAAAGTTCGATTTTTTTTGTAATTTTTAAGGTTTTGAACATGACTAAAGGTGCGGAAATGCTTCCAGAATCTAAACGGGACGTCGGAAAATTATGGTTGATGGCTTAAAAGATAGGTATTGAATAGGGTTACCTGCCCTAAAAATTTCAAGGTTACCACTTTCCGGGATCAATTTTTTTTTTTGAAGTTTTAGGTAAAAAGTTCGATTTTTTTTGTAATTTTTAAGGTTTTGAACATGACTAAAGGTGCGGAAATGCTTCCAGAATCTAAACGGGACGTCGGAAAATTATGGTTGATGGCTTAAAAGATAGGTATTGAATAGGGTTACCTGCCCTAAGAATTTCAAGGTTACCACTTTCCGGGATCAATTTTTTTTTTTAAGTTTAAGGTAAAAAGTTCGATTTTTTTTGTAATTTTTAAGGTTTTGAACATGACTAAAGGTGCGGAAATGCTTCCAGAATCTAAACGGGACGTCGGAAAATTATGGTTGATGGCTTAAAAGATAGGTATTGAATAGGGTTACCTGCTCTTTAAATTTCAAGGTTACCACTTTCCGGGATCAATTTTTTTTTTGAAGTTTAAGGTAAAAAGTTCGATTTTTTTTGTAATTTTTAAGGTTTTGAACATGACTAAAGGTGCGGAAATGCTTCCAGAATCTAAACGGGACGTCGGACAATTTTGGTTGATGGCTTAAAAGATAGGTATTAAATAGGGTTACCTGCCCTAAAAATTTCAAGGTTACCACTTTCCGAATTAAATTTTTTTTTGAAGTTTAAGGTAAAAAGTTCGATTTTTTTTGTAATTTTTAAGGTTTTGAACATGACTAAAGGTGCGGAAATGCTTCCAGAATCTATACGGGACGTCGGAAAATTATGGTTGATGGCTTAAAAGATAGGTATTGAATAGGGTTACCTGCCCTAAAAATTTCAAGGTTACCACTTTCCGGGATCAATTTTTTTTTTGAAGTTTTAGGTAAAAAGTTCGATTTTTTTTGTAATTTTTAAGGTTTTGAACATGACTAAAGGTGCGGAAATGCTTCCAGAATCTAAACGGGACGTCGGAAAATTATGGTTGATGGCTTAAAAGATAGGTATTGAATAGGGTTACCTGCCCTAAAAATTTCAAGGTTACCACTTTCCGGGATCAATTTTTTTTTTTAAGTTTAAGGTAAAAAGTTCGTTTTTTTTTGTAATTTTGAAGGTTTTGAACATGACTAAAGGTGCGGAAATGCTTCCAGAATCTAAACGGGACGTCGGAAAATTATGGTTGATGGCTTAAAAGATAGGTATTGAATAGGGTTACCTGCCCTAAAAATTTCAAGGTTACCACTTTCCGGGATCAATTTTTTTTTTTGAAGTTTAAGGTAAAAAGTTCGATTTTTTTTGTAATTTTTAAGGTTTTGAACATGACTAAAGGTGCGGAAATGCTTCCAGAATCTAAACGGGACGTCGGAAAATTATGGTTGATGGCTTAAAAGATAGGTATTGAATAGGGTTACCTGCCCTAAAAATTTCAAGGTTACCACTTTCCGGGATCAATTTTTTTTTTGAAGTTTAAGGTAAAAAGTTCGATTTTTTTGTTGTAATTTTTAAGGTTTTGAACATGACTAAAGGTGCGGAAATGCTCCCAGAATCTAAACGGGACGTCGGAAAATTATGGTTGATGGCTTAAAAGATAGGTATTGAATAGGGTTACCTGCCCTAAAAATTTCAAGGTTACCACTTTCCGGGATCAATTTTTTTTTTTGAAGTTTAAGGTAAAAAGTTTGATTTTTGTTTGTAATTTTTAAGGTTTTGAACATGACTAAAGGTGCGGAAATGCTTCCAGAATCTAAACGGGACGTCGGACAATTTTGGTTGATGGCTTAAAAGATAGGTATTAAATAGGGTTACCTGCCCTAAAAATTTCAAGGTTACCACTTTCCGGGATCAATTTTTTTTTGAAGTTTAAGGTAAAAAGTTCGATTTTTTTTGTAATTTTTAAGGTTTTGAACATGACTAGAGGTGCGGAAATGCTTCCAGAATCTATACGGGACGTCGGAAAATTATGGTTGATGGCTTAAAAGATAGGTATTGAATAGGGTTACCTGCCCTAAAAATTTCAAGGTTACCACTTTCCGGGATCAATTTTTTTTTTGAAGTTTTAGGTAAAAAGTTCGATTTTTTTTGTAATTTTTAAGGTTTTGAACATGACTAAAGGTGCGGAAATGCTTCCAGAATCTAAACGGGACGTCGGAAAATTATGGTTGATGGCTTAAAAGATAGGTATTGAATAGGGTTACCTGCTCTTTAAATTTCAAGGTTACCACTTTCCGGGATCAATTTTTTTTTTGAAGTTTAAGGTAAAAAGTTCGATTTTTTTTGTAATTTTTAAGGTTTTGAACATGACTAAAGGTGCGGAAATGCTTCCAGAATCTAAACGGGACGTCGGACAATTTTGGTTGATGGCTTAAAAGATAGGTATTAAATAGGGTTACCTGCCCTAAAAATTTCAAGGTTACCACTTTCCGAATTAAATTTTTTTTTGAAGTTTAAGGTAAAAAGTTCGATTTTTTTTGTAATTTTTAAGGTTTTGAACATGACTAAAGGTGCGGAAATGCTTCCAGAATCTATACGGGACGTCGGAAAATTATGGTTGATGGCTTAAAAGATAGGTATTGAATAGGGTTACCTGCCCTAAAAATTTCAAGGTTACCACTTTCCGGGATCAATTTTTTTTTTGAAGTTTTAGGTAAAAAGTTCGATTTTTTTTGTAATTTTTAAGGTTTTGAACATGACTAAAGGTGCGGAAATGCTTCCAGAATCTAAACGGGACGTCGGAAAATTATGGTTGATGGCTTAAAAGATAGGTATTGAATAGGGTTACCTGCCCTAAAAATTTCAAGGTTACCACTTTCCGGGATCAATTTTTTTTTTTAAGTTTAAGGTAAAAAGTTCGTTTTTTTTTGTAATTTTGAAGGTTTTGAACATGACTAAAGGTGCGGAAATGCTTCCAGAATCTAAACGGGACGTCGGAAAATTATGGTTGATGGCTTAAAAGATAGGTATTGAATAGGGTTACCTGCCCTAAAAATTTCAAGGTTACCACTTTCCGGGATCAATTTTTTTTTTTGAAGTTTAAGGTAAAAAGTTCGATTTTTTTTGTAATTTTTAAGGTTTTGAACATGACTAAAGGTGCGGAAATGCTTCCAGAATCTAAACGGGACGTCGGAAAATTATGGTTGATGGCTTAAAAGATAGGTATTGAATAGGGTTACCTGCCCTAAAAATTTCAAGGTTACCACTTTCCGGGATCAATTTTTTTTTTGAAGTTTAAGGTAAAAAGTTCGATTTTTTTGTTGTAATTTTTAAGGTTTTGAACATGACTAAAGGTGCGGAAATGCTCCCAGAATCTAAACGGGACGTCGGAAAATTATGGTTGATGGCTTAAAAGATAGGTATTGAATAGGGTTACCTGCCCTAAAAATTTCAAGGTTACCACTTTCCGGGATCAATTTTTTTTTTTGAAGTTTAAGGTAAAAAGTTTGATTTTTGTTTGTAATTTTTAAGGTTTTGAACATGACTAAAGGTGCGGAAATGCTTCCAGAATCTAAACGGGACGTCGGACAATTTTGGTTGATGGCTTAAAAGATAGGTATTAAATAGGGTTACCTGCCCTAAAAATTTCAAGGTTACCACTTTCCGGGATCAATTTTTTTTTGAAGTTTAAGGTAAAAAGTTCGATTTTTTTTGTAATTTTTAAGGTTTTGAACATGACTAGAGGTGCGGAAATGCTTCCAGAATCTATACGGGACGTCGGAAAATTATGGTTGATGGCTTAAAAGATAGGTATTGAATAGGGTTACCTGCCCTAAAAATTTCAAGGTTACCACTTTCCGGGATCAATTTTTTTTTTGAAGTTTTAGGTAAAAAGTTCGATTTTTTTTGTAATTTTTAAGGTTTTGAACATGACTAAAGGTGCGGAAATGCTTCCAGAATCTAAACGGGACGTCGGAAAATTATGGTTGATGGCTTAAAAGATAGGTATTGAATAGGGTTACCTGCCCTATAAATTTCAGGGTTACCACTTTCCGGGATCAATTTTTATTTTGAAGTTTTAGGTAAAAAGTTCGATTTTTTTGTTGTAATTTTTAAGGTTTTGAACATGACTAAAGGTGCGGAAATGCTTCCAGAATCTAAACGGGACGTCGGAAAATTATGGTTGATGGCTTAAAAGATAGGTATTGAATAGGGTTACCTGCCCTAAAAATTTCAAGGTTACCACTTTCCGGGATCAATTTTTTTTTTGAAGTTCAAGGTAAAAAGTTCGATTTTTTTGTTGTAATTTTTAAGGTTTTGAACATGACTAAAGGTGCGGAAATGCTTCCAGAATCTAAACGGGACGTCGGAAAATTATGGTTGATGGCTTAAAAGATAGGTATTGAATAGGGTTACCTGCATTAAAAATTTCAAGGTTACCACTTTCCGGGATCAATTTTTTTTTTGAAGTTTAAGGTAAAAAGTTCGATTTTTTTTGTAATTTTTAAGGTTTTGAACATGACTAAAGGTGCGGAAATGCTTCCAGAATCTAAACGGGACGTCGGAAAATTATGGTTGATGGCTTAAAAGATAGGTATTGAATAGGGTTACCTGCCCTTAAAATTTCAAGGTTACCACTTTCCGGGATCAATTTTTTTTTTTAAGTTTAAGGTAAAAAGTTCGATTTTTTTTGTAATTTTTAAGGTTTTGAACATGACTAAAGGTGCGGAAATGCTTCCAGAATCTAAACGGGACGTCGGAAAATTATGGTTGATGGCTTAAAAGATAGGTATTGAATAGGGTTACCTGCCCTTAAAATTTCAAGGTTACCACTTTCCGGGATCAATTTTTTTTTTTAAGTTTAAGGTAAAAAGTTCGATTTTTTTTGTAATTTTTAAGGTTTTGAACATGACTAAAGGTGCGGAAATGCTTCCAGAATCTAAACGGGACGTCGGAAAATTATGGTTGATGGCTTAAAAGATAGGTATTGAATAGGGTTACCTGCTCTTTAAATTTCAAGGTTACCACTTTCCGGGATCAATTTTTTTTTTGAAGTTTGAGGTAAAAAGTTCGATTTTTTTTGTAATTTTTAAGGTTTTGAACATGACTAAAGGTGCGGAAATGCTTCCAGAATCTAAACGGGACGTCGGACAATTTTGGTTGATGGCTTAAAAGATAGGTATTAAATAGGGTTACCTGCCCTAAAAATTTCAAGGTTACCACTTTCCGAATTCAATTTTTTTTTGAAGTTTAAGGTAAAAAGTTCGATTTTTTTTGTAATTTTTAAGGTTTTGAACATGACTAAAGGTGCGGAAATGCTTCCAGAATCTAAACGGGACGTCGGAAAATTATGGTTGATGGCTTAAAAGATAGGTATTGAATAGGGTTACCTGCCCTAAAAATTTCAAGGTTACCACTTTCCGGGATCAATTTTTTTTTTGAAGTTTTAGGTAAAAAGTTCGATTTTTTTTGTAATTTTTAAGGTTTTGAACATGACTAAAGGTGCGGAAATGCTTCCAGAATCTAAACGGGACGTCGGAAAATTATGGTTGATGGCTTAAAAGATAGGTATTGAATAGGGTTACCTGCCCTAAAAATTTCAAGGTTACCACTTTCCGGGATCAATTTTTTTTTTTAAGTTTAAGGTAAAAAGTTCGTTTTTTTTTGTAATTTTGAAGGTTTTGAACATGACTAAAGGTGCGGAAATGCTTCCAGAATCTAAACGGGACGTCGGAAAATTATGGTTGATGGCTTAAAAGATAGGTATTGAATAGGGTTACCTGCCCTAAAAATTTCAAGGTTACCACTTTCCGGGATCAATTTTTTTTTTGAAGTTTAAGGTAAAAAGTTCGATTTTTTGTTGTAATTTTTAAGGTTTTGAACATGACTAAAGGTGCGGAAATGCTTCCAGAATCTAAACGGGACGTCGGAAAATTATGGTTGATGGCTTAAAAGATAGGTATTGAATAGGGTTACCTGCCCTAAAAATTTCAAGGTTACCACTTTCCGGGATCAATTTTTTTTTGAAGTTTAAGGTAAAAAGTTCGATTTTTTTTGTAATTTTTAAGGTTTTGAACATGACTAAAGGTGCGGAAATGCTTCCAGAATCTATACGGGACGTCGGAAAATTATGGTTGATGGCTTAAAAGATAGGTATTGAATAGGGTTACCTGCCCTAAAAATTTCAAGGTTACCACTTTCCGGGATCAATTTTTTTTTTGAAGTTTAATGTAAAAAGTTCGTTTTTTTTTGTAATTTTGAAGGTTTTGAACATGACTAAAGGTGCGGAAATGCTTCCAGAATCTAAACGGGACGTCGGAAAATTATGGTTGATGGCTTAAAAGATAGGTATTGCATAGGGTTACCTGTTCTAAACATTTCAGGGTTACCACTTTCCGGTATATATTTTTTTTTTGAAGTTTAAGGTAAAAAGTTTGATTTTTGTTTGTAATTTTTAAGGTTTTGAACATGACTAAAGGTGCGGAAATGCTTCCAGAATCTAAACGGGACGTCGGACAATTTTGGTTGATGGCTTAAAAGATAGGTATTAAATAGGGTTACCTGCCCTAAAAATTTCAAGGTTACCACTTTCCGGGATCAATTTTTTTTTGAAGTTTAAGGTAAAAAGTTCGATTTTTTTTGTAATTTTTAAGGTTTTGAACATGACTAGAGGTGCGGAAATGCTTCCAGAATCTATACGGGACGTCGGAAAATTATGGTTGATGGCTTAAAAGATAGGTATTGAATAGGGTTACCTGCCCTAAAAATTTCAAGGTTACCACTTTCCGGGATCAATTTTTTTTTGAAGTTTTAAGTAAAAAGTTCGATTTTTTTTGTAATTTTTAAGGTTTTGAACATGACTAAAGGTGCGGAAATGCTTCCAGAATCTAAACGGGACGTCGGAAAATTATGGTTGATGGCTTAAAAGATAGGTATTGAATAGAGTTACCTGCCCTATAAATTTCAGGGTTACCACTTTCCGGGATCAATTTTTATTTTGAAGTTTTAGGTAAAAAGTTCGATTTTTTTGTTGTAATTTTTAAGGTTTTGAACATGACTAAAGGTGCGGAAATGCTTCCAGAATCTAAACGGGACGTCGGAAAATTATGGTTGATGGCTTAAAAGATAGGTATTGAATAGGGTTACCTGCCCTAAAAATTTCAAGGTTACCACTTTCCGGGATCAATTTTTTTTTGAAGTTTAAGGTAAAAAGTTCGATTTTTTTGTTGTAATTTTTAAGGTTTTGAACATGACTAAAGGTGCGGAAATGCTTCCAGAATCTAAACGGGAAGTCGGAAAATTATGGTTGATGGCTTAAAAGATAGGTATTGAATAGTGTTACCTGCCCTAAAAATTTCTGGGTTACCACTTTCCGGGATCAATTTTTTTTTTGAAGTTTAAGGTAAAAAGTTCGATTTTTTTTGTAATTTTTAAGGTTTTGAACATGACTAAAGGTGCGGAAATGCTTCCAGAATCTAAACGGGACGTCGGAAAATTATGGTTGATGGCTTAAAAGATAGGTATTGAATAGGGTTACCTGCCCTAAAAATTTCAAGGTTACCACTTTCCGGGATCAATTTTTTTTTTAAGTTTAAGGTAAAAAGTTCGATTTTTTTGTAATTTTTAAGGTTTTGAACATGACTAAAGGTGCGGAAATGCTTCCAGAATCTATACGGGACGTCGGAAAATTATGGTTGATGGCTTAAAAGATAGGTATTGAATAGGGTTACCTGCCATAAAAATTTCAAGGTTACCACTTTCCGGGATCAATTTTTTTTTGAAGTTTAAGGTAAAAAGTTCGATTTTTTTTGTAATTTTGAAGGTTTTGAACATGACTAAAGGTGCGGAAAAGCTTCCAGAATCTAAACGGGACGTCGGAAAATTATGGTTGATGGCTTAAAAGATAGGTATTGCATAGGGTTACCTGCCCTAAAAATTTCAGGGTTACCACTTTCCGGTATCAATTTTTTTTTTGAAGTTTAAGGTAAAAAGTTTGATTTTTGTTTGTAATTTTTAAGGTTTTGAACATGACTAAAGGTGCGGAAATGCTTCCAGAATCTAAACGGGACGTCGGAAAATTATGGTTGATGGCTTAAAAGATAGGTATTGAATAGGGTTACCTGCCCTAAAAATTTTAAGGTTACCACTTTCCGGGATCAATTTTTTTTTTTGAAGTTTAAGGTAAAAAGTTCGATTTTTTTTGTAATTTTTAAGGTTTTGAACATGACTAAAGGTGCGGAAATGCTTCCAGAATCTAAACGGGACGTCGGAAAATTATGGTTGATGGCTTAAAAGATAGGTATTGAATAGGGTTACCTGCCCTAAAAATTTCAAGGTTACCACTTTCCGGGATCAATTTTTTTTTGAAGTTTTAGGTAAAAAGTTCGATTTTTTTTTTGTAATTTTTAAGGTTTTGAACATGACTAAAGGTGCGGAAATGCTTCCAGAATCTAAACGGGACGTCGGAAAATTATGGTTGATGGCTTAAAAGATAGGTATTGAATAGGGTTACCTGCCCTAAAAATTTCAAGGTTACCACTTTCCGGGATCAAAAGTTCGATTTTTTTTGTAATTTTTAAGGTTTTGAACATGACTAAAGGTGCGGAAATGCTTCCAGAATCTAAACGGGACGTCGGAAAATTATGGTTGATGGCTTAAAAGATAGGTATTGAATAGGGTTACCTGCCCTAAAAATTTCAAGGTTACCACTTTCCGGGATCAATTTTTTTTTTTGAAGTTTAAGGTAAAAAGTTCGATTTTTTTTGTAATTTTGAAGGTTTTGAACATGACTAAAGGTGCGGAAAAGCTTCCAGAATCTAAACAGGACGTCGGAAAATTATGGTTGATGGCTTAAAAGATAGGTATTGCATAGGGTTACCTGCCCTAAAAATTTCAGGGTTACCACTTTCCGGTATCAATTTTTTTTTTTTAAGTTTAAGGTAAAAAGTTCGATTTTTTTTGTAATTTTGAAGGTTTTGAACATGACTAAAGGTGCGGAAAAGCTTCCAGAATCTAAACGGGACGTCGGAAAATTATGGTTGATGGCTTAAAAGATAGGTATTGCATAGGGTTACCTGCCCTAAAAATTTCAGGGTTACCACTTTCCGGTATCAATTTTTTTTTTTGAAGTTTAAGGTAAAAAGTTCGATTTTTGTTTGTAATTTTTAAGGTTTTGAACATGACTAAAGGTGCGGAAATGCTTCCAGAATCTAAACGGGACGTCGGAAAATTATGGTTGATGGCTTAAAAGATAGGTATTGAATAGGGTTACCTGCCCTAAAAATTTCAAGGTTACCACTTTCCGGGATCAATTTTTTTTTTTGAAGTTTAAGGTAAAAAGTTCGATTTTTTTTGTAATTTTTAAGGTTTTGAACATGACTAAAGGTGCGGAAATGCTTCCAGAATCTAAACGGGACGTCGAAAAATTATGGTTGATGGCTTAAAAGATAGGTATTGAATAGGGTTACCTGCCCTAAAAATTTCAAGGTTACCACTTTCCGGGATCAATTTTTTTTTGAAGTTTTAGGTAAAAAGTTCGATTTTTTTTGTTGTAATTTTTAAGGTTTTGAACATGACTAAAGGTGCGGAAATGCTTCCAGAATCTAAACGGGACGTCGGAAAATTATGGTTGATGGCTTAAAAGATAGGTATTGAATAGGGTTACCTGCCCTAAAAATTTCAAGGTTACCACTTTCCGGGATCAATTTTTTTTTTGAAGTTTAAGGTAAAAAGTTCGATTTTTTTTGTAATTTTGAAGGTTTTGAACATGACTAAAGGTGCGGAAAAGCTTGCAGAATCTAAACGGGACGTCGGAAAATTATGGTTGATGGCTTAAAAGATAGGTATTGCATAGGGTTACCTGCCCTAAAAATTTCAGGGTTACCACTTTCCGGTATCAATTTTTTTTTTGAAGTTTAAGGTAAAAAGTTTGATTTTTGTTTGTAATTTTTAAGGTTTTGAACATTACTAAAGGTGCGGAAATGCTTCCAGAATCTAAACGGGACGTCGGAAAATTATGGTTGATGGCTTAAAAGATAGGTATTGAATAGGGTTACCTGCCCTAAAAATTTCAAGGTTACCACTTTCCGGGATCAATTTTTTTTTTGAAGTTTAAGGTAAAAAGTTCGATTTTTTTTGTAATTTTGAAGGTTTTGAACATGACTAAAGGTGCGGAAATGCTTCCAGAATCGAAACGGGACGTCGGAAAATTATGGTTGATGGCTTAAAAGATAGGTATTGCATAGGGTTACCTGCCCTAAAAATTTCAGGGTTACCACTTTCCGGTATCAATTTTTTTTTTGAAGTTTAAGGTAAAAAGTTTGATTTTTGTTTGTAATTTTTAAGGTTTTGAACATGACTAAAGGTGCGGAAATGCTTCCAGAATCTAAACGGGACGTCGGAAAATTATGGTTGATGGCTTAGAAGATAGGTATTGAATAGGGTTACCTGCCCTAAAAATTTCAAGGTTACCACTTTCCGGGATCAAAAGTTCGATTTTTTTTGTAATTTTTAAGGTTTTGAACATGACTAAAGGTGCGGAAATGCTTCCAGAATCTAAACGGGACGTCGGAAAATTATGGTTGATGGCTTAAAAGATAGGTATTGAATAGGGTTACCTGCCCTAAAAATTTCAAGGTTACCACTTTCCGGGATCAATTTTTTTTTTTGAAGTTTAAGGTAAAAAGTTCGATTTTTTTTGTAATTTTGAAGGTTTTGAACATGACTAAAGGTGCGGAAAAGCTTCCAGAATCTAAACGGGACGTCGGAAAATTATGGTTGATGGCTTAAAAGATAGGTATTGCATAGGGTTACCTGCCCTAAAAATTTCAGGGTTACCACTTTCCGGTATCAATTTTTTTTTTGAAGTTTAAAGTAAAAAGTTTGATTTTTGTTTGTAATTTTTAAGGTTTTGAACATGACTAAAGGTGCGGAAATGCTTCCAGAATCTAAACGGGACGTCGGAAAATTATGGTTGATGGCTTAAAAGATAGGTATTGAATAGGGTTACCTGCCCTAAAAATTTCAAGGTTACCACTTTCCGGGATCAATTTTTTTTTTTGAAGTTTAAGGTAAAAAGTTCGATTTTTTTTGTAATTTTTAAGGTTTTGAACATGACTAAAGGTGCGGAAATGCTTCCAGAATCTAAACGGGACGTCGGAAAATTATGGTTGATGGCTTAAAAGATAGGTATTGAATAGGGTTACCTGCCCTAAAAATTTCAAGGTTACCACTTTCTGGGATCAATTTTTTTTTGAAGTTTTAAGTAAAAAGTTCGATTTTTTTTTTGTAACTTTTAAGGTTTTGAACATGACTAAAGGTGCGGAAATGCTTCCAGAATCTAAACGGGACGTCGGAAAATTATGGTTGTGGCTTAAAAGATAGGTATTGAATAGGGTTACCTGCCCTAAAAATTTCAAGGTTACCACTTTCCGGGATCAATTTTTTTTTTGAAGTTTAAGGTAAAAAGTTCGATTTTTTTTGTAATTTTTAAGGTTTTGAACATGACTAAAGGTGCGGAAATGCTTCCAGAATCTAAACGGGACGTTGGAAAATTATGGTTGATGGCTTAAAAGATAGGTATTGCATAGGGTTACCTGCCCTAAAAATTTCAGGGTTACCACTTTCCGGTACCATTTTTTTTTTTGAAGTTTAAGGTAAAAAGTTTGATTTTTGTTCGTAATCTTTTAGGTTTTGAACATGACTAAAGGTGCGGAAATGCTTCCAGAATCTAAACGGGACGTCGGAAAATTATGGTTGATGGCTTAAAAGATAGGTATTGAATAGGGTTACCTGCCCTAAAAATTTCAAGGTTACCACTTTCCGGGATCAATTTTTTTTTTTGAAGTTTAAGGTAAAAATTTCGATTTTTTTTGTAATTTTTAAGGTTTTGAACATGACTAAAGGTGCGGAAATGCTTCCAGAATCTATACGGGACGTCGGAAAATTATGGTTGATGGCTTAAAAGATAGGTATTGAATAGGGTTACCTGCCCTAAAAATTTCAAGGTTACCACTTTCCGGGATCAATTTTTTTTTTGAAGTTTAAGGTAAAAAGTTCGATTGTTTTTGTAATTTTTAAGGTTTTGAACATGACTAAAGGTGCGGAAATGCTTCCAGAATCTATACGGGACGTCGGAAAATTATGGTTGATGGCTTAAAAGATAGGTATTGAATAGGGTTACCTGCCCTAAAAATTTCAAGGTTACCACTTTCCGGGATCAATTTTTTTTTTGAAGTTTTAGGTAAAAAGTTCGATTTTTTTTGTAATTTTTAAGGTTTTGAACATGACTAAAGGTGCGGAAATGCTTCCAGAATCTAAACGGGACGTCGGAAAATTATGGTTGATGGCTTAAAAGATAGGTATTGAATAGGGTTACCTGCCCTAAAAATTTCAAGGTTACCACTTTCCGGGGTCAATTTTTTTTTTGAAGTTTAAGGTAAAAAGTTCGATTTTTTTTGTAATTTTTAAGGTTTTGAACATGACTAAAGGTGCGGAAATGCTTCCAGAATCTATACGGGACGTCGGAAAATTATGGTTGATGGCTTAAAAGATAGGTATTGAATAGGGTTACCTGCCCTAAAAATTTCAAGGTTACCACTTTCCGGGATCAATTTTTTTTTTGAAGTTTAAGGTAAAAAGTTCGATTTTTTTTGTAATTTTTAAGGTTTTGAACATGACTAAAGGTGCGGAAATGCTTCCAGAATCTATACGGGACGTCGGAAAATTATGGTTGATGGCTTAAAAGATAGGTTTTGCATAGGGTTACCTGCCCTAAAAATTTCAGGGTTACCACTTTCCGGTATCAATTTTTTTTTTTGAAGTTTAAGGTAAAAAGTTTGATTTTTGTTTGTAATTTTTAAGGTTTTGAACATGACTAAAGGTGCGGAAATGCTTCCAGAATCTAAACGGGACGTCGGAAAATTATGGTTGATGGCTTAAAGGATAGGTATTGAATAGGGTTACCTGCCCTAAAAATTTCAAGGTTACCACTTTCCGGGATCAATTTTTTTTTTAAGTTTAAAGTAAAAAGTTCGATTTTTTTTGTAATTTTTAAGGTTTTGAACATGACTAAAGGTGCGGAAATGCTTCCAGAATCTAAACGGGACGTTGGAAAATTATGGTTGATGGCGTAAAAGATAGGTATTGAATAGGGTTACCTGCCCTAAAAATTTCAAGGTTACCACTTTCCGGGATCAATTTTTTTTTGAAGTTTTAGGTAAAAAGTTCGATTTTTTTTGTAATTTTTAAGGTTTTGAACATGACTAAAGGTGCGGAAATGCTTCCAGAATCTAAACAGGACTTCGGAAAATTATGGTTGATGGCTTAAAAGATAGGTATTGCATAGGGTTACCTGCCCTAAAAATTTCAAGGTTACCACTTTCCGGGATCAATTTTTTTTTTGAAGTTTTAGGTAAAAAGTTTGATTTTTGTTTGTAATTTTTAAGGTTTTGAACATGACTAAAGGTGCGGAAATGCTTCCAGAATTGATGGCTTAAAAGATAGGTATTGAATAGGGTTCCCTGCCTTTAAAATTTCAGGGTCACCACTTTCCGGGATCAATTTTTTTTCTGAAGTTTAAGGTAAAAAGTTTGATATTTGTTTGTAATTTTTAAGGTTTTGAACATGACTAAAGGTGCGGAAATGCTTCCAGAATCTAAACGGGACGTCGGAAAATTATGGTTGATGGCTTAAAAGATAGGTATTGAATAGGGTTACCTGCCATAAAAATTTCAAGGTTACCACTTTCCGGGATCAATTTTTTTTTTGAAGTTTAAGGTAAAAAGTTCGATTTTTTTTGTAATTTTTAAGGTTTTGAACATGACTAAAGGTGCGGAAATGCTTCCAGAATCTAAACGGGACGTTGGAAAATTATGGTTGATGGCGTAAAAGATAGGTATTGAATAGGGTTACCTGCCCTAAAAATTTCAAGGTTACCACTTTCCGGGATCAATTTTTTTTTGAAGTTTTAGGTAAAAAGTTCGATTTTTTTTGTAATTTTTAAGGTTTTGAACATGACTAAAGGTGCGGAAATGCTTCCAGAATCTAAACAGGACGTCGGAAAATTATGGTTGATGGCTTAAAAGATAGGTATTGCATAGGGTTACCTGCCCTAAAAATTTCAAGGTTACCACTTTCCGGGATCAATTTTTTTTTTTGAAGTTTTAGGTAAAAAGTTTGATTTTTGTTTGTAATTTTTTAAGGTTTTGAACATGACTAAAGGTGCGGAAATGCTTCCAGAATCTATACGGGACGTCGGAAAATTATGGTTGATGGCTTAAAAGATAGGTATTGAATAGGGTTACCTGCCCTAAAAATTTCAAGGTTACCACTTTCCGGGATCAATTCTTTTTTTGAAGTTTAAGGTAAAAAGTTCGATTTTTTTTTTGTAATTTTTAAGGTTTTGAACATGACTAAAGGTGCGGAAATGCTTCCAGAATTGATGGCTTAAAAGATAGGTATTGAATAGGGTTCCCTGCCCTAAAAATTTCAAGGTTACCACTTTCCGGGATCAATTTTTTTTTTTAAGTTTAAGGTAAAAAGTTCGATTTTTTTGTAATTTTTAAGGTTTTAAACATGACTAAAGGTGCGGAAATGCTTCCAGAATCTAAACGGGACGTCGGAAAATTATGGTTGATGGCTTAAAAGATAGGTATTGAATAGGGTTACCTGCCCTAAAAATTTCAAGGTTACCACTTTCCGGGATCAATTTTTTTTTGAAGTTTTAGGTAAAAAGTTCGATTTTTTTTGTAATTTTTAAGGTTTTGAACATGACTAAAGGTGCGGAAATGCTTCCAGAATCTAAACAGGACGTCGGAAAATTATGGTTGATGGCTTAAAAGATAGGTATTGCATAGGGTTACCTGCCCTAAAAATTTCAAGGTTACCACTTTCCGGGATCAATTTTTTTTTTTGAAGTTTTAGGTAAAAAGTTTGATTTTTGTTTGTAATTTTTAAGGTTTTGAACATGACTAAAGGTGCGGAAATGCTTCCAGAATCTATACGGGACGTCGGAAAATTATGGTTGATGGCTTAAAAGATAGGTATTGAATAGGGTTACCTGCCCTAAAAATTTCAAGGTTACCACTTTCCGGGATCAATTTTTTTTTGAAGTTTTAGGTAAAAAGTTCGATTTTTTTTGTAATTTTTAAGGTTTTGAACATGACTAAAGGTGCGGAAATGCTTCCAGAATCTAAACAGGACGTCGGAAAATTATGGTTGATGGCTTAAAAGATAGGTATTGCATAGGGTTACCTGCCCTAAAAATTTCAGGGTTACCACTTTCCAGTACCATTTTTTTTTTTTTTTGAAGTTTAAGGTAAAAAGTTTGATTTTTGTTCGTAATCTTTTAGGTTTTGAACATGACTAAAGGTGCGGAAATGCTTCCAGAATCTAAACGGGACATCGGGAAATTATGATTGATGGCTTAAAAGATAGGTATTGAATAGGGTTACCTGCCCTAAAAATTTCAAGGTTACCACTTTCCGGGATCAATTTTGTTTTTGAAGTTTAAGGTAAAAAGTTCGATTTTTTTTGTAATTTTTAAGGTTTTGAACATGACTAAAGGTGCGGAAATGCTTCCAGAATCTATACGGGACGTCGGAAAATTATGGTTGATGGCTTAAAAGATAGGTATTGAATAGGGTTACCTGCCCTAAAAATTTCAAGGTTACCACTTTCCGAGATCAATTTTTTTTTAAAGTTTTAGGTAAAAAGTTCGATTTTTTTTGTAATTTTTAAGGTTTTGAACATGACTAAAGGTACGGAAATGCTTCCAGAATCTAAACGGGACGTCGGAAAATTATGGTTGATGGCTTAAAAGATAGGTATTGAATAGGGTTACCTGCCCTAAAAATTTCAAGGTTACCACTTTCCGGGATCAATTTTGTTTTTTAAGTTTAAGGTAAAAAGTTCGATTTTTTTTGTAATTTTTAAGGTTTTGAACATGACTAAAGGTGCGGAACTGCTTCCAGAATCTAAACGGGACGTCGGAAAATTATGGTTGATGGCTTAAAAGATAGGTATTGAATAGGGTTACCTGCTCTAAGAATTTCAAGGTTACCACTTTCCGGGATCAATTTTTTTTTTGAAGTTTAAGGTAAAAAGTTCGATTTTTTTTGTAATTTTTAAGGTTTTGAACATGACTAAAGGTGCGGAAATGCTTCCAGATTCTATACGGGACGTCGGAAAATTATGGTTGATGGCTTAAAAGATAGGTATTGAATAGGGTTACCTGCCCTAAAAATTTCAAGGTTACCACTTTCCGGGATCAATTTTTTTTTTGAAGTTTAAGGTAAAAAGTTCGATTTTTTTTGTAATTTTTAAGGTTTTGAACATGACTAAAGGTGCGGAAATGCTTCCAGAATCTATACGGGACGTCGGAAAATTATGGTTGATAGCTTAAAAGATAGGTATTGAATAGGGTTACCTGCCCTAAAAATTTCAGGGTTACCACTTTCCGGGATCAATTTTTATTATGAAGTTTTAGGTAAAAAGTTCTATTTTTTTGTTGTAATTTTTAAGGTTTTGAACATGACTAAAGGTGCGGAAATGCTTCCAGAATCTAAACGGGACGTCGGAAAATTATGGTTGATGGCTTAAAAGATAGGTATTGCATAGGATTACCTGCCCTAAAAATTTCAGGGTTACCACTTTCCGGTACCAATTTTTTTTTTTTGAAGTTTAAGGTAAAAAGTTTGATTTTTGTTCGTAATCTTTTAGGTTTTGAACATGACTAAAGGTGCGGAAATGCTTCCAGAATCTAAACGGGGCGTCGGGAAATTATGATTGATGGCTTAAAAGATAGGTATTGAATAGGGTTACCTGCCCTAAAAATTTCAGGGTTACCACTTTCCGGTACCATTTTTTTTTTTTGAAGTTTAAGGTAAAAAGTTTGATTTTTGTTCGTAATCTTTTAGGTTTTGAACATGACTAAAGGTGCGGAAATGCTTCCAGAATCTAAACGGGACGTCGGGAAATTATGATTGATGGCTTAAAAGATAGGTATTGAATAGGGTTACCTGCCCTAAAAATTTCAAGGTTACCACTTTCCGGGATCAATTTTTTTTTGAAGTTTAAGGTAAAAAGTTCGATTTTTTTTGTAATTTTTAAGGTTTTGAACATGACTAAAGGTGCGGAAATGCTTCCAGAATCTAAACGGGACGTCGGAAAATTATGGTTGATGGCTTAAAAGATAGGTATTGCATAGGATTACCTGCCCTAAAAATTTCAGGGTTACCACTTTCCGGGATCAATTTTTATTATGAAGTTTTAGGTAAAAAGTTCTATTTTTTTGTTGTAATTTTTAAGGTTTTGAACATGACTAAAGGTGCGGAAATGCTTCCAGAATCTAAACGGGACGTCGGAAAATTATGGTTGATGGCTTAAAAGATAGGTATTGAATAGGGTTACCTGCCCTAAAAATTTCAGGGTTACCACTTTCCGGTACCATTTTTTTTTTTTGAAGTTTAAGGTAAAAAGTTTGATTTTTGTTCGTAATCTTTTAGGTTTTGAACATGACTAAAGGTGCGGAAATGCTTCCAGAATCTAAACGGGACGTCGGGAAATTATGATTGATGGCTTAAAAGATAGGTATTGAATAGGGTTACCTGCCCTAAAAATTTCAAGGTTACCACTTTCCGGGATCAATTTTTTTTTTGAAGTTTAAGGTAAAAAGTTCGATTTTTTTTGTAATTTTTAAGGTTTTGAACATGACTAAAGGTGCGGAAATGCTTCCAGAATCTATACGGGACGTCGGAAAATTATGGTTGATGGCTTAAAAGATAGGTATT
Source organism: Dasysyrphus albostriatus (assembly GCA_946251815.1). Taxonomy (NCBI): domain Eukaryota; kingdom Metazoa; phylum Arthropoda; class Insecta; order Diptera; family Syrphidae; genus Dasysyrphus; species Dasysyrphus albostriatus. The sequence goes on from OX276335.1 coordinate 226,727,624, forward strand.
GAATAGGGTTACCTGCCCTAAAAATTTCAAGGTTACCACTTTCCGGGATCAATTTTTTTTTGAAGTTTTAGGTAAAAAGTTCGATTTTTTTTGTAATTTTTAAGGTTTTGAACATGACTAAAGGTGCGGAAATGCTTCCAGAATCTAAACGGGACGTCGGAAAATTATGGTTGATGGCTTAAAAGATAGGTATTGAATAGGGTTACCTGCCCTAAAAATTTCAAGGTTACCACTTTCCGGGATCAATTTTTTTTTTTAAGTTTAAGGTAAAAAGTTTGATTTTTGTTTGTAATTTTTAAGGTTTTGAACATGACTAAAGGTGCGGAAATGCTTCCAGAATCTATACGGGACGTCGGAAAATTATGGTTGATGGCTTAAAAGATTGGCATTGAATAGGGTTACCTGCCCTAAAAACTTTAAGGTTACCACTTTCCGGGATCAATTTTTTTTTTTAAGTTTAAGGTAAAAAGTTCGATTTTTTTTGTAATTTTTAAGGTTTTGAACATGACTAAAGGTGCGGAAATGCTTCCAGAATCTAAACGGGACGTCGGAAAATTATGGTTGATGGCTTAAAAGATAGGTATTGAATAGGGTTACCTGCCCTAAAAATTTTAGGGTTACCACTTTCCGGGATCAATTTTTTTTTTGAAGTTTAAGGTAAAAAGTTCGATTTTTTTTGTAATTTTTAAGGTTTTGAACATGACTAAAGGTGCGGAAATGCTTCCAGAATCTAAACGGGACGTCGGAAAATTATGGTTGATGGCTTAAAAGATAGGTATTGAATAGGGTTACCTGCCCTAAAAATTTCAAGGTTGCCACTTTCCGGGATCAATTTTTTTTTTTAAGTTTAAGGTAAAACGTTCGATTTTTTTTGTAATTTTTAAGGTTTTGAACATGACTAAAGGTGCGGAAATGCTTCCAGAATCTATACGGGACGTCGGAAAATTATGGTTGATGGCTTAAAAGATAGGTATTGAATAGGGTTACCTGCCCTAAAAATTTCAAGGTTACCACTTTCCGGGATCAATTTTTTTTTGAAGTTTTAGGTAAAAAGTTCGATTTTTTTTGTAATTTTTAAGGTTTTGAACATGACTAAAGGTGCGGAAATGCTTCCAGAATCTAAACGGGACGTCGGAAAATTATGGTTGATGGCTTAAAAGATAGGTATTGAATAGGGTTACCTGCCCTAAAAATTTCAGGGTTACCACTTTCCGGGATCAATTTTTATTATGAAGTTTTAGGTAAAAAGTTCTATTTTTTTGTTGTAATTTTTAAGGTTTTGAACATGACTAAAGGTGCGGAAATGCTTCCAGAATCTAAACGGGACGTCGGAAAATTATGGTTGATGGCTTAAAAGATAGGTATTGAATAGGGTTACCTGCCCTAAAAATTTCAGGGTTACCACTTTCCGGTACCATTTTTTTTTTTTGAAGTTTAAGGTAAAAAGTTTGATTTTTGTTCGTAATCTTTTAGGTTTTGAACATGACTAAAGGTGCGGAAATGCTTCCAGAATCTAAACGGGACGTCGGGAAATTATGATTGATGGCTTAAAAGATAGGTATTGAATAGGGTTACCTGCCCTAAAAATTTCAAGGTTACCACTTTCCGGGATCAATTTTTTTTTTGAAGTTTAAGGTAAAAAGTTCGATTTTTTTTGTAATTTTTAAGGTTTTGAACATGACTAAAGGTGCGGAAATGCTTCCAGAATCTAAACGGGACGTCGGAAAATTATGGTTGATGGCTTAAAAGATAGGTATTGAATAGGGTTACCTGCCCTAAAAATTTCAAGGTTACCACTTTCCGGGATCAATTTTTTTTTTTAAGTTTAAGGTAAAACGTTCGATTTTTTTTGTAATTTTTAAGGTTTTGAACATGACTAAAGGTGCGGAAATGCTTCCAGAATCTAAACGGGACGTTGGAAAATTATGGTTGATGGCTTAAAAGATAGGTATTGCATAGGATTACCTGCCCTAAAAATTTCAGGGTTACCACTTTCCGGTACCAATTTTTTTTTTTTGAAGTTTAAGGTAAAAAGTTTGATTTTTGTTCGTAATCTTTTAGGTTTTGAACATGACTAAAGGTGCGGAAATGCTTCCAGAATCTAAACGGGACGTCGGGAAATTATGATTGATGGCTTAAAAGATAGGTATTGAATAGGGTTACCTGCCCTAAAAATTTCAAGGTTACCACTTTCCGGGATCAATTTTTTTTTTGAAGTTTAAGGTAAAAAGTTCGATTTTTTTTGTAATTTTTAAGGTTTTGAACATGACTAAAGGTGCGGAAATGCTTCCAGAATCTATACGGGACGTCGGAAAATTATGGTTGATGGCTTAAAAGATAGGTATTGAATAGGGTTACCTGCCCTAAAAATTTCAAGGTTACCACTTTCCGGGATCAATTTTTTTTTGAAGTTTTAGGTAAAAAGTTCGATTTTTTTTGTAATTTTTAAGGTTTTGAACATGACTAAAGGTGCGGAAATGCTTCCAGAATCTAAACGGGACGTCGGAAAATTATGGTTGATGGCTTAAAAGATAGGTATTGAATAGGGTTACCTGCCCTAAAAATTTCAGGGTTACCACTTTCCGGGATCAATTTTTATTATGAAGTTTTAGGTAAAAAGTTCTATTTTTTTGTTGTAATTTTTAAGGTTTTGAACATGACTAAAGGTGCGGAAATGCTTCCAGAATCTAAACGGGACGTCGGAAAATTATGGTTGATGGCTTAAAAGATAGGTATTGAATAGGGTTACCTGCCCTAAAAATTTCAGGGTTACCACTTTCCGGTACCATTTTTTTTTTTTGAAGTTTAAGGTAAAAAGTTTGATTTTTGTTCGTAATCTTTTAGGTTTTGAACATGACTAAAGGTGCGGAAATGCTTCCAGAATCTAAACGGGACGTCGGGAAATTATGATTGATGGCTTAAAAGATAGGTATTGAATAGGGTTACCTGCCCTAAAAATTTCAAGGTTACCACTTTCCGGGATCAATTTTTTTTTTGAAGTTTAAGGTAAAAAGTTCGATTTTTTTTGTAATTTTTAAGGTTTTGAACATGACTAAAGGTGCGGAAATGCTTCCAGAATCTAAACGGGACGTCGGAAAATTATGGTTGATGGCTTAAAAGATAGGTATTGAATAGGGTTACCTGCCCTAAAAATTTCAAGGTTACCACTTTCCGGGATCAATTTTTTTTTTTAAGTTTAAGGTAAAAAGTTCGATTTTTTTTGTAATTTTTAAGGTTTTGAACATGACTAAAGGTGCGGAAATGCTTCCAGAATCTAAACGGGACGTTGGAAAATTATGGTTGATGGCGTAAAAGATAGGTATTGAATAGGGTTACCTGCCCTAAAAATTTCAAGGTTACCACTTTCCGGGATCAATTTTTTTTTTTAAGTTTAAGGTAAAAAGTTCGATTTTTTTTGTAATTTTTAAGGTTTTGAACATGACTAAAGGTGCGGAAATGCTTCCAGAATCTAAACGGGACGTCGGAAAATTATGGTTGATGGCTTAAAAGATAGGTATTGCATAGGGTTACCTGCCCTAAAAATTTCAAGGTTACCACTTTCCGGTATCAATTTTTTTTTTTGAAGTTTAAGGTAAAAAGTTTGATTTTTGTTTGTAATTTTTAAGGTTTTGAACATGACTAAAGGTGCGGAAATGCTTCCAGAATCTAAACGGGACGTCGGAAAATTATGGTTGATGGCTTAAAAGATAGGTATTGAATAGGGTTACCTGCCCTAAAAATTTCAAGGTTACCACTTTCCGGGATCAATTTTTTTTTTGAAGTTTAAGGTAAAAAGTTCGATTTTTTTTGTAATTTTTAAGGTTTTGAACATGACTAAAGGTGCGGAAATGCTTCCAGAATCTAAACGGGACGTCGGAAAATTATGGTTGATGGCTTAAAAGATAGGTATTGAATAGGGTTACCTGCCCTAAAAATTTTAAGGTTACCACTTTCCGGGATCAATTTTTTTTTTGAAGTTTTAGGTAAAAAGTTCGATTTTTTTTTGTAATTTTTAAGGTTTTGAACATGACTAAAGGTGCGGAAATGCTTCCAGAATCTAAACGGGACGTCGGAAAATTATGGTTGATGGCTTAAAAGATAGGTATTGAATAGGGTTACCTGCCCTAAAAATTTCAGGGTTACCACTTTCCGGGATCAATTTTTATTTTGAAGTCTTAGGTAAAAAGTTCGATTTTTTTGTTGTAATTTTTAAGGTTTTGAACATGACTAAAGGTGCGGAAATGCTTCCAGAATCTATACGGGACGTCGGAAAATTATGGTTGATGGCTTAAAAGATAGGTATTGAATAGGGTTACCTGCCCTAAAAATTTCAAGGTTACCACTTTCCGGGATCAATTTTTTTTTTTGAAGTTTAAGGTAAAAAGTTCGATTTTTTTTGTAATTTTTAAGGTTTTGAACATGACTAAAGGTGCGGAAATGCTTCCAGAATCTAAACGCCCTAATGCCCTAAAAATTTCAAGGTTACCACTTTCCGGGATCAATTTTTTTTTTTTGAAGTTTAAGGTAAAAAGTTCGATTTTTTTTGTAATTTTGAAGGTTTTGAACATGACTAAAGGTGCGGAAATGCTTCCAGAATCTAAACGGGACGTCGGAAAATTATGGTTGATGGCTTAAAAGATAGGTATTGAATAGGGTTACCTGCCCTAAAAATTTCAGGGTTACCATTTTCCGGTATCAATTTTTTTTTTTAAGTTTAAGGTAAAAAGTTTGATTTTTGTTTGTAATTTTTAAGGTTTTGAACATGACTAAAGGTGCGGAAATGCTTCCAGAATCTAAACGGGACGTCGGAAAATTATGGTTGATGGCTTAAAAGATAGGTATTGAATAGGGTTACCTGCCCTAAAAATTTCAGGGTTACCACTTTCCGGGATCAATTTTTATTTTGAAGTCTTAGGTAAAAAGTTCGATTTTTTTGTTGTAATTTTTAAGGTTTTGAACATGACTAAAGGTGCGGAAATGCTTCCAGAATCTAAACGGGACGTCGGAAAATTATGGTTGATGGCTTAAAAGATAGGTATTGAATAGGGTTACCTGCCCTAAAAATTTCAGGGTTACCACTTTCCGGGATCAATTTTTATTTTGAAGTCTTAGGTAAAAAGTTCGATTTTTTTGTTGTAATTTTTAAGGTTTTGAACATGACTAAAGGTGCGGAAATGCTTCCAGAATCTAAACGGGACGTCGGAAAATTATGGTTTATGGCTTAAAAGATAGGTATTGAATAGGGTTACCTGCCCTAAAAATTTCAAGGTTACCACTTTCCGGGATCAATTTTTTTTTGAAGTTTAAGGTAAAAAGTTCGATTTTTTTTGTAATTTTTAAGGTTTTGAACATGACTAAAGGTGCGGAAATGCTTCCAGAATCTAAACGGGACGTCGGAAAATTATGGTTGATAGCTTAAAAGATAGGTATTGAATAGGGTTACCTGCCCTAAAAATTTCAAGGTTACCACTTTCCGGGATCAATTTTTTTTTGAAGTTTAAGGTAAAAAGTTCGATTTTTTTGTAATTTTTAAGGTTTTGAACATGACTAAAGGTGCGGAAATGCTTCCAGAATCTAAACGGGACGTTGGAAAATTATGGTTGGCTTAAAAGATAGGTATTGAATAGGGTTACCTGCCCTAAAAATTTCAAGGTTACCACTTTCCGGGATCAATTTTTTTTTGAAGTTTTAGGTAAAAAGTTCGATTTTTTTTGTAATTTTGAAGGTTTTGAACATGACTAAAGGTGCGGAAATGCTTCCAGAATCTAAACGGGACGTCGGAAAATTATGGTTGATGGCTTAAAAGATAGGTATTGAATAGGGTTACCTGCCCTAAAAATTTCAAGGTTACCACTTTCCGGGATCAATTTTTTTTTTGAAGTTTAATGTAAAAAGTTCGATTTTTTTTGTAATTTTGAAGGTTTTGAACATGACTAAAGGTGCGGAAATGCTTCCAGAATCTAAACGGGACGTCGGAAAATTATGGTTGATGGCTTAAAAGATAGGTATTGCATAGGGTTACCTGCTCTAAAAATTTCAGGGTTACCATTTTCCGGTATCAATTTTTTTTTTTTAAGTTTAAGGTAAAAAGTTTGATTTTTGTTTGTAATTTTTAAGGTTTTGAACATGACTAAAGGTGCGGAAATGCTTCCAGAATCTAAACGGGACGTCGGAAAATTATGGTTGATGGCTTAAAAGATAGGTATTGAATAGGGTTACCTGCCCTAAAAATTTCAGGGTTACCACTTTCCGGGATCAATTTTTATTTTGAAGTCTTAGGTAAAAAGTTCGATTTTTTTTGTAATTTTTAAGGTTTTGAACATGACTAAAGGTGCGGAAATGCTTCCAGAATCTAAACGGGACGTCGGAAAATTATGGTTGATGGCTTAAAAGATAGGTATTGAATAGGGTTACCTGCTCTAAAAATTTCAAGGTTACCACTTTCCGGGATCAATTTTTTTTTTGAAGTTTAATGTAAAAAGTTCGATTTTTTTTGTAATTTTGAAGGTTTTGAACATGACTAAAGGTGCGGAAATGCTTCCAGAATCTAAACGGGACGTCGGAAAATTATGGTTGATGGCTTAAAAGATAGGTATTGAATAGGGTTACCTGCCCTAAGAATTTCAGGGTTACCACTTTCCGGGATCAATTTTTATTTTGAAGTCTTAGGTAAAAAGTTCGATTTTTTTGTTGTAATTTTTAAGGTTTTGAACATGACTAAAGGTGCGGAAATGCTTCCAGAATCTAAACGGGACGGGGTTACCTGCCCTAAAAATTTCAAGGTTACCACTTTCCGGGATCAATTTTTTTTTGAAGTTTAAGGTAAAAAGTTCGATTTTTTTTGTAATTTTTAAGGTTTTGAACATGACTAAAGGTGCGGAAATGCTTCCAGAATCTAAACGGGACGTTGGAAAATTATGGTTGATGGCTTAAAAGATAGGTATTGCATAGGGTTACCTGCCCTAAAAATTTCAGGGTTACCACTTTCCGGTATCAATTTTTTTGAACGTTAAGGTAAAAAGTTTGATTTTTGTTCGTAATTTTTAAGGTTTTGAACATGACTAAAGGTGCGGAAATGCTTCCAGAATCTAAACGGGACGTCACGAAATTATGGTTGATGACTTAAAAGATAGGTATTGAATAGGGTTACCTGCCCTAAAAATTTCAAGGTTACCACTTTCCGGGATCAATTTTTTTTTTGAAGTTTAAGGTAAAAAGTTCGATTTTTTTTGTAATTTTTAAGGTTTTGAACATGACTAAAGGTGCGGAAATGCTTCCAGAATCTATACGGGACGTCGGAAAATTATGGTTGGCTTAAAAGATAGGTATTGAATAGGGTTACCTGCCCTAAAAATTTCAAGGTTACCACTTTCCGGGATCAATTTTTTTTTGAAGTTTTAGGTAAAAAGTTCGATTTTTTTTGTAATTTTGAAGGTTTTGAACATGACTAAAGGTGCGGAAATGCTTCCAGAATCTAAACGGGACGTCGGAAAATTATGGTTGATGGCTTAAAAGATAGGTATTGAATAGGGTTACCTGCCCTAAAAATTTCAAGGTTACCACTTTCCGGGATCAATTTTTTTTTTGAAGTTTAATGTAAAAAGTTCGATTTTTTTTTGTAATTTTGAAGGTTTTGAACATGACTAAAGGTGCGGAAATGCTTCCAGAATCTAAACGGGACGTCGGAAAATTATGGTTGATGGCTTAAAAGATAGGTATTGAATAGGGTTACCTGCCCTAAAAATTTCAAGGTTACCACTTTCCGGGATCAATTTTTTTTTTGAAGTTTAATGTAAAAAGTTCGATTTTTTTTGTAATTTTGAAGGTTTTGAACATGACTAAAGGTGCGGAAATGCTTCCAGAATCTAAACGGGACGTCGGAAAATTATGGTTGATGGCTTAAAAGATAGGTATTGCATAGGGTTACCTGCTCTAAAAATTTCAGGGTTACCATTTTCCGGTATCAATTTTTTTTTTTTAAGTTTAAGGTAAAAAGTTTGATTTTTGTTTGTAATTTTTAAGGTTTTGAACATGACTAAAGGTGCGGAAATGCTTCCAGAATCTAAACGGGACGTCGGAAAATTATGGTTGATGGCTTAAAAGATAGGTATTGAATAGGGTTACCTGCCCTAAAAATTTCAAGGTTACCACTTTCCGGGATCAATTTTTATTTTGAAGTCTTAGGTAAAAAGTTCGATTTTTTTGTTGTAATTTTTAAGGTTTTGAACATGACTAAAGGTGCGGAAATGCTTCCAGAATCTAAACGGGACGTCGGAAAATTATGGTTGATGGCTTAAAAGATAGGTATTGAATAGGGTTACCTGCCCTAAAAATTTCAAGGTTACCACTTTCCGGGATCAATTTTTTTTTTGAAGTTTAAGGTAAAAAGTTCGATTTTTTTTGTAATTTTTAAGGTTTTGAACATGACTAAAGGTGCGGAAATGCTTCCAGAATCTAAACGGGACGTCGGAAAATTATGGTTGATGGCTTAAAAGATAGGTATTGAATAGGGTTACCTGCTCTAAAAATTTCAAGGTTACCACTTTCCGGGATCAATTTTTTTTTTGAAGTTTAATGTAAAAAGTTCGATTTTTTTTGTAATTTTGAAGGTTTTGAACATGACTAAAGGTGCGGAAATGCTTCCAGAATCTAAACGGGACGTCTGAAAATTATGGTTGATGGCTTAAAAGATAGGTATTGCATAGGGTTACCTGCTCTAAAAATTTCAGGGTTACCATTTTCCGGTATCAATTTTTTTTTTTTAAGTTTAAGGTAAAAAGTTTGATTTTTGTTTGTAATTTTTAAGGTTTTGAACATGGCTAAAGGTGCGGAAATGCTTCCAGAATCTATACGGGACGTCGGAAAATTATGGTTAATGGCTTAAAAGATAGGTATTGAATAGGGTTACCTGCCCTAAGAATTTCAGGGTTACCACTTTCCGGGATCAATTTTTATTTTGAAGTCTTAGGTAAAAAGTTCGATTTTTTTTGTAATTTTGAAGGTTTTGAACATGACTAAAGGTGCGGAAATGCTTCCAGAATCTAAACGGGACGTCGGAAAATTATGGTTGATGGCTTAAAAGATAGGTATTGCATAGGGTTACCTGCTCTAAAAATTTCAGGGTTACCATTTTCCGGTATCAATTTTTTTTTTTTAAGTTTAAGGTAAAAAGTTTGATTTTTGTTTGTAATTTTTAAGGTTTTGAACATGGCTAAAGGTGCGGAAATGCTTCCAGAATCTATACGGGACGTCGGAAAATTATGGTTGATGGCTTAAAAGATAGGTATTGAATAGGGTTACCTGCCCTAAAAATTTCAGGGTTACCACTTTCCGGGATCAATTTTTATTTTGAAGTCTTAGGTAAAAAGTTCGATTTTTTTGTTGTAATTTTTAAGGTTTTGAACATGACTAAAGGTGCGGAAATGCTTCCAGAATCTAAACGGGACGTCGGAAAATTATGGTTGATGGCTTAAAAGATAGGTATTGAATAGGGTTACCTGCCCTAAAAATTTCAAGGTTACCACTTTCCGGGATCAATTTTTTTTTTGAAGTTTAAGGTAAAAAGTTCGATTTTTTTTGTAATTTTTAAGGTTTTGAACATGACTAAAGGTGCGGAAATGCTTCCAGAATCTAAACGGGACGTCGGAAAATTATGGTTGATAGCTTAAAAGATAGGTATTGAATAGGGTTACCTGCCCTAAAAATTTCAAGCTTACCACTTTCCGGGATCAATTTTTTTTTTGAAGTTTAAGGTAAAAAGTTCGATTTTTTTTGTAATTTTTAAGGTTTTGAACATGACTAAAGGTGCGGAAATGCTTCCAGAATCTAAACGGGACGTCGGAAAATTATGGTTGATAGCTTAAAAGATAGGTATTGCATAGGGTTACCTGCCCTAAAAATTTCAGGGTTACCACTTTCCGGTATCAATTTTTTTTTTTGAAGCTTAAGGTAAAAAGTTTGATTTTTGTTCGTAATTTTGAAGGTTTTGAACATGACTAAAGGTGCGGAAATGCTTCCAGAATCTAAACGGGACGTCGGAAAATTATGGTTGATGGCTTAAAAGATAGGTATTGCATAGGGTTACCTGCTCTAAAAATTTCAGGGTTACCATTTTCCAGTATCAATTTTTTTTTTTTAAGTTTAAGGTAAAAAGTTTGATTTTTGTTTGTAATTTTTAAGGTTTTGAACATGACTAAAGGTGCGGAAATGCTTCCAGAATCTAAACGGGACGTCGGAAAATTATGGTTGATGGCTTAAAAGATAGGTATTGAATAGGGTTACCTGCCCTAAAAATTTCAAGGTTACCACTTTCCGGGATCAATTTTTTTTTTGAAGTTTAATGTAAAAAGTTCGATTTTTTTTGTAATTTTGAAGGTTTTGAACATGACTAAAGGTGCGGAAATGCTTCCAGAATCTAAACGGGACGTCGGAAAATTATGGTTGATGGCTTAAAAGATAGGTATTGCATAGGGTTACCTGCTCTAAAAATTTCAGGGTTACCATTTTCCGGTATCAATTTTTTTTTTTTAAGTTTAAGGTAAAAAGTTTGATTTTTGTTTGTAATTTTTAAGGTTTTGAACATGACTAAAGGTGCGGAAATGCTTCCAGAATCTATACGGGACGTCGGAAAATTATGGTTGATGGCTTAAAAGATAGGTATTGAATAGGGTTACCTGCCCTAAAAATTTCAAGGTTACCACTTTCCGGGATCAATTTTTTTTTTGAGGTTTAAGGTAAAAAGTTCGATTTTTTTTGTAATTTTTAAGGTTTTGAACATGACTAAAGGTGCGGAAATGCTTCCAGAATCTAAACGGGACGTCGGAAAATTATGGTTGATGGCTTAAAAGATAGGTATTGAATAGGGTTACCTGCCCTAAAAATTTCAAGGTTACCACTTTCCGGGATCAATTTTTTTTTTGAAGTTTAAGGTAAAAAGTTCGATTTTTTTTGTAATTTTTAAGGTTTTGAACATGACTAAAGGTGCGGAAATGCTTCCAGAATCTAAACGGGACGTCGGAAAATTATGGTTGATAGCTTAAAAGATAGGTATTGCATAGGGTTACCTGCCCTAAAAATTTCAGGGTTACCACTTTCCGGTATCAATTTTTTTTTTTGAAGCTTAAGGTAAAAAGTTTGATTTTTGTTCGTAATTTTTAAGGTTTTGAACATGACTAAAGGTGCGGAAATGCTTCCAGAATCTAAACGGGACGTCGGGAAATTATGGTTGATGACTTAAAAAATAGGTATTAAATAGGGTTACCTGCCCTTAAAATTTCAAGGTTACCACTTTCCGGGATCAATTTTTTTTTTGAAGTTTTAGGTAAAAAGTTCGATTTTTTTTGTAATTTTGAAGGTTTTGAACATGACTAAAGGTGCGGAAATGCTTCCAGAATCTAAACGGGACGTCGGAAAATTATGGTTGATGGCTTAAAAGATAGGTATTGCATAGGGTTACCTGCTCTAAAAATTTCAGGGTTACCATTTTCCGGTATCAATTTTTTTTTTTTAAGTTTAAGGTAAAAAGTTTGATTTTTGTTTGTAATTTTTAAGGTTTTGAACATGACTAAAGGTGCGGAAATGCTTCCAGAATCTAAACGGAACGTCGGAAAATTATGGTTGATGGCTTAAAAGATAGGTATTGAATAGGGTTACCTGCCCTAAAAATTTCAGGGTTACCACTTTCCGGGATCAATTTTTATTTTGAAGTCTTAGGTAAAAAGTTCGATTTTTTTGTTGTAATTTTTAAGGTTTTGAACATGACTAAAGGTGCGGAAATGCTTCCAGAATCTAAACGGGACGTCGGAAAATTATGGTTGATGGCTTAAAAGATAGGTATTGAATAGGGTTACCTGCCCTAAAAATTTCAAGGTTACCACTTTCCGGGATCAATTTTTTTTTTGAAGTTTAAGGTAAAAAGTTCGATTTTTTTTGTAATTTTTAAGGTTTTGAACATGACTAAAGGTGCGGAAGTGCTTCCAGAATCTAAACGGGACGTCGGAAAATTATGGTTGATAGCTTAAAAGATAGGTATTGAATAGGGTTACCTGCCCTAAAAATTTCAAGGTTACCACTTTCCGGGATCAATTTTTTTTTTGAAGTTTAAGGTAAAAAGTTCGATTTTTTTTGTAATTTTTAAGGTTTTGAACATGACTAAAGGTGCGGAAATGCTTCCAGAATCTAAACGGGACGTTGGAAAATTATGGTTGATGGCTTAAAAGATAGGTATTGCATAGGGTTACCTGCCCTAAAAATTTCAGGGTTACCACTTTCCGGTATCAATTTTTTTTTTTGAAGCTTAAGGTAAAAAGTTTGATTTTTGTTCGTAATTTTTAAGGTTTTGAACATGACTAAAGGTGCGGAAATGCTTCCAGAATCCAAACGGGACGTCGGGAAATTATGGTTGATGACTTAAAAGATAGGTATTGAATAGGGTTACCTGCCCTAAAAATTTCAAGGTTACCACTTTCCGGGATCAATTTTTTTTTTTAAGTTTAAGGTAAAAAGTTCGATTTTTTTTGTAATTTTTAAGGTTTTGAACATGACTAAAGGTGCGGAAATGCTTCCAGAATCTAAACGGGACGTCGGAAAATTATGGTTGATGGCTTTAAAGATAGGTATTGCATAGGGTTACCTGCTCTAAAAATTTCAGGGTTACCACTTCCCGGGATCAATTTTTTTTTTTTGAAGTTTAAAATAAAAAAATCGATTTTTTTTGTAATTTTTAAGGTTTTGAACATGACTAAAGGTGCGGAAATGCTTCCAGAATCTAAACGGGACGTCGGAAAATTATGGTTGATGGCTTAAAAGATAGGTATTGAATAGGGTTACCTGCCCTAAAAATTTCAGGGTTACCACTTTCCGGGATCAATTTTTATTTTGAAGTCTTAGGTAAAAAGTTCGATTTTTTTGTTGTAATTTTTAAGGTTTTGAACATGACTAAAGGTGCGGAAATGCTTCCAGAATCTAAACGGGACGTCGGAAAATTATGGTTGATGGCTTAAAAGATAGGTATTGAATAGGGTTACCTGCCCTAAAAATTTCAAGGTTACCACTTTCCGGGATCAATTTTTTTTTTGAAGTTTAAGGTAAAAAGTTCGATTTTTTTTGTAATTTTTAAGGTTTTGAACATGACTAAAGGTGCGGAAATGCTTCCAGAATCTAAACGGGACGTCGGAAAATTATGGTTGATGGCTTAAAAGATAGGTATTGAATAGGGTTACCTGCTCTAAAAATTTCAAGGTTACCACTTTCCGGGATCAATTTTTTTTTTGAAGTTTAATGTAAAAAGTTCGATTTTTTTTGTAATTTTGAAGGTTTTGAACATGACTAAAGGTGCGGAAATGCTTCCAGAATCTATACGGGACGTCGGAAAATTATGGTTGATGGCTTAAAAGATAGGTATTGAATAGGGTTACCTGCCCTAAAAATTTCAGGGTTACCACTTTCCGGGATCAATTTTTATTTTGAAGTCTTAGGTAAAAAGTTCGATTTTTTTGTTGTAATTTTTAAGGTTTTGAACATGACTAAAGGTGCGGAAATGCTTCCAGAATCTAAACGGGACGTCGGAAAATTATGGTTGATGGCTTAAAAGATAGGTATTGAATAGGGTTACCTGCCCTAAAAATTTCAAGGTTACCACTTTCCGGGATCAATTTTTTTTTTGAAGTTTAAGGTAAAAAGTTCGATTTTTTTTGTAATTTTTAAGGTTTTGAACATGACTAAAGGTGCGGAAATGCTTCCAGAATCTAAACGGGACGTCGGAAAATTATGGTTGATAGCTTAAAAGATAGGTATTGAATAGGGTTACCTGCCCTAAAAATTTCAAGCTTACCACTTTCCGGGATCAATTTTTTTTTTGAAGTTTAAGGTAAAAAGTTCGATTTTTTTTGTAATTTTTAAGGTTTTGAACATGACTAAAGGTGCGGAAATGCTTCCAGAATCTAAACGGGACGTCGGAAAATTATGGTTGATAGCTTAAAAGATAGGTATTGCATAGGGTTACCTGCCCTAAAAATTTCAGGGTTACCACTTTCCGGTATCAATTTTTTTTTTTGAAGCTTAAGGTAAAAAGTTTGATTTTTGTTCGTAATTTTGAAGGTTTTGAACATGACTAAAGGTGCGGAAATGCTTCCAGAATCTAAACGGGACGTCGGAAAATTATGGTTGATGGCTTAAAAGATAGGTATTGCATAGGGTTACCTGCTCTAAAAATTTCAGGGTTACCATTTTCCAGTATCAATTTTTTTTTTTTAAGTTTAAGGTAAAAAGTTTGATTTTTGTTTGTAATTTTTAAGGTTTTGAACATGACTAAAGGTGCGGAAATGCTTCCAGAATCTAAACGGGACGTCGGAAAATTATGGTTGATGGCTTAAAAGATAGGTATTGAATAGGGTTACCTGCCCTAAAAATTTCAAGGTTACCACTTTCCGGGATCAATTTTTTTTTTGAAGTTTAAGGTAGAAAGTTCGATTTTTTTTTGTAATTTTTAAGGTTTTGAACATGACTAAAGGTGCGGAAATGCTTCCAGAATCTATACGGAACGTCGGAAAATTATGGTTGATGGCTTAAAAGATAGGTATTGAATAGGGTTACCTGCCCTAAAAATTTCAGGGTTACCACTTTCCGTGATCAATTTTTATTTTGAAGTCTTAGGTAAAAAGTTCGATTTTTTTGTTGTAATTTTTAAGGTTTTGAACATGACTAAAGGTGCGGAAATGCTTCCAGAATCTAAACGGGACGTCGGAAAATTATGGTTGATGGCTTAAAAGATAGGTATTGCATAGGGTTACCTGCCCTAAAAATTTCAGGGTTACCACTTTCCGGGATCAATTTTTTTTCTGAAGTTTAAGGTAAAAAGTTTGATTTCTTTTGTAATTTTAAAGGTTTTGAACATGACTAAAGGTGCGGAAATGCTTCCAGAATCTAAACGGGACGTCGGAAAATTATGGTTGATAGCTTAAAAGATAGGTATTGAATAGGGTTACCTGCCCTAAAAATTTCAGGGTTACCACTTTCCGTGATCAATTTTTATTTTGAAGTCTTAGGTAAAAAGTTCGATTTTTTTGTTGTAATTTTTAAGGTTTTGAACATGACTAAAGGTGCGGAAATGCTTCCAGAATCTAAACGGGACGTCGGAAAATTATGGTTGATGGCTTAAAAGATAGGTATTGCATAGGGTTACCTGCCCTAAAAATTTCAAGGTTACCACTTTCCGGGATCAATTTTTTTTTTTAAGTTTAAGGTAAAAAGTTCGATTTTGTTTGTAATTTTTAAGGTTTTGAACATGACTAAAGGTGCGGAAATGCTTCCAGAATCTAAACGGGACGTCGGAAAATTATGATTGATGGCTTAAAAGATAGGTATTGAATAGGGTTACCTGCCCTAAAAATTTCAAGGTTACCACTTTCCGGGATCAATTTTTTTTTTGAAGTTTAATGTAGAAAGTTCGATTTTTTTTTGTAATTTTTAAGGTTTTGAACATGACTAAAGGTGCGGAAATGCTTCCAGAATCTAAACGGAACGTCGGAAAATTATGGTTGATGGCTTAAAAGATTGGCATTGAATAGGGTTACCTGCCCTTAAAATTTCAAGGTTACCACTTTCCGGGATCAATTTTTTTTTTTAAGTTTAAGGTAAAAAGTTCGATTTTTTTTGTAATTTTTAAGGTTTTGAACATGACTAAAGGTGCGGAAATGCTTCCAGAATCTAAACGGGACGTCGGAAAATTATGGTTGATGGCTTAAAAGATAGGTATTGAATAGGGTTACCTGCCCTAAAAATTTTAGGGTTACCACTTTCCGGGATCAATTTTTATTTTGAAGTTTAAGGTAGAAAGTTCGATTTTTTTTTGTAATTTTTAAGGTTTTGAACATGACTAAAGGTGCGGAAATGCTTCCAGAATCTATACGGAACGTCGGAAAATTATGGTTGATGGCTTAAAAGATAGGTATTGAATAGGGTTACCTGCCCTAAAAATTTCAGGGTTACCACTTTCCGTGATCAATTTTTATTTTGAAGTCTTAGGTAAAAAGTTCGATTTTTTTGTTGTAATTTTTAAGGTTTTGAACATGACTAAAGGTGCGGAAATGCTTCCAGAATCTAAACGGGACGTCGGAAAATTATGGTTGATGGCTTAAAAGATAGGTATTGAATAGGGTTACCTGCCCTAAAAATTTCAGGGTTACCACTTTCCGGGATCAATTTTTATTTTGAAGTCTTAGGTAAAAAGTTCGATTTTTTTGTTGTAATTTTTAAGGTTTTGAACATGACTAAAGGTGCGGAAATGCTTCCAGAATCTAAACGGGACGTCGGAAAATTATGGTTTATGGCTTAAAAGATAGGTATTGAATAGGGTTACCTGCCCTAAAAATTTCAAGGTTACCACTTTCCGGGATCAATTTTTTTTTGAAGTTTAAGGTAAAAAGTTCGATTTTTTTTGTAATTTTTAAGGTTTTGAACATGACTAAAGGTGCGGAAATGCTTCCAGAATCTAAACGGGACGTCGGAAAATTATGGTTGATAGCTTAAAAGATAGGTATTGAATAGGGTTACCTGCCCTAAAAATTTCAAGGTTACCACTTTCCGGGATCAATTTTTTTTTGAAGTTTAAGGTAAAAAGTTCGATTTTTTTTGTAATTTTTAAGGTTTTGAACATGACTAAAGGTGCGGAAATGCTTCCAGAATCTAAACGGGACGTTGGAAAATTATGGTTGGCTTAAAAGATAGGTATTGAATAGGGTTACCTGCCCTAAAAATTTCAAGGTTACCACTTTCCGGGATCAATTTTTTTTTGAAGTTTTAGGTAAAAAGTTCGATTTTTTTTGTAATTTTGAAGGTTTTGAACATGACTAAAGGTGCGGAAATGCTTCCAGAATCTAAACGGGACGTCGGAAAATTATGGTTGATGGCTTAAAAGATAGGTATTGAATAGGGTTACCTGCCCTAAAAATTTCAAGGTTACCACTTTCCGGGATCAATTTTTTTTTTGAAGTTTAATGTAAAAAGTTCGATTTTTTTTGTAATTTTGAAGGTTTTGAACATGACTAAAGGTGCGGAAATGCTTCCAGAATCTAAACGGGACGTCGGAAAATTATGGTTGATGGCTTAAAAGATAGGTATTGCATAGGGTTACCTGCTCTAAAAATTTCAGGGTTACCATTTTCCGGTATCAATTTTTTTTTTTTTAAGTTTAAGGTAAAAAGTTTGATTTTTGTTTGTAATTTTTAAGGTTTTGAACATGACTAAAGGTGCGGAAATGCTTCCAGAATCTAAACGGGACGTCGGAAAATTATGGTTGATGGCTTAAAAGATAGGTATTGCATAGGGTTACCTGCCCTAAAAATTTCAGGGTTACCACTTTCCGGGATCAATTTTTTTTCTGAAGTTTAAGGTAAAAAGTTTGATTTCTTTTGTAATTTTAAAGGTTTTGAACATGACTAAAGGTGCGGAAATGCTTCCAGAATCTAAACGGGACGTCGGAAAATTATGGTTGATGGCTTAAAAGATAGGTATTGCATAGGGTTACCTGCTCTAAAAATTTCAGGGTTACCATTTTCCAGTATCAATTTTTTTTTTTTAAGTTTAAGGTAAAAAGTTTGATTTTTGTTTGTAATTTTTAAGGTTTTGAACATGACTAAAGGTGCGGAAATGCTTCCAGAATCTAAACGGGACGTCGGAAAATTATGGTTGATGGCTTAAAAGATAGGTATTGAATAGGGTTACCTGCCCTAAAAATTTCAAGGTTACCACTTTCCGGGATCAATTTTTTTTTGAAGTTTAAGGTAGAAAGTTCGATTTTTTTTTGTAATTTTTAAGGTTTTGAACATGACTAAAGGTGCGGAAATGCTTCCAGAATCTATACGGAACGTCGGAAAATTATGGTTGATGGCTTAAAAGATAGGTATTGAATAGGGTTACCTGCCCTAAAAATTTCAGGGTTACCACTTTCCGTGATCAATTTTTATTTTGAAGTCTTAGGTAAAAAGTTCGATTTTTTTGTTGTAATTTTTAAGGTTTTGAACATGACTAAAGGTGCGGAAATGCTTCCAGAATCTAAACGGGACGTCGGAAAATTATGGTTGATGGCTTAAAAGATAGGTATTGCATAGGGTTACCTGCCCTAAAAATTTCAGGGTTACCACTTTCCGGGATCAATTTTTTTTCTGAAGTTTAAGGTAAAAAGTTTGATTTCTTTTGTAATTTTAAAGGTTTTGAACATGACTAAAGGTGCGGAAATGCTTCCAGAATCTAAACGGGACGTCGGAAAATTATGGTTGATAGCTTAAAAGATAGGTATTGAATAGGGTTACCTGCCCTAAAAATTTCAGGGTTACCACTTTCCGTGATCAATTTTTATTTTGAAGTCTTAGGTAAAAAGTTCGATTTTTTTGTTGTAATTTTTAAGGTTTTGAACATGACTAAAGGTGCGGAAATGCTTCCAGAATCTAAACGGGACGTCGGAAAATTATGGTTGATGGCTTAAAAGATAGGTATTGCATAGGGTTACCTGCCCTAAAAATTTCAAGGTTACCACTTTCCGGGATCAATTTTTTTTTTTAAGTTTAAGGTAAAAAGTTCGATTTTGTTTGTAATTTTTAAGGTTTTGAACATGACTAAAGGTGCGGAAATGCTTCCAGAATCTAAACGGGACGTCGGAAAATTATGATTGATGGCTTAAAAGATAGGTATTGAATAGGGTTACCTGCCCTAAAAATTTCAAGGTCACCACTTTCCGGGATCAATTTTTTTTTTGAAGTTTAATGTAGAAAGTTCGATTTTTTTTTGTAATTTTTAAGGTTTTGAACATGACTAAAGGTGCGGAAATGCTTCCAGAATCTAAACGGAACGTCGGAAAATTATGGTTGATGGCTTAAAAGATTGGCATTGAATAGGGTTACCTGCCCTTAAAATTTCAAGGTTACCACTTTCCGGGATCAATTTTTTTTTTTAAGTTTAAGGTAAAAAGTTCGATTTTTTTTGTAATTTTTAAGGTTTTGAACATGACTAAAGGTGCGGAAATGCTTCCAGAATCTAAACGGGACGTCGGAAAATTATGGTTGATGGCTTAAAAGATAGGTATTGAATAGGGTTACCTGCCCTAAAAATTTTAGGGTTACCACTTTCCGGGATCAATTTTTATTTTGAAGTTTTATGTAAAAAGTTCGATTTTTTTGTTGTAATTTTTAAGGTTTTGAACATGACTAAAGGTGCGGAAATGCTTCCAGAATCTATACGGGACGTCGGAAAATTATGGTTGATGGCTTAAAAGATAGGTATTGAATAGGGTTACCTGCCCTAAAAATTTCAAGGTTACCACTTTCCGGGATCAATTTTTTTTTTAAGTTGAAGGTAGAAAGTTCGATTTTTTTTGTAATTTTTAAGGTTTTGAACATGACTAAAGGTGCGGAAATGCTTCCAGAATCTAAACGGGACGTCGGAAAATTATGGTTGATGGCTTAAAAGATAGGTATTGAATAGGGTTACCTGCCCTAAAAATTTCAAGGTTACCATTTTCCGGGATCAATTTTTTTTTTGAAGTTTAAGGTAAAAAGTTTGATTTTTGTTTGTAATTTTTAAGGTTTTGAACATGACTAAAGGTGCGGAAATGCTTCCAGAATCTATACGGGACGTCGGAAAATTATGGTTGATGGCTTAAAAGATTGGCATTGAATAGGGTTACCTGCCCTAAAAACTTCAAGGTTACCACTTTCCGGGATCAATTTTTTTTTTTAAGTTTAAGGTAAAAAGTTCGATTTTTTTTGTAATTTTTAAGGTTTTGAACATGACTAAAGGTGCGGAAATGCTTCCAGAATCTAAACGGGACGTCGGAAAATTATGGTTGATGGCTTAAAAGATAGGTATTGAATAGGGTTACCTGCCCTAAAAATTTTAGGGTTACCACTTTCCGGGATCAATTTTTATTTTGAAGTTTTAGGTAAAAAGTTCGATTTTTTTGTTGTAATTTTTAAGGTTTTGAACATGACTAAAGGTGCGGAAATGCTTCCAGAATCTAAACGGGACGTCGGAAAATTATGGTTGATGGCTTAAAAGATAGGTATTGAATAGGGTTACCTGCCCTAAAAATTTCAGGGTTACCACTTTCCGGGATCAATTTTTTTTTTTAAGTTTAAGGTAAAAAGTTCGATTTTTTTTGTAATTTTTAAGGTTTTGAACATGACTAAAGGTGCGGAAATGCTTCCAGAATCTAAACGGGACGTTGGAAAATTATGGTTGATGGCTTAAAAGATAGGTATTGCATAGGGTTACCTGCCCTAAAAATTTCAGGGTTACCACTTTCCGGTATCAATTTTTTTTTTTGAAGCTTAAGGTAAAAAGTTTGATTTTTGTTCGTAATTTTTAAGGTTTTGAACATGACTAAAGGTGCGGAAATGCTTCCAGAATCTAAACGGGACGTCGGAAAATTATGGTTGATGGCTTAAAAGATAGGTATTGAATAGGGTTACCTGCCCTAAAAATTTCAAGGTTACCACTTTCCGGGATCAATTTTTTTTTTTGAAGTTTAAGGTAAAAAGTTCGATTTTTTTTGTAATTTTTAAGGTTTTGAACATGACTAAAGGTGCGGAAATGCTTCCAGAATCTAAACGGGACGTCGGAAAATTATGGTTGATGGCTTAAAAGATAGGTATTGAATAGGGTTACCTGCCCTAAAAATTTTAGGGTTACCACTTTCCGGGATCAATTTTTATTTTGAAGTTTTAGGTAAAAAGTTCGATTTTTTTGTTGTAATTTTTAAGGTTTTGAACATGACTAAAGGTGCGGAAATGCTTCCAGAATCTAAGCGGGACGTCGGAAAATTATGGTTGATGGCTTAAAAGATAGGTATTGCATAGGGTTACCTGCCCTAAAAATTTCAAGGTTACCACTTTCCGGTATCAATTTTTTTTTTTGAAGTTTAAGGTAAAAAGTTTGATTTTTGTTTGTAATTTTTAAGGTTTTGAACATGACTAAAGGTGCGGAAATGCTTCCAGAATCTAAACGGGACGTCGGAAAATTATGGTTGATGGCTTAAAAGATAGGTATTGAATAGGGTTACCTGCCCTAAAAATTTCAAGGTTACCACTTTCCGGGATCAATTTTTTTTTTTGAAGTTTAAGGTAGAAAGTTCGATTTTTTTTTGTAATTTTTAAGGTTTTGAACATGACTAAAGGTGCGGAAATGCTTCCAGAATCTATACGGAACGTCGGAAAATTATGGTTGATGGCTTAAAAGATTGGCATTGAATAGGGTTACCTGCCCTAAAAACTTCAAGGTTACCACTTTCCGGGATCAATTTTTTTTTTTAAGTTTAAGGTAAAAATGTCGATTTTTTTTGTAATTTTTAAGGTTTTGAACATGACTAAAGGTGCGGAAATGCTTCCAGAATCTAAACGGGACGTCGGAAAATTATGGTTGATGGCTTAAAAGATAGGTATTGAATAGGGTTACCTGCCCTAAAAATTTTAGGGTTACCACTTTCCGGGATCAATTTTTATTTTGAAGTTTTATGTAAAAAGTTCGATTTTTTTGTTGTAATTTTTAAGGTTTTGAACATGACTAAAGGTGCGGAAATGCTTCCAGAATCTAAACGGGACGTCGGAAAATTATGGTTGATGGCTTAAAAGATAGGTATTGAATAGGGTTACCTGCCCTAAAAATTTCAAGGTTACCACTTTCCGGGATCAATTTTTTTTTTGAAGTTTAAGGTAGAAAGTTCGATTTTTTTTTGTAATTTTTAAGGTTTTGAACATGACTAAAGGTGCGGAAATGCTTCCAGAATCTATACGGAACGTCGGAAAATTATGGTTGATGGCTTAAAAGATTGGCATTGAATAGGGTTACCTGCCCTAAAAACTTCAAGGTTACCACTTTCCGGGATCAATTTTTTTTTTTAAGTTTAAGGTAAAAAGTTCGATTTTTTTTGTAATTTTTAAGGTTTTGAACATGACTAAAGGTGCGGAAATGCTTCCAGAATCTAAACGGGACGTCGGAAAATTATGGTTGATGGCTTAAAAGATAGGTATTGAATAGGGTTACCTGCCCTAAAAATTTTAGGGTTACCACTTTCCGGGATCAATTTTTATTTTGAAGTTCTATGTAAAAAGTTCGATTTTTTTGTTGTAATTTTTAAGGTTTTGAACATGACTAAAGGTGCGGAAATGCTTCCAGAATCTAAACGGGACGTCGGAAAATTATGGTTGATGGCTTTAAAGATAGGTATTGAATAGGGTTACCTGCCCTAAAAATTTCAAGGTTACCACTTTCCGGGATCAATTTTTTTTTTGAAGTTTAAGGTAAAAAGTTCGATTTTTTTTGTAATTTTTAAGGTTTTGAACATGACCAAAGGTGCGGAAATGCTTCCAGAATCTAGACGGGACGTCGGAAAATTATGGTTGATGGCTTAAAAGATAGGTATTGAATAGGGTTACCTGCCCTAAAAATTTCAAGGTTACCACTTTCCGGGATCAATTTTTTTTTGAAGTTTAAGGTAAAAAGTTCGATTTTTTTTGTAATTTTTAAGGTTTTGAACATGACTAAAGGTGCGGAAATGCTTCCAGAATCTATACGGGACGTCGGAAAATTATGGTTGATGGCTTAAAAGATTGGCATTGAATAGGGTTACCTGCCCTAAAAACTTCAAGGTTACCACTTTCCGGGATCAATTTTTTTTTTAAGTTTAAGGTAAACAGTTCAATTTTTTTTTGTAATTTTTAAGGTTTTGAACATGACTAAAGGTGCGGAAATGCTTCCAGAATCTAAACGGGACGTCGGAAAATTATGGTTGATGGCTTAAAAGATAGGTATTGAATAGGGTTACCTGCCCTAAGAATTTTAGGGTTACCACTTTCCGGGATCAATTTTTATTTTGAAGTTTTAGGTAAAAAGTTCGATTTTTTTGTTGTAATTTTTAAGGTTTTGAACATGACTAAAGGTGCGGAAATGCTTCCAGAATCTAAACGGGACGTCGGAAAATTATGGTTGACGGCTTAAAAGATAGGTATTGAATAGGGTTACCTGCCCTAAAAATTTCAAGGTTACCACTTTCCGGGATCAATTTTTTTTTTGAAGTTTAAGGTAGAAAGTTCGATTTTTTTTGTAATTTTTAAGGTTTTGAACATGACTAAAGGTGCGGAAATGCTTCCAGAATCTAAACGGGACGTCGGAAAATTGTGGTTGATGGCTTAAAAGATAGGTATTGAATAGGGTTACCTGCCCTAAAAATTTCAAGGTTACCACTTTCCGGGATCAATTTTTTTTTTGAAGTTTAAGGTAAAAAGTTTGATTTTTGTTTGTAATTTTTAAGGTTTTGAACATGACTAAAGGTGCGGAAATGCTTCCAGAATCTATACGGGACGTCGGAAAATTATGGTTGATGGCTTAAAAGATAGGTATTGAATAGGGTTACCTGCCCTAAAAATTTCAAGGTTACCACTTTCCGGGATCAATTTTTTTTGAAGTTTTAGGTAAAAAGTTCGATTTTTTTTGTAATTTTTAAGGTTTTGAACATGACTAAAGGTGCGGAAATGCTTCCAGAATCTAAACGGGACGTCGGAAAATTATGGTTGATGGCTTAAAAGATAGGTATTGAATAGGGTTACCTGCCCTAAAAATTTCAAGGTTACCACTTTCCGGGATCAATTTTTTTTTTGAAGTTTAAAGTAAAAAAATTGATTTTTGTTTGTAATTTTTAAGGTTTTGAACATGACTAAAGGTGCGGAAATGCTTCCAGAATCTAAACGGGACGTCGGAAAATTATGGTTGATGGCTTAAAAGATAGGTATTGAATAGGGTTACCTGCCCTAAAAATTTCAAGGTTACCACTTTCCGGGATCAATTTTTTTTTTGAAGTTTAAGGTAAAAAGTTCGATTTTTTTTATAATTTTTAAGGTTTTGAACATGACCAAAGGTGCGGAAATGCTTCCAGAATCTATACGGGACGTCGGAAAATTATGGTTGATGGCTCAAAAGATAGGTATTGAATAGGGTTACCTGCCCTAAAAATTTCAAGGTTACCACTTTCCGGGATCAATTTTTTTTTTGAAGTTTAAGATAAAAAGTTTGATTTTTGTTTGTAATTTTTAAGGTTTTGAACATGACTAAAGGTGCGGAAATGCTTCCAGAATCTATACGCGACGTCGGAAAATTATGGTTGATGGCTTAAAAGATAGGTATTGAATAGGGTTACCTGCCCTAAAAATTTCAAGGTTACCACTTTCCGGGATCAATTTTTTTTTTGAAGTTTAAGGTAAAAAGTTCGATTTTTTTGTAATTTTTAAGGTTTTGAACATGACTAAAGGTGCGGAAATGCTTCCAGAATCTATACGGGACGTCGGAAAATTATGGTTGATGGCTTAAAAGATAGGTATTGAATAGGGTTACCTGTTCTTAAAATTTCAGGGTTACCACTTTCCGGGATAAATTTTCTTTTTTGAAGTTTAAGGTAAAAAGTTCGATTTTTTTTGTAATTTTTAAGGTTTTGAACATGACTAAAGGTGCGGAAATGCTTCCAGAATCTAAACGGGACGTCGGAAAATTATGGTTGATGGCTTAAAAGATAAATATTGAATAGGGTTACCTGCCCTAAAAATTTCAAGGTTACCACTTTCCGGGATCAATTTTTTTTTTGAAGTTTAAGGTAAAAAGTTCGATTTTTTTTGTAATTTTTAAGGTTTTGAACATGACTAAAGGTGCGGAAATGCTTCCAGAATCTATACGGGACGTCGGAAAATTATGGTTGATGGCTTAAAAGATAGGTATTGAATAGGGTTACCTGCCCTAAAAATTTCAAGGTTACCACTTTCCGGGATCAATTTTTTTTTTGAAGTTTTAGGTAAAAAGTTCGATTTTTTTTGTAATTTTTAAGGTTTTGAACATGACTAAAGGTGCGGAAATGCTTCCAGAATCTATACGGGACGTCGGAAAATTATGGTTGATGGCTTAAAAGATAGGTATTGAATAGGATTACCTGCCCTAAAAATTTCAAGGTTACCACTTTCCGGGATCAATTTTTTTTTTGAAGTTTAATGTAAAAAGTTCGATTTTTTTGTAATTTTTAACGTTTTGAACATGACTAAAGGTGCGGAAATGCTTCCAGAATCTATACGGGACGTCGGAAAATTATGGTTGATGGCTTTAAAGATAGGTATTGAATAGGGTTACCTGCCCTAAAAATTTCAAGGTTACCACTTTCCGGGATCAATTTTTTTTTTGAAGTTTAAGGTAAAAAGTTCGATTTTTTTTGTAATTTTTAAGGTTTTGAACATGACCAAAGGTGCGGAAATGCTTCCAGAATCTAGACGGGACGTCGGAAAATTATGGTTGATGGCTTAAAAGATAGGTATTGAATAGGGTTACCTGCCCTAAAAATTTCAAGGTTACCACTTTCCGGGATCAATTTTTTTTTGAAGTTTAAGGTAAAAAGTTCGATTTTTTTTGTAATTTTTAAGGTTTTGAACATGACTAAAGGTGCGGAAATGCTTCCAGAATCTATACGGGACGTCGGAAAATTATGGTTGATGGCTTAAAAGATAGGTATTGAATAGGGTTACCTGCCCTAAAAATTTCAAGGTTACCACTTTCCGGGATCAATTTTTTTTTTGAAGTTTAAGGTAAAAAGTTAGATTTTTTTGTAATTTTTAAGGTTTTGAACATGACTAAAGGTGCGGAAATGCTTCCAGAATCTAAACGGGACGTCGGAAAATTATGGTTGATGGCTTAAAAGATAGGTATTGCATAGGGTTACCTGCCCTAAAAATTTCAGGGTTACCACTTTCCGGTATCAATTTTTTTTTTGAAGTTTAAGGTAAAAAGTTCGATTTTTTTTGTAATTTTTAAGGTTTTGAACATGACTAAAGGTGCGGAAATGCTTCCAGAATCTATACGGGACGTCGGAAAATTATGGTTGATGGCTTAAAAGATAGGTATTGAATAGGGTTACCTGCCCTAAAAATGTCAAGGTTACCACTTTCCGGGATCAATTTTTTTTTCTGAAGTTTAAGGTAAAAAGTTCGATTTTTTTTGTAATTTTGAAGGTTTTGAACATGACTAAAGGTGCGGAAATTCTTCCAGAATCTAAACGGGACGTCGGAAAATTATGGTTGATAGCTTAAAAGATAGGTATTGAATAGGGTTACCTGCCCTAAAAATTTCAAGGTTACCACTTTCCGGGATCAATTTTTTTTTGAAGTTTAAGGTAAAAAGTTCGATCTTTTTGTTGTAATTTTTAAGGTTTTGAACATGACTAAAGGTGCGGAAATGCTTCCCGAATCTAAACGGGACGTCGGAAAATTATGGTTGATGGCTTAAAAGATAGGTATTGAATAGGGTTACCTGCCCTAAAAATTTCAAGGTTACCACTTTCCGGGATCAATTTTTTTTTGAAGTTTAAGGTAAAAAGTTCGATTTTTTTTTGTAATTTTTAAGGTTTTGAACATGACTAAAGGTGCGGAAATGCTTCCAGAATCTATACGGGACGTCGGAAAATTATGGTTGATGGCTTAAAAGATAGGTATTGAATAGGGTTACCTGCCCTAAAAATGTCAAGGTTACCACTTTCCGGGATCAATTTTTTTTTTCTGAAGTTTAAGGTAAAAAGTTTGATTTTTGTTTGTAATTTTTAAGGTTTTGAACATGACTAAAGGTGCGGAAATGCTTCCAGAATCTATACGGGACGTCGGAAAATTATGGTTGATGGCTTAAAAGATAGGTATTGAATAGGGTTACCTGCCCTAAAAATTTCAAGGTTACCACTTTCCGGGATCAATTTTTTATTTGAAGTTTTAGGTAAAAAGTTCGATTTTTTTTGTAATTTTGAAGGTTTTGAACATGACTAAAGGTGCGGAAATGCTTCCAGAATCTAAACGGGACGTCGGAAAATTATGGTTGATGGCTTAAAAGATAGGTATTGCATAGGGTTACCTGCCCTAAAAATGTCAGGGTTACCACTTTCCGGGATCAATTTTTTTTTCTGAAGTTTAAGGTAAAAAGTTGTAGTACCTCGTGGCATAATGGTTAGTGCGTTGGACTGTCATGCCAAAGGTCTGGGTTCGATTCCCAGCCGTTGCCACCTAAAAACAGAAATGTTTTTCTCGAGGTACTGCCTCTTGCGAGGAACTGACAAATCCTTCAAGAGTATACTTGTCATGAATAAGTGCTTCTCATCTAGCCGTTCGGACTCGGCAAAAAATTGTAGGTCCTCTCCATTCCTGCCAACAACACGCACACAGGAATGGTTGAGAGTTGTAAGTCACTAGGCCCTGGTTCTCCACGAGCTGTTGCGCCACAAAATTTATTTTTTTTTTTTAAGGTAAAAAGTTCGATTTTTTTTGTAATTTTGAAGGTTTTGAACATGACTAAAGGTGCGGAAATTCTTCCAGAATCTAAACGGGACGTCGGAAAATTATGGTTGATGGCTTAAAAGATAGGTATTGAATAGGGTTACCTGCCCTAAAAATTTCAAGGTTACCACTTTCCGGGATCAATTTTTTTTTTGAAGTTTAAGGTAGAAAGTTCGATTTTTTTTGTAATTTTTAAGGTTTTGAACATGACTAAAGGTGTGGAAATGCTTCCAGAATCTATACGGGATGTCGGAAAATTATGGTTGATGGCTTAAAAGATAGGTATTGAATAGGGTTACCTGCCCTAAAAATTTCAAGGTTACCACTTTCCGGGATCAATTTTTTTTTTGAAGTTTTAGGTAAAAAGTTCGATTTTTTTTGTAATTTTTAAGGTTTTGAACATGACTAAAGGTGTGGAAATGCTTCCAGAATCTATACGGGATGTCGGAAAATTATGGTTGATGGCTTAAAAGATAGGTATTGAATAGGGTTACCTGCCCTAAAAATTTCAAGGTTACCACTTTCCGGGATCAATTTTTTTTTTGAAGTTTAAGGTAAAAAGTTCGATTTTTTTTGTAATTTTTAAGGTTTTGAACATGACTAAAGGTGCGGAAATGCTTCCAGAATCTATACGGGACGTCGGAAAATTATGGTTGATACCTTAAAAGATAGGTATTGAATAAGGTTACCTGCCCTAAAAATGTCAAGGTTACCACTTTCCGGGATCAATTTTTATTTTGAAATTTAAGGTAAAAAGTTCGATTTTTTTTGTAATTTTGAAGGTTTTGAATATGACTAAAGGTGCGGAAATGCTTCCAGAATCTAAACGGGACGTCGGAAAATTATGGTTGATGGCTTAAAAGATAGGTATTGCATAGGATTACCTGCCCTAAAAATTTCAAGGTTACCACTTTCCGGGATCAATTTTTTTTTTGAAGTTTAAGGTAAAAAGTTTGATTTTTGTTTGTAATTTTTAAGGTTTTGAACATGACTAAAGGTGCGGAAATGCTTCCAGAATCTATACGGGACGTCGGAAAATTATGGTTGATGGCTTAAAAGATAGGTATTGAATAGGGTTACCTGCCCTAAAAATTTCAAGGTTACCACTTTCCGGGATCAATTTTTTTTTGAAGTTTTAGGTAAAAAGTTCGATTTTTTTTGTAATTTTTAAGGTTTTGAACATGACTAAAGGTGCGGAAATGCTTCCAGAATCTAAACGGGACGTCGGAAAATTATGGTTGATGGCTTAAAAGATAGGTATTGAATAGGGTTACCTGCCTTAAAAATTTCAAGGTTACCACTTTCCGGGATCAATTTTTTTTTTGAAGTTTAAAGTAAAAAAATTGATTTTTGTTTGTAATTTTTAAGGTTTTGAACATGACTAAAGGTGCGGAAATGCTTCCAGAATCTAAACGGGACGTCGGAAAATTATGGTTGATGGCTTAAAAGATAGGTATTGAATAGGGTTACCTGCCCTAAAAATTTCAAGGTTACCACTTTCCGGGATCAATTTTTTTTTTGAAGTTTAAGGTAAAAAGTTCGATTTTTTTTATAATTTTTAAGGTTTTGAACATGACCAAAGGTGCGGAAATGCTTCCAGAATCTATACGGGACGTCGGAAAATTATGGTTGATGGCTCAAAAGATAGGTATTGAATAGGGTTACCTGCCCTAAAAATTTCAAGGTTACCACTTTCCGGGATCAATTTTTTTTTTGAAGTTTAAGATAAAAAGTTTGATTTTTGTTTGTAATTTTTAAGGTTTTGAACATGACTAAAGGTGCGGAAATGCTTCCAGAATCTATACGCGACGTCGGAAAATTATGGTTGATGGCTTAAAAGATAGGTATTGAATAGGGTTACCTGCCCTAAAAATTTCAAGGTTACCACTTTCCGGGATCAATTTTTTTTTTGAAGTTTAAGGTAAAAAGTTCGATTTTTTTGTAATTTTTAAGGTTTTGAACATGACTAAAGGTGCGGAAATGCTTCCAGAATCTATACGGGACGTCGGAAAATTATGGTTGATGGCTTAAAAGATAGGTATTGAATAGGGTTACCTGTTCTTAAAATTTCAGGGTTACCACTTTCCGGGATAAATTTTTTTTTTTGAAGTTTAAGGTAAAAAGTTCGATTTTTTTTGTAATTTTTAAGGTTTTGAACATGACTAAAGGTGCGGAAATGCTTCCAGAATCTAAACGGGACGTCGGAAAATTATGGTTGATGGCTTAAAAGATAAATATTGAATAGGGTTACCTGCCCTAAAAATTTCAAGGTTACCACTTTCCGGGATCAATTTTTTTTTTGAAGTTTAAGGTAAAAAGTTCGATTTTTTTTGTAATTTTTAAGGTTTTGAACATGACTAAAGGTGCGGAAATGCTTCCAGAATCTATACGGGATGTCGGAAAATTATGGTTGATGGCTTAAAAGATAGGTATTGAATAGGGTTACCTGCCCTAAAAATTTCAAGGTTACCACTTTCCGGGATCAATTTTTTTTTTGAAGTTTTAGGTAAAAAGTTCGATTTTTTTTGTAATTTTTAAGGTTTTGAACATGACTAAAGGTGCGGAAATGCTTCCAGAATCTATACGGGACGTCGGAAAATTATGGTTGATGGCTTAAAAGATAGGTATTGAATAGGATTACCTGCCCTAAAAATTTCAAGGTTACCACTTTCCGGGATCAATTTTTTTTTTGAAGTTTAATGTAAAAAGTTCGATTTTTTTGTAATTTTTAACGTTTTGAACATGACTAAAGGTGCGGAAATGCTTTCAGAATCTATACGGGACGTCGGAAAATTATGGTTGATGGCTTTAAAGATAGGTATTGAATAGGGTTACCTGCCCTAAAAATTTCAAGGTTACCACTTTCCGGGATCAATTTTTTTTTTGAAGTTTAAGGTAAAAAGTTCGATTTTTTTTTGTAATTTTTAAGGTTTTGAACATGACCAAAGGTGCGGAAATGCTTCCAGAATCTAGACGGGACGTCGGAAAATTATGGTTGATGGCTTAAAAGATAGGTATTGAATAGGGTTACCTGCCCTAAAAATTTCAAGGTTACCACTTTCCGGGATCAATTTTTTTTTGAAGTTTAAGGTAAAAAGTTCGATTTTTTTTGTAATTTTTAAGGTTTTGAACATGACTAAAGGTGCGGAAATGCTTCCAGAATCTATACGGGACGTCGGAAAATTATGGTTGATGGCTTAAAAGATAGGTATTGAATAGGGTTACCTGCCCTAAAAATTTCAAGGTTACCACTTTCCGGGATCAATTTTTTTTTTGAAGTTTAAGGTAAAAAGTTAGATTTTTTTGTAATTTTTAAGGTTTTGAACATGACTAAAGGTGCGGAAATGCTTCCAGAATCTAAACGGGACGTCGGAAAATTATGGTTGATGGCTTAAAAGATAGGTATTGCATAGGGTTACCTGCCCTAAAAATTTCAGGGTTACCACTTTCCGGTATCAATTTTTTTTTTTGAAGTTTAAGGTAAAAAGTTCGATTTTTTTTGTAATTTTTAAGGTTTTGAACATGACTAAAGGTGCGGAAATGCTTCCAGAATCTATACGGGACGTCGGAAAATTATGGTTGATGGCTTAAAAGATAGGTATTGAATAGGGTTACCTGCCCTAAAAATGTCAAGGTTACCACTTTCCGGGATCAATTTTTTTTTCTGAAGTTTAAGGTAAAAAGTTCGATTTTTTTTGTAATTTTGAAGGTTTTGAACATGACTAAAGGTGCGGAAATTCTTCCAGAATCTAAACGGGACGTCGGAAAATTATGGTTGATAGCTTAAAAGATAGGTATTGAATAGGGTTACCTGCCCTAAAAATTTCAAGGTTACCACTTTCCGGGATCAATTTTTTTTTGAAGTTTAAGGTAAAAAGTTCGATTTTTTTGTTGTAATTTTTAAGGTTTTGAACATGACTAAAGGTGCGGAAATGCTTCCCGAATCTAAACGGGACGTCGGAAAATTATGGTTGATGGCTTAAAAGATAGGTATTGAATAGGGTTACCTGCCCTAAAAATTTCAAGGTTACCACTTTCCGGGATCAATTTTTTTTTGAAGTTTAAGGTAAAAAGTTCGATTTTTTTTTGTAATTTTTAAGGTTTTGAACATGACTAAAGGTGCGGAAATGCTTCCAGAATCTATACGGGACGTCGGAAAATTATGGTTGATGGCTTAAAAGATAGGTATTGAATAGGGTTACCTGCCCTAAAAATGTCAAGGTTACCACTTTCCGGGATCAATTTTTTTTTCTGAAGTTTAAGGTAAAAAGTTTGATTTTTGTTTGTAATTTTTAAGGTTTTGAACATGACTAAAGGTGCGGAAATGCTTCCAGAATCTATACGGGACGTCGGAAAATTATGGTTGATGGCTTAAAAGATAGGTATTGAATAGGGTTACCTGCCCTAAAAATTTCAAGGTTACCACTTTCCGGGATCAATTTTTTTTTTGAAGTTTAAGGTAAAAAGTTCGATTTTTTTTGTAATTTTTAAGGTTTTGAACATGACTAAAGGTGCGGAAATGCTTCCAGAATCTAAACGGGACGTCGGAAAATTATGGTTGATGGCTTAAAAGATAGGTATTGAATAGGGTTACCTGCCCTAAAAATTTCAAGGTTACCACTTTCCGGGATCAATTTTTTATTTGAAGTTTTAGGTAAAAAGTTCGATTTTTTTTGTAATTTTGAAGGTTTTGAACATGACTAAAGGTGCGGAAATGCTTCCAGAATCTAAACGGGACGTCGGAAAATTATGGTTGATGGCTTAAAAGATAGGTATTGCATAGGGTTACCTGCCCTAAAAATGTCAGGGTTACCACTTTCCGGGATCAATTTTTTTTCTGAAGTTTAAGGTAAAAAGTTCGATTTTTTTTGTAATTTTGAAGGTTTTGAACATGACTAAAGGTGCGGAAATTCTTCCAGAATCTAAACGGGACGTCGGAAAATTATGGTTGATGGCTTAAAAGATAGGTATTGAATAGGGTTACCTGCCCTAAAAATTTCAAGGTTACCACTTTCCGGGATCAATTTTTTTTTGAAGTTTAAGGTAGAAAGTTCGATTTTTTTTGTAATTTTTAAGGTTTTGAACATGACTAAAGGTGTGGAAATGCTTCCAGAATCTATACGGGATGTCGGAAAATTATGGTTGATGGCTTAAAAGATAGGTATTGAATAGGGTTACCTGCCCTAAAAATTTCAAGGTTACCACTTTCCGGGATCAATTTTTTTTTGAAGTTTTAGGTAAAAAGTTCGATTTTTTTTGTAATTTTTAAGGTTTTGAACATGACTAAAGGTGTGGAAATGCTTCCAGAATCTATACGGGATGTCGGAAAATTATGGTTGATGGCTTAAAAGATTGGCATTGAATAGGGTTACCTGCCCTAAGAACTTCAAGGTTACCACTTTCCGGGATCAATTTTTTTTTTTAAGTTTAAGGTAAAAAGTTCGATTTTTTTTGTAATTTTTAAGGTTTTGAACAAGACTAAAGGTGCGGAAATGCTTCCAGAATCTAAACGGGACGTCGGAAAATTATGGTTGATGGCTTAAAAGATAGGTATTGAATAGGGTTACCTGCCCTAAAAATTTTAGGGTTACCACTTTCCGGGATCAATTTTTATTTTGAAGTTTTAGGTAAAAAGTTCGATTTTTTTGTTGTAATTTTTAAGGTTTTGAACATGACTAAAGGTGCGGAAATGCTTCCAGAATCTAAACGGGACGTCGGAAAATTATGGTTGATGGCTTAAAAGATAGGTATTGAATAGGGTTACCTGCCCTAAAAATTTCAAGGTTACCACTTTCCGGGATCAATTTTTTTTTTTAAGTTTAAGGTAGAAAGTTCGATTTTTTTTGTAATTTTTAAGGTTTTGAACATGACTAAAGGTGCGGAAATGCTTCCAGAATCTAAACGGGACGTCGGAAAATTATGGTTGATGGCTTAAAAGATAGGTATTGAATAGGGTTACCTGCCCTAAAAATTTCAAGGTTACCACTTTCCGGGATCAATTTTTTTTTTGAAGTTTAAGGTAAAAAGTTCGATTTTTTTTGTAATTTTTAAGGTTTTGAACATGACTAAAGGTGCGGAAATGCTTCCAGAATCTAAACGGGACGTCGGAAAATTATGGTTGATGGCTTAAAAGATAGGTATTGAATAGGGTTACCTGCCCTAAAAATTTCAAGGTTACCACTTTCCGGTATCAATTTTTTTTTTAAGTTTTAGGTAAAAAGTTCGATTTCTTTTGTAATTTTGAAGGTTTTGAACATGACTAAAGGTGCGGAAATGCTTCCAGAATCTAAACGGGACGTCGGAAAATTATGGTTGATGGCTTAAAAGATAGGTATTGAATAGGGTTACCTGCCCTAAAAATTTCAAGGTTACCACTTTCCGGGATCAATTTTTTTTTTGAAGTTTAATGTAAAAAGTTCGATTTTTTTTGTAATTTTTAAGGTTTTGAACATGACTAAAGGTGCGGAAATGCTTCCAGAATCTAAACGGGACGTCGGAAAATTATGGTTGATGGCTTAAAAGATAGGTATTGAATAGGGTTACCTGCCCTAAAAATTTCAAGGTTACCACTTTCCGGGATCAATTTTTTTTTTGAAGTTTAAGGTAAAAAGTTCGATTTTTTTGTAATTTTTAAGGTTTTGAACATGACTAAAGGTGCGGAAATGCTTCCAGAATCTATACGGGACGTCGGAAAATTATGGTTGATGGCTTAAAAGATAGGTATTGAATAGGGTTACCTGCCCTTAAAATTTCAGGGTTACCACTTTCCGGGATAAATTTTTTTTTTTGAAGTTTAAGGTAAAAAGTTCGATTTTTTTTGTAATATTTAAGGTTTTGAACATGACTAAAGGTGCGGAAATGCTTCCAGAATCTAAACGGGACGTCGGAAAATTATGGTTGATGGCTTAAAAGATAGGTATTGAATAGGGTTACCTGCCCTAAAAAATTTAGGGTTACCACTTTCCGGGATCAATTTTTATTTTGAAGTTTTAGGTAAAAAGTTCGATTTTTTTTGTAATTTTTAAGGTTTTGAACATGACTAAAGGTGTGGAAATGCTTCCAGAATCTATACGGGATGTCGGAAAATTATGGTTGATGGCTTAAAAGATAGGTATTGAATAGGGTTACCTGCCCTAAAAATTTCAAGGTTACCACTTTCCGGGATCAATTTTTTTTTTGAAGTTTAAGGTAAAAAGTTCGATTTTTTTTGTAATTTTTAAGGTTTTGAACATGACTAAAGGTGCGGAAATGCTTCCAGAATCTATACGGGACGTCGGAAAATTATGGTTGATACCTTAAAAGATAGGTATTGAATAAGGTTACCTGCCCTAAAAATTTCAAGGTTACCACTTTCCGGGATCAATTTTTATTTTGAAATTTAAGGTAAAAAGTTCGATTTTTTTTGTAATTTTGAAGGTTTTGAATATGACTAAAGGTGCGGAAATGCTTCCAGAATCTAAACGGGACGTCGGAAAATTATGGTTGATGGCTTAAAAGATAGGTATTGCATAGGATTACCTGCCCTAAAAATTTTAAGGTTACCACTTTCCGGTATCAATTTTTTTTTTTTGAAGTTTAAGGTAAAAAGTTTGATTTTTGTTTGTAATTTTTAAGGTTTTGAACATGACTAAAGGTGCGGAAATGCTTCCAGAATCTAAACGGGACGTCGGAAAATTATGGTTGATGGCTTAAAAGATAGGTATTGAATAGGGTTACCTGCCCTAAAAATTTCAAGGTTACCACTTTTCGGGATCAATTTTTTTTTTGAAGTTTAAGGTAGAAAGTTCGATTTTTTTTGTAATTTTTAAGGTTTTGAACATGACTAAAGGTGCGGAAATGCTTCCAGAATCTATACGGAACGTCGGAAAATTATGGTTGATGGCTTAAAAGATTGGCATTGAATAGGGTTACCTGCCCTAAGAACTTCAAGGTTACCACTTTCCGGGATCAATTTTTTTTTTTAAGTTTAAGGTAAAAAGTTCGATTTTT
Source organism: Dasysyrphus albostriatus (assembly GCA_946251815.1). Taxonomy (NCBI): domain Eukaryota; kingdom Metazoa; phylum Arthropoda; class Insecta; order Diptera; family Syrphidae; genus Dasysyrphus; species Dasysyrphus albostriatus. The sequence goes on from OX276335.1 coordinate 226,762,945, forward strand.
TTTGTAATTTTTAAGGTTTTGAACATGACTAAAGGTGCGGAAATGCTTCCAGAATCTAAACGGGACGTCGGAAAATTATGGTTGATGGCTTAAAAGATAGGTATTGAATAGGGTTACCTGCCCTAAAAATTTTAGGGTTACCACTTTCCGGGATCAATTTTTATTTTGAAGTTTTAGGTAAAAAGTTCGATTTTTTTGTTGTAATTTTTAAGGTTTTGAACATGACTAAAGGTGCGGAAATGCTTCCAGAATCTAAACGGGACGTCGGAAAATTATGGTTGATGGCTTAAAAGATAGGTATTGAATAGGGTTACCTGCCCTAAAAATTTCAAGGTTACCACTTTCCGGGATCAATTTTTTTTTTTAAGTTTAAGGTAGAAAGTTCGATTTTTTTTGTAATTTTTAAGGTTTTGAACATGACTAAAGGTGCGGAAATGCTTCCAGAATCTAAACGGGACGTCGGAAAATTATGGTTGATGGCTTAAAAGATAGGTATTGAATAGGGTTACCTGCCCTAAAAATTTCAAGGTTACCACTTTCCGGGATCAATTTTTTTTTTGAAGTTTAAGGTAAAAAGTTCGATTTTTTTTGTAATTTTTAAGGTTTTGAACATGACTAAAGGTGCGGAAATGCTTCCAGAATCTAAACGGGACGTCGGAAAATTATGGTTGATGGCTTAAAAGATAGGTATTGAATAGGGTTACCTGTCCTAAAAATTTCAAGGTTACCACTTTCCGGGATCAATTTTTTTTTTGAAGTTTAAGGTAAAAAGTTCGATTTTTTTTGTAATTTTTAAGGTTTTGAACATGACTAAAGGTGCGGAAATGCTTCCAGAATCTATACGGGACGTCGGAAAATTATGGTTGGCTTAAAAGATAGGTATTGAATAGGGTTACCTGCCCTAAAAATTTCAAGGTTACCACTTTCCGGGATCAATTTTTTTTTTGAAGTTTTAGGTAAAAAGTTCGATTTCTTTTGTAATTTTGAAGGTTTTGAACATGACTAAAGGTGCGGAAATGCTTCCAGAATCTAAACGGGACGTCGGAAAATTATGGTTGATGGCTTAAAAGATAGGTATTGAATAGGGTTACCTGCCCTAAAAATTTCAAGGTTACCACTTTCCGGGATCAATTTTTTTTTTGAAGTTTAATGTAAAAAGTTCGATTTTTTTTGTAATTTTTAAGGTTTTGAACATGACTAAAGGTGCGGAAATGCTTCCAGAATCTAAACGGGACGTCGGAAAATTATGGTTGATGGCTTAAAAGATAGGTATTGAATAGGGTTACCTGCCCTAAAAATTTCAAGGTTACCACTTTCCGGGATCAATTTTTTTTTTGAAGTTTAAGGTAAAAAGTTCGATTTTTTTGTAATTTTTAAGGTTTTGAACATGACTAAAGGTGCGGAAATGCTTCCAGAATCTATACGGGACGTCGGAAAATTATGGTTGATGGCTTAAAAGATAGGTATTGAATAGGGTTACCTGCCCTTAAAATTTCAGGGTTACCACTTTCCGGGATAAATTTTTTTTTTTGAAGTTTAAGGTAAAAAGTTCGATTTTTTTTGTAATTTTTAAGGTTTTGAACATGACTAAAGGTGCGGAAATGCTTCCAGAATCTAAACGGGACGTCGGAAAATTATGGTTGATGGCTTAAAAGATAGGTATTGAATAGGGTTACCTGCCCTAAAAATTTTAGGGTTACCACTTTCCGGGATCAATTTTTATTTTGAAGTTTTAGGTAAAAAGTTCGATTTTTTTGTTGTAATTTTTAAGGTTTTGAACATGACTAAAGGTGCGGAAATGCTTCCAGAATCTAAACGGGACGTCGGAAAATTATGGTTGATGGCTTAAAAGATAGGTATTGAATAGGGTTACCTGCCCTAAAAATTTCAAGGTTACCACTTTCCGGGATCAATTTTTTTTTTTAAGTTTAAGGTAGAAAGTTCGATTTTTTTTGTAATTTTTAAGGTTTTGAACATGACTAAAGGTGCGGAAATGCTTCCAGAATCTAAACGGGACGTCGGAAAATTATGGTTGATGGCTTAAAAGATAGGTATTGAATAGGGTTACCTGCCCTAAAAATTTCAAGGTTACCACTTTCCGGGATCAATTTTTTTTTTGAAGTTTAAGGTAAAAAGTTCGATTTTTTTTGTAATTTTTAAGGTTTTGAACATGACTAAAGGTGCGGAAATGCTTCCAGAATCTAAACGGGACGTCGGAAAATTATGGTTGATGGCTTAAAAGATAGGTATTGAATAGGGTTACCTGCCCTAAAAATTTCAAGGTTACCACTTTCCGGGATCAATTTTTTTTTTAAGTTTAAGTTAGAAAGTTCGATTTTTTTTGTAATTTTTAAGGTTTTGAACATGACTAAAGGTGCGGAAATGCTTCCAGAATCTAAACGGGACGTCGGAAAATTATGGTTGATGGCTTAAAAGATAGGTATTGCATAGGGTTACCTGCCCTAAAAATGTCAGGGTTACCACTTTCCGGGATCAATTTTTTTTTCTGAAGTTTAAGGTAAAAAGTTCGATTTTTTTTGTAATTTTGAAGGTTTTGAACATGACTAAAGGTGCGGAAATTCTTCCAGAATCTAAACGGGACGTCGGAAAATTATGGTTGATGGCTTAAAAGATAGGTATTGAATAGGGTTACCTGCCCTAAAAATTTCAAGGTTACCACTTTCCGGGATCAATTTTTTTTTTGAAGTTTAAGGTAGAAAGTTCGATTTTTTTTGTAATTTTTAAGGTTTTGAACATGACTAAAGGTGTGGAAATGCTTCCAGAATCTATACGGGATGTCGGAAAATTATGGTTGATGGCTTAAAAGATAGGTATTGAATAGGGTTACCTGCCCTAAAAATTTCAAGGTTACCACTTTCCGGGATCAATTTTTTTTTTGAAGTTTTAGGTAAAAAGTTCGATTTTTTTTGTAATTTTTAAGGTTTTGAACATGACTAAAGGTGTGGAAATGCTTCCAGAATCTATACGGGATGTCGGAAAATTATGGTTGATGGCTTAAAAGATAGGTATTGAATAGGGTTACCTGCCCTAAAAATTTCAAGGTTACCACTTTCCGGGATCAATTTTTTTTTTGAAGTTTAAGGTAAAAAGTTCGATTTTTTTTGTAATTTTTAAGGTTTTGAACATGACTAAAGGTGCGGAAATGCTTCCAGAATCTAAACGGGACGTCGGAAAATTATGGTTGATGGCTTAAAAGATAAATATTGAATAGGGTTACCTGCCCTAAAAATTTCAAGGTTACCACTTTCCGGGATCAATTTTTTTTTTGAAGTTTAAGGTAAAAAGTTCGATTTTTTTTGTAATTTTTAAGGTTTTGAACATGACTAAAGGTGCGGAAATGCTTCCAGAATCTATACGGGACGTCGGAAAATTATGGTTGATGGCTTAAAAGATAGGTATTGCATAGGGTTACCTGCCCTAAAAATTAATTTCAAGGTTACCACTTTCCGGTATCAATTTTTTTTTTTGAAGTTTAAGGTAAAAAGTTTGATTTTTGTTTGTAATTTTTAAGGTTTTGAACATGACTAAAGGTGCGGAAATGCTTCCAGAATCTAAACGGGACGTCGGAAAATTATGGTTGATGGCTTAAAAGATAGGTATTGAATAGGGTTACCTGCCCTAAAAATTTCAAGGTTACCACTTTCCGGGACTATTTTTTTTTTTAAAGTTTAAGGTAAAAAGTTCGATTTTTTTTGTAATTTTTAAGGTTTTGAACATGACTAAAGGTGCGGAAATGCTTCCAGAATTGATGGCTTAAAAGATAGGTATTGAATAGGGTTCCCTGCCTTTAAAATTTCAGGGTCACCACTTTCCGGGATCAATTTTTTTTCTGAAGTTTAAGGTAAAAAGTTTGATTTTTGTTTGTAATTTTTAAGGTTTTGAACATGACTAAAGGTGCGGAAATGCTTCCAGAATCTAAACGGGACGTCGGAAAATTATGGTTGATGGCTTAAAAGATAGGTATTGAATAGGGTTACCTGCCCTAAGAATTTCAAGGTTACCACTTTCCGATATCAATTTTTTTTTTTGAAGTTTAAGGTAAGAAGTTCGATTTTTTTTGTAATTTTTAAGGTTTTGAACATGACTAAAGGTGCGGAAATGCTTCCAGAATCTATACGGGACGTCGGAAAATTATGGTTGATGGCTTAAAAGATAGGTATTGAATAGGGTTACCTGCCCTAAAAATTTCAAGGTTACCACTTTCCGGGATCAATTTTTTTTTTGAAGTTTTAGGTAAAAAGTTCGATTTTTTTTGTAATTTTTAAGGTTTTGAACATGACTAAAGGTGCGGAAATGCTTCCAGAATCTAAACGGGACGTCGGAAAATTATGGTTGATGGCTTAAAAGATAGGTATTGAATAGGGTTACCTGCTCTAAAAATTTCAAGGTTACCACTTTCCGGGATCAATTTTTTTTTTTGAAGTTTAATGTAAAAAGTTCGATTTTTTTTGTAATTTTTAAGGTTTTGAACATGACTAAAGGTGCGGAAATGCTTCCAGAATCTAAACGGGACGTCGGAAAATTATGGTTGATAGCTTAAAAGATAGGTATTGAATAGGGTTACCTGCCCTAAAAATTTCAAGGTTACCACTTTCCGGGATCAATTTTTTTTTTTGAAGTTTAAGGTAAGAAGTTCGATTTTTTTTGTAATTTTTAAGGTTTTGAACATGACTAAAGGTGCGGAAATGCTTCCAGAATCTAAACGGGACGTCGGAAAATTATGGTTGATGGCTTAAAAGATAAATATTGAATAGGGTTACCTGCCCTAAAAATTTCAAGGTTACCACTTTCCGGGATCAATTTTTTTTTTGAAGTTTAAGGTAAAAAGTTCGATTTTTTTTGTAATTTTTAAGGTTTTGAACATGACTAAAGGTGCGGAAATGCTTCCAGAATCTATACGGGACGTCGGAAAATTATGGTCGATGGCTTAAAAGATAGGTATTGAATAGGGTTACCTGCCCTAAAAATTTCAAGGTTACCACTTTCCGGGATCAATTTTTTTTTTGAAGTTTTAGGTAAAAAGTTCGATTTTTTTTGTAATTTTTAAGGTTTTGAACATGACTAAAGGTGCGGAAATGCTTCCAGAATCTATACGGAACGTCGGAAAATTATGGTTGATGGCTTAAAAGATAGGTATTGAATAGGGTTACCTGCCCTAAAAATTTCAAGGTTACCACTTTCCGGGATCAATTTTTTTTTTGAAGTTTAAGGTAAAAAGTTAGATTTTTTTGTAATTTTTAAGGTTTTGAACATGACTAAAGGTGCGGAAATGCTTCCAGAATCTAAACGGGACGTCGGAAAATTATGGTTAATGGCTTAAAAGATAGGTATTGCATAGGGTTACCTGCCCTAAAAATTTCAGGGTTACCACTTTCCGGTATCAATTTTTTTTTTTGAAGTTTAAGGTAAAAAGTTCGATTTTTTTTGTAATTTTTAAGGTTTTGAACATGACTAAAGGTGCGGAAATGCTTCCAGAATCTATACGGGACGTCGGAAAATTATGGTTGATAACTTAAAAGATAGGTATTGAATAGGGTTACCTGCCCTAAAAATTTCAAGGTTACCACTTTCCGGGATCAATTTTTTTTTCCGAAGTTTAAGGTAAAAAGTTCGATTTTTTTTGTAATTTTGAAGGTTTTGAACATGACTAAAGGTGCGGAAATTCTTCCAGAATCTAAACGGGACGTCGGAAAATTATGGTTGATAGCTTAAAAGATAGGTATTGAATAGGGTTACCTGCCCTAAAAATTTCAAGGTTACCACTTTCCGGGATCAATTTTTTTTTGAAGTTTAAGGTAAAAAGTTCGATTTTTTTTTGTAATTTTTAAGGTTTTGAACATGACTAAAGGTGCGGAAATGCTTCCCGAATCTAAACGGGACGTCGGAAAATTATGGTTGATGGCTTAAAAGATAGGTATTGAATAGGGTTACCTGCCCTAAAAATTTCAAGGTTACCACTTTCCGGGATCAATTTTTTTTTGAAGTTTAAGGTAAAAAGTTCGATTTTTTTTTGTAATTTTTAAGGTTTTGAACATGACTAAAGGTGCGGAAATGCTTCCAGAATCTATACGGGACGTCGGAAAATTATGGTTGATGGCTTAAAAGATAGGTATTGAATAGGGTTACCTGCCCTAAAAATGTCAAGGTTACCACTTTCCGGGATCAATTTTTTTTTCTGAAGTTTAAGGTAAAAAGTTTGATTTTTGTTTGTAATTTTTAAGGTTTTGAACATGACTAAAGGTGCGGAAATGCTTCCAGAATCTATACGGGACGTCGGAAAATTATGGTTGATGGCTTAAAAGATAGGTATTGAATAGGGTTACCTGCCCTAAAAATTTCAAGGTTACCACTTTCCGGGATCAATTTTTTTTTTGAAGTTTAAGGTAAAAAGTTCGATTTTTTTTGTAATTTTTAAGGTTTTGAACATGACTAAAGGTGCGGAAATGCTTCCAGAATCTAAACGGGACGTCGGAAAATTATGGTTGATGGCTTAAAAGATAGGTATTGAATAGGGTTACCTGCCCTAAAAATTTCAAGGTTACCACTTTCCGGGATCAATTTTTTATTTGAAGTTTTAGGTAAAAAGTTCGATTTTTTTTGTAATTTTGAAGGTTTTGAACATGACTAAAGGTGCGGAAATGCTTCCAGAATCTAAACGGGACGTCGGAAAATTATGGTTGATGGCTTAAAAGATAGGTATTGCATAGGGTTACCTGCCCTAAAAATGTCAGGGTTACCACTTTCCGGGATCAATTTTTTTTTCTGAAGTTTAAGGTAAAAAGTTCGATTTTTTTTGTAATTTTGAAGGTTTTGAACATGACTAAAGGTGCGGAAATTCTTCCAGAATCTAAACGGGACGTCGGAAAATTATGGTTGATGGCTTAAAAGATAGGTATTGAATAGGGTTACCTGCCCTAAAAATTTCAAGGTTACCACTTTCCGGGATCAATTTTTTTTTTGAAGTTTAAGGTAGAAAGTTCGATTTTTTTTGTAATTTTTAAGGTTTTGAACATGACTAAAGGTGTGGAAATGCTTCCAGAATCTATACGGGATGTCGGAAAATTATGGTTGATGGCTTAAAAGATAGGTATTGAATAGGGTTACCTGCCCTAAAAATTTCAAGGTTACCACTTTCCGGGATCAATTTTTTTTTTGAAGTTTAAGGTAAAAAGTTCGATTTTTTTTGTAATTTTTAAGGTTTTGAACATGACTAAAGGTGCGGAAATGCTTCCAGAATCTATACGGGACGTCGGAAAATTATGGTTGATACCTTAAAAGATAGGTATTGAATAAGGTTACCTGCCCTAAAAATGTCAAGGTTACCACTTTCCGGGATCAATTTTTATTTTGAAATTTAAGGTAAAAAGTTCGATTTTTTTTGTAATTTTGAAGGTTTTGAATATGACTAAAGGTGCGGAAATGCTTCCAGAATCTAAACGGGACGCCGGAAAATTATGGTTGATGGCTTAAAAGATAGGTATTGCATAGGATTACCTGCCCTAAAAATTTCAAGGTTACCACTTTCCGGTATCAATTTTTTTTTTTTGAAGTTTAAGGTAAAAAGTTTGATTTTTGTTTGTAATTTTTAAGGTTTTGAACATGACTAAAGGTGCGGAAATGCTTCCAGAATCTAAACGGGACGTCGGAAAATTATGGTTGATGGCTGAAAAGATAGGTATTGAATAGGGTTACCTGCCCTAAAAATTTCAAGGTTACCACTTTTCGGGATCAATTTTTTTTTTGAAGTTTAAGGTAGAAAGTTCGATTTTTTTTGTAATTTTTAAGGTTTTGAACATGACTAAAGGTGCGGAAATGCTTCCAGAATCTATACGGAACGTCGGAAAATTATGGTTGATGGCTTAAAAGATTGGCATTGAATAGGGTTACCTGCCCTAAGAACTTCAAGGTTACCACTTTCCGGGATCAATTTTTTTTTTTAAGTTTAAGGTAAAAAGTTCGATTTTTTTTGTAATTTTTAAGGTTTTGAACATGACTAAAGGTGCGGAAATGCTTCCAGAATCTAAACGGGACGTCGGAAAATTATGGTTGATGGCTTAAAAGATAGGTATTGAATAGGGTTACCTGCCCTAAAAATTTTAGGGTTACCACTTTCCGGGATCAATTTTTATTTTGAAGTTTTAGGTAAAAAGTTCGATTTTTTTGTTGTAATTTTTAAGGTTTTGAACATGACTAAAGGTGCGGAAATGCTTCCAGAATCTAAACGGGACGTCGGAAAATTATGGTTGATGGCTTAAAAGATAGGTATTGAATAGGGTTACCTGCCCTAAAAATTTCAAGGTTACCACTTTCCGGGATCAATTTTTTTTTTAAGTTTAAGGTAGAAAGTTCGATTTTTTTTGTAATTTTTAAGGTTTTGAACATGACTAAAGGTGCGGAAATGCTTCCAGAATCTAAACGGGACGTCGGAAAATTATGGTTGATGGCTTAAAAGATAGGTATTGCATAGGGTTACCTGCCCTAAAAATGTCAGGGTTACCACTTTCCGGGATCAATTTTTTTTTCTGAAGTTTAAGGTAAAAAGTTCGATTTTTTTTGTAATTTTGAAGGTTTTGAACATGACTAAAGGTGCGGAAATTCTTCCAGAATCTAAACGGGACGTCGGAAAATTATGGTTGATGGCTTAAAAGATAGGTATTGAATAAGGTTACCTGCCCTAAAAATTTCAAGGTTACCACTTTCCGGGATCAATTTTTTTTTTGAAGTTTAAGGTAGAAAGTTCGATTTTTTTTGTAATTTTTAAGGTTTTGAACATGACTAAAGGTGTGGAAATGCTTCCAGAATCTATACGGGATGTCGGAAAATTATGGTTGATGGCTTAAAAGATAGGTATTGAATAGGGTTACCTGCCCTAAAAATTTCAAGGTTACCACTTTCCGGGATCAATTTTTTTTTTGAAGTTTTAGGTAAAAAGTTCGATTTTTTTTGTAATTTTTAAGGTTTTGAACATGACTAAAGGTGTGGAAATGCTTCCAGAATCTATACGGGATGTCGGAAAATTATGGTTGATGGCTTAAAAGATAGGTATTGAATAGGGTTACCTGCCCTAAAAATTTCAAGGTTACCACTTTCCGGGATCAATTTTTTTTTTGAAGTTTAAGGTAAAAAGTTCGATTTTTTTTGTAATTTTTAAGGTTTTGAACATGACTAAAGGTGCGGAAATGCTTCCAGAATCTATACGGGACGTCGGAAAATTATGGTTGATACCTTAAAAGATAGGTATTGAATAAGGTTACCTGCCCTAAAAATGTCAAGGTTACCACTTTCCGGGATCAATTTTTATTTTGAAATTTAAGGTAAAAAGTTCGATTTTTTTTGTAATTTTGAAGGTTTTGAATATGACTAAAGGTGCGGAAATGCTTCCAGAATCTAAACGGGACGCCGGAAAATTATGGTTGATGGCTTAAAAGATAGGTATTGCATAGGATTACCTGCCCTAAAAATTTCAAGGTTACCACTTTCCGGTATCAATTTTTTTTTTTTGAAGTTTAAGGTAAAAAGTTTGATTTTTGTTTGTAATTTTTAAGGTTTTGAACATGACTAAAGGTGCGGAAATGCTTCCAGAATCTAAACGGGACGTCGGGAAATTATGGTTGATGGCTTAAAAGATAGGTATTGAATAGGGTTACCTGCCCTAAAAATTTCAAGGTTACCACTTTTCGGGATCAATTTTTTTTTTGAAGTTTAAGGTAGAAAGTTCGATTTTTTTTGTAATTTTTAAGGTTTTGAACATGACTAAAGGTGCGGAAATGCTTCCAGAATCTATACGGAACGTCGGAAAATTATGGTTGATGGCTTAAAAGATTGGCATTGAATAGGGTTACCTGCCCTAAGAACTTCAAGGTTACCACTTTCCGGGATCAATTTTTTTTTTTAAGTTTAAGGTAAAAAGTTCGATTTTTTTTGTAATTTTTAAGGTTTTGAACATGACTAAAGGTGCGGAAATGCTTCCAGAATCTAAACGGGACGTCGGAAAATTATGGTTGATGGCTTAAAAGATAGGTATTGAATAGGGTTACCTGCCCTAAAAATTTTAGGGTTACCACTTTCCGGGATCAATTTTTATTTTGAAGTTTTAGGTAAAAAGTTCGATTTTTTTGTTGTAATTTTTAAGGTTTTGAACATGACTAAAGGTGCGGAAATGCTTCCAGAATCTAAACGGGACGTCGGAAAATTATGGTTGATGGCTTAAAAGATAGGTATTGAATAGGGTTACCTGCCCTAAAAATTTCAAGGTTACCACTTTCCGGGATCAATTTTTTTTTTAAGTTTAAGGTAGAAAGTTCGATTTTTTTTGTAATTTTTAAGGTTTTGAACATGACTAAAGGTGCGGAAATGCTTCCAGAATCTAAACGGGACGTCGGAAAATTATGGTTGATGGCTTAAAAGATAGGTATTGAATAGGGTTACCTGCCCTAAAAATTTCAAGGTTACCACTTTCCGGGATCAATTTTTTTTTTGAAGTTTAAGGTAAAAAAATCGATTTTTTTTGTAATTTTTAAGGTTTTGAACATGACTAAAGGTGCGGAAATGCTTCCAGAATCTAAACGGGACGTCGGAAAATTATGGTTGATGGCTTAAAAGATAGGTATTGAATAGGGTTACCTGCCCTAAAAATTTCAAGGTTACCACTTTCCGGGATCAATTTTTTTTTTGAAGTTTAAGGTAAAAAGTTCGATTTTTTTTGTAATTTTTAAGGTTTTGAACATGACTAAAGGTGCGGAAATGCTTCCAGAATCTATACGGGACGTCGGAAAATTATGGTTGGCTTAAAAGATAGGTATTGAATAGGGTTACCTGCCCTAAAAATTTCAAGGTTACCACTTTCCGGGATCAATTTTTTTTTGAAGTTTTAGGTAAAAAGTTCGATTTTTTTTGTAATTTTGAAGGTTTTGAACATGACTAAAGGTGCGGAAATGCTTCCAGAATCTAAACGGGACGTCGGAAAATTATGGTTGATGGCTTAAAAGATAGGTATTGAATAGGGTTACCTGCCCTAAAAATTTCAAGGTTACCACTTTCCGGGATCAATTTTTTTTTTTAAATTTAATGTAAAAAGTTCGATTTTTTTTGTAATTTTTAAGGTTTTGAACATGACTAAAGGTGCGGAAATGCTTCCAGAATCTAAACGGGACGTCGGAAAATTATGGTTGATGGCTTAAAAGATAGGTATTGAATAGGGTTACCTGCCCTAAAAATTTTAGGGTTACCACTTTCCGGGATCAATTTTTATTTTGAAGTTTTAGGTAAAAAGTTCGATTTTTTTGTTGTAATTTTTAAGGTTTTGAACATGACTAAAGGTGCGGAAATGCTTCCAGAATCTAAACGGGACGTCGGAAAATTGTGGTTGATGGCTTAAAAGATAGGTATTGAATAGGGTTACCTGCCCTAAAAATTTCAAGGTTACCACTTTCCGGGATCAATTTTTTTTTTGAAGTTTAAGGTAAAAAGTTCGATTTTTTTGTAATTTTTAAGGTTTTGAACATGACTAAAGGTGCGGAAATGCTTCCAGAATCTATACGGGACGTCGGAAAATTATGGTTGATGGCTTAAAAGATAGGTATTGAATAGGATTACCTGCCCTAAAAATTTCAAGGTTACCACTTTCCGGGATCAATTTTTTTTTTTAAGTTTTAGGTAAAAAGTTCGATTTTTTTTGTAATTTTTAAGGTTTTGAACATGACTAAAGGTGCGGAAATGCTTCCAGAATCTATACGGGACGTCGGAAAATTATGGTTGATGGCTTAAAAGATAGGTATTAAATAGGATTACCTGCCCTAAAAATTTCAAGGTTACCACTTTCCGGGATCAATTTTTTTTTTGAAGTTTAAGGTAAAAAGTTCGATTTTTTTGTAATTTTTAACGTTTTGAACATGACTAAAGGTGCGGAAATGCTTCCAGAATCTATACGGGACGTCGGAAAATTATGGTTGATGGCTTTAAAGATAGGTATTGAATAGGGTTACCTGCCCTAAAAATGTCAAGGTTACCACTTTCCGGGATCAATTTTTATTTTGAAATTTAAGGTAAAAAGTTCGATTTTTTTTGTAATTTTGAAGGTTTTGAATATGACTAAAGGTGCGGAAATGCTTCCAGAATCTAAACGGGACGCCGGAAAATTATGGTTGATGGCTTAAAAGATAGGTATTGCATAGGATTACCTGCCCTAAAAATTTCAAGGTTACCACTTTCCGGTATCAATTTTTTTTTTTTGAAGTTTAAGGTAAAAAGTTTGATTTTTGTTTGTAATTTTTAAGGTTTTGAACATGACTAAAGGTGCGGAAATGCTTCCAGAATCTAAACGGGACGTCGGAAAATTATGGTTGATGGCTTAAAAGATAGGTATTGAATAGGGTTACCTGCCCTAAAAATTTCAAGGTTACCACTTTTCGGGATCAATTTTTTTTTTGAAGTTTAAGGTAGAAAGTTCGATTTTTTTTGTAATTTTTAAGGTTTTGAACATGACTAAAGGTGCGGAAATGCTTCCAGAATCTATACGGAACGTCGGAAAATTATGGTTGATGGCTTAAAAGATTGGCATTGAATAGGGTTACCTGCCCTAAGAACTTCAAGGTTACCACTTTCCGGGATCAATTTTTTTTTTTAAGTTTAAGGTAAAAAGTTCGATTTTTTTTGTAATTTTTAAGGTTTTGAACATGACTAAAGGTGCGGAAATGCTTCCAGAATCTAAACGGGACGTCGGAAAATTATGGTTGATGGCTTAAAAGATAGGTATTGAATAGGGTTACCTGCCCTAAAAATTTTAGGGTTACCACTTTCCGGGATCAATTTTTATTTTGAAGTTTTAGGTAAAAAGTTCGATTTTTTTGTTGTAATTTTTAAGGTTTTGAACATGACTAAAGGTGCGGAAATGCTTCCAGAATCTAAACGGGACGTCGGAAAATTATGGTTGATGGCTTAAAAGATAGGTATTGAATAGGGTTACCTGCCCTAAAAATTTCAAGGTTACCACTTTCCGGGATCAATTTTTTTTTTAAGTTTAAGGTAGAAAGTTCGATTTTTTTTGTAATTTTTAAGGTTTTGAACATGACTAAAGGTGCGGAAATGCTTCCAGAATCTAAACGGGACGTCGGAAAATTATGGTTGATGGCTTAAAAGATAGGTATTGCATAGGGTTACCTGCCCTAAAAATGTCAGGGTTACCACTTTCCGGGATCAATTTTTTTTTCTGAAGTTTAAGGTAAAAAGTTCGATTTTTTTTGTAATTTTGAAGGTTTTGAACATGACTAAAGGTGCGGAAATTCTTCCAGAATCTAAACGGGACGTCGGAAAATTATGGTTGATGGCTTAAAAGATAGGTATTGAATAGGGTTACCTGCCCTAAAAATTTCAAGGTTACCACTTTCCGGGATCAATTTTTTTTTTGAAGTTTAAGGTAGAAAGTTCGATTTTTTTTGTAATTTTTAAGGTTTTGAACATGACTAAAGGTGTGGAAATGCTTCCAGAATCTATACGGGATGTCGGAAAATTATGGTTGATGGCTTAAAAGATAGGTATTGAATAGGGTTACCTGCCCTAAAAATTTCAAGGTTACCACTTTCCGGGATCAATTTTTTTTTTGAAGTTTTAGGTAAAAAGTTCGATTTTTTTTGTAATTTTTAAGGTTTTGAACATGACTAAAGGTGTGGAAATGCTTCCAGAATCTATACGGGATGTCGGAAAATTATGGTTGATGGCTTAAAAGATAGGTATTGAATAGGGTTACCTGCCCTAAAAATTTCAAGGTTACCACTTTCCGGGATCAATTTTTTTTTTGAAGTTTAAGGTAAAAAGTTCGATTTTTTTTGTAATTTTTAAGGTTTTGAACATGACTAAAGGTGCGGAAATGCTTCCAGAATCTATACGGGACGTCGGAAAATTATGGTTGATACCTTAAAAGATAGGTATTGAATAAGGTTACCTGCCCTAAAAATGTCAAGGTTACCACTTTCCGGGATCAATTTTTATTTTGAAATTTAAGGTAAAAAGTTCGATTTTTTTTGTAATTTTGAAGGTTTTGAATATGACTAAAGGTGCGGAAATGCTTCCAGAATCTAAACGGGACGCCGGAAAATTATGGTTGATGGCTTAAAAGATAGGTATTGCATAGGATTACCTGCCCTAAAAATTTCAAGGTTACCACTTTCCGGTATCAATTTTTTTTTTTTGAAGTTTAAGGTAAAAAGTTTGATTTTTGTTTGTAATTTTTAAGGTTTTGAACATGACTAAAGGTGCGGAAATGCTTCCAGAATCTAAACGGGACGTCGGGAAATTATGGTTGATGGCTTAAAAGATAGGTATTGAATAGGGTTACCTGCCCTAAAAATTTCAAGGTTACCACTTTTCGGGATCAATTTTTTTTTTGAAGTTTAAGGTAGAAAGTTCGATTTTTTTTGTAATTTTTAAGGTTTTGAACATGACTAAAGGTGCGGAAATGCTTCCAGAATCTATACGGAACGTCGGAAAATTATGGTTGATGGCTTAAAAGATTGGCATTGAATAGGGTTACCTGCCCTAAGAACTTCAAGGTTACCACTTTCCGGGATCAATTTTTTTTTTTAAGTTTAAGGTAAAAAGTTCGATTTTTTTTGTAATTTTTAAGGTTTTGAACATGACTAAAGGTGCGGAAATGCTTCCAGAATCTAAACGGGACGTCGGAAAATTATGGTTGATGGCTTAAAAGATAGGTATTGAATAGGGTTACCTGCCCTAAAAATTTTAGGGTTACCACTTTCCGGGATCAATTTTTATTTTGAAGTTTTAGGTAAAAAGTTCGATTTTTTTGTTGTAATTTTTAAGGTTTTGAACATGACTAAAGGTGCGGAAATGCTTCCAGAATCTAAACGGGACGTCGGAAAATTATGGTTGATGGCTTAAAAGATAGGTATTGAATAGGGTTACCTGCCCTAAAAATTTCAAGGTTACCACTTTCCGGGATCAATTTTTTTTTTAAGTTTAAGGTAGAAAGTTCGATTTTTTTTGTAATTTTTAAGGTTTTGAACATGACTAAAGGTGCGGAAATGCTTCCAGAATCTAAACGGGACGTCGGAAAATTATGGTTGATGGCTTAAAAGATAGGTATTGCATAGGGTTACCTGCCCTAAAAATGTCAGGGTTACCACTTTCCGGGATCAATTTTTTTTTCTGAAGTTTAAGGTAAAAAGTTCGATTTTTTTTGTAATTTTGAAGGTTTTGAACATGACTAAAGGTGCGGAAATTCTTCCAGAATCTAAACGGGACGTCGGAAAATTATGGTTGATGGCTTAAAAGATAGGTATTGAATAGGGTTACCTGCCCTAAAAATTTCAAGGTTACCACTTTCCGGGATCAATTTTTTTTTTGAAGTTTAAGGTAGAAAGTTCGATTTTTTTTGTAATTTTTAAGGTTTTGAACATGACTAAAGGTGTGGAAATGCTTCCAGAATCTATACGGGATGTCGGAAAATTATGGTTGATGGCTTAAAAGATAGGTATTGAATAGGGTTACCTGCCCTAAAAATTTCAAGGTTACCACTTTCCGGGATCAATTTTTTTTTTGAAGTTTAAGGTAAAAAGTTCGATTTTTTTTGTAATTTTGAAGGTTTTGAATATGACTAAAGGTGCGGAAATGCTTCCAGAATCTAAACGGGACGCCGGAAAATTATGGTTGATGGCTTAAAAGATAGGTATTGCATAGGATTACCTGCCCTAAAAATTTCAAGGTTACCACTTTCCGGTATCAATTTTTTTTTTTTGAAGTTTAAGGTAAAAAGTTTGATTTTTGTTTGTAATTTTTAAGGTTTTGAACATGACTAAAGGTGCGGAAATGCTTCCAGAATCTAAACGGGACGTCGGGAAATTATGGTTGATGGCTTAAAAGATAGGTATTGAATAGGGTTACCTGCCCTAAAAATTTCAAGGTTACCACTTTTCGGGATCAATTTTTTTTTTGAAGTTTAAGGTAGAAAGTTCGATTTTTTTTGTAATTTTTAAGGTTTTGAACATGACTAAAGGTGCGGAAATGCTTCCAGAATCTATACGGAACGTCGGAAAATTATGGTTGATGGCTTAAAAGATTGGCATTGAATAGGGTTACCTGCCCTAAGAACTTCAAGGTTACCACTTTCCGGGATCAATTTTTTTTTTTAAGTTTAAGGTAAAAAGTTCGATTTTTTTTGTAATTTTTAAGGTTTTGAACATGACTAAAGGTGCGGAAATGCTTCCAGAATCTAAACGGGACGTCGGAAAATTATGGTTGATGGCTTAAAAGATAGGTATTGAATAGGGTTACCTGCCCTAAAAATTTTAGGGTTACCACTTTCCGGGATCAATTTTTATTTTGAAGTTTTAGGTAAAAAGTTCGATTTTTTTGTTGTAATTTTTAAGGTTTTGAACATGACTAAAGGTGCGGAAATGCTTCCAGAATCTAAACGGGACGTCGGAAAATTATGGTTGATGGCTTAAAAGATAGGTATTGAATAGGGTTACCTGCCCTAAAAATTTCAAGGTTACCACTTTCCGGGATCAATTTTTTTTTTAAGTTTAAGGTAGAAAGTTCGATTTTTTTTGTAATTTTTAAGGTTTTGAACATGACTAAAGGTGCGGAAATGCTTCCAGAATCTAAACGGGACGTCGGAAAATTATGGTTGATGGCTTAAAAGATAGGTATTGAATAGGGTTACCTGCCCTAAAAATTTCAAGGTTACCACTTTCCGGGATCAATTTTTTTTTTGAAGTTTAAGGTAAAAAAATCGATTTTTTTTGTAATTTTTAAGGTTTTGAACATGACTAAAGGTGCGGAAATGCTTCCAGAATCTAAACGGGACGTCGGAAAATTATGGTTGATGGCTTAAAAGATAGGTATTGAATAGGGTTACCTGCCCTAAAAATTTCAAGGTTACCACTTTCCGGGATCAATTTTTTTTTTGAAGTTTAAGGTAAAAAGTTCGATTTTTTTTGTAATTTTTAAGGTTTTGAACATGACTAAAGGTGCGGAAATGCTTCCAGAATCTATACGGGACGTCGGAAAATTATGGTTGGCTTAAAAGATAGGTATTGAATAGGGTTACCTGCCCTAAAAATTTCAAGGTTACCACTTTCCGGGATCAATTTTTTTTTGAAGTTTTAGGTAAAAAGTTCGATTTTTTTTGTAATTTTGAAGGTTTTGAACATGACTAAAGGTGCGGAAATGCTTCCAGAATCTAAACGGGACGTCGGAAAATTATGGTTGATGGCTTAAAAGATAGGTATTGAATAGGGTTACCTGCCCTAAAAATTTCAAGGTTACCACTTTCCGGGATCAATTTTTTTTTTGAAGTTTAATGTAAAAAGTTCGATTTTTTTTGTAATTTTTAAGGTTTTGAACATGACTAAAGGTGCGGAAATGCTTCCAGAATCTAAACGGGACGTCGGAAAATTATGGTTGATGGCTTAAAAGATAGGTATTGAATAGGGTTACCTGCCCTAAAAATTTTAGGGTTACCACTTTCCGGGATCAATTTTTATTTTGAAGTTTTAGGTAAAAAGTTCGATTTTTTTGTTGTAATTTTTAAGGTTTTGAACATGACTAAAGGTGCGGAAATGCTTCCAGAATCTAAACGGGACGTCGGAAAATTGTGGTTGATGGCTTAAAAGATAGGTATTGAATAGGGTTACCTGCCCTAAAAATTTCAAGGTTACCACTTTCCGGGATCAATTTTTTTTTTGAAGTTTAAGGTAAAAAGTTCGATTTTTTTGTAATTTTTAAGGTTTTGAACATGACTAAAGGTGCGGAAATGCTTCCAGAATCTATACGGGACGTCGGAAAATTATGGTTGATGGCTTAAAAGATAGGTATTGAATAGGATTACCTGCCCTAAAAATTTCAAGGTTACCACTTTCCGGGATCAATTTTTTTTTTTAAGTTTTAGGTAAAAAGTTCGATTTTTTTTGTAATTTTTAAGGTTTTGAACATGACTAAAGGTGCGGAAATGCTTCCAGAATCTATACGGGACGTCGGAAAATTATGGTTGATGGCTTAAAAGATAGGTATTAAATAGGATTACCTGCCCTAAAAATTTCAAGGTTACCACTTTCCGGGATCAATTTTTTTTTTGAAGTTTAAGGTAAAAAGTTCGATTTTTTTGTAATTTTTAACGTTTTGAACATGACTAAAGGTGCGGAAATGCTTCCAGAATCTATACGGGACGTCGGAAAATTATGGTTGATGGCTTTAAAGATAGGTATTGAATAGGGTTACCTGCCCTAAAAATTTCAAGGTTACCACTTTCCGGGATCAATTTTTTTTTTGAAGTTTAAGGTAAAAAGTTCGATTTTTTTGTAATTTTTAACGTTTTGAACATGACTAAAGGTGCGGAAATGCTTCCAGAATCTATACGGGACGTCGGAAAATTATGGTTGATGGCTTAAAAGATAGGTATTGAATAGGGTTACCTGCCCTAAAAATTTTAGGGTTACCACTTTCCGGGATCAATTTTTTTTTTTTGAAGTTTAAGGTAAAAAGTTTGATTTTTGTTTGTAATTTTTAAGGTTTTGAACATGACTAAAGGTGCGGAAATGCTTCCAGAATCTAAACGGGACGTCGGGAAATTATGGTTGATGGCTTAAAAGATAGGTATTGAATAGGGTTACCTGCCCTAAAAATTTCAAGGTTACCACTTTTCGGGATCAATTTTTTTTTTGAAGTTTAAGGTAGAAAGTTCGATTTTTTTTGTAATTTTTAAGGTTTTGAACATGACTAAAGGTGCGGAAATGCTTCCAGAATCTATACGGAACGTCGGAAAATTATGGTTGATGGCTTAAAAGATTGGCATTGAATAGGGTTACCTGCCCTAAGAACTTCAAGGTTACCACTTTCCGGGATCAATTTTTTTTTTTAAGTTTAAGGTAAAAAGTTCGATTTTTTTTGTAATTTTTAAGGTTTTGAACATGACTAAAGGTGCGGAAATGCTTCCAGAATCTAAACGGGACGTCGGAAAATTATGGTTGATGGCTTAAAAGATAGGTATTGAATAGGGTTACCTGCCCTAAAAATTTTAGGGTTACCACTTTCCGGGATCAATTTTTATTTTGAAGTTTTAGGTAAAAAGTTCGATTTTTTTGTTGTAATTTTTAAGGTTTTGAACATGACTAAAGGTGCGGAAATGCTTCCAGAATCTAAACGGGACGTCGGAAAATTATGGTTGATGGCTTAAAAGATAGGTATTGAATAGGGTTACCTGCCCTAAAAATTTCAAGGTTACCACTTTCCGGGATCAATTTTTTTTTTAAGTTTAAGGTAGAAAGTTCGATTTTTTTTGTAATTTTTAAGGTTTTGAACATGACTAAAGGTGCGGAAATGCTTCCAGAATCTAAACGGGACGTCGGAAAATTATGGTTGATGGCTTAAAAGATAGGTATTGAATAGGGTTACCTGCCCTAAAAATTTCAAGGTTACCACTTTCCGGGATCAATTTTTTTTTTGAAGTTTAAGGTAAAAAAATCGATTTTTTTTGTAATTTTTAAGGTTTTGAACATGACTAAAGGTGCGGAAATGCTTCCAGAATCTAAACGGGACGTCGGAAAATTATGGTTGATGGCTTAAAAGATAGGTATTGAATAGGGTTACCTGCCCTAAAAATTTCAAGGTTACCACTTTCCGGGATCAATTTTTTTTTTGAAGTTTAAGGTAAAAAGTTCGATTTTTTTTGTAATTTTTAAGGTTTTGAACATGACTAAAGGTGCGGAAATGCTTCCAGAATCTATACGGGACGTCGGAAAATTATGGTTGGCTTAAAAGATAGGTATTGAATAGGGTTACCTGCCCTAAAAATTTCAAGGTTACCACTTTCCGGGATCAATTTTTTTTTGAAGTTTTAGGTAAAAAGTTCGATTTTTTTTGTAATTTTGAAGGTTTTGAACATGACTAAAGGTGCGGAAATGCTTCCAGAATCTAAACGGGACGTCGGAAAATTATGGTTGATGGCTTAAAAGATAGGTATTGAATAGGGTTACCTGCCCTAAAAATTTCAAGGTTACCACTTTCCGGGATCAATTTTTTTTTTGAAGTTTAATGTAAAAAGTTCGATTTTTTTTGTAATTTTTAAGGTTTTGAACATGACTAAAGGTGCGGAAATGCTTCCAGAATCTAAACGGGACGTCGGAAAATTATGGTTGATGGCTTAAAAGATAGGTATTGAATAGGGTTACCTGCCCTAAAAATTTTAGGGTTACCACTTTCCGGGATCAATTTTTATTTTGAAGTTTTAGGTAAAAAGTTCGATTTTTTTGTTGTAATTTTTAAGGTTTTGAACATGACTAAAGGTGCGGAAATGCTTCCAGAATCTAAACGGGACGTCGGAAAATTGTGGTTGATGGCTTAAAAGATAGGTATTGAATAGGGTTACCTGCCCTAAAAATTTCAAGGTTACCACTTTCCGGGATCAATTTTTTTTTTGAAGTTTAAGGTAAAAAGTTCGATTTTTTTGTAATTTTTAAGGTTTTGAACATGACTAAAGGTGCGGAAATGCTTCCAGAATCTATACGGGACGTCGGAAAATTATGGTTGATGGCTTAAAAGATAGGTATTGAATAGGATTACCTGCCCTAAAAATTTCAAGGTTACCACTTTCCGGGATCAATTTTTTTTTTTAAGTTTTAGGTAAAAAGTTCGATTTTTTTTGTAATTTTTAAGGTTTTGAACATGACTAAAGGTGCGGAAATGCTTCCAGAATCTATACGGGACGTCGGAAAATTATGGTTGATGGCTTAAAAGATAGGTATTAAATAGGATTACCTGCCCTAAAAATTTCAAGGTTACCACTTTCCGGGATCAATTTTTTTTTTGAAGTTTAAGGTAAAAAGTTCGATTTTTTTGTAATTTTTAACGTTTTGAACATGACTAAAGGTGCGGAAATGCTTCCAGAATCTATACGGGACGTCGGAAAATTATGGTTGATGGCTTTAAAGATAGGTATTGAATAGGGTTACCTGCCCTAAAAATTTCAAGGTTACCACTTTCCGGGATCAATTTTTTTTTTGAAGTTTAAGGTAAAAAGTTCGATTTTTTTGTAATTTTTAACGTTTTGAACATGACTAAAGGTGCGGAAATGCTTCCAGAATCTATACGGGACGTCGGAAAATTATGGTTGATGGCTTAAAAGATAGGTATTGAATAGGGTTACCTGCCCTAAAAATTTCAAGGTTACCACTTTCCGGGATAAGTTTTTTTTTTGAAGTTTTAGGTAAAAAGTTCGATTTTTTTTGTAATTTTTAAGGTTTTGAACATGACTAAAGGTGCGGAAATGCTTTCAGAATCTATACGGGACGTCGGAAAATTATGGTTGATGGCTTAAAAGATAGGTATTGAATAGGGTTACCTGCCCTAAAAATTTCAAGGTTACCACTTTCCGGGATCAATTTTTTATTTGAAGTTTTATGTAAAAAGTTCGATTTTTTTTGTAATTTTTAAGGTTTTGAACATGACTAAAGGTGCGGAAATGCTTCCAGAATCTATACGGGACGTCGGAAAATTATGGTTGATGGCTTAAAAGATAGGTATTGAATAGAGTTACCTGCCCTAAAAATTTCAAGGTTACCACTTTCCGGGATCAATTTTTTTTTGAAGTTTAAGGTAAAAAGTTCGATTTTTTTTTTAATTTTTAAGGTTTTGAACATGACTAAAGGTGCGGAAATGCTTCCAGAAAATTATGGTTGATAGCTTAAAAGATAGGTATTGAATAGGGTTACCTGCCCTAAAAATTTCAAGGTTACCACTTTCCGGGATCAATTTTTTTTTTGAAGTTTAAGGTTAAAAGTTCGATTTTTTTTGTAATTTTTAAGGTTTTGAACATGACTAAAGGTGCGGAAATGCTTCCAGAATCTAAACGGGACGTCGCAAAATTATGGTTGATGGCTTAAAAGATAGGTATTGAATAGGGTTACCTGCCCTAAAAATTTCAAGGTTACCACTTTCCGGGATCAATTTTTTTTTTGAAGTTTAAGGTAAAAAGTTCGATTTTTTTGTAATTTTTAAGGTTTTGAACATGACTAAAGGTGCGGAAATGCTTCCAGAATCTATACGGGACGTCGGAAAATTATGGTTGATGGCTTAAAAGATAGGTATTGAATAGGATTACCTGCCCTAAAAATTTCAAGGTTACCACTTTCCGGGATCAATTTTTTTTTTTAAGTTTTAGGTAAAAAGTTCGATTTTTTTTGTAATTTTTAAGGTTTTGAACATGACTAAAGGTGCGGAAATGCTTCCAGAATCTATACGGGACGTCGGAAAATTATGGTTGATGGCTTAAAAGATAGGTATTAAATAGGATTACCTGCCCTAAAAATTTCAAGGTTACCACTTTCCGGGATCAATTTTTTTTTTGAAGTTTAAGGTAAAAAGTTCGATTTTTTTGTAATTTTTAACGTTTTGAACATGACTAAAGGTGCGGAAATGCTTCCAGAATCTATACGGGACGTCGGAAAATTATGGTTGATGGCTTTAAAGATAGGTATTGAATAGGGTTACCTGCCCTAAAAATTTCAAGGTTACCACTTTCCGGGATCAATTTTTTTTTTGAAGTTTAAGGTAAAAAGTTAGATTTTTTTTGTAATTTTTGAGGTTTTGAACATGACCAAAGGTGCGGAAATGCTTCCAGAATCTAAACGGGACGTCGGAAAATTATGGTTGATGGCTTAAAAGATAGGTATTGAATAGGGTTACCTGCCCTAAACATTTCAAGGTTAAGGTAAAAAGTTCGATTTTTTTTGTAATTTTTAAGATTTTGAACATGACTAAAGGTGCGGAAATGCTTCCAGAATCTATACGGGACGTCGGAAAATTATGGTTGATGGCTTAAAAGATAGGTATTGAATAGGGTTACCTGCCCTAAAAATTTCAAGGTTACCACTTTCCGGGATAAGTTTTTTTTTTGAAGTTTTAGGTAAAAAGTTCGATTTTTTTTGTAATTTTTAAGGTTTTGAACATGACTAAAGGTGCGGAAATGCTTTCAGAATCTATACGGGACGTCGGAAAATTATGGTTGATGGCTTAAAAGATAGGTATTGAATAGGGTTACCTGCCCTAAAAATTTCAAGGTTACCACTTTCCGGGATCAATTTTTTATTTGAAGTTTTATGTAAAAAGTTCGATTTTTTTTGTAATTTTTAAGGTTTTGAACATGACTAAAGGTGCGGAAATGCTTCCAGAATCTATACGGGACGTCGGAAAATTATGGTTGATGGCTTAAAAGATAGGTATTGAATAGGGTTACCTGCCCTAAAAATTTCAAGGTTACCACTTTCCGGAATCAATTTTTTTTTGAAGTTTAAGGTAAAAAGTTCGATTTTTTTTTTAATTTTTAAGGTTTTGAACATGACTAAAGGTGCGGAAATCCTTCCAGAAAATTATGGTTGATGGCTTAAAAGATAGGTATTGAATAGGGTTACCTGCCCTAAAAATTTCAAGGTTACCACTTTCCGGGATCAATTTTTTTTTTGAAGTTTAAGGTTAAAAGTTCGATTTTTTTTGTAATTTTTAAGGTTTTGAACATGACTAAAGGTGCGGAAATGCTTCCAGAATCTAAACGGGACGTCGCAAAATTATGGTTGATGGCTTAAAAGATAGGTATTGAATAGGGTTACCTGCCCTAAAAATTTCAAGGTTACCACTTTCCGGGATCAATTTTTTTTTTGAAGTTTAAGGTAAAAAGTTAGATTTTTTTTGTAATTTTTGAGGTTTTGAACATGACCAAAGGTGCGGAAATGCTTCCAGAATCTAAACGGGACGTCGGAAAATTATGGTTGATGGCTTAAAAGATAGGTATTGAATAGGGTTACCTGCCCTAAACATTTCAAGGTTAAGGTAAAAAGTTCGATTTTTTTTGTAATTTTTAAGATTTTGAACATGACTAAAGGTGCGGAAATGCTTCCAGAATCTATACGGGACGTCGGAAAATTATGGTTGATGGCTTAAAAGATAGGTATTGAATAGGGTTACCTGCCCTAAAAATTTCAAGGTTACCACTTTCCGGGATAAGTTTTTTTTTTGAAGTTTTAGGTAAAAAGTTCGATTTTTTTTGTAATTTTTAAGGTTTTGAACATGACTAAAGGTGCGGAAATGCTTTCAGAATCTATACGGGACGTCGGAAAATTATGGTTGATGGCTTAAAAGATAGGTATTGAATAGGGTTACCTGCCCTAAAAATTTCAAGGTTACCACTTTCCGGGATCAATTTTTTATTTGAAGTTTTATGTAAAAAGTTCGATTTTTTTTGTAATTTTTAAGGTTTTGAACATGACTAAAGGTGCGGAAATGCTTCCAGAATCTATACGGGACGTCGGAAAATTATGGTTGATGGCTTAAAAGATAGGTATTGAATAGGGTTACCTGCCCTAAAAATTTCAAGGTTACCACTTTCCGGAATCAATTTTTTTTTGAAGTTTAAGGTAAAAAGTTCGATTTTTTTTTTAATTTTTAAGGTTTTGAACATGACTAAAGGTGCGGAAATGCTTCCAGAAAATTATGGTTGATGGCTTAAAAGATAGGTATTGAATAGGGTTACCTGCCCTAAAAATTTCAAGGTTACCACTTTCCGGGATCAATTTTTTTTTTGAAGTTTAAGGTTAAAAGTTCGATTTTTTTTGTAATTTTTAAGGTTTTGAACATGACTAAAGGTGCGGAAATGCTTCCAGAATCTAAACGGGACGTCGCAAAATTATGGTTGATGGCTTAAAAGATAGGTATTGAATAGGGTTACCTGCCCTAAAAATTTCAAGGTTACCACTTTCCGGGATCAATTTTTTTTTTTTGTTTAAGGTAAAAAGTTCGATTTTTTTTGTAATTTTTAAGGTTTTGAACATGACTAAAGGTGCGGAAATGCTTCCAGAATCTATACGGGACATCGGAAAATTATGGTTGATGGCTTTAAAGATAGGTATTGAATAGGGTTACCTGTCCTAAAAATTTCAAGGTTACTACTTTCCGGGATCAATTTTTTTTTGAAGTTTAAGGTAAAAAGTTCGATTTTTTTTTGTAATTTTTAAGGTTTTGAACATGACTAAAGGTGCGGAAATGCTTCCAGAATCTAAACGGGACGTCGGAAAATTATGGTTGATGGCTTAAAAGATAGGTATTGAATAGGGTTACCTGCCCTTAAAATTCCACTTCCCGGGATCAATTTTTTTTTGAAGTTTAAGGTAAAAAGTTCGATTTTTTTTGTAATTTTTAAGGTTTTGAACTTGACTAAAGGTGCGGAAATGCTTCCAGAATCTATACGGGACGTCGGAAAATTATGGTTTATGGCTTAAAAGATAGGTATTGAATAGGGTTACCTGCCCTAAAAATTTCAAGGTTACCACTTTCCGGGATCAGTTTTTTTTGAAGTTTTAGGTAAAAAGTTCGATTTTTGTTGTAATTTTTAAGGTTTTGAACATGACTAAAGGTGCGGAAATGCTTCCAGAATCTAAACGCTACGTCGGAAAATTATGGTTGATGGCTTAAAAGATAGGTATTGTATAGGGTTACCTGCATTAAAAATTTCAGGGTTACCACTTCCCGGGATCAATTTTTTTTTGAAGTTTAAGGTAAAAAGTTCGATTTTTTTTGTAATTTTTAAGGTTTTGAACATGACTAAAGGTGCGGAAATGCTTCCAGAATCTATACGGGACGTCGGAAAATTATGGTTGATGGCTTAAAAGATAGGTATTGAATAGGGTTACCACTTTCCGGGATCAATTTTTTTTTGAAGTTTAAGGTAAAAAGTTCGATTTTTTTTGTAATTTTTAAGGTTTTGAACATGACTAAAGGTGCGGAAATGCTTTCAGAATCTAAACGGGACGTCGGAAAATTATGGTTGATGGCTTAAAAGATAGGTATTGAATAGGGTTACCTGCCCTTAAAATTTCAGGGTTACCACTTTCCGGGATCAATTTTTTTTTTTAAGTTTAAGGTAAAAAGTTCGATTTTTGTTGTAATTTTTAAGGTTTTGAACATGACTTAAGGTGCGGAAATGCTTCCAGAATCTAAACGGGACGTCGAAAAAT
Source organism: Dasysyrphus albostriatus (assembly GCA_946251815.1). NCBI lineage: Eukaryota > Metazoa > Arthropoda > Insecta > Diptera > Syrphidae > Dasysyrphus > Dasysyrphus albostriatus. The sequence goes on from OX276335.1 coordinate 226,788,981, forward strand.
TATGGTTGATGGCTTAAAAGATAGGTATTGTATAGGGTTACCTGCATTAAAAATTTCAGGGTTACCACTTCCCGGGATCAATTTTTTTTTGAAGTTTAAGGTAAAAAGTTCGATTTTTTTTGTAATTTTTAAGGTTTTGAACTTGACTAAAGGTGCGGAAATGCTTCCAGAATCTATACGGGACGTCGGAAAATTATGGTTTATGGCTTAAAAGATAGGTATTGAATAGGGTTACCTGCCCTAAAAATTTCAAGGTTACCACTTTCCGGGATCAGTTTTTTTTGAAGTTTTAGGTAAAAAGTTCGATTTTTGTTGTAATTTTTAAGGTTTTGAACATGACTAAAGGTGCGGAAATGCTTCCAGAATCTAAACGCTACGTCGGAAAATTATGGTTGATGGCTTAAAAGATAGGTATTGTATAGGGTTACCTGCATTAAAAATTTCAGGGTTACCACTTCCCGGGATCAATTTTTTTTTGAAGTTTAAGGTAAAAAGTTCGATTTTTTTTGTAATTTTTAAGGTTTTGAACATGACTAAAGGTGCGGAAATGCTTCCAGAAAATTATGGTTGATGGCTTAAAAGATAGGTATTGAATAGGGTTACCTGCCCTAAAAATTTCAAGGTTACCACTTTCCGGGATCAATTTTTTTTTTGAAGTTTAAGGTTAAAAGTTCGATTCGCACATGACTTAAGGTGCGGAAATGCTTCCAGAATCTAAACGGGACGTCGGAAAATTATGGTTGATGGCTTAAAAGATAGGTATTGAATAGGGTTACCTGCCCTAAAAATTTCAAGGTTACCACTTTCCGGGATCAATTTTTTTTTGAAGTTTAAGGTAAAAAGTTCGATTTTTTTTGTAATTTTTAAGGTTTTGAACATGACTAAAGGTGCGGAAATGCTTCCAGAATCTATACGGGACATCGGAAAATTATGGTTGATGGCTTAAAAGATAGGTATTGAATAGGGTTACCTGCCCTAAAAATTTCAAGGTTACCACTTTCCGGGATCAATTTTTTTTTTGAAGTTTAAGGTAAAAAGTTCGATTTTTTTTGTAATTTTTAAGGTTTTGAACATGACTAAAGGTGCGGAAATGCTTCCAGAATCTAAACGGGACGTCGCAAAATTATGGTTGATAGCTTAAAAGATAGGTATTGAATAGGGTTACCTGCCCTAAAAATTTCAAGGTTACCACTTTCCGGGATCAATTTTTTTTTTTGAAGTTTAAGGTAAAAAGTTCGATTTTTTTTGTAATTTTTAAGGTTTTGAACATGACTAAAGGTGCGGAAATGCTTCCAGAATCTAAACGGGACGTCGGAAAATTATGGTTGATGGCTTAAAAGATATTGAATAGGGTTACCTGCCCTTAAAATTTCAAGGTTACCACTTTCCGGGATCAATTTTTTTTTTGAAGTTTAAGGTAAAAAGTTCGATTTTTTTTGTAATTTTTAAGGTTTTGAACATGACTAAAGGTGCGGAAATGCTTCCAGAATCTATACGGGACGTCGGAAAATTATGGTGTATGGCTTAAAAGATAGGTATTGAATAGGGTTACCTGCCCTAAAAATTTCAAGGTTACCACTTTCCGGGATCAGTTTTTTTTGAAGTTTTAGGTAAAAAGTTCGATTTTTTTTGTAATTTTTAAGGTTTTGAACATGACTAAAGGTGCGGAAATGCTTCCAGAATCTAAACGCTACGTCGGAAAATTATGGTTGATGGCTTAAAAGATAGGTATTGTATAGGATTACCTGCCCTAAAAATTTCAAGGTTACCACTTTCCGGGATCAATTTTTTTTTGAAGTTTAAGGTAAAAAGTTCGATTTTTTTTGTAATTTTTAAGGTTTTGAACATGACTTAAGGTGCGGAAATGCTTTCAGAATCTAAACGGGACGTCGGAAAATTATGGTTGATGGCTTAAAAGATAGGTATTGAATAGGGTTACCTGCCCTTAAAATTTCAGGGTTACCACTTTCCGGGATCAATTTTTTTTTTTAAGTTTAAGGTAAAAAGTTCGATTTTTGTTGTAATTTTTAAGGTTTTGAACATGACTAAAGGTGCGGAAATGCTTCCAGAATCTAAACGGGACGTCGCAAAATTATGGTTGATGGCTTAAAAGATAGGTATTGAATAGGGTTACCTGCCCTAAAAATTTCAAGGTTACCACTTTCCGGGATCAATTTTTTTTTTTTTTTAAGGTAAAAAGTTCGATTTTTTTTGTAATTTTTAAGGTTTTGAACATGACTAGTTCGATTTTTTTTGTAATTTTTAAGGTTTTGAACATGACTAAAGGTGCGGAAATGCTTCCAGAATCTAAACGCTACGTCGGAAAATTATGGTTGATGGCTTAAAAGATAGGTATTGTATAGGATTACCTGCCCTAAAAATTTCAAGGTTACCACTTTCCGGGATCAATTTTTTTTTGAAGTTTAAGGTAAAAAGTTCGATTTTTTTTGTAATTTTTAAGGTTTTGAACATGACTAAAGGTGCGGAAATGCTTCCAGAATCTATACGGGACATCGGAAAATTATGGTTGATGGCTTAAAAGATAGGTATTGAATAGGATTACCTGCCCTAAAAATTTCAAGGTTACCACTTTCCGGGATCAATTCTTTTTTTTAAGTTTAAGGTAAAAAGTTCGATTTTTTTTGTAATTTTTAAGGTTTTGAACATGACTAAAGGTGCGGAAATGCTTCCAGAATCTAAACGGGACGTCGCAAAATTATGGTTGATGGCTTAAAAGATAGGTATTGAATAGGGTTACCTGCCCTAAAAATTTCAAGGTTACCACTTTCCGGGATCAATTTTTTTTTTTTTTTAAGGTAAAAAGTTCGATTTTTTTTGTAATTTTTAAGGTTTTGAACATGACTAGTTCGATTTTTTTTGTAATTTTTAAGGTTTTGAACATGACTAAAGGTGCGGAAATGCTTCCAGAATCTAAACGGGACGTCGCAAAATTATGGTTGATGGCTTAAAAGATAGGTATTGAATAGGGTTACCTGCCCTAAAAATTTCAAGGTTACCACTTTCCGGGATCAATTTTTTTTTTTTTGTTTAAGGTAAAAAGTTCGATTTTTTTTGTAATTTTTAAGGTTTTGAACATGACTAAAGGTGCGGAAATGCTTCCAGAATCTATACGGGACATCGGAAAATTATGGTTGATGGCTTAAAAGATAGGTATTGAATAGGATTACCTGCCCTAAAAATTTCAAGGTTACCACTTTCCGGGATCAATTCTTTTTTTTAAGTTTAAGGTAAAAAGTTCGATTTTTTTTGTAATTTTTAAGGTTTTGAACATGACTAAAGGTGCGGAAATGCTTCCAGAATCTAAACGGGACGTCGCAAAATTATGGTTGATGGCTTAAAAGATAGGTATTGAATAGGGTTACCTGCCCTAAAAATTTCAAGGTTACCACTTTCCGGGATCAATTTTTTTTTTTTTTTAAGGTAAAAAGTTCGATTTTTTTTGTAATTTTTAAGGTTTTGAACATGACTAGTTCGATTTTTTTTGTAATTTTTAAGGTTTTGAACATGACTAAAGGTGCGGAAATGCTTCCAGAATCTAAACGGGACGTCGCAAAATTATGGTTGATGGCTTAAAAGATAGGTATTGAATAGGGTTACCTGCCCTAAAAATTTCAAGGTTACCACTTTCCGGGATCAATTTTTTTTTTTTTGTTTAAGGTAAAAAGTTCGATTTTTTTTGTAATTTTTAAGGTTTTGAACATGACTAAAGGTGCGGAAATGCTTCCAGAATCTATACGGGACATCGGAAAATTATGGTTGATGGCTTAAAAGATAGGTATTGAATAGGATTACCTGCCCTAAAAATTTCAAGGTTACCACTTTCCGGGATCAATTCTTTTTTTTAAGTTTAAGGTAAAAAGTTCGATTTTTTTTGTAATTTTTAAGGTTTTGAACATGACTAAAGGTGCGGAAATGCTTCCAGAATCTAAACGGGACGTCGGAAAATTATGGTTGATGGCTTAAAAGATAGGTATTGAATAGGGTTACCTGCCCTAAAAATTTCAAGGTTACCACTTTCCGGGATCAATTTTTTTTTGAAGTTTAAGGTAAAAAGTTCGATTTTTTTTTGGAATTTTTAAGGTTTTGAACATGACTAAAGGTGCGGAAATGCTTCCAGAATCTAAACGGGACGTCGGAAAATTATGGTTGATGGCTTAAAAGATAGGTATTGAATAGGGTTACCTGCCCTTAAAATTTCAAGGTTACCACTTTCCGGGATCAATTTTTTTTTTGAAGTTTAAGGTAAAAAGTTCGATTTTTTTTGTAATTTTTAAGGTTTTGAACATGACTAAAGGTGCGGAAATGCTTCCAGAATCTATACGGGACGTCGGAAAATTATGGTTGATGGCTTAAAAGATAGGTATTGAATAGGGTTACCTGCCCTAAGAATTTCAAGGTTACCACTTTCCGGGATCAATTTTTTTTTTTGAAGTTTAAGGTAAAAAGTTCGATTTTTTTTGTAATTTTTAAGGTTTTGAACATGACTAAAGGTGCGGAAATGCTTCCAGAATCTAAACGGGACGTCGGAAAATTATGGTTGATGGCTTAAAAGATATTGAATAGGGTTACCTGCCCTTAAAATTTCAAGGTTACCACTTTCCGGGATCAATTTTTTTTTTGAAGTTTAAGGTAAAAAGTTCGATTTTTTTTGTAATTTTTAAGGTTTTGAACATGACTAAAGGTGCGGAAATGCTTCCAGAATCTATACGGGACGTCGGAAAATTATGGTTGATGGCTTAAAAGATAGGTATTGAATAGGGTTACCTGCCCTAAAAATTTCAAGGTTACCACTTTCCGGGATCAGTTTTTTTTGAAGTTTTAGGTAAAAAGTTCGATTTTTTTTGTAATTTTTAAGGTTTTGAACATGACTTAAGGTGCGGAAATGCTTTCAGAATCTAAACGGGACGTCGGAAAATTATGGTTGATGGCTTAAAAGATAGGTATTGAATAGGGTTACCTGCCCTTAAAATTTCAGGGTTACCACTTTCCGGGATCAATTTTTTTTTTTAAGTTTAAGGTAAAAAGTTCGATTTTTGTTGTAATTTTTAAGGTTTTGAACATGACTAAAGGTGCGGAAATGCTTCCAGAATCTAAACGGGACGTCGCAAAATTATGGTTGATGGCTTAAAAGATAGGTATTGAATAGGGTTACCTGCCCTAAAAATTTCAAGGTTACCACTTTCCGGGATCAATTTTTTTTTTTGTTTAAGGTAAAAAGTTCGATTTTTTTTGTAATTTTTAAGGTTTTGAACATGACTAGTTCGATTTTTTTTGTAATTTTTAAGGTTTTGAACATGACTAAAGGTGCGGAAATGCTTCCAGAATCTAAACGGGACGTCGCAAAATTATGGTTGATGGCTTAAAAGATGGGTATTGAATAGGGTTACCTGCCCTTAAAATTTCAAGGTTACCACTTTCCGGGATCAATTCTTTTTTTGAAGTTTAAGGTAAAAAGTTCGATTTTTTTTGTAATTTTTAAGGTTTTGAACATGACTAAAGGTGCGGAAATGCTTCCAGAATCTAAACGGGACGTCGGAAAATTATGGTTGATGGCTTAAAAGATAGGTATTGAATAGGGTTACCTGCCCTAAAAATTTCAAGGTTACCACTTTCCGGGATCAATTTTTTTTTGAAGTTTAAGGTAAAAAGTTCGATTTTTTTTTGGAATTTTTAAGGTTTTGAACATGACTAAAGGTGCGGAAATGCTTCCAGAATCTAAACGGGACGTCGGAAAATTATGGTTGATGGCTTAAAAGATAGGTATTGAATAGGGTTACCTGCCCTTAAAATTTCAAGGTTACCACTTTCCGGGATCAATTTTTTTTTTGAAGTTTAAGGTAAAAAGTTCGATTTTTTTTGTAATTTTTAAGGTTTTGAACATGACTAAAGGTGCGGAAATGCTTCCAGAATCTATACGGGACGTCGGAAAATTATGGTTGATGGCTTAAAAGATAGGTATTGAATAGGGTTACCTGCCCTAAAAATTTCAAGGTTACCACTTTCCGGGATCAGTTCTTTTTGAAGTTTTAGGTAAAAAGTTCGATTTTTTTTGTAATTTTTAAGGTTTTGAACATGACTAAAGGTGCGGAAATGCTTCCAGAATCTAAACGCTACGTCGGAAAATAATGGTTGATGGCTTAAAAGATAGGTATTGTATAGGGTTACCTGCATTAAAAATTTCAGGGTTACCACTTCCCGGGATCAATTTTTTTTTGAAGTTTAAGGTAAAAAGTTCTATTTTTTTTGTAATTTTTAAGGTTTTGAACATGACTTAAGGTGCGGAAATGCTTTCAGAATCTAAACGGGACGTCGGAAAATTATGGTTGATGGCTTAAAAGATAGGTATTGAATAGGGTTACCTGCCCTTAAAATTTCAGGGTTACCACTTTCCGGGATCAATTTTTTTTTTTAAGTTTAAGGTAAAAAGTTCGATTTTTGTTGTAATTTTTAAGGTTTTGAACATGACTAAAGGTGCGGAAATGCTTCCAGAATCTAAACGGGACGTCGAAAAATTATGGTTGATGGCTTAAAAGATAGGTATTGAATAGGGTTACCTGCCCTAAAAATTTTAGGGTTACCACTTTCCAGGATCAATTTTTTTTTTTAAGTTTAAAGTAAAAAGTTCGATTTTTTTTGTAATTTTGAAGGTTTTGAACATGACTAAAGGTGCGGAAATGCTTCCAGAATCTAAACGGGACGTCGGAAAATTATGGTTGATGGCTTAAAAGATAGGTATTGAATAGGGTTACCTGCCCTAAAAATTTCAAGGTTACCACTTTCCGGGATCAATTTTTTTTTGAAGTTTAAGGTAAAAAGTTCGATTTTTTTTTGGAATTTTTAAGGTTTTGAACATGACTAAAGGTGCGGAAATGCTTCCAGAATCTAAACGGGACGTCGGAAAATTATGGTTGATGGCTTAAAAGATAGGTATTGAATAGGGTTACCTGCCCTTAAAATTTCAAGGTTACCACTTTCCGGGATCCATTTTTTTTTTTAAGTTTAAGGTAAAAAGTTCGATTTTTTTTTGTAATTTTTAAGGTTTTGAACATGACTAAAGGTGCGGAAATGCTTCCAGAATCTATACGGGACGTCGGAAAATTATGGTTGATGGCTTAAAAGATAGGTATTGAATAGGGTTACCTGCCCTAAAAATTTCAAGGTTACCACTTTCCGGGATCAGTTTTTTTTGAAGTTTTAGGTAAAAAGTTCGATTTTTTTTGTAATTTTTAAGGTTTTGAACATGACTAAAGGTGCGGAAATGCTTCCAGAATCTAAACGCTACGTCGGAAAATAATGGTTGATGGCTTAAAAGATAGGTATTGTATAGGGTTACCTGCATTAAAAATTTCAGGGTTACCACTTCCCGGGATCAATTTTTTTTTGAAGTTTAAGGTAAAAAGTTCTATTTTTTTTGTAATTTTTAAGGTTTTGAACATGACTTAAGGTGCGGAAATGCTTTCAGAATCTAAACGGGACGTCGGAAAATTATGGTTGATGGCTTAAAAGATAGGTATTGAATAGGGTTACCTGCCCTTAAAATTTCAGGGTTACCACTTTCCGGGATCAATTTTTTTTTTTAAGTTTAAGGTAAAAAGTTCGATTTTTGTTGTAATTTTTAAGGTTTTGAACATGACTAAAGGTGCGGAAATGCTTCCAGAATCTAAACGGGACGTCGAAAAATTATGGTTGATGGCTTAAAAGATAGGTATTGAATAGGGTTACCTGCCCTAAAAATTTTAGGGTTACCACTTTCCAGGATCAATTTTTTTTTTTAAGTTTAAAGTAAAAAGTTCGATTTTTTTTGTAATTTTTAAGGTTTTGAACATGACTAAAGGTGCGGAAATGCTTCCAGAATCTAAACGGGACGTCGGAAAATTATGGTTGATGGCTTAAAAGATAGGTATTGAATAGGGTTACCTGCCCTAAAAATTTCAAGGTTACCACTATCCGGGATCAATTTTTTTTTTGAAGTTTAAGGTAAAAAGTTCGATTTTTTTTGTAATTTTTAAGGTTTTGAACATGACTAAAGGTGCGGAAATGCTTCCAGAATCTATACGGGACGTCGGGAAATTATGGTTGATGGCTTAAAAGATAGGTATTGAATAGGGTTACCTGCCCTAAAAATTTCAAGGTTACCACTTTCCGGGATCAGTTTTTTTTGAAGTTTTAGGTAAAAAGTTCGATTTTTTTTGTAATTTTTAAGGTTTTGAACATGACTAAAGGTGCGGAAATGCTTCCAGAAAATTATGGTTGATGGCTTAAAAGATAGGTATTGAATAGGGTTACCTGCCCTAAAAATTTCAAGGTTACCACTTTCCGGGATCAATTTTTTTTTTGAAGTTTAAGGTAAAAAGTTCGATTTTTTTTGTAATTTTTAAGGTTTTGAACGTGACTAAAGGTGCGGAAATGCTTCCAGAATCTAAACGGGACGTCGGAAAATTATGGTTGATGGCTTAAAAGATAGGTATTGAATAGGGTTACCTGCCCTAAAAATTTCAAGGTTACCACTTTCCGGGATCAACTTTTTTTTTTTTTGTTTAAGGTAAAAAGTTCGATTTTTTTTGTAATTTTTAAGGTTTTGAACATGACTAAAGGTGCGGAAATGCTTCCAGAATCTATACGGGACGTCGGAAAATTATGGTTGATGGCTTAAAAGATAGGTATTGAATAGGGTTACCTGCCCTAAAAATTTCAAGGTTACCACTTTCCGGGATCAATTTTTTTTTTGAAGTTTAAGGTAAAAAGTTCGATTTTTTTTGTAATTTTTAAGGTTTTGAACATGACTAAAGGTGCGGAAATGCTTCCAGAATCTAAACGGGACGTCGGAAAATTATGGTTGATGACTTAAAAGATAGGTATTGAATAGGGTTACCTGCCCTAAAAATTTCAAGGTTACCACTTTCCGGGATCAATTTTTTATTTGAAGTTTTAGGTAAAAAGTTCGATTTTTTTTGTAATTTTTAAGATTTTGAACATGACTAAAGGTGCGGAAATGCTTCCAGAATCTATACGGGACGTCGGAAAATTATGGTTGATGGCTTAAAAGATAGGTATTGAATAGGGTTACCTGCCCTAAAAATTTCAAGGTTACCACTTTCCGGGATCAATTTTTTTTTTGAAGTTTAAGGTAAAAAGTTCGAAATTATGGTTGATGGCTTAAAAGATAGGTATTGAATAGGGTTACCTGCCCTAAAAATTTCAAGGTTACCACTTTCCGGGATCAATTTTTTATTTGAAGTTTTAGGTAAAAAGTTCGATTCTTTTTGTAATTTTTAAGGTTTTGAACATGACTAAAGGTGCGGAAATGCTTCCAGAATCTATACGGGACGTCGGAAAATTATGGTTGATGGCTTAAAAGATAGGTATTGAATAGGGTTACCTGCCCTAAAAATTTCAAGGTTACCACTTTCCGGGATCAATTTTTTTTTGAAGTTTAAGGTAAAAAGTTCGATTTTTTTTGTAATTTTTAAGATTTTGAACATGACTAAAGGTGCGGAAATGCTTCCAGAATCTATACGGGACGTCGGAAAATTATGGTTGATGGCTTAAAAGATAGGTATTGCATAGGGTTACCTGCCCTAAAAATTTCAGGGTTACCACTTTCCGGTATCAATTTTTTTTTTTAAGTTTAAGGTAAAAAGTTTGATTTTTGTTTGTAATTTTTAAGGTTTTGAACATGACTAAAGGTGCGGAAATGCTTCCAGAATCTAAACGGGACGTCGGAAAATTATGGTTGATGGCTTAAAAGATAGGTATTGAATAGGGTTACCTGCCCTAAAAATTTCAAGGTTACCACTTTCCGGGATCAATTTTTTATTTGAAGTTTTATGTAAAAAGTTCGATTTTTTTTGTAATTTTTAAGGTTTTGAACATGACTAAAGGTGCGGAAATGCTTCCAGAATCTAAACGGGACGTCGTAAAATTATGGTTGATGGCTTAAAAAATAGGTATTGAATAGGGTTACCTGCCCTAAAAATTTCAAGGTTACCACTTTCCGGGATCAATTTTTTTTTGAAGTTTAAGGTAAAAAGTTCGATTTTTTTTTTAATTTTTAAGGTTTTGAACATGACTAAAGTTGCGGAAATGCTTCCAGAATCTAAACGGGACGTCGGAAAATTATGGTTGATGGCTTAAAAGATAAATATTGAATAGGGTTACCTGCCCTATAAATTTCAGGGTTACCACTTTCCGGGATCAATTTTTTTTTTGAAGTTTTAAGTAAAAAGTTCGATTTTTTTGTTGTAATTTTTAAGGTTTTGAACATGACTAAAGGTGCGGAAATGCTTCCAGAATCTATACGGGACGTCGGAAAATTATGGTTGATGGCTTAAAAGATAGGTATTGAATAGGGTTACCAGCCCTAAAAATTTCAAGGTTACCACTTTCCGGGATCAATTTTTTTTTTGAAGTTTAAGGTAAAAAGTTCGATTTTTTTTGTAATTTTTAAGGTTTTGAACATGACTAAAGGTGCGGAAATGCTTCCAGAATCTAACCGGGACGTCGGAAAATTATGGTTGATGGCTTAAAAGATAGGTATTGAATAGGGTTACCTGCCCTAAAAATTTCAAGGTTACCACTTTCCGGGATCAGTTTTTTTTTGAAGTTTTAGGTAAAAAGTTCGATTTTTTTTGTAATTTTTAAGGTTTTGAACATGACTAAAGGTGCGGAAATGCTTCCAGAATCTATACGGGACGTCGGAAAATTATGGTTGATGGCTTAAAAGATAGGTATTGAATAGGGTTACCTGCCCTAAAAATTTCAAGGTTACCATTTTCCGGGATCAATTTTTTTTTTGAAGTTTAAGGTAAAAAGTTCGATTTTTTTTGTAATTTTTAAGGTTTTGAACATGACTAAAGGTGCGGAAATGCTTCCAGAATCTATACGGGACGTCGGAAAATTATGGTTGATGGCTTAAAAGATAGGTATTGAATAGGGTTACCTGCCCTAAAAATTTCAAGGTTACCACTTTCCGGGATCAATTTTTTATTTGAAGTTTTAGGTAAAAAGTTCGATTTTTTTTGTAATTTTTAAGGTTTTGAACATGACTAAAGTTGCGGAAATGCTTCCAGAATCTATACGGGACGTCGGAAAATTATGGTTGATGGCTTAAAAGATAGGTATTGAATAGGGTTACCTGCCCTAAAAATTTCAAGGTTACCACTTTCCGGGATCAATTTTTTTTGAAGTTTAAGGTAAAAAGTTCGATTTTTTTTTAATTTTTAAGGTTTTGAACATGACTAAAGGTGCGGAAATGCTTCCAGAATCTATACGGGACGTCGGAAAATTATGGTTGATGGCTTAAAAGATAGGTATTGAATAGGGTTACCTGCCCTAAAAATTTCAAGGTTACCACTTTCCGGGATCAATTTTTTTTTTAAGTTTAAGGTAAAAAGTTCGATTTTTTTTTGTAATTTTTAAGGTTTTGAACATGACTAAAGGTGCGGAAATGCTTCCAGAATCTAAACGGGACGTCGGAAAATTATGGTTGATGGCTTAAAAGATAGGTATTGAATAGGATTACCTGCCCTAAAAATTTCAAGGTTACCACTTTCCGGGATCAGTTTTTTTTTTGAAGTTTTAGGTAAAAAGTTCGATTTTTTTTGTAATTTTTAAGGTTTTGAACATGACTAAAGGTGCGGAAATGCTTTCAGAATCTATACGGGACGTCGGAAAATTATGGTTGATGGCTTAAAAGATAGGTATTGAATAGGGTTACCTGCCCTAAAAATTTCAAGGTTACCACTTTCCGGGATCAATTTTTTTTTTTGAAGTTTAAGGTAAAAAGTTCGATTTTTTTTGTAATTTTTAAGGTTTTGAACATGACTAAAGGTGCGGAAATGCTTCCAGAATCTATACGGGACGTCGGAAAATTATGGTTGATGGCTTAAAAGATAGGTATTGAATAGGGTTACCTGCCCTAAAAATTTCAAGGTTACCACTTTCCGGGATCAGTTTTTTTTTGAAGTTTTAGGTAAAAAGTTCGATTTTTTTTGTAATTTTTAAGGTTTTGAACATGACTAAAGGTGCGGAAATGCTTCCAGAATCTATACGGGACGTCGGAAAATTATGGTTGATGGCTTAAAAGATAGGTATTGAATAGGGTTACCTGCCCTAAAAATTTCAAGGCTACCACTTTCCGGGATCAATTTTTTATTTGAAGTTTTAGGTAAAAAGTTCGATTTTTTTTGTAATTTTTAAGGTTTTGAACATGACTAAAGGTGCGGAAATGCTTCCAGAATCTATACGGGACGTCGGAAAATTATGGTTGATGGCTTAAAAGATAGGTATTGAATAGGGTTACCTGCCCTAAAAATTTCAAGGTTACCACTTTCCGGGATCAATTTTTTTTTGAAGTTTAAGGTAAAAAGTTCGATTTTTTTTTAATTTTTAAGGTTTTGAACATGACTAAAGGTGCGGAAATGCTTCCAGAATCTAAACGGGACGTCGGAAAATTATGGTTGATGGCTTAAAAGATAGGTATTGAATAGGGTTACCTGCCCTAAAAATTTCAAGGTTACCACTTTCCGGGATCAGTTTTTTTTTTGAAGTTTTAGGTAAAAAGTTCGATTTTTTTTGTAATTTTTAAGGTTTTGAACATGACTAAAGGTGCGGAAATGCTTTCAGAATCTATACGGGACGTCGGAAAATTATGGTTGATGGCTTAAAAGATAGGTATTGAATAGGGTTACCTGCCCTAAAAATTTCAAGGTTACCACTTTCCGGGATCAATTTTTTTTTTGAAGTTTAAGGTAAAAAGTTCGATTTTTTTTGTAATTTTTAAGGTTTTGAACATGACTAAAGGTGCGGAAATGCTTCCAGAATCTAAACGGGACGTCGGAAAATTATGGTTGATGGCTTAAAAGATAGGTATTGCATAGGGTTACCTGCCCTAAAAATTTCAGGGTTACCACTTTCCGGTATCAATTTTTTTTTTGAAGTTTAAGGTAAAAAGTTCGATTTTTTTTGTAATTTTTAAGGTTTTGAACATGACTAAAGGTGCGGAAATGCTTCCAGAATCTATACGGGACGTCGGAAAATTATGGTTGATGGCTTAAAAGATAGGTATTGAATAGGGTTACCTGCCCTAAAAATTTCAAGGTTACCACTTTCCGGGATCAATTTTTTTTTTGAAGTTTAAGGTAAAAAGTTCGATTTTTTTTGTAATTTTTAAGGTTTTGAACATGACTAAAGGTGCGGAAATGCTTCCAGAATCTATACGGGACGTCGGAAAATTATGGTTGATGGCTTAAAAGATAGGTATTGAATAGGGTTACCTGCCCTAAAAATTTCAAGGTTACCACTTTCCGGGATCAATTTTTTTTTTTGAAGTTTTAGGTAAAAAGTTCGATTTTTTTTGTAATTTTTAAGGTTTTGAACATGACTAAAGGTGCGGAAATGCTTCCAGAATCTATACGGGACGTCGGAAAATTATGGTTGATGGCTTAAAAGATAGGTATTGAATAGGGTTACCTGCCCTAAAAATTTCAAGGTTACCACTTTCCGGGATCAATTTTTTTTTCGAAGTTTAAGGTAAGAAGTTTGATTTTTGTTTGTAATTTTTAAGGTTTTGAACATGACTAAAGGTGCGGAAATGCTTCCAGAATCTAAACGGGACGTCGGAAAATTATGGTTGATGGCTTAAAAGATAGGTATTGAATAGGGTTACCTGCCCTAAAAATTTCAAGGTTACCACTTTCCGGGATCAGTTTTTTTTTTTGAAGTTTTAGGTAAAAAGTTCGATTTTTTTTGTAATTTTTAAGGTTTTGAACATGACTAAAGGTGCGGAAATGCTTTCAGAATCTATACGGGACGTCGGAAAATTATGGTTGATGGCTTAAAAGATAGGTATTGAATAGGGTTACCTGCCCTAAAAATTTCAAGGTTACCACTTTCCGGGATCAATTTTTTTTTTGAAGTTTAAGGTAAAAAGTTCGATTTTTTTTGTAATTTTTAAGGTTTTGAACATGACTAAAGGTGCGGAAATGCTTCCAGAATCTATACGGGACGTCGGAAAATTATGGTTGATGGCTTAAAAGATAGGTATTGAATAGGGTTACCTGCCCTAAAAATTTCAAGGTTACCACTTTCCGGGATCAGTTTTTTTTTTGAAGTTTTAGGTAAAAAGTTCGATTTTTTTTGTAATTTTTAAGGTTTTGAACATGACTAAAGGTGCGGAAATGCTTCCAGAATCTATACGGGACGTCGGAAAATTATGGTTGATGGCTTAAAAGATAGGTATTGAATAGGGTTACCTGCCCTAAAAATTTCAAGGCTATTACTTTCCGGGATCAATTTTTTATTTGAAGTTTTAGGTAAAAAGTTCGATTTTTTTTGTAATTTTTAAGGTTTTGAACATGACTAAAGGTGCGGAAATGCTTCCAGAATCTATACGGGACGTCGGAAAATTATGGTTGATGGCTTAAAAGATAGGTATTGAATAGGGTTACCTGCCCTAAAAATTTCAAGGTTACCACTTTCCGGGATCAATTTTTTTTTGAAGTTTAAAGTAAAAAGTTCGATTTTTTTTTTAATTTTTAAGGTTTTGAACATGACTAAAGGTGCGGAAATGCTTCCAGAAAATTATGGTTGATGGCTTAAAAGATAGGTATTGAATAGGGTTACCTGCCCTAAAAATTTCAAGGTTACCACTATCCGGGATCAATTTTTTTTTTGAAGTTTAAGGTAAAAAGTTCGATTTTTTTGTAATTTTTAAGGTTTTGAACATGACTAAAGGTGCGGAAATGCTTCCAGAATCTAAACGGGACGTCGGAAAATTATGGTTGATGGCTTAAAAGATAGGTATTGAATAGGGTTACCTGCCCTAAAAATTTCAAGGTTACCACTTTCCGGGATCAATTTTTTTTTTTTTTTTAAGGTAAAAAGTTCGATTTTTTTTGTAATTTTTAAGGTTTTGAACATGACTAAAGGTGCGGAAATGCTTCCAGAATCTATACGGGACGTCGGAAAATTATGGTTGATGGCTTAAAAGATAGGTATTGAATAGGGTTACCTGCCCTAAAAATTTCAAGGTTACCACTTTCCGGGATCAATTTTTTTTTTGAAGTTTAAGGTAAAAAGTTCGATTTTTTTTGTAATTTTTGAGGTTTTGAACATGACTAGAGGTGCGGAAATGCTTCCAGAATCTAAACGGGACGTCGGAAAATTATGGTTGATGGCTTAAAAGATAGGTATTGCATAGGGTTACCTGCCCTAAAAATTTCAAGGTTACCACTTTCCGGTATCAATTTTTTTTTTGAAGTTTAAGGTAAAAAGTTTGATTTTTGTTTGTAATTTTTAAGGTTTTGAACATGACTAAAGGTGCGGAAATGCTTCCAGAATCTATACGGGACGTCGGAAAATTATGGTTGATGGCTTAAAAGATAGGTATTGAATAGGGTTACCTGCCCTAAAAATTTCAAGGTTACCACTTTCCGGGATCAATTTTTTTTTGAAGTTTAAGGTAAAAAGTTCGATTTTTTTTTTAATTTTTAAGGTTTTGAACATGACTAAAGGTGCGGAAATGCTTCCAGAAAATTATGGTTGATGGCTTAAAAGATAGGTATTGAATAGGGTTACCTGCCCTAAAAATTTCAAGGTTACTACTTTCCGGGATCAATTTTTTTTTTGAAGTTTAAGGTAAAAAGTTCGATTTTTTTTGTAATTTTTAAGGTTTTGAACATGACTAAAGGTGCGGAAATGCTTCCAGAATCTAAACGGGACGTCGGAAAATTATGGTTGATGGCTTAAAAGATAGGTATTGAATAGGGTTACCTGCCCTAAAAATTTCAAGGTTACCACTTCCCGGGATCAATTTTTTTTTTTTTTTTAAGGTAAAAAGTTCGATTTTTTTTGTAATTTTTAAGGTTTTGAACATGACTAAAGGTGCGGAAATGCTTCCAGAATCTATACGGGACGTCGGAAAATTATGGTTGATGGCTTAAAAGATAGGTATTGAATAGGGTTACCTGCCCTAAAAATTTCAAGGTTACCACTTTCCGGGATCAATTTTTTTTTTGAAGTTTAAGGTAAAAAGTTCGATTTTTTTTGTAATTTTTGAGGTTTTGAACATGACTAGAGGTGCGGAAATGCTTCCAGAATCTAAACGGGACGTCGGAAAATTATGGTTGATGGCTTAAAAGATAGGTATTGCATAGGGTTACCTGCCCTAAAAATTTCAAGGTTACCACTTTCCGGTATCAATTTTTTTTTTGAAGTTTAAGGTAAAAAGTTTGATTTTTGTTTGTAATTTTTAAGGTTTTGAACATGACTAAAGGTGCGGAAATGCTTCCAGAATCTATACGGGACGTCGGAAAATTATGGTTGATGGCTTAAAAGATAGGTATTGAATAGGGTTACCTGCCCTAAAAATTTCAAGGTTACCACTTTCCGGGATCAATTTTTTTTTTGAAGTTTAAGGTAAAAAGTTCGATTTTTTTTGTAATTTTTAAGGTTTTGAACATGACTAAAGGTGCGGAAATGCTTCCAGAATCTATACGGGACGTCGGAAAATTATGGTTGATGGCTTAAAAGATAGGTATTGAATAGGGTTACCTGCCCTAAAAATTTCAAGGTTACCACTTTCCGGGATCAATTTTTTTTTTTGAAGTTTTAGGTAAAAAGTTCGATTTTTTTTGTAATTTTTAAGGTTTTGAACATGACTAAAGGTGCGGAAATGCTTCCAGAATCTATACGGGACGTCGGAAAATTATGGTTGATGGCTTAAAAGATAGGTATTGAATAGGGTTACCTGCCCTAAAAATTTCAAGGTTACCACTTTCCGGGATCAATTTTTTTTTCGAAGTTTAAGGTAAGAAGTTTGATTTTTGTTTGTAATTTTTAAGGTTTTGAACATGACTAAAGGTGCGGAAATGCTTCCAGAATCTAAACGGGACGTCGGAAAATTATGGTTGATGGCTTTAAAGATAGGTATTGAATAGGGTTACCTGCCCTAAAAATTTCAAGATTACCACTTTCCGGGATCAATTTTTTTTTGAAGTTTAAGGTAAAAAGTTCGATTTCTTTTGTAATTTTTAAGGTTTTGAACATGACTAAAGGTGCGGAAATGCTTCCAGAATCTATACGGGACGTCGGAAAATTATGGTTGATGGCTTAAAAGATAGGTATTGAATAGGGTTACCTGCCCTAAAAATTTCAAGGTTACCACTTTCCGGGATCAATTTTTTTTTTTAAGTTTTAGGTAAAAAGTTCGATTTTTTTTGTAATTTTTAAGGTTTTGAACATGACTAAAGGTGCGGAAATGCTTCCAGAATCTATACGGGACGTCGGAAAATTATGGTTGATACCTTAAAAGATAGGTATTGAATAAGGTTACCTGCCCTAAAAATGTCAAGGTTACCACTTTCCGGGATCAATTTTTATTTTGAAATTTAAGGTAAAAAGTTCGATTTTTTTTGTAATTTTGATGGTTTTGAATATGACTAAAGGTGCGGAAATGCTTCCAGAATCTAAACGGGACGTCGGAAAATTATGGTTGATGGCTTAAAAGATAGGTATTGCATAGGGTTACCTGCCCTATAAATTTCAGGGTTACCACTTTCCGGTATCAATTTTTTTTTTGAAGTTTAAGGTAAAAAGTTTGATTTTTGTTTGTAATTTTTAAGGTTTTGAACATGACTAAAGGTGCGGAAATGCTTCCAGAATCTATACGGGACGTCGGAAAATTATGGTTGATGGCTTAAAAGATAGGTATTGAATAGGGTTACCTGCCCTAAAAATTTCAAGGTTACCACTTTCCGGGATCAATTTTTTTTTTGAAGTTTAAGGTAAAAAGTTTGATTTTTGTTTGTAATTTTTAAGGTTTTGAACATGACTAAAGGTGCGGAAATGCTTCCAGAATCTATACGGGACGTCGGAAAATTATGGTTGATGGCTTAAAAGATAGGTATTGAAACAGTTACCTGCCCTAAAAATTTCAAGGTTACCACTTTCCGGGATCAATTTTTTTTTTGAAGTTTAAGGTAAAAAGTTCGATTTTTTTTGTAATTTTTAAGGTTTTGAACATGACTAAAGGTGCGGAAATGCTTCCAGAATCTAAACGGGACGTCGGAAAATTATGGTTGATGGCTTAAAAGATAGGTATTGAATAGGGTTACCTGCCCTTAAAATTTCAAGGTTACCACTTTCCGGGATCAATTTTTTTTTGAAGTTTTAGGTAAAAAGTTCGATTTTTTTTGTAATTTTTAAGGTTTTGAACATGACTAAAGGTGTGGAAATGCTTCCAGAATCTATACGGGACGTCGGAAAATTATGGTTGATGGCTTAAAAGATAGGTATTGAATAGGGTTACCTGCCCCAAAAATATCAGGGTTACCACTTTCCAGGATCAATTTTTTTTTTTTGAAGTTTAAGATAAAAAGTTCGATTTTTTTTGTAGTTTTTAAGGTTTTGAACATGACTAAAGGTGCGGAAATGCTTCCAGAATCTATACGGGACGTCGGAAAATTATGGTTGATACCTTAAAAGATAGGTATTGAATAAGGTTACCTGCCCTAAAAATGTCAAGGTTACCACTTTCCGGGATCAATTTTTATTTTGAAATTTAAGGTAAAAAGTTCGATTTTTTTTGTAATTTTGAAGGTTTTGAGTATGACTAAAGGTTCGGAAATGCTTCCAGAATCTAAACGGGACGTCGGAAAATTATGGTTGATGGCTTAAAAGATAGGTATTGCATAGGGTTACCTGCCCTAAAAATTTCAGGGTTACCACTTTCCGGTATCAATTTTTTTTTTGAAGTTTAAGGTAAAAAGTTTGATTTTTGTTTGTAATTTTTAAGGTTTTGAACATGACTAAAGGTGCGGAAATGCTTCCAGAATCTAAACGGGACGTCGGAAAATTATGGTTGATGGCTTAAAAGATAGGTATTGAATAGGGTTACCTGCCCTAAAAATTTCAAGGTTACCACTTTCCGGGATCAATTTTTTTTTTTGAAGTTTAAGGTAAAAAGTTTGATTTTTGTTTGTAATTTTTAAGGTTTTGAACATGACTAAAGGTGCGGAAATGCTTCCAGAATCTATACGGGACGTCGGAAAATTATGGTTGATGGCTTAAAAGATAGGTATTGAATAGGGTTACCTGCCCTAAAAATTTCAAGGTTACCACTTTCCGGGATCAATTTTTTTTTCGAAGTTTAAGGTAAGAAGTTTGATTTTTGTTTGTAATTTTTAAGGTTTTGAACATGACTAAAGGTGCGGAAATGCTTCCAGAATCTAAACGGGACGTCGGAAAATTATGGTTGATGGCTTAAAAGATAGGTATTGAATAGGGTTACCTGCCCTAAAAAAATTTCAAGATTACCACTTCCCGGGATCAATTTTTTTTTGAAGTTTAAGGTAAAAAGTTCGATTTCTTTTGTAATTTTTAAGGTTTTGAACATGACTAAAGGTGCGGAAATGCTTCCAGAATCTATACGGGACGTCGGAAAATTATGGTTGATGGCTTAAAAGATAGGTATTGAATAGGGTTACCTGCCCTAAAAATTTCAAGGTTACCACTTTCCGGGATCAATTTTTTTTTTAAGTTTTAGGTAAAAAGTTCGATTTTTTTGTTGTAATTTTTAAGGTT
This sequence comes from Dasysyrphus albostriatus, assembly GCA_946251815.1. Classification (NCBI taxonomy): domain Eukaryota; kingdom Metazoa; phylum Arthropoda; class Insecta; order Diptera; family Syrphidae; genus Dasysyrphus; species Dasysyrphus albostriatus. Next base: position 226,808,583 of record OX276335.1, read on the forward strand.
TTGAACATGACTAAAGGTGCGGAAATGCTTCCAGAATCTATACGGGACGCCGGAAAATTATGGTTGATGGCTTAAAAGATAGGTATTGCATAGGGTTACCTGCCCTATAAATTTCAGGGTTACCACTTTCCGGTATCAATTTTTTTTTTGAAGTTTAAGGTAAAAAGTTTGATTTTTGTTTGTAATTTTTAAGGTTTTGAACATGACTAAAGGTGCGGAAATGCTTCCAGAATCTATACGGGACGTCGGAAAATTATGGTTGATGGCTTAAAAGATAGGTATTGAATAGGGTTACCTGCCCTAAAAATTTCAAGGTTACCACTTTCCGGGATCAATTTTTTTTTTGAAGTTTAAGGTAAAAAGTTTGATTTTTGTTTGTAATTTTTAAGGTTTTGAACATGACTAAAGGTGCGGAAATGCTTCCAGAATCTATACGGGACGTCGGAAAATTATGGTTGATGGCTTAAAAGATAGGTATTGAAACAGTTACCTGCCCTAAAAATTTCAAGGTTACCACTTTCCGGGATCAATTTTTTTTTTGAAGTTTAAGGTAAAAAGTTCGATTTTTTTTGTAATTTTTAAGGTTTTGAACATGACTAAAGGTGCGGAAATGCTTCCAGAATCTAAACGGGACGTCGGAAAATTATGGTTGATGGCTTAAAAGATAGGTATTGAATAGGGTTACCTGCCCTTAAAATTTCAAGGTTACCACTTTCCGGGATCAATTTTTTTTTGAAGTTTTAGGTAAAAAGTTCGATTTTTTTTGTAATTTTTAAGGTTTTGAACATGACTAAAGGTGTGGAAATGCTTCCAGAATCTATACGGGACGTCGGAAAATTATGGTTGATGGCTTAAAAGATAGGTATTGAATAGGGTTACCTGCCCTAAAAATTTCAAGGTTACCACTTTCCGGGATCAATTTTTTTTTTGAAGTTTAATGTAAAAAGTTCGATTTTTTTTTGTAATTTTTAAGGTTTTGAACATGACTAAAGGTGCGGAAATGCTTCCAGAATCTAAACGCGACGTCGGAAAATTATGGTTGATGGCTTAAAAGATAGGTGAATAGGGTTACCTGCCCCAAAAATATCAGGGTTACCACTTTCCAGGATCAATTTTTTTTTTTTGAAGTTTAAGATAAAAAGTTCGATTTTTTTTGTAGTTTTTAAGGTTTTGAACATGACTAAAGGTGCGGAAATGCTTCCAGAATCTATACGGGACGTCGGAAAATTATGGTTGATACCTTAAAAGATAGGTATTGAATAAGGTTACCTGCCCTAAAAATGTCAAGGTTACCACTTTCCGGGATCAATTTTTATTTTGAAATTTAAGGTAAAAAGTTCGATTTTTTTTGTAATTTTGAAGGTTTTGAGTATGACTAAAGGTTCGGAAATGCTTCCAGAATCTAAACGGGACGTCGGAAAATTATGGTTGATGGCTTAAAAGATAGGTATTGCATAGGGTTACCTGCCCTAAAAATTTCAGGGTTACCACTTTCCGGTATCAATTTTTTTTTTGAAGTTTAAGGTAAAAAGTTTGATTTTTGTTTGTAATTTTTAAGGTTTTGAACATGACTAAAGGTGCGGAAATGCTTCCAGAATCTAAACGGGACGTCGGAAAATTATGGTTGATGGCTTAAAAGATAGGTATTGAATAGGGTTACCTGCCCTAAAAATTTCAAGGTTACCACTTTCCGGGATCAATTTTTTTTTTTGAAGTTTAAGGTAAAAAGTTTGATTTTTGTTTGTAATTTTTAAGGTTTTGAACATGACTAAAGGTGCGGAAATGCTTCCAGAATCTATACGGGACGTCGGAAAATTATGGTTGATGGCTTAAAAGATAGGTATTGAATAGGGTTACCTGCCCTAAAAATTTCAAGGTTACCACTTTCCGGGATCAATTTTTTTTTCGAAGTTTAAGGTAAGAAGTTTGATTTTTGTTTGTAATTTTTAAGGTTTTGAACATGACTAAAGGTGCGGAAATGCTTCCAGAATCTAAACGGGACGTCGGAAAATTATGGTTGATGGCTTAAAAGATAGGTATTGAATAGGGTTACCTGCCCTAAAAAAATTTCAAGATTACCACTTCCCGGGATCAATTTTTTTTTGAAGTTTAAGGTAAAAAGTTCGATTTCTTTTGTAATTTTTAAGGTTTTGAACATGACTAAAGGTGCGGAAATGCTTCCAGAATCTATACGGGACGTCGGAAAATTATGGTTGATGGCTTAAAAGATAGGTATTGAATAGGGTTACCTGCCCTAAAAATTTCAAGGTTACCACTTTCCGGGATCAATTTTTTTTTTAAGTTTTAGGTAAAAAGTTCGATTTTTTTTTGTAATTTTTAAGGTTTTGAACATGACTAAAGGTGCGGAAATGCTTCCAGAATCTATACGGGACGCCGGAAAATTATGGTTGATACCTTAAAAGATAGGTATTGAATAAGGTTACCTGCCCTAAAAATGTCAAGGTTACCACTTTCCGGGATCAATTATGGTGCGGAAATGCTTCCAGAATCTAAACGGGACGTCGGAAAATTATGGTTGATGGCTTAAAAGATAGGTATTGAATAGGGTTACCTGCCCTAAAAATTTCAAGGTTACCACTTTCCGGGATCAATTTTTTTTTTTGAAGTTTAAGGTAAAAAGTTTGATTTTTGTTTGTAATTTTTAAGGTTTTGAACATGACTAAAGGTGCGGAAATGCTTCCAGAATCTATACGGGACGTCGGAAAATTATGGTTGATGGCTTAAAAGATAGGTATTGAATTGAGTTACCTGCCCTAAAAATTTCAAGGTTACCACTTTCCGGGATCAATTTTTTTTTTGAAGTTTAAGGTAAAAAGTTCGATTTTTTTTTGTAATTTTTAAGGTTTTGAACATGACTAAAGGTGCGGAAATGCTTCCAGAATCTAAACGCGACGTCGGAAAATTATGGTTGATGGCTTAAAAGATAGGTGAATAGGGTTACCTGCCCCAAAAATATCAGGGTTACCACTTTCCGGGATCAATTTTTTTTTTTGAAGTTTAAGATAAAAAGTTCGATTTTTTTTGTAGTTTTTAAGGTTTTGAACATGACTAAAGGTGCGGAAATGCTTCCAGAATCTAAACGGGACGTCGGAAAATTATGGTTGATGGCTTAAAAGATAGGTATTGAATATGGTTACCTGCCCTAAAAATTTCAGGGTTACCACTTTCCGGGATCAGTTTTTTTTTGAAGTTTAAGATAAAAAGTTCAATTTTGTTTGTAGTTTTTAAGGTTTTGAACATGACTAAAGGTGCGGAAATGCTTCCAGAATCTAAACGCGACGTCGGAAAATTATGGTTGATGGCTTAAAAGATAGGTATTGAATAGGGTTACCTGCCCTAAAAATTTCAAGGTTACCACTTTCCGGGATCAATTTTTTTTTTGAAGTTTTAGGTAAAAAGTTCGATTTTTTTTGTAATTTTTAAGGTTTTGAACATGACTAAAGGTGCGGAAATGCTTCCAGAATCTAAACGGGACGTCGGAAAATTATGGTTGATGGCTTAAAAGATAGGTATTGAATAGGGTTACCTGCCCTAAAAATTTCAAGGTTACCACTTTCCGGGATCAATTTTTTTTTGAAGTTTAAGGTAAAAAGTTAGATTTTTTTTGTAATTTTTAAGGTTTTGAACATGACTAAAGGTGCGGAAATGCTTCCAGAATCTATACGGGACGTCGGAAAATTATGGTTGATACCTTAAAAGATAGGTATTGAATAAGGTTACCTGCCCTAAAAATGTCAAGGTTACCACTTTCCGGGATCAATTTTTATTTTGAAATTTAAGGTAAAAAGTTCGATTTTTTTTGTAATTTTGAAGGTTTTGAATATGACTAAAGGTGCGGAAATGCTTCCAGAATCTAAACGGGACGTCGGAAAATTATGGTTGATGGCTTAAAAGATAGGTATTGCATAGGGTTACCTGCCCTAAAAATTTCAGGGTTACCACTTTCCGGTATCAATTTTTTTTTTGAAGTTTAATGTAAAAAGTTTGATTTTTGTTTGTAATTTTTAAGGTTTTGAACATGACTAAAGGTGCGGAAATGCTTCCAGAATCTATACGGGACGTCGGAAAATTATGGTTGATGGCTTAAAAGATAGGTATTGAAACAGTTACCTGCCCTAAAAATTTCAAGGTTACCACTTTCCGGGATCAATTTTTTTTTTGAAGTTTAAGGTAAAAAGTTAGATTTTTTTTGTAATTTTTAAGGTTTTGAACATGACTAAAGGTGCGGAAATGCTTCCAGAATCTAAACGGGACGTCGGAAAATTATGGTTGATGGCTTAAAAGATAGGTATTGCATAGGGTTACCTGCCCTAAAAATTTCAAGGTTACCACTTTCCGGGATCAATTTTTTTTTTGAAGTTTTAGGTAAAAAGTTCGATTTTTTTTGTAATTTTTAAGGTTTTGAACATGACTAAAGGTGTGGAAATGCTTCCAGAATCTATACGGGACGTCGGAAAATTATGGTTGATGGCTTAAAAGATAGGTATTGAATAGGGTTACCTGCCCTAAAAATTTCAAGGTTACCACTTTCCGGGATCAATTTTTTTTTTGAAGTTTAAGGTAAAAAGTTCGATTTTTTTGTAATTTTTAAGGTTTTGAACATGACTAAAGGTGCGGAAATGCTTCCAGAATCTATATGGGACGTCGGAAAATTATGGTTGATGGCTTAAAAGATAGGTATTGAAATAGTTACCTGCCCTAAAAATTTCAAGGTTACCACTTTCCGGGATCAATTTTTTTTTTGAAGTTTAAGGTAAAAAGTTCGATTTTTTTTGTAATTTTTAAGGTTTTGAACATGACTAAAGGTGCGGAAATGCTTCCAGAATCTAAACGGGACGTCGGAAAATTATGGTTGATGGCTTAAAAGATAGGTATTGAATAGGGTTACCTGCCCTAAAAATTTCAGGGTTACCACTTTCCGGGATCAATTTTTTTTTGAAGTTTTAGGTAAAAAGTTAGATTTTTTTTGTAATTTTTAAGGTTTTGAACATGACTAAAGGTGTGGAAATGCTTCCAGAATCTATACGGGACGTCGGAAAATTATGGTTGATGGCTTAAAAGATAGGTATTGAATAGGGTTACCTGCCCTAAAAATTTCAAGGTTACCACTTTCCGGGATCAATTTTTTTTTTGAAGTTTTAGGTAAAAAGTTCGATTTTTTTTGTAATTTTTAAGGTTTTGAACATGACTAAAGGTGTGGAAATGCTTCCAGAATCTATACGGGACGTCGGAAAATTATGGTTGATGGCTTAAAAGATAGGTATTGAATATGGTTACCTGCCCTAAAAATTTCAGGGTTACCACTTTCCGGGATCAGTTTTTTTTTGAAGTTTAAGATAAAAAGTTCAATTTTGTTTGTAGTTTTTAAGGTTTTGAACATGACTAAAGGTGCGGAAATGCTTCCAGAATCTAAACGCGACGTCGGAAAATTATGGTTGATGGCTTAAAAGATAGGTATTGAATAGGGTTACCTGCCCTAAAAATTTCAAGGTTACCACTTTCCGGGATCAATTTTTTTTTTGAAGTTTTAGGTAAAAAGTTCGATTTTTTTTGTAATTTTTAAGGTTTTGAACATGACTAAAGGTGCGGAAATGCTTCCAGAATCTAAACGGGACGTCGGAAAATTATGGTTGATGGCTTAAAAGATAGGTATTGAATAGGGTTACCTGCCCTAAAAATTTCAAGGTTACCACTTTCCGGGATCAATTTTTTTTTTGAAGTTTAAGGTAAAAAGTTAGATTTTTTTTGTAATTTTTAAGGTTTTGAACATGACTAAAGGTGCGGAAATGCTTCCAGAATCTATACGGGACGTCGGAAAATTATGGTTGATACCTTAAAAGATAGGTATTGAATAAGGTTACCTGCCCTAAAAATGTCAAGGTTACCACTTTCCGGGATCAATTTTTATTTTGAAATTTAAGGTAAAAGGTTCGATTTTTTTTGTAATTTTGAAGGTTTTGAATATGACTAAAGGTGCGGAAATGCTTCCAGAATCTAAACGGGACGTCGGAAAATTATGGTTGATGGCTTAAAAGATAGGTATTGCATAGGGTTACCTGCCCTAAAAATTTCAGGGTTACCACTTTCCGGTATCAATTTTTTTTTTGAAGTTTAATGTAAAAAGTTTGATTTTTGTTTGTAATTTTTAAGGTTTTGAACATGACTAAAGGTGCGGAAATGCTTCCAGAATCTATACGGGACGTCGGAAAATTATGGTTGATGGCTTAAAAGATAGGTATTGAAACAGTTACCTGCCCTAAAAATTTCAAGGTTACCACTTTCCGGGATCAATTTTTTTTTGAAGTTTAAGGTAAAAAGTTCGATTTTTTTTGTAATTTTTAAGGTTTTGAACATGACTAAAGGTGCGGAAATGCTTCCAGAATCTAAACGGGACGTCGGAAAATTATGGTTGATGGCTTAAAAGATAGGTATTGCATAGGGTTACCTGCCCTAAAAATTTCAAGGTTACCACTTTCCGGGATCAATTTTTTTTTTGAAGTTTTAGGTAAAAAGTTCGATTTTTTTTGTAATTTTTAAGGTTTTGAACATGACTAAAGGTGTGGAAATGCTTCCAGAATCTATACGGGACGTCGGAAAATTATGGTTGATGGCTTAAAAGATAGGTATTGAATAGGGTTACTTGCCCTAAAAATTTCAAGGTTACCCATTTCCGGGATCAATTTTTTTTTGAAGTTTAAGGTAAAAAGTTCGATTTTTTTTGTAATTTTTAAGGTTTTGAACATGACTAAAGGTGCGGAAATGCTTCCAGAATCTATATGGGACGTCGGAAAATTATGGTTGATGGCTTAAAAGATAGGTATTGAAATAGTTACCTGCCCTAAAAATTTCAAGGTTACCACTTTCCGGGATCAATTTTTTTTTTGAAGTTTAAGGTAAAAAGTTCGATTTTTTTTGTAATTTTTAAGGTTTTGAACATGACTAAAGGTGCGGAAATGCTTCCAGAATCTAAACGGGACGTCGGAAAATTATGGTTGATGGCTTAAAAGATAGGTATTGAATAGGGTTACCTGCCCTAAAAATTTCAAGGTTACCACTTTCCGGGATCAATTTTTTTTTTGAAGTTTTAGGTAAAAAGTTCGATTTTTTTTGTAATTTTTAAGGTTTTGAACATGACTAAAGGTGTGGAAATGCTTCCAGAATCTATACGGGACGTCGGAAAATTATGGTTAATGGCTTAAAAGATAGGTATTGAATAGGGTTACCTGCTTTAAAAATTTCAAGGTTACCACTTTCCGGGATCAATTTTTTTTTGAAGTTTAAGGTAAAAAGTTCGATTTTTTTGTAATTTTTAAGGTTTTGAACATGACTAAAGGTGCGGAAATGCTTTCAGAATCTATACGGGACGTCGGAAAATTATGGTTGATGGCTTAAAAGATAGGTATTGAATAGAGTTACCTGCCCTAAAAATTTCAAGGTTACCACTTTCCGGGATCAATTTTTTTTTTGAAGTTTAAGGTAAAAAGTTCGATTTTTTTTTGTAATTTTTAAGGTTTTGAACATGACTAAAGGTGCGGAAATGCTTCCAGAATCTAAACGCGACGTCGGAAAATTATGGTTGATGGCTTAAAAGATAGGTATTGAATAGGGTTACCTGCCCTAAAAATTTCAAGGTTACCACTTTCCGGGATCAATTTTTTTTTTTAAGTTTTAGGTAAAAAGTTCGATTTTTTTTGTAATTTTTAAGGTTTTGAACATGACTAAAGGTGCGGAAATGCTTCCAGAATCTATACGGGACGCCGGAAAATTATGGTTGATACCTTAAAAGATAGGTATTGAATAAGGTTACCTGCCCTAAAAATGTCAAGGTTACCACTTTCCGGGATCAATTTTTATTTTGAAATTTAAGGTAAAAAGTTCGATTTTTTTTGTAATTTTGAAGGTTTTGAATATGACTAAAGGTGCGGAAATGCTTCCAGAATCTAAACGGGACGTCGGAAAATTATGGTTGATGGCTTAAAAGATAGGTATTGCATAGGGTTACCTGCCCTAAAAATTTCAGGGTTACCACTTTCCGGTATCAATTTTTTTTTTGAAGTTTAAGGTAAAAAAATTGATTTTTGTTTGTAATTTTTAAGGTTTTGAACATGACTAAAGGTGCGGAAATGCTTCCAGAATCTAAACGGGACGTCGGAAAATTATGATTGATGGCTTAAAAGATAGGTATTGAATAGGGTTACCTGCCCTAAAAATTTCAAGGTTACCACTTTCCGGGATCAATTTTTTTTTTTTGAAGTTTAAGGTAAAAAGTTTGATTTTTGTTTGTAATTTTTAAGGTTTTGAACATGACTAAACGTGCGGAAATGCTTCCAGAATCTATACGGGACGTCGGAAAATTATGGTTGATGGCTTTAAAGATAGGTATTAAAACAGTTACCTGCCCTAAAAATTTCAAGGTTACCACTTTCCGGGATCAATTTTTTTTTTGAAGTTTAAGGTAAAAAGTTCGATTTTTTTTGTAATTTTTAAGGTTTTGAACATGACTAAAGGTGCGGAAATGCTTCCAGAATCTAAACGGGACGTCGGAAAATTATGGTTGATGGCTTAAAAGATAGGTATTAATAGGGTTACCTGCCCTAAAAATTTCAAGGTTACCACTTTCCGGGATCAATTTTTTTTTTGAAGTTTTAGGTAAAAAGTTCGATTTTTTTTGTAATTTTTAAGGTTTTGAACATGACTAAAGGTGTGGAAATGCTTCCAGAATCTATACGGGACGTCGGAAAATTATGGTTGATGGCTTAAAAGATAGGTATTGAATAGGGTTACCTGCCCTAAAAATTTCAAGGTTACCACTTTCCGGGATCAATTTTTTTTTTGAAGTTTAAGGTAAAAAGTTCGATTTTTTTTGTAATTTTTAAGGTTTTGAACATGACTAAAGGTGCGGAAATGCTTCCAGAATCTATACGGGACGTCGGAAAATTATGGTTGATGGCTTAAAAGATAGGTATTGAATAGAGTTACCTGCCCTAAAAATTTCAAGGTTACCACTTTCCGGGATCAATATTTTTTTTGAAGTTTAAGGTAAAAAGTTCGTTTTTTTTTTGTAATTTTTAAGGTTTTGAACATGACTAAAGGTGCGGAAATGCTTCCAGAATCTAAACGCGACGTCGGAAAATTATGGTTGATGGCTTAAAAGATAGGTGAATAGGGTTACCTGCCCCAAAAATATCAGGGTTACCACTTTCCGGGATCAATTTTTTTTTTTGAAGTTTAAGATAAAAAGTTCGATTTTTTTTGTAGTTTTTAAGGTTTTGAATATGACTAAAGGTGCGGAAATGCTTCCAGAATCTAAACGGGACGTCGGAAAATTATGGTTGATGGCTTAAAAGATAGGTATTGAATAGGGTTACCTGCCCTAAAAATTTCAGGGTTACCACTTTCCGGGATCAGTTTTTTTTTTGAAGTTTAAGATAAAAAGTTCAATTTTGTTTGTAGTTTTTAAGGTTTTGAACATGACTAAAGGTGCGGAAATGCTTCCAGAATCTAAACGGGACGTCGGAAAATTATGGTTGATGGCTTAAAAGATAGGTATTGAATATGGTTACCTGCCCTAAAAATTTCAAGGTTACCACTCCCCGGGATCAATTTTTTTTTTTTGAAGTTTTAGGTAAAAAGTTCGATTTTTTTTGTAATTTTTAAGGTTTTGAACATGACTAAAGGTGTGGAAATGCTTCCAGAATCTATACGGGACGTCGAAAAATTATGGCTGATGGCTTAAAATATAGGTATTGAATAGGGTTACCTGCCCTAAAAATTTCAAGGTTACCACTTTCCGGGATCAATTTTTTTTTTGAAGTTTAAGGTAAAAAGTTCGATTTTTTTTGTAATTTTTAAGGTTTTGAACATGACTAAAGGTGCGGAAATGCTTCCAGAATCTATACGGGACGTCGGAAAATTATGGTTGATGGCTTAAAAGATAGGTATTGAATAGAGTTACCTGCCCTAAAAATTTCAAGGTTACCACTTTCCGGGATCAATTTTTTTTTTTGAAGTTTAAGGTAAAAAGTTCGATTTTTTTTTGTAATTTTTAAGGTTTTGAACATGACTAAAGGTGCGGAAATGCTTCCAGAATCTAAACGCGACGTCGGAAAATTATGGTTGATGGCTTAAAAGATAGGTGAATAGGGTTACCTGCCCCAAAAATATCAGGGTTACCACTTTCCGGGATCAATTTTTTTTTTTGAAGTTTAAGATAAAAAGTTCGATTTTTTTTGTAGTTTTTAAGGTTTTGAACATGACTAAAGGTGCGGAAATGCTTCCAGAATCTAAACGCGACGTCGTAAAATTATGGTTGATGGCTTAAAAGATAGGTATTGAATAGGGTTACCTGCCCTAAAAATTTCAGGGTTACCACTTTCCGGTATCAATTTTTTTTTTGAAGTTTAAGGTAAAAAGTTTGATTTTTGTTTGTAATTTTTAAGGTTTTGAACATGACTAAAGGTGCGGAAATGCTTCCAGAATCTAAACGGGACGTCGGAAAATTATGGTTGATGGCTTAAAATATAGGTATTGAATAGGGTTACCTGCCCTAAAAATTTCAAGGTTACCACTTTCCGGGATCAATTTTTTTTTTGAAGTTTAAGGTAAAAAGTTCGATTTTTTTTGTAATTTTTAAGGTTTTGAACATGACTAAAGGTGCGGAAATGCTTCCAGAATCTATACGGGACGTCGGAAAATTATGGTTGATGGCTTAAAAGATAGGTATTGAATAGAGTTACCTGCCCTAAAAATGTCAAGGTTACCACTTTCCGGGATCAATTTTTATTTTGAAATTTAAGGTAAAAAGTTCGATTTTTTTTGTAATTTTGAAGGTTTTGAATATGACTAAAGGTGCGGAAATGCTTCCAGAATCTAAACGGGACGTCAGAAAATTATGGTTGATGGCTTAAAAGATAGGTATTGCATAGGGTTACCTGCCCTAAAAATTTCAGGGTTACCACTTTCCGGTATCAATTTTTTTTTTTAAGTTTAATGTAAAAAGTTTGATTTTTGTTTGTAATTTTTAAGGTTTTGAACATGACTAAAGGTGCGGAAATGCTTCCAGAATCTATACGGGACGTCGGAAAATTATGGTTGATGGCTTAAAAGATAGGTATTGAAACAGTTACCTGCCCTAAAAATTTCAAGGTTACCACTTTCCGGGATCAATTTTTTTTTTGAAGTTTAAGGTAAAAAGTTCGATTTTTTTTGTAATTTTTAAGGTTTTGAACATGACTAAAGGTGCGGAAATGCTTCCAGAATCTAAACGGGACGTCGGAAAATTATGGTTGATGGCTTAAAAGATAGGTATTGAATAGGGTTACCTGCCCTAAAAATTTCAGGGTTACCACTTTCCGGGATCAATTTTTTTTTGAAGTTTTAGGTAAAAAGTTAGATTTTTTTTGTAATTTTTAAGGTTTTGAACATGACTAAAGGTGTGGAAATGCTTCCAGAATCTATACGGGACGTCGGAAAATTATGGTTGATGGCTTAAAAGATAGGTATTGAATAGGGTTACCTGCCCTAAAAATTTCAAGGTTACCACTTTCCGGGATCAATTTTTTTTTTGAAGTTTAAGGTAAAAAGTTCGATTTTTTTTGTAATTTTTAAGGTTTTGAACATGACTAAAGGTGCGGAAATGCTTCCAGAATCTATATGGGACGTCGGAAAATTATGGTTGATGGCTTAAAAGATAGGTATTGAATAGGGTTACCTGCCCTAAAAATTTCAAGGTTACCACTTTCCGGGATCAATTTTTTTTTTGAAGTTTAAGGTAAAAAGTTTGATTTTTGTTTGTAATTTTTAAGGTTTTGAACATGACTAAGGGTGCGGAAATGCTTCCAGAATCTATACGGGACGTCGGAAAATTATGGTTGATGGCTTAAAAGATAGGTATTGAATAGGGTTACCTGCCCTAAAAATTTCAAGGTTACCACTTTCCGGGATCAATTTTTTTTTTGAAGTTTAAGGTAAAAAGTTCGATTTTTTTTGTAATTTTTAAGGTTTTGAACATGACTAAAGGTGCGGAAATGCTTCCAGAATCTAAACGGGAAGTCGGAAAATTATGGTTGATGGCTTAAAAGATAGGTATTGAATAGGGTTACCTGCCCTAAAAATTTCAAGGTTACCACTATCCGGGATCAATTTTTTTTTTGAAGTTTTAGGTAAAAAGTTCGATTTTTTTTGTAATTTTTAAGGTTTTGAACATGACTAAAGGTGTGGAAATGCTTCCAGAATCTATACGGGACGTCGGAAAATTATGGTTGATGGCTTAAAAGATAGGTATTGAATAGGGTTACCTGCCCTAAAAATTTCAAGGTTACCACTTTCCGGGATCAATTTTTTTTTGAAGTTTAAGGTAAAAAGTTCGATTTTTTTTGTAATTTTTAAGGTTTTGAACATGACTAAAGGTGCGGAAATGCTTCCAGAATCTAAACGCGACGTCGGAAAATTATAGTTGATGGCTTTAAAGATAGGTATTGAATAGGGTTACCTGCCCTAAAAATTTCAGGGTTACCACTTTTCGATATCAATTTTTTTTTTTGAAGTTTAAGGTAAAAAGTTCGATTTTTTTTGTAATTTTTAAGGTTTTGAACATGACTAAAGGTGCGGAAATGCTTCCAGAATCTAAACGGGACGTCGGAAAATTATGGTTGATGGCTTAAAAGATAGGTATTGAATAGGGTTACCTGCCCTATAAAATGCTTCCAGAATCTAAACGGGACGTCGGAAAATTATCGTTGATAGCTTTAAAGATAGGTATTGAATAGGATTACCTGCCCTAAAAATTTCAGGGTTACCACTTTCCGGGATCAATTTTTTTTTTTAAGTTTAAGGTAAAAAGTTCGATTTTTTTTTGTAATTTTTAAGGTTTTGAACATGACTAAAGGTGCGGAAATTCTTCCAGAATCTAAACGGGACGTCGGAAAATTATGGTTGATGGCTTAAAAGATAGGTATTGAATAGGGTTACCTGCCCTAAAAATTTCAAGGTTACCACTTTCCGGGATCAATTTTTTTTTTGAAGTTTTAGGTAAAAAGTTCGATTTTTTTTGTAATTTTTAAGGTTTTGAACATGACTAAAGGTGTGGAAATGCTTCCAGAATCTATACGGGATGTCGGAAAATTATGGTTGATGGCTTAAAAGATAGGTATTGAATAGGGTTACCTGCCCTAAAAATTTCAAGGTTACCACTTTCCGGGATCAATTTTTTTTTTGAAGTTTAAGGTAAAAAGTTCGATTTTTTTTGTAATTTTTAAGGTTTTGAACATGACTAAAGGTGCGGAAATGCTTCCAGAATCTAAACGAGACGTCGGAAAATTATGGTTGATGGCTTAAAAGATAGGTATTGAATAGGGTTACCTGCCCTAAAAATTTCAAGGTTACCACTTTCCGGGATCAATTTTTTTTTTGAAGTTTTAGGTAAAAAGTTCGATTTTTTTTGTAATTTTTAAGGTTTTGAACATGACTAAAGGTGTGGAAATGCATCCAGAATCTATACGGGACGTCGGAAAATTATGGTTGATGGCTTAAAAGATAGGTATTGAATAGGGTTACCTGCCCTAAAAATTTCAGGGTTACCACTTTTCGGGATCAATTTTTTTTTTGAAGTTTAATGTAAAAAGTTAGATTTTTTTTGTAATTTTTAAGATTTTGAACATGACTAAAGGTGCGGAAATGCTTCCAGAATCTAAACGGGAAGTCGGAAAATTATGGTTGATGGCTTAAAAGATAGGTATTGAATAGGGTTACCTGCTCTAAAAATTTCAAGTCTACCACTTTCCGGAATCAATTTTATTTTTGAAGTTTAAGGTAAAAAGTTCTATTTTTTTTGTAATTTTTAAGGTTTTGAACATGACTAAAGGTGCGGAAATGCTTCCAGAATCTAAACGGGACGTCGGAAAATTATGGTTGATGGCTTAAAATATAGGTATTGAATAGGGTTACCTGCTTTAAAAATTTCAGGGTTACCACTTTCCGGGATCAATTTTTTTTTTGAAGTTTAAGATAAAAAGTTCGATTTTTTTTGTAGTTTTTAAGGTTTTGAACATGACTAAAGGTGCGGAAATGCTTCCAGAATCTAAACGGGACGTCAGAAAATTATGGTTGATGGCTTAAAATATAGGTATTGAATAGGGTTACCTGCTTTAAAAATTTCAGGTTTACCACTTTCCGGGATCAATTTTTTTTTGAAGTTTAAGGTAAAAAGTTCGATTTTTTTTGTAATTTTTAAGGTTTTGAACATGACTAAAGGTGCGGAAATGCTTCCAGAATCTAAACGCGACGTCGGAAAATTATGGTTGATGGCTTTAAAGATAGGTATTGAATAGGGTTACCTGCCCTAAAAATTTCAGGGTTACCACTTTTCGGGATCTGGAAATGCTTCCAGAATCTAAACGGGACGTCGGAAAATTATGGTTGATGGCTTAAAATATAGGTATTGAATAGGGTTACCTGCTTTAAAAATTTCAGGGTTACCACTTTCCAGGATCAATTTTTTTTTTTGAAGTTTAAGATAAAAAGTTCGATTTTTTTTGTAGTTTTTAAGGTTTTGAACATGACTAAAGGTGCGGAAATGCTTCCAGAATCTAAACGGGACGTCGGAAAATTATGGTTGATGGCTTAAAATATAGGTATTGAATAGGGTTACCTGCTTTAAAAATTTCAGGGTTACCACTTTCCGGGATCAATTTGTTTTTGATGTTTAAGGTAAAAAGTTCGATTTTTTTTGTAATTTTTAAGGTTTTGAACATGACTAAAGGTGCGGAAATGCTTCCAGAATCTAAACGCGACGTCGGAAAATTATGGTTTATGGCTTTAAAGATAGGTATTGAATAGGGTTACCTGCCCTAAAAATTTCAGGGTTACCACTTTTCGATATCAATTTTTTTTTGAAGTTTAAGGTAAAAAGTTCGATTTTTTTTGTAATTTTTAAGGTTTTGAACATGACTAAAGGTGCGGAAATGCTTCCAGAATCTAAACGGGACGTCGGAAAATTATGGTTGATGGCTTAAAAGATAGGTATTGAATAGGGTTACCTGCCCTAAAAATTTCAGGGTTACCACTTTCCGGGATCAATTTTTTTTTTTGAAGTTTAAGGTAAAAAGTTCGATTTTTTTTGTAACTTTTAAGGTTTTGAACATGACGAAAGGTGCGGAAATGCTTCCAGAATCTAAACGGGATGTCGGAAAATTATGGTTGATGGCTTAAAAGATAGCTATTAATAGGGTTACCTGCCCTAAAAATTTCAGGGTTACCACTTTCCGGGATCAATTTTTTTTTTGAAGTTTAAGGTAAAAAGTTCGATTTTTTTTGTAATTTTTAAGGTTTTGAACATGACTAAAGGTGCGGAAATGCTTCCAGAATCTAAACGGGACGTCGGAAAATTATCGTTGATAGCTTTAAAGATAGGTATTGAATAGGATTACCTGCCCTAAAAATTTCAGGGTTACCACTTTCCGGGATCAATTTTTTTTTGAAGTTTAAGGTAAAAAGTTCGATTTTTTTTGTAATTTTTAAGGTTTTGAACATGACTAAAGGTGCGGAAATGCTTCCAGAATCTATACGGGACGTCGGAAAATTATGGTTGATGGCTTAAAAGATAGGTATTGAATAGGGTTACCTGCCCTATAAAATGCTTCCAGAATCTAAACGGGACGTCGGAAAATTATCGTTGATAGCTTTAAAGATAGGTATTGAATAGGATTACCTGCCCTAAAAATTTCAGGGTTACCACTTTCCGGGATCAATTTTTTTTTTTAAGTTTAAGGTAAAAAGTTCGATTTTTTTTTGTAATTTTTAAGGTTTTGAACATGACTAAAGGTGCGGAAATTCTTCCAGAATCTAAACGGGACGTCGGAAAATTATGGTTGATGGCTTAAAAGATAGGTATTGAATAGGGTTACCTGCCCTATAAAATGCTTCCAGAATCTAAACGGGACGTCGGACAATTTTGGTTGATGGCTTGAAAGATTGGTATTGAATAGGGTTACCTGCCCTAAAAATTTCAGGGTTACCACTTTTCGATATCAATTTTTTTTTTGAAGTTTAAGGTAAAAAGTTCGATTTTTTTTGTAATTTTTAAGGTTTTGAACATGACTAAAGGTGCGGAAATGCTTCCAGAATCTAAACGGGACGTCGGAAAATTATGGTTGATGGCTTAAAAGATAGGTATTGAATAGGGTTACCTGCCCTATAAAATGCTTCCAGAATCTAAACGGGACGTCGGAAAATTATCGTTGATAGCTTTAAAGATAGGTATTGAATAGGATTACCTGCCCTAAAAATTTCAGGGTTACCACTTTCCGGGATCAATTTTTTTTTTTAAGTTTAAGGTAAAAAGTTCGATTTTTTTTTGTAATTTTTAAGGTTTTGAACATGACTAAAGGTGCGGAAATTCTTCCAGAATCTAAACGGGACGTCGGAAAATTATGGTTGATGGCTTAAAAGATAGGTATTGAATAGGGTTACCTGCCCTATAAAATGCTTCCAGAATCTAAACGGGACGTCGGACAATTTTGGTTGATGGCTTGAAAGATTGGTATTGAATAGGGTTACCTGCCCTAAAAATTTCAGGGTTACCACTTTCCGGGATCAATTTTTTTTTTGAAGTTTAATATAAAAAGTTCGATTTTTTTTGTAGTTTTTAAGGTTTTGAACATGACTAAAGGTGCGGAAATGCTTCCAGAATCTAAACGCGACATCGGAAAATTATGGTTGATGGCTTAAAAGATAGGTATTGAATATGGTTACCTGCCCTAAAGATTTCAGGGTTACCACTTTCCGGGATCAATTTTTTTTTAAGTTTAAGATAAAAAGTTCAATTTTTTTTGTAGTTTTTAAGGTTTTGAACATGACTAAAGGTGCGGAAATGCTTCCAGAATCTATACGGGACGTCGGAAAATTATGGTTGATGGCTTGAAAGATAGGTATTGAATAGGGTTACCTGCCCTAAAAATTTCAAGGTTACCACTTTCCGGGATCAATTTTTTTTTTAAATTATGGTGTATGGCTTAAAAGATAGGTGAATAGGGTTACCTGCCCCAAAAATATCAGGGTTACCACTTTCCGGGATCAATTTTTTTTTTTTGAAGTTTAAGAAAAAAAGTTCGATTTTTTTTGTAGTTTTTAAGGTTTTGAACATGACTAAAGGTGCGGAAATGCTTCCAGAATCTAAACGGGACGTCGGAAAAATATGGTTGATGGCTTAAAAGATAGGTATTGAATAGGGTTACCTGCCCTAAAAATTTCAGGGTTACCACTTTCCGGGATCAATTTTTTTTTTAAGTTTAAGATAAAAAGTTCAATTTTTTTTGTAGTTTTTAAGGTTTTGAACATGACTAAAGGTGCGGAAATGCTTCCAGAATCTAAACGCGACGTCGGAAAATTATGGTTGATGGCTTAAAAGATAGGTATTGAATAGGGTTACCTGCCCTAAAAATTTCAGGGTTACCACTTTTCGAGATCAATTTTTTTTTTAAGTTTAATGTAAAAAGTTAGATTTTTTTTGTAATTTTTAAGGTTTTGAACATGACTAAAGGTGCGGAAATGCTTCCAGAATCTAAACGGGAAGTTGGAAAATTATGGTTGATGGCTTAAAAGATAGGTATTGAATAGGATTACCTGCTTTAAAAATTTCAAGGCTACCACTTTCCGAGATCAATTTTTTTTTTTTAAGTTTAAGGTAAAAAGTTCTATTTTTTTTGTAATTTTTAAAGTTTTGAACATGACTAAAGGTGCGGAAATGCTTCCAGAATCTAAACGGGACGTCGGAAAATTATGGTTGATGGCTTAAAAGATAGGTATTAAATAGGGTTACCTGCCCTAAAAATTTCAAGGTTACCACTTTCCGGGATCAGTTTTTTTTTTGAAGTTTAAGGTAAAAAGTTTGATTTTTGTTTGTAATTTTTAAGGTTTTGAACATGACTAAAGGTGCGGAAATGCTTCCAGAATCTATACGCGACGTCGGAAAATTATGGTTGATGGCTTGAAAGATAGGTATTGAATAGGGTTACCTGCATTAAAAATTTCAAGGTTACCACTTTCCGGGATCAATTTTTTTTTTTGAAGTTTAAGGTAAAAAGTTTGATTTTTGTTCGTAATCTTTTAGGTTTTGAACATGACTAAAGGTGCGGAAATGCTTCCAGAATCTAAACGGGACGTCGGGAAATTATGATTGATGGCTTAAAAGATAGGTATTGAATAGGGTTACCTGCCCTAAAAATTTCAAGGTTACCACTTTCCGGGATCAATTTTTTTTTGAAGTTTTAGGTAAAAAGTTCGATTTTTTTTGTAATTTTTAAGGTTTTGAACATGACTAAAGGTGCGGAAATGCTTCCAGAATCTAAACGGGACGTCGGAAAATTATGGTTGATGGCTTAAAAGATAGGTATTGAATAGGGTTACCTGCCCTAAAAATTTCAAGGTTACCACTTTCCGGGATCAATTTTTTTTTTTAAGTTTAAGGTAAAAAGTTCGATTTTTTTTGTAATTTTTAAGGTTTTGAACATGACTAAAGGTGCGGAAATGCTTCCAGAATCTAAACGGGACGTCGGAAAATTATGGTTGATGGCTTAAAAGATAGGTATTGAATAGGGTTACCTGCCCTATAAAATGCTTCCAGAATCTAAACGGGACGTCGGAAAATTATCGTTGATAGCTTTAAAGATAGGTATTGAATAGGATTACCTGCCCTAAAAATTTCAGGGTTACCACTTTCCGGGATCAATTTTTTTTTTTAAGTTTAAGGTAAAAAGTTCGATTTTTTTTTGTAATTTTTAAGGTTTTGAACATGACTAAAGGTGCGGAAATTCTTCCAGAATCTAAACGGGACGTCGGAAAATTATGGTTGATGGCTTAAAAGATAGGTATTGAATAGGGTTACCTGCCCTATAAAATGCTTCCAGAATCTAAACGGGACGTCGGACAATTTTGGTTGATGGCTTGAAAGATTGGTATTGAATAGGGTTACCTGCCCTAAAAATTTCAGGGTTACCACTTTCCGGGATCAATTTTTTTTTTGAAGTTTAATATAAAAAGTTCGATTTTTTTTGTAGTTTTTAAGGTTTTGAACATGACTAAAGGTGCGGAAATGCTTCCAGAATCTAAACGCGACATCGGAAAATTATGGTTGATGGCTTAAAAGATAGGTATTGAATATGGTTACCTGCCCTAAAGATTTCAGGGTTACCACTTTCCGGGATCAATTTTTTTTTAAGTTTAAGATAAAAAGTTCAATTTTTTTTGTAGTTTTTAAGGTTTTGAACATGACTAAAGGTGCGGAAATGCTTCCAGAATCTATACGGGACGTCGGAAAATTATGGTTGATGGCTTGAAAGATAGGTATTGAATAGGGTTACCTGCCCTAAAAATTTCAAGGTTACCACTTTCCGGGATCAATTTTTTTTTTAAATTATGGTGTATGGCTTAAAAGATAGGTGAATAGGGTTACCTGCCCCAAAAATATCAGGGTTACCACTTTCCGGGATCAATTTTTTTTTTTTGAAGTTTAAGATAAAAAGTTCGATTTTTTTTGTAGTTTTTAAGGTTTTGAACATGACTAAAGGTGCGGAAATGCTTCCAGAATCTAAACGGGACGTCGGAAAAATATGGTTGATGGCTTAAAAGATAGGTATTGAATAGGGTTACCTGCCCTATAAAATGCTTCCAGAATCTAAACGGGACGTCGGAAAATTATCGTTGATAGCTTTAAAGATAGGTATTGAATAGGATTACCTGCCCTAAAAATTTCAGGGTTACCACTTTCCGGGATCAATTTTTTTTTTTAAGTTTAAGGTAAAAAGTTCGATTTTTTTTTGTAATTTTTAAGGTTTTGAACATGACTAAAGGTGCGGAAATTCTTCCAGAATCTAAACGGGACGTCGGAAAATTATGGTTGATGGCTTAAAAGATAGGTATTGAATAGGGTTACCTGCCCTATAAAATGCTTCCAGAATCTAAACGGGACGTCGGACAATTTTGGTTGATGGCTTGAAAGATTGGTATTGAATAGGGTTACCTGCCCTAAAAATTTCAGGGTTACCACTTTCCGGGATCAATTTTTTTTTTGAAGTTTAATATAAAAAGTTCGATTTTTTTTGTAGTTTTTAAGGTTTTGAACATGACTAAAGGTGCGGAAATGCTTCCAGAATCTAAACGCGACATCGGAAAATTATGGTTGATGGCTTAAAAGATAGGTATTGAATATGGTTACCTGCCCTAAAGATTTCAGGGTTACCACTTTCCGGGATCAATTTTTTTTTAAGTTTAAGATAAAAAGTTCAATTTTTTTTGTAGTTTTTAAGGTTTTGAACATGACTAAAGGTGCGGAAATGCTTCCAGAATCTATACGGGACGTCGGAAAATTATGGTTGATGGCTTGAAAGATAGGTATTGAATAGGGTTACCTGCCCTAAAAATTTCAAGGTTACCACTTTCCGGGATCAATTTTTTTTTTAAATTATGGTGTATGGCTTAAAAGATAGGTGAATAGGGTTACCTGCCCCAAAAATATCAGGGTTACCACTTTCCGGGATCAATTTTTTTTTTTTGAAGTTTAAGATAAAAAGTTCGATTTTGTTTGTAGTTTTTAAGGTTTTGAACATGACTAAAGGTGCGGAAATGCTTCCAGAATCTAAACGGGACGTCGGAAAAATATGGTTGATGGCTTAAAAGATAGGTATTGAATAGGGTTACCTGCCCTAAAAATTTCAGGGTTACCACTTTCCGGGATCAATTTTTTTTTTAAGTTTAAGATAAAAAGTTCAATTTTTTTTGTAGTTTTTAAGGTTTTGAACATGACTAAAGGTGCGGAAATGCTTCCAGAATCTAAACGCGACGTCGGAAAATTATGGTTGATGGCTTAAAAGATAGGTATTGAATAGGGTTACCTGCCCTTAAAATTTCAGGGTTACCACTTTTCGAGATCAATTTTTTTTTAAGTTTAATGTAAAAAGTTAGATTTTTTTTGTAATTTTTAAGGTTTTGAACATGACTAAAGGTGCGGAAATGCTTCCAGAATCTAAACGGGAAGTTGGAAAATTATGGTTGATGGCTTAAAAGATAGGTATTGAATAGGATTACCTGCTTTAAAAATTTCAAGGCTACCACTTTCCGAGATCAATTTTTTTTTTTTAAGTTTAAGGTAAAAAGTTGTATTTTTTTTGTAATTTTTAAAGTTTTGAACATGACTAAAGGTGCGGAAATGCTTCCAGAATCTATACGGGACGTCGGAAAATTATGGTTAATGGCTTAAAAGATAGGTATTAAATAGGGTTACCTGACCTAAAAATTTCAAGGTTACCACTTTCCGGGATCAATTTTTTTTTTTGAAGTTTAAGGTAAAAAGTTTGATTTTTGTTTGTAATTTTTAAGGTTTTGAACATGACTAAAGGTGCGGAAATGCTTCCAGAATCTATACGCGACGTCGGAAAATTATGGTTGATGGCTTAAAAGATAGCTATTGAATAGGGTTACCTGCCCTAAAAATTTCAAGGTTACCACTTTCCGGGATCAATTTTTTTTTTTTGAAGTTTAAGGTAAAAAGTTCGATTTTTTTGTAATTTTTAAGGTTTTGAACATGACTAAAGGTGCGAAAATGCTTCCAGAATCTAAACGGGACGTCGGAAAATTATGGTTGATGGCTTAAAAGATAGGTATTGAATAGGGTTACCTGCCCTAAAAATTTCAAGGTTACCACTTTCCGGGATCAATTTTTTTTTTTGAAGTTTTAGGTAAAAAGTTCGATTTTTTTTGTAATTTTTAAGGTTTTGAACATGACTAAAGGTGTGGAAATGCTTCCAGAATCTATACGGGATGTCGGAAAATTATGGTTGATGGCTTAAAAGATAGGTATTGAATAGGGTTACCTGCCTTAAAAATTTCAGGGTTACCACTTTCTGAGATCAATTTTTTTTTTAAGTTTAAGGTAAAAAGTTCGATTTTTTTTGTAATTTTTAAGGTTTTGAACATGACTAAAGGTGCGGAAATGCTTCCAGAATCTAAACGGGACGTCGGAAAATTATGGTTGATGGCTTAAAAGATAGGTATTGAATAGGGTTACCTGCCCTAAAAATTTCAAGGTTACCACTTTCCGGGATCAATTTTTTTTTTGAAGTTTAAGGTAAAAAGTTCTATTTTTTTTGTAATTTTTAAGGTTTTGAACATGACTAAAGGTGCGGAAATGCTTCCAGAATCTAAACGGGACGTCGGAAAATTATGGTTGATGGCTTAAAATATAGGTATTGAATAGGGTTACCTGCTTTAAAAATTTCAGGGTTACCACTTTCCGGGATCAATTTTTTTTTTGAAGTTTAAGATAAAAAGTTCGATTTTTTTTGTAGTTTTTAAGGTTTTGAACATGACTAAAGGTGCGGAAATGCTTCCAGAATCTAAACGGGACGTCAGAAAATTATGGTTGATGGCTTAAAATATAGGTATTGAATAGGGTTACCTGTTTTAAAAATTTCAGGTTTACCACTTTCCGGGATCAATTTTTTTTTGAAGTTTAAGGTAAAAAGTTCGATTTTTTTTGTAATTTTTAAGGTTTTGAACATGACTAAAGGTGCGGAAATGCTTCCAGAATCTAAACGCGACGTCGGAAAATTATGGTTGACGGCTTTAAAGATAGGTATTGAATAGGGTTACCTGCCCTAAAAATTTCAGGGTTACCACTTTTCGGGATCTGGAAATGCTTCCAGAATCTAAACGGGACGTCGGAAAATTATGGTTGATGGCTTAAAATATAGGTATTGAATAGGGTTACCTGCTTTAAAAATTTCAGGGTTACCACTTTCCGGGATCAATTTTTTTTTTTGAAGTTTAAGATAAAAAGTTCGATTTTTTTTGTAGTTTTTAAGGTTTTGAACATGACTAAAGGTGCGGAAATGCTTCCAGAATCTAAACGGGACGTCGGAAAATTATGGTTGATGGCTTAAAATATAGGTATTGAATAGGGTTACCTGCTTTAAAAATTTCAGGGTTACCACTTTCCGGGATCAATTTGTTTTTGATGTTTAAGGTAAAAAGTTCGATTTTTTTTGTAATTTTTAAGGTTTTGAACATGACTAAAGGTGCGGAAATGCTTCCAGAATCTAAACGCGACGTCGGAAAATTATGGTTGATGGCTTTAAAGATAGGTATTGAATAGGGTTACCTGCCCTAAAAATTTCAGGGTTACCACTTTTCAATATCAATTTTTTTTTGAAGTTTAAGGTAAAAAGTTCGATTTGTTTTGTAATTTTTAAGGTTTTGAACATGACTAAAGGTGCGGAAATGCTTCCAGAATCTAAACGGGACGTCGGAAAATTATGGTTGATGGCTTAAAAGATAGGTATTGAATAGGGTTACCTGCCCTAAAAATTTCAGGGTTACCACTTTCCGGGATCAATTTTTTTTTTGAAGTTTAATATAAAAAGTTCGATTTTTTTTGTAGTTTTTAAGGTTTTGAACATGACTAAAGGTGCGGAAATGCTTCCAGAATCTAAACGCGACGTCCGAAAATTATGGTTGATGGCTTAAAAGATAGGTATTAAATATGGTTACCTGCCCTAAAAATTTCAGGGTTACCACTTTCAGGGATCAATTTTTTTTTTGAAGTTTAAGGTAAAAAGTTCGATTTTTTTTTGTAATTTTTAAGGTTTTGAACATGACTAAAGGTGCGGAAATGCTTCCAGAATCTAAACGCGACGTCGGAAAATTATGGTTGATGGCTTAAAAGATAGGTATTGAATAGGGTTACCTGCCCTAAAAATTTCAGGGTTACCACTTTCCGAGATCAATTTTTTTTTTGAAGTTTAATGTAAAAAGTTAGATTTTTTTTGTAATTTTTAAGGTTTTGAACATGACTAAAGGTGCGGAAATGCTTCCAGAATCTAAACGGGAAGTCGGAAAATTATGGTTGATGGCTTAAAAGATAGGTATTGAATAGGATTACCTGCCCTAAAAATTTCAAGGCTACCACTTTCCGGGATCAATTTTTTTTTTTAAGTTTAAGGTAAAAAGTTCTACTTTTTTTGTAATTTTTAAGGTTTTGAACATGACTAAAGGTGCGGAAATGCTTCCAGAATCTAAACTGGACGTCGGAAAATTATGGTTCATGGCTTAAAAGATAGGTATTGAATAGGGTTACCTGTCCTAAAAATTTCAGGGTTACCACTTTTCGGGATCAATTTTTTTTTTTGAAGTTTAAGATAAAAAGTTCTATTTTTTTTGAAGTTTTTAAGGTTTTGAACATGACTAAAGGTGCGGAAATGCTTCCAGAATCTAAACGCGACGTCGGAAAATTATGGTTGATGGCTTAAAAGATAGGTATTGAATAGGGTTACCTGCCCTAAAAATTTCAGGGTTACCGCTTTTCGGGATCAATTTTTTTTTTTAAGTTTAATGTAAAAAGTTCGATTTTTTTTTGTAATTTTTAAGGTTTTGAACATGACTAAAGGTGCGGAAATGCTTCCAGAATCTAAACGGGAAGTCGGAAAATTATGGTTGATGGCTTTAAAGATAGGTATTGAATAGGGTTACCTGCCATAAAAATGCTTCCAGAATCTAAACGGGACGTCGGAAAATTATGGTTGATGGCTTAAAATATAGGTATTGAATAGGGTTACCTGCTTTAAAAATTTCAGGGTTACCACTTTCCGGGATCAATTTTTTTTTTTGAAGTTTAAGATAAAAAGTTCGATTTTTTTTGTAGTTTTTAAGGTTTTGAACATGACTAAAGGTGCGGAAATGCTTCCAGAATCTAAACGGGACGTCGGAAAATTATGGTTGATGGCTTAAAATATAGGTATTGAATAGGGTTACCTGCTTTAAAAATTTCAGGGTTACCACTTTCCGGGATCAATTTGTTTTTGATGTTTAAGGTAAAAAGTTCGATTTTTTTTGTAATTTTTAAGGTTTTGAACATGACTAAAGGTGCGGAAATGCTTCCAGAATCTAAACGCGACGTCGGAAAATTATGGTTGATGGCTTTAAAGATAGGTATTGAATAGGGTTACCTGCCCTAAAAATTTCAGGGTTACCACTTTTCGATATCAATTTTTTTTTTGAAGTTTAAGGTAAAAAGTTCGATTTTTTTTGTAATTTTTAAGGTTTTGAACATGACTAAAGGTGCGGAAATGCTTCCAGAATCTAAACGGGACGTCGGAAAATTATGGTTGATGGCTTAAAAGATAGGTATTGAATAGGGTTACCTGCCCTAAAAATTTCAGGGTTGCCACTTTCCGGGATCAATTTTTTTTTTTGAAGTTTAAGGTAAAAAGTTCGATTTTTTTTGTAACTTTTAAGGTTTTGAACATGACTAAAGGTGCGGAAATGCTTCCAGAATCTAAACGGGATGTCGGAAAATTATGGTTGATGGCTTAAAAGATAGCTATTAATAGGGTTACCTGCCCTAAAAAT
Organism: Dasysyrphus albostriatus; assembly: GCA_946251815.1. Lineage (NCBI taxonomy): Eukaryota > Metazoa > Arthropoda > Insecta > Diptera > Syrphidae > Dasysyrphus > Dasysyrphus albostriatus. The sequence goes on from OX276335.1 coordinate 226,833,999, forward strand.
TTCAGGGTTACCACTTTCAGGGATCAATTTTTTTTTTTTGAAGTTTAAGGTAAAAAGTTCGATTTTTTTTGTAATTTTTAAGGTTTTGAACATGACTAAAGGTGCGGAAATGCTTCCAGTATCTAAACGGGACGTCGCAAAATTATGGTTGATAGCTTCAAAGATGGGTATTGAATAGGATTACCTGCCCTAAAAATTTCAAGGCTACCACTTTCCGGGATCAATTTTTTTTTTTTAAGTTTAAGGTAAAAAGTTCTATTTTTTTTGTAATTTTTAAAGTTTTGAACATGACTAAAGGTGCGGAAATGCTTCCAGAATCTAAACGGGACGTCGGAAAATTATGGTTGATGGCTTAAAAGATAGGTATTGAATAGGGTTACCTGTCCTAAAAATTTCAGGGTTACCACTTTTCGGGATCAATTTTTTTTTTTGAAGTTTAAGATAAAAAGTTCGATTTTTTTTGTAGTTTTTAAGGTTTTGAACATGACTAAAGGTGCGGAAATGCTTCCAGAATCTAAACGCGACGTCGGAAAATTATGGTTGATGGCTTAAAAGATAGGTATTGAATAGGGTTACCTGCCCTAAAAATTTCAGGGTTACCGCTTTTCGGGATCAATTTTTTTTTTGAAGTTTAATGTAAAAAGTTAGATTTTTTTTGTTATTTTTAAGGTTTTGAACATGACTAAAGGTGCGGAAATGCTTCCAGAATCTAAACGGGAAGTCGGAAAATTATGGTTGATGGCTTTAAAGATAGGTATTGAATAGGGTTACCTGCCATAAAAATGCTTCCAGAATCTAAACGGGACGTCGGAAAATTATGGTTGATGGCTTAAAATATAGGTATTGAATAGGGTTACCTGCTTTAAAAATTTCAGGGTTACCACTTTCCGGGATCAATTTTTTTTTTTTGAAGTTTAAGATAAAAAGTTCGATTTTTTTTGTAGTTTTTAAGGTTTTGAACATGACTAAAGGTGCGGAAATGCTTCCAGAATCTAAACGGGACGTCGGAAAATTATGGTTGATGGCTTAAAATATAGGTATTGAACAGGGTTACCTGCTTTAAAAATTTCAGGGTTACCACTTTCTGGGATCAATTTTTTTTTTAAGTTTAAGGTAAAAAGTTCGATTTTTTTTGTAATTTTTAAGGTTTTGAACATGACTAAAGGTGCGGAAATGCTTCCAGAATCTAAACGCGACGTCGGAAAATTATGGTTGATGGCTTTAAAGAAAGGTATTGAATAGGGTTACCTGCCCTAAAAATTTCAGGGTTACCACTTTTCGGGATCAATTTTTTTTTTGAAGTTTAAGGTAAAAAGTTCGATTTTTTTTGTAATTTTTAAGGTTTTGAACATGACTAAAGGTGCGGAAATGCTTCCAGAATCTATACGCGACGTCGGAAAATTATGATTGATGGCTTAAAAGATAGCTATTGAATAGGGTTACCTGCCCTAAAAATTTCAGGGTTACCACTTTCCGGGATCAATTTTTTTTTAAGTTTAAGGTAAAAAGTTCGATTTTTTTTACTAATTATTAAGGTTTTGAACATGACGAAAGGTGCGGAAATGCTTCCAGAATCTAAACGGGACGTCGGAAAATTATGGTTGATGGCTTAAAAGATAGCTATTGAATAGGGTTACCTGCCCTAAAAATTTCAGGGTTACCACTTTCAGGGATCAATTTTTTTTTTGAAGTTTAAAGTAAAAAGTTCTATTTTGTTTGTAATTTCTAAGGTTTTGAACATGACTAAAGGTGCGGAAATGCTTCCAAAATCTATACGGGACGTCGGAAAATTATGGTTGATGGCTTAAAAGATAGGTATTAAATAGTGTTACCTGCCCCAAAAATTTCAAGGTTACCACTTTCCGGGATCAATTTTTTTTTTGAAGTTTTAGGTAAAAAGTTCGATTTTTTTTGTAATTTTTAAGGTTTTGAACATGACTAAAGGTGCGGAAATGCTTCCAGAATCTAAACGGGACGTCGGAAAATTATGGTTGATAGCTTTAAAGATAGGTATTGAATAGGATTACCCGCCCTTAAAATTTCAGGGTTACCACTTTCCGGGATCAATTTTTTTTTTTTAAGTTTAAGGTAAGAAGTTCGATTTTTTTTGTAATTTTTAAGGTTTTGAACATGACTTAAGGTGCGGAAATGCTTCCAGAATCTAAACGGGACGTCGGAAAATTATGGTTGATGGCTTAAAAGATAGGTATTGAATAGGGTTACCTGCCCTATAAAATGCTTCCAGAATCTAAACGGGACGTCGGAAAATTATCGTTGATAGCTTTAAAGATAGGTATTGAATAGGATTACCTGCCCTAAAAATTTCAGGGTTACCACTTTCCGGGATCAATTTTTTTTTTAAGTTTAAGGTAAAAAGTTCGATTTTTTTTGTAATTTTTAAGGTTTTGAACATGACTAAAGGTGCGGAAATTCTTCCAGAATCTAAACGGGACGTCGGAAAATTATGGTTGATGGCTTAAAAGATAGGTATTGAATAGGGTTACCTGCCCTATAAAATGCTTCCAGAATCTAAACGGGACGTCGGACAATTTTGGTTGATGGCTTGAAAGATTGGTATTGAATAGGGTTACCTGCCCTAAAAATTTCAGGGTTATCACTTTCCGGGACCAATTTTTTTTTTGAAGTTTAAGGTAAAAAGTTCGATTTTTTTTACTAATTATTAAGGTTTTGAACATGACGAAAGGTGCGAAAAGGCTTCCAGAATCTAAACGGGACGTCGGAAAATTATGGTTGATGGCTTAAAAGATAGCTATTGAATAGGGTTACCTGCCCTTAAAATTTCAGGGTTACCACTTTCAGGGATCAATTTTTTTTTTTGAAGTTTAAGGTAAAAAGTTCTATTTTGTTTGTAATTTTTAAGGTTTTGAACACGACTAAAGGTGCGGAAATGCTTCCAGAATCTATACGGGACGTCGGAAAATTATGGTTGATGGCTTAAAAGATAGGTATTAAATAGGGTTACCTGCCCTAAAAATTTCAAGGTTACCACTTTCCGGGATCAATTTTTTTTTTGAAGTTTTAGGTAAAAAGTTCGATTTTTTTTGTAATTTTTAAGGTTTTGAACATGACTAAAGGTGCGGAAATGCTTCCAGAATCTAAACGGGACGTCGGAAAATTATGGTTGATAGCTTTAAAGATAGGTATTGAATAGGATTACCCGCCCTTAAAATTTCAGGGTTACCACTTTCCGGGATCAATTTTTTTTTTGAAGTTTAAGGTAAAAAGTTCGATTTTTTTGTAATTTTTAAGGTTTTGAACATGACTTAAGGTGCGGAAATGCTTCCAGAATCTAAACGGGACGTCGGAAAATTATGGTTGATGGCTTAAAAGATAGGTATTGAATAGGGTTACCTGCCCTATAAAATGCTTCCAGAATCTAAACGGGACGTCGGACAATTTTGGTTGATGGCTTGAGAGATTGGTATTGAATAGGGTTACCTGCCCTAAAAATTTCAGGGTTACCACTTTCCGGGACCAATTTTTTTTTTGAAGTTTAAGGTAAAAAGTTCGATTTTTTTTTTGTAATTTTTAAGATTTTGAACATGACTAAAGGTGCGGAAATGCTTCCAGAATCTAAACGGGACGTCGGAAAATTATGGTTGATGGCTTAAAAGATAGGTATTGAATAGGGTTACCTGCCCTATAAAATGCTTCCAGAATCTAAACGGGACGTCGGACAATTATGGTTGATGGCTTAAAAGATAGGTATTGAATAGGGTTACCTGCCCTAAAAATTTCAGGGTTACCACTTTCCGGGATCAATTTTTTTTTTTAAGTTTCAGGGTTACCACTCCCCAGGATCAATTTTTTTTTTTGAAGTTTAAGGTAAAAAGTTCGATTTTTTTTGTAATTTTTAAGGTTTTGAACATGACTAAAGGTGCGGAAATGCTTTCAGAATCTAAACGGGACGTCGGAAAATTATGGTTGATGGCTTAAAAGATAGGTATTGAATAGGGTTACCTGCCCTAAAAATTTCAGGGTTACCACTTTCCGGGATCAATTTTTTTTTTTAAGTTTAAGGTAAAAAGTTCGATTTTTTTTTGTAATTTTTAAGGTTTTGAACATGACTAAAGCTGCGGAAATTCTTCCAGAATCTAAACGGGACGTCGGAAAATTATGGTTGATGGCTTAAAAGATAGGTATTGAATAGGGTTACCTGCCCTATAAAATGCTTCCAGAATCTAAACGGGACATCGGACAATTTTGGTTGATGGCTTAAAAGATAGGTATTGAATAGGGTTACCTGCCCTAAAAATTTCAGGGTTACCACTTTCCGGGATCAATTTTTTTTTTTAAGTTTAAGGTAAAAAGTTCGATTTTTTTTTGTAATTTTTAAGGTTTTGAACATGACTAAAGGTGCGGAAATGCTTCCAGAATCTAAACGGGACGTCGGAAAATTATGGTTGATGGCTTAAAAGATAGGTATTGAATAGGGTTACCTGCCCTAAAAATTTCAGGGTTACCACTTTCCGGGATCAATTTTTTTTTTTAAGTTTAAGATAAAAAGTTCGATTTTTTTTGTAATTTTTAAGGTTTTGAACATGACTAAAGCTGCGGAAATTCTTCCAGAATCTAAACGGGACGTCGGAAAATTATGGTTGATGGCTTAAAAGATAGGTATTGAATAGGGTTACCTGCCCTATAAAATGCTTCCAGAATCTAAACGGGACATCGGACAATTTTGGTTGATGGCTTAAAAGATAGGTATTGAATAGGGTTACCTGCCCTAAAAATTTCAGGGTTACCACTTTCCGGGATCAATTTTTTTTTTTAAGTTTAAGGTAAAAAGTTCGATTTTTTTTTGTAATTTTTAAGGTTTTGAACATGACTAAAGGTGCGGAAATGCTTCCAGAATCTAAACGGGACGTCGGAAAATTATGGTTGATAGCTTCAAAGATGGGTATTGAATAGGATTACCTGCCCTAAAAATTTCAGGGTTACTACTTTCCGGGATCAATTTTTTTTTAAGTTTAAGATAAAAAGTTCGATTTTTTTTTTTGTAATTTTTAAGGTTTTGAACATGACTAAAGGTGCGGAAATGCTTCCAGAATCTAAACGGGACGTCGGAAAATTATTGTTGATAGCTTTAAAGATAGGTATTGAATAGGATTACCTGCCCTAATAATTTCAGGGTTACCACTTTCCGGGATCAATTTTTTTTTTTAAGTTTAAGGTAAAAAGTTCGATATTTTTTTGTAATTTTTAAGGTTTTGAACATGACTAAAGGTGCGGAAATTCTTCCAGAATCTAAACGGGACGTCGGAAAATTATGGTTGATGGCTTAAAAGATAGGTATTGAATAGGGTTACCTGCCCCATAAAATGCTTCCAGAATCTAAACGGGACGTCGGACAATTTTGGTTGATGGCTTAGAAGATAGGTATTGAATGGGGTTACCTGCCCTGAAAATTTCAGGGTTACCACTTTCCGGGATCAATTTTTTTTTTTTAAGTTTAAGGTAAAAAGTTCGATTTTTTTTTGTAATTTTTAAGGTTTTGAACATGACTAAAGGTGCGGAAATTCTTCCAGAATCTAAACGGGACGTCGGAAAATTATGGTTGATGGCTTAAAAGATAGGTATTGAATAGGGTTACCTGCCCTATAAAATGCTTCCAGAATCTAAACGGGACATCGGACAATTTTGGTTGATGGCTTAAAAGATAGGTATTGAATAGGGTTACCTGCCCTAAAAATTTCAGGGTTACCACTTTCCGGGATCAATTTTTTTTTTTAAGTTTAAGGTAAAAAGTTCGATTTTTTTTTGTAATTTTTAAGGTTTTGAACATGACTAAAGGTGCGGAAATGCTTCCAGAATCTAAACGGGACGTCGGAAAATTATGGTTGATGGCTTAAAAGATAGGTATTGAATAGGGTTACCTGCCCTAAAAATTTCAGGGTTACCACTTTCCGGGATCAATTTTTTTTTTTAAGTTTAAGGTAAAAAGTTCGATTTTTTTTGTAATTTTTAAGGTTTTGAACATGACTAAAGCTGCGGAAATTCTTCCAGAATCTAAACGGGACGTCGGAAAATTATGGTTGATGGCTTAAAAGATAGGTATTGAATAGGCTTACCTGCCCTATAAAATGCTTCCAGAATCTAAACGGGACATCGGACAATTTTGGTTGATGGCTTAAAAGATAGGTATTGAATAGGGTTACCTGCCCTAAAAATTTCAGGGTTACCACTTTCCGGGATCAATTTTTTTTTTTAAGTTTAAGGTAAAAAGTTCGATTTTTTTTTGTAATTTTTAAGGTTTTGAACATGACTAAAGGTGCGGAAATGCTTCCAGAATCTAAACGGGACGTCGGAAAATTATGGTTGATAGCTTCAAAGATGGGTATTGAATAGGATTACCTGCCCTAAAAATTTCAGGGTTACTACTTTCCGGGATCAATTTTTTTTTTAAGTTTAAGGTAAAAAGTTCGATTTTTTTTTTTGTAATTTTTAAGGTTTTGAACATGACTAAAGGTGCGGAAATGCTTCCAGAATCTAAACGGGACGTCGGAAAATTATTGTTGATAGCTTTAAAGATAGGTATTGAATAGAATTACCTGCCCTAAAAATTTCAGGGTTACCACTTTCCGGGATCAATTTTTTTTTTTTAAGTTTAAGGTAAAAAGTTCGATATTTTTTTGTAATTTTTAAGGTTTTGAACATGACTAAAGGTGCGGAAATTCTTCCAGAATCTAAACGGGACGTCGGAAAATTATGGTTGATGGCTTAAAAGATAGGTATTGAATAGGGTTACCTGCCCTATAAAATGCTTCCAGAATCTAAACGGGACGTCGGACAATTTTGGTTGATGGCTTAGAAGATAGGTATTGAATGGGGTTACCTGCCCTGAAAATTTCAGGGTTACCACTTTCCGGGATCAATTTTTTTTTTTTAAGTTTAAGGTAAAAAGTTCGATTTTTTTTTGTAATTTTTAAGGTTTTGAACATGACTAAAGGTGCGGAAATGCTTCCAGAATCTAAACGGGACGTCGGAAAATTATGGTTGATAGCTTCAAAGATAGGTATTGAATAGGATTACCTGCCCTAAAAATTTCAGGGTTACCACTTTCCGGGATCAATTTTTTTTTTTGAAGTTAAAGGTAAAAAATTCGATTTTTTTTGTAATTTTTAAGGTTTTGATCATGACTAAAGGTGCGGAAATGCTTCCAGAATCTAAACGGGACGTCGGAAAATTATGGTTGATGGCTTAAAAGATAGGTATTGAATAGTGTTACCTGCCCTATAAAATGCTTCCAGAATCTAAACGGGACGTCGGAAATTTATCGTTGATAGCTTTAAAGATAGGTATTGAATAGGATTACCTGCCCTAAAAATTTCAGGGTTACCACTTTCCGGGATCAATTTTTTTTTGAAGTTTAAGGTAAAAAGTTCGATTTTTTTTGTAATTTTTAAGGTTTTGAACATGACTAAAGGTGCGGAAATTCTTCCAGAATCTAAACGGGACGTCGGAAAATTATGGTTGATGGCTTAAAAGATAGGTATTGAATAGGGTTACCTGCCCTATAAAATGCTTCCAGAATCTAAACGGGACGTCGGACAATTTTGGTTGATGGCTTGAAAGATTGGTATTGAATAGGGTTACCTGCCCTAAAAATTTCAGGGTTACCACTTTCCGGGATCAATTTTTTTTTAAGTTTAAGTTAAAAAGTTCGATTTTTTTTACTAATTATTAAGGTTTTGAACATGACGAAAGGTGCGGAAATGCTTCCAGAATCTAAACGGGACGTCGGAAAATTATGGTTGATGGCTTAAAATATAGGTATTGAATAGGGTTACCTGCTTTAAAAATTTCAGGGTTACCACTTTCCGGGATCAATTTTTTTTTTGAAGTTTAAAGTAAAAAGTTCTATTTTGTTTGTAATTTCTAAGGTTTTGAACATGACTAAAGGTGCGGAAATGCTTCCAGAATCTATACGGGACGTCGGAAAATTATGGTTGATGGCTTAAAAGATAGGTATTAAATAGTGTTACCTGCCCTAAAAATTTCAAGGTTACCACTTTCCGGGATCAATTTTTTTTTTGAAGTTTTAGGTAAAAAGTTCGATTTTTTTTGTAATTTTTAAGGTTTTGAACATGACTAAAGGTGCGGAAATGCTTCCAGAATCTAAACGGGACGTCGGAAAATTATGGTTGATAGCTTTAAAGATAGGTATTGAATAGGATTACCCGCCCTTAAAATTTCAGGGTTACCACTTTCCGGGATCAATTTTTTTTTTGAAGTTTAAGGTAAAAAGTTCGATTTTTTTTTGTAATTTTTAAGGTTTTGAACATGACTTAAGGTGCGGAAATGCTTCCAGAATCTAAACGGGACGTCGGAAAATTATGGTTGATGGCTTAAAAGATAGGTATTGAATAGGGTTACCTGCCCTATAAAATGCTTCCAGAATCTAAACTGGACGTCGGAAAATTATCGTTGATAGCTTTAAAGATAGGTATTGAATAGGATTACCTGCCCTAAAAATTTCAGGGTTACCACTTTCCGGGATCAATTTTTTTTTGAAGTTTAAGGTAAAAAGTTCGATTTTTTTTGTAATTTTTAAGGTTTTGAACATGACTAAAGGTGCGGAAATTCTTCCAGAATCTAAACGGGACGTCGGAAAATTATGGTTGATGGCTTAAAAGATAGGTATTGAATAGGGTTACCTGCCCTATAAAATGCTTCCAGAATCTTAACGGGACGTCGGACAATTTTGGTTGATGGCTTGAAAGATTGGTATTGAATAGGGTTACCTGCCCTAAAAATTTCAGGGTTACCACTTTCCGGGACCATTTTTTTTTTTGAATTTTAAGGTAAAAAGTTCTATTTTGTTTGTAATTTTTAAGGTTTTGAACACGACTAAAGGTGCGGAAATGCTTCCAGAATCTATACTGGACGTCGGAAAATTATGGTTGATGGCTTAAAAGATAGGTATTAAATAGGGTTACCTGCCCTAAAAATTTCAAGGTTACCACTTTCCGGGATCAATTTTTTTTTGAAGTTTTAGGTAAAAAGTTCGATTTTTTTTGTAATTTTTAAGGTTTTGAACATGACTAAAGGTGCGGAAATGCTTCCAGAATCTAAACGGGACGTCGGAAAATTATGGTTGATAGCTTTAAAGATAGGTATTGAATAGGATTACCCGCCCTTAAAATTTCAGGGTTACCACTTTCCGGGATCAATTTTTTTTTTTTTGAAGTTTAAGGTAAAAAGTTCGATTTTTTTGTAATTTTTAAGGTTTTGAACATGACTAAAGGTGCGGAAATGCTTCCAGAATCTAAACGGGACGTCGGAAAATTATGGTTGATGGCTTAAAAGATTGGTATTGAATAGGGTTACCTGCCCTATAAAATGCTTCCAGAATCTAAACGGGACGTCGGACAATTTTGGTTGATGGCTTGAGAGATTGGTATTGAATAGGGTTACCTGCCCTAAAAATTTCAGGGTTACCACTTTCCGGGACCAATTTTTTTTTTGAAGTTTAAGGTAAAAAGTTCGATTTTTTTTTGTAATTTTTAAGATTTTGAACATGACTAAAGGTGCGGAAATGCTTCCAGAATCTAAACGGGACGTCGGAAAATTATGGTTGATAGCTTAAAAGATAGGTATTGAATAGGGTTACCTGCCCTATAAAATGCTTCCAGAATCTAAACGGGACGTCGGACAATTTTGGTTGATGGCTTGAGAGATTGGTATTGAATAGGGTTACCTGCCCTAAAAATTTCAGGGTTACCACTTTCCGGGATCAATTTTTTTTTTTGAAGTTTAAGGTAAAAAGTTCGATTTTTTTTGTAATTTTTAAGGTTTTGAACATGACTAAAGGTGCGGAAATGCTTCCAGAATCTAAACGGGACGTCGGAAAATTATGGTTGATGGCTTAAAAGATAGGTATTGAATAGGGTTACCTGCCCTAAAAATTTCAGGGTTACCACTCCCCGGGATCAATTTTTTTTTTTGAAGTTTAAGGTAAAAAGTTCGATTTTTTTTTGTAATTTTTAAGGTTTTGAACATGACTAAAGGTGCGGAAATGCTTTCAGAATCTAAACGGGACGTCGGAAAATTATGGTTGATGGCTTAAAAGATAGGTATTGAATAGGGTTACCTGCCCTAAAAATGTCAGGGTTACCACTTTCCGGGATCAATTTTTTTTTTTAAGTTTAAGGTAAAAAGTTCGATTTTTTTTTGTAATTTTTAAGGTTTTGAACATGACTAAAGCTGCGGAAATGCTTCCAGAATCTAAACGGGACGTCGGAAAATTATGGTTGATGGCTTAAAAGATAGGTATTGAATAGGGTTACCTGCCCTATAAAATGCTTCCAGAATCTAAACGGGACATCGGACAATTTTGGTTGATGGCTTAAAAGATAGGTATTGAATAGGGTTACCTGCCCTAAAAATTTCAGGGTTACCACTTTCCGGGATCAATTTTTTTTTTTAAGTTTAAGGTAAAAAGTTCGATTTTTTTTTGTAATTTTTAAGGTTTTGAACATGACTAAAGGTGCGGAAATGCTTCCAGAATCTAAACGGGACGTCGGAAAATTATGGTTGATAGCTTCAAAGATGGGTATTGAATAGGATTACCTGCCCTAAAAATTTCAGGGTTACCACTTTCCGGGATCAATTTTTTTTTGAAGTTTAAGGTAAAAAGTTCGATTTTTTTTTTGTAATTTTTAAGGTTTTGAACATGACTAAAGGTGCGGAAATGCTTCCAGAATCTAAACGGGACGTCGGAAAATTATTGTTGATAACTTTAAAGATAGGTATTGAATAGGATTACCTGCCCTAAAAATTTCAGGGTTACCACTTTCCGGGATCAATTTTTTTTTTTTAAGTTTAAGGTAAAAAGTTCGATATTTTTTTGTAATTTTTAAGGTTTTGAACATGACTAAAGGTGCGGAAATTCTTCCAGAATCTAAACGGGACGTCGGAAAATTATGGTTGATGGCTTAAAAGATAGGTATTGAATAGGGTTACCTGCCCCACAAAATGCTTCCAGAATCTAAACGGGACGTCGGACAATTTTGGTTGATGGCTTAAAAGATAGGTATTGAATGGGGTTACCTGCCCTAAAAATTTCAGGGTTACCACTCCCCGGGATCAATTTTTTTTTTTAAGTTTAAGGTAAAAAGTTCGATTTTTTTTTGTAATTTTTAAGGTTTTGAACATGACTAAAGGTGCGGAAATGCTTCCAGAATCTAAACGGGACGTCGGAAAATTATGGTTGATAGCTTTAAAGATAGGTATTGAATAGGATTACCCGCCCTTAAAATTTCAGGGTTACCACTTTCCGGGATCAATTTTTTTTTTTGAAGTTTAAGGTAAAAAGTTCTATTTTGTTTGTAATTTTTAAGGTTTTGAACATGACTAAAGGTGCGGAAATGCTTCCAGAATCTAAACGGGACGTCGGAAAATTATGGTTGATGGCTTAAAAGATAGGTATTGAATAGGGTTACCTGCCCTATAAAATGCTTCCAGAATCTAAACGGGACGTCGGACAATTTTGGTTGATGGCTTGAGAGATTGGTATTGAATAGGGTTACCTGCCCTAAAAATTTCAGGGTTACCACTTTCCGGGACCAATTTTTTTTTTGAAGTTTAAGGTAAAAAGTTCGATTTTTTTTTGTAATTTTTAAGATTTTGAACATGACTAAAGGTGCGGAAATGCTTCCAGAATCTAAACGGGACGTCGGAAAATTATGGTTGATGGCTTAAAAGATAGGTATTGAATAGGGTTACCTGCCCTTAAAAATGCTTCCAGAATCTAAACGGGACGTCGGACAATTTTGGTTGATGGCTTGAGAGATTGGTATTGAATAGGGTTACCTGCCCTAAAAATTTCAGGGTTACCACTTTCCGGGATCAATTTTTTTTTTTTGAAGTTTAAGGTAAAAAGTTCGATTTTTTTTGTAATTTTTAAGGTTTTGAACATGACTAAAGGTGCGGAAATGCTTCCAGAATCTGAACGGGACGTCGAAAAATTATGGTTGATGGCTTAAAAGATAGGTATTGAATAGGATTACCTGCCCTAAAAATTTCAGGGTTACCACTCCCCGGGATCAGTTTTTTTTTTTGAAGTTTAAGGTAAAAAGTTCGATTTTTTTTTGTAATTTTTAAGGTTTTGAACATGACTAAAGGTGCGGAAATGCTTTCAGAATCTAAACGGGACGTCGGAAAATTATGGTTGATGGCTTAAAAGATAGGTATTGAATAGGGTTACCTGCCCTAAAAATTTCAGGGTTACCACTTTCCGGGATCAATTTTTTTTTTAAGTTTAAGGTAAAAAGTTCGATTTTTTTTTGTAATTTTTAAGGTTTTGAACATGACTAAGGCTGCGGAAATTCTTCCAGAATCTAAACGGGACGTCGGAAAATTATGGTTGATGGCTTAAAAGATAGGTATTGAATAGGGTTACCTGCCCTATAAAATGCTTCCAGAATCTAAACGGGACATCGGACAATTTTGGTTGATGGCTTAAAAGATAGGTATTGAATAGGGTTACCTGCCCTAAAAATTTCAGGGTTACCACTTTCCGGGATCAATTTTTTTTTTTAAGTTTAAGGTAAAAAGTTCGATTTTTTTTTGTAATTTTTAAGGTTTTGAACATGACTAAAGGTGCGGAAATGCTTCCAGAATCTAAACGGGACGTCGCAAAATTATGGTTGATAGCTTCAAAGATGGGTATTGAATAGGATTACCTGCCCTAAAAATTTCAGGGTTACTACTTTCCGGGATCAATTTTTTTTTTGAAGTTTAAGGTAAAAAGTTCGATTTTTTTTTTGTAATTTTTAAGGTTTTGAACATGACTAAAGGTGCGGAAATGCTTCCAGAATCTAAACGGGACGTCGGAAAATTATTGTTGATAACTTTAAAGATAGGTATTGAATAGGATTACCTGCCCTAAAAATTTCAGGGTTACCACTTTCCGGGATCAATTTTTTTTTTTTAAGTTTAAGGTAAAAAGTTCGATATTTTTTTGTAATTTTTAAGGTTTTGAACATGACTAAAGGTGCGGAAATTCTTCCAGAATCTAAACGGGACGTCGGAAAATTATGGTTGATGGCTTAAAAGATAGGTATTGAATAGGGTTACCTGCCCCATAAAATGCTTCCAGAATCTAAACGGGACGTCGGACAATTTTGGTTGATGGCTTAAAAGATAGGTATTGAATGGGGTTACCTGCCCTAAAAATTTCAGGGTTACCACTCCCCGGGATCAATTTTTTTTTTTAAGTTTAAGGTAAAAAGTTCGATTTTTTTTTGTAATTCTTAAGGTTTTGAACATGACTAAAGGTGCGGAAATGCTTCCAGAATCTAAACGGGACGTCGGAAAATTATGGTTGATAGCTTCAAAGATAGGTATTGAATAGGATTACCTGCCCTAAAAATTTCAGGGTTACCACTTTCCGGGATCAATTTTTTTTTTGAAGTTTAAGGTAAAAAATTCGATTTTTTTTGTAATTTTTAAGGTTTTGAACATGACTAAAGGTGCGGAAATGCTTCCAGAATCTAAACGGGACGTCGGAAAATTATGGTTGATGGCTTAAAAGATAGGTATTGAATAGTGTTACCTGCCCTATAAAATGCTTCCAGAATCTAAACGGGACGTCGGAAATTTATCGTTGATAGCTTTAAAGATAGGTATTGAATAGGATTACCTGCCCTAAAAATTTCAGGGTTACCACTTTCCGGGATCAATTTTTTTTTGAAGTTTAAGGTAAAAAGTTCGATTTTTTTTGTAATTTTTAAGGTTTTGAACATGACTAAAGGTGCGGAAATTCTTCCAGAATCTAAACGGGACGTCGGAAAATTATGGTTGATGGCTTAAAAGATAGGTATTGAATAGGGTTACCTGCCCTATAATATGCTTCCAGAATCTAAACGGGACGTCGGAAATTTATCGTTGATAGCTTTAAAGATAGGTATTGAATAGGATTACCTGCCCTAAAAATTTCAGGGTTACCACTTTCCGGGATCAATTTTTTTTTGAAGTTTAAGGTAAAAAGTTCGATTTTTTTTGTAATTTTTAAAGTTTTGAACATGACTAAAGGTGCGGAAATTCTTCCAGAATCTAAACGGGACGTCGGAAAATTATGGTTGATGGCTTAAAAGATAGGTATTGAATAGGGTTACCTGCCCTATAATATGCTTCCAGAATCTAAACGGGACGTCGGACAATTTTGGTTGATGGCTTGAAAGATTGGTATTGAATATGGTTACCTGCCCTAAAAATTTCAGGGTTACCACTTTCCGGGATCAATTTTTTTTTTTTTGAAGTTTAAGGTAAAAAGTTCGATTTTTTTTTTGTAATTTTTAAGGTTTTGAACATGACTAAAGGTGCGGAAATGCTTCCGGAATCTAAACGGGACGTCGGAAAATTATGGTTGATGGCTTAAAAGATAGGTATTGAATAGGGTTACCTGCTTTAAAAATTTCAGGGTTACCACTTTCCGGGATCAATTTTTTTTTTTTAAGTTTAAGGTAATAAGTTCGATTTTTTTTGTAATTTTTAAGGTTTTGAACATGACTAAAGGTGCGGAAATGCTTCCAGAATCTAAACGGGACGTCGGAAAATTATGGTTGATGGCTTAAAAGATAGGTATTGAATAGGGTTACCTGCCCTAAAAATTTCAGGGTTACCACTTCCCGGGATCAATTTTTTTTTTGAAGTTTAAGGTAAAAAGTTCGATTTTTTTTGTAATTTTTAAGGTTTTGAACATGACTAAAGGTGCGGAAATGCTTCCAGAATCTAAACGGGACGTCGGAAAATTATCGTTGATAGCTTTAAAGATAGGTATTGAATAGGATTACCTGCCCTAAAAATTTCAGGGTTACCACTTTCCGGGATCAATTTTTTTTTTGAAGTTTAAGGTAAAAAGTTCGATTTTTTTTGTAATTTTTAAGGTTTTGAACATGACTAAAGGTGCGGAAAATCTTCCAGAATCTAAACGGGACGTCGGAAAATTATGGTTGATGGCTTAAAAGATAGGTATTGAATAGGGTTACCTGCCCTATAAAATGCTTCCAGAATCTAAACGGGACGTCGGACAATTTTGGTTGATGGCTTTAAAGATAGGTATTGAATAGGGTTACCTGCCCTAAAAATTTCAGGGTTACCACTTTCCGGGATCAATTTTTTTTTTTAAGTTTAAGGTAAAAAGTTCGATTTTTTTTGTAATTTTTAAGGTTTTGAACATGACTAAAGGTGCGGAAATGCTTCCAGAATCTAAACGGGACGTCGGAAAATTATGGTTGATAGCTTCAAAGATAGGTATTAAATGGGATTACCTGCCCTAAAAATTTCAGGGTTACCACTTTCCGGGATCAATTTTTTTTTTGAAGTTTAAGGTAAAAAGTTCGATTTTTTTTTGTAATTTTTAAGGTTTTGAACATGACTAAAGGTGCGGAAATGCTTCCAGAATCTAAACGGGACGTCGGAAAATTATCGTTGATAGCTTTAAAGATAGGTATTGAATAGGATTACCTGCCCTAAAAATTTCAGGGTTACCATTTTCCGGGATCAATTTTTTTTTTGAAGTTTAAGGTAAAAAGTTCGATTTTTTTTTGTAATTTTTAAGGTTTTGAACATGACTAAAGGTGCGGAAATTCTTCCAGAATCTAAACGGGACGTCGGAAAATTATGGTTGATGGCTTAAAAGATAGGTATTGAATAGGGTTACCTGCCCTATAAAATGCTTCCAGAATCTAAACGGGACGTCGGAAAATTTTGGCTGATGGCTTAAAAGATAGGTATTGAATAGGGTTACCTGCCCTAAAAAATTCAGGGTTACCACTTTCCGGGATCAATTTTTTTTTTTTAAGTTTAAGGTAAAAAGTTCGATTTTTTTTTGTAATTTTTAAGGTTTTGAACATGACTAAAGGTGCGGAAATGCTTCCAGAATCTAAACGGGACGTCGAAAAATTTTGGTTGATAGCTTCAAAGATAGGTATTGAATAGGATTACCTTCCCTAAAAATTTCAGGGTTACCACTTTCCGGGATCAATTTTTTTTTTGAAGTTTAAGGTAAAAAGTTCGATTTTTTTTGTAATTTTTAAGGTTTTGAACATGACTAAGGGTGCGGAAATGCTTCCAGAATCTAAACGGGACGTCGGAAAATTATGGTTGATGGCTTAAAAGATAGGTATTGAATAGGGTTACCTGCCCTATAAAATGCTTCCAGAATCTAAACGGGACGTCGGACAATTTTGGTTGATGGCTTGAAAGATTGGTATTGAATAGGGTTACCTGCCCTAAAAATTTCAGGGTTACCACTTTCCGGGATCAATTTTTTTTTTTGAAGTTTAAGGTAAAAAGTTCGATTTTTTTTTGTAATTTTTAAGGTTTTGAACATGACTAAAGGTGCGGAAATGCTTCCAGAATCTAAACGGGACGTCGGAAAATTATCGTTGATAGCTTTAAAGATAGGTATTGAATAGGGTTACCTGCCCTAAAAATTTCAGGGTTACCACTTTCCGGGATCAATTTTTTTTAAGTTTAAGGTAAAAAGTTCGATTTTTTTTGTAATTTTTAAGGTTTTGAACATGACTAAAGGTGCGGAAATGCTTCCAGAATCTAAACGGGACGTCGGAAAATTATGGTTGATAGCTTCAAAGATAGGTATTGAATAGGGTTACCTGCCCTAAAAATTTCAGGGTTACCACTTTCCGGGATCAATTTTTTTTAAGTTTAAGGTAAAAAGTTCGATTTTTTTTTGTAATTTTTAGGGTTTTGAACATGACTAAAGGTGCGGAAATTTTTCCAGAATCTAAACGGGACGTCGGAAAATTATGGTTGATGGCTTAAAAGATAGGTATTGAATAGGGTTACCTGCCCTATAAAATGCTTCCAGAATCTAAACGGGACGTCGGACAATTTTGGTTGATGGCTTAAAAGATAGGTATTGAATAGGGTTACCTGCCCTAAAAATTTCAGGGTTACCACTTTCCGGGATCAATTTTTTTTTTAAGTTTAAGGTAAAAAGTTCGATTTTTTTTGTAATTTTTAAGGTTTTGAACATGACTAAAGGTGCGGAAATGCTTCCAGAATCTAAACGGGACGTCGGAAAATTATGGTTGATGGCTTAAAAGATAGCTATTGAATAGGGTTACCTGCCCTAAAAATTTCAGGGTTACCACTTTCAGGGATCAATTTTATTTTGAAGTTTAAGGTAAAAAGTTCGATTTTTTTTTGTAATTTTTAAGGTTTTGAACATGACTAAAGGTGCGGAAATGCTTCCAGAATCTAAACGGGACGTCGGAAAATTATGGTTTATAGCTTTAAAGATAGGTATTGAATAGGATTACCCGCCCTTAAAATTTCAGGGTTACCACTTTCCGGGATCAATTTTTTTTTTTTAAGTTTAAGGTAAAAAGTTCGATATTTTTTTGTAATTTTTAAGGTTTTGAACATGACTAAAGGTGCGGAAATGCTTCCAGAATCTAAACGGGACGTCGGAAAATTATGGTTGATGGCTTAAAAGATAGGTATTGAATAGGGTTACCTGCCCTATAAAATGCTTCCAGAATCTAAACGGGACGTCGGACAATTTTGGTTGATGGCTTGAGAGATTGGTATTGAATAGGGTTACCTGCCCTAAAAATTTCAGGGTTACCACTTTCCGGGACCAATTTTTTTTTTGAAGTTTAAGGTAAAAAGTTCGATTTTTTTTTGTAATTTTTAAGATTTTGAACATGACTAAAGGTGCGGAAATGCTTCCAGAATCTAAACGGGACGTCGGAAAATTATGGTTGATGGCTTAAAAGATAGGTATTGAATAGGGTTACCTGCCCTTAAAAATGCTTCCAGAATCTAAACGGGACGTCGGACAATTTTGGTTGATGGCTTGAGAGATTGGTATTGAATAGGGTTACCTGCCCTAAAAATTTCAGGGTTACCACTTTCCGGGATCAATTTTTTTTTTTGAAGTTTAAGGTAAAAAGTTCGATTTTTTTTGTAATTTTTAAGGTTTTGAACATGACTAAAGGTGCGGAAATGCTTCCAGAATCTGAACGGGACGTCGGAAAATTATGGTTGATGACTTAAAAGATAGGTATTGAATAGGATTACCTGCCCTAAAAATTTCAGGGTTACCACTCCCCGGGATCAGTTTTTTTTTTTGAAGTTTAAGGTAAAAAGTTCGATTTTTTTTTGTAATTTTTAAGGTTTTGAACATGACTAAAGGTGCGGAAATGCTTTCAGAATCTAAACGGGACGTCGGAAAATTATGGTTGATGGCTTAAAAGATAGGTATTGAATAGGGTTACCTGCCCTAAAAATTTCAGGGTTACCACTTTCCGGGATCAATTTTTTTTTTTAAGTTTAAGGTAAAAAGTTCGATTTTTTTTTGTAATTTTTAAGGTTTTGAACATGACTAAGGCTGCGGAAATTCTTCCAGAATCTAAACGGGACGTCGGAAAATTATGGTTGATGGCTTAAAAGATAGGTATTGAATAGGGTTACCTGCCCTATAAAATGCTTCCAGAATCTAAACGGGACATCGGACAATTTTGGTTGATGGCTTAAAAGATAGGTATTGAATAGGGTTACCTGCCCTAAAAATTTCAGGGTTACCACTTTCCGGGATCAATTTTTTTTTTTAAGTTTAAGGTAAAAAGTTCGATTTTTTTTTGTAATTTTTAAGGTTTTGAACATGACTAAAGGTGCGGAAATGCTTCCAGAATCTAAACGGGACATCGGACAATTTTGGTTGATGGCTTAAAAGATTGGTATTGAATAGGGTTACCTGCCCTAAAAATTTCAGGGTTACCACTTTCCGGGATCAATTTTTTTTTTTTTGAAGTTTAAGGTAAAAAGTTCGATTTTTTTTTTGTAATTTTTAAGGTTTTGAACATGACTAAAGGTGCGGAAATGCTTCCGGAATCTAAACGGGACGTCGGAAAATTATGGTTGATGGCTTAAAAGATAGGTATTGAATAGGGTTACCTGCTTTAAAAATTTCAGGGTTACCACTTTCCGGGATCAATTTTTTTTTTTTAAGTTTAAGGTAATAAGTTCGATTTTTTTTGTAATTTTTAAGGTTTTGAACATGACTAAAGGTGCGGAAATGCTTCCAGAATCTAAACGGGACGTCGGAAAATTATGGTTGATGGCTTAAAAGATAGGTATTGAATAGGGTTACCTGCCCTAAAAATTTCAGGGTTACCACTTCCCGGGATCAATTTTTTTTTTGAAGTTTAAGGTAAAAAGTTCGATTTTTTTTGTAATTTTTAAGGTTTTGAACATGACTAAAGGTGCGGAAATGCTTCCAGAATCTAAACGGGACGTCGGAAAATTATCGTTGATAGCTTTAAAGATAGGTATTGAATAGGATTACCTGCCCTAAAAATTTCAGGGTTACCACTTTCCGGGATCAATTTTTTTTTTTAAGTTTAAGGTAAAAAGTTCGATATTTTTTTGTAATTTTTAAGGTTTTGAACATGACTAAAGGTGCGGCAATTCTTCCAGAATCTAAACGGGACGTCGGAAAATTATGGTTGATGGCTTAAAAGATAGGTATTGAATAGGGTTACCTGCCCTATAAAATGCTTCCAGAATCTAAACGGGACATCGGACAATTTTGGTTGATGGCTTAAAAGATAGGTATTGAATAGGGTTACCTGCCCTAAAAATTTCAGGGTTACCACTTTCCGGGATCAATTTTTTTTTTTAAGTTTAAGGTAAAAAGTTCGATTTTTTTTGTAATTTTTAAGGTTTTGAACATGACTAAAGGTGCGGAAATGCTTCCAGAATCTAAACGGGACGTCGCAAAATTATGGTTGATAGCTTCAAAGATGGGTATTGAATAGGATTACCTGCCCTAAAAATTTCAGGGTTACTACTTTCCGGGATCAATTTTTTTTTTGAAGTTTAAGGTAAAAAGTTCGATTTTTTTTTTGTAATTTTTAAGGTTTTGAACATGACTAAAGGTGCGGAAATGCTTCCAGAATCTAAACGGGACGTCGGAAAATTATTGTTGATAACTTTAAAGATAGGTATTGAATAGGATTACCTGCCCTAAAAATTTCAGGGTTACCACTTTCCGGGATCAATTTTTTTTTTTTAAGTTTAAGGTAAAAAGTTCGATATTTTTTTGTAATTTTTAAGGTTTTGAACATGACTAAAGGTGTGGAAATTCTTCCAGAATCTAAACGGGACGTCGGAAAATTATGGTTGATGGCTTAAAAGATAGGTATTGAATAGGGTTACCTGCCCCACAAAATGCTTCCAGAATCTAAACGGGACGTCGGACAATTTTGGTTGATGGCTTAAAAGATAGGTATTGAATGGGGTTACCTGCCCTAAAAATTTCAGGGTTACCACTTTCCGGGATCAATTTTTTTTTAAGTTTAAGTTAAAAAGTTCGATTTTTTTTACTAATTATTAAGGTTTTGAACATGACGAAAGGTGCGGAAATGCTTCCAGAATCTAAACGGGACGTCGGAAAATTATGGTTGATGGCTTAAAATATAGGTATTGAATAGGGTTACCTGCTTTAAAAATTTCAGGGTTACCACTTTCCGGGATCCATTTTTTTTTTGAAGTTTAAAGTAAAAAGTTCTATTTTGTTTGTAATTTCTAAGGTTTTGAACATGACTAAAGGTGCGGAAATGCTTCCAGAATCTATACGGGACGTCGGAAAATTATGGTTGATGGCTTAAAAGATAGGTATTAAATAGTGTTACCTGCCCTAAAAATTTCAAGGTTACCACTTTCCGGGATCAATTTTTTTTTTGAAGTTTTAGGTAAAAAGTTCGATTTTTTTTGTAATTTTTAAGGTTTTGAACATGACTAAAGGTGCGGAAATGCTTCCAGAATCTAAACGGGACGTCGGAAAATTATGGTTGATAGCTTTAAAGATAGGTATTGAATAGGATTACCCGCCCTTAAAATTTCAGGGTTACCACTTTCCGGGATCAATTTTTTTTTTTTGAAGTTTAAGGTAAAAAGTTCGATTTTTTTGTAATTTTTAAGGTTTTGAACATGACTAAAGGTGCGGAAATGCTTCCAGAATCTAAACGGGACGTCGGAAAATTATGGTTGATGGCTTAAAAGATAGGTATTGAATAGGGTTACCTGCCCTATAAAATGCTTCCAGAATCTAAACGGGACGTCGGACAATTTTGGTTGATGGCTTGAGAGATTGGTATTGAATAGGGTTACCTGCCCTAAAAATTTCAGGGTTACCACTTTCCGGGACCAATTTTTTTTTTGAAGTTTAAGGTAAAAAGTTCGATTTTTTTTTGTAATTTTTAAGATTTTGAACATGACTAAAGGTGCGGAAATGCTTCCAGAATCTAAACGGGACGTCGGAAAATTATGGTTGATGGCTTAAAAGATAGGTATTGAATAGGGTTACCTGCCCTATAAAATGCTTCCAGAATCTAAACGGGACGTCGGACAATTTTGGTTGATGGCTTGAGAGATTGGTATTGAATAGGGTTACCTGCCCTAAAAATTTCAGGGTTACCACTTTCCGGGATCAATTTTTTTTTTTTAAGTTTAAGGTAAAAAGTTCGATTTTTTTTGTAATTTTTAAGGTTTTGAACATGACTAAAGGTGCGGAAATGCTTCCAGAATCTAAACGGGACGTCGGAAAATTATGGTTGATGGCTTAAAAGATAGGTATTGAATAGGGTTACCTGCCCTAAAAATTTCAGGGTTACCACTCCCCGGGATCAATTTTTTTTTTTGAAGTTTAAGGTAAAAAGTTCGATTTTTTTTTGTAATTTTTAAGGTTTTGAACATGACTAAAGGTGCGGAAATGCTTTCAGAATCTAAACGGGACGTCGGAAAATTATGGTTGATGGCTTAAAAGATAGGTATTGAATAGGGTTACCTGCCCTAAAAATGTCAGGGTTACCACTTTCCGGGATCAATTTTTTTTTTTAAGTTTAAGGTAAAAAGTTCGATTTTTTTTTGTAATTTTTAAGGTTTTGAACATGACTAAAGCTGCGGAAATTCTTCCAGAATCTAAACGGGACGTCGGAAAATTATGGTTGATGGCTTAAAAGATAGGTATTGAATAGGGTTACCTGCCCTATAAAATGCTTCCAGAATCTAAACGGGACATCGGACAATTTTGGTTGATGGCTTAAAAGATAGGTATTGAATAGGGTTACCTGCCCTAAAAATTTCAGGGTTACCACTTTCCGGGATCAATTTTTTTTTTTAAGTTTAAGGTAAAAAGTTCGATTTTTTTTTGTAATTTTTAAGGTTTTGAACATGACTAAAGGTGCGGAAATGCTTCCAGAATCTAAACGGGACGTCGGAAAATTATGGTTGATAGCTTCAAAGATGGGTATTGAATAGTATTACCTGCCCTAAAAATTTCAGGGTTACTACTTTCCGGGATCAATTTTTTTTTGAAGTTTAAGGTAAAAAGTTCGATTTTTTTTTTGTAATTTTTAAGGTTTTGAACATGACTAAAGGTGCGGAAATGCTTCCAGAATCTAAACGGGACGTCGGAAAATTATTGTTGATAACTTTAAAGATAGGTATTGAATAGGATTACCTGCCCTAAAAATTTCAGGGTTACCACTTTCCGGGATCAATTTTTTTTTTTTAAGTTTAAGGTAAAAAGTTCGATATTTTTTTGTAATTTTTAAGGTTTTGAACATGACTAAAGGTGCGGAAATTCTTCCAGAATCTAAACGGGACGTCGGAAAATTATGGTTGATGGCTTAAAAGATAGGTATTGAATAGGGTTACCTGCCCCACAAAATGCTTCCAGAATCTAAACGGGACGTCGGACAATTTTGGTTGATGGCTTAAAAGATAGGTATTGAATGGGGTTACCTGCCCTAAAAATTTCAGGGTTACCACTCCCCGGGATCAATTTTTTTTTTTAAGTTTAAGGTAAAAAGTTCGATTTTTTTTTGTAATTTTTAAGGTTTTGAACATGACTAAAGGTGCGGAAATGCTTCCAGAATCTAAACGGGACGTCGGAAAATTATGGTTGATAGCTTTAAAGATAGGTATTGAATAGGATTACCCGCCCTTAAAATTTCAGGGTTACCACTTTCCGGGATCAATTTTTTTTTTTGAAGTTTAAGGTAAAAAGTTCTATTTTGTTTGTAATTTTTAAGGTTTTGAACATGACTAAAGGTGCGGAAATGCTTCCAGAATCTAAACGGGACGTCGGAAAATTATGGTTGATGGCTTAAAAGATAGGTATTGAATAGGGTTACCTGCCCTATAAAATGCTTCCAGAATCTAAACGGGACGTCGGACAATTTTGGTTGATGGCTTGAGAGATTGGTATTGAATAGGGTTACCTGCCCTAAAAATTTCAGGGTTACCACTTTCCGGGACCAATTTTTTTTTTGAAGTTTAAGGTAAAAAGTTCGATTTTTTTTTGTAATTTTTAAGATTTTGAACATGACTAAAGGTGCGGAAATGCTTCCAGAATCTAAACGGGACGTCGGAAAATTATGGTTGATGGCTTAAAAGATAGGTATTGAATAGGGTTACCTGCCCTTAAAAATGCTTCCAGAATCTAAACGGGACGTCGGACAATTTTGGTTGATGGCTTGAGAGATTGGTATTGAATAGGGCTACCTGCCCTAAAAATTTCAGGGTTACCACTTTCCGGGATCAATTTTTTTTTTTGAAGTTTAAGGTAAAAAGTTCGATTTTTTTTGTAATTTTTAAGGTTTTGAACATGACTAAAGGTGCGGAAATGATTCCAGAATCTGAACGGGACGTCGGAAAATTATGGTTGATGGCTTAAAAGATAGGTATTGAATAGGATTACCTGCCCTAAAAATTTCAGGGTTACCACTCCCCGGGATCAGTTTTTTTTTTTGAAGTTTAAGGTAAAAAGTTCGATTTTTTTTTGTAATTTTTAAGGTTTTGAACATGACTAAAGGTGCGGAAATGCTTTCAGAATCTAAACGGGACGTCGGAAAATTATGGTTGATGGCTTAAAAGATAGGTATTGAATAGGGTTACCTGCCCTAAAAATTTCAGGGTTACCACTTTCCGGGATCAATTTTTTTTTTAAGTTTAAGGTAAAAAGTTCGATTTTTTTTTGTAATTTTTAAGGTTTTGAACATGACTAAGGCTGCGGAAATTCTTCCAGAATCTAAACGGGACGTCGGAAAATTATGGTGGATGGCTTAAAAGATAGGTATTGAATAGGGTTACCTGCCCTATAAAATGCTTCCAGAATCTAAACGGGACATCGGACAATTTTGGTTGATGGCTTAAAAGATAGGTATTGAATAGGGTTACCTGCCCTAAAAATTTCAGGGTTACCACTTTCCGGGATCAATTTTTTTTTTTAAGTTTAAGGTAAAAAGTTCGATTTTTTTTTGTAATTTTTAAGGTTTTGAACATGACTAAAGGTGCGGAAATGCTTCCAGAATCTAAACGGGACGTCGCAAAATTATGGTTGATAGCTTCAAAGATGGGTATTGAATAGCATTACCTGCCCTAAAAATTTCAGGGTTACTACTTTCCGGGATCAATTTTTTTTTTGAAGTTTAAGGTAAAAAGTTCGATTTTTTTTTTGTAATTTTTAAGGTTTTGAACATGACTAAAGGTGCGGAAATGCTTCCAGAATCTAAACGGGACGTCGGAAAATTATTGTTGATAACTTTAAAGATAGGTATTGAATAGGATTACCTGCCCTAAAAATTTCAGGGTTACCACTTTCCGGGATCAATTTTTTTTTTTTAAGTTTAAGGTAAAAAGTTCGATATTTTTTTGTAATTTTTAAGGTTTTGAACATGACTAAAGGTGCGGAAATTCTTCCAGAATCTAAACGGGACGTCGGAAAATTATGGTTGATGGCTTAAAAGATAGGTATTGAATAGGGTTACCTGCCCCATAAAATGCTTCCAGAATCTAAACGGGACGTCGGACAATTTTGGTTGATGGCTTAAAAGATAGGTATTGAATGGGGTTACCTGCCCTAAAAATTTCAGGGTTACCACTCCCCGGGATCAATTTTTTTTTTTAAGTTTAAGGTAAAAAGTTCGATTTTTTTTTGTAATTTTTAAGGTTTTGAACATGACTAAAGGTGCGGAAATGCTTCCAGAATCTAAACGGGACGTCGGAAAATTATGGTTGATAGCTTCAAAGATAGGTATTGAATAGGATTACCTGCCCTAAAAATTTCAGGGTTACCACTTTCCGGGATCAATTTTTTTTTTGAAGTTTAAGGTAAAAAATTCGATTTTTTTTGTAATTTTTTAGGTTTTGAACATGACTAAAGGTGCGGAAATGCTTCCAGAATCTAAACGGGACGTCGGAAAATTATGGTTGATGGCTTAAAAGATAGGTATTGAATAGTGTTACCTGCCCTATAAAATGCTTCCAGAATCTAAACGGGACGTCGGAAATTTATCGTTGATAGCTTTAAAGATAGGTATTGAATAGGATTACCTGCCCTAAAAATTTTAGGGTTACCACTTTCCGGGATCAATTTTTTTTTGAAGTTTAAGGTAAAAAGTTCGATTTTTTTTGTAATTTTTAAGGTTTTGAACATGACTAAAGGTGCGGAAATTCTTCCAGAATCTAAACGGGACGTCGGAAAATTATGGTTGATGGCTTAAAAGATAGGTATTGAATAGGGTTACCTGCCCTATAATATGCTTCCAGAATCTAAACGGGACGTCGGAAATTTATCGTTGATAGCTTTAAAGATAGGTATTGAATAGGATTACCTGCCCTAAAAATTTCAGGGTTACCACTTTCCGGGATCAATTTTTTTTTGAAGTTTAAGGTAAAAAGTTCGATTTTTTTTGTAATTTTTAAGGTTTTGAACATGACTAAAGGTGCGGAAATTCTTCCAGAATCTAAACGGGACGTCGGAAAATTATGGTTGATGGCTTAAAAGATAGGTATTGAATAGGGTTACCTGCCCTATAATATGCTTCCAGAATCTAAACGGGACGTCGGACAATTTTGGTTGATGGCTTGAAAGATTGGTATTGAATAGGGTTACCTGCCCTAAAAATTTCAGGGTTACCACTTTCCGGGATCAATTTTTTTTTTTTTGAAGTTTAAGGTAAAAAGTTCGATTTTTTTTTTGTAATTTTTAAGGTTTTGAACATGACTAAAGGTGCGGAAATGCTTCCGGAATCTAAACGGGACGTCGGAAAATTATGGTTGATGGCTTAAAAGATAGGTATTGAATAGGGTTACCTGCTTTAAAAATTTCAGGGTTACCACTTTCCGGGATCAATTTTTTTTTTTTAAGTTTAAGGTAATAAGTTCGATTTTTTTTGTAATTTTTAAGGTTTTGAACATGACTAAAGGTGCGGAAATGCTTCCAGAATCTAAACGGGACGTCGGAAAATTATGGTTGATGGCTTAAAAGATAGGTATTGAATAGGGTTACCTGCCCTAAAAATTTCAGGGTTACCACTTCCCGGGATCAATTTTTTTTTTGAAGTTTAAGGTAAAAAGTTCGATTTTTTTTGTAATTTTTAAGGTTTTGAACATGACTAAAGGTGCGGAAATGCTTCCAGAATCTAAACGGGACGTCGGAAAATTATCGTTGATAGCTTTAAAGATAGGTATTGAATAGGATTACCTGCCCTAAAAATTTCAGGGTTACCACTTTCCGGGATCAATTTTTTTTTTGAAGTTTAAGGTAAAAAGTTCGATTTTTTTTGTAATTTTTAAGGTTTTGAACATGACTAAAGGTGCGGAAAATCTTCCAGAATCTAAACGGGACGTCGGAAAATTATGGTTGATGGCTTAAAAGATAGGTATTGAATAGGGTTACCTGCCCTATAAAATGCTTCCAGAATCTAAACGGGACGTCGGACAATTTTGGTTGATGGCTTTAAAGATAGGTATTGAATAGGGTTACCTGCCCTAAAAATTTCAGGGTTACCACTTTCCGGGATCAATTTTTTTTTTTAAGTTTAAGGTAAAAAGTTCGATTTTTTTTGTAATTTTTAAGGTTTTGAACATGACTAAAGGTGCGGAAATGCTTCCAGAATCTAAACGGGACGTCGGAAAATTATGGTTGATAGCTTCAAAGATAGGTATTAAATGGGATTACCTGCCCTAAAAATTTCAGGGTTACCACTTTCCGGGATCAATTTTTTTTTTGAAGTTTAAGGTAAAAAGTTCGATTTTTTTTTGTAATTTTTAAGGTTTTGAACATGACTAAAGGTGCGGAAATGCTTCCAGAATCTAAACGGGACGTCGGAAAATTATCGCTGATAGCTTTAAAGATAGGTATTGAATAGGATTACCTGCCCTAAAAATTTCAGGGTTACCATTTTCCGGGATCAATTTTTTTTTTTGAAGTTTAAGGTAAAAAGTTCGATTTTTTTTTGTAATTTTTAAGGTTTTGAACATGACTAAAGGTGCGGAAATTCTTCCAGAATCTAAACGGGACGTCGGAAAATTATGGTTGATGGCTTAAAAGATAGGTATTGAATAGGGTTACCTGCCCTATAAAATGCTTCCAGAATCTAAACGGGACGTCGGAAAATTTTGGCTGATGGCTTAAAAGATAGGTATTGAATAGGGTTACCTGCCCTAAAAAATTCAGGGTTACCACTTTCCGGGATCAATTTTTTTTTTTTAAGTTTAAGGTAAAAAGTTCGATTTTTTTTTGTAATTTTTAAGGTTTTGAACATGACTAAAGGTGCGGAAATGCTTCCAGAATCTAAACGGGACGTCGAAAAATTTTGGTTGATAGCTTCAAAGATAGGTATTGAATAGGATTACCTTCCCTAAAAATTTCAGGGTTACCACTTTCCGGGATCAATTTTTTTTTGAAGTTTAAGGTAAAAAGTTCGATTTTTTTTGTAATTTTTAAGGTTTTGAACATGACTAAGGGTGCGGAAATGCTTCCAGAATCTAAACGGGACGTCGGAAAATTATGGTTGATGGCTTAAAAGATAGGTATTGAATAGGGTTACCTGCCCTATAAAATGCTTCCAGAATCTAAACGGGACGTCGGACAATTTTGGTTGATGGCTTGAAAGATTGGTATTGAATAGGGTTACCTGCCCTAAAAATTTCAGGGTTACCACTTTCCGGGATCAATTTTTTTTTTTGAAGTTTAAGGTAAAAAGTTCGATTTTTTTTTGTAATTTTTAAGGTTTTGAACATGACTAAAGGTGCGGAAATGCTTCCAGAATCTAAACGGGACGTCGGAAAATTATCGTTGATAGCTTTAAAGATAGGTATTGAATAGGGTTACCTGCCCTAAAAATTTCAGGGTTACCACTTTCCGGGATCAATTTTTTTTTTAAGTTTAAGGTAAAAAGTTCGATTTTTTTTGTAATTTTTAAGGTTTTGAACATGACTAAAGGTGCGGAAAATCTTCCAGAATCTAAACGGGACGTCGGAAAATTATGGTTGATGGCTTAAAAGATAGGTATTGAATAGGGTTACCTGCCCTATAAAATGCTTCCAGAATCTAAACGGGACGTCGGACAATTTTGGTTGATGGCTTTAAAGATAGGTATTGAATAGGGTTACCTGCCCTAAAAATTTCAGGGTTACCACTTTCCGGGATCAATTTTTTTTTTTAAGTTTAAGGTAAAAAGTTCGATTTTTTTTGTAATTTTTAAGGTTTTGAACATGACTAAAGGTGCGGAAATGCTTCCAGAATCTAAACGGGACGTCGGAAAATTATGGTTGATAGCTTCAAAGATAGGTATTAAATGGGATTACCTGCCCTAAAAATTTCAGGGTTACCACTTTCCGGGATCAATTTTTTTTTTGAAGTTTAAGGTAAAAAGTTCGATTTTTTTTTGTAATTTTTAAGGTTTTGAACATGACTAAAGGTGCGGAAATGCTTCCAGAATCTAAACGGGACGTCGGAAAATTATCGCTGATAGCTTTAAAGATAGGTATTGAATAGGATTACCTGCCCTAAAAATTTCAGGGTTACCATTTTCCGGGATCAATTTTTTTTTTTGAAGTTTAAGGTAAAAAGTTCGATTTTTTTTTGTAATTTTTAAGGTTTTGAACATGACTAAAGGTGCGGAAATTCTTCCAGAATCTAAACGGGACGTCGGAAAATTATGGTTGATGGCTTAAAAGATAGGTATTGAATAGGGTTACCTGCCCTATAAAATGCTTCCAGAATCTAAACGGGACGTCGGAAAATTTTGGCTGATGGCTTAAAAGATAGGTATTGAATAGGGTTACCTGCCCTAAAAAATTCAGGGTTACCACTTTCCGGGATCAATTTTTTTTTTTTAAGTTTAAGGTAAAAAGTTCGATTTTTTTTTGTAATTTTTAAGGTTTTGAACATGACTAAAGGTGCGGAAATGCTTCCAGAATCTAAACGGGACGTCGAAAAATTTTGGTTGATAGCTTCAAAGATAGGTATTGAATAGGATTACCTTCCCTAAAAATTTCAGGGTTACCACTTTCCGGGATCAATTTTTTTTTGAAGTTTAAGGTAAAAAGTTCGATTTTTTTTGTAATTTTTAAGGTTTTGAACATGACTAAGGGTGCGGAAATGCTTCCAGAATCTAAACGGGACGTCGGAAAATTATGGTTGATGGCTTAAAAGATAGGTATTGAATAGGGTTACCTGCCCTATAAAATGCTTCCAGAATCTAAACGGGACGTCGGACAATTTTGGTTGATGGCTTGAAAGATTGGTATTGAATAGGGTTACCTGCCCTAAAAATTTCAGGGTTACCACTTTCCGGGATCAATTTTTTTTTTTGAAGTTTAAGGTAAAAAGTTCGATTTTTTTTTGTAATTTTTAAGGTTTTGAACATGACTAAAGGTGCGGAAATGCTTCCAGAATCTAAACGGGACGTCGGAAAATTATCGTTGATAGCTTTAAAGATAGGTATTGAATAGGGTTACCTGCCCTAAAAATTTCAGGGTTACCACTTTCCGGGATCAATTTTTTTTTTAAGTTTAAGGTAAAAAGTTCGATTTTTTTTGTAATTTTTAAGGTTTTGAACATGACTAAAGGTGCGGAAATGCTTCCAGAATCTAAACGGGACGTCGGAAAATTATGGTTGATGGCTTAAAAGATAGCTATTGAATAGGGTTACCTGCCCTAAAAATTTCAGGGTTACCACTTTCAGGGATCAATTTTTTTTTTGAAGTTTAAGGTAAAAAGTTCGATTTTTTTTTGTAATTTTTAAGGTTTTGAACATGACTAAAGGTGCGGAAATGCTTCCAGAATCTAAACGGGACGTCGGAAAATTATCGTTGATAGCTTTAAAGATAGGTATTGAATAGCATTACCTACCCTAAATATTTCAGGGTTACCACTTTCCGGGATCAATTTTTTTTTTTTAAGTTTAAGGTAAAAAGTTCGATTTTTTTTTGTAATTTTTAAGGTTTTGAACATGACTAAAGGTGCGGAAAATCTTCCAGAATCTAAACGGGACGTCGGAAAATTATGGTTGATGGCTTAAAAGATAGGTATTGAATAGGGTTACCTGCCCTATAAAATGCTTCCAGAATCTAAACGGGACGTCGGACAATTTTGGTTGATGGCTTAAAAGATAGGTATTGAATAGGGTTACCTGCCCTAAAAATTTCAGGGTTACCACTTTCCGGGATCAATTTTTTTTTTTAAGTTTAAGGTAAAAAGTTCGATTTTTTTTGTAATTTTTAAGGTTTTGAACATGACTAAAGGTGCGGAAATGCTTCCAGAATCTAAACGGGACGTCGGAAAATTATGGTTGATAGCTTCAAAGATAGGTATTAAATGGGATTACCTGCCCTAAAAATTTCAGGGTTACCACTTTCCGGGATCAATTTTTTTTTTGAAGTTTAAGGTAAAAAGTTCGATTTTTTTTTGTAATTTTTAGGGTTTTGAACATGACTAAAGGTGCGGAAATGCTTCCAGAATCTAAACGGGACGTCGGAAAATTATCGTTGATAGCTTTAAAGATAGGTATTGAATAGGATTACCTGCCCTAAAAATTTCAGGGTTACCATTTTCCGGGATCAATTTTTTTTTTTGAAGTTTAAGGTAAAAAGTTCGATTTTTTTTTGTAATTTTTAAGGTTTTGAACATGACTAAAGGTGCGGAAATTCTTCCAGAATCTAAACGGGACGTCGGAAAATTATGGTTGATGGCTTAAAAGATAGGTATTGAATAGGGTTACCTGCCCTATAAAATGCTTCCAGAATCTAAACGGGACGTCGGAAAATTTTGGCTGATGGCTTAAAAGATAGGTATTGAATAGGGTTACCTGCCCTAAAAAATTCAGGGTTACCACTTTCCGGGATCAATTTTTTTTTTTTAAGTTTAAGGTAAAAAGTTCGATTTTTTTTTGTAATTTTTAAGGTTTTGAACATGACTAAAGGTGCGGAAATGCTTCCAGAATCTAAACGGGACGTCGGAAAATTTTGGTTGATAGCTTCAAAGATAGGTATTGAATAGGATTACCTTCCCTAAAAATTTCAGGGTTACCACTTTCCGGGATCAATTTTTTTTTGAAGTTTAAGGTAAAAAGTTCGATTTTTTTTGTAATTTTTAAGGTTTTGAACATGACTAAAGGTGCGGAAATGCTTCCAGAATCTAAACGGGACGTCGGAAAATTATGGTTGATGGCTTAAAAGATAGGTATTGAATAGGGTTACCTGCCCTATAAAATGCTTCCAGAATCTAAACGGGACGTCGGACAATTTTGGTTGATGGCTTGAAAGATTGGTATTGAATAGGGTTACCTGCCCTAAAAATTTCAGGGTTACCACTTTCCGGGATCAATTTTTTTTTTTGAAGTTTAAGGTAAAAAGTTCGATTTTTTTTTGTAATTTTTAAGGTTTTGAACATGACTAAAGGTGCGGAAATGCTTCCAGAATCTAAACGGGACGTCGGAAAATTATCGTTGATAGCTTTAAAGATAGGTATTGAATAGGGTTACCTGCCCTAAAAATTTCAGGGTTACCACTTTCCGGGATCAATTTTTTTTAAGTTTAAGGTAAAAAGTTCGATTTTTTTTGTAATTTTTAAGGTTTTGAACATGACTAAAGGTGCGGAAATGCTTCCAGAATCTAAACGGGACGTCGGAAAATTATCGTTGATAGCTTTAAAGATAGGTATTGAATAGGGTTACCTGCCCTAAAAATTTCAGGGTTACCACTTTCCGGGATCAATTTTTTTTAAGTTTAAGGTAAAAAGTTCGATTTTTTTTTGTAATTTTTAGGGTTTTGAACATGACTAAAGGTGCGGAAATTCTTCCAGAATCTAAACGGGACGTCGGAAAATTATGGTTGATGGCTTAAAAGATAGGTATTGAATAGGGTTACCTGCCCTATAAAATGCTTCCAGAATCTAAACGGGACGTCGGAAAATTATGGTTGATGGCTTAAAAGATAGCTATTGAATAGGGTTACCTGCCCTAAAAATTTCAGGGTTACCACTTTCAGGGATCAATTTTTTTTTTGAAGTTTAAGGTAAAAAGTTCGATTTTTTTTTGTAATTTTTAAGGTTTTGAACATGACTAAAGGTGCGGAAATGCTTCCAGAATCTAAACGGGACGTCGAAAAATTATGGTTGATAGCTTTAAAGATAGGTATTGAATAGCATTACCTGCCCTAAAAATTTCAGGGTTACCACTTTCCGGGATCAATTTTTTTTTTTAAGTTTAAGGTAAAAAGTTCGATTTTTTTTTGTAATTTTTAAGGTTTTGAACATGACTAAGGCTGCGGAAATTCTTCCAGAATCTAAACGGGACGTCGGAAAATTATGGTTGATGGCTTAAAAGATAGGTATTGAATAGGGTTACCTGCCCTATAAAATGCTTCCAGAATCTAAACGGGACATCGGACAATTTTGGTTGATGGCTTAAAAGATAGGTATTGAATAGGGTTACCTGCCCTAAAAATTTCAGGGTTACCACTTTCCGGGATCAATTTTTTTTTTTAAGTTTAAGGTAAAAAGTTCGATTTTTTTTTGTAATTTTTAAGGTTTTGAACATGACTAAAGGTGCGGAAATGCTTCCAGAATCTAAACGGGACGTCGGAAAATTATGGTTGATAGCTTCAAAGATGGGTATTGAATAGGATTACCTGCCCTAAAAATTTCAGGGTTACTACTTTCCGGGATCAATTTTTTTTTGAAGTTTAAGGTAAAAAGTTCGATTTTTTTTTTGTAATTTTTAAGGTTTTGAACATGACTAAAGGTGCGGAAATGCTTCCAGAATCTAAACGGGACGTCGGAAAATTATTGTTGATAACTTTAAAGATAGGTATTGAATAGGATTACCTGCCCTAAAAATTTCAGGGTTACCACTTTCCGGGATCAATTTTTTTTTTTTAAGTTTAAGGTAAAAAGTTCGATATTTTTTTGTAATTTTTAAGGTTTTGAACATGACTAAAGGTGCGGAAATTCTTCCAGAATCTAAACG
The DNA here is from genome assembly GCA_946251815.1 of Dasysyrphus albostriatus. NCBI lineage: Eukaryota > Metazoa > Arthropoda > Insecta > Diptera > Syrphidae > Dasysyrphus > Dasysyrphus albostriatus. The sequence goes on from OX276335.1 coordinate 226,867,319, forward strand.
GGACGTCGGAAAATTATGGTTGATGGCTTAAAAGATAGGTATTGAATAGGGTTACCTGCCCCATAAAATGCTTCCAGAATCTAAACGGGACGTCGGACAATTTTGGTTGATGGCTTAAAAGATAGGTATTGAATGGGGTTACCTGCCCTAAAAATTTCAGGGTTACCACTCCCCGGGATCAATTTTTTTTTTTAAGTTTAAGGTAAAAAGTTCGATTTTTTTTTGTAATTTTTAAGGTTTTGAACATGACTAAAGGTGCGGAAATGCTTCCAGAATCTAAACGGGACGTCGGAAAATTATTGTTGATAACTTTAAAGATAGGTATTGAATAGGATTACCTGCCCTAAAAATTTCAGGGTTACCACTTTCCGGGATCAATTTTTTTTTTTTAAGTTTAAGGTAAAAAGTTCGATATTTTTTTGTAATTTTTAAGGTTTTGAACATGACTAAAGGTGCGAAAATTCTTCCAGAATCTAAACGGGACGTCGGAAAATTATGGTTGATGGCTTAAAAGATAGGTATTGAATAGAGTTACCTGCCCCATAAAATGCTTCCAGAATCTAAACGGGACGTCGGACAATTTTGGTTGATGGCTTAAAAGATAGGTATTGAATGGGGTTACCTGCCCTAAAAATTTCAGGGTTACCACTCCCCGGGATCAATTTTTTTTTTTAAGTTTAAGGTAAAAAGTTCGATTTTTTTTTGTAATTTTTAAGGTTTTGAACATGACTAAAGGTGCGGAAATGCTTCCAGAATCTAAACGGGACGTCGGAAAATTATGGTTGATAGCTTTAAAGATAGGTATTGAATAGGATTACCCGCCCTTAAAATTTCAGGGTTACCACTTTCCGGGATCAATTTTTTTTTTTGAAGTTTAAGGTAAAAAGTTCGATTTTTTTGTAATTTTTAAGGTTTTGAACATGACTAAAGGTGCGGAAATGCTTCCAGAATCTAAACGGGACGTCGGAAAATTATGGTTGATGGCTTAAAAGATAGGTATTGAATAGGGTTACCTGCCCTATAAAATGCTTCCAGAATCTAAACGGGACGTCGGACAATTTTGGTTGATGGCTTGAGAGATTGGTATTGAATAGGGTTACCTGCCCTAAAAATTTCAGGGTTACCACTTTCCGGGACCAATTTTTTTTTTGAAGTTTAAGGTAAAAAGTTCGATATTTTTTTGTAATTTTTAAGGTTTTGAACATGACTAAAGGTGCGGAAATTCTTCCAGAATCTAAACGGGACGTCGGAAAATTATGGTTGATGGCTTAAAAGATAGGTATTGAATAGGGTTACCTGCCCCATAAAATGCTTCCAGAATCTAAACGGGACATCGGACAATTTTGGTTGATGGCTTAAAAGATAGGTATTGAATAGGGTTACCTGCCCTAAAAATTTCAGGGTTACCACTTTCCGGGATCAATTTTTTTTTTTAAGTTTAAGGTAAAAAGTTCGATTTTTTTTTGTAATTTTTAAGGTTTTGAACATGACTAAAGGTGCGGAAATGCTTCCAGAATCTAAACGGGACGTCGGAAAATTATGGTTGATAGCTTCAAAGATGGGTATTGAATAGGATTACCTGCCCTAAAAATTTCAGGGTTACTACTTTCCGGGATCAATTTTTTTTTGAAGTTTAAGGTAAAAAGTTCGATTTTTTTTTTGTAATTTTTAAGGTTTTGAACATGACTAAAGGTGCGGAAATGCTTCCAGAATCTAAACGGGACGTCGGAAAATTATTGTTGATAACTTTAAAGATAGGTATTGAATAGGATTACCTGCCCTAAAAATTTCAGGGTTACCACTTTCCGGGATCAATTTTTTTTTTTTAAGTTTAAGGTAAAAAGTTCGATATTTTTTTGTAATTTTTAAGGTTTTGAACATGACTAAAGGTGCGGAAATTCTTCCAGAATCTAAACGGGACGTCGGAAAATTATGGTTGATGGCTTAAAAGATAGGTATTGAATAGGGTTACCTGCCCCATAAAATGCTTCCAGAATCTAAACGGGACGTCGGACAATTTTGGTTGATGGCTTAAAAGATAGGTATTGAATGGGGTTACCTGCCCTAAAAATTTCAGGGTTACCACTCCCCGGGATCAATTTTTTTTTTAAGTTTAAGGTAAAAAGTTCGATTTTTTTTTGTAATTTTTAAGGTTTTGAACATGACTAAAGGTGCGGAAATGCTTCCAGAATCTAAACGGGACGTCGGAAAATTATTGTTGATAACTTTAAAGATAGGTATTGAATAGGATTACCTGCCCTAAAAATTTCAGGGTTACCACTTTCCGGGATCAATTTTTTTTTTTTAAGTTTAAGGTAAAAAGTTCGATATTTTTTTGTAATTTTTAAGGTTTTGAACATGACTAAAGGTGCGGAAATTCTTCCAGAATCTAAACGGGACGTCGGAAAATTATGGTTGATGGCTTAAAAGATAGGTATTGAATAGGGTTACCTGCCCCATAAAATGCTTCCAGAATCTAAACGGGACGTCGGACAATTTTGGTTGATGGCTTAAAAGATAGGTATTGAATGGGGTTACCTGCCCTAAAAATTTCAGGGTTACCACTCCCCGGGATCAATTTTTTTTTTAAGTTTAAGGTAAAAAGTTCGATTTTTTTTTGTAATTTTTAAGGTTTTGAACATGACTAAAGGTGCGGAAATGCTTCCAGAATCTAAACGGGACGTCGGAAAATTATTGTTGATAACTTTAAAGATAGGTATTGAATAGGATTACCTGCCCTAAAAATTTCAGGGTTACCACTTTCCGGGATCAATTTTTTTTTTTTAAGTTTAAGGTAAAAAGTTCGATATTTTTTTGTAATTTTTAAGGTTTTGAACATGACTAAAGGTGCGGAAATTCTTCCAGAATCTAAACGGGACGTCGGAAAATTATGGTTGATGGCTTAAAAGATAGGTATTGAATAGAGTTACCTGCCCCATAAAATGCTTCCAGAATCTAAACGGGACGTCGGACAATTTTGGTTGATGGCTTAAAAGATAGGTATTGAATGGGGTTACCTGCCCTAAAAATTTCAGGGTTACCACTCCCCGGGATCAATTTTTTTTTTTAAGTTTAAGGTAAAAAGTTCGATTTTTTTTTGTAATTTTTAAGGTTTTGAACATGACTAAAGGTGCGGAAATGCTTCCAGAATCTAAACGGGACGTCGGAAAATTATGGTTGATAGCTTTAAAGATAGGTATTGAATAGGATTACCCGCCCTTAAAATTTCAGGGTTACCACTTTCCGGGATCAATTTTTTTTTTTGAAGTTTAAGGTAAAAAGTTCGATTTTTTTGTAATTTTTAAGGTTTTGAACATGACTAAAGGTGCGGAAATGCTTCCAGAATCTAAACGGGACGTCGGAAAATTATGGTTGATGGCTTAAAAGATAGGTATTGAATAGGGTTACCTGCCCTATAAAATGCTTCCAGAATCTAAACGGGACGTCGGACAATTTTGGTTGATGGCTTGAGAGATTGGTATTGAATAGGGTTACCTGCCCTAAAAATTTCAGGGTTACCACTTTCCGGGACCAATTTTTTTTTTGAAGTTTAAGGTAAAAAGTTCGATATTTTTTTGTAATTTTTAAGGTTTTGAACATGACTAAAGGTGCGGAAATTCTTCCAGAATCTAAACGGGACGTCGGAAAATTATGGTTGATGGCTTAAAAGATAGGTATTGAATAGGGTTACCTGCCCCATAAAATGCTTCCAGATTCTAAACGGGACATCGGACAATTTTGGTTGATGGCTTAAAAGATAGGTATTGAATAGGGTTACCTGCCCTAAAAATTTCAGGGTTACCACTTTCCGGGATCAATTTTTTTTTTTAAGTTTAAGGTAAAAAGTTCGATTTTTTTTTGTAATTTTTAAGGTTTTGAACATGACTAAAGGTGCGGAAATGCTTCCAGAATCTAAACGGGACGTCGGAAAATTATGGTTGATAGCTTCAAAGATGGCTATTGAATAGGATTACCTGCCCTAAAAATTTCAGGGTTACTACTTTCCGGGATCAATTTTTTTTTGAAGTTTAAGGTAAAAAGTTCGATTTTTTTTTTGTAATTTTTAAGGTTTTGAACATGACTAAAGGTGCGGAAATGCTTCCAGAATCTAAACGGGACGTCGGAAAATTATTGTTGATAACTTTAAAGATAGGTATTGAATAGGATTACCTGCCCTAAAAATTTCAGGGTTACCACTTTCCGGGATCAATTTTTTTTTTTTAAGTTTAAGGTAAAAAGTTCGATATTTTTTTGTAATTTTTAAGGTTTTGAACATGACTAAAGGTGCGGAAATTCTTCCAGAATCTAAACGGGACGTCGGAAAATTATGGTTGATGGCTTAAAAGATAGGTATTGAATAGAGTTACCTGCCCCATAAAATGCTTCCAGAATCTAAACGGGACGTCGGACAATTTTGGTTGATGGCTTAAAAGATAGGTATTGAATGGGGTTACCTGCCCTAAAAATTTCAGGGTTACCACTCCCCGGGATCAATTTTTTTTTTTAAGTTTAAGGTAAAAAGTTCGATTTTTTTTTGTAATTTTTAAGGTTTTGAACATGACTAAAGGTGCGGAAATGCTTCCAGAATCTAAACGGGACGTCGGAAAATTATGGTTGATAGCTTTAAAGATAGGTATTGAATAGGATTACCCGCCCTTAAAATTTCAGGGTTACCACTTTCCGGGATCAATTTTTTTTTTGAAGTTTAAGGTAAAAAGTTCGATTTTTTTGTAATTTTTAAGGTTTTGAACATGACTAAAGGTGCGGAAATGCTTCCAGAATCTAAACGGGACGTCGGAAAATTATGGTTGATGGCTTAAAAGATAGGTATTGAATAGGGTTACCTGCCCTATAAAATGCTTCCAGAATCTAAACGGGACGTCGGACAATTTTGGTTGATGGCTTGAGAGATTGGTATTGAATAGGGTTACCTGCCCTAAAAATTTCAGGGTTACCACTTTCCGGGACCAATTTTTTTTTTGAAGTTTAAGGTAAAAGTTCGATTTTTTTTTGTAATTTTTAAGATTTTGAACATGACTAAAGGTGCGGAAATGCTTCCAGAATCTAAACGGGACGTCGGAAAATTATGGTTGATGGCTTAAAAGATAGGTATTGAATAGGGTTACCTGCCCTTAAAAATGCTTCCAGAATCTAAACGGGACGTCGGACAATTTTGGTTGATGGCTTGAGAGATTGGTATTGAATAGGGTTACCTGCCCTAAAAATTTCAGGGTTACCACTTTCCGGGATCAATTTTTTTTTTGAAGTTTAAGGTAAAAAGTTCGATTTTTTTTGTAATTTTTAAGGTTTTGAACATGACTAAAGGTGCGGAAATGCTTCCAGAATCTAAACGGGACGTCGGAAAATTATGGTTGATGGCTTAAAAGATAGGTATTGAATAGGGTTACCTGCCCTAAAAATTTCAGGGTTACCACTTTCCGGGATCAATTTTTTTTTTGAAGTTTAAGGTAAAAAGTTCGATTTTTTTGTAATTTTTAAGGTTTTGAACATGACTAAAGGTGCGGAAATGCTTCCAGAATCTAAACGGGACGTCGGAAAATTATGGTTGATAGCTTCAAAGATGGGTATTGAATAGGATTACCTGCCCTAAAAATTTCAGGGTTACTACTTTCCGGGATCAATTTTTTTTTGAAGTTTAAGGTAAAAAGTTCGATTTTTTTTTTGTAATTTTTAAGGTTTTGAACATGACTAAAGGTGCGGAAATGCTTCCAGAATCTAAACGGGACGTCGGAAAATTATTGTTGATAACTTTAAAGATAGGTATTGAATAGGATTACCTGCCCTAAAAATTTCAGGGTTACCACTTTCCGGGATCAATTTTTTTTTTTTAAGTTTAAGGTAAAAAGTTCGATATTTTTTTGTAATTTTTAAGGTTTTGAACATGACTAAAGGTGCGGAAATTCTTCCAGAATCTAAACGGGACGTCGGAAAATTATGGTTGATGGCTTAAAAGATAGGTATTGAATAGGGTTACCTGCCCCATAAAATGCTTCCAGAATCTAAACGGGACGTCGGACAATTTTGGTTGATGGCTTAAAAGATAGGTATTGAATGGGGTTACCTGCCCTAAAAATTTCAGGGTTACCACTCCCCGGGATCAATTTTTTTTTTTAAGTTTAAGGTAAAAAGTTCGATTTTTTTTTGTAATTTTTAAGGTTTTGAACATGACTAAAGGTGCGGAAATGCTTCCAGAATCTAAACGGGACGTCGGAAAATTATTGTTGATAACTTTAAAGATAGGTATTGAATAGGATTACCTGCCCTAAAAATTTCAGGGTTACCACTTTCCGGGATCAATTTTTTTTTTTTAAGTTTAAGGTAAAAAGTTCGATATTTTTTTGTAATTTTTATGGTTTTGAACATGACTAAAGGTGCGGAAATTCTTCCAGAATCTAAACGGGACGTCGGAAAATTATGGTTGATGGCTTAAAAGATAGGTATTGAATAGAGTTACCTGCCCCATAAAATGCTTCCAGAATCTAAACGGGACGTCGGACAATTTTGGTTGATGGCTTAAAAGATAGGTATTGAATGGGGTTACCTGCCCTAAAAATTTCAGGGTTACCACTTTCCGGGATCAATTTTTTTTTTTAAGTTTAAGGTAAAAAGTTCGATTTTTTTTTGTAATTTTTAAGGTTTTGAACATGACTAAAGGTGCGGAAATGCTTCCAGAATCTAAACGGGACGTCGGAAAATTATGGTTGATAGCTTTAAAGATAGGTATTGAATAGGATTACCCGCCCTTAAAATTTCAGGGTTACCACTTTCCGGGATCAATTTTTTTTTTTGAAGTTTAAGGTAAAAAGTTCGATTTTTTTGTAATTTTTAAGGTTTTGAACATGACTAAAGGTGCGGAAATGCTTCCAGAATCTAAACGGGACGTCGGAAAATTATGGTTGATGGCTTAAAAGATAGGTATTGAATAGGGTTACCTGCCCTATAAAATGCTTCCAGAATCTAAACGGGACGTCGGACAATTTTGGTTGATGGCTTGAGAGATTGGTATTGAATAGGGTTACCTGCCCTAAAAATTTCAGGGTTACCACTTTCCGGGACCAATTTTTTTTTTGAAGTTTAAGGTAAAAAGTTCGATTTTTTTTTGTAATTTTTAAGATTTTGAACATGACTAAAGGTGCGGAAATGCTTCCAGAATCTAAACGGGACGTCGGAAAATTATGGTTGATGGCTTAAAAGATAGGTATTGAATAGGGTTACCTGCCCTTAAAAATGCTTCCAGAATCTAAACGGGACGTCGGACAATTTTGGTTGATGGCTTGAGAGATTGGTATTGAATAGGGTTACCTGCCCTAAAAATTTCAGGGTTACCACTTTCCGGGATCAATTTTTTTTTTGAAGTTTAAGGTAAAAAGTTCGATTTTTTTGTAATTTTTAAGGTTTTGAACATGACTAAAGGTGCGGAAATGCTTCCAGAATCTAAACGGGACGTCGGAAAATTATGGTTGATGGCTTAAAAGATAGGTATTGAATAGGGTTACCTGCCCTAAAAATTTCAGGGTTACCACTCCCCGGGATCAATTTTTTTTTTGAAGTTTAAGGTAAAAAGTTCGATTTTTTTTTGTAATTTTTAAGGTTTTGAACATGACTAAAGGTGCGGAAATGCTTTCAGAATCCAAACGGGACGTCGGAAAATTATGGTTGATGGCTTAAAAGATAGGTATTGAATAGGGTTACCTGCCCTAAAAATTTCAGGGTTACCACTTTCCGGGATCAATTTTTTTTTTTAAGGTTAAGGTAAAAAGTTCGATTTTTTTTTGTAATTTTTAAGGTTTTGAACATGACTAAGGCTGCGGAAATTCTTCCAGAATCTAAACGGGACGTCGGAAAATTATGGTTGATGGCTTTAAAGATAGGTATTGAATAGGGTTACCTGCCCTATAAAATGCTTCCAGAATCTAAACGGGACATCGGACAATTTTGGTTGATGGCTTAAAAGATAGGTATTGAATAGGGTTACCTGCCCTAAAAATTTCAGGGTTACCACTTTCCGGGATCAATTTTTTTTTTTAAGTTTAAGGTAAAAAGTTCGATTTTTTTTTGTAATTTTTAAGGTTTTGAACATGACTAAAGGTGCGGAAATGCTTCCAGAATCTAAACGGGACGTCGGAAAATTATGGTTGATAGCTTCAAAGATGGGTATTGAATAGGATTACCTGCCCTAAAAATTTCAGGGTTACTACTTTCCGGGATCAATTTTTTTTTGAAGTTTAAGGTAAAAAGTTCGATTTTTTTTTTGTAATTTTTAAGGTTTTGAACATGACTAAAGGTGCGGAAATGCTTCCAGAATCTAAACGGGACGTCGGAAAATTATTGTTGATAACTTTAAAGATAGGTATTGAATAGGATTACCTGCCCTAAAAATTTCAGGGTTACCACTTTCCGGGATCAATTTTTTTTTTTTAAGTTTAAGGTAAAAAGTTCGATATTTTTTTGTAATTTTTAAGGTTTTGAACATGACTAAAGGTGCGGAAATTCTTCCAGAATCTAAACGGGACGTCGGAAAATTATGGTTGATGGCTTAAAAGATAGGTATTGAATAGGGTTACCTGCCCCATAAAATGCTTCCAGAATCTAAACGGGACGTCGGACAATTTTGGTTGATGGCTTAAAAGATAGGTATTGAATGGGGTTACCTGCCCTAAAAATTTCAGGGTTACCACTCCCCGGGATCAATTTTTTTTTTAAGTTTAAGGTAAAAACTTCGATTTTTTTTTGTAATTTTTAAGGTTTTGAACATGACTAAAGGTGCGGAAATGCTTCCAGAATCTAAACGGGACGTCGGAAAATTATGGTTGATAGCTTCAAAGATAGGTATTGAATAGGATTACCTGCCCTAAAAATTTCAGGGTTACCACTTTCCGGGATCAATTTTTTTTTTTGAAGTTTAAGGTAAAAAATTCGATTTTTTTTGTAATTTTTAAGGTTTTGAACATGACTAAAGGTGCGGAAATGCTTCCAGAATCTAAACGGGACGTCGGAAAATTATGGTTGATGGCTTAAAAGATAGGTATTGAATAGTGTTACCTGCCCTATAAAATGCTTCCAGAATCTAAACGGGACGTCGGACAATTTTGGTTGATGGCTTGAAAGATTGGTATTGAATAGGGTTACCTGCCCTAAAAATTTCAGGGTTACCACTTTCCGGGATCAATTTTTTTTTTTTTGAAGTTTAAGGTAAAAAGTTCGATTTTTTTTTTGTAATTTTTAAGGTTTTGAACATGACTAAAGGTGCGGAAATGCTTCCGGAATCTAAACGGGACGTCGGAAAATTATGGTTGATGGCTTAAAAGATAGGTATTGAATAGGGTTACCCGCTTTAAAAATTTCAGGGTTACCACTTTCCGGGATCAATTTTTTTTTTTTAAGTTTAAGGTAATAAGTTCGATTTTTTTTGTAATTTTTAAGGTTTTGAACATGACTAAAGGTGCGGAAATGCTTCCAGAATCTAAACGGGACGTCGGAAAATTATGGTTGATGGCTTAAAAGATAGGTATTGAATAGGGTTACCTGCCCTAAAAATTTCAGGGTTACCACTCCCCGGGATCAATTTTTTTTTTTGAAGTTTAAGGTAAAAAGTTCGATTTTTTTTTGTAATTTTTAAGGTTTTGAACATGACTAAAGGTGCGGAAATGCTTTCAGAATCTAAACGGGACGTCGGAAAATTATGGTTGATGGCTTAAAAGATAGGTATTGAATAGGGTTACCTGCCCTAAAAATTTCAGGGTTACCACTTTCCGGGATCAATTTTTTTTTTTAAGTTTAAGGTAAAAAGTTCGATTTTTTTTTGTAATTTTTAAGGTTTTGAACATGACTAAGGCTGCGGAAATTCTTCCAGAATCTAAACGGGACGTCGGAAAATTATGGTTGATGGCTTAAAAGATAGCTATTGAATAGGGTTACCTGCCCTAAAAATTTCAGGGTTACCACTTTCCGGGATCAATTTTTTTTTTGAAGTTTAAGGTAAAAAGTTCGATTTTTTTTTGTAATTTTTAAGGTTTTGAACATGACTAAAGGTGCGGAAATGCTTTCAGAATCTAAACGGGACGTCGGAAAATTATGGTTGATGGCTTTAAAGATAGGTATTGAATAGGGTTACCTGCCCTAAAAATTTCAGGGTTACCACTTTCCGGGATCAATTTTTTTTTTTAAGTTTAAGGTAAAAAGTTCGATTTTTTTTTGTAATTTTTAAGGTTTTGAACATGACTAAAGGTGCGGAAATGCTTCCAGAATCTAAACGGGACGTCGGAAAATTATGGTTGATAGCTTCAAAGATGGGTATTGAATAGGATTACCTGCCCTAAAAATTTCAGGGTTACTACTTTCCGGGATCAATTTTTTTTTGAAGTTTAAGGTAAAAAGTTCGATTTTTTTTTTGTAATTTTTAAGGTTTTGAACATGACTAAAGGTGCGGAAATGCTTCCAGAATCTAAACGGGACGTCGGAAAATTATTGTTGATAACTTTAAAGATAGGTATTGAATAGGATTACCTGCCCTAAAAATTTCAGGGTTACCACTTTCCGGGATCAATTTTTTTTTTTTAAGTTTAAGGTAAAAAGTTCGATATTTTTTTGTAATTTTTAAGGTTTTGAACATGACTAAAGGTGCGGAAATTCTTCCAGAATCTAAACGGGACGTCGGAAAATTATGGTTGATGGCTTAAAAGATAGGTATTGAATAGGGTTACCTGCCCCATAAAATGCTTCCAGAATCTAAACGGGACGTCGGAAAATTATGGTTGATGGCTTAAAAGATAGGTATTGAATAGGGTTACCTGCCCTAAAAATTTCAGGGTTACCACTCCCCGGGATCAATTTTTTTTTTTGAAGTTTAAGGTAAAAAGTTCGATTTTTTTTTGTAATTTTTAAGGTTTTGAACATGACTAAAGGTGCGGAAATGCTTTCAGAATCTAAACGGGACGTCGGAAAATTATGGTTGATGGCTTAAAAGATAGGTATTGAATAGGGTTACCTGCCCTAAAAATTTCAGGGTTACCACTTTCCGGGATCAATTTTTTTTTTTAAGTTTAAGGTAAAAAGTTCGATTTTTTTTTGTAATTTTTAAGGTTTTGAACATGACTAAGGCTGCGGAAATTCTTCCAGAATCTAAACGGGACGTCGGAAAATTATGGTTGATGGCTTAAAAGATAGCTATTGAATAGGGTTACCTGCCCTAAAAATTTCAGGGTTACCACTTTCCGGGATCAATTTTTTTTTTGAAGTTTAAGGTAAAAAGTTCGATTTTTTTTTGTAATTTTTAAGGTTTTGAACATGACTAAAGGTGCGGAAATGCTTTCAGAATCTAAACGGGACGTCGGAAAATTATGGTTGATGGCTTTAAAGATAGGTATTGAATAGGGTTACCTGCCCTAAAAATTTCAGGGTTACCACTTTCCGGGATCAATTTTTTTTTTTAAGTTTAAGGTAAAAAGTTCGATTTTTTTTTGTAATTTTTAAGGTTTTGAACATGACTAAAGGTGCGGAAATGCTTCCAGAATCTAAACGGGACGTCGGAAAATTATGGTTGATAGCTTCAAAGATGGGTATTGAATAGGATTACCTGCCCTAAAAATTTCAGGGTTACTACTTTCCGGGATCAATTTTTTTTTGAAGTTTAAGGTAAAAAGTTCGATTTTTTTTTTGTAATTTTTAAGGTTTTGAACATGACTAAAGGTGCGGAAATGCTTCCAGAATCTAAACGGGACGTCGGAAAATTATTGTTGATAACTTTAAAGATAGGTATTGAATAGGATTACCTGCCCTAAAAATTTCAGGGTTACCACTTTCCGGGATCAATTTTTTTTTTTTAAGTTTAAGGTAAAAAGTTCGATATTTTTTTGTAATTTTTAAGGTTTTGAACATGACTAAAGGTGCGGAAATTCTTCCAGAATCTAAACGGGACGTCGGAAAATTATGGTTGATGGCTTAAAAGATAGGTATTGAATAGGGTTACCTGCCCCATAAAATGCTTCCAGAATCTAAACGGGACGTCGGACAGTTTTGGTTGATGGCTTAAAAGATAGGTATTGAATGGGGTTACCTGCCCTTAAAATTTCAGGGTTACCACTCCCCGGGATCAATTTTTTTTTTTAAGTTTAAGGTAAAAAGTTCGATTTTTTTTTGTAATTTTTAAGGTTTTGAACATGACTAAAGGTGCGGAAATGCTTCCAGAATCTAAACGGGACGTCGGAAAATTATGGTTGATAGCTTTAAAGATAGGTATTGAATAGGATTACCTGCCCTAAAAATTTCAGGGTTACCACTTTCCGGGATCAATTTTTTTTTTTTGAAGTTTAAGGTAAAAAATTCGATTTTTTTTGTAATTTTTAAGGTTTTGAACATGACTAAAGGTGCGGAAATGCTTCCAGAATCTAAACGGGACGTCGGAAAATTATGGTTGATGGCTTAAAAGATAGGTATTGAATAGTGTTACCTGCCCTATAAAATGCTTCCAGAATCTAAACGGGACGTCGGAAATTTATCGTTGATAGCTTTAAAGATAGGTATTGAATAGGATTACCTGCCCTAAAAATTTCAGGGTTACCACTTTCCGGGATCAATTTTTTTTTGAAGTTTAAGGTAAAAAGTTCGATTTTTTTTGTAATTTTTAAGGTTTTGAACATGACTAAAGGTGCGGAAATTCTTCCAGAATCTAAACGGGACGTCGGAAAATTATGGTTGATGGCTTAAAAGATAGGTATTGAATAGGGTTACCTGCCCTATAATATGCTTCCAGAATCTAAACGGGACGTCGGACAATTTTGGTTGATGGCTTGAAAGATTGGTATTGAATAGGGTTACCTGCCCTAAAAATTTCAGGGTTACCACTTTCCGGGATCAATTTTTTTTTTTTTGAAGTTTAAGGTAAAAAGTTCGATTTTTTTTTGTAATTTTTAAGGTTTTGAACATGACTAAAGGTGCGGAAATGCTTCCGGAATCTAAACGGGACGTCGGAAAATTATGGTTGATGGCTTAAAAGATAGGTATTGAATAGGGTTACCAGCTTTAAAAATTTCAGGGTTACCACTTTCCGGGATCAATTTTTTTTTTTTAAGTTTAAGGTAATAAGTTCGATTTTTTTTGTAATTTTTAAGGTTTTGAACATGACTAAAGGTGCGGAAATGCTTCCAGAATCTAAACGGGACGTCGGAAAATTATGGTTGATGGCTTAAAAGATAGGTATTGAATAGGGTTACCTTCCCTAAAAATTTCAGGGTTACCACTTTCCGGGATCAATTTTTTTTTTTGAAGTTTAAGGTAAAAAGTTCGATTTTTTTTGTAATTTTTAAGGTTTTGAACATGACTAAAGGTGCGGAAATGCTTCCAGAATCTAAACGGGACGTCGGAAAATTATGGTTGATGGCTTAAAAGATAGGTATTGAATAGGGTTACCTGCCCTATAAAATGCTTCCAGAATCTAAACGGGACGTCGGACAATTTTGGATGATGGCTTGAAAGATTGGTATTGAATAGGGTTACCTGCCCTAAAAATTTCAGGGTTACCACTTTCCGGGATCAATTTTTTTTTTTGAAGTTTAAGGTAAAAAGTTCGATTTTTTTTTGTAATTTTTAAGGTTTTGAACATGACTAAAGGTGCGGAAATGCTTCCAGAATCTAAACGGGACGTCGGAAAATTATCGTTGATAGCTTTAAAGATAGGTATTGAATAGGGTTACCTGCCCTAAAAATTTCAGGGTTACCACTTTCCGGGATCAATTTTTTTTAAGTTTAAGGTAAAAAGTTCGATTTTTTTTGTAATTTTTAAGGTTTTGAACATGACTAAAGGTGCGGAAATGCTTCCAGAATCTAAACGGGACGTCGGAAAATTATCGTTGATAGCTTTAAAGATAGGTATTGAATAGCATTACCTGCCCTAAAAATTTCAGGGTTACCACTTTCCGGGATCAATTTTTTTTTGAAGTTTAAGGTAAAAAGTTCGATTTTTTTTGTAATTTTTAAGGTTTTGAACATGACTAAAGGTGCGGAAATGCTTCCAGAATCTAAACGGGACGTCGGAAAATTATGGTTGATAGCTTCAAAGATAGGTATTAAATGGGATTACCTGCCCTAAAAATTTCAAGGTTACCACTTTCCGGGATCAATTTTTTTTTTGAAGTTTAAGGTAAAAAGTTCGATTTTTTTTTGTAATTTTTAAGGTTTTGAACATGACTAAAGGTGCGGAAATGCTTCCAGAATCTAAACGGGACGTCGGAAAATTATCGTTGACAGCTTTAAAGATAGGTGTTGAATAGGATTACCTGCCCTAAAAATTTCAGGGTTACCATTTTCCGGGATCAATTTTTTTTTTTGAAGTTTAAGGTAAAAAGTTCGATTTTTTTTGTAATTTTTAAGGTTTTGAACATGACTAAAGGTGCGGAAATTCTTCCAGAATCTAAACGGGACGTCGGAAAATTATGGTTGATGGCTTAAAAGATAGGTATTGAATAGGGTTACCTGCCCTATAAAATGCTTCCAGAATCTAAACGGGACGTCGGAAAATTTTGGTTGATAGCTTCAAAGATAGGTATTGAATAGGATTACCTTCCCTAAAAATTTCAGGGTTACCACTTTCCGGGATCAATTTTTTTTTTTGAAGTTTAAGGTAAAAAGTTCGATTTTTTTTGTAATTTTTAAGGTTTTGAACATGACTAAAGGTGCGGAAATGCTTCCAGAATCTAAACGGGACGTCGGAAAATTATGGTTGATGGCTTAAAAGATAGGTATTGAATAGGGTTACCTGCCCTATAAAATGCTTCCAGAATCTAAACGGGACGTCGGACAATTTTGGATGATGGCTTGAAAGATTGGTATTGAATAGGGTTACCTGCCCTAAAAATTTCAGGGTTACCACTTTCCGGGATCAATTTTTTTTTTTGAAGTTTAAGGTAAAAAGTTCGATTTTTTTTGTAATTTTTAAGGTTTTGAACATGACTAAAGGTGCGGAAATGCTTCCAGAATCTAAACGGGACGTCGGAAAATTATCGTTGATAGCTTTAAAGATAGGTATTGAATAGGGTTACCTGCCCTAAAAATTTCAGGGTTACCACTTTCCGGGATCAATTTTTTTTAAGTTTAAGGTAAAAAGTTCGATTTTTTTTGTAATTTTTAAGGTTTTGAACATGACTAAAGGTGCGGAAATGCTTCCAGAATCTAAACGGGACGTCGGAAAATTATCGTTGATAGCTTTAAAGATAGGTATTGAATAGCATTACCTGCCCTAAAAATTTCAGGGTTACCACTTTCCGGGATCAATTTTTTTTTTAAGTTTAAGGTAAAAAGTTCGATTTTTTTTGTAATTTTTAAGGTTTTGAACATGACTAAAGGTGCGGAAATTCTTCCAGAATCTAAACGGGACGTCGGAAAATTATGGTTGATGGCTTAAAAGATAGGTATTGAATAGGGTTACCTGCCCTATAAAATGCTTCCAGAATCTAAACGGGACGTCGGACAATTTTGGTTGATGGCTTGAAAGATTGGTATTGAATAGGGTTACCTGCCCTAAAAATTTCAGGGTTACCACTTTCCGGGATCAATTTTTTTTTTTTGAAGTTTAAGGTAAAAAGTTCGATTTTTTTTTGTAATTTTTAAGGTTTTGAACATGACTAAAGGTGCGGAAATGCTTCCGGAATCTAAACGGGACGTCGGAAAATTATGGTTGATGGCTTAAAAGATAGGTATTGAATAGGGTTACCTGCTTTAAAAATTTCAGGGTTACCACTTTCCGGGATCACTTTTTTTTTTTTAAGTTTAAGGTAATAAGTTCGATTTTTTTTGTAATTTTTAAGGTTTTGAACATGATTAAAGGTGCGGAAATGCTTCCAGAATCTAAACGGGACGTCGGAAAATTATGGTTGATGGCTTAAAAGATAGGTTTTGAATAGGGTTACCTGCCCTTAAAATTTCAGGGTTACCACTTCCCGGGATCAATTTTTTTTTTTGAAGTTTAAGGTAAAAAGTTCGATTTTTTTTGTAATTTTTAAGGTTTTGAACATGACTAAAGGTGCGGAAATGCTTCCAGAATCTAAACGGGACGTCGGAAAATTATCGTTGATAGCTTTAAAGATAGGTATTGAATAGGATTACCTGCCCTAAAAATTTCAGGGTTACCACTTTCCGGGATCAATTTTTTTTTTGAAGTTTAAGGTAAAAAGTTCGATTTTATTTTGTAATTTTTAAGGTTTTGAACATGACTAAAGGTGCGGAAAATCTTCCAGAATCTAAACGGGACGTCGGAAAATTATGGTTGATGGCTTAAAAGATAGGTATTGAATAGGGTTACCTGCCCTATAAAATGCTTCCAGAATCTAAACGGGACGTCGAACAATTTTGGTTGATGGCTTAAAAGATAGGTATTGAATAGGGTTACCTGCCCTAAAAATTTCAGGGTTACCACTTTCCGGGATCAATTTTTTTTTTTGAAGTTTAAGGTAAAAAGTTCGATTTTTTTTTGTAATTTATAAGGTTTTGAACATGACTAAAGGTGCGGAAATGCTTCCAGAATCTAAACGGGACGTCGGAAAATTATCGTTGATAGCTTTAAAGATAGGTATTGAATAGGATTACCTGCCCTAAAAATTTCAGGGTTACCATTTTCCGGGATCAATTTTTTTTTTTGAAGTTTAAGGTAAAAAGTTCGATTTTTTTTGTAATTTTTAAGGTTTTGAACATGACTAAAGGTGCGGAAATTCTTCCAGAATCTAAACGGGACGTCGGAAAATTATGGTTGATGGCTTAAAAGATAGGTATTGAATAGGGTTACCTGCCCTATAAAATGCTTCCAGAATCTAAACGGGACGTCGGAAAATTTTGGTTGATGGCTTAAAAGATAGGTATTGAATAGGGTTACCTGCCCTAAAAAATTCAGGGTTACCACTTTCCGGGATCAATTTTTTTTTTTTAAGTTTAAGGTAAAAAGTTCGATTTTTTTTTGTAATTTTTAAGGTTTTGAACATGACTAAAGGTGCGGAAATGCTTCCAGAATCTAAACGGGACGTCGGAAAATTTTGGTTGATAGCTTCAAAGATAGGTATTGAATAGGATTACCTTCCCTAAAAATTTCAGGGTTACCACTTTCCGGGATCAATTTTTTTTTTGAAGTTTAAGGTAAAAAGTTCGATTTTTTTTGTAATTTTTAAGGTTTTGAACATGACTAAAGGTGCGGAAATGCTTCCAGAATCTAAACGGGACGTCGGAAAATTATGGTTGATGGCTTAAAAGATAGGTATTGAATAGGGTTACCTGCCCTATAAAATGCTTCCAGAATCTAAACGGGACGTCGGACAATTTTGGTTGATGGCTTAAAAGATAGGTATTGAATAGGGTTACCTGCCCTAAAAATTTCAGGGTTACCACTTTCCGGGATCAATTTTTTTTTTTAAGTTTAAGGTAAAAAGTTCGATTTTTTTTGTAATTTTTAAGGTTTTGAACATGACTAAAGGTGCGGACGTCGGAAAATTATGGTTGATAGCTTCAAAGATAGGTATTAAATGGGATTACCTGCCCTAAAAATTTCAGGGTTACCACTTTCCGGGATCAATTTTTTTTTTTGAAGTTTAAGGTAAAAAGTTCGATTTTTTTTTGTAATTTATAAGGTTTTGAACATGACTAAAGGTGCGGAAATGCTTCCAGAATCTAAACGGGACGTCGGAAAATTATCGTTGATAGCTTTAAAGATAGGTATTGAATAGGATTACCTGCCCTAAAAATTTCAGGGTTACCATTTTCCGGGATCAATTTTTTTTTTTGAAGTTTAAGGTAAAAAGTTCGATTTTTTTTGTAATTTTTAAGGTTTTGAACATGACTAAAGGTGCGGAAATTCTTCCAGAATCTAAACGGGACGTCGGAAAATTATGGTTGATGGCTTAAAAGATAGGTATTGAATAGGGTTACCTGCCCTATAAAATGCTTCCAGAATCTAAACGGGACGTCGGAAAATTTTGGTTGATGGCTTAAAAGATAGGTATTGAATAGGGTTACCTGCCCTAAAAAATTCAGGGTTACCACTTTCCGGGATCAATTTTTTTTTTTTAAGTTTAAGGTAAAAAGTTCGATTTTTTTTTGTAATTTTTAAGGTTTTGAACATGACTAAAGGTGCGGAAATGCTTCCAGAATCTAAACGGGACGTCGGAAAATTTTGGTTGATAGCTTCAAAGATAGGTATTGAATAGGATTACCTTCCCTAAAAATTTCAGGGTTACCACTTTCCGGGATCAATTTTTTTTTTGAAGTTTAAGGTAAAAAGTTCGATTTTTTTTGTAATTTTTAAGGTTTTGAACATGACTAAAGGTGCGGAAATGCTTCCAGAATCTAAACGGGACGTCGGAAAATTATGGTTGATGGCTTAAAAGATAGGTATTGAATAGGGTTACCTGCCCTATAAAATGCTTCCAGAATCTAAACGGGACGTCGGACAATTTTGGTTGATGGCTTGAAAGATTGGTATTGAATAGGGTTACCTGCCCTAAAAATTTCAGGGTTACCACTTTCCAGGATCAATTTTTTTTTTTGAAGTTTAAGGTAAAAAGTTCGATTTTTTTTTGTAATTTTTAAGGTTTTGAACATGACTAAAGGTGCGGAAATGCTTCCAGAATCTAAACGGGACGTCGGAAAATTATCGTTGATAGCTTTAAAGATAGGTATTGAATAGGGTTACCTGCCCTAAAAATTTCAGGGTTACCACTTTCCGGGATCAATTTTTTTTAAGTTTAAGGTAAAAAGTTCGATTTTTTTGTAATTTTTAAGGTTTTGAACATGACTAAAGGTGCGGAAATGCTTCCAGAATCTAAACGGGACGTCGGAAAATTATCGTTGATAGCTTTAAAGATAGGTATTGAATAGCATTACCTGCCCTAAAAATTTCAGGGTTACCACTTTCCGGGATCAATTTTTTTTTTTTGAAGTTTAAGGTAAAAAGTTCGATTTTTTTTTGTAATTTTTAAGGTTTTGAACATGACTAAAGGTGCGGAAATTCTTCCAGAATCTATACGGGACGTCGGAAAATTATGGTTGATGGCTTAAAAGATAGGTATTGAATAGGGTTACCTGCCCTATAAAATGCTTCCAGAATCTAAACAAGACGTCGGAAATTTATCGTTGATAGCTTTAAAGATAGGTATTGAATAGGATTACCTGCCCTAAAAATTTCAGGGTTACTTCTTTCCGAGATCAATTTTTTTTTGAAGTTTAATGTAAAAAGTTCGATTTTTTTTGTAATTTTTAAGGTTTTGAACATGACTAAAGGTGCGGAAATGCTTCCAGAATCTAAACGGGACGTCGGAAAATTATGATTGATGGCTTAAAAGATAGGTATTGAATAGGGTTACCTGCCCTAAAAATTTCAGGGTTACCACTCTCCGGGATCAATTTTTTTTTTTGAAGTTTAAGGTAAAAAGTTCCATTTTTTTTTGCAATTTTTAAGGTCTTGCACATGACTAAAGGTGCGGAAATGCTTCCAGAATCTTAACGGGACGTCGGAAAATTATGGTTGATGGCTTAAAAGATAGGTATTGAATAGAGTTACCTGACCTATAAAATGCTTCCAGAATCTAAACGGGATGTCGGAAAATTATGGTTGATGGCTTAAAAGATAGGTATTGAATAGGGTTACCTGCCCTAAAAATTTCAGGGTTACCACTTTCCGGGATCAATTTTTTTTTTGAAGTTTAATGTAAAAAGTTCGATTTTTTTTTGTAATTTTTAAGGTTTTGAACATGACTAAAGGTGCGGAAATGCTTCCAGAATCTAAACGGGACGTCGGAAAATTATGGTTGATGGCTTAAAAGATAGGTATTGAATAGGGTTACCTGCCCTAAAAATTTCAGGGTTACCACTCTCCGGGATCAATTTTTTTTTTTTAAAGTTTAAGGTAAACAGTTCCATTTTTTTTGCAATTTTTAAGGTTTTGCACATGACTAAAGGTGCGGAAATGCTTCCAGAATCTAAACACGACGTTGGAAAATTATTGTTGATGGCTAAAAAGATAGGTATTGAATAGAATTACCTGCCCAAAAAATTTCAGGGTTACCACTTTCCGGGATCAATTTTTTTTTTTTGAAGTTTAAGGTAAAAAGTTCGTTTTTTTTGGTAATTTTTAAGGTTTTGAACATGACTAAAGGTGCGGAAATGCTTCCAGAATCTAAACGGGACGTCGGAAAATTATGGTTGATGGCTTAAAAGATAGGTATTGAATAGAGTTACCTGACCTATAAAATGCTTCCAGAATCTAAACGGGATGTCGGAAAATTATGGTTGATGGCTTAAAAGATAGGTATTGAATAGGGTTACCTGCCCTAAAAATTTCAGGGTTACCACTTTCCGGGATCAATTTTTTTTTTTGAAGTTTAATGTAAAAAGTTCGATTTTTTTTTATAATTTTTAAGGTTTTGAACATGACTAAAGGTGCGGAAATGCTTCCAGAATCTAAACGGGACGTCGGAAAATTATGGTTGATAGCTTCAAAGATGGGTATTGAATAGGATTACCTGCCCTAAAAATTTCAGGGTTACTACTTTCCGGGATCAATTTTTTTTTGAAGTTTAAGGTAAAAAGTTCGATTTTTTTTTTGTAATTTTTAAGGTTTTGAACATGACTAAAGGTGCGGAAATGCTTCCAGAATCTAAACGGGACGTCGGAAAATTATCGTTGATAGCTTTAAAGATAGGTATTGAATAGCATTACCTGCCCTAAAAATTTCAGGGTTACCACTTTCCGGGATCAATTTTTTTTTTTTGAAGTTTAAGGTAAAAAGTTCGATTTTTTTTTTGTAATTTTTAAGGTTTTGAACATGACTAAAGGTGCGGAAATTCTTCCAGAATCTATACGGGACGTCGGAAAATTATGGTTGATGGCTTAAAAGATAGGTATTGAATAGTGTTACCTGCCCTATAAAATGCTTCCAGAATCTAAACGGGACGTCGGAAATTTATCGTTAATAGCTTTAAAGATAGGTATTGAATAGGATTACCTGCCCTAAAAATTTCAGGGTTACCACTTTCCGGGATCAATTTTTTTTTGAAGTTTAAGGTAAAAAGTTCGATTTTTTTTGTAATTTTTAAGGTTTTGAACATGACTAAAGGTGCGGAAATTCTTCCAGAATCTAAACGGGACGTCGGAAAATTATGGTTGATGGCTTAAAAGATAGGTATTGAATAGGGTTACCTGCCCTATAAAATGCTTCCAGAATCTAAACGGGACGTCGGACAATTTTGGTTGATGGCTTGAAAGATTGGTATTGAATAGGGTTACCTGCCCTAAAAATTTCAGGGTTACCACTTTCCGGGATCAATTTTTTTTTTTTTGAAGTTTAAGGTAAAAAGTTCGATTTTTTTTTTGTAATTTTTAAGGTTTTGAACATGACTAAAGGTGCGGAAATGCTTCCGGAATCTAAACGGGACGTCGGAAAATTATGGTTGATGGCTTAAAAGATAGGTATTGAATAGGGTTACCTGCTTTAAAAATTTCAGGGTTACCACTTTCCGGGATCACTTTTTTTTTTTAAGTTTAAGGTAATAAATTCGATTTTTTTTGTAATTTTTAAGGTTTTGAACATGACTAAAGGTGCGGAAATGCTTCCAGAATCTAAACGGGACGTCGGAAAATTATGGTTGATGGCTTTAAAGATAGGTATTGCATAGGGTTACCTGCCCTTAAAATTTCAGGGTTACCACTTCCCGGGATCAATTTTTTTTTTTGAAGTTTAAGGTAAAAAGTTCGATTTTTTTTTGTAATTTATAAGGTTTTGAACATGACTAAAGGTGCGGAAATGCTTCCAGAATCTAAACGGGACGTCGGAAAATTATCGTTGATAGCTTTAAAGATAGGTATTGAATAGGATTACCTGCCCTAAAAATTTCAGGGTTACCATTTTCCGGGATCAATTTTTTTTTTTGAAGTTTAAGGTAAAAAGTTCGATTTTTTTTTGTAATTTTTAAGGTTTTGAACATGACTAAAGGTGCGGAAATTCTTCCAGAATCTAAACGGGACGTCGGAAAATTTTGGTTGATGGCTTAAAAGATAGGTATTGAATAGGATTACCTTCCCTAAAAATTTCAGGGTTACCACTTTCCGGGATCAATTTTTTTTTTGAAGTTTAAGGTAAAAAGTTCGATTTTTTTTGTAATTTTTAAGGTTTTGAACATGACTAAAGGTGCGGAAATGCTTCCAGAATCTAAACGGGACGTCGGAAAATTATGGTTGATGGCTTAAAAGATAGGTATTGAATAGGGTTACCTGCCCTATAAAATGCTTCCAGAATCTAAACGGGACGTCGGACAATTTTGGTTGATGGCTTGAAAGATTGGTATTGAATAGGGTTACCTGCCCTAAAAATTTCAGGGTTACCACTTTCCAGGATCAATTTTTTTTTTTGAAGTTTAAGGTAAAAAGTTCGATTTTTTTTTGTAATTTTTAAGGTTTTGAAAATGACTAAAGGTGCGGAAATGCTTCCAGAATCTAAACGGGACGTCGGAAAATTATCGTTGATAGCTTTAAAGATAGGTATTGAATAGGGTTACCTGCCCTAAAAATTTCAGGGTTACCACTTTCCGGGATCAATTTTTTTTAAGTTTAAGGTAAAAAGTTCGATTTTTTTTGTAATTTTTAAGGTTTTGAACATGACTAAAGGTGCGGAAATGCTTCCAGAATCTAAACGGGACGTCGGAAAATTATCGTTGATAGCTTTAAAGATAGGTATTGAATAGCATTACCTGCCCTAAAAATTTCAGGGTTACCACTTTCCGGGATCAATTTTTTTTTTTTGAAGTTTAAGGTAAAAAGTTCGATTTTTTTTTGTAATTTTTAAGGTTTTGAACATGACTAAAGGTGCGGAAATTCTTCCAGAATCTATACGGGACGTCGGAAAATTATGGTTGATGGCTTAAAAGATAGGTATTGAATAGGGTTACCTGCCCTATAAAATGCTTCCAGAATCTAAACAAGACGTCGGAAATTTATCGTTGATAGCTTTAAAGATAGGTATTGAATAGGATTACCTGCCCTAAAAATTTCAGGGTTACTTCTTTCCGAGATCAATTTTTTTTTTGAAGTTTAATGTAAAAAGTTCGATTTTTTTTGTAATTTTTAAGGTTTTGAACATGACTAAAGGTGCGGAAATGCTTCCAGAATCTAAACGGGACGTCGGAAAATTATGATTGATGGCTTAAAAGATAGGTATTGAATAGGGTTACCTGCCCTAAAAATTTCAGCGTTACCACTCTCCGGGATCAATTTTTTTTTTTGAAGTTTAAGGTAAAAAGTTCCATTTTTTTTGCAATTTTTAAGGTCTTGCACATGACTAAAGGTGCGGAAATGCTTCCAGAATCTTAACGGGACGTCGGAAAATTATGGTTGATGGCTTAAAAGATAGGTATTGAATAGAGTTACCTGACCTATAAAATGCTTCCAGAATCTAAACGGGATGTCGGAAAATTATGGTTGATGGCTTAAAAGATAGGTATTGAATAGGGTTACCTGCCCTATAAAATGCTTCCAGAATCTAAACGGGACGTCGGACAATTTTGGTTGATGGCTTGAAAGATTGGTATTGAATAGGGTTACCTGCCCTAAAAATTTCAGGGTTACCACTTTCCAGGATCAATTTTTTTTTTTGAAGTTTAAGGTAAAAAGTTCGATTTTTTTTTGTAATTTTTAAGGTTTTGAACATGACTAAAGGTGCGGAAATGCTTCCAGAATCTAAACGGGACGTCGGAAAATTATCGTTGATAGCTTTAAAGATAGGTATTGAATAGGGTTACCTGCCCTAAAAATTTCAGGGTTACCACTTTCCGGGATCAATTTTTTTTAAGTTTAAGGTAAAAAGTTCGATTTTTTTTGTAATTTTTAAGGTTTTGAACATGACTAAAGGTGCGGAAATGCTTTCAGAATCTAAACGAGACGTCGGAAAATTATGGTTGATGGCTTAAAAGATAGGTATTGAATAGGGATACCTGCCCTAAAAATTTCAGGGTTACCACTTTCCGGGATCAATTTTTTTTTTTAAGTTTAAGGTAAAAAGTTCGATTTTTTTTTGTAATTTTTAAGGTTTTGAACATGACTAAGGCTGCGGAAATTCTTCCAGAATCTAAACGGGACGTCGGAAAATTATGGTTGATGGCTTAAAAGATAGGTATTGCATAGGGTTACCTGCCCTAAAAATGTCAGGGTTACCACTCCCCGGGATCAATTTTTTTTTTTGAAGTTTAAGGTAAAAAGTTCGATTTTTTTTTGTAATTTTTAAGGTTTTGAACATGACTAAAGGTGCGGAAATGCTTTCAGAATCTAAACGGGACGTCGGAAAATTATGGTTGATGGCTTAAAAGATAGGTATTGAATAGGGTTACCTGCCCTAAAAATTTCAGGGTTACCACTTTCCGGGATCAATTTTTTTTTTTAAGTTTAAGGTAAAAAGTTCGATTTTTTTTTGTAATTTTTAAGGTTTTGAACATGACTAAAGGTGCGGAAATGCTTCCAGAATCTAAACGGGACGTCGCAAAATTATGGTTGATAGCTTCAAAGATGGGTATTGAATAGGATTACCTGCCCTAAAAATTTCAGGGTTACTACTTTCCGGGATCAATTTTTTTTTGAAGTTTAAGGTAAAAAGTTCGATTTTTTTTTTGTAATTTTTAAGGTTTTGAACATGACTAAAGGTGCGGAAATGCTTCCAGAATCTAAACGGGACGTCGGAAAATTATTGTTGATAACTTTAAAGATAGGTATTGAATAGGATTACCTGCCCTAAAAATTTCAGGGTTACCACTTTCCGGGATCAATTTTTTTTTTTTAAGTTTAAGGTAAAAAGTTCGATATTTTTTTGTAATTTTTAAGGTTTTGAACATGACTAAAGGTGCGGAAATTCTTCCAGAATCTAAACGGGACGTCGGAAAATTATGGTTGATGGCTTAAAAGATAGGTATTGAATAGGGTTACCTGCCCCATAAAATGCTTCCAGAATCTAAACGGGACGTCGGACAATTTTGGTTGATGGCTTAAAAGATAGGTATTGAATGGGGTTACCTGCCCTTAAAATTTCAGGGTTACCACTCCCCGGGATCAATTTTTTTTTTTAAGTTTAAGGTAAAAAGTTCGATTTTTTTTTGTAATTTTTAAGGTTTTGAACATGACTAAAGGTGCGGAAATGCTTCCAGAATCTAAACGGGACGTCGGAAAATTATGGTTGATAGCTTCAAAGATAGGTATTGAATAGGATTACCTGCCCTAAAAATTTCAGGGTTACCACTTTCCGGGATCAATTTTTTTTTTTGAAGTTTAAGGTAAAAAATTCGATTTTTTTTGTAATTTTTAAGGTTTTGAACATGACTAAAGGTGCGGAAATGCTTCCAGAATCTTAACGGGACGTCGGAAAATTATGGTTGATGGCTTAAAAGATAGGTATTGAATAGTGTTACCTGCCCTATAAAATGCTTCCAGAATCTAAACGGGACGTCGGAAATTTATCGTTGATAGCTTTAAAGATAGGTATTGAATAGGATTACCTGCCCTAAAAATTTCAGGGTTACCACTTTCCGGGATCAATTTTTTTTTGAAGTTTAAGGTAAAAAGTTCGATTTTTTTTGTAATTTTTAAGGTTTTGAACATGACTAAAGGTGCGGAAATTCTTCCAGAATCTAAACGGGACGTCGGAAAATTATGGTTGATGGCTTAAAAGATAGGTATTGAATAGGGTTACCTGCCCTATAATATGCTTCCAGAATCTAAACGGGACGTCGGACAATTTTGGTTGATGGCTTGAAAGATTGGTATTGAATAGGGTTACCTGCCCTAAAAATTTCAGGGTTACCACTTTCCGGGATCAATTTTTTTTTTTTTGAAGTTTAAGGTAAAAAGTTCGATTTTTTTTTGTAATTTTTAAGGTTTTGAACATGACTAAAGGTGCGGAAATGCTTCCGGAATCTAAACGGGACGTCGGAAAATTATGGTTGATGGCTTAAAAGATAGGTATTGAATAGGGTTACCAGCTTTAAAAATTTCAGGGTTACCACTTTCCGGGATCAATTTTTTTTTTTTAAGTTTAAGGTAATAAGTTCGATTTTTTTTGTAATTTTTAAGGTTTTGAACATGACTAAAGGTGCGGAAATGCTTCCAGAATCTAAACGGGACGTCGGAAAATTATGGTTGATGGCTTAAAAGATAGGTATTGAATAGGGTTACCTGCCCTAAAAATTTCAGGGTTACCACTTCCCGGGATCAATTTTTTTTTTGAAGTTTAAGGTAAAAAGTTCGATTTTTTTTGTAATTTTTAAGGTTTTGAACATGACTAAAGGTGCGGAAATGCTTCCAGAATCTAAACGGGACTTCGGAAAATTATCGTTGATAGCTTTAAAGATAGGTATTGAATAGGATTACCTGCCCTAAAAATTTCAGGGTTACCACTTTCCGGGATCAATTTTTTTTTTTGAAGTTTAAGGTAAAAAGTTCGATTTTTTTTTGTAATTTTTAAGGTTTTGAACATGACTAAAGGTGCGGAAAATCTTCCAGAATCTAAACGGGACGTCGGAAAATTATGGTTGATGGCTTAAAAGATAGGTATTGAATAGGGTTACCTGCCCTATAAAATGCTTCCAGAATCTAAACGGGACGTCGGACAATTTTGGTTGATGGCTTAAAAGATAGGTATTGAATAGGGTTACCTGCCCTATAAAATGCTTCCAGAATCTAAACGGGACGTCGGACAATTTTGGTTGATGGCTTAAAAGATAGGTATTGAATAGGATTACCTGCCCTAAAAATTTCAGGGTTACCACTTTCCGGGATCAATTTTTTTTTTTAAGTTTAAGGTAAAAAGTTCGATTTTTTTTGTAATTTTTAAGGTTTTGAACATGACTAAAGGTGCGGAAATGCTTCCAGAATCTAAACGGGACGTCGGAAAATTATGGTTGATAGCTTCAAAGATAGGTATTAAATGGGATTACCTGCCCTAAATATTTCAGGGTTACCACTTTCCGGGATCAATTTTTTTTTTGAAGTTTAAGGTAAAAAGTTCGATTTTTTTTTGTAATTTTTAAGGTTTTGAACATGACTAAAGGTGCGGAAATGCTTCCAGAATCTAAACGGGACGTCGGAAAATTATCGTTGATAGCTTTAAAGATAGGTGTTGAATAGGATTACCTGCCCTAAAAATTTCAGGGTTACCATTTTCCGGGATCAATTTTTTTTTTTGAAGTTTAAGGTAAAAAGTTCGATTTTTTTTGTAATTTTTAAGGTTTTGAACATGACTAAAGGTGCGGAAATTCTTCCAGAATCTAAACGGGACGTCGGAAAATTATGGTTGATGGCTTAAAAGATAGGTATTGAATAGGGTTACCTGCCCTATAAAATGCTTCCAGAATCTAAACGGGACGTCGGAAAATTTTGGTTGATAGCTTCAAAGATAGGTATTGAATAGGATTACCTTCCCTAAAAATTTCAGGGTTACCACTTTCCGGGATCAATTTTTTTTTTTGAAGTTTAAGGTAAAAAGTTCGATTTTTTTTGTAATTTTTAAGGTTTTGAACATGACTAAAGGTGCGGAAATGCTTCCAGAATCTAAACGGGACGTCGGAAAATTATGGTTGATGGCTTAAAAGATAGGTATTGAATAGGGTTACCTGCCCTATAAAATGCTTCCAGAATCTAAACGGGACGTCGGACAATTTTGGATGATGGCTTGAAAGATTGGTATTGAATAGGGTTACCTGCCCTAAAAATTTCAGGGTTACCACTTTCCGGGATCAATTTTTTTTTTGAAGTTTAAGGTAAAAAGTTCGATTTTTTTTTGTAATTTTTAAGGTTTTGAACATGACTAAAGGTGCGGAAATGCTTCCAGAATCTAAACGGGACGTCGGAAAATTATCGTTGATAGCTTTAAAGATAGGTATTGAATAGGGTTACCTGCCCTAAAAATTTCAGGGTTACCACTTTCCGGGATCAATTTTTTTTAAGTTTAAGGTAAAAAGTTCGATTTTTTTTGTAATTTTTAAGGTTTTGAACATGACTAAAGGTGCGGAAATGCTTCCAGAATCTAAACGGGACGTCGGAAATTTATCGTTGATAGCTTTAAAGATAGGTATTGAATAGGATTACCTGCCCTAAAAATTTCAGGGTTACCACTTTCCGGGATCAATTTTTTTTTTTTTGAAGTTTAAGGTAAAAAGTTCGATTTTTTTTTGTAATTTTTAAGGTTTTGAACATGACTAAAGGTGCGGAAATTCTTCCAGAATCTATACGGGACGTCGGAAAATTATGGTTGATGGCTTAAAAGATAGGTATTGAATAGTGTTACCTGCCCTATAAAATGCTTCCAGAATCTAAACGGGACGTCGGAAATTTATCGTTAATAGCTTTAAAGATAGGTATTGAATAGGATTACCTGCCCTAAAAATTTCAGGGTTACCACTTTCCGGGATCAATTTTTTTTTGAAGTTTAAGGTAAAAAGTTCGATTTTTTTTGTAATTTTTAAGGTTTTGAACATGACTAAAGGTGCGGAAATTCTTCCAGAATCTAAACGGGACGTCGGAAAATTATGGTTGATGGCTTAAAAGATAGGTATTGAATAGGGTTACCTGCCCTATAAAATGCTTCCAGAATCTAAACGGGACGTCGGACAATTTTGGTTGATGGCTTGAAAGATTGGTATTGAATAGGGTTACCTGCCCTAAAAATTTCAGGGTTACCACTTTCCGGGATCAATTTTTTTTTTTTTGAAGTTTAAGGTAAAAAGTTCGATTTTTTTTTGTAATTTTTAAGGTTTTGAACATGACTAAAGGTGCGGAAATGCTTCCGGAATCTAAACGGGACGTCGGAAAATTATGGTTGATGGCTTAAAAGATAGGTATTGAATAGGGTTACCTGCTTTAAAAATTTCAGGGTTAGCACTTTCCGGGATCACTTTTTTTTTTTTAAGTTTAAGGTAATAAGTTCGATTTTTTTTGTAATTTTTAAGGTTTTGAACATGACTAAAGGTGCGGAAATGCTTCCAGAATCTAAACGGGACGTCGGAAAATTATGGTTGATGGCTTAAAAGATAGGTATTGAATAGGGTTACCTGCCCTTAAAATTTCAGGGTTACCACTTCCCGGGATCAATTTTTTTTTTTGAAGTTTAAGGTAAAAAGTTCGATTTTTTTTGTAATTTTTAAGGTTTTGAACATGACTAAAGGTGCGGAAATGCTTCCAGAATCTAAACGGGACGTCGGAAAATTATCGTTGATAGCTTTAAAGATAGGTATTGAATAGGATTACCTGCCCTAAAAATTTCAGGGTTACCACTTTCCGGGATCAATTTTTTTTTTGAAGTTTAAGGTAAAAAGTTCGATTTTTTTTTGTAATTTTTAAGGTTTTGAACATGACTAAAGGTGCGGAAAATCTTCCAGAATCTAAACGGGACGTCGGAAAATTATGGTTGATGGCTTAAAAGATAGGTATTGAATAGGGTTACCTGCCCTATAAAATGCTTCCAGAATCTAAACGGGACGTCGGACAATTTTGGTTGATGGCTTAAAAGATAGGTATTGAATAGGGTTACCTGCCCTAAAAATTTCAGGGTTACCACTTTCCGGGATCAATTTTTTTTTTAAGTTTAAGGTAAAAAGTTCGATTTTTTTTGTAATTTTTAAGGTTTTGAACATGACTAAGGGTGCGGACGTCGGAAAATTATGGTTGATAGCTTCAAAGATAGGTATTAAATGGGATTACCTGCCCTAAAAATTTCAGGGTTACCACTTTCCGGGATCAATTTTTTTTTTTGAAGTTTAAGGTAAAAAGTTCGATTTTTTTTTGTAATTTATAAGGTTTTGAACATGACTAAAGGTGCGGAAATGCTTCCAGAATCTAAACGGGACGTCGGAAAATTATCGTTGATAGCTTTAAAGATAGGTATTGAATAGGATTACCTGCCCTAAAAATTTCAGGGTTACCATTTTCCGGGATCAATTTTTTTTTTTTGAAGTTTAAGGTAAAAAGTTCGATTTTTTTTGTAATTTTTAAGGTTTTGAACATGACTAAAGGTGCGGAAATTCTTCCAGAATCTAAACGGGACGTCGGAAAATTATGGTTGATGGCTTAAAAGATAGGTATTGAATAGGGTTACCTGCCCTATAAAATGCTTCCAGAATCTAAACGGGACGTCGGAAAATTTTGGTTGATGGCTTAAAAGATAGGTATTGAATAGGGTTACCTGCCCTAAAAAATTCAGGGTTACCACTTTCCGGGATCAATTTTTTTTTTTTAAGTTTAAGGTAAAAAGTTCGATTTTTTTTTGTAATTTTTAAGGTTTTGAACATGACTAAAGGTGCGGAAATGCTTCCAGAATCTAAACGGGACGTCGGAAAATTTTGGTTGATAGCTTCAAAGATAGGTATTGAATAGGATTACCTTCCCTAAAAATTTCAGGGTTACCACTTTCCGGGATCAATTTTTTTTTTGAAGTTTAAGGTAAAAAGTTCGATTTTTTTTGTAATTTTTAAGGTTTTGAACATGACTAAAGGTGCGGAAATGCTTCCAGAATCTAAACGGGACGTCGGACAATTTTGGTTGATGGCTTGAAAGATTGGTATTGAATAGGGTTACCTGCCCTAAAAATTTCAGGGTTACCACTTTCCAGGATCAATTTTTTTTTTTGAAGTTTAAGGTAAAAAGTTCGATTTTTTTTTGTAATTTTTAAGGTTTTGAACATGACTAAAGGTGCGGAAATGCTTCCAGAATCTAAACGGGACGTCGGAAAATTATCGTTGATAGCTTTAAAGATAGGTATTGAATAGGGTTACCTGCCCTAAAAATTTCAGGGTTACCACTTTCCGGGATCAATTTTTTTTAAGTTTAAGGTAAAAAGTTCGATTTTTTTTGTAATTTTTAAGGTTTTGAACATGACTAAAGGTGCGGAAATGCTTCCAGAATCTAAACGGGACGTCGGAAAATTATCGTTGATAGCTTTAAAGATAGGTATTGAATAGCATTACCTGCCCTAAAAATTTCAGGGTTACCACTTTCCGGGATCAATTTTTTTTAAGTTTAAGGTAAAAAGTTCGATTTTTTTTGTAATTTTTAAGGTTTTGAACATGACTAAAGGTGCGGAAATGCTTCCAGAATCTAAACGGGACGTCGGAAAATTATCGTTGATAGCTTTAAAGATAGGTATTGAATAGCATTACCTGCCCTAAAAATTTCAGGGTTACCACTTTCCGGGATCAATTTTTTTTTTTTTGAAGTTTAAGGTAAAAAGTTCGATTTTTTTTTGTAATTTTTAAGGTTTTGAACATGACTAAAGGTGCGGAAATTCTTCCAGAATCTATACGGGACGTCGGAAAATTATGGTTGATGGCTTAAAAGATAGGTATTGAATAGTGTTACCTGCCCTATAAAATGCTTCCAGAATCTAAACGGGACGTCGGAAATTTATCGTTAATAGCTTTAAAGATAGGTATTGAATAGGATTACCTGCCCTAAAAATTTCAGGGTTACCACTTTCCGGGATCAATTTTTTTTTGAAGTTTAAGGTAAAAAGTTCGATTTTTTTTGTAATTTTTAAGGTTTTGAACATGACTAAAGGTGCGGAAATTCTTCCAGAATCTAAACGGGACGTCGGAAAATTATGGTTGATGGCTTAAAAGATAGGTATTGAATAGGGTTACCTGCCCTATAAAATGCTTCCAGAATCTAAACGGGACGTCGGACAATTTTGGTTGATGGCTTGAAAGATTGGTATTGAATAGGGTTACCTGCCCTAAAAATTTCAGGGTTACCACTTTCCGGGATCAATTTTTTTTTTTTTGAAGTTTAAGGTAAAAAGTTCGATTTTTTTTTTGTAATTTTTAAGGTTTTGAACATGACTAAAGGTGCGGAAATGCTTCCGGAATCTAAACGGGACGTCGGAAAATTATGGTTGATGGCTTAAAAGATAGGTATTGAATAGGGTTACCTGCTTTAAAAATTTCAGGGTTACCACTTTCCGGGATCACTTTTTTTTTTTAAGTTTAAGGTAATAAGTTCGATTTTTTTTGTAATTTTTAAGGTTTTGAACATGACTAAAGGTGCGGAAATGCTTCCAGAATCTAAACGGGACGTCGGAAAATTATGGTTGATGGCTTAAAAGATAGGTATTGAATAGGGTTACCTGCCCTTAAAATTTCAGGGTTACCACTTCCCGGGATCAATTTTTTTTGTAATTTTTAAGGTTTTGAACATGACTAAAGGTGCGGAAATGCTTCCAGAATCTAAACGGGACGTCGGAAAATTATCGTTGATAGCTTTAAAGATAGGTATTGAATAGGATTACCTGCCCTAAAAATTTCAGGGTTACCACTTTCCGGGATCAATTTTTTTTTTGAAGTTTAAGGTAAAAAGTTCGATTTTTTTTTGTAATTTTTAAGGTTTTGAACATGACTAAAGGTGCGGAAAATCTTCCAGAATCTAAACGGGACGTCGGAAAATTATGGTTGATGGCTTAAAAGATAGGTATTGAATAGGGTTACCTGCCCTATAAAATGCTTCCAGAATCTAAACGGGACGTCGGACAATTTTGGTTGATGGCTTAAAAGATAGGTATTGAATAGGGTTACCTGCCCTAAAAATTTCAGGGTTACCACTTTCCGGGATCAATTTTTTTTTTTAAGTTTAAGGTAAAAAGTTCGATTTTTTTTGTAATTTTTAAGGTTTTGAACATGACTAAAGGTGCGGACGTCGGAAAATTATGGTTGATAGCTTCAAAGATAGGTATTAAATGGGATTACCTGCCCTAAAAATTTCAGGGTTACCACTTTCCGGGATCAATTTTTTTTTTTGAAGTTTAAGG
The DNA here is from genome assembly GCA_946251815.1 of Dasysyrphus albostriatus. NCBI lineage: Eukaryota > Metazoa > Arthropoda > Insecta > Diptera > Syrphidae > Dasysyrphus > Dasysyrphus albostriatus. The sequence continues at coordinate 226,900,137 of OX276335.1, forward strand.
TAAAAAGTTCGATTTTTTTTTGTAATTTATAAGGTTTTGAACATGACTAAAGGTGCGGAAATGCTTCCAGAATCTAAACGGGACGTCGGAAAATTATCGTTGATAGCTTTAAAGATAGGTATTGAATAGGATTACCTGCCCTAAAAATTTCAGGGTTACCATTTTCCGGGATCAATTTTTTTTTTTGAAGTTTAAGGTAAAAAGTTCGATTTTTTTTGTAATTTTTAAGGTTTTGAACATGACTAAAGGTGCGGAAATTCTTCCAGAATCTAAACGGGACGTCGGAAAATTATGGTTGATGGCTTAAAAGATAGGTATTGAATAGGGTTACCTGCCCTATAAAATGCTTCCAGAATCTAAACGGGACGTCGGAAAATTTTGGTTGATGGCTTAAAAGATAGGTATTGAATAGGGTTACCTGCCCTATAAAATTCAGGGTTACCACTTTCCGGGATCAATTTTTTTTTTTTAAGTTTAAGGTAAAAAGTTCGATTTTTTTTTGTAATTTTTAAGGTTTTGAACATGACTAAAGGTGCGGAAATGCTTCCAGAATCTAAACGGGACGTCGGAAAATTTTGGTTGATAGCTTCAAAGATAGGTATTGAATAGGATTACCTTCCCTAAAAATTTCAGGGTTACCACTTTCCGGGATCAATTTTTTTTTTGAAGTTTAAGGTAAAAAGTTCGATTTTTTTTGTAATTTTTAAGGTTTTGAACATGACTAAAGGTGCGGAAATGCTTCCAGAATCTAAACGGGACGTCGGAAAATTATGGTTGATGGCTTAAAAGATAGGTATTGAATAGGGTTACCTGCCCTATAAAATGCTTCCAGAATCTAAACGGGACGTCGGACAATTTTGGTTGATGGCTTGAAAGATTGGTATTGAATAGGGTTACCTGCCCTAAAAATTTCAGGGTTACCACTTTCCAGGATCAATTTTTTTTTTTTGAAGTTTAAGGTAAAAAGTTCGATTTTTTTTTGTAATTTTTAAGGTTTTGAACATGACTAAAGGTGCGGAAATGCTTCCAGAATCTAAACGGGACGTCGGAAAATTATCGTTGATAGCTTTAAAGATAGGTATTGAATAGGGTTACCTGCCCTAAAAATTTCAGGGTTACCACTTTCCGGGATCAATTTTTTTTAAGTTTAAGGTAAAAAGTTCGATTTTTTTTTGTAATTTTTAAGGTTTTGAACATGACTAAAGGTGCGGAAATGCTTCCAGAATCTAAACGGGACGTCGGAAAATTATCGTTGATAGCTTTAAAGATAGGTATTGAATAGCATTACCTGCCCTAAAAATTTCAGGGTTACCACTTTCCGGGATCAATTTTTTTTTTTTTGAAGTTTAAGGTAAAAAGTTCGATTTTTTTTTGTAATTTTTAAGGTTTTGAACATGACTAAAGGTGCGGAAATTCTTCCAGAATCTATACGGGACGTCGGAAAATTATGGTTGATGGCTTAAAAGATAGGTATTGAATAGGGTTACCTGCCCTATAAAATGCTTCCAGAATCTAAACAAGACGTCGGAAATTTATCGTTGATAGCTTTAAAGATAGGTATTGAATAGGATTACCTGCCCTAAAAATTTCAGGGTTACTTCTTTCCGAGATCAATTTTTTTTTTGAAGTTTAATGTAAAAAGTTCGATTTTTTTTGTAATTTTTAAGGTTTTGAACATGACTAAAGGTGCGGAAATGCTTCCAGAATCTAAACGGGACGTCGGAAAATTATGATTGATGGCTTAAAAGATAGGTATTGAATAGGGTTACCTGCCCTAAAAATTTCAGGGTTACCACTCTCCGGGATCAATTTTTTTTTTTGAAGTTTAAGGTAAAAAGTTCCATTTTTTTTGCAATTTTTAAGGTCTTGCACATGACTAAAGGTGCGGAAATGCTTCCAGAATCTTAACGGGACGTCGGAAAATTATGGTTGATGGCTTAAAAGATAGGTATTGAATAGAGTTACCTGACCTATAAAATGCTTCCAGAATCTAAACGGGATGTCGGAAAATTATGGTTGATGGCTTAAAAGATAGGTATTGAATAGGGTTACCTGCCCTAAAAATTTCAGGGTTACCACTTTCCGGGATCAATTTTTTTTTTTGAAGTTTAATGTAAAAAGTTCGATTTTTTTTTGTAATTTTTAAGGTTTTGAACATGACTAAAGGTGCGGAAATGCTTCCAGAATCTAAATGGGACGTCGGAAAATTATGGTTGATGGCTTAAAAGATAGGTATTGAATAGGGTTACCTGCCCTAAAAATTTCAGGGTTACCACTCTCCGGGATCAATTTTTTTTTTTTAAAGTTTAAGGTAAACAGTTCCATTTTTTTTGCAATTTTTAAGGTTTTGCACATGACTAAAGGTGCGGAAATGCTTCCAGAATCTAAACACGACGTTGGAAAATTATTGTTGATGGCTTAAAAGATAGGTATTGAATAGGGTTACCTGCCCAAAAAATTTCAGGGTTACCACTTTCCGGGATCAATTTTTTTTTTTGAAGTTTAAGGTAAAAAGTTCGTTTTTTTTGGTAATTTTTAAGGTTTTGAACATGACTAAAGGTGCGGAAATGCTTCCAGAATCTAAACGGGACGTCGGAAAATTATCGTTGATAGCTTTAAAGATAGGTATTGAATAGGGTTACCTGCCCTAAAAATTTCAGGGTTACCACTTTCCGGGATCAATTTTTTTTTAAGTTTAAGGTAAAAAGTTCGATTTTTTTTGTAATTTTTAAGGTTTTGAACATGACTAAAGGTGCGGAAATGCTTCCAGAATCTAAACGGGACGTCGGAAAATTATCGTTGATAGCTTTAAAGATAGGTATTGAATAGCATTACCTGCCCTAAAAATTTCAGGGTTACCACTTTCCGGGATCAATTTTTTTTTTTTGAAGTTTAAGGTAAAAAGTTCGATTTTTTTTTGTAATTTTTAAGGTTTTGAACATGACTAAAGGTGCGGAAATTCTTCCAGAATCTATACGGGACGTCGGAAAATTATGGTTGATGGCTTAAAAGATAGGTATTGAATAGTGTTACCTGCCCTATAAAATGCTTCCAGAATCTAAACGGGACGTCGGAAATTTATCGTTAATAGCTTTAAAGATAGGTATTGAATAGGATTACCTGCCCTAAAAATTTCAGGGTTACCACTTTCCGGGATCAATTTTTTTTTGAAGTTTAAGGTAAAAAGTTCGATTTTTTTTGTAATTTTTAAGGTTTTGAACATGACTAAAGGTGCGGAAATTCTTCCAGAATCTAAACGGGACGTCGGAAAATTATGGTTGATGGCTTAAAAGATAGGTATTGAATAGGGTTACCTGCCCTATAAAATGCTTCCAGAATCTAAACGGGACGTCGGACAATTTTGGTTGATGGCTTGAAAGATTGGTATTGAATAGGGTTACCTGCCCTAAAAATTTCAGGGTTACCACTTTCCGGGATCAATTTTTTTTTTTTTTGAAGTTTAAGGTAAAAAGTTCGATTTTTTTTTTGTAATTTTTAAGGTTTTGAACATGACTAAAGGTGCGGAAATGCTTCCGGAATCTAAACGGGACGTCGGAAAATTATGGTTGATGGCTTAAAAGATAGGTATTGAATAGGGTTACCTGCTTTAAAAATTTCAGGGTTACCACTTTCCGGGATCACTTTTTTTTTTTTAAGTTTAAGGTAATAAGTTCGATTTTTTTTGTAATTTTTAAGGTTTTGAACATGACTAAAGGTGCGGAAATGCTTCCAGAATCTAAACGGGACGTCGGAAAATTTTGGTTGATAGCTTCAAAGATAGGTATTGAATAGGATTACCTTCCCTAAAAATTTCAGGGTTACCACTTTCCGGGATCAATTTTTTTTTTGAAGTTTAAGGTAAAAAGTTCGATTTTTTTTGTAATTTTTAAGGTTTTGAACATGACTAAAGGTGCGGAAATGCTTCCAGAATCTAAACGGGACGTCGGAAAATTATGGTTGATGGCTTAAAAGATAGGTATTGAATAGGGTTACCTGCCCTTAAAATTTCAGGGTTACCACTTCCCGGGATCAATTTTTTTTTTGAAGTTTAAGGTAAAAAGTTCGATTTTTTTTTGTAATTTATAAGGTTTTGAACATGACTAAAGGTGCGGAAATGCTTCCAGAATCTAAACGGGACGTCGGAAAATTATCGTTGATAGCTTTAAAGATAGGTATTGAATAGGATTACCTGCCCTAAAAATTTCAGGGTTACCATTTTCCGGGATCAATTTTTTTTTTTGAAGTTTAAGGTAAAAAGTTCGATTTTTTTTTGTAATTTTTAAGGTTTTGAACATGACTAAAGGTGCGGAAATTCTTCCAGAATCTAAACGGGACGTCGGAAAATTATGGTTGATGGCTTAAAAGATAGGTATTGAATAGGGTTACCTGCCCTATAAAATGCTTCCAGAATCTAAACGGGACGTCGGAAAATTTTGGTTGATGGCTTAAAAGATAGGTATTGAATAGGGTTACCTGCCCTAAAAAATTCAGGGTTACCACTTTCCGGGATCAATTTTTTTTTTTTAAGTTTAAGGTAAAAAGTTCGATTTTTTTTTGTAATTTTTAAGGTTTTGAACATGACTAAAGGTGCGGAAATGCTTCCAGAATCTAAACGGGACGTCGGAAAATTTTGGTTGATAGCTTCAAAGATAGGTATTGAATAGGATTACCTTCCCTAAAGATTTCAGGGTTACCACTTTCCGGGATCAATTTTTTTTTTGAAGTTTAAGGTAAAAAGTTCGATTTTTTTTGTAATTTTTAAGGTTTTGAACATGACTAAAGGTGCGGAAATGCTTCCAGAATCTAAACGGGACGTCGGAAAATTATGGTTGATGGCTTAAAAGATAGGTATTGAATAGGGTTACCTGCCCTATAAAATGCTTCCAGAATCTAAACGGGACGTCGGACAATTTTGGTTGATGGCTTGAAAGATTGGTATTGAATAGGGTTACCTGCCCTAAAAATTTCAGGGTTACCACTTTCCAGGATCAATTTTTTTTTTTGAAGTTTAAGGTAAAAAGTTCGATTTTTTTTTGTAATTTTTAAGGTTTTGAACATGACTAAAGGTGCGGAAATGCTTCCAGAATCTAAACGGGACGTCGGAAAATTATCGTTGATAGCTTTAAAGATAGGTATTGAATAGGGTTACCTGCCCTAAAAATTTCAGGGTTACCACTTTCCGGGATCAATTTTTTTTAAGTTTAAGGTAAAAAGTTCGATTTTTTTTGTAATTTTTAAGGTTTTGAACATGACTAAAGGTGCGGAAATGCTTCCAGAATCTAAACGGGACGTCGGAAAATTATCGTTGATAGCTTTAAAGATAGGTATTGAATAGCATTACCTGCCCTAAAAATTTCAGGGTTACCACTTTCCGGGATCAATTTTTTTTTTTGAAGTTTAAGGTAAAAAGTTCGATTTTTTTTTGTAATTTTTAAGGTTTTGAACATGACTAAAGGTGCGGAAATTCTTCCAGAATCTATACGGGACGTCGGAAAATTATGGTTGATGGCTTAAAAGATAGGTATTGAATAGGGTTACCTGCCCTATAAAATGCTTCCAGAATCTAAACAAGACGTCGGAAATTTATCGTTGATAGCTTTAAAGATAGGTATTGAATAGGATTACCTGCCCTAAAAATTTCAGGGTTACTTCGTTCCGAGATCAATTTTTTTTTTGAAGTTTAATGTAAAAAGTTCGATTTTTTTTGTAATTTTTAAGGTTTTGAACATGACTAAAGGTGCGGAAATGCTTCCAGAATCTAAACGGGACGTCGGAAAATTATGATTGATGGCTTAAAAGATAGGTATTGAATAGGGTTACCTGCCCTAAAAATTTCAGCGTTACCACTCTCCGGGATCAATTTTTTTTTTTGAAGTTTAAGGTAAAAAGTTCCATTTTTTTTGCAATTTTTAAGGTCTTGCACATGACTAAAGGTGCGGAAATGCTTCCAGAATCTTAACGGGACGTCGGAAAATTATGGTTGATGGCTTAAAAGATAGGTATTGAATAGAGTTACCTGACCTATAAAATGCTTCCAGAATCTAAACGGGATGTCGGAAAATTATGGTTGATGGCTTAAAAGATAGGTATTGAATAGGGTTACCTGCCCTATAAAATGCTTCCAGAATCTAAACGGGACGTCGGACAATTTTGGTTGATGGCTTGAAAGATTGGTATTGAATAGGGTTACCTGCCCTAAAAATTTCAGGGTTACCACTTTCCAGGATCAATTTTTTTTTTTGAAGTTTAAGGTAAAAAGTTCGATTTTTTTTTGTAATTTTTAAGGTTTTGAACATGACTAAAGGTGCGGAAATGCTTCCAGAATCTAAACGGGACGTCGGAAAATTATCGTTGATAGCTTTAAAGATAGGTATTGAATAGGGTTACCTGCCCTAAAAATTTCAGGGTTACCACTTTCCGGGATCAATTTTTTTTAAGTTTAAGGTAAAAAGTTCGATTTTTTTTGTAATTTTTAAGGTTTTGAACATGACTAAAGGTGCGGAAATGCTTCCAGAATCTAAACGGGACGTCGGAAAATTATCGTTGATAGCTTTAAAGATAGGTATTGAATAGCATTACCTGCCCTAAAAATTTCAGGGTTACCACTTTCCGGGATCAATTTTTTTTTTTGAAGTTTAAGGTAAAAAGTTCGATTTTTTTTTGTAATTTTTAAGGTTTTGAACATGACTAAAGGTGCGGAAATTCTTCCAGAATCTAAACGGGACGTCGGAAATTTATCGTTAATAGCTTTAAAGATAGGTATTGAATAGGATTACCTGCCCTAAAAATTTCAGGGTTACCACTTTCCGGGATCAATTTTTTTTTGAAGTTTAAGGTAAAAAGTTCGATTTTTTTTGTAATTTTTAAGGTTTTGAACATGACTAAAGGTGCGGAAATTCTTCCAGAATCTAAACGGGACGTCGGAAAATTATGGTTGATGGCTTAAAAGATAGGTATTGAATAGGGTTACCTGCCCTATAAAATGCTTCCAGAATCTAAACGGGACGTCGGACAATTTTGGTTGATGGCTTGAAAGATTGGTATTGAATAGGGTTACCTGCCCTAAAAATTTCAGGGTTACCACTTTCCGGGATCAATTTTTTTTTTTTTGAAGTTTAAGGTAAAAAGTTCGATTTTTTTTTTGTAATTTTTAAGGTTTTGAACATTACTAAAGGTGCGGAAATGCTTCCGGAATCTAAACGGGACGTCGGAAAATTATGGTTGATGGCTTAAAAGATAGGTATTGAATAGGGTTACCTGCTTTAAAAATTTCAGGGTTACCACTTTCCGGGATCACTTTTTTTTTTTTAAGTTTAAGGTAATAAGTTCGATTTTTTTTGTAATTTTTAAGGTTTTGAACATGACTAAAGGTGCGGAAATGCTTCCAGAATCTAAACGGGACGTCGGAAAATTATGGTTGATGGCTTAAAAGATAGGTATTGAATAGGGTTACCTGCCCTTAAAATTTCAGGGTTACCACTTCCCGGGATCATTTTTTTTTTTTTGAAGTTTAAGGTAAAAAGTTCGATTTTTTTTGTAATTTTTAAGGTTTTGAACATGACTAAAGGTGCGGAAATGCTTCCAGAATCTAAACGGGACGTTGGAAAATTATCGTTGATAGCTTTAAAGATAGGTATTGAATAGGATTACCTGCCCTAAAAATTTCAGGGTTACCACTTTCCGGGATCATTTTTTTTTTTGAAGTTTAAGGTAAAAAGTTCGATTTTTTTTTGTAATTTTTAAGGTTTTGAACATGACTAAAGGTGCGGAAAATCTTCCAGAATCTAAACGGGACGTCGGAAAATTATGGTTGATGGCTTAAAAGATAGGTATTGAATAGGGTTACCTGCCCTATAAAATGCTTCCAGAATCTAAACGGGACGTCGGACAATTTTGGTTGATGGCTTAAAAGATAGGTATTGAATAGGGTTACCTGCCCTAAAAATTTCAGGGTTACCACTTTCCGGGATCAATTTTTTTTTTTAAGTTTAAGGTAAAAAGTTCGATTTTTTTTGTAATTTTTAAGGTTTTGAACATGACTAAAGGTGCGGACGTCGGAAAATTATGGTTGATAGCTTCAAAGATAGGTATTAAATGGGATTACCTGCCCTAAAAATTTCAGGGTTACCACTTTCCGGGATCAATTTTTTTTTTTGAAGTTTAAGGTAAAAAGTTCGATTTTTTTTTGTAATTTATAAGGTTTTGAACATGACTAAAGGTGCGGAAATGCTTCCAGAATCTAAACGGGACGTCGGAAAATTATCGTTGATAGCTTTAAAGATAGGTATTGAATAGGATTACCTGCCCTAAAAATTTCAGGGTTACCATTTTCCGGGATCAATTTTTTTTTTTGAAGTTTAAGGTAAAAAGTTCGATTTTTTTTTGTAATTTTTAAGGTTTTGAACATGACTAAAGGTGCGGAAATTCTTCCAGAATCTAAACGGGACGTCGGAAAATTATGGTTGATGGCTTAAAAGATAGGTATTGAATAGGGTTACCTGCCCTATAAAATGCTTCCAGAATCTAAACGGGACGTCGGAAAATTTTGGTTGATGGCTTAAAAGATAGGTATTGAATAGGGTTACCTGCCCTAAAAAATTCAGGGTTACCACTTTCCGGGATCAATTTTTTTTTTTTAAGTTTAAGGTAAAAAGTTCGATTTTTTTTTGTAATTTTTAAGGTTTTGAACATGACTAAAGGTGCGGAAATGCTTCCAGAATCTAAACGGGACGTCGGAAAATTATCGTTGATAGCTTCAAAGATAGGTATTGAATAGGATTACCTTCCCTAAAAATTTCAGGGTTACCACTTTCCGGGATCAATTTTTTTTTTGAAGTTTAAGGTAAAAAGTTCGATTTTTTTTGTAATTTTTAAGGTTTTGAACATGACTAAAGGTGCGGAAATGCTTCCAGAATCTAAACGGGACGTCGGAAAATTATGGTTGATGGCTTAAAAGATAGGTATTGAATAGGGTTACCTGCCCTATAAAATGCTTCCAGAATCTAAACGGGACGTCGGACAATTTTGGTTGATGGCTTGGAAGATTGGTATTGAATAGGGTTACCTGCCCTAAAAATTTCAGGGTTACCACTTTCCAGGATCAATTTTTTTTTTTGAAGTTTAAGGTAAAAAGTTCGATTTTTTTTTGTAATTTTTAAGGTTTTGAACATGACTAAAGGTGCGGAAATGCTTCCAGAATCTAAACGGGACGTCGGAAAATTATTGTTGATAGCTTTAAAGATAGGTATTGAATAGGGTTACCTGCCCCAAAAATTTCAGGGTTACCACTTTCCGGGATCAATTTTTTTTAAGTTTAAGGTAAAAAGTTCGATTTTTTTTGTAATTTTTAAGGTTTTGAACATGACTAAAGGTGCGGAAATGCTTCCAGAATCTAAACGGGACGTCGGAAAATTATCGTTGATAGCTTTAAAGATAGGTATTGAATAGCATTACCTGCCCTAAAAATTTCAGGGTTACCACTTCCCGGGATCAATTTTTTTTTTTTGAAGTTTAAGGTAAAAAGTTCGATTTTTTTTTGTAATTTTTAAGGTTTTGAACATGACTAAAGGTGCGGAAATTCTTCCAGAATCTATACGGGACGTCGGAAAATTATGGTTGATGGCTTAAAAGATAGGTATTGAATAGGGTTACCTGCCCTATAAAATGCTTCCAGAATCTAAACAAGACGTCGGAAATTTATCGTTGATAGCTTTAAAGATAGGTATTGAATAGGATTACCTGCCCTAAAAATTTCAGGGTTACCACTTTCCGGGATCAATTTTTTTTTTGTAGTTTAAGGTAAAAAGTTCGATTTTTTTTGGATTTTTAAGGTTTTGAACATGACTAAAGGTGCGGAAATTCTTCCAGAATCTAAACGGGACGTCGTAAAATTATGGTTGATGGCTTAAAAGATAGGTATTGAATAGGGTTACCTGCCCTATAAAATGCTTCCAGAATCTAAACGGGACGTCGGACAATTTTGGTTGATGGCTTGAAAGATTGGTATTGAATAGGGTTACCTGCCCTAAAAATTTCAGGGTTACCACTTTCCGGGATCAATTTTTTTTTTGAAGTTTAAGGTAAAAAGTTCGATTTTTTTTTGTAATTTTTAAGGTTTTGAACATGACTAAAGGTGCGGAAATGCTTCCAGAATCTAAACGGGACGTCGGAAAATTATCGTTGATAGCTTTAAAGATAGGTATTGAATAGGGTTACCTGCCCTAAAAATTTCAGGGTTACCACTTTCCGGGATCAATTTTTTTTAAGTTTAAGGTAAAAAGTTCGATTTTTTTTGTAATTTTTAAGGTTTTGAACATGACTAAAGGTGCGGAAATGCTTCCAGAATCTAAACGGGACGTCGGAAAATTATGGTTGATGGCTTAAAAGATAGCTATTGAATAGGGTTACCTGCCCTAAAAATTTCAGGGTTACCACTTTCCGGGATCAATTTTTTTTTGAAGTTTAAGGTAAAAAGTTCGATTTTTTTTTGTAATTTTTAAGGTTTTGAACATGACTAAAGGTGCGGAAATGCTTCCAGAATCTAAACGGGACGTCGGAAAATTATCGTTGATAGCTTTAAAGATAGGTATTGAATAGGGTTACCTGCCCTAAAAATTTCAGGGTTACCACTTTCCGGGATCAATTTTTTTTAAGTTTAAGGTAAAAAGTTCGATTTTTTTTTGTAATTTTTAAGGTTTTGAACATGACTAAAGGTGCGGAAATTCTTCCAGAATCTAAACGGGACGTCGGAAAATTATGGTTGATGGCTTAAAAGATAGGTATTGAATAGGGTTACCTGCCCTATAAAATGCTTCCAGAATCTAAACGGGACGTCGGACAATTTTGGTTGATGGCTTAAAAGATAGGTATTGAATAGGGTTACCTGCCCTAAAAATTTCAGGGTTACCACTTTCCGGGATCAATTTTTTTTTTAAGTTTAAGGTAAAAAGTTCGATTTTTTTTGTAATTTTTAAGGTTTTGAACATGACTAAAGGTGCGGAAATGCTTCCAGAATCTAAACGGGACGTCGGAAAATTATCGTTGATGGCTTAAAAGATAGCTATTGAATAGGATTACCTGCCCTAAAAATTTCAGGGTTACCACTTTCAGGGATCAATTTTTTTTTTGAAGTTAAAGGTAAAAAGTTCGATTTTTTTTTGTAATTTTTAAGGTTTTGAACATGACTAAAGGTGCGGAAATGCTTCCAGAATCTAAACGGGACGTCGGAAAATTATGGTTGATAGCTTCAAAGATAGGTATTAAATGGGATTACCTGCCCTAAAAATTTCAGGGTTACCACTTTCCTGGATCAATTTTTTTTTTGAAGTTTAAGGTAAAAAGTTCGATTTTTTTTTGTAATTTTTAAGGTTTTGAACATGACTAAAGGAGCGGAAATGCTTCCAGAATCTAAACGGGACGTCGGAAAATTATCGTTGATAGCTTTAAAGATAGGTATTGAATAGGATTACCTGCCCTAAAAATTTCAGGGTTACCATTTTCCGGGATCAATTTTTTTTTTTGAAGTTTAAGGTAAAAAGTTCGATTTTTTTTTGTAATTTTTAAGGTTTTGAACATGACTAAAGGTGCGGAAATTCTTCCAGAATCTAAACGGGACGTCGGAAAATTATGGTTGATGGCTTAAAAGATAGGTATTGAATAGGGTTACCTGCCCTATAAAATGCTTCCAGAATCTAAACGGGACGTCGGAAAATTTTGGTTGATGGCTTAAAAGATAGGTATTGAATAGGGTTACCTGCCCTAAAAAATTCAGGGTTACCACTTTCCGGGATCAATTTTTTTTTTTAAGTTTAAGGTAAAAAGTTCGATTTTTTTTGTAATTTTTAAGGTTTTGAACATGACTAAAGGTGCGGAAATGCTTCCAGAATCTAAACGGGACGTCGGAAAATTATGGTTGATAGCTTCAAAGATAGGTATTAAATGGGATTACCTGCCCTAAAAATTTCAGGGTTACCACTTTCCGGGATCAATTTTTTTTTTGAAGTTTAAGGTAAAAAGTTCGATTTTTTTTTGTAATTTTTAAGGTTTTGAACATGACTAAAGGTGCGGAAATGCTTCCAGAATCTAAACGGGACGTCGGAAAATTATCGTTGATAGCTTTAAAGATAGGTATTGAATAGGATTACCTGCCCTAAAAATTTCAGGGTTACCATTTTCCGGGATCAATTTTTTTTTTTGAAGTTTAAGGTAAAAAGTTCGATTTTTTTTTGTAATTTTTAAGGTTTTGAACATGACTAAAGGTGCGGAAATTCTTCCAGAATCTAAACGGGACGTCGGAAAATTATGGTTGATGGCTTAAAAGATAGGTATTGAATAGGGTTACCTGCCCTATAAAATGCTTCCAGAATCTAAACGGGACGTCGGAAAATTTTGGTTGATGGCTTAAAAGATAGGTATTGAATAGGGTTACCTGCCCTAAAAAATTCAGGGTTACCACTTTCCGGGATCAATTTTTTTTTTTAAGTTTAAGGTAAAAAGTTCGATTTTTTTTTGTAATTTTTAAGGTTTTGAACATGACTAAAGGTGCGGAAATGCTTCCAGAATCTAAACGGGACGTCGGAAAATTTTGGTTGATAGCTTCAAAGATAGGTATTGAATAGGATTACCTTCCTTAAAAATTTCAGGGTTACCACTTTCCGGGATCAATTTTTTTTTTGAAGTTTAAGGTAAAAAGTTCGATTTTTTTTGTAATTTTTAAGGTTTTGAACATGACTAAAGGTGCGGAAATGCTTCCAGAATCTAAACGGGACGTCGGAAAATTATGGTTGATGGCTTAAAAGATAGGTATTGAATAGGGTTACCTGCCCTATAAAATGCTTCCAGAATCTAAACGGGACGTCGGACAATTTTGGTTGATGGCTTGAAAGATTGGTATTGAATAGGGTTACCTGCCCTAAAAATTTCAGGGTTACCACTTTCCGGGATCAATTTTTTTTTTGAAGTTTAAGGTAAAAAGTTCGATTTTTTTTTGTAATTTTTAAGGTTTTGAACATGACTAAAGGTGCGGAAATGCTTCCAGAATCTAAACGGGACGTCGGAAAATTATCGTTGATAGCTTTAAAGATAGGTATTGAATAGGGTTACCTGCCCTAAAAATTTCAGGGTTACCACTTTCCGGGATCAATTTTTTTTAAGTTTAAGGTAAAAAGTTCGATTTTTTTTGTAATTTTTAAGGTTTTGAACATGACTAAAGGTGCGGAAATGCTTCCAGAATCTAAACGGGACGTCGGAAAATTATCGTTGATAGCTTTAAAGATAGGTATTGAATAGCATTACCTGCCCTAAAAATTTCAGGGTTACCACTTTCCGGGATCAATTTTTTTTTTTTAAGTTTAAGGTAAAAAGTTCGATTTTTTTTTGTAATTTTTAAGGTTTTGAACATGACTAAAGGTGCGGAAATTCTTCCAGAATCTATACGGGACGTCGGAAAATTATGGTTGATGGCTTAAAAGATAGGTATTGAATAGGGTTACCTGCCCTATAAAATGCTTCCAGAATCTAAACAAGACGTCGGAAATTTATCGTTGATAGCTTTAAAGATAGGTATTGAATAGGATTACCTGCCCTAAAAATTTCAGGGTTACCACTTTCCGGGATCAATTTTTTTTTTTGAAGTTTAAGGTAAAAAGTTCGATTTTTTTTGGATTTTTAAGGTTTTGAACATGACTAAAGGTGCGGAAATTCTTCCAGAATCTAAACGGGACGTCGGAAAATTATGGTTGATGGCTTAAAAGATAGGTATTGAATAGGGTTACCTGCCCTATAAAATGCTTCCAGAATCTAAACGGGACGTCGGACAATTTTGGTTGATGGCTTGAAAGATTGGTATTGAATAGGGTTACCTGCCCTAAAAATTTCAGGGTTACCACTTTCCGGGATCAATTTTTTTTTTGAAGTTTAAGGTAAAAAGTTCGATTTTTTTTTGTAATTTTTAAGGTTTTGAACATGACTAAAGGTGCGGAAATGCTTCCAGAATCTAAACGGGACGTCGGAAAATTATCGTTGATAGCTTTAAAGATAGGTATTGAATAGGGTTACCTGCCCTAAAAATTTCAGGGTTACCACTTTCCGGGATCAATTTTTTTTAAGTTTAAGGTAAAAAGTTCGATTTTTTTTGTAATTTTTAAGGTTTTGAACATGACTAAAGGTGCGGAAATGCTTCCAGAATCTAAACGGGACGTCGGAAAATTATGGTTGATGGCTTAAAAGATAGCTATTGAATAGGGTTACCTGCCCTAAAAATTTCAGGGTTACCACTTTCCGGGATCAATTTTTTTTTTGAAGTTTAAGGTAAAAAGTTCGATTTTTTTTTGTAATTTTTAAGGTTTTGAACATGACTAAAGGTGCGGAAATGCTTCCAGAATCTAAACGGGACGTCGGAAAATTATCGTTGATAGCTTTAAAGATAGGTATTGAATAGCATTACCTGCCCTAAAAATTTCAGGGTTACCACTTTCCGGGATCAATTTTTTTTTTTTGAAGTTTAAGGTAAAAAGTTCGATTTTTTTTTGTAATTTTTAAGGTTTTGAACATGACTAAAGGTGCGGAAATTCTTCCAGAATCTAAACGGGACGTCGGAAAATTATGGTTGATGGCTTAAAAGATAGGTATTGAATAGGGTTACCTGCCCTATAAAATGCTTCCAGAATCTAAACGGGACGTCGGACAATTTTGGTTGATGGCTTAAAAGATAGGTATTGAATAGGGTTACCTGCCCTAAAAATTTCAGGGTTACCACTTTCCGGGATCAATTTTTTTTTTAAGTTTAAGGTAAAAAGTTCGATTTTTTTTGTAATTTTTAAGGTTTTGAACATGACTAAAGGTGCGGAAATGCTTCCAGAATCTAAACGGGACGTCGGAAAATTATGGTTGATAGCTTCAAAGATAGGTATTAAATGGGATTACCTGCCCTAAAAATTTCAGGGTTACCACTTTCCGGGATCAATTTTTTTTTTGAAGTTTAAGGTAAAAAGTTCGATTTTTTTTTGTAATTTTTAAGGTTTTGAACATGACTAAAGGTGCGGAAATGCTTCCAGAATCTAAACGGGACGTCGGAAAATTATCGTTGATAGCTTTAAAGATAGGTATTGAATAGGATTACCTGCCCTAAAAATTTCAGGGTTACCATTTTCCGGGATCAATTTTTTTTTTTGAAGTTTAAGGTAAAAAGTTCGATTTTTTTTTGTAATTTTTAAGGTTTTGAACATGACTAAAGGTGCGGAAATTCTTCCAGAATCTTAACGGGACGTCGGAAAATTATGGTTGATGGCTTAAAAGATAGGTATTGAATAGGGTTACCTGCCCTATAAAATGCTTCCAGAATCTAAACGGGACGTCGGAAAATTTTGGTTGATGGCTTAAAAGATAGGTATTGAATAGTGTTACCTGCCCTAAAAAATTCAGGGTTACCACTTTCCGGGATCAATTTTTTTTTTTAAGTTTAAGGTAAAAAGCTCGATTTTTTTTTGTAATTTTTAAGGTTTTGAACATGACTAAAGGTGCGGAAATGCTTCCAGAATCTAAACGGGACGTCGGAAAATTTTGGTTGATAGCTTCAAAGATAGGTATTGAATAGGATTACCTTCCCTAAAAATTTCAGGGTTACCACTTTCCGGGATCAGTTTTTTTTTTGAAGTTTAAGGTAAAAAGTTCGATTTTTTTTGTAATTTTTAAGGTTTTGAACATGACTAAAGGTGCGGAAATGCTTCCAGAATCTAAACGGGACGTCGGAAAATTATGGTTGATGGCTTAAAAGATAGGTATTGAATAGGGTTAGCTGCCCTATAAAATGCTTCCAGAATCTAAACGGGACGTCGGACAATTTTGGTTGATGGCTTGAAAGATTGGTATTGAATAGGGTTACCTGCCCTAAAAATTTCAGGGTTACCACTTTCCGGGATCAATTTTTTTTTTTGAAGTTTAAGGTAAAAAGTTCGATTTTTTTTTGTAATTTTTAAGGTTTTGAACATGACTAAAGGTGCGGAAATGCTTCCAGAATCTAAACGGGACGTCGGAAAATTATCGTTGATAGCTTTAAAGATAGGTATTGAATAGGGTTACCTGCCCTAAAAATTTCAGGGTTACCACTTTCCGGGATCAATTTTTTTTAAGTTTAAGGTAAAAAGTTCGATTTTTTTTGTAATTTTTAAGGTTTTGAACATGACTAAAGGTGCGGAAATGCTTCCAGAATCTAAACGGGACGTCGGAAAATTATCGTTGATAGCTTTAAAGATAGGTATTGAATAGGGTTACCTGCCCTATAAAATGCTTCCAGAATCTAAACAAGACGTCCGAAATTTATCGTTGATAGCTTTAAAGATAGGTATTGAATAGGATTACCTGCCCTAAAAATTTCAGGGTTACCACTTTCCGGGATCAATTTTTTTTTTGAAGTTTAAGGTAAAAAGTTCGATTTTTTTTGGATTTTTAAGGTTTTGAACATGACTAAAGGTGCGGAAATTCTTCCAGAATCTAAACGGGACGTCGGAAAATTATGGTTGATGGCTTAAAAGATAGGTATTGAATAGGGTTACCTGCCCTATAAAATGCTTCCAGAATCTAAACGGGACGTCGGACAATTTTGGTTGATGGCTTGAAAGATTGGTATTGAATAGGGTTACCTGCCCTAAAAATTTCAGGGTTACCACTTTCCGGGATCAATTTTTTTTTTGAAGTTTAAGGTAAAAAGTTCGATTTTTTTTTGTAATTTTTAAGGTTTTGAACATGACTAAAGGTGCGGAAATGCTTCCAGAATCTAAACGGGACGTCGGAAAATTATCGTTGATAGCTTTAAAGATAGGTATTGAATAGGGTTACCTGCCCTAAAAATTTCAGGGTACCACTTTCCGGGATCAATTTTTTTTAAGTTTAAGGTAAAAAGTTCGTTTTTTTTTGTAATTTTTAAGGTTTTCAACATGACTAAAGGTGCGGAAATGCTTCCAGAATCTAAACGGGACGTCGGAAAATTATGGTTGATGGCTTAAAAGATAGCTATTGAATAGGGTTACCTGCCCTAAAAATTTCAGGGTTACCACTTTCCGGGATCAATTTTTTTTTTGAAGTTTAAGGTAAAAAGTTCGATTTTTTTTTGTAATTTTTAAGGTTTTGAACATGACTAAAGGTGCGGAAATGCTTCCAGAATCTAAACGGGACGTCGGAAAATTATCGTTGATAGCTTTAAAGATAGGTATTGAATAGGGTTACCTGCCCTAAAAATTTCAGGGTTACCACTTTCCGGGATCAATTTTTTTTAAGTTTAAGGTAAAAAGTTCGATTTTTTTTTGTAATTTTTAAGGTTTTGAACATGACTAAAGGTGCGGAAATTCTTCCAGAATCTAAACGGGACGTCGGAAAATTATGGTTGATGGCTTAAAAGATAGGTATTGAATAGGGTTACCTGCCCTATAAAATGCTTCCAGAATCTAAACGGGACGTCGGACAATTTTGGTTGATGGCTTAAAAGATAGGTATTGAATAGGGTTACCTGCCCTAAAAATTTCAGGGTTACCACTTTCCGGGATCAATTTTTTTTTTAAGTTTAAGGTAAAAAGTTCGATTTTTTTTGTAATTTTTAAGGTTTTGAACATGACTAAAGGTGCGGAAATGCTTCCAGAATCTAAACGGGACGTCGGAAAATTATGGTTGATGGCTTAAAAGATAGCTATTGAATAGGGTTACCTGCCCTAAAAATTTCAGGGTTACCACTTTCAGGGATCAATTTTTTTTTTGAAGTTTAAGGTAAAAAGTTCGATTTTTTTTTGTAATTTTTAAGGTTTTGAACATGACTAAAGGTGCGGAAATGCTTCCAGAATCTAAAGGGGACGTCGGAAAATTATGGTTGATAGCTTCAAAGATAGGTATTAAATGGGATTACCTGCCCTAAAAATTTCAGGGTTACCACTTTCCGGGATCAATTTTTTTTTTGAAGTTTAAGGTAAAAAGTTCGATTTTTTTTTGTAATTTTTAAGGTTTTGAACATGACTAAAGGTGCGGAAATGCTTCCAGAATCTAAACGGGACGTCGGAAAATTATCGTTGATAGCTTTAAAGATAGGTATTGAATAGGATTACCTGCCCTAAAAATTTCAGGGTTACCATTTTCCGGGATCAATTTTTTTTTTTGAAGTTTAAGGTAAAAAGTTCGATTTTTTTTTGTAATTTTTAAGGTTTTGAACATGACTAAAGGTGCGGAAATTCTTCCAGA
The DNA here is from genome assembly GCA_946251815.1 of Dasysyrphus albostriatus. Lineage (NCBI taxonomy): Eukaryota > Metazoa > Arthropoda > Insecta > Diptera > Syrphidae > Dasysyrphus > Dasysyrphus albostriatus. The sequence goes on from OX276335.1 coordinate 226,918,356, forward strand.
ATCTAAACGGGACGTCGGAAAATTATGGTTAATGGCTTAAAAGATAGGTATTGAATAGGGTTACCTGCCCTATAAAATGCTTCCAGAATCTAAACGGGACGTCGGAAAATTTTGGTTGATGGCTTAAAAGATAGGTATTGAATAGGGTTACCTGCCCTAAAAATTCAGGGTTACCACTTTCCGGGATCAATTTTTTTTTTTTAAGTTTAAGGTAAAAAGTTCGATTTTTTTTTGTAATTTTTAAGGTTTTGAACATGACTAAAGGTGCGGAAATGCTTCCAGAATCTAAACGGGACGTCGGAAAATTTTGGTTGATAGCTTCAAAGATAGGTATTGAATAGGATTACCTTCCCTAAAAATTTCAGGGTTACCACTTTCCGGGATCAATTTTTTTTTTGAAGTTTAAGGTAAAAAGTTCGATTTTTTTTGTAATTTTTAAGGTTTTGAACATGACTAAAGGTGCGGAAATGCTTCCAGAATCTAAACGGGACGTCGGAAAATTATGGTTGATGGCTTAAAAGATAGGTATTGAATAGGATTACCTGCCCTAAAAATTTCAGGGTTACCATTTTCCGGGATCAATTTTTTTTTTTGAAGTTTAAGGTAAAAAGTTCGATTTTTTTTTGTAATTTTTAAGGTTTTGAACATGACTAAAGGTGCGGAAATTCTTCCAGAATCTAAACGGGACGTCGGAAAATTATGGTTAATGGCTTAAAAGATAGGTATTGAATAGGGTTACCTGCCCTATAAAATGCTTCCAGAATCTAAACGGGACGTCGGAAAATTTTGGTTGATGGCTTAAAAGATAGGTATTGAATAGGGTTACCTGCCCTAAAAAATTCAGGGTTACCACTTTCCGGGATCAATTTTTTTTTTTTAAGTTTAAGGTAAAAAGTTCGATTTTTTTTTGTAATTTTTAAGGTTTTGAACATGACTAAAGGTGCGGAAATGCTTCCAGAATCTAAACGGGACGTCGGAAAATTTTGGTTGATAGCTTCAAAGATAGGTATTGAATAGGATTACCTTCCCTAAAAATTTCAGGGTTACCACTTTCCGGGATCAATTTTTTTTTTGAAGTTTAAGGTAAAAAGTTCGATTTTTTTTGTAATTTTTAAGGTTTTGAACATGACTAAAGGTGCGGAAATGCTTCCAGAATCTAAACGGGACGTCGGAAAATTATGGTTGATGGCTTAAAAGATAGGTATTGAATAGGGTTACCTGCCCTATAAAATGCTTCCAGAATCTAAACAAGACGTCGGAAATTTATCGTTGATAGCTTTAAAGATAGGTATTGAATAGGATTACCTGCCCTAAAAATTTCAGGGTTACCACTTTCCGGGATCAATTTTTTTTTTGAAGTTTAAGGTAAAAAGTTCGATTTTTTTTGGATTTTTAAGGTTTTGAACATGACTAAAGGTGCGGAAATTCTTCCAGAATCTAAACGGGACGTCGGAAAATTATGGTTGATGGCTTAAAAGATAGGTATTGAATAGGGTTACCTGCCCTATAAAATGCTTCCAGAATCTAAACGGGACGTCGGACAATTTTGGTTGATGACTTGGAAGATTGGTATTGAATAGGGTTACCTGCCCTAAAAATTTCAGGGTTACCACTTTCCGGGATCAATTTTTTTTTTAAGTTTAAGGTAAAAAGTTCGATTTTTTTTGTAATTTTTAAGGTTTTGAACATGACTAAAGGTGCGGAAATGCTTCCAGAATCTAAACGGGACGTCGGAAAATTATGGTTGATGGCTTAAAAGATAGCTATTGAATAGGGTTACCTGCCCTAAAAATTTCAGGGTTACCACTTTCCGGGATCAATTTTTTTTTTGAAGTTTAAGGTAAAAAGTTCGATTTTTTTTTGTAATTTTTAAGGTTTTGAACATGACTAAAGGTGCGGAAATGCTTCCAGAATCTAAACGGGACGTCAGAAAATTATCGTTGATAGCTTTAAAGATAGGTATTGAATAGAGTTACCTGCCCTAAAAATTTCAGGGTTACCACTTTCCGGGATCAATTTTTTTTAAGTTTAAGGTAAAAAGTTCGATTTTTTTTTGTAATTTTTAAGGTTTTGAACATGACTAAAGGTGCGGAAATGCTTCCAGAATCTAAACGGGACGTCGGAAAATTATCGTTGATAGCTTCAAAGATAGGTATTGAATAGGATTACCTTCCCTAAAAATTTCAGGGTTACCACTTTCCGGGATCAATTTTTTTTTTTAAGTTTAAGGTAAAAAGTTCGATTTTTTTTGTAATTTTTAAGGTTTTGAACATGACTAAAGGTGCGGAAATGCTTCCAGAATCTAAACGGGACGTCGGAAAATTATGGTTGATGGCTTAAAAGATAGGTATTGAATAGGGTTACCTGCCCTATAAAATGCTTCCAGAATCTAAACAAGACGTCGGAAATTTATCGTTGATAGCTTTAAAGATAGGTATTGAATAGGATTACCTGCCCTAAAAATTTCAGGGTTACCACTTTCCGGGATCAATTTTTTTTTTGAAGTTTAAGGTAAAAAGTTCGATTTTTTTTGGATTTTTAAGGTTTTGAACATGACTAAAGGTGCGGAAATTCTTCCAGAATCTAAACGGGACGTCGGAAAATTATGGTTGATGGCTTAAAAGATAGGTATTGAATAGGGTTACCTGCCCTATAAAATGCTTCCAGAATCTAAACAAGACGTCGGAAATTTATCGTTGATAGCTTTAAAGATAGGTATTGAATAGGATTACCTGCCCTAAAAATTTCAGGGTTACCACTTTCCGGGATCAATTTTTTTTTTGAAGTTTAAGGTAAAAAGTTCGATTTTTTTTGGATTTTTAAGGTTTTGAACATGACTAAAGGTGCGGAAATTCTTCCAGAATCTAAACGGGACGTCGGAAAATTATGGTTGATGGCTTAAAAGATAGGTATTGAATAGGGTTACCTGCCCTATAAAATGCTTCCAGAATCTAAACGGGACGTCGGACAATTTTGGTTGATGGCTTGGAAGATTGGTATTGAATAGGGTTACCTGCCCTAAAAATTTCAGGGTTACCACTTTCCGGGATCAATTTTTTTTTTAAGTTTAAGGTAAAAAGTTCGATTTTTTTTGTAATTTTTAAGGTTTTGAACATGACTAAAGGTGCGGAAATGCTTCCAGAATCTAAACGGGACGTCGGAAAATTATGGTTGATGGCTTAAAAGATAGCTATTGAATAGGGTTACCTGCCCTAAAAATTTCAGGGTTACCACTTTCCGGGATCAATTTTTTTTTTGAAGTTTAAGGTAAAAAGTTCGATTTTTTTTTGTAATTTTTAAGGTTTTGAACATGACTAAAGGTGCGGAAATGCTTCCAGAATCTAAACGGGACGTCGGAAAATTATCGTTGATAGCTTTAAAGATAGGTATTGAATAGGGTTACCTGCCCTAAAAATTTCAGGGTTACCACTTTCCGGGATCAATTTTTTTTTTGAAGTTTAAGGTAAAAAGTTCGATTTTTTTTTGTAATTTTTAAGGTTTTGAACATGACTAAAGGTGCGGAAATTCTTCCAGAATCTAAACGGGACGTCGGAAAATTATGGTTGATGGCTTAAAAGATAGGTATTGAATAGGGTTACCTGCCCTATAAAATGCTTCCAGAATCTAAACGGGACGTCGGACAATTTTGGTTGATGGCTTGGAAGATTGGTATTGAATAGGGTTACCTGCCCTAAAAATTTCAGGGTTACCACTTTCCGGGATCAATTTTTTTTTTAAGTTTAAGGTAAAAAGTTCGATTTTTTTTGTAATTTTTAAGGTTTTGAACATGACTAAAGGTGCGGAAATGCTTCCAGAATCTAAACACGACGTCGGAAAATTATGGTTGATGGCTTAAAAGATAGCTATTGAATAGGGTTACCTGCCCTAAAAATTTCAGGGTTACCACTTTCCGGGATCAATTTTTTTTTTTAAGTTTAAGGTAAAAAGTTCGATTTTTTTTTGTAATTTTTAAGGTTTTGAACATGACTAAAGGTGCGGAAATGCTTCCAGAATCTAAACGGGACGTCGGAAAATTATCGTTGATAGCTTTAAAGATAGGTATTGAATAGGGTTACCTGCCCTAAAAATTTCAGGGTTACCACTTTCCGGGATCAATTTTTTTTAAGTTTAAGGTAAAAAGTTCGATTTTTTTTTGTAATTTTTAAGGTTTTGAACATGACTAAAGGTGCGGAAATTCTTCCAGAATCTAAACGGGACGTCGGAAAATTATGGTTGATGGCTTAAAAGATAGGTATTGAATAGGGTTACCTGCCCTATAAAATGCTTCCAGAATCTAAACGGGACGTCGGACAATTTTGGTTGATGGCTTAAAAGATAGGTATTGAATAGGGTTACCTGCCCTAAAAATTTCAGGGTTACCACTTTCCGGGATCAATTTTTTTTTTAAGTTTAAGGTAAAAAGTTCGATTTTTTTTGTAATTTTTAAGGTTTTGAACATGACTAAAGGTGCGGAAATGCTTCCAGAATCTAAACGGGACGTCGGAAAATTATGGTTGATGGCTTAAAAGATAGCTATTGAATAGGGTTACCTGCCCTAAAAATTTCAGGGTTACCACTTTCCGGGATCAATTTTTTTTTTTAAGTTTAAGGTAAAAAGTTCGATTTTTTTTGTAATTTTTAAGGTTTTGAACATGACTAAAGGTGCGGAAATGCTTCCAGAATCTAAACGGGACGTCGGAAAATTATGGTTGATGGCTTAAAAGATAGCTATTGAATAGGGTTACCTGCCCTAAAAATTTCAGGGTTACCACTTTCCGGGATCAATTTTTTTTTTGAAGTTTAAGGTAAAAAGTTCGATTTTTTTTTGTAATTTTTAAGGTTTTGAACATGACTAAAGGTGCGGAAATGCTTCCAGAATCTAAACGAGACGTCGGAAAATTATCGTTGATAGCTTTAAAGATAGGTATTGAATAGCATTACCTGCCCTAAAAATTTCAGGGTTACCACTTTCCGGGATCAATTTTTTTTTTGAAGTTTAAGGTAAAAAGTTCGATTTTTTTTTGTAATTTTTAAGGTTTTGAACATGACTAAAGGTGCGGAAATTCTTCCAGAATCTAAACGGGACGTCGGAAAATTATGGTTGATGGCTTAAAAGATAGGTATTGAATAGGGTTACCTGCCCTATAAAATGCTTCCAGAATCTAAACGGGACGTCGGACAATTTTGGTTGATGGCTTGGAAGATTGGTATTGAATAGGGTTACCTGCCCTAAAAATTTCAGGGTTACCACTTTCCGGGATCAATTTTTTTTTTAAGTTTAAGGTAAAAAGTTCGATTTTTTTTGTAATTTTTAAGGTTTTGAACATGACTAAAGGTGCGGAAATGCTTCCAGAATCTAAACACGACGTCGGAAAATTATGGTTGATGGCTTAAAAGATAGCTATTGAATAGGGTTACCTGCCCTAAAAATTTCAGGGTTACCACTTTCCGGGATCAATTTTTTTTTTTAAGTTTAAGGTAAAAAGTTCGATTTTTTTTTGTAATTTTTAAGGTTTTGAACATGACTAAAGGTGCGGAAATGCTTCCAGAATCTAAACGGGACGTCGGAAAATTATCGTTGATAGCTTTAAAGATAGGTATTGAATAGGGTTACCTGCCCTAAAAATTTCAGGGTTACCACTTTCCGGGATCAATTTTTTTTAAGTTTAAGGTAAAAAGTTCGATTTTTTTTTGTAATTTTTAAGGTTTTGAACATGACTAAAGGTGCGGAAATTCTTCCAGAATCTAAACGGGACGTCGGAAAATTATGGTTGATGGCTTAAAAGATAGGTATTGAATAGGGTTACCTGCCCTATAAAATGCTTCCAGAATCTAAACGGGACGTCGGACAATTTTGGTTGATGGCTTAAAAGATAGGTATTGAATAGGGTTACCTGCCCTAAAAATTTCAGGGTTACCACTTTCCGGGATCAATTTTTTTTTTAAGTTTAAGGTAAAAAGTTCGATTTTTTTTGTAATTTTTAAGGTTTTGAACATGACTAAAGGTGCGGAAATGCTTCCAGAATCTAAACGGGACGTCGGAAAATTATGGTTGATGGCTTAAAAGATAGCTATTGAATAGGGATACCTGCCCTAAAAATTTCAGGGTTACCACTTTCAGGGATCAATTTTTTTTTTGAAGTTTAAGGTAAAAAGTTCGATTTTTTTTTGTAATTTTTAAGGTTTTGAACATGACTAAAGGTGCGGAAATGCTTCCAGAATCTAAACGGGACGTCGGAAAATTATCGTTGATAGCTTTAAAGATAGGTATTGAATAGGGATACCTGCCCTAAAAATTTCAGGGTTACCACTTTCCGGGATCAATTTTTTTTTTTTGAAGTTTAAGGTAAAAAGTTCGATTTTTTTTTGTAATTTTTAAGGTTTTGAACATGACTAAAGGTGCGGAAATTCTTCCAGAATCTATACGGGACGTCGGAAAATTATGGTTGATGGCTTAAAAGATAGGTATTGAATAGGGTTACCTGCCCTATAAAATGCTTCCAGAATCTAAACGGGACGTCGGACAATTTTGGTTGATGGCTTAAAAGATAGGTATTGAATGGGGTTACCTGCCCTATAAAATACTTCCAGAATCTAAACGGGACGTCGGACAATTTTGGTTGATGGCTTAAAAGATAGGTATTGAATAGGGTTACCTGCCCTAAAAATTTCAGGGTTACCACTTTCCGGGATCAATTTTTTTTTTTGAAGTTTAAGGTAAAAAGTTCGATTTTTTTTGTAATTTTTAAGGTTTTGAACATGACTAAAGGTGCGGAAATGCTTCCAGAATCGACGCGACGTCGAAAAATTATGGTTGATGGTTTAAAAGATAGGTATTGAATAGGGTTACCTGCCCTAAAAATTTCAGGGCTACCACTTTCCGGGATCAATTTTTTTTTGAAGTTTAAGGTAAAAAGTTCGATTTTTTTTGTAATTTTTAAGGTTTTGAACATGACTAAAGGTGCGGAAATGCTTCCAGAATCTAAACGCGAAGTCGGAAAATTATGGTTGATGGCATAAAAGATAGGTATTGAATAGGGTTACCTGCCCTAAAAATTTCAGGGTTACCACTTTCCGGGATAAATTTTTTTTTGAAGTTTAAGGTAAAAAGTTCGATTTTTTTTGTAATTTTTAAGGTTTTGAACATGACTAAAGGTGCGGAAATGCTTCCAGAATCTAAACGGGACGTCGGAAAATTATGGTTGATGGCTTAAAAGATAGGTATTGAATAGGGTTACCTGCCCTAAAAATTTCAGGGTTACCACTTTCCGGGATAAATTTTTTTTTTGAAGTTTAAGGTAAAAAGTTCGATTTTTTTTTTGAAATTTTTAAGGTTTTGAACATGACTAAAGGTGCGGAAATGCTTCCAGAATCTAAACGGGACGTCGGAAAATTATGGTTGATGGCTTAAAACATAGGTATTGAATAGGGTTACCTGCCCTAAAAATTTCAGGGTTACCACTTTCCGGGATCAATTTTTTTTTTAAGTTTAAGGTAAAATGTTCGATTTTTTTTTGTAATTTTTAAGGTTTTGAACATGACTAAAGGTGCGGAAATGCTTCCGGAATCTAAACGGGACGTCGGAAAATTATGGTTGATGGCTTAAAAGATAGGTATATAATAGGATTACCTGCCCTAAAAATTTCAGGGTTACCACTTTCCGGGATCAATTTTTTTTTTTGAAGTTTAAGGTAAAAAGTTCGATTTTTTTTTGTAATTTTTAAGGTTTTGAACATGACTAAAGGTGCGGAAATGCTTCCAAAATCTAAACGGGACGTCGGAAAATTATGGTTGATGGCTTAAAAGATAGGTATTGAATAGGGTTACCTGCCCTAAAAATTTCAGGGTTACCACTTTCCGGGATCAATTTTTTTTTTTGAAGTTTAAGGTAAAAAGTTCGATTTTTTTTGTAATTTTTAAGGTTTTGAACATGACTAAAGGTGCGGAAATGCTTCCAGAATCTAAACGGGTCGTCGGAAAATTATGGTTGATAGCTTCAAAGATAGGTATTGAATAGGGTTACCTGCCCTAAAAATTTCAGGGTTACCACTTTCCGGGATAAATTTTTTTTTTAAGTTTAAGGTAAAAAGTTCGATTTTTTTTGTAATTTTTAAGGTTTTGAACATGACTAAAGGTGCGGAAATGCTTCCAGAATCTAAACGGGACGTCGGAAAATTATGGTTGATGGCTTAAAAGATAGGTATTGAATAGGGTTACCTGTTCCAAAAATTTCAGGGTTACCACTTTCCGGGATCAATTTTTTTTTTTGAAGTTTAAGGTAAAAAGTTAGATTTTTTTTTGTAATTTTTAAGGTTTTGAACATGACTAAAGGTGCGGAAATGCTTCCAGAATCTAAACGGGACGTCGGAATATTATGGTTGATGGCTTAAAACATAGGTATTGAATAGGGTTACCTGCCCTAAAAATTCCAGGGTTACCACTTTCCGGGATCAATTTTTTTTTTGAAGTTTAAGGTAAAAAGTTCGATTTTTTTTTGTAATTTTTAAGGTTTTGAACATGACTAAAGGTGCGGAAATGCTTCCAGAATCTAAACGGGACGTCGGAAAATTATGGTTGATGGCTTAAAAGATAGGTATTGAATAGGGTTACATGCCCTATAAAATGCTTCCAGAATCTAAACGGGACGTCGGACAATTTTGGTTGATGGCTTAAAAGATAGGTATTGAATAGGGTTACCTGCCCTATAAAATGCTTCCAGAATCTAAACGGGACGTCGGACAATTTTGGTTGATGGCTTATAAGATAGGTATTAAATAGGGTTACCTGCTTTAAAAATTTCAGGCTTACCACTTTCCGGGATCAATTTTTTTTTTAAGTTTGAGGTAATAAGTTCGATTTTTTTTGTAATTTTTAAGGTTTTGAACATGACTAAAGGTGCGGAAATGCTTCCAGAATCTAAACGGGACGTCGGAAAATTATCGTTGATAGCTTTTAAGATAGGTATTGAATAGAATTACCTGCCCTAAAAATTTCAGGGTTACCACTTTCCGGGATCAATTTTTTTTTTGAAGTTTAAGGTAAAAAGTTCGATTTTTTTTTGTAATTTTTAAGGTTTTGAACATGACTAAAGGTGCGGAAATTCTTCCAGAATCTAAACGGGACGTCGGAAAATTATGGTTGATGGCTTAAAAGATAGGTATTGAATAGGGTTACCTGCCCTATAAAATGCTTCCAGAATCTAAACGGGACGTCGGACAATTTTGGTTGATGGTTTAAAATATAGGTATTGAATAGGGTTACCTGTTTTAAAAATTTCAGGGTTACCACTTTCCGGGATCAATTTTTTTTTTGAAGTTTAAGGTAAAAAGTTCGATTTTTTTTGTAATTTTTAAGGTTTTGAACATGACTAAAGGTGCGGAAATGCTTCCAGAATCTAAACGAGACGTCGGAAAATTATCGTTGATAGCTTTAAAGATAGGTATTGAATAGCATTACCTGCCCTAAAAATTTCAGGGTTACCACTTTCCGGGATCAATTTTTTTTTTTGAAGTTTAAGGTAAAAAGTTCGATTTTTTTTTGTAATTTTTAAGGTTTTGAACATGACTAAAGGTGCGGAAATTCTTCCAGAATCTAAACGGGACGTCGGAAAATTATGGTTGATGGCTTAAAAGATAGGTATTGAATAGGGTTACCTGCCCTATAAAATGCTTCCAGCATCTAAACGGGACGTCGGACAATTTTGGTTGATGGCTTAAAAGATAGGTATTGAATAGGGTTACCTGCCCTAAAAATTTCAGGGTTACCACTTTCCGGGATCAATTTTTTTTTTTTAAGTTTAAGGTAAAAAGTTCGATTTTTTTTTGTAATTTTTAAGGTTTTGAACATGACTAAAGGTGCGGAAATGCTTCCAGAATCTAAACGGGACGTCGGAAAATTATGGTTGATAGCTTCAAAGATAGGTATTGAATAGGATTACCTGCCCTAAAAATTTCAGGGTTACCATTTTCCGGGATCAATTTTTTTTTGAAGTTTAAGGTAAAAAGTTCGATTTTTTTTTGTAATTTTTATGGTTTTGAACATGACTAAAGGTGCGGAAATGCTTCCAGAATCTAAACGGGACGTCGGAAAATTATAGTTGATAGCTTTTAAGATAGGTATTGAATAGGATTACCTGCCCTAAAAATTTCAGGGTTACCACTTTCCGGGATCAATTTTTTTTTTTGAAGTTTAAGGTAAAAAGTTCGATTTTTTTTTGTAATTTTTAAGGTTTTGGACATGACTAAAGGTGCGGAAATGCTTTCAGAATCTAAACAGGAGGTCGGAAAATTATGGTTGATGGCTTAAAAGATAGGTATTGAATAGGGTTACCTGCCCTAAAAATTTCAGGGTTACCACTTTCCGAGATCAATTTTTTTTTAAGTTTAAGGTAAAAAGTTCGATTTTTTTTGTAATTTTTAAGGTTTTGAACATGACTTAAGGTGCGGAAATGCTTCCAGAATCTAAACGGGACGTCGGAAAATTATAATTGATGGCTTAAAAGATAGGTATTGAATAGGGTTACCTGTCCTAAAAATTTCAGGGTTACCACTTTCCGGGATCAATTTTTTTTTTAAGTTTAATGTAAAAAGTTCGATTTTTTTTGTAATTTTTAAGGTTTTGAACATGACTAAAGGTGCGGAAATGCTTCCAGAATCTAAACGGGACGTCGGAAAATTATCGTTGATAGCTTTTAAGATAGGTATTGAATAGGATTACCTGCCCTAAAAATTTCAGGGTTACCACTTTCCGGGATCAATTTTTTTTTTGAAGTTTAAGGTAAAAAGTTCGATTTTTTTTGTAATTTTTAAGGTTTTGAACATGACTAAAGGTGCGGAAATGCTTCCAGAATCTAAACGGGACGTCGGAAAATTATGGTTGATGGCTTAAAAGATTGGTATTGAATAGAGTTACCTGACCTATAAAATGCTTTCAGAATCTAAACGGGATGTCGGACAATTTTGGTTGATGGCTTAAAAGATAGGTATTGAATAGGGTTACCTGCCCTAAAAATTTCAGGGTTACCACTTTCCGGGATCAATTTTTTTTTGAAGTTTAATGTAAAAAGTTCGATTTTTTTTGTAATTTTTAAGGTTTTGAACATGACTAAAGGTGCGGAAATGCTTCCAGAATCTAAACGGGACGTCGGAAAATTATGGTTGATGGCTTAAAAGATAGGTATTGAATAGGGTTACCTGCCCTAAAAATTTCAGGGTTACCACTCTCCGGGATCAATTTTTTTTTTTTGAAGTTTAAGGTAAAAAGTTCCATTTTTTTTGCAATTTTTAAGGTTTTGCACATGACTAAAGGTGCGGAAATGCTTCCAGAATCTAAACGCGACGTTGGAAAATTATTGTTGATGGCTTAAAAGATAGGTATTGAATAGGGTTACGTGCCCAAAAAATTTCAGGGTTACCACTTTCCGGGATCAATTTTTTTTTTTAAGTTTAATGTAAAAAGTTCGATTTTGTTTGTAATTTTTAAGGTTTTGAACATGACTAAAGGTGCGGAAATGCTTCCAGAATCTTAACGGGACGTCGGAAAATTATGGTTGATGGCTTAAAAGATAGGTATTGAATAGGGTTACCTGCCCTAAAAATTTCAGGGTTACCACTTTCCGGGATCAATTTTTTTTAGAAGCTTAAGTTAAAAAGTTCGATTTTTTTTGTAATTTTTAAGGTTTTGAACATGACTAAAGGTGCGGAAATTCTTCCAGAATCTAAACGGTACGTCGGAAAATTATGGTTGATGGCTTAAAAGATTGGTATTGAATAGAGTTACCTGACCTATAAAATGCTTCCAGAATCTAAACGGGATGTCGGACAATTTTGGTTGATGGCTTAAAAGATAGGTATTGAATAGGGTTACCTGCCCTAAAAATTTCAGGGTTACTTCTTTCCGAGATCAATTTTTTTTTTTGAAGTTTAATGTAAAAAGTTCGATTTTTTTTGTAATTTTTAAGGTTTTGAACATGACTAAAGGTGCGGAAATGCTTCCAGAATCTAAACGGGACGTCGGAAAATTATGATTGATGGCTTAAAAGATAGGTATTGAATAGGGTTACCTGCCCTAAAAATTTCAGGGTTACCACTCTCCGGGATCAATTTTTTTTTTTGAAGTTTAAGGTAAAAAGTTCCATTTTTTTTGCAATTTTTAAGGTCTTGCACATGACTAAAGGTGCGGAAATGCTTCCAGAATCTTAACGGGACGTCGGAAAATTATGGTTGATGGCTTAAAAGATAGGTATTGAATAGAGTTACCTGACCTATAAAATGCTTCCAGAATCTAAACGGGATGTCGGAAAATTATGGTTGATGGCTTAAAAGATAGGTATTGAATAGGGTTACCTGCCCTAAAAATTTCAGGGTTACCACTTTCCGGGATCATTTTTTTTTTTTGAAGTTTAATGTAAAAAGTTCGATTTTTTTTTGTAATTTTTAAGGTTTTGAACATGACTAAAGGTGCGGAAATGCTTCCAGAATCTAAACGGGACGTCGGAAAATTATGGTTGATGGCTTAAAAGATAGGTATTGAATAGGGTTACCTGCCCTAAAAATTTCAGGGTTACCACTCTCCGGGATCAATTTTTTTTTTTTAAAGTTTAAGGTAAACAGTTCCATTTTTTTTGCAATTTTTAAGGTTTTGCACATGACTAAAGGTGCGGAAATGCTTCCAGAATCTAAACACGACGTTGGAAAATTATTGTTGATGGCTTAAAAGATAGGTATTGAATAGGGTTACCTGCCCAAAAAATTTCAGGGTTACCACTTTCCGGGATCAATTTTTTTTTTTGAAGTTTAAGGTAAAAAGTTCGTTTTTTTTTGGTAATTTTTAAGGTTTTGAACATGACTAAAGGTGCGGAAATGCTTCCAGAATCTAAACGCGACGTTGGAAAATTATTGTTGATGGCTTAAAAGATAGGTATTGAATAGGGTTACCTGCCCTATAAAATGCTTCCAGAATCTAAACGGGACGTCGGAAAATTATGGTTGATGGCTTAAAAGATAGGTATTGAATAGGGTTACCTGCCCTAAAAATTTCAGGGTTACCACTTTCCGGGATCAATTTTTTTTTTGAAGTTTAAGGTAAAAAGTTCGATTTTTTTTTGTAATTTTTAAGGTTTTGAACATGACTAAAGGTGCGGAAATGCTTCCAGAATCTAAACGGGACGTCGGAAAATTATGGTTGATGGCTTAAAAGATAGGTGTTGAATAGGGTTACCTGCCCTATAAAATACTTCCAGAATCTAAACGGGACGTCGGACAATTTTGGTTGATGGCTTAAAAGATAGGTATTGAATAGGGTTACCTGCCCTAAGAATTTCAGGGTTACCACTTTCCGGGATCAATTTTTTTTTTTGAAGTTTAAGGTAAAAAGTTCGATTTTTTTTTTGTAATTTTTAAGGTTTTGAACATGACTAAAGGTGCGGAAATGCTTTCAGAATCTAAACGGGAGGTCGGAAAATTATGGTTGATGGCTTAAAAGATAGGTATTGAATAGGGTTACCTGCCCTATAAATTTCAGGGTTACCACTTTCCGAGATCAATTTTTTTTTTTAAGTTTAAGGTAAAAAGTTCGATTTTTTTTGTAATTTTTAAGGTTTTGATTATGATTAAAGGTGCGGAAATGCTTCCAGAATCTAAACGGGACGTCGGAAAATTATGATTGATGGCTTAAAAGATAGGTATTGAATAGGGTTACCTGCCCTAAAAATTTCAGGGTTACCACTTTCCGGCATCAATTTTTAATTTTTAAGTTTAATGTAAAAAGTTCGATTTTTTTTGTAATTTTTAAGGTTTTGAACATGACTAAAGGTGCGGAAATGCTTCCAGAATCTTAACGGGACGTCGGAAAATTATCGTTGATGGCTTAAAAGATAGGTATTGAATAGGGTTACCTGCCCTAAAAATTTCAGGGTTACCACTTTCCGGGATCAATTTTTTTTAAGTTTAAGGTAAAAAGTTCGATTTTTTTTGTAATTTTTAAGGTTTTGAACATGACTAAAGGTGCGGAAATTCTTCCAGAATCTAAACGGGACGTCGGAAAATTATGGTTGATGGCTTAAAAGATAGGTATTGAATAGAGTTACCTGACCTATAAAATGCTTCCAGAATCTAAACGGGATGTCGGACAATTTTGGTTGATGGCTTAAAAGATAGGTATTGAATAGGGTTACCTGCCCTAAAAATTTCAGGGTTACCACTTTCCGGGATCAATTTTTTTTTTGAAGTTTAATGTAAAAAGTTCGATTTTTTTTGTAATTTTTAAGGTTTTGAACATGCCTAAAGGTGCGGAAATGCTTCCAGAATCTAAACGGGACGTCGGAAAATTATTGTTGATGGCTTAAAAGATAGGTATTGAATAGGGTTACCTGCCCTAAAAATTTCAGGGTTACCACTCTCCGGGATCAATTTCTTTTTTTGAAGTTTAAGGTAAAAAGTTCCATTTTTTTTTGCAATTTTTAAGGTTTTGCACATGACTAAAGGTGCGGAAATGCTTCCAGAATCTAAACGCGACGTTGGAAAATTATTGTTGATGGCTTAAAAGATAGGTATTGAATAGGGTTACCTGCCCTAAAAATTTCAAGGTTACCACTTTCCGGGATCAATTTTTTTTTTTGAAGTTTAAGGTAAAAAGTTCGTTTTTTTTTGGTAATTTTTAAGGTTTTGAACATGACTAAAGGTGCGGATATGCTTCCAGAATCTAAACGCGACGTTGGAAAATTATTGTTGATGGCTTAAAAGATAAGTATTGAATAGGGTTACCTGCCCTACGAATTGCAGGGTTACCACTTTCCGGGATCAATTTTTTTTTTGAAGTTTAATGTAAAAAGTTCGATTTTTTTGTAATTTTTAAGGTTTTGAACATGACTAAAGGTGCGGAAATGCTTCCAGAATCTAAACGGGACGTCGGACAATTTTGGTTACCTGCATTAAAAATTATGGTTGATGGCTTATAAGATAGGTATTGAATAGAGTTACCTGACCTATAAAATGCTTCCAGAATCTAAACGGGATATCGGACAATTTTGGTTGATGGCTTAAAAGATAGGTATTAAATAGGGTTACCTGCCCTAAAAATTTCAGGGTTACCACTTTCCGGGATCAATTTTTTTTTTGAAGTTAAATGTAAAAAGTTCGATTTTTTTTGTAATTTTTAAGGTTTTGAACATGACTAAAGGTGCGGAAATGCTTCCAGAATCTAAACGGGACGTCGGAAAATTATGGTTGATGGCTTAAAAGATAGGTATTGAATAGGGTTACCTGCCCTAAAAATTTCAGTGTTACCACTCTCCGGGATCAATTTTTCTTTTTGAAGTTTAAGTTACAAAATTCCATTTTTTTTTGCAATTTTTAAGGTTTTGCACATGACTAAAGGTGCGGAAATGCTTCCAGAATTTAACGCGACGTTGGAAAATTATTGTTGATGGCTTAAAAGATAAGTATTGAATAGGGTTACCTGCATTACAAATTTCAGGGTTACCACTTTCCGGGATCAATTTTTTTTTTTAAGTTTAAGGTAAAAAGTTCGATTTTTTTTGTAATTTTTAAGGTTTTGAACATGACTAAAGGTGCGGAAATGCTTCCAGAATCTAAACGGGACGTCGGAAAATTATGGTTGATGGTATAAAAGATAGGTATTGAATAGGGTTACCTGCCCTAAAAATTTCAAGGTTACCACTTTCCGGGATCAATTTTTTTTTTAAGTTTAAGGTAAAAAGTTCGATTTTTTTTGTAATTTTTAAGGTTTTGAACATGACTAAAGGTGCGGAAATTCTTCCAGAATCTAAACGGGACGTCGGAAAATTATGGTTGATGGCTTAAAAGATAGGTATTGAATAGGGTTACCTGTTAATTTCAGGGTTACCACTCTCCGGGATCAATTTTAAAAAGTTCCATTTTTTTTGTAATTTTTAAGGTTTTGAACATGACTAAAGGTGCGGAAATGCTTCCAGAATCTAAACGGGACGTCGGACAATTTTGGTTGATGGCTTTAAAGATAGGTATTGAATAGGGTTACCTGCTCTAAAAACTTCAGGGTTACCACTTTCCGGGATAAATTTTTTTTTTTTGAAGTTTAAGGTAAAAAGTTCGATTTTTTTTGTAATTTTTAAGGTTTTGAACATGACTAAAGGTGCGGAAATGCTTCCAGAATCTAAACGGGACGTCGGACAATTTTGGTTGATGGCTTAAAAGATAGGTATTGAATAGGGTTACCTGCCCTAAAAATTTCAGGGTTACCACTTTCCGGAATCAATTTTTTTTTTTAAGTTTAAGGTAAAAAGTTCGATTTTTTTTGTAATTTTTAAGGTTTTGAACATGACTAAAGGTGCGGAAATGCTTCCAGAATCTAAACGGGACGTCGGACAATTTTGGTTGATGGCTTAAAAGATAGGTATTGAATAGGGTTACCTGCCCTAAAAATTTCAGGGTTACCACTTTCCGGAATCAATTTTTTTTTTTAAGTTTAAGGTAAAAAGTTCGATTTTTTTTGTAATTTTTAAGGTTTTGAACATGACTAAAGGTGCGGAAATGCTTCCAGAATCTAAACGGGACGTCGGAAAATTATGGTTGATGGCTTAAAAGATAGGTATTAAATATGGTTACCTAATTTAAAAATTTCAGGGTTACCACTTTCCGGGATCAATTTTTTTGAAGTTTAAGGTAAAAAGTTTGGTTTTTTTTTAATTTTTAAGGTTTTGAACATGACTAAAGGTGCGGAAATGCTTCCAGAATCTAAACGGGACGTCGGAAAATTATGGTTGATGGTTTAAAAGATAGGTATTGAATAGGGTTACCTGCCCTAAAAATTTCAGGGTTATCACTTTCCGGGATATATTTTTTTTTGAAGTTTAAGGTAAAAAGTTTGATTTTTTTTGTAATTTTTGAGGTTTTGAACATGACTAAAGGTGCGGAAATGCTTTCAGAATCTAAACGCTACGTCGGAAAATTATGGTTGATGGCTTAAAAGATAGGTATTGAATAGGGTTACCTGCATTAAAAATTTCAGGTTTACCACTTTCCGGGATCAATTTTTTTTTGAAGTTTAAGGTAAAAAGTTCGATTTTTTTTGTAATTTTTAAGGTTTTGAACATGACTAAAAGGTATTGAATAGGGTTACCTCCCCTTAAAATTTCAGGGTTACCACTTTCCGGGATATTTTTTTTTTTTAAGTTGAAGGTAAAAAGTTCGATTTTTTTTTGTAATTTTAAGGTTTTGAACATGACTAAAGGTGCGGAAATGCTTCCAGAATCTAAACGGGACGTCGGAAAATTATGGTTGATGGCTTAAAAGATAGGTATTGAATAGGGTTACCAGCCCTACAAATTTATGGGTTATCACTTTCCGGGATATATTTTTTTTTGAAGTTTAAGGTAAAAAGTTTGATTTTTTTTGTAATT
The DNA here is from genome assembly GCA_946251815.1 of Dasysyrphus albostriatus. NCBI lineage: Eukaryota > Metazoa > Arthropoda > Insecta > Diptera > Syrphidae > Dasysyrphus > Dasysyrphus albostriatus. Next base: position 226,935,754 of record OX276335.1, read on the forward strand.
TTTGAGGTTTTGAACATGACTAAAGGTGCGGAAATGCTTCCAGAATCTAAACGGGACGTCGGACAATTTTGGTTGATGGCTTAAAAGATAGGTATTGAATAGGGTTACCTGCTCTATAAATTTAAGGGTTACCACTTTCCGGGATACATTTTTTTTTTTTAAGTTTAAGGTAAAAAGTTCGATTTTTTTTTGTAATTTTTAAGGTTTTGAACATGACTAAAGGTGCGGAAATGCTTCCAGAATCTAAACGCGACGTCGGAAAATTATGGTTGATGGCTTAAAAGATAGGTAGTGAATAGGGTTACTCGCCTTACAAATTTCAGGGTTACCACTTTCCGGGATAATTTTTTTTTTTTAAGTTTAAGGTAAAAAGTTCGATTTTTTTTGTAATTTTTACGGGACGTCGGAAAATTATAGTTGATGGCTTAAAAAAAAGGGATTGAATAGGATTACCAGCCCTAAAAATTTCACGGTTACCACTTTCCGGGATCAATTTTTTTTTGAAGTTTAAGGTAAAAAGTTCGATTTTTGTTGTAATTTTTAAGGTTTTGAACATGACTAAAGGTGCGGAAATGCTTCCAGAATCTAAACGGGACGTCGGACAATTATGGTTAATGGCTTAAAAGATAGGTATTGAATAGGGTTACCTGCCCTAAAAATTTTAGGGTTACCACTTTCCAGGATCAATTTTTTTTTTTAAGTTTAAGGTAAAAAGTTCGATTTTTTTTGTAATTTTTAAGGTTTTGAACATGACTAAAGGTGCGGAAATGCTTCCAGAATCTAAACGGGACGTCGGAAAGTTATAGTTGATGGCTTAAAAAGTAGGTATTGAATAGGGTTACCAGCCCTAAAAATTTCAGGGTTACCACTTTCCGGGATCAATTTTTTTTTTTGAAGTTTAAGGTAAAAAGTTCGATTTTTGTTGTAATTTTTAAGGTTTTGAACATGACTAAAGGTGCGGAAATGCTTCCAGAATCTAAATGGGACGTCGGAAAATTATGGTTGATGGCTTAAAAGATAGGTATTGAATAGGGTTACCTGCTCTAAAAATTTCAGGGTTACCACTTTCCGGGATTTTTTTTTGAAGTTTAAGGTAAAAAGTTCGATTTTTTTTGTATTTTTTAAGGTTTTGAACATGACTAAAGGTGCGGAAATGCTTCCAGAATCTAAACGGGACGTCGGAAAATTATGGTTGATGGCTTAAAAGATAGGTATTGAATAGGATTACCTGCCCTTAAAATTTCAGGGTTACCACTTTCCGGGATCAATTTTTTTTTTAAGTTTAAGGTAAAAAGTTCGATTTTTTTTGTAATTTTTAAGGTTTTGAACATGACTAAAGGTGCGGAAATGCTTCCAGAATCTAAACGCTACGTCGGAAAATTATGGTTGATGGCTTAAAAGATAGGTATTGTATAGGGTTACCTGCATTAAAAATTTCAGGGTTACCACTTCCCGGGATCAATTTTTTTTTTGAAGTTTAAGGTAAAAAGTTCGATTTTTTTTGTAATTTTTAAGGTTTTGAACATGACTAAAGGTGCGGAAATGCTTCCAGAATCTAAACGGGACTTCGGAAAATTGTGGTTGATGGCTTAAAAGATAGGTATTGAATAGGGTTACCTGCCCTAAAAATTTAAGGGTTACCACTTTCCGGGATCAATTTTTTTTTTTAAGTTTAAAGTAAAAAGTTCGATTTTTTTTGTAATTTTTAAGGTTTTGAACATGACTAAAGGTGCGGAAATGCTTCCAGAATCTAAACGGGACGTCGGACAATTTTGGTTGATAGCTTAAAAGATAGGTATTGAATAGGGTTACCTGCTCTATAAATTTCAGGTTTACCACTTTCCGGGATAATTTTTTTTTTTTAAGTTTAAGGTAAAAATTTCGATTTTTTTTTGTAACTTTTAAGGTTTTGAACATGACTAAAGGTGCGGAAATGCTTCCAGAATCTTAACGCGACGTCGGACAATTTTGGTTGATGGCTTAAAAGATAGGTATTGAATAGGGTTACCTGCCCTAAAAATTTCAGGGTTACCACTTTCCGGAATCAATTTTTTTTTTTAAGTTTAAGGTAAAAAGTTCGATTTTTGTTGTAATTTTTAAGGTTTTGAACATGACTAAAGGTGCGGAAATGCTTCCAGAATCTAAACGGGACGTCGGAAAATTATGTTTGATGGCTTTAAAGATAGGTATTGAATATGGTTACCTACCCTAAAAATTTCAGGGTTACCACTTCCCGGGATCAATTTTTTTTGAAGTTTAAGGTAAAAAGTTTGGTTTTCTTTTAATTTTTAAGGTTTTGAACATGACTAAAGGTGCGGAAATGCTTCCAGAATTTAAACGGGACGTCGGAAAATTATGGTTGATGGTTTAAAAGATAGGTATTGAATAGGGTTACCTGCCCTAAAAATTTCAGGGTTACCACTTTCCGGGATCAATTTTTTTTTTAAGTTTAAGGTAAAAAGTTCGATTTTTTTTTGTAATTTTTAAGGTTTTGAACATGACTAAAGGTGCGGAAATGCTTCCAGAATCTAAACGGGACGTCGGAAAATTATAGTTGATGGCTTAAAAAGTAGGTATTGAATAGGGTTACCAGCCCTAAAAATTTCAGGGTTACCACTTTCCGGGATTTTTTTTTTGAAGTTTAAGGTAAAAAGTTCGATTTTTGTTGTAATTTTTAAGGTTTTGAACATGACTAAAGGTGCGGAAATGCTTCCAGAATCTAAACGGGACGTCGGAAAATTATGGTTGATGGCTTAAAAGATAGGTATTGAATAGGGTTACCTGCCCTTAAAATTTCAGGGTTACCACTTTCCGGGATCAATTTTTTTTTTAAGTTTAAGGTAAAAAGTTCGATTTTTTTTGTAATTTTTAAGGTTTTGAACATGACTAAAGGTGCGGAAATGCTTCCAGAATCTAAACGCTACGTCGGAAAATTATGGTTGATGGCTTAAAAGATAGGTATTGTATAGGGTTACCTGCATTGAAAATTTCAGGGTTACCACTTCCTGGGATCAATTTTTTTTTGAAGTTTAAGGTAAAAAGTTCGATTTTTTTTGTAATTTTTAAGGTTTTGAACATGACTAAAGGTGCGGAACTGCTTCCAGAATCTAAACGGGACGTCGGAAAATTATGGTTGATGGCTTAAAAGATAGGTATTGAATAGGGTTACCTGCTATAAAAATTTTAGGGTTACCACTTTCCGGGATCAATTTTTTTTTTAAGTTTAAAGTAAAAAGTTCGATTTTTTTTGTAATTTTTAAGGTTTTGAACATGACTAAAGGTGCGGAAATGCTTCCAGAATCTAAACGGGACGTCGGAAAATTATGGTTGATGGCTTAAAAGATAGGTATTGAATAGGGTTACCTGCCCTAAAAATTTCAGGGTTACCACTCCCCGGGATCAATTTTTTTTTTGAAGTTTAAGGTAAAAAGTTCGATTTTTTTTTGTAATTTTTAAGGTTTTGAACATGACTAAAGGTGCGGAAATGCTTTCAGAATCTAAACGGGACGTCGGAAAATTATGGTTGATGGCTTAAAAGATAGGTATTGAATAGGGTTACCTGCCCTAAAAATTTCAGGGTTACCACTTTCCGGGATCAATTTTTTTTTTGAAGTTTAAGGTAAAAAGTTCGATTTTTTTTTTGTAATTTTTAAGGTTTTGAACATGACTAAAGGTGCGGAAATGCTTCCAGAATCTAAACGCGACGTCGGAAAATTATGGTTGATGGCTTAAAAGATAGGTAGTGAATAGGGTTACCAGCCCTAAAAATTTCAGGGTTACCACTTTCCGGGATCAATTTTTTTTTTTGAAGGTTAAGGTAAAAAGTTCGATTTTTGTTGTAATTTTTAAGGTTTTGAACATGACTAAAGGTGCGGAAATGCTTCCAGAATCTAAATGGGACGTCGGAAAATTATGGTTGATGGCTTAAAAGATAGGTATTGAATAGGGTTACCTGTCCTAAAAATTTCAGGGTTACCACTTTCCGGGATTTTTTTTTTTAAGTTTAAGGTAAAAAGTTCGATTTTTGTTGTAATTTTTAAGGTTTTGAACATGACTAAAGGTGCGGAAATGCTTCCAGAATCTAAACGGGACGTCGGAAAATTATGGTTGATGGCTTAAAAGATAGGTATTGTATAGGGTTACCTGCATTAAAAATTTCAGGGTTACCACTTCCTGGGATCAATTTTTTTTTGAAGTTTAAGGTAAAAAGTTCGATTTTTTTTGTAATTTTTAAGGTTTTGAACATGACTAAAGGTGCGGAACTGCTTCCAGAATCTAAACGGGACGTCGGAAAATTATGGTTGATGGCTTAAAAGATAGGTATTGAATAGGGTTACCTGCCCTAAAAATTTCAGGGTTACCACTTTCCGGGATCAATTTTTTTCGAAGCTTAAGTTAAAAAGTTCGATTTTTTTTTGTAATTTTTAAGGTTTTGAACATGACTAAAGGTGCGGAAATGCTTCCAGAATCTTAACGGGACGTCGGAAAATTATGGTTGATGGCTTAAAAGATTGGTATTGAATAGAGTTACCGGACCTATAAAATGCTTTCAGAATCTAAACGGGATGTCGGACAATTTTGGTTGATGGCTTAAAAGATAGGTATTGAATAGGGTTACCTGCCCTAAAAATTTCAGGGTTACCACTTTCCGGGATCAATTTTTTTTTGAAGTTTAATGTAAAAAGTTCGATTTTTTTTGTAATTTTTAAGGTTTTGAACATGACTAAAGGTGCGGAAATGCTTCCAGAATCTAAACGGGACGTCGGAAAATTATGGTTGATGGCTTAAAAGATAGGTATTGAATAGGGTTACCTGCTCTAAAAATTTTAGGGTTACCACTTTCCGGGATCAATTTTTTTTTTAAGTTTAAGGTAAAAAGTTCGATTTTTTTTGTAATTTTTAAGGTTTTGAACATGACTAAAGGTGCGGAAATGCTTCCAGAATCTAAACGGGACGTCGGAAAATTATGGTTGATGGCTTAAAAGATAGGTATTGAATAGGGTTACCTGCCCTAAAAATTTTAGGGTTACCACTTTCCAGGATCAATTTTTTTTTTTTGAAGTTTAAGGTAAAAAGTTCGATTTTTGTTGTAATTTTTAAGGTTTTGAACATGACTAAAGGTGCGGAAATGCTTCCAGAATCTAAACGCGACGTCGGAAAATTATGGTTGATGGCTTAAAAGATAGGTATTGAATAGGGTTACCTGACCTACAAATTTCAGGGTTACCACATTCCGGGATTTTTTTTTGAAGTTTAAGGTAAAAAGTTCGATTTTTTTTTGTAATTTTTAAGGTTTTGAACATGACTAAAGGTGCGGAAATGCTTCCAGAATCTAAACGGGACGTCGGAAAATTATGGTTGATGGCTTAAAAGATAGGTATTGAATAGGGTTACCTGCCCTTAAAATTTCAGGGTTACCACTTTCCGGGATCAATTTTTTTTTTAAGTTTAAGGTAAAAAGTTCGATTTTTTTTGTAATTTTTAAGGTTTTGAACATGACTAAAGGTGCGGAAATACTTCCAGAATCTAAACGCTACGTCGGAAAATTATGGTTGATGGCTTAAAAGATAGGTATTGTATAGGGTTACCTGCATTAGAAATTTCAGGGTTACCACTTCCCGGGATCAATTTTTTTTTGAAGTTTAAGGTAAAAAGTTCGATTTTTTTTGTAATTTTTAAGGTTTTGAACATGACTAAAGGTGCGGAAATGCTTCCAGAATCTAAACGGGACGTCGGAAAATTATGGTTGATGGCTTAAAAGATAGCTATTGAATAGGGTTACCTGCCCTAAAAATTTTAGGGTTACCACTTTCCGGGATCAATTTTTTTTTTTTAGTTTAATGTAAAAAGTTCGATTTTTTTTGTAATTTTTAAGGTTTTGAACATGACTAAAAGTGCGGAAATGCTTCCAGAATCTAAACGGGACGTCGGACAAATTTGGTTGATAGCTTAAAAGATAGGTATTGAATAGGGTTACCTGCCCTAAAAATTTTAGGGTTACCACTTTCCAGGATCAATTTTTTTTTTTGAAGTTTAAGGTAAAAAGTTCGATTTTTGTTGTAATTTTTAAGGTTTTGAACATGACTAAAGGTGCGGAAATGCTTCCAGAATCTAAACGCGACGTCGGAAAATTATGGTTGATGGCTTAAAAGATAGGTATTGAATAGGGTTACCTGACCTACAAATTTCAGGGTTACCACTTTCCGGGATTTTTTTTTGAAGTTTAAGGTAAAAAGTTCGATTTTTTTTTGTAATTTTTAAGGTTTTGAACATGACTAAAGGTGCGGAAATGCTTCCAGAATCTAAACGGGACGTCGGAAAATTATGGTTGATGGCTTAAAAGATAGGTATTGAATAGGGTTACCTGCCCTAAAAATTTCAGGGTTACCACTTTCCGGGATCAATTTTTTTTTTAAGTTTAAGGTAAAAAGTTCGATTTTTTTTGTAATTTTTAAGGTTTTGAACATGACTAAAGGTGCGGAAATACTTCCAGAATCTAAACGGGACGTCGGAAAATTATGGTTGATGGCTTAAAAGATAGGTATTGTATAGGGTTACCTGCGTTAGAAATTTCAGGGTTACCACTTCCCGGGATCAATTTTTTTTTGAAGTTTAAGGTAAAAAGTTCGATTTTTTTTGTAATTTTTAAGGTTTTGAACATGACTAAAGGTGCGGAAATGCTTCCAGAATCTAAACGGGACGTCGGAAAATTATGGTTGATGGCTTAAAAGATAGCTATTGAATAGGGTTACCTGCCCTAAAAATTTCAGGGTTACCACTTTCCGGGATCAATTTTTTTTTTTTAGTTTAAAGTAAAAAGTTCGATTTTTTTTGTAATTTTTAAGGTTTTGAACATGACTAAAAGTGCGGAAATGCTTCCAGAATCTAAACGGGACGTCGGACAATTTTGGTTGATAGCTTAAAAGATAGGTATTGAATAGGGTTCCCTGCCCTAAAAATTTTAGGGTTACCACTTTCCAGGATCAATTTTTTTTTTAAGTTTAAAGTAAAAAGTTCGATTTTTTTTGTAATTTTTAAGGTTTTGAACATGACTAAAGGTGCGGAAATGCTTCCAGAATCTAAACGCGACGTCGGAAAATTATGGTTGATGGCTTAAAAGGTAGGTATTGAATTGGGTTACCAGCCCTAAAAATTTCAGGGTTACCACTTTCCGGGATCAATTTTTTTTTTTTGAAGTTTAAGGTAAAAAGTTCGATTTTTGTTGTAATTTTTAAGGTTTTGAACATGACTAAAGGTGCGGAAATGCTTCCAGAATCTAAACGGGACGTCGGAAAATTATGGTTGATGGCTTAAAAGATAGGTATTGAATAGGGTTACCTGCTCTTAAAATTTTAGGGTTACCACTTTCCGGGATCAATTTTTTTTTTTTGAAGTTTAAGGTAAAAAGTTCGATTTTTTTTGTAATTTTTAAGGTTTTGAACATGACTAAAGGTGCGGAAATGCTTCCAGAATCTAAACGGGACGTCGGAAAATTATGGTTGATGGCTTAAAAGATAGGTATTGAAAAGGGTTACATGCTCTAAAAATTTTAGGGTTACCACTTTCCGGGATCAATTTTTTTTTTTAAGTTTAAAGTAAAAAGTTCGATTTTTGTTGTAATTTTTAAGGTTTTGAACATGAATAAAGGTGCGGAAATGCTTCCAGAATCTAAACGGGACGTCGGAAAATTATGGTTGATGGCTTAAAAGATAGGTATTGAATAGGGTTACCTGCCGTAAAAATTTTAGGGTTACCACTTTCCAGGATCAATTTTTTTTTTTGAAGTTTATGGTAAAAAGTTCGATTTTTGTTGTAATTTTTAAGGTTTTGAACATGACTAAAGGTGCGGAAATGCTTCCAGAATCTAAATGGGACGTCGGAAAATTATAGTTGATGGCTTAAAAGATAGGTATTGAATAGGGTTACCTGCCCTACAAATTTCAGGGTTACCACTTTCCGGGATTTTTTTTTGAAGTTTAAGGTAAAAAGTTCGATTTTTTTTTGTAATTTTTAAGGTTTTGAACATGACTAAAGGTGCGGAAATGCTTCCAGAATCTAAACGGGACGTCGGAAAATTATGGTTGATGGCTTAAAAGATAGGTATTGAATAGGGTTACCTGCCCTTAAAATTTCAGGGTTACCACTTTCCGGGATCAATTTTTTTTTTAAGTTTAAGGTAAAAAGTTCGATTTTTTTTGTAATTTTTAAGGTTTTGAACATGACTAAAGGTGCGGAAATACTTCCAGAATCTAAACGCTACGTCGGAAAATTATGGTTGATGGCTTAAAAGATAGGTATTGTATAGGGTTACCTGCATTAGAAATTTCAGGGTTACCACTTCCCGGGATCAATTTTTTTTTGAAGTTTAAGGTAAAAAGTTCGATTTTTTTTGTAATTTTTAAGGTTTTGAACATGACTAAAGGTGCGGAAATGCTTCCAGAATCTAAACGGGACGTCGGAAAATTATGGTTGATGGCTTAAAAGATAGCTATTGAATAGGGTTACCTGCCCTAAAAATTTTAGGGTTACCACTTTCCGGGATCAATTTTTTTTTTTTAGTTTAATGTAAAAAGTTCGATTTTTTTTGTAATTTTTAAGGTTTTGAACATGACTAAAAGTGCGGAAATGCTTCCAGAATCTAAACGGGACGTCGGACAAATTTGGTTGATAGCTTAAAAGATAGGTATTGAATAGGGCTACCTGCCCTAAAAATTTTAGGGTTACCACTTTCCAGGATCAATTTTTTTTTTTAAGTTTAAAGTAAAAAGTTCGATTTTTTTTGTAATTTTTAAGGTTTTGAACATGACTAAAGGTGCGGAAATGCTTCCAGAATCTAAACGGGACGTCGGAAAATTATGGTTGATGGCTTAAAAGATAGGTATTGAAAAGAATTACCTGCTCTAAAAATTTTAGGGTTACCACTTTCCGGGATCAATTTTTTTTTTTAAGTTTAAAGTAAAAAGTTCGATTTTTGTTGTAATTTTTAAGGTTTTGAACATGAATAAAGGTGCGGAAATGCTTCCAGAATCTAAACGGGACGTCGGAAAATTATGGTTGATGGCTTAAAAGATAGGTATTGAATAGGGTTACCTGCCCTAAAAATTTTAGGGTTACCACTTTCCAGGATCAATTTTTTTTTTTGAAGTTTAAGGTAAAAAGTTCGCTTTTTGTTGTAATTTTTAAGGTTTTGAACATGACTAAAGGTGCGGAAATGCTTCCAGAATCTAAACGCGACGTCGGAAAATTATGGTTGATGGCTTAAAAGATAGGTATTGAATAGGGTTACCTGACCTACAAATTTCAGGGTTACCACTTTCCGGGATTTTTTTTTGAAGTTTAAGGTAAAAAGTTCGATTTTTTTTTGTAATTTTTAAGGTTTTGAACATGACTAAAGGTGCGGAAATGCTTCCAGAATCTAAACGGGACGTCGGAAAATTATGGTTGATGGCTTAAAAGATAGGTATTGAATAGGTTTACCTGCCCTTAAAATTTCAGGGTTACCACTTTCCGGGATCAATTTTTTTTTGAAGTTTAAGGTAAAAAGTTCGATTTTTTTTGTAATTTTTAAGGTTTTGAACATGACTAAATGTGCGGAAATACTTCCAGAATCTAAACGGGACGTCGGAAAATTATGGTTGATGGCTTAAAAGATAGGTATTGTATAGGGTTACCTGCATTAGAAATTTCAGGGTTACCACTTCCCGGGATCAATTTTTTTTTGAAGTTTAAGGTAAAAAGTTCGATTTTTTTTGTAATTTTTAAGGTTTTGAACATGACTAAAGGTGCGGAAATGCTTCCAGAATCTAAACGGGACGTCGGAAAATTATGGTTGATGGTTTAAAAGATAGGTATTGAATAGGGTTACCTGCCCTTAAAATTTCAGGGTTACCACTTTCCGGGATCAATTTTTTTTTTTTAGTTTAAAGTAAAAAGTTCGATTTTTGTTGTAATTTTTAAGGTTTTGAACATGAATAAAGGTGCGGAAATGCTTCCAGAATCTAAACGGGACGTCGGAAAATTATGGTTGATGGCTTAAAAGATAGGTATTGAATAGGGTTACCTGCCGTAAAAATTTTAGGGTTACCACTTTCCAGGATCAATTTTTTTTTTAAGTTTAAAATAAAAAGTTCGATTTTTTTTGTAATTTTTAAGGTTTTGAACATGACTAAAGGTGCGGAAATGCTTCACGAATCTAAACGCGACGTCGGAAAATTATGGTTGATGGCTTAAAAAGTAGGTATTGAATTGGGTTACCAGCCCTAAAAATTTCAGGGTTACCATTTTCCGGGATCAATTTTTTTTTTTTGAAGTTTAAGGTAAAAAGTTCGATTTTTGTTGTAATTTTTAAGGTTTTGAACATGACTAAAGGTGCGGAAATGCTTCCAGAATCTAAACGGGACGTCGGAAAATTATGGTTGATGGCTTAAAAGATAGGTATTGAATAGGGTTACCTGCTCTAAAAATTTTAGGGTTACCACTTTCCGGGATCAATTTTTTTTTTTTGAAGTTTAAGGTAAAAAGTTCGATTTTTTTTGTAATTTTTAAGGTTTTGAACATGACTAAAGGTGCGGAAATGCTTCCAGAATCTAAACGGGACGTCGGAAAATTATGGTTGATGGCTTAAAAGATAGGTATTGAAAAGGGTTACATGCTCTAAAAATTTTAGGGTTACCACTTTCCGGGATCAATTTTTTTTTTTAAGTTTAAAGTAAAAAGTTCGATTTTTGTTGTAATTTTTAAGGTTTTGAACATGAATAAAGGTGCGGAAATGCTTCCAGAATCTAAACGGGACGTCGGAAAATTATGGTTGATGGCTTAAAAGATAGGTATTGAATAGGGTTACCTGCCGTAAAAATTTTAGGGTTACCACTTTCCAGGATCAATTTTTTTTTTTGAAGTTTATGGTAAAAAGTTCGATTTTTGTTGTAATTTTTAAGGTTTTGAACATGACTAAAGGTGCGGAAATGCTTCCAGAATCTAAATGGGACGTCGGAAAATTATAGTTGATGGCTTAAAAGATAGGTATTGAATAGGGTTACCTGCCCTACAAATTTCAGGGTTACCACTTTCCGGGATTTTTTTTTGAAGTTTAAGGTAAAAAGTTCGATTTTTTTTTGTAATTTTTAAGGTTTTGAACATGACTAAAGGTGCGGAAATGCTTCCAGAATCTAAACGGGACGTCGGAAAATTATGGTTGATGGCTTAAAAGATAGGTATTGAATAGGGTTACCTGCCCTAAAAATTTCAGGGTTACCACTTTCCGGGATCAATTTTTTTTTTAAGTTTAAGGTAAAAAGTTCGATTTTTTTTGTAATTTTTAAGGTTTTGAACATGACTAAAGGTGCGGAAATACTTCCAGAATCTAAACGCTACGTCGGAAAATTATGGTTGATGGCTTAAAAGATAGGTATTGTATAGGGTTACCTGCATTAGAAATTTCAGGGTTACCACTTCCCGGGATCAATTTTTTTTTGAAGTTTAAGGTAAAAAGTTCGATTTTTTTTGTAATTTTTAAGGTTTTGAACATGACTAAAGGTGCGGAAATGCTTCCAGAATCTAAACGGGACGTCGGAAAATTATGGTTGATGGTTTAAAAGATAGGTATTGAATAGGGTTACCTGCCCTAAAAATTTCAGGGTTACCACTTTCCGGGATCAATTTTTTTTTTTTAGTTTAAAGTAAAAAGTTCGATTTTTTTTGTAATTTTTAAGGTTTTGAACATGACTAAAAGTGCGGAAATGCTTCCAGAATCTAAACGGGACGTCGGACAATTTTGGTTGATAGCTTAAAAGATAGGTATTGAATAGGGTTCCCTGCCCTAAAAATTTTAGGGTTACCACTTTCCAGGATCAATTTTTTTTTTAAGTTTAAAGTAAAAAGTTCGATTTTTTTTGTAATTTTTAAGGTTTTGAACATGACTAAAGGTGCGGAAATGCTTCCAGAATCTAAACGCGACGTCGGAAAATTATGGTTGATGGCTTAAAAAGTAGGTATTGAATTGGGTTACCAGCCCTAAAAATTTCAGGGTTACCATTTTCCGGGATCAATTTTTTTTTTTTGAAGTTTAAGGTAAAAAGTTCGATTTTTGTTGTAATTTTTAAGGTTTTGAACATGACTAAAGGTGCGGAAATGCTTCCAGAATCTAAACGGGACGTCGGAAAATTATGGTTGATGGCTTAAAAGATAGGTATTGAATAGGGTTACCTGCTCTAAAAATTTTAGGGTTACCACTTTCCGGGATCAATTTTTTTTTTTTGAAGTTTAAGGTAAAAAGTTCGATTTTTTTTGTAATTTTTAAGGTTTTGAACATGACTAAAGGTGCGGAAATGCTTCCAGAATCTAAACGGGACGTCGGAAAATTATGGTTGATGGCTTAAAAGATAGGTATTGAATAGGGTTACCTGCTCTAAAAATTTTAGGGTTACCACTTTCCGGGATCAATTTTTTTTTTTTGAAGTTTAAGGTAAAAAGTTCGATTTTTTTTGTAATTTTTAAGGTTTTGAACATGACTAAAGGTGCGGAAATGCTTCCAGAATCTAAACGGGACGTCGGAAAATTATGGTTGATGGCTTAAAAGATAGGTATTGAAAAGGGTTACATGCTCTAAAAATTTTAGGGTTACCACTTTCCGGGATCAATTTTTTTTTTTAAGTTTAAAGTAAAAAGTTCGATTTTTGTTGTAATTTTTAAGGTTTTGAACATGAATAAAGGTGCGGAAATGCTTCCAGAATCTAAACGGGACGTCGGAAAATTATGGTTGATGGCTTAAAAGATAGGTATTGAATAGGGTTACCTGCCGTAAAAATTTTAGGGTTACCACTTTCCAGGATCAATTTTTTTTTTTGAAGTTTATGGTAAAAAGTTCGATTTTTGTTGTAATTTTTAAGGTTTTGAACATGACTAAAGGTGCGGAAATGCTTCCAGAATCTAAATGGGACGTCGGAAAATTATAGTTGATGGCTTAAAAGATAGGTATTGAATAGGGTTACCTGCCCTACAAATTTCAGGGTTACCACTTTCCGGGATTTTTTTTTGAAGTTTAAGGTAAAAAGTTCGATTTTTTTTTGTAATTTTTAAGGTTTTGAACATGACTAAAGGTGCGGAAATGCTTCCAGAATCTAAACGGGACGTCGGAAAATTATGGTTGATGGCTTAAAAGATAGGTATTGAATAGGGTTACCTGCCCTAAAAATTTCAGGGTTACCACTTTCCGGGATCAATTTTTTTTTTAAGTTTAAGGTAAAAAGTTCGATTTTTTTTGTAATTTTTAAGGTTTTGAACATGACTAAAGGTGCGGAAATACTTCCAGAATCTAAACGCTACGTCGGAAAATTATGGTTGATGGCTTAAAAGATAGGTATTGTATAGGGTTACCTGCATTAGAAATTTCAGGGTTACCACTTCCCGGGATCAATTTTTTTTTGAAGTTTAAGGTAAAAAGTTCGATTTTTTTTGTAATTTTTAAGGTTTTGAACATGAATAAAGGTGCGGAAATGCTTCCAGAATCTAAACGGGACGTCGGAAAATTATGGTTGATGGCTTAAAAGATAGGTATTGAATAGGGTTACCTGCCGTAAAAATTTTAGGGTTACCACTTTCCAGGATCAATTTTTTTTTTTGAAGTTTATGGTAAAAAGTTCGATTTTTTTTGTAATTTTTAAGGTTTTGAACATGACTAAAAGTGCGGAAATGCTTCCAGAATCTAAACGGGACGTCGGACAAATTTGGTTGATAGCTTAAAAGATAGGTATTGAATAGGGTTACCTGCCCTAAAAATTTTAGGGTTACCACTTTCCAGGATCAATTTTTTTTTTTGAAGTTTAAGGTAAAAAGTTCGATTTTTGTTGTAATTTTTAAGGTTTTGAACATGACTAAAGGTGCGGAAATGCTTCCAGAATCTAAACGCGACGTCGGAAAATTATGGTTGATGGCTTAAAAGATAGGTATTGAATAGGGTTACCTGACCTACAAATTTCAGGGTTACCACTTTCCGGGATTTTTTTTTGAAGTTTAAGGTAAAAAGTTCGATTTTTTTTTGTAATTTTTAAGGTTTTGAACATGACTAAAGGTGCGGAAATGCTTCCAGAATCTAAACGGGACGTCGGAAAATTATGGTTGATGGCTTAAAAGATAGGTATTGAATAGGGTTACCTGCCCTTAAAATTTCAGGGTTACCATTTTCCGGGATCAATTTTTTTTTTAAGTTTAAGGTAAAAAGTTCGATTTTTTTTGTAATTTTTAAGGTTTTGAACATGACTAAAGGTGCGGAAATACTTCCAGAATCTAAACGGGACGTCGGAAAATTATGGTTGATGGCTTAAAAGATAGGTATTGTATAGGGTTACCTGCATTAGAAATTTCAGGGTTACCACTTCCCGGGATCAATTTTTTTTTGAAGTTTAAGGTAAAAAGTTCGATTTTTTTTGTAATTTTTAAGGTTTTGAACATGACTAAAGGTGCGGAAATGCTTCCAGAATCTAAACGGGACGTCGGAAAATTATGGTTGATGGTTTAAAAGATAGGTATTGAATAGGGTTACCTGCCCTAAAAATTTCAGGGTTACCACTTTCCGGGATCAATTTTTTTTTTTTAGTTTAAAGTAAAAAGTTCGATTTTTTTTGTAATTTTTAAGGTTTTGAACATGACTAAAAGTGCGGAAATGCTTCCAGAATCTAAACGGGACGTCGGACAATTTTGGTTGATAGCTTAAAAGATAGGTATTGAATAGGGTTCCCTGCCCTAAAAATTTTAGGGTTACCACTTTCCAGGATCAATTTTTTTTTTAAGTTTAAAGTAAAAAGTTCGATTTTTTTTGTAATTTTTAAGGTTTTGAACATGACTAAAGGTGCGGAAATGCTTCCAGAATCTAAACGCGACGTCGGAAAATTATGGTTGATGGCTTAAAAAGTAGGTATTGAATTGGGTTACCAGCCCTAAAAATTTCAGGGTTACCATTTTCCGGGATCAATTTTTTTTTTTTGAAGTTTAAGGTAAAAAGTTCGATTTTTGTTGTAATTTTTAAGGTTTTGAACATGACTAAAGGTGCGGAAATGCTTCCAGAATCTAAACGGGACGTCGGAAAATTATGGTTGATGGCTTAAAAGATAGGTATTGAATAGGGTTACCTGCTCTAAAAATTTTAGGGTTACCACTTTCCGGGATCAATTTTTTTTTTTTGAAGTTTAAGGTAAAAAGTTCGATTTTTTTTGTAATTTTTAAGGTTTTGAACATGACTAAAGGTGCGGAAATGCTTCCAGAATCTAAACGGGACGTCGGAAAATTATGGTTGATGGCTTAAAAGATAGGTATTGAAAAGGGTTACATGCTCTAAAAATTTTAGGGTTACCACTTTCCGGGATCAATTTTTTTTTTTAAAGTAAAAAGTTCGATTTTTGTTGTAATTTTTAAGGTTTTGAACATGAATAAAGGTGCGGAAATGCTTCCAGAATCTAAACGGGACGTCGGAAAATTATGGTTGATGGCTTAAAAGATAGGTATTGAATAGGGTTACCTGCCGTAAAAATTTTAGGGTTACCACTTTCCAGGATCAATTTTTTTTTTTGAAGTTTATGGTAAAAAGTTCGATTTTTGTTGTAATTTTTAAGGTTTTGAACATGAATAAAGGTGCGGAAATGCTTCCAGAATCTAAACGGGACGTCGGAAAATTATGGTTGATGGCTTAAAAGATAGGTATTGAATAGGGTTACCTGCCCTAAAAATTTCAGGGTTACCACTTTCCGGGATCAATTTTTTTTAAGTTTAAGGTAAAAAGTTCGATTTTTTTTGTAATTTTTAAGGTTTTGAACATGACTAAAGGTGCGGAAATGCTTCCAGAATCTAAACGGGACGTCGGAAAATTATGGTTGATGGCTTAAAAGATAGGTATTGAATAGGGTTACCTGCCGTAAAAATTTTAGGGTTACCACTTTCCAGGATCAATTTTTTTTTTTTGAAGTTTATGGTAAAAAGTTCGATTTTTGTTGTAATTTTTAAGGTTTTGAACATGACTAAAGGTGCGGAAATGCTTCCAGAATCTAAATGGGACGTCGGAAAATTATAGTTGATGGCTTAAAAGATAGGTATTGAATAGGGTTACCTGACCTACAAATTTCAGGGTTACCACTTTCCGGGATCAATTTTTTTTTTTGAAGTTTAAGGTAAAAAGTTCGATTTTTTTTTGTAATTTTTAAGGTTTTGAACATGACTAAAGGTGCGGAAATGCTTCCAGAATCTAAACGGGACGTCGGAAAATTATGGTTGATGGCTTAAAAGATAGGTATTGAATAGGGTTACCTGCCGTAAAAATTTTAGGGTTACCACTTTCCAGGATCAATTTTTTTTTTTGAAGTTTATGGTAAAAAGTTCGATTTTTGTTGTAATTTTTAAGGTTTTGAACATGACTAAAGGTGCGGAAATGCTTCCAGAATCTAAATGGGACGTCGGAAAATTATAGTTGATGGCTTAAAAGATAGGTATTGAATAGGGTTACCTGCCCTACAAATTTCAGGGTTACCACTTTCCGGGATTTTTTTTTGAAGTTTAAGGTAAAAAGTTCGATTTTTTTTTGTAATTTTTAAGGTTTTGAACATGACTAAAGGTGCGGAAATGCTTCCAGAATCTAAACGGGACGTCGGAAAATTATGGTTGATGGCTTAAAAGATAGGTATTGAATAGGGTTACCTGCCCTTAAAATTTCAGGGTTACCACTTTCCGGGATTTTTTTTTGAAGTTTAAGGTAAAAAGTTCGATTTTTTTTGTAATTTTTAAGGTTTTGAACATGACTAAAGGTGCGGAAATACTTCCAGAATCTAAACGCTACGTCGGAAAATTATGGTTGATGGCTTAAAAGATAGGTATTGAATAGGGTTACCTGCTCTAAAAATTTTAGGGTTACCACTTTCCGGGATCAATTTTTTTTTTTTGAAGTTTAAGGTAAAAAGTTCGATTTTTTTTGTAATTTTTAAGGTTTTGAACATGACTAAAGGTGCGGAAATGCTTCCAGAATCTAAACGGGACGTCGGAAAATTATGGTTGATGGCTTAAAAGATAGCTATTGAATAGGGTTACCTGCCCTAAAAATTTTAGGGTTACCACTTTCCGGGATCAATTTTTTTTTTTTAGTTTAATGTAAAAAGTTCGATTTTTTTTGTAATTTTTAAGGTTTTGAACATGACTAAAAGTGCGGAAATGCTTCCAGAATCTAAACGGGACGTCGGACAAATTTGGTTGATAGCTTAAAAGATAGGTATTGAATAGGGTTACCTGCCCTAAAAATTTTAGGGTTACCACTTTCCAGGATCAATTTTTTTTTTTGAAGTTTAAGGTAAAAAGTTCGATTTTTGTTGTAATTTTTAAGGTTTTGAACATGACTAAAGGTGCGGAAATGCTTCCAGAATCTAAACGGGACGTCGGAAAATTATGGTTGATGGCTTAAAAGATAGGTATTGAATAGGGTTACCTGACCTACAAATTTCAGGGTTACCACTTTCCGGGATTTTTTTTTGAAGTTTAAGGTAAAAAGTTCGATTTTTTTTTGTAATTTTTAAGGTTTTGAACATGACTAAAGGTGCGGAAATGCTTCCAGAATCTAAACGGGACGTCGGAAAATTATGGTTGATGGCTTAAAAGATAGGTATTGAATAGGGTTACCTGCCCTTAAAATTTCAGGGTTACCACTTTCCGGGATCAATTTTTTTTTTAAGTTTAAGGTAAAAAGTTCGATTTTTTTTGTAATTTTTAAGGTTTTGAACATGACTAAAGGTGCGGAAATACTTCCAGAATCTAAACGGGACGTCGGAAAATTATGGTTGATGGCTTAAAAGATAGGTATTGTATAGGGTTACCTGCATTAGAAATTTCAGGGTTACCACTTCCCGGGATCAATTTTTTTTTGAAGTTTAAGGTAAAAAGTTCGATTTTTTTTGTAATTTTTAAGGTTTTGAACATGACTAAAGGTGCGGAAATGCTTCCAGAATCTAAACGGGACGTCGGAAAATTATGGTTGATGGCTTAAAAGATAGGTATTGAATAGGGTTACCTGCCCTAAAAATTTCAGGGTTACCACTTTCCGGGATCAATTTTTTTTTTTTAGTTTAAAGTAAAAAGTTCGATTTTTTTTGTAATTTTTAAGGTTTTGAACATGACTAAAAGTGCGGAAATGCTTCCAGAATCTAAACGGGACGTCGGACAATTTTGGTTGATAGCTTAAAAGATAGGTATTGAATAGGGTTCCCTGCCCTAAAAATTTTAGGGTTACCACTTTCCAGGATCAATTTTTTTTTTAAGTTTAAAGTAAAAAGTTCGATTTTTTTTGTAATTTTTAAGGTTTTGAACATGACTAAAGGTGCGGAAATGCTTCCAGAATCTAAACGCGACGTCGGAAAATTATGGTTGATGGCTTAAAAAGTAGGTATTGAATTGGGTTACCAGCCCTAAAAATTTCAGGGTTACCATTTTCCGGGATCAATTTTTTTTTTTTGAAGTTTAAGGTAAAAAGTTCGATTTTTGTTGTAATTTTTAAGGTTTTGAACATGACTAAAGGTGCGGAAATGCTTCCAGAATCTAAACGGGACGTCGGAAAATTATGGTTGATGGCTTAAAAGATAGGTATTGAATAGGGTTACCTGCTCTAAAAATTTTAGGGTTACCACTTTCCGGGATCAATTTTTTTTTTTTGAAGTTTAAGGTAAAAAGTTCGATTTTTTTTGTAATTTTTAAGGTTTTGAACATGACTAAAGGTGCGGAAATGCTTCCAGAATCTAAACGGGACGTCGGAAAATTATGGTTGATGGCTTAAAAGATAGGTATTGAAAAGGGTTACATGCTCTAAAAATTTTAGGGTTACCACTTTCCGGGATCAATTTTTTTTTTTAAGTTTAAAGTAAAAAGTTCGATTTTTGTTGTAATTTTTAAGGTTTTGAACATGAATAAAGGTGCGGAAATGCTTCCAGAATCTAAACGGGACGTCGGAAAATTATGGTTGATGGCTTAAAAGATAGGTATTGAATAGGGTTACCTGCCGTAAAAATTTTAGGGTTACCACTTTCCAGGATCAATTTTTTTTTTTGAAGTTTATGGTAAAAAGTTCGATTTTTGTTGTAATTTTTAAGGTTTTGAACATGACTAAAGGTGCGGAAATGCTTCCAGAATCTAAATGGGACGTCGGAAAATTATAGTTGATGGCTTAAAAGATAGGTATTGAATAGGGTTACCTGCCCTACAAATTTCAGGGTTACCACTTTCCGGGATTTTTTTTTGAAGTTTAAGGTAAAAAGTTCGATTTTTTTTTGTAATTTTTAAGGTTTTGAACATGACTAAAGGTGCGGAAATGCTTCCAGAATCTAAACGGGACGTCGGAAAATTATGGTTGATGGCTTAAAAGATAGGTATTGAATAGGGTTACCTGCCCTTAAAATTTCAGGGTTACCACTTTCCGGGATCAATTTTTTTTTTAAGTTTAAGGTAAAAAGTTCGATTTTTTTTGTAATTTTTAAGGTTTTGAACATGACTAAAGGTGCGGAAATACTTCCAGAATCTAAACGCTACGTCGGAAAATTATGGTTGATGGCTTAAAAGATAGGTATTGTATAGGGTTACCTGCATTAGAAATTTCAGGGTTACCACTTCCCGGGATCAATTTTTTTTTGAAGTTTAAGGTAAAAAGTTCGATTTTTTTTGTAATTTTTAAGGTTTTGAACATGACTAAAGGTGCGGAAATGCTTCCAGAATCTAAACGGGACGTCGGAAAATTATGGTTGATGGCTTAAAAGATAGCTATTGAATAGGGTTACCTGCCCTAAAAATTTTAGGGTTACCACTTTCCGGGATCAATTTTTTTTTTTAGTTTAATGTAAAAAGTTCGATTTTTTTTGTAATTTTTAAGGTTTTGAACATGACTAAAAGTGCGGAAATGCTTCCAGAATCTAAACGGGACGTCGGACAAATTTGGTTGATAGCTTAAAAGATAGGTATTGAATAGGGCTACCTGCCCTAAAAATTTTAGGGTTACCACTTTCCAGGATCAATTTTTTTTTTTAAGTTTAAAGTAAAAAGTTCGATTTTTTTTGTAATTTTTAAGGTTTTGAACATGACTAAAGGTGCGGAAATGCTTCCAGAATCTAAACGGGACGTCGGAAAATTTTAGTTGATGGCTTAAAAAGTAGGTATTGAATTGGGTTACCAGCCCTAAAAATTTCAGGGTTACCACTTTCCGGGATCAATTTTTTTTTTTTGAAGTTTAAGGTAAAAAGTTCGATTTTTGTTGTAATTTTTAAGGTTTTGAACATGACTAAAGGTGCGGAAATGCTTCCAGAATCTAAACGGGACGTCGGAAAATTATGGTTGATGGCTTAAAAGATAGCTATTGAATAGGGTTGCCTGCCGTAAAAATTTTAGGGTTACCACTTTCCAGGATGAATTTTTTTTTTTAAGTTTAAAGTAAAAAGTTCGATTTTTTTTGTAATTTTTAAGGTTTTGAACATGACTAAAGGTGCGGAAATGCTTCCAGAATCTAAACGGGACGTCGGAAAATTATAGTTGATGGCTTAAAAAGTCGGTATTGAATAGAATTACCTGCCCTAAAAATTTCAGGGTTACCACTTTCCGGGATCAATTTTTTTTTTTTGAAGTTTAAGGTAAAAAGTTCGATTTTTGTTTCAATTTTTAAGGTTTTGAACATGACTAAAGGTGCGGAAATGCTTCCAGAATCTAAACGCTACGTCGGAAAATTATGGTTGATGGCTTAAAAGATAGGTATTGAATAGGGTTACCTGCATTTAAAATTTCAGGGTTACCACTTCCCGGGATCAATTTTTTTTTTGAAGTTTAAAGTAAAAAGTTCGATTTTTTTTTGTAATTTTTAAGGTTTTGAACATGACTAAAGGTGCGGAAATGCTTCCAGAATCTAAACGGGACGTCGGAAAATTATGGTTGATGGCTTAAAAGATAGGTATTGAATAGGGTTACCAGCCCTACAAATTTCAGGGTTATCACTTTCCGGGATATATTTTTTTTTTGAAGTTTAAGGTAAAAAGTTTGATTTTTTTTGTAATTTTTGAGGTTTTGAACATGACTAAAGGTGCGGAAATGCTTCCAGAATCTAAACGGGACGTCGGACAATTTTGGTTGATGGCTTAAAAGATAGGTATTGAATAGAGTTACCTGCTCTATAAATTTCAGGGTTACCACTTTCCGGGATCAATTTTTTTTTTTTAAGTTTAAGGTAAAAAGTTCGATTTTTTTTTGTAATTTTTAAGGTTTTGAACATGACTAAAGGTGCGGAAATGCTTGCAGAATCTAAACGCGACGTCGGAAAATTATGGTTGATGGCTTAAAAGATAGGTAGTGAATAGGGTTACCCGCCCTACAAATTTCAGGGTTACCACTTTCCGATATCAATTTTTTTTTTTAAGTTTAAGGTAAAAAGTTCGATTTTTTTTGTAATTTTTAAGGTTTTGAACATGACTAAAGGTGCGGCAATGCTTCCAGAATCTAAACGGGACGTCGGAAAATTATAGTTGATGGCTTAAAAGATAGGTATTGAATAGGATTACCAGCCCTTAAAATTTCACGGTTACCACTTTCCGGGATCAATTTTTTTTTTGAAGTTTAAGGTAAAAAGTTCGATTTTTGTTGTAATTTTTAAGGTTTTGAACATGACTAAAGGTGCGGAAATGCTTCCAGAATCTAAACGGGACGTCGGAAAATTATGGTTGATGGCTTAAAAGATAGGTATTGAATAGGATTACCTGCCCTAAAAATTTTAGGGTTACCACTTTCCAGGATCAATTTTTTTTTTAAGTTTAAAGTAAAAAGTTCGATTTTTTTTCTAATTTTTAAGGTTTTGAACATGACTAAAGGTGCGGAAATGCTTCCAGAATCTAAACGGGACGTCGGAAAGTTATAGTTGATGGCTTAAAAAGTAGGTATTGAATAGGGTTACCAGCCCTAAAAATTTCAGGGTTACCACTTTCCGGGATCAATTTTTTTTTTTGAAGTTTAAGGTAAAAAGTTCGATTTTTGTTGTAATTTTTAAGGTTTTGAACATGACTAAAGGTGCGGAAATGCTTCCAGAATCTAAATGGGACGTCGGAAAATTATGGTTGATGGCTTAAAAGATAGGTATTGAATAGGGTTACCTGCCCTTAAAATTTCAGGGTTACCACTTTCCGGGATCAATTTTTTTTTAAGTTTAAGGTAAAAAGTTCGATTTTTTTTGTAATTTTTAAGGTTTTGAACATGACTAAAGGTGCGGAAATACTTCCAGAATCTAAACGCTACGTCGGAAAATTATGGCTGATGGCTTAAAAGATAGGTATTGTATAGGGTTACCTGCATTAGAAATTTCAGGGTTACCACTTCCCGGGATCAATTTTTTTTTGAAGTTTAAGGTAAAAAGTTCGATTTTTTTTGTAATTTTTAAGGTTTTGAACATGACTAAAAGTGCGGAAATGCTTCCAGAATCTAAACGGGACGTCGGACAAATTTGGTTGATAGCTTAAAAGATAGGTATTGAATAGGGTTACCTGCCCTAAAAATTTTAGGGTTACCACTTTCCAGGATCAATTTTTTTTTTAAGTTTAAAGTAAAAAGTTCGATTTTTTTTGTAATTTTTAAGGTTTTGAACATGACTAAAGGTGCGGAAATGCTTCCAGAATCTAAACG
Organism: Dasysyrphus albostriatus; assembly: GCA_946251815.1. Taxonomy (NCBI): domain Eukaryota; kingdom Metazoa; phylum Arthropoda; class Insecta; order Diptera; family Syrphidae; genus Dasysyrphus; species Dasysyrphus albostriatus. Next base: position 226,958,416 of record OX276335.1, read on the forward strand.
GGACGTCGGAAAATTTTAGTTGATGCCTTAAAAAGTAGGTATTGAATTGGGTTACCAGCCCTAAAAATTTCAGGGTTACCACTTTCCGGGATCAATTTTTTTTTTTGAAGTTTAAGGTAAAAAGTTCGATTTTTGTTGTAATTTTTAAGGTTTTGAACATGACTAAAGGTGCGGAAATGCTTCCAGAATCTAAACGGGACGTCGGAAAATTATGGTTGATGGCTTAAAAGATAGGTATTGAATAGGGTTACCAGCCCTAAAAATTTCAGGGTTACCACTTTCCGGGATCAATTTTTTTTTTTTAAGTTTAAGGTAAAAAGTTCGATTTTTGTTTCAATTTTTAAGGTTTTGAACATGACTAAAGGTGCGGAAATGCTTCCAGAATCTAAACGGGACGTCGGAAAATTATGGTTGATGGCTTAAAAGATAGGTATTGAATAGGGTTACCTGCCCTTAAAATTTCAGGGTTACCACTTTCCGGGATCAATTTTTTTTTTAAGTTTAAGGTAAAAAGTTCGATTTTTTTTGTAATTTTTAAGGTTTTGAACATGACTAAAGGTGCGGAAATGCTTCCAGAATTTAAACGCTACGTCGGAAAATAATGGTTGATGGCTTAAAAGATAGGTATTGTATAGGGTTACCTGCATTGAAAATTTCAGGGTTACCACTTCCTGGGATCAATTTTTTTTTGAAGTTTAAGGTAAAAAGTTCGATTTTTTTTGTAATTTTTAAGGTTTTGAACATGACTAAAGGTGCGGAACTGCTTCCAGAATCTAAACGGGACGTCGGAAAATTATGGTTGATGGCTTAAAAGATAGGTATTGAATAGGGTTACCTGCTATAAAAATTTTAGGGTTACCACTTTCCGGGATCAATTTTTTTTTTTAAGTTTAAAGTAAAAAGTTCGATTTTTTTTGTAATTTTTAAGGTTTTGAACATGACTAAAGGTGCTGAAATGCTTCCAGCATCTAAACGGGACGTCGGACTATTTTGGTTGATAGCTTAAAAGATAGGTATTGAATAGGGTTATCTGCTCTATAAATTTCAGGGTTATCACTTTCCGGGATATATTTTTTTTTGAAGTTTAAGGTAAAAAGTTTGATTTTTTTTTGTAATTTTTGAGTTTTGAACATGACTAAAGGTGCGGAAATGCTTCCAGAATCTAAACGCGACGTCGGACAATTTTGGTTGATGGCTTAAAAGATAGGTATTGAATAGGGTTACCTGCTCTATAAATTTCAGGGTTACCACTTTCCGGGATAAATTTTTTTTTTTTAAGTTTAAGGTAAAAAGTTCGATTTTTTTTGTAATTTTTAAGGTTTTGAACATGACTAAAGGTGCGGAAATGCTTCCAGAATCTAAACGCGACGTCGGAAAATTATGGTTGATGGCTTAAAAGATAGGTAGTGAATAGGGTTACCTGCCCTTAACATTTCAGGGTTACCACTTTCCGGGATCAATTTTTTTTTTTAAGTTTAAGGTAAAAAGTTCGATTTTTTTGTTGTAATTTTTAAGGTTTTGAACATGACGAAAGGTGCGGCAATGCTTCCAGAATCTAAACGGGACGTCGGAAAATTATAGTTGATAGCTTAAAAAATAGGTATTGAATAGGGTTACCAGCCCTAAAAATTTCAGGGTTACCACTTTCCGGGATCAATTTTTTTTTTTTAAGTTTAAGGTAAAAAGTTCGATTTTTGTTGTAATTTTTAAGGTTTTGAACATGACTAAAGGTGCGGAAATGCTTCCAGAATCTAAATGGGACGTCGGAAAATTATGGTTGATGGCTTAAAAGATAGGTATTGAATAGGGTTACCTGTCCTAAAAATTTCAGGGTTACCACTTTCCGGGATTTTTTTTTTGAAGTTTAAGGTAAAAAGTTCGATTTTTGTTGTAATTTTTAAGGTTTTGAACATGACTAAAGGTGCGGAAATGCTTCCAGAATCTAAACGGGACGTCGGAAAATTATGGTTGATGGCTTAAAAGATAGGTATTGAAAAGGGTTACATGCTCTAAAAATTTTAGGGTTACCACTTTCCGGGATCAATTTTTTTTTTTAAGTTTAAAGTAAAAAGTTCGATTTTTGTTGTAATTTTTAAGGTTTTGAACATGAATAAAGGTGCGGAAATGCTTCCAGAATCTAAACGGGACGTCGGAAAATTATGGTTGATGGCTTAAAAGATAGGTATTGAATAGGGTTACCTGCCGTAAAAATTTTAGGGTTACCACTTTCCAGGATCAATTTTTTTTTTTGAAGTTTATGGTAAAAAGTTCGATTTTTGTTGTAATTTTTAAGGTTTTGAACATGAATAAAGGTGCGGAAATGCTTCCAGAATCTAAACGGGACGTCGGAAAATTATGGTTGATGGCTTAAAAGATAGGTATTGAATAGGGTTACCTGCCCTAAAAATTTCAGGGTTACCACTTTCCGGGATCAATTTTTTTTAAGTTTAAGGTAAAAAGTTCGATTTTTTTTGTAATTTTTAAGGTTTTGAACATGACTAAAGGTGCGGAAATGCTTCCAGAATCTAAACGCTACGTCGGAAAATTATGGTTGATGGCTTAAAAGATAGGTATTGAATAGAGTTACCTGTATTAAAAATTTCAGGGTTACCACTTCCTGGGATCAATTTTTTTTTGAAGTTTAAGGTAAAAAGTTCGATTTTTTTTGTAATTTTTAAGGTTTTGAACATGACTAAAGGTGCGGAACTGCTTCCAGAATCTAAACGGGACGTCGGAAAATTATGGTTGATGGCTTAAAAGATAGGTATTGAATAGGGTTACCTGCTATAAAAATTTTAGGGTTACCACTTTCCGGGATCAATTTTTTTTTTAAGTTTAAAGTAAAAAGTTCGATTTTTTTTTGTAATTTTTAAGGTTTTGAACATGACTAAAGGTGCTTCCAGCATCTAAACGGGACGTCGGACAATTTTGGGTGATAGCTTAAAAGATAGGTATTGAATAGGGTTATCTGCTCTATAAATTTCAGGGTTATCACTTTCCGGGATATATTTTTTTTTGAAGTTTAAGGTAAAAAGTTTGATTTTTTTTGTAATTTTTGAGTTTTGAACATGACTAAAGGTGCGGAAATGCTTCCAGAATCTAAACGCGACGTCGGACAATTTTGGTTGATGGCTTAAAAGATAGGTATTGAATAGGGTTACCTGCTCTATAAATTTCAGGGTTACCACTTTCCGGGATAAATTTTTTTTTTTTAAGTTTAAGGTAAAAAGTTCGATTTTTTTTGTAATTTTTAAGGTTTTGAACATGACTAAAGGTGCGGAAATGCTTCCAGAATCTAAACGCGACGTCGGAAAATTATGGTTGATGGCTTAAAAGATAGGTAGTGAATAGGGTTACCTGCCCTTAACATTTCAGGGTTACCACTTTCCGGGATCAATTTTTTTTTTTAAGTTTAAGGTAAAAAGTTCGATTTTTTTGTTGTAATTTTTAAGGTTTTGAACATGACGAAAGGTGCGGCAATGCTTCCAGAATCTAAACGGGACGTCGGAAAATTATAGTTGATAGCTTAAAAAATAGGTATTGAATAGGGTTACCAGCCCTAAAAATTTCAGGGTTACCACTTTCCGGGATCAATTTTTTTTTTTTAAGTTTAAGGTAAAAAGTTCGATTTTTGTTGTAATTTTTAAGGTTTTGAACATGACTAAAGGTGCGGAAATGCTTCCAGAATCTAAATGGGACGTCGGAAAATTATGGTTGATGGCTTAAAAGATAGGTATTGAATAGGGTTACCTGTCCTAAAAATTTCAGGGTTACCACTTTCCGGGATTTTTTTTTTGAAGTTTAAGGTAAAAAGTTCGATTTTTGTTGTAATTTTTAAGGTTTTGAACATGACTAAAGGTGCGGAAATGCTTCCAGAATCTAAACGCGACGTCGGACAATTTTGGTTGATGGCTTAAAAGATAGGTATTGAATAGGGTTACCTGCTCTATAAATTTCAGGGTTACCACTTTCCGGGATAAATTTTTTTTTTTTAAGTTTAAGGTAAAAAGTTCGATTTTTTTTGTAATTTTTAAGGTTTTGAACATGACTAAAGGTGCGGAAATGCTTCCAGAATCTAAACGCGACGTCGGAAAATTATGGTTGATGGCTTAAAAGATAGGTAGTGAATAGGGTTACCTGCCCTTAACATTTCAGGGTTACCACTTTCCGGGATCAATTTTTTTTTTTAAGTTTAAGGTAAAAAGTTCGATTTTTTTGTTGTAATTTTTAAGGTTTTGAACATGACGAAAGGTGCGGCAATGCTTCCAGAATCTAAACGGGACGTCGGAAAATTATAGTTGATAGCTTAAAAAATAGGTATTGAATAGGGTTACCAGCCCTAAAAATTTCAGGGTTACCACTTTCCGGGATCAATTTTTTTTTTTTAAGTTTAAGGTAAAAAGTTCGATTTTTGTTGTAATTTTTAAGGTTTTGAACATGACTAAAGGTGCGGAAATGCTTCCAGAATCTAAATGGGACGTCGGAAAATTATGGTTGATGGCTTAAAAGATAGGTATTGAATAGGGTTACCTGTCCTAAAAATTTCAGGGTTACCACTTTCCGGGATTTTTTTTTTGAAGTTTAAGGTAAAAAGTTCGATTTTTGTTGTAATTTTTAAGGTTTTGAACATGACTAAAGGTGCGGAAATGCTTCCAGAATCTAAACGGGACGTCGGAAAATTATGGTTGATGGCTTAAAAGATAGGTATTGAAAAGGGTTACATGCTCTAAAAATTTTAGGGTTACCACTTTCCGGGATCAATTTTTTTTTTTAAGTTTAAAGTAAAAAGTTCGATTTTTGTTGTAATTTTTAAGGTTTTGAACATGAATAAAGGTGCGGAAATGCTTCCAGAATCTAAACGGGACGTCGGAAAATTATGGTTGATGGCTTAAAAGATAGGTATTGAATAGGGTTACCTGCCGTAAAAATTTTAGGGTTACCACTTTCCAGGATCAATTTTTTTTTTTGAAGTTTATGGTAAAAAGTTCGATTTTTGTTGTAATTTTTAAGGTTTTGAACATGAATAAAGGTGCGGAAATGCTTCCAGAATCTAAACGGGACGTCGGAAAATTATGGTTGATGGCTTAAAAGATAGGTATTGAATAGGGTTACCTGCCCTAAAAATTTCAGGGTTACCACTTTCCGGGATCAATTTTTTTTAAGTTTAAGGTAAAAAGTTCGATTTTTTTTGTAATTTTTAAGGTTTTGAACATGACTAAAGGTGCGGAAATGCTTCCAGAATCTAAACGCTACGTCGGAAAATTATGGTTGATGGCTTAAAAGATAGGTATTGAATAGAGTTACCTGTATTAAAAATTTCAGGGTTACCACTTCCTGGGATCAATTTTTTTTTGAAGTTTAAGGTAAAAAGTTCGATTTTTTTTGTAATTTTTAAGGTTTTGAACATGACTAAAGGTGCGGAACTGCTTCCAGAATCTAAACGGGACGTCGGAAAATTATGGTTGATGGCTTAAAAGATAGGTATTGAATAGGGTTACCTGCTATAAAAATTTTAGGGTTACCACTTTCCGGGATCAATTTTTTTTTTAAGTTTAAAGTAAAAAGTTCGATTTTTTTTTGTAATTTTTAAGGTTTTGAACATGACTAAAGGTGCTTCCAGCATCTAAACGGGACGTCGGACAATTTTGGGTGATAGCTTAAAAGATAGGTATTGAATAGGGTTATCTGCTCTATAAATTTCAGGGTTATCACTTTCCGGGATATATTTTTTTTTGAAGTTTAAGGTAAAAAGTTTGATTTTTTTTGTAATTTTTGAGTTTTGAACATGACTAAAGGTGCGGAAATGCTTCCAGAATCTAAACGCGACGTCGGACAATTTTGGTTGATGGCTTAAAAGATAGGTATTGAATAGGGTTACCTGCTCTATAAATTTCAGGGTTACCACTTTCCGGGATAAATTTTTTTTTTTTAAGTTTAAGGTAAAAAGTTCGATTTTTTTTTTGTAATTTTTAAGGTTTTGAACATGACTAAAGGTGCGGAAATGCTTCCAGAATCTAAACGCGACGTCGGAAAATTATGGTTGATGGCTTAAAAGATAGGTAGTGAATAGGGTTACCTGCCCTAAAAATTTCAGGGTTACCACTTTCCGGGATCAATTTTTTTTTAAGTTTAAGGTAAAAAGTTCGATTTTTTTGTTGTAATTTTTAAGGTTTTGAACATGACGAAAGGTGCGGCAATGCTTCCAGAATCTAAACGGGACGTCGGAAAATTATAGTTGATAGCTTAAAAAATAGGTATTGAATAGGGTTACCAGCCCTAAAAATTTCAGGGTTACCACTTTCCGGGATCAATTTTTTTTTTGAAGTTTAAGGTAAAAAGTTCGATTTTTGTTGTAATTTTTAAGGTTTTGAACATGACTAAAGGTGCGGAAATGCTTCCAGAATCTAAACGCGACGTCGGAAAATTATGGTTGATGGCTTAAAAGATAGGTAGTGAATAGGGTTACCTGCCCTAAAAATTTCAGGGTTACCACTTTCCGGGATCAGTTTTTTTTTTTAAGTTTAAAGTAAAAAGTTCGATTTATTTTTTAATTTTTAAGGTTTTGAACATGACTAAAGGTGCGGAAATGCTTCCAGAATCTAAACGGGACGTCGGAAAATTATAGTTGATAGCTTAAAAAATAGGTATTGAATAGGGTTACCAGCCCTAAAAATTTCAGGGTTACCACTTTCCGGGATCAATTTTTTTTTTGAAGTTTAAGGTAAAAAGTTCGATTTTTGTTGTAATTTTTAAGGTTTTGAACATGACTAAAGGTGCGGAAATGCTTCCAGAATCTAAACGGGACGTCGGAAAATTATGGTTGATGGCTTAAAAGATAGGTATTGAATAGGGTTACCTGCCCTAAAAATTTTAGGGTTACCACTTTCCAGGATCAATTTTTTTTTTTAAGTTTAAAGTAAAAAGTTCGATTTTTTTTGTAATTTTTAAGGTTTTGAACATGACTAAAGGTGCGGAAATGCTTCCAGAATCTAAACGGGATGTCGGAAAATTATGGTTGATGGCTTAAAAGTAGGTATTGAATAGGGTTACCAGCCCTAAAAATTTCAGGGTTACCACTTTCCGGGATCAATTTTTTTTTTTGAAGTTTAAGGTAAAAAGTTCGATTTTTGTTGTAATTTTTAAGGTTTTGAACATGACTAAAGGTGCGGAAATGCTTCCAGAATCTAAATGGGACGTCGGAAAATTATGGTTGATGGCTTAAAAGATAGGTATTGAATAGGGTTACCTGCCCTAAAAATTTCAGGGTTACCACTTCCCGGGATCAATTTTTTTTAAGTTTAAGGTAAAAAATTCGATTTTTTTTGTAATTTTTAAGGTTTTGAACATGACTAAAGGTGCGGAAATGCTTCCAGAATCTAAACGCTACGTCGGAAAATTATGGTTGATGGCTTAAAAGATAGGTATTGAATAGAGTTACCTGCATTAAAAATTTCAGGGTTATCACTTTCCGGGATATATTTTTTTTTGAAGTTTAAGGTAAAAAGTTTGATTTTTTTTGTAATTTTTAAGGTTTTGAACATGACTAAAGGTGCGGAAATGCTTCCAGAATCTAAACGGGACGTCGGAAAATTATAGTTGATGGTTTAAGAGATAGGTATTGAATAGGGTTACCTGCCCTAAAAATTTCAGGGTTACCACTTTCCTGGATCAATTTTTTTTTAAGTTTAAGGTAAAAAGTTTGATTTTTTTTGTAATTTTTTAGGTTTTGAACATGACTAAAGGTGCGGAAATGCTTCCAGAATCTAAACGGGACGTCGGACAATTTTGGTTGATGGTTTAAGAGATAGGTATTGAATAGGGTTACCTGCCCTAAAAATTTCAGGGTTACCACTTTCCGGGATCAGTTTTTTTTTTTAAGTTTAAAGTAAAAAGTTCGATTTTTTTTTTAATTTTTAAGGTTTTGAACATGACTAAAGGTGCGGAAATGCTTCCAGAATCTAAACGGGACGTCGGAAAATTATAGTTGATAGCTTAAAAAATAGGTATTGAATAGGGTTACCAGCCCTAAAAATTTCAGGGTTACCACTTTCCGGGATCAATTTTTTTTTTGAAGTTTAAGGTAAAAAGTTCGATTTTTGTTGTAATTTTTAAGGTTTTGAACATGACTAAAGGTGCGGAAATGCTTCCAGAATCTAAACGGGACGTCGGAAAATTATGGTTGATGGCTTAAAAGATAGGTATTGAATAGGGTTACCTGCCCTAAAAATTTTAGGGTTACCACTTTCCAGGATCAGTTTTTTTTTTTAAGTTTAAAGTAAAAAGTTCGATTTTTTTTTTAATTTTTAAGGTTTTGAACATGACTAAAGGTGCGGAAATGCTTCCAGAATCTAAACGGGACGTCAGAAAATTATAGTTGATGGCTTAAAAAGTCGGTATTGAATAGGGTTACCAGCCCTTAAAATTTCAGGGTTACCACTTTCCGGGATCAATTTTTTTTTTTTTGAAGTTTAAGGTAAAAAGTTCGATTTTTGTTGTAATTTTTAAGGTTTTAAACATGAATAAAGGTGCGGAAATGCTTCCAGAATCTAAACGGGACGTCGGAAAATTATGGTTGATGGCTTAAAAGATAGGTATTGAATAGGGTTACCTGCCGTAAAAATTTTAGGGTTACCACTTTCCAGGATCAATTTTTTTTTTTTAAGTTTAAAGTAAAAAGTTCGATTTTTTTTGTAATTTTTAAGGTTTTGAACATGACTAAAGGTGCGGAAATGCTTCCAGAATCTAAACGGGATGTCGGAAAATTATGGTTGATGGCTTAAAAGTAGGTATTGAATAGGGTTACCAGCCCTAAAAATTTCAGGGTTACCACTTTCCGGGATCAATTTTTTTTTTTGAAGTTTAAGGTAAAAAGTTCGATTTTTGTTGTAATTTTTAAGGTTTTGAACATGACTAAAGGTGCGGAAATGCTTCCAGAATCTAAATGGGACGTCGGAAAATTATGGTTGATGGCTTAAAAGATAGGTATTGAATAGGGTTACCTGCCCTAAAAATTTCAGGGTTACCACTTCCCGGGATCAATTTTTTTTAAGTTTAAGGTAAAAAATTCGATTTTTTTTGTAATTTTTAAGGTTTTGAACATGACTAAAGGTGCGGAAATGCTTCCAGAATCTAAACGCTACGTCGGAAAATTATGGTTGATGGCTTAAAAGATAGGTATTGAATAGAGTTACCTGCATTAAAAATTTCAGGGTTACCACTTCCCGGGATCAATTTTTTTTTGAAGTTTAAGGTAAAAAGTTCGATTTTTATTGTAATTTTTAAGGTTTTGAACATGACTAAAGGTGCGGAAATGCTTCCAGAATCTAAACGGGACGTCGGAAAATTATAGTTGATGGCTTAAAAAGTAGGTATTGAATAGGGTTACCTGCCCTACAAATTTCAGGGTTATCACTTTCCGGGATATATTTTTTTTTGAAGTTTAAGGTAAAAAGTTTGATTTTTTTTGTAATTTTTGAGGTTTTGAACATGACTAAAGGTGCGGAAATGCTTCCAGAATCTAAACGGGACGTCGGAAAATTATAGTTGATGGCTTAAAAAGTAGGTATTGAATAGGGTTACCTGCCCTACAAATTTCAGGGTTATCACTTTCCGGGATATATTTTTTTTTGAAGTTTAAGGTAAAAAGTTTGATTTTTTTTGTAATTTTTGAGGTTTTGAACATGACTAAAGGTGCGGAAATGCTTCCAGAATCTAAACGGGACGTCGGACAATTTTGGTTGATGGTTTAAAAGATAGGTATTGAATAGGGTTACCTGCCCTAAAAATTTCAGGGTTACCACTTTCCTGGATCAATTTTTTTTTTAAGTTTAAGGTAAAAAGTTTGATTTTTTTTGTAATTTTTTAGGTTTTGAACATGACTAAAGGTGCGGAAATGCTTCCAGAATCTAAACGGGACGTCGGACAATTTTGGTTGATGGTTTAAGAGATAGGTATTGAATAGGGTTACCTGCCCTAAAAATTTCAGGGTTACCACTTTCCGGGATCAATTTTTTTTTTAAGTTTAAGGTAAAAAGTTCGATTTTTTTTGTAATTTTTAAGGTTTTAAACATGACTAAAGGTGCGGAAATGCTTCCAGAATCTAAACGCGACGACGGAAAATTATGGTTGATGGCTTAAAAGATAGGTATTGAATAGGGTTACCTGCCCTAAAAATTTTAGGGTTACCACTTTCCAGGATCAATTTTTTTTTTTAAGTTTAAAGTAAAAAGTTCGATTTTTTTTGTAATTTTTAAGGTTTTGAACATGACTAAAGGTGCGGAAATGCTTCCAGAATCTAAACGCGACGTCGGAAAATTATGGTTGATGGCTTAAAAAGTAGGTATTGAATTGGGTTACCAGCCCTAAAAATTTCAGGGTTACCATTTTCCGGGATCAATTTTTTTTTTTTGAAGTTTAAGGTAAAAAGTTCGATTTTTGTTGTAATTTTTAAGGTTTTGAACATGACTAAAGGTGCGGAAATGCTTCCAGAATCTAAACGGGACGTCGGAAAATTATGGTTGATGGCTTAAAAGATAGGTATTGAATAGGGTTACCTGCTCTAAAAATTTTAGGGTTACCACTTTCCGGGATCAATTTTTTTTTTTTGAAGTTTAAGGTAAAAAGTTCGATTTTTTTTTGTAATTTTTAAGGTTTTGAACATGACTAAAGGTGCGGAAATGCTTCCAGAATCTAAACGGGACGTCGGAAAATTATGGTTGATAGCTTAAAAGATAGGTATTGAAAAGGGTTACATGCTCTAAAAATTTTAGGGTTACCACTTTCCGGGATCAATTTTTTTTTTTAAGTTTAAAGTAAAAAGTTCGATTTTTGTTGTAATTTTTAAGGTTTTGAACATGAATAAAGGTGCGGAAATGCTTCCAGAATCTAAACGGGACGTCGGAAAATTATGGTTGATGGCTTAAAAGATAGGTATTGAATAGGGTTACCTGCCGTAAAAATTTTAGGGTTACCACTTTCCAGGATCAATTTTTTTTTTTGAAGTTTATGGTAAAAAGTTCGATTTTTGTTGTAATTTTTAAGGTTTTGAACATGACTAAAGGTGCGGAAATGCTTCCAGAATCTAAATGGGACGTCGGAAAATTATAGTTGATGGCTTAAAAGATAGGTATTGAATAGGGTTACCTGCCCTACAAATTTCAGGGTTACCACTTTCCGGGATTTTTTTTTGAAGTTTAAGGTAAAAAGTTCGATTTTTTTTTGTAATTTTTAAGGTTTTGAACATGACTAAAGGTGCGGAAATGCTTCCAGAATCTAAACGGGACGTCGGAAAATTATGGTTGATGGCTTAAAAGATAGGTATTGAATAGGGTTACCTGCCCTTAAAATTTCAGGGTTACCACTTTCCGGGATCAATTTTTTTTTTAAGTTTAAGGTAAAAAGTTCGATTTTTTTTGTAATTTTTAAGGTTTTGAACATGACTAAAGGTGCGGAAATACTTCCAGAATCTAAACGCTACGTCGGAAAATTATGGTTGATGGCTTAAAAGATAGGTATTGTATAGGGTTACCTGCATTAGAAATTTCAGGGTTACCACTTCCCGGGATCAATTTTTTTTTTAAGTTTAAGGTAAAAAGTTCGATTTTTTTTGTAATTTTTAAGGTTTTGAACATGACTAAAGGTGCGGAAATGCTTCCAGAATCTAAACGGGACGTCGGAAAATTATGGTTGATGGCTTAAAAGATAGGTATTGAATAGGGTTACCTGCCCTAAAAATTTTAGGGTTACCACTTTCCGGGATCAATTTTTTTTTTTAGTTTAATGTAAAAAGTTCGATTTTTTTTGTAATTTTTAAGGTTTTGAACATGACTAAAAGTGCGGAAATGCTTCCAGAATCTAAACGGGACGTCGGACAAATTTGGTTGATAGCTTAAAAGATAGGTATTGAATAGGGCTACCTGCCCTAAAAATTTTAGGGTTACCACTTTCCAGGATCAATTTTTTTTTTTAAGTTTAAAGTAAAAAGTTCGATTTTTTTTGTAATTTTTAAGGTTTTGAACATGACTAAAGGTGCGGAAATGCTTCCAGAATCTAAACGGGACGTCGGAAAATTTTAGTTGATGGCTTAAAAAGTAGGTATTGAATTGGGTTACCAGCCCTAAAAATTTCAGGGTTACCACTTTCCGGGATCAATTTTTTTTTTTTGAAGTTTAAGGTAAAAAGTTCGATTTTTGTTGTAATTTTTAAGGTTTTGAACATGACTAAAGGTGCGGAAATGCTTCCAGAATCTAAACGGGACGTCGGAAAATTATGGTTGATGGCTTAAAAGATAGGTATTGAATAGGGTTGCCTGCCGTAAAAATTTTAGGGTTACCACTTTCCAGGATGAATTTTTTTTTTTAAGTTTAAAGTAAAAAGTTCGATTTTTTTTGTAATTTTTAAGGTTTTGAACATGACTAAAGGTGCGGAAATGCTTCCAGAATCTAAACGGGACGTCGGAAAATTATAGTTGATGGCTTAAAAAGTTGGTATTGAATAGAATTACCTGCCCTAAAAATTTCAGGGTTACCACTTTCCGGGATCAATTTTTTTTTTTTGAAGTTTAAGGTAAAAAGTTCGATTTTTGTTTCAATTTTTAAGGTTTTGAACATGACTAAAGGTGCGGAAATGCTTCCAGAATCTAAACGCTACGTCGGAAAATTATGGTTGATGGCTTAAAAGATAGGTATTGAATAGGGTTACCTGCATTTAAAATTTCAGGGTTACCACTTCCCGGGATCAATTTTTTTTTTGAAGTTTAAGGTAAAAAGTTCGATTTTTTTTTGTAATTTTTAAGGTTTTGAACATGACTAAAGGTGCGGAAATGCTTCCAGAATCTAAACGGGACGTCGGAAAATTATGGTTGATGGCTTAAAAGATAGGTATTGAATAGGGTTACCAGCCCTACAAATTTCAGGGTTATCACTTTCCGGGATATATTTTTTTTTTGAAGTTTAAGGTAAAAAGTTTGATTTTTTTTGTAATTTTTGAGGTTTTGAACATGACTAAAGGTGCGGAAATGCTTCCAGAATCTAAACGGGACGTCGGACAATTTTGGTTGATGGCTTAAAAGATAGGTATTGAATAGAGTTACCTGCTCTATAAATTTCAGGGTTACCACTTTCCGGGATCAATTTTTTTTTTTTAAGTTTAAGGTAAAAAGTTCGATTTTTTTTTGTAATTTTTAAGGTTTTGAACATGACTAAAGGTGCGGAAATGCTTGCAGAATCTAAACGCGACGTCGGAAAATTATGGTTGATGGCTTAAAAGATAGGTAGTGAATAGGGTTACCCGCCCTACAAATTTCAGGGTTACCACTTTCCGATATCAATTTTTTTTTTTAAGTTTAAGGTAAAAAGTTCGATTTTTTTTGTAATTTTTAAGGTTTTGAACATGACTAAAGGTGCGGAAATGCTTCCAGAATCTAAACGGGACGTCGGAAAATTATAGTTGATGGCTTAAAAGATAGGTATTGAATAGGATTACCAGCCCTAAAAATTTCACGGTTACCACTTTCCGGGATCAATTTTTTTTTTGAAGTTTAAGGTAAAAAGTTCGATTTTTGTTGTAATTTTTAAGGTTTTGAACATGACTAAAGGTGCGGAAATGCTTCCAGAATCTAAACGGGACGTCGGAAAATTATGGTTGATGGCTTAAAAGATAGGTATTGAATAGGGTTACCTGCCCTAAAAATTTTAGGGTTACCACTTTCCAGGATCAATTTTTTTTTTAAGTTTAAAGTAAAAAGTTCGATTTTTTTTGTAATTTTTAAGGTTTTGAACATGACTAAAGGTGCGGAAATGCTTCCAGAATCTAAACGGGACGTCGGAAAGTTATAGTTGATGGCTTAAAAAGTAGGTATTGAATAGGGTTACCAGCCCTAAAAATTTCAGGGTTACCACTTTCCGTGATCAATTTTTTTTTTTGAAGTTTAAGGTAAAAAGTTCGATTTTTGTTGTAATTTTTAAGGTTTTGAACATGACTAAAGGTGCGGAAATGCTTCCAGAATCTAAATGGGACGTCGGAAAATTATGGTTGATGGCTTAAAAGATAGGTATTGAATAGGGTTACCTGCCCTTAAAATTTCAGGGTTACCACTTTCCGGGATCAATTTTTTTTTAAGTTTAAGGTAAAAAGTTCGATTTTTTTTGTAATTTTTAAGGTTTTGAACATGACTAAAGGTGCGGAAATACTTCCAGAATCTAAACGCTACGTCGGAAAATTATGGCTGATGGCTTAAAAGATAGGTATTGTATAGGGTTACCTGCATTAGAAATTTCAGGGTTACCACTTCCCGGGATCAATTTTTTTTTGAAGTTTAAGGTAAAAAGTTCGATTTTTTTTGTAATTTTTAAGGTTTTGAACATGACTAAAGGTGCGGAAATGCTTCCAGAATCTAAACGGGACGTCGGAAAATTATGGTTGATGGTTTAAAAGATAGGTATTGAATAGGGTTACCTGCCCTAAAAATTTTAGGGTTACCACTTTCCGGGATCAATTTTTTTTTTTTAGTTTAAAGTAAAAAGTTCGATTTTTTTTGTAATTTTTAAGGTTTTGAACATGACTAAAAGTGCGGAAATGCTTCCAGAATCTAAACGGGACGTCGGACAAATTTGGTTGATAGCTTAAAAGATAGGTATTAAATAGGGTTACCTGCCCTAAAAATTTTAGGGTTACCACTTTCCAGGATCAATTTTTTTTTTTAAGTTTAAAGTAAAAAGTTCGATTTTTTTTGTAATTTTTAAGGTTTTGAACATGACTAAAGGTGCGGAAATGCTTCCAGAATCTAAACGGGACGTCGGAAAATTTTAGTTGATGCCTTAAAAAGTAGGTATTGAATTGGGTTACCAGCCCTAAAAATTTCAGGGTTACCACTTTCCGGGATCAATTTTTTTTTTTGAAGTTTAAGGTAAAAAGTTCGATTTTTGTTGTAATTTTTAAGGTTTTGAACATGACTAAAGGTGCGGAAATGCTTCCAGAATCTAAACGGGACGTCGGAAAATTATGGTTGATGGCTTAAAAGATAGGTATTGAATAGGGTTGCCTGCCGTAAAAATTTTAGGGTTACCACTTTCCAGGATCAATTTTTTTTTTAAGTTTAAAGTAAAAAGTTCGATTTTTTTTGTAATTTTTAAGGTTTTGAACATGACTAAAGGTGCGGAAATGCTTCCAGAATCTAAACGGGACGTCGGAAAATTATAGTTGATGGCTTAAAAAGTCGGTATTGAATAGGGTTACCAGCCCTAAAAATTTCAGGGTTACCACTTTCCGGGATCAATTTTTTTTTTTGAAGTTTAAGGTAAAAAGTTCGATTTTTGTTTCAATTTTTAAGGTTTTGAACATGACTAAAGGTGCGGAAATGCTTCCAGAATCTAAACGCTACGTCGGAAAATTATGGTTGATGGCTTAAAAGATAGGTATTGAATAGGGTTACCTGCATTTAAAATTTCAGGGTTACCACTTCCCGGGATCAATTTTTTTTTGAAGTTTAAGGTAAAAAGTTCGATTTTTGTTGTAATTTTTAAGGTTTTGAACATGACTAAAGGTGCGGAAATGCTTCCAGAATCTAAATGGGACGTCGGAAAATTATGGTTGATGGCTTAAAAGATAGGTATTGAATAGGGTTACCTGTCCTAAAAATTTCAGGGTTACCACTTTCCGGGATTTTTTTTTTGAAGTTTAAGGTAAAAAGTTCGATTTTTGTTGTAATTTTTAAGGTTTTGAACATGACTAAAGGTGCGGAAATGCTTCCAGAATCTAAACGGGACGTCGGAAAATTATGGTTGATTGCTTAAAAGATAGGTATTGAATAGGGTTACCTGCCCTTAAAATTTCAGGGTTACCACTTTCCGGGATCAATTTTTTTTTTAAGTTTAAGGTAAAAAGTTCGATTTTTTTTGTAATTTTTAAGGTTTTGAACATGACTAAAGGTGCGGAAATGCTTCCAGAATCTAAACGCTACGTCGGAAAATTATGGTTGATGGCTTAAAAGATAGGTATTGTATAGGGTTACCTGCATTAAAAATTTCAGGGTTACCACTTCCTGGGATCAATTTTTTTTTGAAGTTTAAGGTAAAAAGTTCGATTTTTTTTGTAATTTTTAAGGTTTTGAACATGACTAAAGGTGCGGAACTGCTTCCAGAATCTAAACGGGACGTCGGAAAATTATGGTTGATGGCTTAAAAGATAGGTATTGAATAGGGTTACCTGCTATAAAAATTTTAGGGTTACCACTTTCCGGGATCAATTTTTTTTTTTAAGTTTAAAGTAAAAAGTTCGATTTTTTTTGTAATTTTTAAGGTTTTGAACATGACTAAAGGTGCTGAAATGCTTCCAGCATCTAAACGGGACGTCGGACAATTTTGGTTGATAGCTTAAAAGATAGGTATTGAATAGGGTTATCTGCTCTATAAATTTCAGGGTTATCACTTTCCGGGATATATTTTTTTTTGAAGTTTAAGGTAAAAAGTTTGATTTTTTTTGTAATTTTTGAGTTTTGAACATGACTAAAGGTGCGGAAATGCTTCCAGAATCTAAACGCGACGTCGGACAATTTTGGTTGATGGCTTAAAAGATAGGTATTGAATAGGGTTACCTGCTCTATAAATTTCAGGGTTACCACTTTCCGGGATAAATTTTTTTTTTTTAAGTTTAAGGTAAAAAGTTCGATTTTTTTTTGTAATTTTTAAGGTTTTGAACATGACTAAAGGTGCGGAAATGCTTCCAGAATCTAAACGCGACGTCGGAAAATTATGGTTGATGGCTTAAAAGATAGGTAGTGAATAGGGTTACCTGCCCTTAACATTTCAGGGTTACCACTTTCCGGGATCAATTTTTTTTTTTAAGTTTAAGGTAAAAAGTTCGATTTTTTTGTTGTAATTTTTAAGGTTTTGAACATGACGAAAGGTGCGGCAATGCTTCCAGAATCTAAACGGGACGTCGGAAAATTATAGTTGATAGCTTAAAAAATAGGTATTGAATAGGGTTACCAGCCCTAAAAATTTCAGGGTTACCACTTTCCGGGATCAATTTTTTTTTTTGAAGTTTAAGGTAAAAAGTTCGATTTTTGTTGTAATTTTTAAGGTTTTGAACATGACTAAAGGTGCGGAAATGCTTCCAGAATCTAAATGGGACGTCGGAAAATTATGGTTGATGGCTTAAAAGATAGGTATTGAATAGGGTTACCTGTCCTAAAAATTTCAGGGTTACCACTTTCCGGGATTTTTTTTTTGAAGTTTAAGGTAAAAAGTTCGATTTTTGTTGTAATTTTTAAGGTTTTGAACATGACTAAAGGTGCGGAAATGCTTCCAGAATCTAAACGGGACGTCGGAAAATTATGGTTGATGGCTTAAAAGATAGGTATTGAATAGGGTTACCTGCCCTAAAAATTTCAGGGTTACCACTTTCCGGGATCAATTTTTTTTAAGTTTAAGGTAAAAAGTTCGATTTTTTTTGTAATTTTTAAGGTTTTGAACATGACTAAAGGTGCGGAAATGCTTCCAGAATCTAAACGCTACGTCGGAAAATTATGGTTGATGGCTTAAAAGATAGGTATTGAATAGAGTTACCTGCATTAAAAATTTCAGGGTTACCACTTCCTGGGATCAATTTTTTTTTGAAGTTTAAGGTAAAAAGTTCGATTTTTTTTGTAATTTTTAAGGTTTTGAACATGACTAAAGGTGCGGAAATGCTTCCAGAATCTAAACGGGACGTCGGAAAGTTATAGTTGATGGCTTAAAAAGTAGGTATTGAATAGGGTTACCAGCCCTAAAAATTTTAGGGTTACCACTTTCCGGGATCAATTTTTTTTTTAAGTTTAAAGTAAAAAGTTCGATTTTTTTTGTAATTTTTAAGGTTTTGAACATGACTAAAGGTGCTTCCAGCATCTAAACGGGACGTCGGACAATTTTGGGTGATAGCTTAAAAGATAGGTATTGAATAGAATTATCTGCTCTATAAATTTCAGGGTTATCACTTTCCGGGATATATTTTTTTTTGAAGTTTAAGGTAAAAAGTTTGATTTTTTTTGTAATTTTTGAGTTTTGAACATGACTAAAGGTGCGGAAATGCTTCCAGAATCTAAACGCGACGTCGGACAATTTTGGTTGATGGCTTAAAAGATAGGTATTGAATAGGGTTACCTGCTCTATAAATTTCAGGGTTACCACTTTCCAGGATAAATTTTTTTTTTTTAAGTTTAAGGTAAAAAGTTCGATTTTTTTTTGTAATTTTTAAGGTTTTGAACATGACTAAAGGTGCGGAAATGCTTCCAGAATCTAAACGCGACGTCGGAAAATTATGGTTGATGGCTTAAAAGATAGGTAGTGAATAGGGTTACCTGCCCTAAAAATTTCAGGGTTACCACTTTCCGGGATCAATTTTTTTTTTTAAGTTTAAGGTAAAAAGTTCGATTTTTTTGTTGTAATTTTTAAGGTTTTGAACATGACGAAAGGTGCGGCAATGCTTCCAGAATCTAAACGGGACGTCGGAAAATTATAGTTGATAGCTTAAAAAAAAGGTATTGAATAGGGTTACCAGCCCTAAAAATTTCAGGGTTACCACTTTCCGGGATCAATTTTTTTTTTTAAGTTTAAAGTAAAAAGTTCGATTTTTGTTGTAATTTTTAAGGTTTTGAACATGACTAAAGGTGCGGAAATGCTTCCAGAATCTAAACGGGACGTCGGAAAATTATGGTTGATGGCTTAAAAGATAGGTATTGAATAGGGTTACCTGCCCTAAAAATTTTAGGGTTACCACTTTCCAGGATCAGTTTTTTTTTTTAAGTTTAAAGTAAAAAGTTCGATTTTTTTTTTAATTTTTAAGGTTTTGAACATGACTAAAGGTGCGGAAATGCTTCCAGAATCTAAACGGGACGTCAGAAAATTATAGTTGATGGCTAAAAAAGTCGGTATTGAATAGGGTTACCAGCCCTTAAAATTTCAGGGTTACCACTTTCCGGGATCAATTTTTTTTTTTGAAGTTTAAGGTAAAAAGTTCGATTTTTGTTGTAATTTTTAAGGTTTTAAACATGAATAAAGGTGCGGAAATGCTTCCAGAATCTAAACGGGACGTCGGAAAATTATGGTTGATGGCTTAAAAGATAGGTATTGAATAGGGTTACCTGCCGTAAAAATTTTAGGGTTACCACTTTCCAGGATCAATTTTTTTTTTTAAGTTTAAAGTAAAAAGTTCGATTTTTTTTGTAATTTTTAAGGTTTTGAACATGACTAAAGGTGCGGAAATGCTTCCAGAATCTAAACGGGATGTCGGAAAATTATGGTTGATGGCTTAAAAGTAGGTATTGAATAGGGTTAACAGCCCTAAAAATTTCAGGGTTACCACTTTCCGGGATCAATTTTTTTTTTTGAAGTTTAAGGTAAAAAGTTCGATTTTTGTTGTAATTTTTAAGGTTTTGAACATGACTAAAGGTGCGGAAATGCTTCCAGAATCTAAATGGGACGTCGGAAAATTATGGTTGATGGCTTAAAAGATAGGTATTGAATAGGGTTACCTGCCCTAAAAATTTCAGGGTTACCACTTCCCGGGATCAATTTTTTTTAAGTTTAAGGTAAAAAATTCGATTTTTTTTGTAATTTTTAAGGTTTTGAACATGACTAAAGGTGCGGAAATGCTTCCAGAATCTAAACGCTACGTCGGAAAATTATGGTTGATGGCTTAAAAGATAGGTATTGAATAGAGTTACCTGCATTAAAAATTTCAGGGTTACCACTTCCCGGGATCAATTTTTTTTTGAAGTTTAAGGTAAAAAGTTCGATTTTTATTGTAATTTTTAAGGTTTTGAACATGACTAAAGGTGCGGAAATGCTTCCAGAATCTAAACGGGACGTCGGAAAATTATAGTTGATGGCTTAAAAAGTAGGTATTGAATAGGGTTACCTGCCCTACAAATTTCAGGGTTATCACTTTCCGGGATATATTTTTTTTTGAAGTTTAAGGTAAAAAGTTTGATTTTTTTTGTAATTTTTGAGGTTTTGAACATGACTAAAGGTGCGGAAATGCTTCCAGAATCTAAACGGGACGTCGGACAATTTTGGTTGATGGTTTAAAAGATAGGTATTGAATAGGGTTACCTGCCCTAAAAATTTCAGGGTTACCACTTTCCGGGATCAATTTTTTTTTTAAGTTTAAGGTAAAAAGTTTGATTTTTTTTGTAATTTTTTAGGTTTTGAACATGACTAAAGGTGCGGAAATGCTTCCAGAATCTAAACGGGACGTCGGACAATTTTGGTTGATGGTTTAAGAGATAGGTATTGAATAGGGTTACCTGCCCTAAAAATTTCAGGGTTACCACTTTCCGGGATCAATTTTTTTTTTAAGTTTAAGGTAAAAAGTTTGATTTTTTTTGTAATTTTTAAGGTTTTGAACATGACTAAAGGTGCGGAAATGCTTCCAGAATCTAAACGCGACGACGGAAAATTATGGTTGATGGCTTAAAAGATAGGTAGTGAATAGTGTTACCTGCCTTACAAATTTCAGGGTTACCACTTTCCGGGATCAATTTTTTTTTTTAAGTTTAAGGTAAAAAGTTCGATTTTTTTTGTAATTTTTAAGGTTTTGAACATGACTAAAGGTGCGGCAATGCTTCCAGAATCTAAACGGGACGTCGGAAAATTATAGTTGATGGCTTTAAAAGTAGGTATTGAATAGGGTTACCAGCCCTTAAAATTTCAGGGTTACCACTTTCCGGGATCAATTTTTTTTTTTAAGTTTAAGGTAAAAAGTTCGATTTTTGTTGTAATTTTTAAGGTTTTGAACATGACTAAAGGTGCGGAAATGCTTCCAGAATCTAAACGGGACGTCGGAAAATTATAGTTGATGGCTTAAAATGTAGTAATTGAATAGGGTTACCAGCCCTAAACATTTCAGGGTTACCACTTTCCGGGATCAATTTTTTTTTTGAAGTTTAAGGTAAAAAGTTCGATTTTTGTTGTAATTTTTAAGGTTTTGAACATGACTAAAGGTGCGGAAATGCTTCCAGAATCTAAATGGGACGCCGGAAAACTATGGTTGATGGCTTAAAAGATAGGTATTGAATAGGGTTACCTGCCCTAAAAATTTCAGGGTTACCACTTTCCGGGATCAATTTTTTTTTGGAGTTTAAGGTAAAAAGTTTGATTTTTTTTGTAATTTTTGAGGTTTTGAACATGACTAAAGGTGCGGAAATGCTTCCAGAATCTAAACGGGACGTCGGACAATTATGGTTGATGGCTTTAAAGATAGGTATTGAATAGGGTTACCTGCTCTAAAAAGTTCAGGGTTACCACTTTCCGGGATCAATTTTTTTTTTGAAGTTTAAGGTAAAAAGTTCGTTTTTTTTTGTAATTTTTAAGGTTTTGAACATGACTAAATGTGCGAAAATGCTTCCAGAATCTAAACGGGACGTCGGAAAATTAAGGTTGATGGCTTAAAAGATAGGTATTGAATAGGTGTCACCTGTCACCTGTCACCTGCCACCTGTCACCTGCCACCTGTCACCTGTCACCTGTCACCTTTCACCTGTCACCTGTCACCTGTCACCTGTCACCTGTCACCTGTCACCTGTCACCTGTCACCTGTCACCTGTCACCTGTCACCTGTCACCTGTCACCTGTCACCTGTCACCTGTCACCTGTCACCTGTCACCTGTCACCTGTCACCTGTCACCTGTCACCTGTCACCTGTCACCTGTCACCTGTCACCTGTCACCTGTCACCTGTCACCTGTCACCTGTCACCTGTCACCTGTCACCTGTCACCTGTCACCTGTCACCTGTCACCTGTCACCTGTCACCTGTCACCTGTCACCTGTCACCTGTCACCTGTCACCTGTCACCTGTCACCTGTCACCTGTCACCTGTCACCTGTCACCTGTCACCTGTCACCTGTCACCTGTCACCTGTCACCTGTCACCTGTCACCTGTCACCTGTCACCTGTCACCTGTCACCTGTCACCTGTCACCTGTCACCTGTCACCTGTCACCTGTCACCTGTCACCTGTCACCTGTCACCTGTCACCTGTCACCTGTCACCTGTCACCTGTCACCTGTCACCTGTCACCTGCCACCTGTCACCTGCCACCTGTCACCTGTCACCTGTCACCTGTCACCTGTCACCTTTCACCTGTCACCTGTCACCTGTCACCTGTCACCTGTCACCTGTCACCTGTCACCTGTCACCTGTCACCTGTCACCTGTCACCTGTCACCTGTCACCTGTCACCTGTCACCTGTCACCTGTCACCTGTCACCTGTCACCTGTCACCTGTCACCTGTCACCTGTCACCTGTCACCTGTCACCTGTCACCTGTCACCTGTCACCTGTCACCTGTCACCTGTCACCTGTCACCTGTCACCTGTCACCTGTCACCTGTCACCTGTCACCTGTCACCTGTCACCTGTCACCTGTCACCTGTCACCTGTCACCTGTCACCTGTCACCTGTCACCTGTCACCTGTCACCTGTCACCTGTCACCTGTCACCTGTCACCTGTCACCTGTCACCTGTCACCTGTCACCTGTCACCTGTCACCTGTCACCTGTCACCTGTCACCTGTCACCTGTCACCTGTCACCTGTCACCTGTCACCTGTCACCTGTCACCTGTCACCTGTCACCTGTCACCTGTCACCTGTCACCTGTCACCTGTCACCTGTCACCTGTCACCTGTCACCTGTCACCTGTCACCTGTCACCTGTCACCTGTCACCTGTCACCTGTCACCTGTCACCTGTCACCTGTCACCTGTCACCTGTCACCTGTCACCTGTCACCTGTCACCTGTCACCTGTCACCTGTCACCTGTCACCTGTCACCTGTCACCTGTCACCTGTCACCTGTCACCTGTCACCTGTCACCTGTCACCTGTCACCTGTCACCTGTCACCTGTCACCTGTCACCTGTCACCTGTCACCTGTCACCTGTCACCTGTCACCTGTCACCTGTCACCTGTCACCTGTCACCTGTCACCTGTCACCTGTCACCTGTCACCTGTCACCTGTCACCTGTCACCTGTCACCTGTCACCTGTCACCTGTCACCTGTCACCTGTCACCTGTCACCTGTCACCTGTCACCTGTCACCTGTCACCTGTCACCTGTCACCTGTCACCTGTCACCTGTCACCTGTCACCTGTCACCTGTCACCTGTCACCTGTCACCTGTCACCTGTCACCTGTCACCTGTCACCTGTCACCTGTCACCTGTCACCTGTCGCCTGTCACCTGTCACCTGTCACCTGTCACCTGTCACCTGTCACCTGTCACCTGTCACCTGTCACCTGTCACCTGTCACCTGTCACCTGTCACCTGTCACCTGTCACCTGTCACCTGTCACCTGTCACCTGTCACCTGTCACCTGTCACCTGTCACCTGTCACCTGTCACCTGTCACCTGTCACCTGTCACCTGTCACCTGTCACCTGTCACCTGTCACCTGTCACCTGTCACCTGTCACCTGTCACCTGTCACCTGTCACCTGTCACCTGTCACCTGTCACCTGTCACCTGTCACCTGTCACCTGTCACCTGTCACCTGTCACCTGTCACCTGTCACCTGTCACCTGTCACCTGTCACCTGTCACCTGTCACCTGTCACCTGTCACCTGTCACCTGTCACCTGTCACCTGTCACCTGTCACCTGTCACCTGTCACCTGTCACCTGTCACCTGTCACCTGTCACCTGTCACCTGTCACCTGTCACCTGTCACCTGTCACCTGTCACCTGTCACCTGTCACCTGTCACCTGTCACCTGTCACCTGTCACCTGTCACCTGTCACCTGTCACCTGTCACCTGTCACCTGTCACCTGTCACCTGTCGCCTGTCACCTGTCACCTGCCACCTGTCACCTGTCACCTGCCACCTGCCACCTGTCACCTGCCACCTGTCACCTGCCACCTGTCACCTGCCACCTGCCACCTGTCACCTGCCACCTGTCACCTGTCACCTGTCACCTGTCACCTGTCACCTGTCACCTGTCACCTGTCACCTGTCACCTGTCACCTGTCACCTGTCACCTGTCACCTGTCACCTGTCACCTGTCACCTGTCACCTGTCACCTGTCACCTGTCACCTGTCACCTGTCACCTGTCACCTGTCACCTGTCACCTGTCACCTGTCACCTGTCACCTGTCACCTGTCACCTGTCACCTGTCACCTGTCACCTGTCACCTGTCACCTGTCACCTGTCACCTGTCACCTGTCACCTGTCACCTGTCACCTGTCACCTGTCACCTGTCACCTGTCACCTGTCACCTGTCACCTGTCACCTGTCACCTGTCACCTGTCACCTGTCACCTGTCACCTGTCACCTGTCACCTGTCACCTGTCACCTGTCACCTGTCACCTGTCACCTGTCACCTGTCACCTGTCACCTGTCACCTGTCACCTGTCACCTGTCACCTGTCACCTGTCACCTGTCACCTGTCACCTGTCACCTGTCACCTGTCACCTGTCACCTGTCACCTGTCACCTGTCACCTGTCACCTGTCCCCTGTCACCTGTCCCCTGTCACCTGTCCCCTGTCACCTGTCACCTGTCACCTGTCACCTGTCACCTGTCACCTGTCACCTGTCACCTGTCACCTGTCACCTGTCACCTGTCACCTGTCACCTGTCACCTGTCACCTGTCACCTGTCACCTGTCACCTGTCACCTGTCACCTGTCACCTGTCACCTGTCACCTGTCACCTGTCACCTGTCACCTGTCACCTGTCACCTGTCACCTGTCACCTGTCACCTGTCACCTGTCACCTGTCACCTGTCACCTGTCACCTGTCACCTGTCACCTGTCACCTGTCACCTGTCACCTGTCACCTGTCACCTGTCACCTGTCACCTGTCACCTGTCACCTGTCACCTGTCACCTGTCACCTGTCACCTGTCACCTGTCACCTGTCACCTGTCACCTGTCACCTGTCACCTGTCACCTGTCACCTGTCACCTGTCACCTGTCACCTGTCACCTGTCACCTGTCACCTGTCACCTGTCACCTGTCACCTGTCACCTGTCACCTGTCACCTGTCACCTGTCACCTGTCACCTGTCACCTGTCACCTGTCACCTGTCACCTGTCACCTGTCACCTGTCACCTGTCACCTGTCACCTGTCACCTGTCACCTGTCACCTGTCACCTGTCATCTGTCACCTGTCACCTGTCACCGGTCACCGGTCACCTGTCACCTGTCCCCTGTCACCTGTCACCTGTCACCTGTCACCTGTCACCTATTACCTGTCACCTGTCACTTGTCACCTGTCACCTGTCACCTGTCACCTGTCACCTGTCACCTGTCACCTGTCACCTGTCACCTGTCACCTGTCACCTGTCACCTGTCACCTGTCACCTGTCACCTGTCACCTGTCACCTGTCACCTGTCACTTGTCACCTGTCACCTGTCACCTGTCACCTGTCACTTGTCACCTGTCACCTGTCACCTGTCACCTGTCACCTGTCACCTGTCACCTGTCACCTGTCACCTGTCACCTGTCACCTGTCACCTGTCACCTGTCACCTGTCACCTGTCACCTGTCACCTGTCACCTGTCACCTGTCACCTGTCACCTGTCACCTGTCACCTGTCACCTGTCACCTGTCACCTGTCACCTGTCACCTGTCACCTGTCACCTGTCACCTGTCACCTGTCACCTGTCACCTGTCACCTGTCACCTGTCACCTGTCACCTGTCACCTGTCACCTGTCACCTGTCACCTGTCACCTGTCACCTGTCACCTGTCACCTGTCACCTGTCACCTGTCACCTGTCACCTGTCACCTGTCACCTGTCACCTGTCACCTGTCACCTGTCACTGTCACGTTGTCACTTGTCACGTTGTCACCTGTCACTTGTCACGTTGTCACCTGTGTCCTGTCACCTGTCACCCGTCACCTGTCACCTGTCACCTGTCACCTGTCACCTGTCACCTGTCACCTGTCACCTGTCACCTGTCACCTGTCACCTGTCACCTGTCACCTGTCACCTGTCACCTGTCACCTGTCACCTGTCACCTGTCACCTGTCACCTGTCACCTGTCACCTGTCACCTGTCACCTGTCACCTGGCACCTGTCACCTGTCACCTGTCACCTGTCACCTATAACCTGTCACCAGTCACCTGTCACCAGTCACCAGTCTGGCATGCCAAAATCTGTTATTAAATCTGTTATGAATCATAAAAGAACAAAAGACAAACTTCACTGGCTTTTATCATAAAAGATTTCATTAAACAAGAAGGTATATGACGTAAAAATGCCCATTTTTCTTTTAATTCATCAACAAAATGTTTTAAAATTAGACAAGTGCTAAAATTTATTAAAATAACATACTTTGTAAGCAAATGAAAAAATTAAAATATTTGTTATAGCAGGCAAAAGCACGAAACACTTTTGATGTGGAACGCGATGATAAAAAAAAATTAATCGCTTTGGTCTCCCCGATGTGCATCTCATACAGCTTTTTGCATTGAATATATTTAATGAAGGAACTCTATTGTACAAATTCACTAACTACAATACAAATAAAATAATTTCGTGTCAAACACCGATTAAATAATAAAAAACGAAAGTAAATAAATGTTGGCCACCCATTTTGGTATTTGCCCTTTCATTTTCAACAGCTGATTATGGTAACAGATTTTAGGTCTGTTCTAGTTTTACAAAAGTTCGAACATCTGAATGCCAATCATAAAAAATCTTTTACGGTGAAAATCTTTTATGATTCATAGCAGAAAATTCATAGCAGAATAAAAGATGTGGCAGAATAGGCCTAATTATTTGATTTTAGCTTACCTATTATAAAAAAAAAAAAAACAATCTAACAAATCATAAGTTTCTTCTTTCGTAGTAAATATGTGCTTTCAACATAAATCGAGAAAATTATTAATTTCACTTATATTTCAGACAGTCAGCCAAGCAGAGCCCAAGAAATCATGAAAATCTGGTATGCTTGAACGTGCCCATTTACTGTGGTGAGTTTCTTGTGAGATTTCTTGTGAGGATTTTCCCAGAATACCAAAAATTTTATAGAATCACAACAAACCTTACAAGGAATACCTCACAAGAGCTAGTGACTTGTGAGACCCAGGGCCCGATCTAGCTTTTACGCCACCCTGGGCAAATTAATATAAGCCGCCCTTTGCATGGACACCTTATTAGTCATATATCAGTGCAAAAATGGCTCGATTTTTTAACTGATCTTACAAAAAGGAGGTTATCATTGCGACCGGTATGAATGAGATATGGTTGGAATTGTGTAGTATTCACATCCATATGGTAGTCTATCGGCTTCTAAACAAATATAAATTTTATGAGTGTATGTTATGTTTGTTTCAAATTTCTTTGAAACGACTGATCGCATTGAAATTAAATTTCGGGTTTTGGCGTACAGAAAAATTAGACAAAAAAATGGCAAAACTACGAAAAAATGCCGACAATGCTGAATTTTGGTAGAGAGCTTTGTTTTGACGTCTTAAGCATTTCCTGAAATTTGAGCCGGGGCTTAATTTTTTAGGGGGGCTTAAAGAGGTATTTTTTTTTCTCAAAAATTATAAGTTGTTTTAAAAAAATGTGAACGTACAAATTGTAGCTTATGTCATTCTATACAAAAAAGATTAACATACTTTTTTCATAAAAGCAATAGATTTTGGGAAAATCATGCAAAAAATTCACGGTGGGTTAAAATTTGTGTACGATTTAAGTTTGGCTACAACTCTTCTTAATAAAACCCAAGATTTTGGGGTAGCCGGGGAAAGGGGAACATCGCCATCTTGAAAAATAATGTGATTTGGTTTTTGTTCAGCAACTCGATGAAATTTCCTTTTACAAAAAAATCATGAAAGAATTTTATTTAGACAATAAAATTGTCTAATAAATGAGCTATTAACGAACTCTGTACGTTTATTAATCTCGGAGTTACATAGTATCAAACTAAATTCTACCCCCTTTAACCCCGCCCCTAAAAAATTAAGCTGGAGACGTCAAAACAAAGCTCTCCACCAAAATTCAGCGTTGTCGGAATTTTTTCGATGTGAAAGTCTAATTTTCTTGGGCTAACTAGTAAATTCAAGAGGATCCTGAGCCCAATATCGATATATGGACCAAATCTTAATTCTTCTATAAATTTTTAAGGGATTGGAGGAGAAAAATTACTATTAAAAACATAAGACCGACATCACATCTGAAAGTTCCAATCCATGTATGTCAGATGAGTCGTTTAGTGGGTTAAAATAGTACCGAGATAACAATGTTTTAACAATAATTATCAAAATAAGTTTTCAAATTTTTGTTCTCTCATGTTTCAGCTGCATGAAAAGTTGAGGAGCTTGTATAGTTTATTTATTAAATAGTTTATTAACGAGTATTTTTATTATTAGCTATATAGGAATAATTATTTTGTATGTGAGTAGGATTTTTAATTAAATTCAATTCAAAAAATGAGACAATTTCATTTACTTTAATTCTAAGAATAGTTTAAACCAGATTTAAGCAAATTCAATAAAAAGTTAATTTAGAAAGTTAATTCAATTGGTAGAGTTTAACAAAAATGTTATTTAAGTTGGAGTGGTGGCTAAACTTCTTATCATAAATAAACAATGTAAAGATGGGAAACTTTCGTACGTTTCACCCTCCAAAACCCATTTGTTTACATTGTTGTTTTTGTAATCCGACTCCGTGTCGATGAATAGATGTGAATTAAAACAACAACTTAACGCGGTGAATTTGATTTGTTTTGACAGACCAATTTTTTCCAAACTCTTGATATCATGTTTTTTTTATTTTAGTGCGTCTGCCATTCTGCATCGTTGTCTTATTTATCGTTTTATATTTGTTATTAATTTTTTCGTTTTTTATTAAATAATAACAACAAATATTTAGTTGTGCCAGAAATTTTAAGTAATATTTTTAATTGTATCAAAAATTTCCGGCAACCGACTTTCCATTGAATTCAAGAATTCATAAACTTCGTGACATTTCTGAATTCACCTCAGGGGATGTGTTCTAAAAATTCTTGTTTTGAGGGTGCAAACACACTTTTTTCAATGGAATATTATTGAAAGGTACGACTGCACCATCAATATGTTTACCTAAATATATTTTTTTAAAACGCATTGTAGCCGAATGGTTTGCCGTTCCAATTAAATTGAGTTGTTAATTATAGAAATCGCTAATTGGCCAATATTGGTAAGTTAGATGCATTTAACCAGATTCTGTGACTTACTTACTTCAAATTTAATCTAATGTGAACAAACTGGCCCTGATTCTCCACTATCACTTACTTGGCCTTAACCATCATTTAACCTAAGTTCATCCAATTTTAACTCACCGATTTGGTAAATTAAAATTAATGAACCATTGATTAAAATTTTGAACATATTTTGATAAAATTTTTGTTTACCTAGTTACATAATTAAGGCTCTCCCAAACCAACGCGAATGCGGAGCAACGACGAATTTTTGTTGTTGTTTAGCGTTATGAATTTGTCATATTTTTTGCTGTTGTGCGAATCACTCCGCATTCGCGTTGGTTTGGGAGAACCTTTAAGCAAAAAGAAAATTCAATACATATGATAGCATTAGTTGTGTTTTTTGTAACTCAAAATAATTCTGTCTAAAAAACAAGACAACAAAACAAAGCAATTTACTAGTCAAATACAACAACAACAATAATAATTCAGAATTAAGGTAGAACTAGAATAGGTGGAAGCCAACGTAGTGGTCGTAGGAAACCGGGCGAAAGTAATCCATATGACGCGCACATAATTGCGAAGTGGTATTCTTCGTTTAGTTTTCGTTAACTTCTCCCGTCAGACGGGAGAGTGCTCACCACGGTGGAAGCGAACTAAAAGAATTTGGTGCTTGGTACACAGTTTTCCAGTCTTTTTTTTTTTGTTCAATGTATGAGTGAAACAAAATCTTAAATCACTGTGCTGTAAATAAGTAAAAAAAAATACATTGGACAAATAATAATTAAATGTTAAATGTTTGTTGGTTATATAAAATGGCAAACCAAGGCAAATGTTGAAATGTCCCGATGTCGTTTTTTTTCCCCAAAGTGCATATGGACATGCAAAAAACGTAGCTATTAATATCCAGACTAATTTTGATAGTTCGTTTCTGTGAAGATCATAAATCTGTGGAAGTATTCCAGTAAGAAATACAAATTTAAGGAATAATAGGATTTTCACAACAAACCCCAAAACCAGTTTTCGGCAAAAACTTTTCAAAAACTCAAAAACCAATCACACAAAACATTACACTATACGTTTTCGTTTGACATTAAAGTTTTTCTTTCACCAACCACTTACAATAAGTAAGTAAAATGGTGATTATTTATAGAAATATGATCCATATAAAAGCATCCAATCAGTTTCTTTTTTGACATTTTACTAGGCACTGAACTTTTTAAAAGGTACGTTTGTATTGTTCATCTCTGAATTCCAACAAGTTTTCGACTGATTTTATATAAAACTTGTGTTTTACGAAAACCTGAAGCTCAAAAAAATGTATGTGAAACCTTGTGTCTTCGATTAGGTTTTTCTCCAATGCCGATATTTTCTCGAAAACCGCGTTTTGAGTTCGGTGTAAAAAGGCTAACATATGTACTATGAAATTTCATATTTCACAAACAAATTTCCTCCCACTATGGTTCAATTAACATGCATTTATTTATTCAATTATTTATTACTACTAATATGTCTTTTATTATCTTAGAACGCTTTGAATTTAGGTAGCCAATGCAATTTTAAAATAAAATTATATAAAGGGAAGTGAGCACTTAAAAATTCACTTCACCTGCTTTTATACTTTATGAACATGTCCATTGGGTTTTTAAAATAACTGACAAATTTTGAAAAAAACCGACGATTTGTGGTGAAAATCATTAAGTTGCATTAGTGTTAGTGTGGTAAAGGTTACTAGTGCAACTTTATGACATTCACCACGGTCGGAGCTTGTAGGCAAATCAGTTTGACAGCCGAGGATTCCCATCTTTATATTATTTATTTATGCTTCTTATCATCCTCATATGGGCATCTTAGTTTCTTTCGTCGTTATCATCATCATGTCTGGTTTTGGCTTTTTAATAAAGCTTTTGGGCAAACACGTAACAGGGTGATACAATATTTATGCCAATTTTGCAGCCCAAAATATTGTCGCCCGGGGCAAAATGCCCGGCTCGTCCCCCCATAGATCGGGCCCTGTACAACGCCAGAATAGGGCTGTTAGCTTCCATTTCATCATTATCCACTTTAATTTTTATTTTATTTTCTATTTTTGTGTAAATAATTTTAGCTTCCATTTCATTATCATCCACTTTGTTCTAATTTTTGTTTTTGAGTTGAATTAAATTCGCACAGCTGACTTCGAACGCCAAAAATGTCAAAAAGCTGTACAGCACACTGTGGGCGAGTACAAAAAATTACGTACAGCATTTTTTGACAGCAATTCCAGTTGCAGCACTCTATTCTGGTCGGGCTGTAAGAGACGTCAAAATGAGTGACCTCACGTGAAGCTCGTATGAACACCGTGAACTTTAACGTTTAAGGCCATTCCACACTATCCCATTGAGTATTAACATATGTCAAAAAAGTGTAAAGAAAATCATGTATAATAGTGTGAAAGCAAAATATGAAATTACATCACACACAACTGGACAGCGCATCGGACACGATTTGACATATGTTAATACATGAAAATATTTAGGAACGGTTCTAAAACCATCACACTTTCTATCCCACTTGGGGGTTTGAGGTGCAACTAATTTGTTTGGATATATGTGTGGAAGCAAAATATGAAAATCATTTTCTGCACACAAATTTGGCAGTTGTATGAAATTCCTTCCCACTTTATTCTGACATGTAAATATTAATATTTGTGAGAGAGTGTAGAGGCACTTTTATGATTTTACAAAACGAGTAAAGGCGGGGGATTCTTATCAACTTTATATAATTAGCTTTAAAATTATTTTTTGTGATTAAATACATATAAATTGGAATAAGAAGCGATTTAAAAATATTTTTAATTACTATTACTGTCTATTTTCCAATAAATGAACTTCATATTTTTTGAACGTCAGAAAAACGAATGGACTTTTTTATATGTGTGTAATCACGAAGGTACGTACCTGTCAAAAAGACGAAAAACGAAACGAGCGAAAACACGAATCGCGTAATCAAGCTTTATGATCACTGGCAGAGAATATCAATTATTACTACGTTTACATGTGGTGTTGAAGCGAGCTTGAAGCTCAATATACAAATATAGCTTTGTTTTAATATATAAGTGTTGTAAGTGATTGTGTTAATTCAATTTAATTTGTTTTGCATTGAAATCAATACATTAATGCCATTCAATTTTCTAGAATCTCAATAACATTTCAACTCAACTTAAAATGGTGCACTCACATTATATTGTTATAGACGTAATTTCACTTCGTGCCGATGAATAGATGTAAATTGCAACAACAACAAGACGTGCTGAATGATGAGCTGAATGGACGAGTTTATTCTATGGTGCGTAATCACTGATCTCTATAATACACTGGATAGCGTATCGACATGAAAAAGTTGCTTCCATTTGAAGAATTGTTATATTATGAAGCTGACCACTTTTTTGTATAACAATATAACTGTATAACAAGTTATACAAAATAATCCACTATGAAGACATCAAATCTCCGTTCGTTGCTCCTCCCAAATCTGTTTGCTAACCATAGAGTACCTATATTACCTAGAGTCGCGACTCGTACCCCTCTTGCCTAAAACACCCGCAAATTTTATTTAAGCACATTAAGAGAAAACTCTCTTAAATTCCGTGTCTGTGAATACGTGTGACTTGTTGATACAAATTAAAAATGGTGTCAGTAGCTCAAAAAGTTGACGTTTGTTTCTTTTATCATTAAAAGTCAAAATGACAGTTCTCGATTCTAACTTGTGTTGCGCGAAATTAATAAATGTATAGTGTTGAATTCTTCAAACAATAAACAATCCAACAAAAAACTCGGTATTTGAAAATATTCCATTTTTATTAGTTAAATAATAGTTATAATTAATTTCAAGTGGTCAATAATATTAAACAACTTAGATTTCAAAGTCGACTGATCTAATTAAACTCATGTGTTCCCCGGCTGGGCTTCTTATATTATTTTGTTTTTGATGAGCACGCAGCTTGAATGGCAAAGGGTTTTTGCATTCATAAACTTTACACTTTAGTTGGTTTTTCTGTAACATAATATAGTCTTCACACAACAAATATTATTTTTCAAAGTGAAAAAACTACAAGAAACTTTACCGAACATTTGTTAAAAAACTTTTTTCTTCTCTTCTGAAAACAATCAATGATATTGGATTTGGGTTAGTTTTATTCAACTAACTTATCTTCACTTGATTCCATAGGGTGGCGGATACATAACATAGCCAGGTCCAACGTGCGTATGATGGTGCGTATGCACATGTCTTTGGGGTGGTGGACTTCGACTATCGTTTGGATTACCACTGCCACTGTGGCAGGTATACCAGTCATACTGCTGCTTTTGTTGGTGCTGCTATTGCTGTTGTTGATGCTGCTGCTGTTGCTATTGTTGCTGAGCTTGTTGTTGGGTCTGTTGTTGGGCTTGCTGTTGAGCTTGTTGTTATGCTTGTTGCTGAGCTTGTTGTTGAGCTTGTTGCTGTGCCTGCTGCTCAGCCTGCATTTGCTGCGATTGCTAGTATGTATATAATATAGATTCCGGGAGATATCTTCGGGAGCATGATAACGTGCCATTGGCAGGTGATATAGTGATGTAATGTAGGACGTAGACATCAACACGTTTCGATACATAGGGTGACTGGCATCGAAACCAAAAGGACTCGGACTAATGTGAGATGAGGTGGCCCCTGAGTTTTTATTGTGGGCTTCTGTCTCTCCGGGGTATATTTACATCCTTTTCGTCTCTTTTTCGTTGTTGTCGGGTTTCCTGTTGAGCTTGTTGCTGCGCTTCCTGTTGAGGTTGCATTTGCTGCGATTGCTGGGGACTAAACTGTTGGTTTTGTTGAGTTGATTTCTGAAAAGAATAAGTTTCAATTAGAATATGTTGGCTACGATAAAATGTTTGATTTGTTTTGTAAAGTAATTTAATAAATACTATTTTTCAAAGTGAAAAAAGTATAAGAAACTTTACCGTACATTTGTTAAACAACTTTTTTCTTCTCTTCTGAAAACAATCAATGATATTGGATTTGGGATAGTTTTATTCTACTAACTTATCTTCACTTGATTCCATAGGGCGCCGGATACATAACATAGCCAAGTCCAACGTGCGTATGATGGTGTGTATGCACATGTCTTTGTGGTGGTGGACTTCGACTATAGTCTGGATTACCACTGCCACTGTGGCAGGTATACCAGCCACACTGCTGCTTTTGTTGTAACTGCTATTGCTATTGTTGATGCTGCTGCTGTTGCTATTGTTGCTGAGCTTGTTGTTGGGTCTGTTGTTGGGCTTGCTGTTGAGCTTGTTGTTATGCTTGTTGCTGAGCTTGTTGTTGAGCTTGTTGCTGTGCCTGCTGCTCAGCCTGTATTTACTGTGATTGCTGGTGACTATTGTTGTTGTTATGCCGACAATTATAGATCTTCGGTCTTAATTTGTGAATCACGAGGCCGTTGATTTGACCCAGACTGTATTTGCTACAGAAAATTCTTGCGTAAAGATGTAATATCTGAAAAGAGTAGGTTTCAATTTAGAATATGTTTTTAAACGATCGAATTACCACAATTATAAAACTTTTTTTTACCCTTTTTTCATCTGTCAAAATATTGAGCTACTTGTCTACATTTGATATGGTAGAAGTAAGGCACGTACGCACTGAGTTTCAAGGGTACACTCCTACTTTTTGAATGAATTTTCTTTAATTTTAATAAAAATATACAGAAATATTATTTTATTTGTATGCCAGAAGCAACAAAAAGCTATATTTTATATACTTTTTGTTCCTAACGAGTTAAAAATCTAATTGTATTGAAAAAACAAAAAATATTTTCAATTTTTGAATTCAACGGATTAATATTTTAAATATCTGAGCGCGGTAGTCCACAAAATTTGAGCACTGAGCACTGTAGCAACATTTCTTTCATTGTGTTGGTGCGGTCCCCATTTAAAATGCACGGAACAACCAATACATGCTAGGAAATTTGGTCAAAGTGCTCTCAACTCAGCTTGTAGGGTGAAAGAGAACCAACCCCCTGAGTCGCGACTCTAGATAATATAGGTACTCTATGTTGTTAATAGTGTTGTGTTTGGAATTTTATTTCATTCATAAATGGTTAAATGAAACGGAACTACAAAGGTAAAAAGTGTGATAAGGAGGT
This sequence comes from Dasysyrphus albostriatus, assembly GCA_946251815.1. Lineage (NCBI taxonomy): Eukaryota > Metazoa > Arthropoda > Insecta > Diptera > Syrphidae > Dasysyrphus > Dasysyrphus albostriatus. The sequence continues at coordinate 226,993,727 of OX276335.1, forward strand.
AAAATCATAAAAAAAACACAAACTACTCGTATATAATCATCTACATATTTATTACCTATTTAAACCTTTCTACTGGTATAATTCTAGCGCTATTGAAAAATAATAGCGCAACAAAAATGTACACAGTGAATAACTTAATGATAAAAAATAATATATCAAACTTCCACAAAGTTTTTCCCTTTCATATGCTTGGTCTGTTTCTCTTTCTTCAGATTGACATCTTGGAAACACGTAATTTTGTGTAAATTAGACGTCAAATTATGAAGCCGACCACCTAATTGTCATCTTCAAATGGAAGCAAAAAAACTGTTATACATTATAAGGAATACACTTAGCCAGTTTATATTTCTGAGATCTCAGAGGACTCAGAGCGCTCAGAAATATAAACAGGATTCCTCTCAAAAATTCCTCATTTTTCCCCTTACAAACTGAGACTGAAATTTTTTGGATTCGCTTGCTCAATTATTTTTGTCGCAGTAAATTACATAAGAAGAAAAGAAAAAGGGAGTTGTCTTGACTTCTATGTGAGGAATGTTGTTTATATTTTACTCTCCTGATCTGTCAAAAAATTGAGGAAAATACTGAGCGCTCAAGAAATATAAACTGGCCAACTATCCAGTGTATTTAGAGATCAGTGTGCGTAATTCACTGTTTTTCACTAATACTTTGCAAATCTAATACATCAGCTGTTCGCTTTTCAGCTTGTTGGCAAGACAAGTGTTGGAGGATTGCCATCTTTATATTGTTTATCTATGATCACAAGTTTTTCTTTTTGTTTGCGTCAAAATTTTTTTTGGAACTTGATATTTTTATAGTTTTGCAACAAAATAATATAAAATTAAAAGTTAATACTTTCAAACAATGTATATACGTGTTGCAGTCATTTTCATCGCATAATTATAACAAAAATATAATGATAACTCCCTTACTCCCACATTAACGTTCACCCGGCACTGCTGGGGTGGTGTTTCCATGACACTAAGAAAAATATACAATTCAATTCGGTCAATTTCTTTTAATTATATTTCTATGTTTCGAGGAGGTTTCTATACAGCTATATGGATCTTTAAAAAAATACTGCCGATTTTAAATGTGTTCCTACGACCTTTCATCAAATGGTTCTTACACACCTTCACACAGCTTTGTGAGCTGCAGCGAATTTGTTATGGCGCTAAAGCTGGGGCTAATCGCTCGAAGCAAGTGGAGCGCTCATTAACGATGTCTCGAAACTCCAGAATACAAGAACTCATTAAGGAATTAAATGAACATGTCGTAAATTTCAATGACAAAGAGTTTAATGGCTTCTCTAAACGAGCAATTGCGATAGTAATGCGCGAAAAGGGTATCAAACCACACTGTCACCCGGATTTTCCCGCACTCTTCGGACAATGTATAATTCAGATATGGGGGTATAAAAGACTTATGATTGCAGTGGAAGAGCTTCGTTCCCAGAAATATGATGTTGGGAATTCGGAGCACGAGGCGAAGCTTCTCGAGCTATGGAATGAACTTATGCCTGACACAACTTTGGAGGCGAGGATAACCAAGCAATGGCAGGAAATTGGATTTCAGGTTTGTTTTCATTTTGTATATCACTGTGCTTTAGGGCTTGTTTCACTTCTCCGATTAAAGTTTCAATTCACTATTTGTCAATTAACTACCTCATTTACGTTTCACAATATCTGAATACGTCTAACTAGTAATTAAAGTTCCAAGTATTTTAATGGCCAGATGAAGTATTAGGTGTGTTTAATGAATCTGTTCTGAACAGAAAAGTACAGAATTGTGTGTTTCCTAAGTAAAATCCTTGCCCAAAATTGTTCTATTTACATTCTGTCTCTTTGTGTTCCATGAAGTTTTTCAGGACAGTTTAGAACAATATATCCTGCACCTACTTTTGAGGTGGTGGAGCAAGTGATTAAACATGAAGAAAAAAACATAAAAGAATGTAAAAAGTGTTAATTGATACTAAATTCGAATTGAAAATTAATGGAAAAAATAACATTTCCAACATTTTTAAAGTTTCAGAGTTGATATGCAACGGCCAATCCCGTCAACACAAAGCTGGGGCCAGATTCTGTAATAAACGAAACGTTTTTCAGAAACGGAATAAATCGCATTTCGTTTAATTTATATGGTTGGCTCAGGTTTGAGAGCTTCTGTATAGCATTGCATACTTTTAAGTGCTTGTGAATTTAGTAACTGATGAGATAAATGCAGATGATGAATAGTCGAAGAAGGAAATGTGCTGGAAAAGTATAAATAAAAGTATAATTTAATAAATATAAATTAAATTAAATAGTAAACATTTTTAAATTTTTATAACAATTTTATTGAGCGTTTTTTTTTTAAACAAATCTTAAACTGTACACAATTATTTTAATCAAAAATTCAGCAACGCGTTTCGGAAGTAAATTCCATCTTCGGGCTTGCTTTTTAAAAACTTAACTTAAACTGATCAAGTTTTTAAAAAGCTTAACTTAAACTGATTAAGTTTTTAAGAAGCCCGAAGATGGAATTTACTTCCGAAACGCGTTGCTGAATTTTTGATTAAAATAATTGTGTACAAAGTTTTAAATTCGCTTTTTAAGAAACGCTTATATATAATTTATATATTTATATATAAATTATATATTTATATATTTATATATAAATTATATATTTATATATTTATATATAAATTATATATTTATATATAAATTATATATAAATATATAAATTATATATTGTTATAAAAATTTAAAAGTTTTTACTATTTTATTTTATTTATATAATTTATCAAAATATAAGTATCGTTTTTAGCCATAAAAATATGGTCGTCTCAAAATCAAAACAAAGTGATTATTTTAATTTTTATATGGTGGCTTTTCACAAATGGTAAACTGTGGTGAAAAGCAAGGCACACATCTATAGGTCTCGAAAAATAAAAATACGAATAGAATAAACAAAAAAAACACTTGTATTGTAATTTTTAAGGAAGTCATAATTTAGTCAAATAATACTTACATATCTTGCCTCAAAGGTTTTTTTTATAATACAAATTCTATATATTACTTAAATAAATCAGCCAAGTACAAGACTGCAATAAGGATTGGACTTGTTGAATTATTGATTCAAAATAGCTTTGTATGGCCTTTAGCGCTACAAATTGACTTGTACTTATTTATTTATTTATTTACTGACGTCTACTTATTTTTACCCTTGTCGAACAGGTCTTTGGTGACTGGAGTTCCTCTGTAATTAATGGCTTTTCGTCTGATAGTTGTGGGTGTTTTCTCAGTATTCTTAGCTGGTGTAGACATAAGCTCATTAAACCCTATCTTTTTTATTCGAGCGAGTGGAACATTATCTTCATCATCATCTGAACTAGAAATGCCATAAACCATGCGGTAAAACTGGCAAGGTCTTTTTGGAGTTTTATGCTCAATCCTTTCTTGTATTGTTGATGTCGATGGCTCTGGGGTCATTGGCCTTGGGGAGGTTTGAGGTTGTAAATTTTCTTCATCAATATTGACAGATATAGGAGGAGCTGGAGCTTCTGTCAATATAGACGGAGCAAAAGCTATTTCTGGAATAGCCTGCGGATTAAATGGATACAAACCAGTTGCTTTAAAGCCGCTTGTGATGTTATTATGTGTCATGCATTTGGACCAAACACTAGAAAGGATAATATTAAATCGTGCTTTAGTAAGTTTCTTGTCTGGATTCTGTTCCATAGATGATAAAAGTTTAGCATCCCAGTGGTGCTCAAAAGATCTGTAGACTGCTTTATCGAGGGGTTGGAGTTCATGGGTGGTGTTTGAAGGTAAACAATACAATGATATGTCGAGTGAATCTGCTACTTCAACGATGGATAGGTCTAAGTGACAAGCTGCCCCATCAAATACCAAAAGGCACTGTCCCGCACTTTTGTACCTCGCCAGGTGCTTCAAAAATTCTTTGAAAAGTTCATTAGTCATATAACCCTTTGTAGATTTTTCTACCAATGATCCCGCTGGCAAGTTGTCATATAATTCTGGCTTTAATCGCTTACCTTTAAATATGATCATTGGTGGTATGGCACTACCAAGAGCATTAACACATCCCGCGATGGTGACACTTTTAGCATGTTCCGAAGACTGTAAATGAACTCTTTTAGCCCCTTTCTTTGCCAAAACAATCTGTTGGTGATGGATTGTTAGGCGGCATCCTTTCTCATCCATATTTTAAATCCTTTCTGGATGACTTTTCAAATCTAGTTCATCATAGACTTCCTTGAGTCTCTTGAAGTGGTCATCAACAATAAATTTATTAAGCTTCTGTGCCCTGGCCGGGTTCATAAACTGAGCTTTTCTTCTGGAAATTTCTGGATGTCTTTTCATAAAAGATTTAAACCAGTCTTTACCAGCAACTTTAGCATGTTGATTGAAGCTGTGATTGATGTTATTAAGCTCGCAGTATTTATAAACCAAGCGTTGGAGGATCCGTGGAGTTACAGGCAGCCCAACTTCAGCGAACCTCATAATTCTGCTTACAAGATGAGCTTCCTGTGTGTCATTCAGTATGGATTTTCGACCTAGAGCTTTTTTCAAACTGCCAGTCTGAAGTTGATTTCTAATGGTTCTTCTGGGAACTTTATACCTCTCAGCAGCTTTATAAGTGCTTAGCGTCCCTCTTTGTACTGCTCGGACAGCCGACGCTAAGTCATTTTCACACCAGATTGCTCGTTTGGGAGGCATCATATAGCTTAAGTCACTAAAAAGACAGTAAATCAAATACAAAATTGTTGTTATTAACTACTAATAATGTCCAAAATTTTGAAAAACGTATAAAGAAACTTTAAACAGACAAATGTTGATACAAAAAAGAAGGAGGATAATAAGGCCTACCATCAAATTTTGTAGGCCTTAATAACCCCCTACACCATTTGTAAAGAAAAACTAAAAAAAAATATTTTAGAAACTATAATACATTTCTAAACATAAAAAGTAAACAAAACAGGATATAATATAAAACTAAAGTGCAAATTTAGAAACATAACTCTAATTTTACAAAAAATACTTACAATTGAAGATGATGATTTCTTCTTATTTACACTGCACAATCACCTCTCACAACAAATTACACAACACTGATGTCTATGAGCGAGGAAACACGTAGCAAGAAGTCCGATGAGTCATTTATGAGCGTTAGCTACATAGTAGGCCGGCCGTTGGTGTCTGCTACTATTTAAACTTACTTTTATGAAACTTAGGCCTTATTAGCCGATAGGCCTTATTACCCGCACCTACCTTATTAGTTTTATGACTCTCTTAGACTACGAATAAGATTTCTTAAAAATAATTAATATAAAATATAAATGTATGCATTAAAGAAAAAAAGACTAACATTCATAACATTACAAAATGCTTTCCATAATAAAAGATTTAAAAATATTTCTATCTTGGTTGGGATCTAAAACATTTGCATACTGTTTAAAATTTACACAAGCATTTGTAATTTGTTCATTTTGACCATAATTTGTAAAATGCCGAGGAATATGCAAAAAATCATTACTTCTAGGTCTTAAGGATCTAGAAGGGACATTTATACCGGACAAGGCTAAAAGAAGGGGACAGTCAATATGTCCTGTGATTACATCTCTTGCTAATTTTACCGAATAGTAAGTTCTTCTACATTGGTAAGCACCTACCGTTATAAGATGGTATGAAATTAGACCAATTTAGTTTTCGCATCTCATATTTAGAAAATGGTTTTTGAATTTTTTTCGATACGTATCAAATTTTGTTTGAAAAGAGGAGACCATACAATACTACAATATGCCAAAATGGGACGAACAAAAGCTACATATAAGGATTTCAGTGTGTAAGGATCTCGAAATTCCTTCCTATTCCTTTCCTCTCAAAACACAAATCCGGATATAGCGTTAGCTCTTGATATGTACATTAAAAGATAAATGTGAATCAAAAATAACGCCCAAATCCTTTTGGCTAACAACCCTTTGCAATGAAACATTAGCAATATTATATTCAAACATTATAGGAACAACGGACCTTGAAAACACCAACACCATTCATTCAATTTATCAATATCCCTTTGTAAATCCAAACAATCAGCAAGCGACTTTTTGACTTGAAAATGTTTATATCATCTGCAAACATAAGAGATTTTAAAAAATGTATCACTGGGCAGATCATTAATAAAAAGTAGGAACAAGAAGGGTCCGAGGTGGCTACCCTATGGCACACCAGAGTAATTATGAATTTTAAAAGATAATTTTGAACCAATTTTTACAAACTGAGTGATTGCATAAATAATTGCAGAACCATTTAAGGAGTGTTGAGTGAAATCCCAAGAAGAAAGTTTTTTTTAGTAAAATTTGATGGCTTACCCTATCAAACGCTTTTGAAAAATCAGTGAAAACTACATCGGTTTGACGAAGCAAAGGCTTACAAAAAGAGTCAAATTAGTTACAGTAGATCTGCCGTGAACAAAACCATGCTGGTGAACCGATATATAATTTTTACCACTTCATAGATTTTCTTCTTCACAATCGATTCAAAAATCTTTGGAATCAGTTGCAACTTTGCAATGGGTCTAGATTTTTCCACAGATTGCTTCGAGCTAGATGTATATATGGGAGTAATTTAGGAAAATGTCCATGTATCTAAAAACTCACAACTACTACTATAGTACCTATGAATGGCGTTGTATATAAAAATCACATCATTTATTTTCATTAATAGCTGTGTACAAATAATGCACACTGATTGAGTACTTGTAAGATACTAAATTTTATTTTTTCTTAAGACTACTATTTATACAAATTTCTTATCTCTACTTAATTCTAAATCCTATGTTTACATTTCATAGATGATAAAAGACAGTTCGGACTATTTTCCGATCGTCATAAATACACAGATAACATAACACAAAAATGCAAGACACAGGCAACACGCTTAAGATTATACTCTCCCTCATCCCTATAAAGATAAGGAGAAGAAGATTATACTCATGAAGCAGAGTGTCGATGCATTATCTCTGTTGCATTCTTGTGTTATTTTATTTCTTATCTTATAGTTTTTGACCGTAAGATCACAAACATTTGTGTTTAAATAATATGTTTGAACAAGCTGTGTTTTATTATCTATTATATAAAAAGAAGTTGCCTTATGTTCGGGCTCGATAAACTCGAGAATGGCTGGGTCAAGTTTTTCAATTTTTTTATAATGTTATCTTTCATATTGAGGAAGGTCTTTTCGTGAAGTTTGGTAAAAATTTTGTAAAGGGCAAACCGCAAATTGCATTTTTAGTGCATTTTTGTAAACTTACTAATAAACATTTTGAGAGGGTCTTTTGAGAATGTATATGTTCGGGCTCGATAAACTCGGGAATGGCTGGGCCCAATTTTTCGATTTTTTTTTATACAGTTATCTTCCCTATTGAGGATGGTCTTTTTGTGAAGTTTGGTCAAAATTCGGTAAAGGGAAAACCGCAAAATGCATTACAGTTATCTTCCCTATTGAAGATGGTCTTTTTGTGAAGTTTGGTCAAAATTCGGTAAAGGGAAAACCGCAAAATGCATTCTTAAGTTGCATTTTGTCAAACTACTAACAAATCTTTTCGTAGGGTCTTTTAAGGTTTTTTCTGTGCAGTTTGGTTAAAATTTTGTAAAGCAGTTTGCCATAAATGCATTTTTCTATAAAGAAGTTGCCTTATGTTCGGGCTCGATAATCTCGAGAATGGCTGGGCCGAGTTTATCAATTTTTTTTATAATGTTATCTTTCATATTGAGGATGGTATTTTCGTGAAGTTTGGTCAAAATTTCGTAAAGGGCAAACCGCAAATTGCATTTTAAGTGCATTTTTGTAAACTTTTGATAGGGTCTTTTGAGAATGTATATGTTCGGGCTCGATAAACTCGAGAATGGCTGGGCCCAATTTTTCGATTTTTCTTATACAGTTATCTTCCCTATTGAGGATGGTCTTTTTGTGAAGTTTGGTCAAAATTCGGTAAAGGGAAAACCGCAAAATGCATTACAGTTATCTTCAATATTAAGGATGGTCTTTTTGTGAAGTTTGGTCAAAAATCGGTAAAGGGAAAACCGCAAAATGCATTCTTAGTTGCATTTTGTCAAACTACTAACAAATATTTTAGTAGGGTCTTTTAAGAATGTGTATTAAGGGTTCTGTGACAGTTTGGTTAAAATTTTGTAAAGTGGTTTGCCATAAATGCATTTTTAAGTGCATTTTGTTTTTGTCAAATTTCTAACAAATATTTTGGTAGGATCTTCTGATGATGCCTACAAAGGTTTCGGTAACGTCGTTCTTTTTTATCAAGCACTACTAAACCAAGAGGTTTTCTTCCTGTAATTATAATTTGTTAATTTGTCAATTTTATTTAAACTGATTTAATTAAGATGGAATAAGTTTGGTATCTGTGACATTAACTCGGGTCGATTAATTAGTTGTTTATTATCAGATTCAGTATTTAGTTCATCAGAATGGCCCAGCAATTATTTCAAAAAGAAGTTGGAGAAGTGCAGGGAAATATGTAAAGATAGAAACCTGGATATTGGTAAAATAAAAACATCACAAGCTATATATTTGTATTATTATTGGTTTATCGAGAAACAGTGAAGATGCCCATAAAAATAATAGAACAATGATTGCATTAAATTTAAGCCTGTATGATATTTTTTTTATGTTCTGCTTTGGAGTGTGAATGAAGAGTGAGGATAGTTTATAAACTCAGGAACATATAGCTGACGGCAAAGAAAGTGAAGGAAGTTCGCAGAATAGTGAAAAAACCGCTTGGTTTTTTTTGAAAGTTTCTTTTAAGATTAAACGACATTATCTATCCATCTATATTAATTTAGCTCTTATCTTGCTAAAGTTTGTTTGTTTGTGATGGCTAATCGTATAAACTACATATCCGATTTCAAAAACTCTTTTGCTGTTTGAAAGATAATTTTAAGAGAATCGTCTTAGGCATACAATTTTGTAATGGTGTCGGTTTTTAAAATTTTTTTTTATGTTAGAAAAGGTTTACTAAGAGGATGGGTTCAACGCTTAATGTTTTCTGTCGTGTATGGCTAGCTTTAAGGGAAGAGAACTTCGGGCGAACTCATAACAGTTTTTGCAATAACAGAGGAACACAATTTTTTTCGTATGAAATATTTTCCGGGCAGAACTAAAAACGAAGGCTGATAATTTATTCTGTTCAATTTATTTATTTAATTTTGTTATTTTTTTTTTGAGAAATTTTTGTTTATACCCGAGCGAAGCCGGGACGGGCCAGCTAGTCTTAATAACGGGTGATTTTTTAGCTGGTTTGGTTTTGGCAACACTGGTTTTGACAGCTGACGTGTGTTTAGTACCTTGTGTCACTGTCAAACAGCTTCAGTTTGGTTTGCAATTTAACCATGGATCGTCTTACAAATGAACAACGCTTGCAAATTATTGAATTTTACTATCAAAATTCGTGCTCGGTTCGAAATGCTTTTTTATCGAAAAATTGTGTTCAGCGATGAGGCTCATTTTTGGTTGAATGGGTACGTAAATAAGCATAATTGCCGCATTTGGAGTGAAGATCAGCCAGAAGCATTGCAACAGCTACCAATGCATCCCGAAAAAGCCACTGTTTGGTGCGGTTTATGGGCCGGCGGCATTATTGGGCCATATTTCTTCAAAGATGATGCGAATCGCAGCGTTACTGTCAATGGTGAACGCTACCGAGCGATGATAACAAACTTTTTTTTGCCCGAAATGGAAGTTCTTGACTTGCATGATATGTGGTTTCAACAAGACGGTGCCACATGCCACACAGCACGCGAAACAATGGCGCAATTGCGAGGCGAGTTTGGTGAACAGTTAATTTCACGTTTCGGGCCGGTCAATTGGCCGCCTAGATCGTGCGATTTGACACCATTAGATTATTTTTTGTGGGGGTATGTCAAGGCTAATGTCTATAGGGACAAGCCCGCTTCGATTGACGCACTGGAAGCCAACATCCATGCATTCATTCGTGAGATACCGGCCGATATGTGTGAAAGAGTATGCCAAAATTGGACTCAGCGGATGGGCTACCTGAGACGCAGCCGCGGTCAACATTTGCATGAAATTATCTTTAAACATTAAATTGCAAAGTTCAAACTATCGATTCAAATAAATATTTCATTCATTTTTTCGAATTTTGTGTGTTTTTTTTTTTTTTTAAAGTTCTAAACCTCTTAAAAAATCACCCGTTATATATAGCAGATTCATAAATTGTTTTGTTTGCATTAGTTACACTACGATAGATCTTAAACAACTTTGATCCGCATATTGGATAGAGAATAACAACGGGAGTTGGAGACGCCATTAAAAATTGATTTTTTATACAAAACGATAGCAATATAGATAACACCGATTTCTACGGACTTAAGTTAAGCGCCGAATGTTAGTTATTTTTATGTTTCAAATATATATTGTTGATCCTCGAATCACTTTTGAACTAATAACCATTGACATTGAGTAGGAAAAAAACAATTAAGTGCGCAATCAAAAGAAAATCGAAAGACAAATTTTTAACTCAGCGATTTAGTCGAATTAACTAGGGCTTAACGATGGCTCAAGGTTCAATTATGTTACAATAAGCAATTGCATGCCTAAACTATAGTTCAACCTCAGCTAAACTGGAAATCAATGGATTAAAATGCTGAACCATGGATCAAAATTTTAAGCATTTTGGTGTAACTACCTTTACGGGAGGCAGCGTAGTATTTGATAAAGTCATTCCATACCGGCTGAAAATAATACCAACAATAGTTTTGCACTTACACATAAGAAATGTGAACGTCAGCTTCTCCGGTATTGGTGGTCTAGGAGCCTTAAAGTTGTTAAAAAATTTTCAATTCATTTCATACCGCTCCAAAATTTGTGGGATAGTTGTTCAGATAATTCTGGATTATACGTCAGTCATTTGCATGAACAGTTTATTTTTTTATTTAATAAAGTAATTTTATACCTCATGAATTTTAGGGAGCTGAATATTGATGCTTTCTAAAAAATGAAAACAACCGTCAGCTGTTTGGGTAACGGGGGAAAGACCGTCAGTTGGCGTCATTAACATTCTTCTCCCATGGCAATTCTGTGCCTTTCGCAATGCTGTAACATATGAAGTAATGACTTTTACCTCCACAAGTATTTATAAGTCTGGTCAGAAAACCGGAATGATTGCTGGACGGCAAGAAGGCATGGGAGTCATGACCCCCTTCTCCTAGGGCTTTCCCAACTATAAATGAATTTAAAATATACGAAATCAATCATTAAAAAATGATTTCAGTACAAATTAATTTGTACATTTGTATTTTGGTTGAATAAAACATTATTTGTGCATATTTCAAGAGACAACATCTAAAAATCTGGATAAAAAGAAACGGAGTTCACCAGTTCAAGAAAAAATGTGGCAATTTTATTCCTCCAGAGAAATAGGAACCATTTTCTTTTGAGGTTAAAGTTGCAAGCAATAACTGCTGTTTTTGTTTAGTTTAAGTATTCAATTTAAACAATTAACTGGTAATTTGTTTTAAGGAATTATAATGAATAGAACTTTTTGTTTACTTTTTGAAATTGATTTGAAGATTATGTCAAAATTAGCAAATTTAGCAACGACCGTACACATACAATGAAATACAAAATTGAAAAGTTCCTTTTAATCAAAAAAGTAAATGAATGGTTTATATTTATTTCGCTTTGGGAATGGTAAAACAGTAATGGTCTTGTTGATATGCTGAATGAACTGTCAAGACTAATGTTTACGAAAATGGCGGCAAAACAAAGAACACCTTCCCGGCGGACACCCTCAATAAACTTTGTGAGTTGCCCAGTATCCAACATGTATTTTTATTATTAAAAAAAAACTTTCATTTATAAATGCGTAAATAAGCATGCCCTTATAAATATTTCGGTTGGTGTATAAGAAATGTTTGTTTAAAGGATAATTTTAGTTTCAAGGACACCGTTTGATTTTTAACAATTTATTCTGTGTCCTTGAAAAAACTGAAAATTCATTCTAGAAAACTTTATATTTCGATATATAATTAGGAAAATACCATTTTTTAAGAAACTAATAGAAATTAAATTTTGTATGCTATTAATTAAAAAAAAATGAGATTTGTTGCGTTATGTCGTATTTCTTCCGATATCGTCTTTTATGAATTTTCGTAGTTTGAAATAAATAGATTCAAATATATAATATACATATGTATATAAATAACGTCTTATTACCGCTTTATTAAATTTGATGATGACGATGACCGTACGACAATGACGACAATGACGGTATATGGTGGATTTACATGTATCTTGAATTCATTTCTTGAAAAAGAAAAGGATGTAAAATATAAAAGTTTCGTTTGTTGGATAGAGAGGAAAGACCAAAATCAAGAGCATCTTGATAATATCAAGAGCATATTGATAAAATCAAGATTATAGTACAACATAGAAATCGAGATCAAGGTTATTGAAAAGACGAACATGTTCATCTTGATTATGGCATCTTCGTTTGTATTTGTGTGCACATGTTTATGTGGTGTATGTGTGCATGTTTTGCTATAACTTTTTGGCTTGATTGAAAAAAATTAAATAAAAAAGAAGTAAGTGTCAAAAACAAAAAAAAAACGATAGTTATATGAAAGTGTAAATAAATTTGTTTAAAGACTTGAAGATGTCCATGCAAAGCAATTATTGAACAAAAGTAAAAAACCGAAAAATGTTGCCAAATTAAATAGGGTATTGAATAAAAATACAAACTATTATCAACTGAATCTTTAGCCCTAACAACATAAGCCAAACAAGTAAAAAAAGAACAAAAGTGAACATTTTTAAACTCATTTTGGGATAGTGTTAATCACTGGAAAACTTATAAAAATGGTGCAGAAAGCTTAAATTTTGACTAAAGAACAAAACTGTATATTCTTTTTCACATAACAACTGCTCTAGCAGTTTTTTACTTTTGTAATTTTGCAAAAATTGAATGTAGTTAAGGTTATAATCTACAAATAAAACAAGAAAATAACAAAAACATATGTTTTTGACAGCCAAACAGATTATAGCATATTATAGTAATTAAAAAAGAGCTACCACCCTTGTACTCTTTCACACGTTCATATTTTGTCATTTGGAAAAATGAATTACCACGTTTCCTTTTAATACTTTTTTAGTACAAATTTTTTTGTTTCAATTAAGTTAAACTAATTACAATTTCAAGAATATTTTAATTGAGTTATAAACTAACCTCGAGCCACACCACGAACCACGTTGCGTCACCAGCGGAAGAAGAAGAAAGAATGAGCCAAAGAAGAATGATAAAAGGAAATCTGATCTTTCGTTGCACAAGAACTATCGCGATGTTATCGATGTGTTTAGACAGTGCGATTCGTAAGGGTGTGTGATTGGTATGTATGAATGCTGCCACAGTACCCCCTCCTTAGTGGCCAGGTCACGGGACACGATACATTAAGGGTAGCATGATACGTCTACCTGATCTTGTAGTTTTTCGTTGGTTTTCACTTGTTCTTGTTGAGATTACTTGGTCTGTAGGCAGATCGTCCTCGGCAAAAGCTACTCTCTTTTTAGGCAGAGCTACCTGACTTGATGATTTAATAGGTTCGGAATAGTTGCTTGAAAGTTCAGGGTTTTCTAAAAATGCTGGCTTGAGTCGATCAACACTGACGTTGACTGTTTTCCCTTTTACTACTATTGAAAAGTTCTTATGTCCTCGCTTGACTACTTTAAAAGGCCCATCGTAAGGCTGCTGAAGAGAGACTCGAACTGTATCATTGCGTAGGAAGACGTACTCACAAGACATAATGTCTTTAAAAATGAAAGGCTTCGAGACGGCGTGATTGGACGCAGGAACTGGGCGCACTTCGTTAAAGTGCTGCCGCAAACGGTTTGCAAGTTCTGTTTGAAGTTCAACTTTCCCAGCGTGAAAATACTCATGTGGTAGCCTGAGAGTTTTTCCGTAAACCAGTTCGACTGACGAAGTCTTAAGGTCTTCACGAAGCGCGGTTCTCAAACCTAACAGAATCCATGGCAGGGTTTTCGACCATTGCTGATTTTGGTAACACATAACGGCGGCTTTGAGAGTTCGGTGCCATCTTTCTATCATCCCATTGGCTTGTGGGTGATATGATGTCGTTCGGTTCCTCTTGAAACCCAGGGATTTACCTAGCTCTTCCAATAACTTGGATTCAAATTGCTTTCCCTGATCGGTAATAATCGTAGAGGGGACTCCGAACCGAGGAATCCATTCTCGGCAGATAGCTTCGGAAACTGTCTCCGCCTTTATGTCGACCAGCGGAATGGCTTCAGGCCACCGAGTGTAGCGATCAATTAGAGTGAGACAGTATCGAAAATCTTCAGAAGTTGGCAGGGGGCCTATGATATCCAAGTGAATGGTATCAAAGCGATCGGAGGTTTCTGAAAAGGAACCAACGGGAGTGACCATATGTCTACCCACCTTTGAGCGTTGACATGGAATGCAATTTCTTGCCCAAGATCGAACATCTTTATTCATGGACGGCCAAATGTATTTGTGGCGCATTTCGTTAACAGTGGCTCGAACACCCGGGTGACATAAGTTGTGAACTTTTTCAAAAATTGACTTGCGAAAACGCTTTGGAATAAATGGTCGTGTTTTATCAGTCGACACGTCACAAAATAGCGATTTATCTGACCCTTTTAACGGAAAAGCTTTAATCTTCAAGGATGAGTTAGACTCAATCATATTTTTCAACTCTTGATCATCCTCTTGTTCTTTTGCGATTTCAGTGAAATCTATACTTTCAGGAATTGATAATTCGTGCATTCTCGAAAATGCATCCGCAACCACGTTTTGCTCCCCAGGCAAGTATCTGATATCATTCGTATACTGAGCAATTAGATCCAAATGCCTACGCTGCCTAGGAGTCGCTTTTTCGGAATTCTGACGCAAGGCATAGGTAAGTGGCTTATGGTCGGTGTAGAGAGTGAAATCTCTGCCTTCCAATAAGTGTTTAAAATGCTTGATCGCATCGTAAGCTGCCAGTAATTCTCTATCATACGCACTGTATTTGCGCTCCGATTTGCTTAGTTTAGCCGAATAAAAACTTAGAGGTTGCCAGTCAGATTTAAGTTTTTGTTGGACAACTGCTCCAATAGCGGAGTCAGATGCGTCGACAACAAGTGCTAATTCAGCGTTGCGGACGGGAAAAGCAAGTATCGTAGCGTTACTCAACTGTGATTTGCATTCCTGGAAAGCTTTTAGTGACTGAGGAGTCCAGTCAATTTTTCGCTTATCATTTTTCTTTTTACTACCTTCAAGGTATTTGTTTAAAAGAATTTGTGATTGAGCCGCTTTCGGAACAAATCGGCGGTAAAAATTTATCATCCCAAGAAATCTGCGCAGGTCTTTAATGGTTTGCGGAGGCTCATATTTGTTGATGGCATCCACTTTAGCTTGTGTTGGCCGAATGCCATTGGCATCGATGGTGTGTCCAAGAAAATCTACTGATGGTTTTGAAAAGACGCTTTTGTCAAGATTCACAACGAGACCAACTTCATTTAGTTTACGTAAGATTACTTCGACATGTTTAATGTGTTCGCTTTCATTAGCAGAAGCTATTAAAACATCATCAATGTACGCGAAGCAGAAATCGAACTCGCGTGTGATTGAGTGAATGAATCGTTGAAACGACTGCGAAGCATTCCTTAGCCCGAATGTCATCCGTGTAAATTCGAAGAGACCGAAGGGCGTGCATATGGCAGTCTTAGGAATGTCTTTGGGCTCAACAGGAATTTGGTGGTAAGCTCGCACCAAGTCTAGCGTAGAAAAAACTTTGCAACCGTTCAGGTCATGGCTGAAATCTTGAATGTGTGGGATAGGGTATCGATCTGGTTCCGTGACGGCATTAAGACTTCGATAGTCCCCACATGCCCTAATATCTCCATTTTTTTTAAGGACCATGTGAAGAGGAGAGGCCCAGCTGCTTTTTGAAGGCCTGCATATACCGACATCTAAAAGAAATTGGAATTCCTTTTTTGCTATTGCCAATTTTTCTGGAGACAACCTTCGTGGTTTACTTACCACTGGTGGTCCCTTAGTAACGATGTGATGTGTGACTTTGTGCAAAATTTTATTTTTGAGAGCATTTTCAGGTCGAGTGCCGCAATATTTTTTAATAAGCATTCTAATTTCAGGGTTGTGCACCCCTTCAGAAACTATTGAAATTGACGATTCGCTGGAAACTATCCGCCCGGTGGTGAAAAGAGGTGAGCGGATCGATAAGGCGTTTTCTCTTTAGATCTACCAGCAAGCCATGCACTCTAAGAAAATCGGCCCCTATGATGGGTTTGTCTACATCGGCCACAACGAAAACCCAATGAAATGAACGGCGGAGTCCAAGATCTAGTTTTAAAGGTTTTTTTTCCATACGTTCGCACGCGTGTTGCGTTGGCTGCGAAAAGTGTGAAATTGGGGTCTGGAACAGTATGTTTGCCTGAATGAGAAACAGGTATTACCGAAATGTCGGCACCTGTGTCAACTAGGTAATGTGAGTGCGATCAAAAATAAATAAGCGACTGCTGTTTGATTGGCAGGGGTCGACGGTCGCTACGTCTGACCTGCCCTCTAGTTTTCCGATCTACCTGCCGGTCGATTGTATGAACAAGGTTGTGTACAACGAACAGCCTTATCCCCATGGCGTCTGTGATAACAACAAATCTTTGAACCACTTCGGCAGATCAAAAACCGTTACTGTTAGTACCGACCCTAGACCGACTTCTTGAACGAGAAAATCTTGTCCTGTTTGAAGACTTCAAATCATTTAATTGAGCAGTTAATTGCTCAATCCGAAGTTCTAAATTCGCGACAGAAGGAGCACTCTGGAGTGCTAGAGACTTTGCTTGAGGGTTTGAAGTATTGAGATTAGATCCCGAATGAGTTGCAAGAGTATGCACATTGTAATTTTGCGTAGCTTCAATTATTTTATCGGCTGTGAGAGCCATTGCCTCAATGTCTTCTGTGCTTCCTGCTAGAATGGCTTTCACCATGTCAGGTAATCTTTGAAGCCAAAGCTTTTTTATAATAGATTGAGAAAATTCAGAACCGGCTAACATTTTCATGTCCCGCAGCAATTGACTTGGTTTTTTGTCACCTAAATCTAAACCGTCTAAAAGTTTCTGAAGCTTGGCGTCTTCAGAGTCCCTTAATCGCGAAAGTACCGCGGTTTTTAAAGCTTCAAACTTCGAATGAGCAGGAGGAGAAGTTATAATATCACGCACGCGTTGGACAGTATTCATGTCCATCAATGAAATTGCCGCATAAAATTTTCGATCATCAGACATATTTCTTGCTAGAGCGAACTGACCTTCCATAGCAGTAAACCATAAGTCTGGACATGATGGCCAAAAGTTGATCGCCTTGTATGACACAGTATCTATATTAATATTGTTGCTCTCAACTACTTGTAACCCGGCGTTTTGTTCGGCATTATTTGTACTCGCGTTGACCCCACTGCCACCCAGAAGAGGGTCCTGTGGCAGTTCATTTTTACTCATTGTACCTATATGATGTATTCAATATTTTATACTTGAACTGAAATTCCCGAATATCTAAATCAGGCACAACAAAAGATGAGACTTAACGAGCTCAAGTCCTCAAAATGAAGGAAATACAACTTGAATGACGAGACGTGGTTGTGCCAAGGCTTTACACCAAATGCTACTTATTACTACCTACAATACCTAGCAATATAATATATACTAAATAGATATAGAGTTTAACTACTTTAAGCAGGTAAAACAGTGTGTATTTAAGTATTTATAACTTCAAAAAAAATAAAAGGTTACTCTACAAAAAGGTAAATGACTTATCTGTTGTACGAGGTATTTGGGTGGAGGATTACTCGTCTTCTACGTTGAGGAGGAATGTGGTAGTGCAACTCACAATCCCGTCTTGTTTGTCCCTCGTTGTCCAGCGGAGCGATTCGCAAAAGATGGCGCAATCGTAACTCAAGGAAATTTATTTTATCCCTCGTTGTCCAGCGGAGCGATTCGCAAAATAAGGCACAATCGATTACAAAAAGATTTTTCTTTTTTGTCCCTCGTTGTCCAGCGGAGCGATTCGCAAAAATGGCGCAATCGAAACGTGAGAAAATTATATTTTCATCCCTCGTTGTCCAGCGGAGCGATTCGCAAAAATGGCGCAATCGATTGCAAAAGGTTTTTCTTTTAGTCCCTCGTTGTCCAGCGGAGCGATTTGCAAAAGGCACAATCGATAGCACGGAAAATTTTGATTTTCTGGTGCTTCACCAGCGGAGCACTTAACAGCCTGGAGGGTGAACGAGAAAATTTAGAACGCACGTTGTCTAACGGAGCACGAAAAAAAGAAATCAAAGACAATTTTAAGTGTCTCGTTGTCCGTTGAAGCGCTTTGGAGGCGGGGGCAATATGCAGAAAACGTAACTAAGGTGCTTAATCGCGATTTAATTTCACAAAGTCTGCTTGAAATTGGCCACAGCAATTTTGGTCACCTGATGTGAAGGCTCTGCACCGGTGTGCTTTTTTTCTGGAACTTTCTCTACGAATCGACGCTCGTGGTGTGGTTGCAATTGAAGTTAAAATTGTAAAAAAAAAATAAATAAAAATCACGTACGCGTTGATACGTGATCACGTCGGGGTCACCAATTTGGAAAAATGAATTACCACGTTTCCTTTTAATACTTTTTTAATACAAATTTATTTGTTTCAATTAAGTTAAACTAATTACAATTTCAAGAATATTTTAATTGAGTTATAAAAACTAACCTCGAGCCACACCACGAACCACGTTGCGTCACCAGCGGAAGAAGAAGAAAGAATGAGCCAAAGAAGAATGATAAAAGGAAATCTGATCTTTCGTTGCACAAGAACTATCGCGATGTTATCGATGTGTTTAGACAGTGCGATTCGTAAGGGTGTGTGATTGGTATGTATGAATGCTGCCACAATTATATCTAACCCGCTTTACTAATCCTCCAATAGGCTTCAAGCTCGCTCCAACTCTGTATACCTGAATCGAGTTGAAATAGTGATATATATAAATAAATGTTTCGATCATTTCAATCCATCGATCTTTCGATAATTTTCATTTCACTGAATTTATTTCCGATTCAATTTAATTCATTTCGATTTCGCTGAAATTGAATCTCTGATTTTAATGAATTCTCTACCAGAATCCAATTTGATCCAAGTTTAAAAACAATAAAATTTGGATTGATTAAAAAAGTTGAAAAAATATGAAATTTTCAGTTTCTTACTGCTCCGGAAAATTGTGTGTCACTTGGTTGACACTTAGGTCGCAATACACTTTTTTTGAAAATATAGTTCGGCCCTTATTCATCAAGACATCAACTGTCAAATTCCATTTTGCTTGCTTGCATGTGAAGAACGGAAGTGTTCGTACAGCGCTGTGCAAAACATTTGCAACTAAAAAAAGCTGATGGTTCCATGTCATACAAATTGCCTAAAAAAGCAAACAGCAAATTTCTTTGTAAAGTTTTGAAAACCTTATTATAACAGTTTATTTCTGTAGAAAACAAAATAAAATATTATTCACTTAAACAAAAATAAATTGAGATAATCTCAAAAATAAGGAATATTTGTTGTGCAAAACATTTGCAACTTCAACCAATGTCTTAAAATTTTCTAACTTTTATGCAAAAAAACGCTAATATTTGACTGCCACTGGTCGTCTCGAACCTGGGGGCTGGGATTCGAAGATTTTTTTGGCTGGAGCATTGTTGTCCATTTGCTCTATGTGGCCGAGCCAGTGTAGTCGGCGTGTTTTGGCTCTTTGGACTACATTCACATCTTGGTACAGCTCGTATAATTCACGATTAAATCTTCTCCTCCAATCGCCCTCCTCGCATATTGGACCAAATATCCGCCGAAGAATTTTTCTCTCGCAAGTGCCCAATATCAATTCCCCTTTTTTACTTAACGTCCAGCACTCGGCGCCGTAGAGTAGAACTGGTAAAATTAGCGTTTTGTATAGCGTGCACTTTGTCATCCGGGAGAGGAGTTTTGAACCCATTTGTTTGGTCAAACCGAAGTAGCAGCGGTTCGCTAGGGTGATTCTTCGTCGGATTTCCACTAAGGTGTCATTCGTGGGGTTGATGTTTGTTCCGAGGTAGGTGAACTCCTTGACTTCCTCGAAATTACTGCTACCAACAGTGACGTTTTGTCCTAGGCGATGGACAGATGAAGTTTTGTTTGTTGATAGCATATACTTTGTTTTGTCCTCATTCACTTCAAGACCAACGCGTTTCGCCTGTTCATCAATAGCTGTGAATGCTTCTAGTACAGCTCGCTTGGAGCGGCCGATGATGTCGATGTCGTCCGCATAGCCAAGCAGTTGCGAAGACCTGTTGAAGATAGTGCCTTCCAGGTTAACACCACTCTTGCGAACTATCTACTCCAGGACTAGGTTGAAGAAGTCACATGATAGGGCATCTCCTTGTCTAAACCCTGTACATGTCTGGAATAGCTCGGATGAGCTGTTACCCATTTGCACGTTGCACCGCGTATTTTGTAACGTCATGCGGCATAGCTGGATTAGTTTTTTCGGAATCCCGAGTTCCGACATCGCCAATAGAAGCTCTTGGCGACTAATGCTATCATATGCGGCTTTGAAGTCGATGAAAAGATGGTGGGTCTCGACTTGAAATTCGTTGGTATTTTCCAGGATTTGCCTCAATGTGAAGATTTGGTCTATCGTTGATCTGCCTGGTCTGAAGCCACACTGGTACGTGCCGATTATTATATTATATTATACTATTGTTGCAGAAAGGTTTAAGACGCTCACATAGTACGTTGGATAGGATCTTGTATGCAACGTTAAGCAGGGATATACCTCTGTAGTTTTTGCAGGACATAGGATCGCCTTTTTTGTAGATTGGGCATATGGAGCTATTTGACCAGTCGTCGGGCATACTTTCCTCCTCCCATACTTGGTTGATGAGCTGGTGTATGCACCCTACCAGGGCATCTCCTCCATACTTAAAGAGTTCCGCAGGTAGGCCATCCGAGCCGGCAGATTTGTTGTTCTTAAGCTTGTGGATGGCTTTCTTAATCTCTTCAGTACTGGGCGTTGGGACTGGATCTTCATTGACTGGTCTCATGCTTCTTTGTTCTCCTGTCGCTGCCTCTACAGAATGTCCATTGAGCAGCTGCTGGAAATGCCGCTTAAACACGTCAACAATTCCCTGTGCTTCGGTGACTAGGTTCCCTTGGCTGTTTCGAAGAGCTTGCGTGCCGGTTTTATAACCACATGCCAGTTGCTTGGCTGTTTTGTAGAACTGGCGGGTGTTGGTGGCAGTGCTAGACTTCTCGAGATACCTGAGCTGAGAGGCTGCGGATGCTCTTTTCTTTCTACGCAGGGTTTTCTTCTCTTTCCTTCTCTTTTCACTGTACTCCTCTCTTGCTGCTCTTGTTTTCCGTTGCAGCATTTGCATTCGTGCATTTTCCGTCTCCTGCTTCAATACCGCGCATTCTTCATCATACCACGGGTTCTTCTTTCTAGGTGGTTTATAGCCTATGGTGGTCTCGGCTGTCTCCTTAATGGCGTTGCGATACAAGTTCCACTGGTTGTTGACACTTGTGGGTTATTTGCTCACTGTAGTCTCTGGCTTTCTCAGATGTGCTAAGGCATGCAAAGTTGAATTTCTTCCTTTGGGCGGTCTTCGCTTTCTTTTCATTGGACAGTCGGGCTCTGAACTTTGTCACAACAAGAAAGTGGTCAGAGTCCACTTTTGCACCTCGGAAAGTTCGCACGTTTAAGATGTTCGATGCGTGCCTTGCGCCAATTAGCACATGGTCGATTTGGTTGGCGGTTCGACCATCTGGGGATCGCCAGGCTGCTGTGTGTATCCTTCGCCTGGGGAACCTAGTGCTACTTATCACCGTATTACGAGCTGCAGCAAAGTCGATTAGTCGAAAGCCGTTGTCTGTTGTCGTTTCGTGGAGGCGGTGCTTTCCAACTAATCCGCCAAAGATATTTTCCTTCCCGATTTTAACATTGAAGTCTCCGAGCACGACTTTGACATCGTACTCCGGACAGGCTCCGTAGGCTCCGTCCAGGAGGTCGTAAAAATCCTCCTTGTTAGACTCTTCCGCTTCATCGGTAGGGGCGTGTGCACACATTAGGCTGATGTTTTGGAAGGTAGCTTTGATGCGGATCACAGCCAGGCGATCACTGATCGGCTTAAAATCGTTGACTCCACTCAAACAAAAGAATTTTATTTTTAAATTTTCTTCATATTCAATTATTATAAAAAGCCTGAGCACGGGCATTTGAAATTCTAAGTGTCTGAATTTAACCAAATTCCCTTAGAATAATAAAATTCACAGTATTTGCAATGCTGTGATTTTTATATAAGTCGGTAATCATCGATACAAATTTGCGTTTTAGAAGGGTATGATAGTCATCTAACTGATGAGCCCAACTATCAAACCTGGGCGAAACCCAATGGAGTTGAGCTCATTTGAACTTTTAACTAGAATTATAAATTCGGCCACTCCACTCAAACAGAAGAATTTTATTTTTAGATTTTCTTCATATTCAATTATTATAAAAAGCCTGAGCATGGGCATTTGAAATTCTAAGTGTCTGAATTCAACCAAATTGCCTTAGAATAATAAAATTCACAGTATCTGCAATGCTGTGATTTTTATATAAGTCGGTAATCATCGATACAAATTTGAGTCTTAGAAGGGTATGATAGTCATCTAACTGATGAACCCAACTATCATACCTGGGCGATACGCAATCAAATTCCCTTAGAATAATAAAATTCACAGTATCTCCAATGCTGTGATTTTTATATTATTCGGTAATCATCAATACAAATTTGCGTCTTAGAAGGGTATGATAGTCATCTAACTGATGAGGCCAACTATCATACCTGGGCGATACGCAATGGAGTTGAGCTCATTTGAACTTTTAACTTGAATTATAAATCCGGTCACTCCACTCAAACAGAAGAATTTTATTTTAAAATTTTCTTCATATTCAATTATTTAAAAAGCTATCTTATCAATCGTACTCAATCCGTAAAAATAGATAGTATTTCATCTAACACTATAAACAATTAGAGATAGATAGATAGATAGATTCTTTATATTTTCATCATAAAGTTTAACAATTTGTATACTTAAGAATAAGGACATGGCAATACTGCCGTCTGCCTGAGATGACATTTCTTAATATGATTTAAAAATAAAGGAAATAATAAAAAGCAAAAATTTTAAAATATATAAAAAAAATTTAACAAAAGATATGAAGAAATATTTTTATATAAAACAATGATATCAATTTTAACGTGATTTGAAACACAAAATATTACACAATTTGGTTAATTTGATTAGCTGTTTATAAAATTTCTTATCAATTTTAACGTGATTTGAAACACAAAATAATACACAATTTGGTTATGATTAGCTATTTATAAAATATTATCAATTTTAACGTGATTTGAAACACAAAAGAAATATTATCACATTTTGTATGATCAGCAACAAAACAATAAATATTTAAGTATAAAATTTGGTTTAAACTGCAATACGCGGGTAATCGACTAAGTTTAATATGTGAAACTGTTACGGTAAGAAAGAGCATGTTGGCAATATTTAAAGAGGCTGAGCCAGCCCATTGCTCCATTTAAAATTTCAAAAAGTTTTTCCAAAGATATAAAACTTTCCCGAAAATGCAACCGACGAATTTCTTGTAGAATAGGACAAGCAGCAACGAAATTGTAAATATCTTCATTCACTCTTCCGTTACATAGATCACATAGCTGGGGCAAGTCTGATCGCTGAGGTACAAGGTTTAAATTTAAAATTTCAACTCTTGCTCTAAAAATAATACTTATAACCGAGGCTGAAAATTCATTACTAAAGTAAAAGACTTCCGAGGGCAGTTGGTGGTTTAAATGATCCACCTTAGCAATCACATCATCAAACTGAGCCTGCCAATCGGTCACATTAGTTTCTGTTAAGTTTAAACTTGTTTCGTAAGATAAAGCTAGTTCGTTCCAGTCTTTAAACGGGGAAGAATTCACTCGAAGTAATTTTCTTAAAATGATTTGGTGAAGACAAGTTTCACTTCTTTTCATCACTCTAGTGATGTAGCTCGCACTTGCGTTCAAATTTTGTATATATATAGGGACTATTCCTGACTACATATATGGCGTAGTTGGGTGTTGAGTTAGGCAAACGAAATATTCTCTTAAAAAAGTTCCTTTGTACAGTTTCAAAAGCTTCGAAGTGTGTGTATCCAAAGACTTGAACGCCATATGCTATGCATGCATTTACAGTCGCGTAAAAAACTTTGTACTTGGACGTTAAATCAACATTTTGGTTTGAAAAAAGCTTTGGCCACAGTATATTAAGTGCCAATTTAGCTTCGTTGCTTTTTTCTTTTGAGTGCTTTAAGAAGCTTAAATTGTATGTCAAGAGGACACCCAAATATTTAAACTCCTGTACAACCTCAATGCGCGTATTGTTTAGAGACCATTTTTCTTCCGCTCGCCTTCTTGATTGTCTCTTTTCAAATATAACAATCTAGGTTTTTTGGGTATTAATTTGTAATCCCCAAGACTCGCAAAATGAACTTAGACGATTTATTTGCATTTGTAGCGTGAAAGGATTATCAGCAAGCATAACTAGATCGTCCTCGTACAACAAGACTTTGATTATGATGTTGGCAAAATTAACTCCACCCGGAAGAAGCTCGCAGACATCATCTATGAACAGGGCAAATAATAATGGACTGAGAATACAACCTTGAGGAACACCTGTAGTTGTTTCAAATCGATTTGAAAACGTGATACCGTCCCATACCCTTGCATTTGTTGACGAAATAAAACTTGCATACACTTGGAGAAACTTTCTTGACAAACCAATACAAGAGATAATTTGTTTTATTGATGAACAATCACGATGACTCTAATTTATTAAATTTTTGATTTGAAATAAAAACACCATTAAATTTTAAATTAAAACCAGAGAATCGAAGGAGATTCCATGCACCTTTAAATGTAGACGACGCCGTCGTAAATATTTCAAGTATTCAACTATCCAAAGCCGAGCTAGATCTTTTGAATAAAGGCTTAAAGTATGGAATAAAACCGAAAAAACAACCAGTAAAAGATGTGATCATCGACGTTGAAACCATATTAAAATATAAACCTTCAACTGTTAAAAACGAGATTCGCGAACGTACCAAATTTTGTGTGGAAAACAGGAACCCCAATTCAATGCCAGGTCACATCGATGAAAATAAAATTGTGTCATCGATAAACGAGAAAGAATGCTATGTCATGAAACCAGGCAAGGGGAACAAAATTGTTATAATGGATAAAGGGGAATACGATCAACGCTGTTGGAAATTAATCATAGATAGTAACTATGAAGAAGTTAAAAAATCACCAATTAGTAAAATGGTTACAGCAGCTAATGAAGTGAGAAAGGAGATCAGCAATGTTTTTGGCGAGCGGTTTAAATGGAGGCTTTTGGTATCAAATCCAGATGTCCCTAGACTGTACTGTCTTCCAAAGATACACAAGCCGGATGATTCAATGAGACCAATTGTTGCACTATTGAATGCACCCTGCACATACATCGCACGTTGGTTAGTCCAAGAAATGAAACAATATCCGATTTGTGAAAGCCTATCGGTAAAAAACTCAATCGAATTTGCAGACAAAATAAAGAACATTGAACTAACTAACGACGAGGTGCTTGCTTCATTTGACGTCACTTCCCTCTTTCCTTCAGTACCAGTACCAAAAGCGCTAACAATTTTCAAAAGCCATCTTTTGAAAAATAATATTCCAATCGAAAAAGTAAACGCCTATGTACACGCAGCTGAAATGTGCATGAACACAAATTTCTTTCAGTTCAGAGGACGTTTTTTCAAAATAAGTTCTGGAACGAGTATGGGCAACCCACTCTCACCCCTAATCGCAGAGATGTTTATGGCGGATTTTGAAATGGAACTAAAGGGGAAAGGACATCTTCCATAAACCAACGAGCACTTCCAGGTACATCCCAAGCAACGCATTCGCACCAATCCAACACAAATTATCGGCATTCCATTCTTTGGCACATAGACTGGTCAGTCTACCACTATCCAACAAATATTATAAAGAAGAATACACATACATAATAAACACAGCCAAAACAAATGGTTACTGATCACAACTGATTGACAAAATCATCCAACAACACGCAAATAAACGCAAAAAAGATGAACTTTCAACTTTATTCACACAAAATAGAACAACACAAACAACTGATTTTAGTCGTGTGTCAATAACCTTCGCTCCAGACATTACAAATGGACTAAGAACAGTGTTCCACCGCAACAAAATGGATTTGGTATTTTCCAATAAATTTAAACTTAAAAACAAATTGACAAGTATAAAAGACAAAAAAGAAAACTTAGAAAAATCTGGTGTTTACGAAATTAAATGCAACTGTGGACGTAAATACTATGGACAAACTAAGAGATCAATTTTAACGCGATTCAAAGATCACCAAAATTACATTAAAAACAACGATCCGAAAAAGTCAGCAATTGCAGCCCACGCATTACAAGAACAACACTTACCAATCACTTTAAATAATGTTCGTTTATTGGCAAGCGTTTCAGATAGTAATAAACTTGATGCAACCGAAAGTTATTACATACAAACAGACAACTCCGCATTAAATGCAGATAATGGCAATGTAGAATCATGTTTATTCAATTGTTTCTAACCTGTTTTCTCGTTTGCACTTTGTTTATATAAAAATTAAAAATAATAACAAAATTACTAATGTAGTCACTCTATTTATTTTAATGTAATCATAACTTATCATTACTTATATCTGCATTGCTCTAACTCTCCTTTACATAATTTATAATGTTCTATGTTTATATAAGTGACAACTATATCTCTCAGTCGTGTTGCTGAAGATGACCGGCACGCCGGTTGAAATGCATACAAGTGTTATTTAAAATTTCTTTTTATTAGTTTTTTCTTTGGGAATAAAACAAAAAAGTTTTTTTATAGTTGACTCAAAATTTAATGGTGTTTTTATTTCAAATCAAAAATTTAACAATACAAGAGAGTTTGTATATTAAAGCTTGTCTATTGACTTTATCAAATGCAGCTTTAAAATCAACAAAGCAAGTGTATAGTTTCTTTTTTCTATCTATAAATTGTTGAGCAATGCTTGAAATAGCAAAGATATGATCCATGGTTGAAAAACCTGGGCGGAAACCGGCTTGAAAGATGCTTCAAAGGTTGTTATCCTCAATCCATTTTGTGAGCCTTTCATATAGGGTTGCAGTAAAAAGTTTTCTTATTGAATTTAAAATTGAAATACCCCTATAATTTTCCGCATCGTTAGCATCACCTTTTTTAAAAATGGCAAAAATTACAGATTCGTTGAAACTGTTAGGGACACATCCATTATTGTACAATTTGTTATAGAACGACACGAGGTAGTTTTTAAAATCAATAGTGCTGTTTTTATAAAACTCGACTGGTATGCCGTCTAGACCAGGAGCCTTGCTGTTTTTCATTTTTTGGAGCGTTACTTCCAATTCGGGCAAAGAACTCTGAATCCAGCTCGTTGACTCTAGTATCAGGTAGCGCGTAATCAAAGGAATGAAGGTCTTCATCAGCTGAGAGTAGAGTTTTAAAATGAGCTGCTAACGTCTCAGCTTCTAAAGAGAACTTCATACCCTGATTGCGCCCACCAAGTTCGCGCACTGTCTCCCAAAATATCTTTGAGTTTGTGCAGTTTTCCAATTTCTTAGCCACGTTTTTTAAATAGGTGATTTTCTTAACTGAGCACATTTTTTTAAAATCATTATTAACGCGAAGATAGATGTTTTTGAAAAATTGAGAATTGGTCGTTCTAAACAGTTTTAAGTTAAGTAAACAAACGAAAGTTTACGGAGATTTCTGCAATCCTTATCAAACCATACATTTTTAGCTACAAAAGTGTGTGTACTCTTCAACGCAAAAGGGGCTGCGGTCTTTATAACCCGTTCTATACTTTTACACACCACTTCAGAGGAGACTGCGGATTGTTGAGGCAGAGATAGTAAGTGCCGAGAAAGGAGGCTTCTATAGAGGGTTGCATTGTTCTCCGACCACTTCAGCTTATTAAAACTAGAAGGTGTAGCTTGCTGGCTTAACTCCGTTAGCTGAATTTTAATTACAATTGGAAAATGACCCGAATAGTTGACTAATGCAACTTCAAAGTCATCGATAATGTTCAGCCAGTCCCCTGAAATCGCAGCAAAGTCAATCACGGATTGTCCCTGCCCGCTAACAAAAGTGAATTCGCCACATGCATCACTATTAGAAGACCCATTTAAAACAAAAAGACCGAAAACTTCAAAAAATTCTGTTATACTCCGCCCGTGGCGGTTATAAATTTTATCTCCAGAGCATCTACCCTCGGCCAGTGCAACTCCAGCTCGTAAAATATTA
This sequence comes from Dasysyrphus albostriatus, assembly GCA_946251815.1. Lineage (NCBI taxonomy): Eukaryota > Metazoa > Arthropoda > Insecta > Diptera > Syrphidae > Dasysyrphus > Dasysyrphus albostriatus. The sequence continues at coordinate 227,022,258 of OX276335.1, forward strand.
GAGGAATAGTTTTGATATTCACCAATCCTAGCATTTAAATCACCGACGATTAACACACTGTCAAGAGAAGTGTTATTCATAAATTCCACTAGTTTATCGAAATCGCCTAGCCAATCATTGCAATTTAAATAAATAGGAATAATATAATAGTTTAGGTTGTTGCTAACCATATGAAAAATAATTTTAGATTCAATAATTTTAAAATTAATAAGATTACCCCATAAAGATTTTTTAATCCCATATAAAATACCCCCACTGGCTCTTCCATGCAAATTTGATCTTATCGCGGGTGTAAACATTACTTTAAAGTCTTTGAAATATTTTAGAAATTCATTTTGATTTTTTTCTTCAATAAAAGTTTCTATAAGAATTATAACATCAAATTGTTGTAAATATTTAAAAAAATCGGAATGTAAAAGCTTACTTTTGAGACCAGTTATATTATACGAACATATATATTTAATTTTTGAAAAATAATTGTGTTATGGCAGACGATAGAATTTAACTATTGTGTTTTATCCCTAACTTGGTGTGAACTCCGAATTCCAGATGGCGCTCGATGCGGTTGGTGGTCAAAAGCGGAAGAAGAGTTTGGAGTCAAAGTAATCGTAACAACTGTCACCAAATAGATCACTAATGATTGACATGTCCGCTGCTGATTTGACAACTAAGCCTCGTGAAATTTGGTAAACAAAAAGTTGATTGTTGATTTGCAATTTGTTGTCTCCTTTAACGAAAATTCTGGCATTTGGATTTATCTGCAGCAGTTTGTTTTTTGTTTCCATTAGTGTTTTTCTTTTTTTCCTTGACAAAAGTGATTGCTCGCGAAATATACTTATTCCGGAGCCTTTGAGCGTGTGCGCGGCAGTAATAAGTTTATCGGTGATCGCCGCTATTGGAAGTTCTATGATGACAGTTCCTCTTTCAGTGTTGTTGTTGCGTATTTGTCTGGAGCTCTTAAATTGGATTTTTTCGTCTTCATTTAACTTCAGAAGCCCCTTGCAAGTCTGTTTAGCTAATTGGATTGCATCGGTTTCTGTGTCTAAAGGAAGGTGTACCACAATAGACTTATCGTTTGATTTCCGAGAGAGAATTTCCAATTGAGTTTCAAGCAAATCGCATCTTTCAGTCATTACACTGAGTTTTTTGCTGAGTTGGGTGTAAAGTGTCTTCAAAGAGAGTATCTCGTTCGAGAGCACCAACAAGTCATTTTTTGTGACTAGATCTTTAAGCTTTTCTTCGAGACTCTCATTTAAGATAACTTTTAGATCAGCAACTGATAATTCACCTATTCCCATATTTGGTGCCTTTGGATGAGAAATCTTTTTGTTGGTAGTGTTTTGTTCAGGTGAAATTTCGACCAAGTATCGCTTGCGGTTCATCAGCAAAACGTTGTACCGCAATTTGATTTCGATGCAACACGGAGAAAACTTTTTTTTTTCTTTTCCTTTTTAAGCCTATTTACTTGAATAAATTTAACTTACAATTTTCGGTGTTAGTTAGTGATTAAATGAGTGTTTTTGTGTGGTTTTTCTTAGGAAGTTACTTAGATTTTTTAATTTAATTTAAAAAAAATACGAGAGCTTCGAAAATTTTTGCAGTTCCACTTTGACAATTGAAACGTCACTCAACAATTATTCAGGTGTGCCCCAGGGAAGCCATCTTTGTCCACTCCTATTTTTAATATTTATAAATGACTTACCTTCTTTTTTCTTTAAAGCTAAAAAGTTATTATTTGCAGACTATTTTAAGATTTTTATGGAAGTTAGAGTCTTGCAAAGATTGTATTCAACTTCAACGTGATATACAAAGTGTAACTGAGTTGTGTAGCAATCATTGTTTGCATTTGAATATTAAAAAATGTTCAGTTATGACTTTTCATCGAATACAAACACCAATAATATTTTGATTACACTATTCCCAATATAAGTCTTAACAGGTTATATTTACAAAAAGACTTGGGAGCTATTTTTGACCCTGAGTTTAAATTAACTTCTCATATTGATTTCATAATTTCTAGAGCTAACGAAATTCTTGGTTTTATTATGAGCAACTCAAGGGATTTTACAGATCCGTATAGCCTTAAATCGTTGTATGTTGCACTAGTTCGTTCTGTTCTAGAATACTGCTCTGTTATTTGGTGCCCCTACCACAACTCAGCTACGCTCCGCATTGAAAGAGTTCAAAGAATGTTCACCAAATATGCCCTCCGCAAACTTTACTTGCATCCGCAATGCCTTCGTATGAAACAAGATGCCAAATTATTGATTTAAAGCCCCTCGATAAAAGAAGGTCGTACTATTTACCTATGTTTGCTCATGATGTCATATCTGGTCATATTGACTGTTCCACTTTGCTTTCTTTTTTTTTAATTCATTTTTATTTTCCATTTTCTTTAAACTATCTTAATGCTAGACAAAAATTCATAAAAACTAGCCAAAACAAAACAATATCTTAAAACTAACCTACTGGCCCCAGTAGGGCGCTCTAAGTTAAACTATAATAACTTAAAATAATGCCTTTCGGCCTAAGAACTATCTTAATACTAAATCCAGGTCGGTTTTATTTTTTTACGGAGAAGAATTTACAAAAAACTCGGTATCTATATCTATATTGTTTTTGGTTTTATATAAAACTTACAAACTACATAAAACTAAATTAAATCTAATTAAAACTAATTAAAGCTACTTAAAACTACTTACAACTAATTACAACCTACTTATAAGCTACTTACAGACTACTTACAAACTAGAACAGCCACAGCAAGTATTTTCCGGTTTTTATAATTTTTTTTTTTTGATTTAATAATTTTGTGTGCTTTTGTTTGTTTTATAATTTTTTTTTGTGCCACCCTGACTGTCCCTACTTAAAACTAACTACCTAAACCTATGTAAGTCGGCCATACAATAAGAAAAAAGCAAGGTCAACTTTTAAATGTCTGAAGGAACTTCATGCTCGTTTTTCAACCACCAGAACTGGTTCGCTTGCCTTACCCTATTTCTTCGGTCCCGTTCGGACACAGTTCTACTGAACCGAAGGTGCTCTGCTCCGTCTTGTGCGAGGACTTCCCGACTATACAGGAGCCGCCAATCTACAGTTCTCCGGCCGACGTGGTAGATTAGCGGAACCGCCGCTCTATCCTGGATCAGCTCTCGACTGTCTAGATGGAGGAATGCATCGGGCGGAATAAAGCCGCTTAGACGCACACTCTTGTAGTATTCGTTGTTGAGGTATTCGTTGTTGGGGTAATAAGCCCCAAAAATTAAGCTGTTGCTCGAGGACATCGCTCTTGCAATGTGACCTCGAATAAGCTTCAGCAAGAAATTATGTATCCTGTTTATGTTGGCGCCGTTGTATAAAACCAGGTTGGAATAGTAATGTTTGTACTCCGACTCTGGTGTTCTGTGCAATCCAAGGCAGCCTCGTAGACACTGCTCTCTAACACCCGAATCTTTTCCATTTGAGATGGGGCAACGTTGAACCAAACCGGGCATCCATAGGCCATCATCGGCCGGATAAGGGCCATGTAGCAAATCACCTTCACCCTGCTGTCAAGCCGGCTGCTATAAAACAACCGTTTCGTCAGGGCAAAGGCTCCCCTAGCCCTGGCAAAAGCAGCATTTATATGTGTGTCGAAATATAGATAGTGATCCATCCAGATCTCAAGGTACTTTACTACACTTTTACTTTGCTTTCTTTCTTTGGTATTTATGCACCTGAACGCTGTATTAGACCTAGCGAAAACGAATTCTTTAACATCCCTAGACATTACACCAATTACGGCCAAATAGCCCCATAACCAATTATTGCTTTTATTTTAATCAAAAATTTTCATTTAATCGACTTTAACATTGAAAGTGAGTTATGTAAAGCCACATTATTAAATTCTTTATAAGTCTTATGTGTTTAGTTGTTATTTAACTTTGTTTATTATACTATGTACATATGTAGTTATATTATTTTATCAATCTAAGAAAGTTTAATGTACTTGATAGATTTAATTAATTAAATAAATAAATAAATTAATGGTGACTTTAGGGCAAATGGGTGACATTTGGATAAACATTTTTTTTTTTTGTAAGAGTATAGTTCATCCCCTATCTTTCAAGCCATTAATTGTCTAATTCCAATGACGGATGGCTACGATATCGATTGATAAAAAAAAACTTTTAAAAATCTTAAATTTTTGATTAATTTTTACTAGCTCCACATAAAGTTGATTTTAAGGCAATTGGGTGACACTTGGAGCCGTTATGTTAAGCTCAACGCATAGAATTCTCGGCACTTAACTAAAAAGCTGATAAAAAGTGTGTAATCTGCGTGTAGTAGACACTAAAAGTTTACTTGTCAACGCGTTGACATGTCGTAACAAAAGTGACGTTTGCGTAAAATTAGGGCTAAGCTGAACCAAAAGAAGTGGTATTTGCATGCGATTTATAGATTACAGTCAATTGCGCAGGACAACCTCTTTGGGCTATTTTAAACGTTGAGAATTATCAGCGCTTAACTTAAATGCGAAAAAAACTGTGTTACCGATGTGAACAACACAACAAACGTTTTAGTAGTAAACACGTTCTTGCAAGCATGGATGAAATCGGTCGAAATAAAACAACACTGGGGATTACCAATGCCATCACAGAAAAAAACAAGGAGTTTCCATTCAAATTATCGATAACATGTATGTAACTTGCCGGTAAGACAGTTCTTCTCCGTGCTTCAGTTAAGTATCGAAAATTCTCCGTAAACTGATGAGCACCGACATCGTTTCATTCATCCAATTCCCTTCGGCCTTCCAAAAAAGCAGGACGCTGAGAAAAATTTTGCGAAGAAAAGTTGAGGCACTTAACACTGGGAAAAAGTGTCATAGCAAAAATTGTCGTTTGCATAAAATTTTTCGACAACAAAATACGATTTCTGGATGTACTCCAAGCTCCAACATTAAGTAAAAATCGCAAGAATAATAGTATCTTTTAAAAGCAGCCTTAAGCGTGGTACATATTAGCAAACCTAAGTGTCACCCGTGTTGGACATCAAACCTGCGTGAAAAGTTTCACATACAACACTTATCAGTTGTGTTGGCTGTCAGGCAGAGCAGTGCCACTATTCTCAAAAAATTGGTTTTTTTCTTATTTCGAGGTTATTTTCACCACGAATCGTCTTTTTTACATCACACACACCAGCTTTTTCATATTTGTTTGCGCTTTTCCCACTAATTTGCGCTTATAATACTTATTTTGTCCCGTGAATGACGGCTCCTGAAATAAATTGTATAGACATCATCTATCAACCACCCAACAAACCGAGGGTTGTCAGACAGTATCAAAAGCAGCAGGTTGTGAGTGTCAACCCATCATTCAGTAAATTGTTGAAAACATAAGAAAAAAATTGAACGTAAACAAACGAAAGTATTCAAACGTAAGTAATTTCTAATCAGAAAAATGGAAAATTGTGATGACTTATTATTGTCAATTAGCATAACGTTTAAGGAGTGAAAACTTTTACGATCCACATATGCCTGTTCACTAACGGATGGTGCATCAATGCGGATTAAAGATCCATCAACAGCCGAACGAAAAAACCACTGGGCCACACTATTTCCATTGTCCGACCATTTTACTTCTTCGTCTAGAAAATATACACACAAATTTTTTTTGTTTTGTAGGAAAACAGTTTACTTACATAATAATTGTTGTGAAATAAGTGGACAGATTGCATTTACACAACGAAAAATAGATGCTTAAGAAACTCCATGCATTGTGCCAACTCCATGGTACTGACTTCCATTTCCAAGCCAGTGAAGTGTTAACAAAATTTGTTGCAACGGTGACAAGGCAACATTGCAATTAGTTAAAGCGCACAATTGATCCACCCAATTTTTCAACCAAGAATTCAACACATATTCTTGGCAATATAAATTTTTTAACAAAATATGGATCTTCGAGATTGAAATTCACTCGCTCTTGTATTATTTTAGGGCGTCTTCAAACACTTATATTAATTTCAATCAGCTCTAACACGTCTTCACCATTATAAAGTAACTCCATTGTGAACTATAAATAAAGGATGACTTTTTCTATTTCAAATTATTATAATTTACTTTTATTTCTACAACAAACGCTTTAATTTAATTCGGAATAAAAAAAAATTGAGATTAATTTTAACTTGACACTCAATAGAAATGAAATGTAAAAGTCATACACGTCATACAAAAAAAAAAATGTATACAACACTTCCAATGAAATCTGAGAAACAGAAAATTGTGTGATGTGTATGATGTACGACGATGTTGTGTGTTGTATGAAATGTATATGATGTATAATCTGGGAAATAGGCCCCTAGTAGTTGAGGACGGAAATACTCCTCAGACTATCCAGTTTGCTGTTGGGTGAGAGTTGAACAAGAAAGAACGGTAGAGACCGCTTCTCCCGCCTAGCTCTGACTGTAGCGAACGGCTTGACCCCGATAAAGTCGAGATCATCGTTCGCTTTTTGACGGAGCTCCTTGAGAGCACTTCTGGGTCCGTGCAGGAATCTATGCCCTTCAAGAGGACCGTCTGAACCTTGTCTACCTTTGGGGTAAGGCTGAAGAATTCAGTAGTTGATGCTTTCAACAAATCTTTAATTATTTTGTGATCTTTCACCGAATAACAGTGAATAGCCTGTCTATGACTCCTTAAACGTTTTATAATAAAATTATTGCCTATTGACTTACATCGTTCTATTGTTTCCTTAAGGTCCATCTTAAAGGTGTTAACCGGTGGCACCCTTTCTTTCTTGTTTAGCGACGGCTGTGGCTGCTGCTGGTGTTTTCCCTGCTACTTTTGTTTTTGTTGCTGCTCCTGATGTTGCTTTTGTTGTTGCTGTTGCTGCTGCTGTTGTTGTTGCTGTTTCTGCTGTTGTTGTTGCGGCGACTGTTGTTGTCGCTGGTTTTGTTGTTGTTTTGACAGGGTAGCATTGTGCTGTTATTGTTATTGTTTTTGGTTGTTGGTGTTGTTGTTCTTGTTTTTATTGTTGTTGTTGTTGGTCTTGTTGGTCTTGTTGTTGTTGTTGTTGTTGTTGTTGTTGTTGTTGTTGTTGTTGTTGTTGTTGTTGTTGTTGTTGTTGTTGTTGTTGTTGTTGTTGTTGTTGTTGTTGTTGTTGTTGTTGTTGTTGTTGTTGTTGTTGTTGTTGTTGTTGTTGTTGTTGTTGTTGTTGTTGTTGTTGTTGTTGTTGTTGTTGTTGTTGTTGTTGTTGTTGTGTTTGTTGTTGTTATTGTTGTTGTTGTTGTGCTTATTGTTGTTGTTGTTGTTGTGCTTATTGTTGTTGGTGTTGTTGTTGCCTTTGCTGTGGCTGCTCTTGTTGTTGCTTAACAGGCTGCGCTTGTTGTTGTTGCGCTACTTTTTTCTTCATTTTCCTGTTTCTTTTTCGGGGCCAGAACCAGGGGCTCGAGTTTAGCTTCGAGGCGAGAGATTTCTTCCTCAACTGCCCCAATAGTATTTTGGAGTACCGTCGTTGTCGTCTTTTTCTGACGACGCCTCTATGGTTGAAATATCAACAAACACATTACTCTCTCCAGTGTTTTGTCCCTCATCTTCTTCGGACATATATTGGATGCCGTCATCATCAGATGGTGAGGTATTCAATTGATATTAAATTCCTGTTGCCGTTAACTTCGTATCTGTGGACTCCATCCCTTCCACTCCAGCCGGCAGCTTAGCTGAAGTGGCTGTGGAGCGACGCTTCACAAAATTCGGTACACAGCGAATACGCCTTTTCTTCGTACATCGGCTGATGTTGCCGTTGCCGAAATTGCCGCTGCTGGGGCAACTTTCAAATGACCCCACAATGCTTTCTTCCTCCATCAGCTTGTTTTCCCACGGAATAAAGTTAGCAACTTCTATATTGCCTCAATTAATTTATTGCCCGGCTAGGACTCGAACCCGGTACCTTGCGCACCTTGGTTCGCCACCACTACCTCTGTGCTATTGGCACTGTTAATAAACGCTTGGCTTAATTTATACTTCCGCACACACGATTGTTTTAATTTGGAGACAATGGTTGCCTAACGTTTGCTCACATCCGCAGCTCAAGATCGACTTTCAGTTTAACCCTCAGCTCTGTAGTGGATATATGAAATTGCGTGTCCCAATCGTATGGTTATGTGACCTGGGTTGCCAACGAAAATCCTTTAGTATGAAGTTTTGTTTATACCTACCCACTACGTTTGAGCTGCCTGCTATTTATTTTGGTTGCCTGGTACTTGGCACTTTTTTGGGGCAGCTGTTTCTCCGACTTTTGTTGGATTTTTTCTTTACCGGGAAACTTGAAAAATTGAAGTTCCTTTTGTTGCTCGAATTTGAAGGCTGTTGCGTTATTCAACCGCCTTGAGATTGCTATAAGAAAAAAATTTCTTCTTTATACAAGAAATTAAAAAAAATCACTCACTGTGAAAATTACCTTAATTGGTGCTTTGAAGATATATATTTTATTATGTATAATAATGAGTACCAATCTATAGATTTAAAAATAATAATTTTAGTTTAAGAATTTTACGATGGTTTTTCACACTTTAATTAATTAATTTTCCAAAAAACCGGTGAATTGGTGAATTTTATATTAAATAATAAACAAAAAATATACTTTTTAATTTTATTTTAATATGATCGCAGCGACAGGAAAACACGTTCATAATTCAGCCAAATCACCTATACTTTATCCTAGAAATATTTGTTGTTGGCCTTTTTATCAGTTGGCTGTATGCACTGCTTAGCTTTTCACAGTCCGATCTTCGGTTGACAGCGCTGTTATCGTTGTTATTGCTAATTATGTGTAGCATCTCCAGCAACATTCTTATTAGAATAATGTTGTTCTGTTTGCAGAATCTCCACACTATCCAAATCAGAGACAGTGGAGAGCTAGTGCAGCGCCGCTGTTATAGTCTGATTTGTGGCAAGAGAGTTTTTGCTTTGAGGTTCCTATATATGAGGTTAACCAAGCAGTTGATTTTGTACATGTCTGCTTTTTCCAACTTATCCACTTCACTTTTAATGTTCGTGAAAAGCTTGGATTCCAGGGTGTTTGTCGATTTGAAAGCTATTTCAGTCTTCATCTTGTCTCTTATAGGTGCAGTAGTGATGTGGTTGGAGAGGTGTGGTATGAAAAGCGCACTTTTGTAAACAGTAACTTGCTGGGCATCATCAGGTTTGTTTAATATTTCCCTTTTTTTTTGTAGTTACTAATGAGCTTGTTGACAATAATAGGGAAGGAGTTGAAGTATAGGTGAAGTATATGCTAGAAAAAATTATTTTCAAACTTGAATGAATGAATGATGGATTTGGGGTATAAGTGCACTGCGGCTATTAAGATCTATTGTGTCCCCGTCTAGAGCTGGATGAGGTTGCTCATATTACAGCACGTTCTCCAAGTTTGTTTCCTTGAGGAACTTGAGTATTTGGAGTGTTTTTAGGGAGGGTAGTTCGCTCTCCTCTATCTGGTGATTTCCCAGATACCTGTGTCTTTGATGCACGAGTGCATCACATCCGCCTAGTATATGGTCCGGTGTCTCCTCATGAGCATTGCAGAATCTGCACGCGGCGCTGTTCTCTAAGCCAAGAATGTGGAGGTGTCTCCTGAGCTTACAGTGGCCTGTGAGGAGACCCGTTATTATTCTAAGTTTGTTCCTGTTTAAGCTCATACAGGACTGGAATCGTTCTTTGTTGTGATGCCCAAGCAGAAGTTTGGCCTGTCTTAGCTTTGGGAGTTCGTTCCAGATTTTTGATCTTTTCACCTTCTCTTCTGTTTTGATTTTATGTTTTATCACGTTTTCTCCTATTCCGCAATAAGGCTCTGGTCCCGTAATGGGTGTCATTGCCCCTATTTTTGCTAAGGAGTCTGCCTCTTCATTGCCTTGTATGCCAACGTGGCCAGGGACCCAATAGAGTGTGACAGAGCTATGTTTGCCCAGTTCGTTTAGCCTGCCTACACACTCCCCTACCTTAGCAGCGCTTTCTAGGGCCACGTGTAGTGGGGTCAAGTGAAGAATGACTTCCATTGCTGCTGTAGGGCATGTTCTCATTGCTCCAGTAATGCAGATGCATGCTAGCCTCTGTACCTTTTCTAGTGATTTCCTAGTTGTTGTAAGTTCAGTTCTTTTGTGCCATGCAACCGCCCCATAGGTAATGATGGGTCTTACCATCATTTTGTACATCCATCTAAGGATGTTTGGTTTACAGCCCCATGATTTACCTGCAAGTCTCTTGCATATCATGAGAGCTTTTGTGGCTTTCCCGACAGTTATTTCGACATGTTTGTTCCAGAGAAGTTTACAGTCTAATGTTATACCTAGATATTTAACTTCCTTCTGGATGTCGATTTCTTCACCAGCGAACCGGATTGGTTTCATGCGTGGTAGAAGTTTTTTCTTAGTAAATGGAACTGTCGTTGTTTTTGTGGGGTTTATGTTCAGTCCCACAGATAAGTCCTCTCTGGATAATATCACAGAGAGTTTCTTTGAACTTCCCTAAGGCTGTTATAACAATGTCGTCGGCGAAACCGATGCAACGTATGCCTTGGGAAGAAAGACTTTCCAATAAATCATCTACCACGAGACTCCACAGTAAGGGTGATAAGACCCCTCCCTGAGGACAGCCTCTTGTTGTGATAACTTTCTGGACACTTTGTCCTGCATATGCTTGCGCAGTTCTTGTGCTCATCATCCCACTTATCCGTCTGATTATAGCGATGGGTACACCCTTCCTTAACAAGGCCCTGTTAATAGCTTCATGTGAGGTATTGTCGAAGGCGCCCTCAATGTCTAGGAACGCACATAAGGCCATTTCTTTAGGTGTTTGTGAGTTCATATAGGGCGGTTTCTGTAGATCTACTCGACCTGTAAGCATGCTGGCGATGGTTCAAAGGCATATTTATTAATACTTCTGATCTGATAAAGTTATCAATTACCTTTTCCAAAGTCTTCAGTAAGAAGGATGTTAAGCTTATTGGTCTGAAGGACTTTGGATGTGTTGTATCTTTCTTCCCGATTTTGGGAATGAAGATTACCTTAGCTCTTCTCCATAGACTTGGTGTATACCCAAGTGCGATACTACTTCGAAGTATATTAATAAGATAAGGCATTAGTTCATCTTTTCCTTTTTGTAAAAGGGCTGGAAAAATGCCATCTACACCCGGTGATTTAAAAGGTTGAAAGGAGCTTATAGCCCAATCTATCCTGTTAACTGTGCAGATAGCCTTGCCTATCTTCCAGTCCTCCCGGTTTGTTCTGAGAGGTATTCTCTCCATTGTGTCTGCTTCCATTGTTATACTACCCGGAAAGTGAGTATTTAGCAAAAGGGTTGACCTTTGCCCCTCATTTTCTGTATAGCTACCATCAGGGTTTCTAAGTGCTAACGATGTTAGTGTTTTCTCTTTTGCTAGAGCTTTGTGTAGTCTTGCTGCTGCTGGAGTGGTAGAAATCCCATCACAGAAATTTGCGAAATTACTTCTCTTGGATTTCCTTATCTCCCCATTGTAACGGGTGATTTTTTAGCTGGTTTGGTTTTGGCAACACTGGTTTTGACAGCTGACGTGTGTTTAGTACCTTGTGTCACTGTCAAACAGCTTCAGTTTGGTTTGCAATTTAACCATGGATCGTCTTACAAATGAACAACGCTTGCAAATTATTGAATTTTACTATCAAAATTCGTGCTCGGTTCGAAATGTTCATCGCGCACTGCTTGTTGTTCAGCGATGAGGCTCATTTTTGGTTGAATGGGTACGTAAATAAGCATAATTGCCGCATTTGGAGTGAAGATCAGCCAGAAGCATTGCAACAGCTACCAATGCATCCCGAAAAAGCCACTGTTTGGTGCGGTTTATGGGCCGGCGGCATTATTGGGCCATATTTCTTCAAAGATGATGCGAATCGCAGCGTTACTGTCAATGGTGAACGCTACCGAGCGATGATAACAAACTTTTTTTTGCCCGAAATGGAAGTTCTTGACTTGCATGATATGTGGTTTCAACAAGACGGTGCCACATGCCACACAGCACGCGAAACAATGGCGCAATTGCGAGGCGAGTTTGGTGAACAGTTAATTTCACGTTTCGGGCCGGTCAGTTGGCCGCCTAGATCGTGCGATTTGACACCATTAGATTATTTTTTGTGGGGGTATGTCAAGGCTAATGTCTATAGGGACAAGCCCGCTTCGATTGACGCACTGGAAGCCAACATCCATGCATTCATTCGTGAAATACCGGCCGATATGTGTGAAAGAGTATGCCAAAATTGGACTCAGCGGATGGGCTACCTGAGACGCAGCGGCGGTTAACATTTGCATGAAATTATCTTTAAACATTAAATTGCAAGGTTCAAACTATCGATTCAAATAAATATTTCATTCATTTTTTCGAATTTTTTGTGTTTTTTTTTTTTAAGTTCTAAACCTCTTAAAAAATCACCCGTTATATATGTGTGTTTTCCTGTCGCTCCGCTCCTAGTAAATTAAAATTAAAAAGTATATGTTTTGTTTATTATTTAATTAAAAAATTCAACAATAGGTACCCGGTTTTTTGGAAAATTAATTAATAATAAAAAGTGTGAAAAACCGTAGTAAAATTCTTTGAATATTGTTTGTAAGTAACTTTGACGTCATATAAAAAGTTTATATGTACTAATATTTGTACTGTTTTATATTTTTGCTAAGCAATAAAGGCCAGATGAAGAGCATAAACATGATCGTAACATTGCATTAAATAACATGTTCTTATTGACCTATAGATCTATATAGATCTAATTGAAGCTGATTTTATATTTACAACAAAACTTGGATTCATATGTTTAAAATTTTCGAATTATTTAATCACCAGGCAATAATTTACATTTGAGTATGCATACCGCTCTTTGTACTGTGCGAACTATGCTATCACTCATAAAATCAACTTTAAGGGCTATTGAAAGTTTGATTTTCTAACTTCTTGATTATTTGACTAATGATTTTTTGTTTTATCTTCCTGATCTGTAGCTAACGGACATTGGAGATTCTTCATACATTTTCCAGGAGCATTGACCTAATTAATTGAAAAGTTTTCAGGATTTCCATCGGCCTAACCTTCATCGGCTTAAAAGTTGCATCGAGAAAATCTGCAAAAGTTTACCCAAGTGGTGCAACTTTGAACATACTCGTACTTTCCGCCCTATGTCGAAAAGAGGAATCTAGAACAATTGTAAACATCGAATTGTCAATCTGAACCTCCCCCACTCCTCCTACTATTTAACAGATCAGCTTTTCTGTTTTGTATTTGTAATGTAAATGCAAAGTGCAAGACAAAAAAAATAAATGCAAAGTGCAAGACAAAAAAAATCAAACGTATCAGTCTACGCCGCCGTCGTCGTTTGTTTGCCATCACATCGTCTTGGTGATGAATTAATTTTTTTTAATTTATTTTCCCGTGGGTAGGTGCAAAACCTGTATATCGGGCTCTATGAGGACCGAAAAACGCATGCTCATAGAAGTGTGAGATTCTTACTACGCTAAAACCACCTCCACTTCCCGATTGCAACTAAGTTGAAACTTATCTAGCAATGTATTTTTAACGAAGTTAAGTAACGTGTTGCAGGTTACTTTCCGGTGAAAGTTCCTGCTTAATCCGCGATTTTAAAGCGGTTTTTTGTTCACTGCACCAAGTCGGAAGGGTTTGTTCTTCGACTCGTTAAGAATGTCAATAATCGTTGAATCAGTGTGTTCTAATAGTCGATTTTTATGTTTTCGCGCGAAACATTTTATTTCGTCCCAGACCGTAGGAATCCCGAGATCCCGGTGAAGATCTTCGTTTCTTATATACCACGGAGCATTTACAAATGACCTAAGCAATTTATTTTCAAACGTTTGTATGTTATTTAAGTTTGTATCACAGTTTTAAGAACCTGTCGGTATAAAATCAATATATTTTTAATACTAAGCTTTGAATATTTACCGAGTAACCAGTTCATATCTCTTAATATACTTTTTAGTATTTCGCATTTCTTTTTCACGTGCGGCTTCCATTTTAATTTCGCGTCCAGAGTCATTCCCAGATACTTTGCCTCATTTGCAAATGGATCACGAGCGGTATTAAGAAAGACGGGTAATCTATTTATATTTTTATACGTAAAGTCCACGTGGACTGACTTTTGTTCATTAAGCACTATTCGCCATGTTTTTGTCTACTTATTAACATTATTAAAAGCATTTTGTAATTTAATTGTAGCTTCGCTAATCGTTTTGTCTACTCCTAGTATTGCAGTATCATCTAAATCCGAACTGATGTTCAGGTATTAATTGTTTCTCTTCTATTATCGGTTGCAGGCGCAGGAGTAGTATTCTTTCAAAAACTTTTGATATTATTGGAAGAAGCGAAATCGGCCTGTAAGAATTCTTTTCGTGAGGTGGTTTGCCAGGTTTCAAAACCATTATGACTTCCGCAACTTTCCATTGGCTCGGAACATATTCTAACCTTAGAGCGGCATTTATTATGTAACGGAGGTTAATAAACCCTTTACGAGGGAGCATTTTTAAAATTTCTGCTGTAATTAAGTCATATTCTTATTTCTCTTTTTAATTCGGTAAGTGTAGAATTTCTCGTTATGTAGCTTTCATTTGAGGTAAAATTCATATTAATATTTGCGTTGAGTTCTTGCCCATCGAACGGCTTAATTGTTTCCTCTAAGTAATCGGCGAATACCGTCGCTTTATCACTTTTAGCCCATTCATTGTGGCTTTTCTTAATGGGGGCACTAGAAGCTTTGGTTTTTTCGTTGTTTTTATAACTTTCCAAAGTGAGTAGTTGGATTCTTTCCCCGCTGTCAAGCCTTGAAGGTAATTTTCAACATCAAAGTTTTTGAAATCTGATATCGCCGTTTTTAACATATTACTCAAGCGATTTAAATAAGCTTTGTGTTGAGGAGCACGGGTTCGCTGCCATTTCTTACATACTTTTCGTTTCTCATTCACTAAATCTTTTATTTCATCCGGATATTTTATGTCTTTATAGCGAGGCATTAGCCTTTGATAAGGTGTGTTATCCCAAGCTGCTTTTTCTATTATATCAACAAAGGTATCTACTACGTCTTCAAGCTCAAGAGGCGTTTGTAATGATACCCTTAACTCAATGTTGTCCTTTATATCTTTTTTAAACCCATCGCAGGTGGTTTTACTGTTTGTTAACTTGGGTGGTTTTTCAATTTGAACAAGGCTTTCGCTCATAGTGAGTACGACGGCAGAATGATCTGAGAAGAGGTCATAGCCTTCTGAAATTTCTATACGGTTAGAGGGTATTCCTTTTACCATGAATAAATCGATTAGGTTAGGTATTTTCGACGGATCAGTTGGCCAGTAAGTTGGCTTGCCAGTCGAATGAAAGTCACAATTATTTTCCATTCCTGCTTCATATAGCATGCGACCCTTTTGAGATATGCATCGTGAGGCCCAGAATGTGTGCTTTGCATTAAAGTCACCACCAACAATTAAATTTGGGCTAAGTGACTTTATCAATGTCGTAAATTCACTCTTATCAATTTTGCAAGGCGGAGGGCAATATATGGAAGAGACCTTGAGAGGAATATTTTTAGTTTTAACCTGTACACTAATCAATTGCATTGATTCCACCTCTATTTTGAGGCCTATCGAGTGTTCAATGCATTCTTTTATATACAATGATGATCCACCTCTTGCTTTGTTTGACGGATGAATAGCGTGGTAGTCATGAAACCCGTGGATTTTAAGATTTGATTCATTTTTGGCATGCGTTTCTGATATCAAACATATGTCAATATCATTTTCTCGCATATACATCTTCAATTCTCCAAGTTTTTGCCATATCCGTTGGCATTCCACGTAAGAATTTTAAGCTTATCCATCATATATTTTTTGAAAGAGGTTTTGGTCGAATACAATTTTCGAGCTTACTTAATCTATCAAGGTTAAGTTTATTTGTTTCACATTGTTCTTCAAGTTTTGACAAAATTATTGAAAAGACTTTCGAGACCGGGTCTGTTTCAGTGTCGTTATTTACGGGTATATTTTTTGCCGCTATTTTGGCATATGTTTCTGCATTTCCTTACTTCGATATTTTGTCCGAAGGTGCTGACACTGTTTTCTTTTCCTTACGGATACTAGGTTTTGGACCTTTCGTAGATTTGGCAATCTTGGGAATTGCGGTTTCTAATTGCCTTGGTGGGTTTTTTTTGTGCTTAGGCAGATTTTGATCTTTGCTTTTGTAATTCTTTAGCTACTTCACAGCCCCTATAGCTTGCTGGGTGATTTCCATTACAATTAATGCACGTCGGTGGACTTTCACTTAGATTTAGGTTAGATGTTTTCCAGCGCATTTTACACACCTTGGCTCTTTTTTGCAATAGGTTTGGGTGTGATTGAATTCTTGGCAGCGTTTACACTGAGGGATTAACCTTGTGCTCTTTTTCAGAGGTTAGATCCTAACTACGATGTTTAGAATTGATTTAATTTTATAAATTTCATCTAGTTTTTCAGTCTTATCGAACGAAAGTATAAATAGTGGGAGACCACGTTGTACCACTGTCGCTTCACCCTCTTTTTCCTGTTTCTCTCTTTTGACAATGTTCGTAGCATCTAAGATTTTGAGGTTGCTCTCTTTTAGATCACTAATAATATCGTCTTTTAAACATGATGCGTGTAGACCTCTTGCCACAACACGTAGGGGTCTTTCTGACTTATTTTCATAGGTATACCATTCTACTTTTTCTTCGTTTAGTTTTCGTGACAGAAGACGATAACTTTCGGGGTCTTTCACACAAACTTTCCATTTGTTGTTATTAAGTGAAATAATTTTAAAACCCGATGGCAATAATTCCTTTAATATGGTTTGCAACTTGTTATACTCCGCAATACCGATAACATTTATCGGTGGTGGGGGCCGTTCCTTAACAGGTTTTTCTTTTACTGTCGCATGTTTTGGTGAAACTCTTATTTCAAAAGAGGAGGCTGCTTCAGGCGAAGAGCCAGCTTTACGCTTTTTACTTAATCTTTTCTTTGAGGACTTCTCCGTTTCACGTGCTAGCTCTTCTTCGTCCGTTTCATAGCTACAATTATTGACTTGTGGCAAGCTAGATTTTGAGTTTATTGGAGGATTTGTTTTGAAATATCTCATTTTCTTTTCGAAGAAGTTCGACTTCTTTTTTTAGCTCTTGATAAAGTTCCATCACTTCAAGTTAACCACTTCGCACTGGTTCGTTCTAGTTAGTTGTGTT
Source organism: Dasysyrphus albostriatus (assembly GCA_946251815.1). Lineage (NCBI taxonomy): Eukaryota > Metazoa > Arthropoda > Insecta > Diptera > Syrphidae > Dasysyrphus > Dasysyrphus albostriatus. The sequence goes on from OX276335.1 coordinate 227,039,496, forward strand.
AACGTATCGCCTGTGTATTTAAATATTATTTTTACAAGTATTTCCTAATTTTTATTAGTGTAATTGACTTATTTCACTGCATAAGTGAATATTTTAATTGTAATTAATTCCTTTTTCCGTTTTTGTTAGTTGTGCTAAAAAATTTAATTATTTGTTTAATTCTTGGTAAGAGTATATTTTTTTTTTGTTCTGTGTGATTTGATTTGAGTTCCTCTATTTGAGTGCATTTTTCATTGTTTTTTTTTTCTGTATATCCATGTGTTTGTGCCCACTTGTGTCTAAATAAAATTTTCCCCTACTTTTTTTTTGTTGTATCTAGCTTAAGCTTTCAGCTTTAGTTAGCAATAATTTGCCGTCCCTTTCTTTTTGTTCCAAATAATAACTTTCTTTTATTTTAATCTCTCCTATTGATAACTTTTACTTGCTAGCTCTCAGCAAACAGTCCCGGTGGTCCAAGTAGTAAGGACACGGCAGTCAGATCTTCGTTGTATAGGTTCGAATCCTGGTAAAATATTTTTTTTTTTTTTTTTTTTTTTTTTAACTCTTAAAATTTAATTTTAAAAATGATTTGCTCTTCAAAAAGTTGTATAGCTCTAATTCCTCCCCAATGTTTGCTTGTTATGGGCCTTGTAGGAATCTTTACCACGCCAAATGCATCGGTTCAACTAATGCGGTTATTGAGAAAGTAACTAATTCTTAATATGTGTATTGGTATTGCACCGACTGCCGCAAACTTTTTTTGTCTCAACTTGCGTTTAAAATGGCCAATTTTAAAGTGGACATCATGAAGCTTTCAAAAGGCTTCGAAGAACTGCTTTGTAATTTTAAAGACGCTTATATAATGTTGTGCTAGCAATCAGACGTCTTCTCAAGTGCTCCTTCGTTTTAACCATTTATTTGCATTCTAACCATCTTTTATTAACAAGACAGCTGGACAAGTGTTAATAGTCACTAAACATAGAAGTTTTGATAAAAAGTTTTGTCTATTCACTTTCCAAAATTGCATTAAGTAAATTTTTTTTTTTTAAGTTTAACTTAAAATAAATTGTGTAAATTCATTTATAAACACATACCCATACAAATAAAATCCGTTTATATTGAGCTTATCCGTTTAAAAGCTTTTACACTAATACACTCATCATGCACCGTCCACAAAGAAATAAAATTTTGAAATGTTCAACCAACTCTCCATTCAAATCACCATCAAACTCACCAGCATCCATTTTGACACCCCCCGCACGAACACTGTCAAGTAATAATAAAAAAAGTGCAAAAGCAACAAGTAATGACGTTATCGAAGACCCAATAACATTTTCAACAACAACTTCAAATGACGTCACGGAAGATCTTGCCACAATCAAATCTCGGGGTGAGTCGATTTCCCAACAATTAAAAATTATGGAAAACAATTTAACAATTAGAATCGCCGCTATGGAACAAAGTATGCAAAAGATCGATGAAATGGGTCGAAATATAACACAACTTAATGCTCGCGTCACTGAGCTTGAAACACTTTTTACGAGGGTTGGGGCCTTAGAGGATGAGATAAACAAAATAAAATCCACAACACTAAACACCGATACAATAAAAGTCCATGAAAATAATAACGTTTGCACTGACATCGAAAGCCTAAAGTCACAGATTGAGGCAATTAATGTAAAAAACTTATCAGCTGATGCCATTTTAATCGGAATCCCATCACAACCCGGCGAAGTTTTAAAAAACATCTTCAACGCTTTATGTAACACATTGGATTTTCAACCGCCGCAACTATGCAGAATCTTTCGCGCAAGCCAAAGGCAGGATTCTGTAATTATTGTAAAATTTCTCTCCCCGCACGATAAATACTCTACACTACAAGCGTTTGCTGGTTTCCGTAAAAATAACTCGCGACAATTGATGTTAAAGGATCTCGGTGAAAATTCAAAATCCCCAATTTATTTCCACGAGAGTCTTACAAAAAACAACCGTGCGATTCTACGACAGGCAATCAGTATGAGACGCAAACAGCTTATTTTCTCTGCATTCACAACTAATGGTCTTGTTTGCATCAAAACAACAAATTCCGATAAGGCTATTACAGTTAACACCATGGATAAACTAAACTCAATTGTCAATAAAAGTAAACACCAAACAACCGATCATAGCGAAGAAGAGCAAAGAGTAAGCAGCAGATATGAAAATATACCAAAATATGATGATCAACCAGAGTTACCACCTGAAAAAAATTAGTAACATAGAAATTATATTTTTTCTCTCTTTAATTTGTCTTTATAATTTTTTTTATAATCAATTACTTCTAAAATTTTTTATTTTCTTTTTCAAACTAATTATTTATTTATTTATCATTTTTTTATTTATAATATTTTTGATGATTTTAAAATACCTTTTTTCCTTTTTAAACTTAAATACTTACTTTTGTAAAATAATTTTAGCAACGTTTTCTTTGAAATTCAGTCTTATTTTCTTTTGTGTTTGTTTGGTTTACCTTAGGCGGTGTTTTAAACTATTGGAACTTGATGATTGTGAGCCAGTCATTAATGGCCAGTAGTGGGATTTCCCAGGCTAGTAGTGCCCTAAACTTTAACAAAACTAAAACAATGTTGAATATTTTTCGAAAACGATATAATGGCTTATCCATATGTCACATTAATGCTCAGAGTTTACGGAAACATCTGGATGAGTTCAAAGGTACCTTCAATGATTCTGCAATGGATATTGTTTGTGTGTCAGAAACATGGCTGACGGAAGAAGTCGATAACAATGTTCTAAATACAGGTAGTTATAAAGTGTATCGCTCTGATCGTGTCAACGCCAGGGGAGGAGGGGTAGCTATCTTCATCAGGAAAGACTTAAAGAGCAAATTTATTAACCTATCTGATAGAAACAACGGTCTACAGTCCCTATTCATTGAAGTTGTGTGCGCTGCAGATAAATGTCTGGTTGGTGTGATTTACAAGCCACCTAATATCACCGACACAAGTACAATTTCAGATATCTTAGAAGAAGTTACCCCAAACTACAATCACATCTTTATTTCAGGGGATCTAAATGTTGACCTTCTGGATTTACAAGTGGAGTTAAACTTTTTAATGATAATCTGGCTTCTCTTAATCTTTTTCCTGTAAACCGAAGCCACCCTACGCATTTTACTCCATCAAATTCTACCCTACTTGATATTTTTCTTGTCAACCAACCTGAATATGTTAACTTTTATGGGCAGTTAGATGTGCCAGGTTTTTCAAGGCACGATCTTATTTTGGCCTTCTATAATCTTCACACCTTGCAAAACTCAGAAAGTGAGAGAATTGTGTTTAGAGATTTTAAATCAATTAATATGCAGTCTTTACTGTCAAGTATATTTACTTCCAATCTTGAAAACATTTTTCTACTTCCTGAGGTTGATGAGCAGGTCTTATTCTTCAATAACACAATCAACAATCTTTTTGAAAATTTCGTGCCTATTAAAACTGCTCAGATTAGAAATCGTAAATTAGGTTGGTTTAATAATAAAATTGAACAACTCATAACTAAAAGAAATGTGGCATATAAGCGCTGGAAACGTTTTCGAGTTCAATTTCTCTTCAATCAATATAAAACGTTACGCAATGCCGTAAATGTTGAAATTAAAAATTCAAAACGAAGATTTTTCGCATCAAAATTTGAGAATCTTTCATCCAAGAACCTCTGGAGAAATATCAAGTCACTCGGTATATCGAAGCAACAAAATATTTGTGATGAAAATTGCAACGTAAATGACCTCAACAAACTATTCGTGAACTCTTCTTCTATCACAAATGACGATGTAGACAGTATTCTTAATAGAAATAGTGATATACAAGCTATTTTTAATTTCACAAGAGTAAATGAAATGGAAGTATACAAGGCAGTTACTGAGATTAAGTCGGAAGCCATTGGGCTTGATAACATGCATCCCAAATTTTTAAAAATCATTCTTCCATTTGTATCGCCTTTCATAACCCATATATTCAACACAATTTTAACCACCTCCAAATACCCAAAACTATGGAAAGCTTCCAAAATAATTCCAATTCCAAAAAAATCAAACTCAAATGTTAAAGAATACCGTCCAATCTCCATTTTACCATTTATCTCAAAAGCTTTTGAAAAACTTGTGAGCCAACAAATAGCAACCTATTTAGATACTCATTGCTTGATCACACCTTCCCAATCAGGTTTTAGGCCATATCACAGCTGTACAACAGCACTTCTTAAAATAGTCGATGACATTCGGCAAAAAATAGATAAAAAACTAGTTACAACGTTGGTTTTATTGGATTTCACTAAAGCGTTCGATACTGTACCTCATGGAATACTTTTGAACAAGTTACAAAATTTATTTTTTTTTGAAAATTCCGCCCTTTCTCTCGTAAGAGAGTATCTTACCGAAAGAACGCAAGCAGTGTTTGCTAATTCCACATTTTCAGATTTCCTCCCAACTTTTGCTGGTGTACCCCAGGGATCAATCTTAGGTCCTCTTCTTTTTACATTATTTAACAATGACCTACCTTTGGTTCTCCAATATTGTAACATTCATATGTACGCAGATGACGTTCAAATCTATTTGAGTTATCCAATTGGAATGGTCGAAGATGCTACGGTTAGAATTAACGAAGATCTGAATCGTATTGTACAGTGGGCACAGGCAAATCTTCTCAAACTTAACTCAAACAAATGCCAGGCTATAGTTATTTGTAATAATGCTATTGATACGACAAGTTTACCATGTATTGAACTCGATGGGTCTGTGTTAAACTATGTTAAAACAGTGAACAATCTAGGAGTAACGTTTAATCAAACTTTGTCTTGGGATAGTCACCTGGTACGTGTTATTGGAAGAACATATGCTACATTGCGGTTATTGCACTTATCTGGTAGTTGTCTTCCAATAGCAACTAAAATGACTATTGCCAAAACCCTCGTTCTTCCTACTCTTCTCTATGGTAGTTCCATTTTTTGTTGTTTGGATGGTTCTAGTAAACGCAAGCTGCAAGTTGCCTTTAACAACATCGTACGTTTTATTTATGGCTTGCGTCGTTTTGACCATGTTTCTGTACATGCAAGAAGTGTATTCAATATGCCTTTGAATAAACATTTGGATTTTCTCACACTGACGTTTCTTTTCAAGATAATTCATTATAAAGTTCCTGAGTATTTATTCAATAAACTTTTGTTCCCTGTATCGCAAAGAAGTAATGTACTCATTGTTCCATCTTTTCAATATAGTAATCCCAAAAAACAGTTTTTTGTGCACGCAATTGGTCTTTGGAACTCCTTACCTGCCGATCTGAGAAGACTAAACAACTACAAAACATTTCTCTCTTTCTTTAAAATCATTTAATTCTTTAGTAATAGGTTACTTTTTCATTAATATTACAATTATTTATAAAATTGTTAATAGTTCTTTAAATTGTCTTTTTGGCCATAATAATTTTTAATTTTTACTTTGATAATCAATTAAGTTTCTTAACCTCACATTTACAAAGTATAACAAAAAAGACACCATGTTTTAATATACTTATGTTTTAAATAAATACATACATACATACATACGCAGTCTCAGGTTTTAATTCGCTAACGCTTCCAAATGATCGGTAGATGTCGGTACATCTACTGACGACCTACTACTGGACCCTCTTCCTCTTTTGATCTCGCCATCCAGAGAGGACTTGCTTACGCAGTCCAGCTGAACGTTCTGTTAACATATCAGTTGCCAAAAAGAACAACAAAAGAGGACGAGATAAAACAGTAGTTGTAAAAAACTCCAGTCCACCCCCTAAAAGAACTAATCTTATTGCTAGTCCCCATATTGCTTTAGAATTAGCTCCCCCAGTTGAGGTTATGGATCAAAGTTCAGGGATGGTTCCAGACGCAATCCCTATCCCAGATGTGGATTGTGCTACCACTTCCAATGTAATTAATGATCCTAGACCCATCAAAGCTGTTTCTAAACCGAGGACTATTTTCATTTCCCGCCTTGAACCAGATATCGTTGCGGATGACATTGTTTCCCACTTATTGGCTAATAATTGCATCCCAACGAACAATTCTATCAAGTGTACAAAAATTAGCAAAGCGAATAGTTTCGTTTCATCTTTTAAAATAGTAACACATTCCTCTTACTTTGATTCTATTTGCAATATTAATAACTGGCCCCCAGAAGCTCTTGTTAAGGAATTTTCTATTAAGAAAAATAGACTCACTAGTAGTTTGCCCAAAAATATATCTCCAAAAAACTAAGCAGAATTACCCTCTTCTACCAAAATGTAAGAGGGCTACGCAGCAAAACTGCTGATATTTATATGAACTCCCAAGCATTTTCACATGACATCTTTGTTTTGACTGAAACTTGGCTGAATTCAAGTTTTCTTGACACGGAACTTTTCAATCAAGAGTTTTTAGTATATAGAAAAGATCGTCATGTTGATAAGCCAAAAGGAGTTGGAGGTGGTGTCTTAATTGCAGTTAGAAATAAATTTATATCTTCGTCTATATCTTTCCCTTTTAATCTCTCTATTGAATTAATCTGTATAAAATTAACTATACAGTCCAAACAGTTATACTTATTAAATGCATATATTCCTCCGAAAAGTTCGGACGCAGTTTATGTGGAACTTTCTAAGGCCTTAGATTTTGTTATTGACTTGTCTTGCTCTAACAGCAACATATTACTTCTTGGTGATTTTAATTTACCTCACATTGAGTGGGTTCCTTCTGATGACGAATCCTATCAAGAAGCTTCTTTAACTTCTTCTCAAAATGAGCTTCTGCTTCTTGATAGAATAATTTCAACTGACTTACAGCAAGTAAGCTGTATTAAAAATTCTAAAAATCGAACTCTCGATTTGGTATTTTCTTCGGACGCTAGTAGTACCTTGGTTCTAGAATCTAGTTCTGGGGTCACTAATTTAGATAACTACCATCCTCCTTTGGATATTATTTTTGACTTAAGCAATCACCTTACTGAAAACAGTAACCCTTATGATTGCTCATATACTTTTAACTTCAAAAAAGCAGACTTTTAGTTGCTTTCAGAAGAAATAGCTAGGTCTAGTATTGAGAATATATCAGTGTCTAGCGATATTGACGAAGCAGTTTCTATTTTCTATTCCATCCTTAAGAACTGCATCCTTTAAAAATATCAAAGAATATGAACTTTTGTCACTCATGGTATACGAAAGAGCTAAGAACACTCCGAAATAAAAGAAACAGAGCATGGAAAGTGTACTTAAGAACTCTTTCACCAGTAGACCACAACTCCTACATAACCCTTTTTGAAGAATTTAAAACTTTCAAAAAATCTATACACTAACCACGTAAACGAAATAGGTAGTTCACTAAAAGATGACCCAAAGGCATTTTGGAGGTTTGTTAATTCTAAAAAAACTCAGATGGTTATCCAACGAACTTCGTGTATGAAAATTGTTCGTTGCTGGAAACCATTGATATCTGTAACGCTTTTGCAAAAAATTTTCTTAATTCTTTTGTTGACAAACCCTTAGATGTTGACGAAGATTATTTTAAAAACTTACATACCTATTAAAGAACTATAGGCCCATAGCAAAGCTGTCATGCATACCAAAGCTCTTTGAACAAGTTGTTTGTGAGAGCCTGGCATTTCATACTAAAAGTATTATATGTGATCAACAGCATGGATTTGTGAGAAGAAAGTCAACGGTTACAAATCTCCTTACCTTTTTGCATAAATGTTCTAATGCATTAGAAAACGGAAATGAAGTTGATTGCATATACACCGACTTTTCGAAAGCGCTCGATGAACTTAGTCATGAAATTATTTTATTCAAACTTAAAACCTTTGGCTTTTCGACGTTTGTTATATCATGGATAAAGTCCTACCTTGTAAAAAGATCTTATCAGGTAAAATTCAGAAATTGTCTTTCAAACTCTTTCAGTACTCACTCGGGTGTACCTCAGGGAAGTCATCTGGGCCCGTTTTTGTTCATTCTCGCTATAAACGATGTTACTTCATGCATACGCTATAGTGATATTCTTATATACGCTGACGATATGAAGATTTTCAAAACAGTACAATCTTATCATGACCATGTTCTCTTACAGGCTGATATTGACAGTTTTAATCTTTGGTGTGGGAAAAATGGCCTTTCTCTTAACCCAGTGAAATGCCAAAGTATAACTTTCTCTAAAAAGCGAGTAGTGTTATTCCATTTCAGAGCACACACTCTGTCGTGTTTTAAGTTTCAAAGACCTGGGTGTTCACTTTAGTTCTGATTTAGATTTTACGGTACATATTAACTTTGTTGTAAATAAAGCGAGTTCCATGCTGGGATTCATAAAACGCTGGGCAAAGGAGTTTAACGATCCATACGTTACTCTTTCCTTATACAACTGTTATGTGAGACCCCATCTCGAGTACGCTTCCCAAGTATGGACCCCTTTTTATGAAATTCATAAAAGCCGTATTGAATCAATACAACATAACTTCATTCGTTTTGCCTTGAAAGGACTCCCTTGGGCTGATCCGTACAACCTGCCACCTTATGAACACAGAATTAAGCTTCTGCAACTTCAAACTTTATATGAAAGGCGTGTTAATAATGATTTAATATTTTTCCACCAACTTATCAGTGGTGAAATTGATGCAGCTGACTTGTTAGCCTGTGTTTGTATTAACTTCCTCGGAGGAGCTCACCATCTACGAAGATTTGAACTTTTCCACGTTCCTTTTCATAGAACTAACTATGGTATACACGAACCTCTTAATCGTATGTGTAGACTTTTTAATTTAAACGCTTCCGTTGTTGATTTTAACCTTAGTAAAGTTGGATTAAAAACATTGTTGCGCACCAGTGCTCCACTCTCGTGAATGTTTAATTTTGTTTTCTTAAATGTTTTATATTATGTTTCTAATATTGTATGTTTTGTAATTGTTTAGTTTTGCTAATGTTTATTTATTTATTTATTTATGTGCTTGTGTTAGCTTACTTAATCTACTAACCACTAACAGCTCACTACAACAAAGAATTCTGAAGTGTAAAAAAAAAGTTCCATCAGATCAAGTCTTTGTCGAAGTTCGTTATTATCTTTTTCAAGATTTTTTGTTTTATCTGAGTCTATTTTGGCGCGCGCAGGCGTGACGGGTGAACTCTTTTGCCCGAATTTCCATGGTTTTGCACTCGATTTAGATGGTGGTGATCGAGATACCCTTGCACTTTTTAAGAAGGGATTTATTAAATGCAATAAATGGCTCTCCCCAAAATCCATAGAGCCGACCTCCTAAGAGGGTGGATTTTCCAGTGAACCTGGACTGCCACCTTGGGTACTATATCTTTTTGTTTTGCTCATTGCATACTTATGTATTGTATTGTATCCACATATGCGCCGCCACTGCCCATTTTACAAATGAGTGACAAAACATGTAAAATGAAATCGAGTATGTTAGTCATAGCGTAACATCAGCATTCTACTCGATTGCATTGATTGTCACTCAATAGTAATAAGATCCTTACTTACATGTTGTAGCCAATATGAAAATAGAATAGCTTTTGAATGTGAAATTGAATGTGTTGAAGTAAGATAGAAAAGTATTATAACAGTTAGACAAAGTAGTATATAAGGAATATTTAGATTCAATAAAAACCAGACTGGTGTTTTGAACACGAAAATAAAAGTTTAAAATTTACTGTCTCAATCTGGCGGCGAGTAATCGCTTTAACCAACACAGCGTGGTACGCTCATATACCGATAGCGTGGTACGCTTAAATTACCAAAAAGCTAGGAACCTTTAACCACTACAGTAAACATCAATCTCAGTATACGGAGTTTGGATTTCAGTCGCCTTTTACGACAGGCATGCCTACCTCGGGTATATTCTTTCCCCTTACCCACAGGGGGTAAATTAATGATGAATTAATTAAATTTAAAATTTTTAATTCGTTAATCAATATTTCGATAACAGTACACGAGTCGACAGCAAATTTTGGGAGTGGATGTATAATCAAAATCTGAGTATAAAGGCATATAGGTAAATGTATTCTTATATTTAATACCAAACCCAACTAACATACTCTCGAGAGCTTAGCTCTCATTTTCTCAAAAAAAACGCCCATAGTACTTTTTTAGATCTTATTGCTAAACTTAAGACTGGATCTCTCATAATGAAACATAAATTTGCCTCATAGTGTTCTCATTAAATGATTTAAGCATTTTTTTGCATCAAATCACTCTAATCTTATACCTAGAACAATTATTACTCCTGTAAGTAAATTGAAAGTCTTATAATAATTATGTTTTCAAATTCAAACTTTAAACGTCATTTTTAAGTCTTTAAAATCTCTTAACAAGAGCCAATAAAGTAACAACTACAAAACTCTAACTATAGGATTCATATAAGATGTTGCACTGACAGCAGCTTTATTTGATTCATACAACAGTCGTTCTTTTTTTTAACGTTTTGTATGTACATTGTTTTCTGGCGTTCAGTTTTCTATGGGTCTGGCTACCTGAAGGAAACATTGAATGCTGATGCCGATTACTATTTAAAATGTTTTTAATTTTGTGACGAATGTGAACTTTCGGTGATAGACTTTCTTTTTATTTTATTTCGGTGTAATAGAAGGTTTTTCTGACAAAATTACGCTTGAAAATTTGACTAAAATATTCATGCAACGGCGTAAGCCCACTGTTAGCATTTTAATGTTTTAAACTTCGTAAGTCCTTCACAATTTGTATGGAAAATTAGAGAGATTTACGAAGCTTAAAATTTTTTGTTGCGGAATGTTAATTTTTTGATATTCTTTGTTCATTTATTCCAAAAATTATGACGTTATAATGAAGATTTTTTGTTCAGAAAAGGTAATGCATAAAATTTAATATTTCAAACTTTGAGATTTCATCTTTTTTTTAAACAACAACATTAATTCATCAAATTGAAGTAATGACATTTATTTACAGAGCATCAGAAATTCGCACTGTATAGTGACAAAATTGAAAGTCAGTAATCATTGACAGTTTCGTTATAAGAAACGTGAAACAAATATTTAAAAATATAAATTCTAACTTATTATTTTTCTATTAAAACGTCTCTTAACCTCTTGTAAATTCTTAGATTACAAAAAACAGGCATACAAGAATAAGACCATCAATTCGACATATTATCCGCTATTACATCTTTTTCGTCATATACCATGAATAAGTACCATAAATAATGTCAGCATAAAAAGTACTATTCTTGTTCAAAGCAAACATCAAGGTAACCCTTTTTCCAATTCAAAATAAAATTAAAATAATTTAAATATCAATTATTTTGAAAGCGCTTCGTTATTTTTCGAGGTAAAATGTGTAAGTTAGTACAAAAAAGTTTCAGTCGCACTAAGATTTAACGCCACATATGTGACAAACTACAATTATATTAACGTCGCCATGAAATGAAAATATAAATTCAGACATTAATTTTTCAACATGAGACAATGACGATGACATATACAGACATAAATACTTCGTACCAAGTTTCCGAAAGAAGTATACAAATGTGAAAGATAAGTATCTGTTTTTTTTTTTAATTATACGCATGCTTCTTCTCTTTTATCAACTCCCACAAGAAGTGACGCATTCTCCTAACAAGATTAATGGAGCATTTGTCATCCCATAGGAACAATAAAAATGTTTCTATAAAAGGAAATTAACTCCCATAAGGCTTCTAACATTTTCATAAGGATGTAGGAGTACTCTCCTAGAGTTAATATAACTCCCGAAATAAAGTCTCACAAGCCTCTAGGAAACTCTTATGAGAGGAAAATTGTTACTTGGGAAGTCTGGCAGTTTTTTTTTCAGCCTTTGGGAAGGGTGGGGATTAAAACTAGCTTGGTTTCTTATTTATGTGTTGGGTTCATTAATATTTCAATTCACTTTTAAAAAATAGGAAACGGTGAAATATTAAACTTTTTTCAAAGAAATTAAAGTGGTTATAACCCAGAAAATAAAATAGAGGAACTGTCTCTTTTTGACTTCCCACCCCTATGAAAGGCTGAGAAAAAAATTTGCCAGACTGTGGTATTTAATATCACGATGCATGTATCTATAAACCCTCATACTCAGATTTTGGTTATACATACATCCACTCCTAAAATTTGCTTTCGGCTCTTAGACTATAAAAATACATTATGACTCGACTATAATCCACCCATTAAGTCATTAATAACCGTTAAAAAATAAACTATAGGCCTAAAAATGGAAAAGAATTATTTTGGATGCAAAAAACATTTACATAAATGCAAATAATGTATTGTTCTGTAGGCTAGTTTATGAAACAAATGGTAACCCTTTTCTCGTTCTTCTGACAGTGTTGCCACCTTGGCAACAGTTCTTAAAAGTAGAATTAGGACATGAACTATTAGTATTCTAAAGCTCAAAACGTGAGGTCAAATTGACAGGTTGTTCTCACTAACAGCCTCACTAATACTAAATAATAAACTAATGTTTTAATTTACTTTGTTTTTAAAATGAAAAAGTTAATGCTTATTTTTATGGTTTTTAGGGTGACGATCCTAAAACTGATTTCCGTGGCATGGGTATGCTAGGTCTGGAGAATCTCTTGTATTTTGTAAAGGAATATAAGGACGCAGCACGTCATGTACTTTCGCATTCGATGCATCCACGATTTGGATACACATTTGCGATTGTTGGCATCAATATCACCTCGATGGCTTTTCGAATGCTCAAGGAAGGCAGTGCGAAGACTCAATTCTTTAATGTCACAAAAACAGCTCCGACCGTGAAACACTTTCACATGTTTTACTGCTATCTGTTCTTTCAATTCGATAGTTTCTGGATGGAGTCTGAGCCCAAAAACATCATGGACTTTTCAACGATTTATAAGAATTTTGAAGGATGGGTATTGCATACTCTAAAAAAAGATGACATGGTTTTTAACTCGAACTCGCTTATCGAAATTATTTAAAAGTACCTTACCCATGATTGTCATTTGTTTAAATTTTTGTGTGTGGCATTTAATAAATTTATTATTTATATTAGATTTTTTGTATAAAAGCAACATAAAGTAAGTAAATAAGTAATATCTATGCTCGGGTGCATATTGATTAAAAACTTTTTTTTTCATGTTCTAACATAAACTTCGATTTTATATTTATATTTATCTTCAATTAGGCCTGTAATTCACCTTTATTTTATAGACCTAACTGACGCATATGAGATACATTTTTTTAGCAAAGATTATTCGTAAATATACCTAGTCTAGCCATAAATACTGAAACACCCTGTATAACATTTTTGCGAGAGCAAATACCGTTATGGTTTTTACAGCTTTGTGTGGAGTAGGGCTTCTACTTCTAAGAATTATTCAGTTGAAGCTACAATTTCAAAGTGTCAACATGGGATGGGGAGATAAACAAAACAGAATTGCAGTAATTGCGTTGCACAAATGTGGACTAGATGCGAAGTCAATTTTAAAAACCTTGTTGCCGCTACAAATAAGTCGTGTTTTTGTTTATCGTACCATTAAACGATTTGAAGAAACTGGAGGAATAAATGATCGCCAGAGATCGGGGCGTCCGCGTTCAGTTCGAACAAAAAATGCCGTCAAAGCGGTGAGTGCTCGGATTCGTCGGAATCCACTTCGGAAGCAGAAAGTGCTGTCTCGTGAGATGAATATTGCTTCCAGAACGATCTCAAGGATCATTAAAGATGACCTTGGACTTGGTCAAGATCAACAGGACATCTGCTTACAGAGGCATTAAAAAAAATAGAGAACGAAAATCGAAAAAACTGCTTCGACGGTACGCGGGAAAAAAATATCGAAGAATTTTGTTTACCGACGAGAAAATTTTCACGGTTGAAGAAAAATTTAATAAGCAGAATGACAAAATTTATGCGCGTAACTCTAAAGAAGCTTCGCAAATGGTTTCCAGAGTGCAGAGAGGTCACCATCCGGCGTACGTAATGGTTTGGTGGGGTGTCTCCTATGATGGGGTTACTGACCTGCATTTTTGCGAAAAAGGCATCAAAACTTCGGCAAAAGTGTACCAAAATACCGTCTTAGAGACCATGGTGAAACCACTAAACAATTCTCTTTTCAAAAATAAGCCGTGGTCATTTCAACAGGACTCTGCTCCCGGCCACAAAGCCAAGACCACTCAAAAATGGTTGGAGGAGAACCTACAGGATTTTATAAAGGCTGAAGACTGGCCATCGTCTAGCCCGGATTTGAATCCTCTGGATTATGAGTTGTGGTCAGTTTTGGAGGGTATGGCCTGCTCTAAGAAATACAACACAATTGAGTCGCTGAAGGCATCCCTTGTGAAAGCAGTGCAACATTTTCCCATGGAAAGGGTTCGTGCCGCCATTGACAATTGGCCGGACCGATTAAAGGTCTGTGTTAATTCCAAAGGCGATCATTTTGAATAAAAATGTACGCGTTTTGTTTCTAATATAATTTACAAAATATGATAAAAAAAAAGAACTAAAATTTTGATTTTGTTTCGTTTTATTGCAATTTTAAGTTGTTTCAGTATTTATGGCTAGACTAGGTATAATGAGTGTATTTCTTTATTCATTCTGAACCTTAAGAATATTCGGAATGAGCATTTTGCGTTTCTTTACTCAACGGAATATACCGGATAAACCACTTTGTTGTTTCTTTATTGGCTAAACAGAATGGAGACGGGTGGGAAGGGAAGGTAAGGCGAGGCAAAGCAAGGCAAGGGAAGAAAAGGAAAGGGAAGGGAAGGATGCTAAAATCAGGAAGGAAAATACCTTTGGCAGATTAGTTGGGAAGCACAGCCTCCACGAAACGACCACAGCCAACTTCTTTCGACTATTCGACCTTGCTGTAGCTCGTAATACGGTGATAAGTAGCACTAGTTTCCCCAGGTGAAGGATTCACACAACAACCTGGCGATCTCCAGATGCTCCAACCACCAACTAAATCGACCATGTGCTAACTGGCGCAAGGCATGCATCGAATATCTTGGACGTGCAAACTTTTCGAGGGGCAAATGAGGACTTTAACCACTTTCTTGGTGTGCCAATGTTCAGAGCCCGACTGCCCAACGAAAAGAAAACGAAGGAAGAAATTCAACAAAGCATGCCTTAGCACATCTGAGAAAGCCCGAGACTACAGTGAGCAATTAACCGGGAAACTCTGTGCCGTACCCCCAACCCCAAGCGTCAACAACCAGTGGAACCTGTATCGCGACATCATTAAGGAGATAGCCGAGACCACCATAGGCTGTCAACCACCCCGAAAAAATAACCCGTGGTATTATGGGAATAGCGCGGTATTGAAGCAGGAGACGGAAAATGCACGAATGCAAATTCTGCAACGGAAAACAAGAGCAGCAAGAGAGGAGTACCGTGAAAGAGAAGGAAAGAAAAAACCCTGCGTAGAAGAAACAAGAGACCAGTCGATGAAGATCCAGTCCCAGTGCCCAGTACTGAAGAGATTATGAAAGCCATCCACAAGATTAAGAACAACAAATCCGCCGGTTCAGATGGCTTACCTTCGGAACTCTTCAAATATGGAGGAGATATCCTTGTGGAGTACATGCACCAGCTCATCAACCAAGTGTGGAAGGACAGCACTGGTTTGCTTTAGTTGGTTGTGTAGTCATATCCTGTGTGTGCTTTCAATTCTTTTATACGTATTTTGTTAATTTTAAAAAGTGTATTTGACTTGATTCGAGGAATAAGTGAATATTAAACTTAAATTTCCCACCTTCTGTCTAATTTTTGTTTAATTGTGCTAAAAGTTATAAATTGTATTTATTGTCTTCATAGTGCTTGGTAAGAGTGTTTTTTTTTTTTTTTTTGTAAATTTCAATTTATGTTCCTCTACATTGAGTAAGCTTTATGTTTGTTTTTTTTTTCTATTCTATTTATCTATGTAAATATATCTATTCCATGTAAAAAAAAATAAATTACATTTAGTGGCGCAACAACTCATGGAGAACCAGGGCCTAGTGACTAACAACTCTCAACCATTATTGTGTGCGTTTTGTTGGCAGGAATGAAGGGATACCAAATGCCCAGACCGAACGGCTAGGTGAGAAGCACTTATTCATGACAAGTATACTCTTGGAGGATTTGTCAGTTCCTCGCAAGAGGCAGTACCTCGGAAAAAAGCATTTCTGTTTTTAGGTGGCAGTGGCCGGGAATCGAACCCAGACCTTTGGCATGACAGTCCTACGCACTTACCATCATCCCACGAGGTACTACATCTATTTCATGTATTCGTGCTAATATTGCTTTTTAAAAATAAATGGTTTTTCAACAGGGACGCTACAAAAGTAGAGCAACAGGGACAGCAAACGACGCGATATTTCTTGCCGTTTTTTTGACATTTCTCTTCAATAAGGTTTGCCATTTCATGATGGAAAGATATACGAGCCAACAACGAGTCAAAATCATTAAAATTTACTACCGAAATTCGGAGTCAGTGGCCTCAACGTTAAGAGCGCTACATCCAATTTATGGTCGTCATAATCGTCCTAGCAGATCAGCAATTGAGCGTCTAGTGGAAAAATTTGAATCCACAGGCACAGTACAAAATGTTTCCATGCCAGTGAGACAAAGAAGTGCCCGTAGTGTCGAGAATATTGCTGCCGCTGAGGCTTCAGCTGCAGAAAGCCCAAATGTGTCTCAAACGTTGGGCATCTCTGTGACGTCGTTGTGGTGAATTTTGCGAAAAGATCTTGGCCTACATCCTTACAAGATTAAATTGACGCAAGCACTGAAGCCGCTTGACCACCAGAAGCGTCGTATGTTCGTGAATTAGGCTGAGCAACAACTTGAAAATGATTTGGATTTTTATCGAAAAGTCATCTTCAGCGATGAGGCTCATTTTTAGCTGAATGGCTTCGTCAATAAACAAAATATGCGGTATTGGTCAGGCAGCAATCCACACGTACTCCATGAGTCATCATTGCATCCCGAAAAAATTACGGTTTGGTGTGGTTTATGGGCCGGCGGCGTCATTGGGCCGTACTTCTTCCGTGATGATCAAGATCGGCACGTTACTGTGAATGGGGATCGCTACCGTTCAATGATAACCTAATATTTTTGGCCCCAATTGGATGATATGGACTTGGAGGACATGTGGTGCCAACAGGACGGCGCCACAAGCCACACAGCGAATGTCATAATCAATTTATTGGAAACCAAGTTTGGAGAACGTGTTATCGGACGAAATGGTCCAGTCGCTTGGCCTCCTCGACGTGCGATTTGACGCCGTTAGACTATTTCCTGTGGGGCTACGTCAAGTCTATGGGGTATGCCAATAAGCCAGCGACGATTGATGAACTTCGTACGAATATCGAACGTGAAATTGCAGCAGTATTGGCCGATTTATGCTTGAAAACCGTCGAAAATTGGGTTCAGCGTCTGGACTTCTGCAAGCGTGCCCGTGGTGGCCATGCAAAAGAAATCGAGTTCCATATATAATGACATCAAACGTACTTTCACAGGAATAAAGAATTTCATTGATATCCAAAACCGTTTTTGTTTTATTTAAAAAAAACTTGAAGTGCTCTTATTGAAAAACCCGATATTTCCCCTAATTGTTTTCTCTTAGCCTAAGCTTTCAGCTTCAGGAAGTTAGTTGTTCTCCCTTCTGTCTATTTTGTATTTAAACTTTAATCCTATCTCTACTCACGCTTTAATTTAATTTTAACTCATAAATTTGTATAGACGGTGATGTAGATAGTAAAGTCACAGCACCCAAATCTTCACAGCTTAGGTTCGGATCCTAGTAAAGCCCTTTTTTCTTTTTTAATATTTATAATTTAATTAGCTTTTTTTACAAATATAGAATTAAGAAATTCTTTCCCTATCTTTTACTCTCAGTCTTTATTTTTTTTTTAAATTAGTAGTTTTTATCCTAAAAATGCTCTGCAAAAAATTGTTCAGAGTGCTCAAATTCCTCCCCACTCTTCGCAGGTTTTGGGCCTTGTGGGAATCTTTGCCACGCTAAATGCATCGGCTCAACCAATGCATTTATTGAGAAAGTAACCAATTCTTAATTTGCGTATTGGTATTGTACCGATCGCCGTAAACTTTCCTTGTTTCAACTGGCTTTCAAAATGTCTAATTTTAAATTGGACATTATGAAACTATCTAAGGGGTTTGAAGAACTGCTAAGTAATTTTAAGGACGTTGTCTCAAGATAGACATCGGCAAGATAGACATCGCCAAGATAGACATCGGCACCTATTCCTTTCCTAATCGTGCCCATGAATGATGATTTCCTTACGCTTATAGTTACAAAAAGAAAAGGGGCGAGATAACACATAAGTTGTTAAAAACTGACCCACCCCTAAACGAAGTCATTCCATATGATAACCTCGAAAAATAAATCCTTATGGTTTATATTTTCTCATGCCTCATTTCCCTCCTGTCCCTGTTGAAGTAAAAAAAACCGTCATTTTAGTGCTTCATTATTTTTTTTTTTTTTAATTTCTATTAAAGATATCAAAACGTTTGATGACATATTAATAATTAATAAAAAGAGTACAAATTGCTACTTATAGTTATTATAATTCACATATTCAATGTCAAACAATATCAAAAACGGTGCCGAAAGTACGAGTGTTTTTCTGATTTTTTGTCGTCTTCAACTGACTCTGGTGTCACGACTATTGAACAAAACAACATAATTTTTCTTGAATATCAAGTACATTTATTATAAAATTTTTAGGTTTTGAAAAATCGCAGTTTTTGGACTATAATATCGACATGTTTGACTGAATGAAAAATTTGAAACTTTCAGGACAGTATTTACACTGTTAAAAATAACATTAAGTATCCTTGTTTTTGTGCATTTGTTGTTATTTTTAACGTGGTAAATATTGTTTAAAAAAAAAGGAAAATAATAATTTTATCTACTTCTTATGGTACTTAATATATGTACCAAGTTTGAAGATTTTTCATCCATTTTTCCGAAATTTTGAGTGAAACACTGAAAAAATACCCATATGCATTTTGTATAGGAAATTTCAAGTGCTTGCCGTTACGTGTTAACGTTGACCGATTCAAAAAATATTTTGCACAACATTTTTTTAATATCCTTGATCACTTTTGGGGGTGGGGGCACCCTTTGACTGGTACTTCTTCTTCTAAACGGATTATAACATATTAAAATAACAAAACGAAATTTACAGGATTTAAAGATCAAGGTCCTAAAAGTCCTGAAAGTTTCAAATTTGTTCATTCAGTCAAACATGTCGATATTATAGTCTTAAAACTGCAATTTTTCAAAATCTAAAAATTTCAAGTGGAGATTTTTTTTACAATGAGTGGGTTGAAT
Source organism: Dasysyrphus albostriatus (assembly GCA_946251815.1). Lineage (NCBI taxonomy): Eukaryota > Metazoa > Arthropoda > Insecta > Diptera > Syrphidae > Dasysyrphus > Dasysyrphus albostriatus. The sequence continues at coordinate 227,058,811 of OX276335.1, forward strand.
GAATCAATTTTAGGTCTGACTTCTTTTTTTATAAGTATACTAGATATTCAAGAAAAATTATGTACGTCAGAAAACACTCGTTTTATTGTTTGACATTGAATATGTGAATTAAAATATAAGTAGCAATTAGTTCTCTTTTTAAGCTTTAATATGTCATCAAACGTTTTGATATCTTTAATATAAAGTTTTTTAAGACAAAAATACTAAAGCACCAAAATGACTATTTTAAAATACTTCAACGGGGACAGGAGGGGAATGAGGCATGAGAAAATTAAAACGCGATGGATATTCTTCCTTTGAACCATAAGGATAAGGAATATTCTCACAAAGTTTGAAACAAATCTTAAATGGGTTGGCATTTTCGATTTAACGATTTCATATGGAATGACCCTTTTAGGTTAATTGCTTGCTTTTATTTTCATAAAACAAGTCAACAGATAACAATTATTTTACTTCAAGTTAAACATCTCACCAAAATACCTTTTCGATCTCTGCCAAACATACTATTTAAGAATGGAACTACAAACGAAAATAACTTAATATGTCTCTGGAACTAAAAACTAATAACCGAAAGTAGAACTGGATGTGGATATGGAACTAGAACAGCAAAGGAACTATGAAAATGTTTAACGAGAAAAGACCGATTACCATGTATTTCGTTCATGGAGTAACATTTCTTTTCTTTCATACCTATCGATACCAACACGACTATACTATTTTTCAAACGATGTACGTATGTATATAGGTATATATTATATCTTTCCTTTCCTTCTAAAATTTTGTTTTGGCTCTGCGAAGATGAAGTGTGAAGTTGGAACTGGAACTATCAACTATGCATGAATACTTTTGTGTGCATGAGTTTGTTCAGCTCTTGAAATTTTGGCTGTTTGATGTTGGAACTACGGACATGTTAGAGTTTAGTTTGCGGAATGAACTGGAACGATTCCGACAGAAGTATAGTTCCTGGAACTATACAGTTCCGGAACTACCCAACTCTAACGCTTATGAATGCTCATATACTTTGGACTTTAGAAACGCAAACTTTCAGCTGCTTTCAAAAGAATTAGCTAGATCTGGTATTGACAGTAGGTATATAAAATTCTAGTAATATTGACGATACAGTTACTAGTTTTAATACCATACTTTATAACTGCATAAATAATACTATCCCTTTAAAATTATTTAAAAATACGAGCTTTTGCCACTCATTGTATACAAGAGTTGAGGATACTACGAAATAAAAGAAATAGAGCATGGAAAACATATTTAAAAACTTTTTCTTTAGTTGACCACAACTCTTACATTGTCCTTTTCGAAGAATTTAAATCTCTTTCAAAGTCTCTATATACTAATCATGTATACGAAATGGGAAGATCTCTTAAAGAAGACTCTAAAGCATTTTGGAAGTTTGTAAATTCAAAGAAAAATTCCGATGGTTACCCCGCAAATTTCATATATGAAAATTGGGTATTGAAAAAACTATTGATATTTGCAACGCCCTTGCGAACAATTTTCGTGTCTCTTTCGTAGACACACCTCTTGATATCGATGAACATTATTTGGATGAAATTTGCATTCTTATGCGCAAACGAGTCCCAACAATTTCGCTGTGCAACAAAGTACTGTTTTTGACCTTCTCTCATCGTTAAATGATGATTTCTCTTCTGGGCCAGATGGAGTTCCCCCAATACTATTAAAACATTGTAGGCATATACTGGCTGAGCCTCTTCAATTTTTGTTTGAATTTTCGATGAAATCAGGGAAAATTCCCTGTTAATGGAAAACTTCATTTCTAACTCCAGTTTTTTAAAAAGGTGATAAAACTGATATTTCGAATTATAGAACTATATCCAAACTGTCATGTATTCCAAATCTCTTTGAACAAGTTGTGTGTGAGACTAGCATTCCATACCAAGAATATTATATGTGACCAACAGCATGGGTTTGTGAGAAGAAAATCAACAGAAACAAATCTCCTTACATTCTTGCATAAATGTTCTTACGCTTTTGAACTGATTTCTCCAAAGACCAACTTAGTCACAACATTATTATTTCCAAACAAAAATCTTTAGGAATTCCAACATATTTTATCACCTGGGTAAAATCATACCTTGAAAATAGATCGTACCAGGTGAAATTTAGAAACTGCCTTTCAAACTCATTCAAGGCTAACTCCGGTGTGCCCCATGGAAGTCACCTAGGCCCATTTCTATTAATTCTTGCTATTAATGATGTTATCTCAAGTATACGTTCAAGTGATATTCTTATATTCGCTGGTGACATGAAAACTTTTAAGACAATAAAAGCTTACCATGACCATATTCTTTTGCAAGCCGATATTGATAGTTTCGCTACTGTGTGTGATGAAAACGGTCTTTCTCTTAACAATGCCAAATTTCAAACAATTTCTTTCTCTAGAAAGTGACTTGCAAACCTTTGCAAATAATTGAACAAATTGATCATGAAGTAGAACAATTTTATATTTTCACTTCAAAATTCACAACACCTATAAAGATTCGTGTTTGCCCTTTTATTATATGATAACTACACTTTCGTTTTGTTTTATTACTTTGTTTAGGTTTATTTTGTTTTTCTTTATTATTAATTCTTTTCTTTATTATAATATAATATTTTTCATTTTTAGTTTGTCATTTTTGTTTGTTTATTATAAAACGTCACCTATTTGTTGGCGTTTTGATTTTGTCCACCCACCAACCAACCAATTTTCCAGCTGACTGGAAAGATTATTGGAATGTCCGATGCCAACGTTCAGTGCTGTAGACCTCAGTTTTTCTCCACGCTAAAGGCTGCTTTAAATGGATGCAAATATTTTTAATTTGGAGTACATACAAAATTGTATTTTGTTATCAAAACATTTAATGCAAACGTCAATTTTTGTTATGACACTTTTTCCCAGTGTTTAAGTTAAGTGCCTCGAATTTTCTTCGTTAACTTAGTCCGAAGAGGTTCTGTGCTACATGCACTTTGTTTATATATAAATCGTGTGTGAGTGAACCACGTTGGTAGCACAATTTTTCTCAGCGCCCTGTTTTTTTTTTTAAGCCCGAAGGGCGGAGAATTTTCATTGCTTAACCTAAGCACGGAGAAAAACTGTCTTACTGGCATGAATAACATACATGTTATCGGTAGTTTGAATGGAAAATCCATGTTTTTTTCTGTGAGGGCGTCGGTAATCCCCGGTGTTGTTTTTTTTTTTTTGACTGATTTCATCCATGCTTGCAAGAAAGCTATAAGTTGTCAACGCATTCATAACTAAAACGTTCGTTGTGTTATTCATATCGGTAGCACAGTTTTTCTTCTTTTGGTTCAGCTTAGCCCCAATTTTACGCAAACGTCACTTTTGCTACGACCTGTCAACGAGTTGACAAGTTAACTTTTAGTGTCTGCTGCACGCCGATAACAAACTTTTTATCCGCTTTTTAGTTAAGTATCGAGAATTTCATGCGTTAAGCTTAACATGGCTTCAAATGTCACCCGATTGCCTTAAAATCAACTTCTTCTGGAGCAGTAAAAATCAATCAAAATGTTGATATTTTTTAGATTTTTTATATGCATCGATATCATAGCCATCCGTCATTGGAATTTGACAGTTGATAGCTTGAAATATAGGAGACAAATTATGTATTTTTTAAAAGCATAATTTGACAGTTGGTGTCTTGATGGATAAGGGCCGAACTATATTTTCAAAAAAAAAAGTGTATTACGATCTAAATATAAACCAATTGACATAAAATGACATTTTTCCGGAGCAGTAAAAATTGAAAATTTCATATTTTTTTCATAATTTTTAATCAATCATAATTTTATTGTTTTTAAATTTGAATCAAATTGAATTCAGTACAGTATTGAATTGAATTCGTTATAATCAGAGAGATTCAATTTCAGCGAAATTGAAAAAAAATGAAATGAATAAAATTGAATCGGAAATAAATTCAGTGAAACGAAAACTATCGAAAGATTGATGGATTGAAATGATCGATTCATTTTGGTGATCGATTCTTGAACAATTCAATCAGTTTAAATTAACGATTTACACAGCTCTTTTGTCATTGCTCCTCACAAAATATTTTGTGAGCGAATTTGTTTGACAAACCATCACACAGAATGTAAACACTATCAGCCAGCAGTCAGAATTGTCAGTCATGATCGAAAATGTGTACAACGTTTTGCCCGAAGAGGTTGTGCTACCTGCGCAATAACTTTTACTACGTTTATAAGCAGGATCGAGAGATCGAGTTGAAAAAGGGTCGAATATTCGACCCAAGTTTTTCGTCACTTTGGCTTAGTGCTCCATTTAAAGTTGAGTTGCAATGGTATCGAAAACAAATTAAAACAAAACTGTATTATACATTTTATGGTGTTTCGTCTCCAATTGAGTGTTTATTAATGAATGGAAATAACAATAAAATACAAATATTTAATTTAAATTTAAACAACTTTTTTATTTTAAATTTCTTTAAAACTTAGTACACAATATTGAAATTTAAAATTTGATCGCAACGCGTTTCGGAATAAATTCCTTCGGGCGTATTTAAAAACTTAATGGTATTTTAAAGCTTTATTCTTCGTTGTTTTGTCTGCTTGTCTCTTTTTGTTTTTGTTATTGGTTTTGTTATGATTTTATTAAGTTGTTCATTTGTTATTATTTGCATATTGTGTTCTGGGTATATGTGGTTGTTTTTTTTCCGTTTTTTGGTTAGCTGTAGTGTCTCAGTGCAGTGTCATATAGTGTGTTTGTTTTAAGTGTCAGTTTGTCGTTGAGTAAATTGTCTTTTTCTAGTTTACGTGATTTGTAAATTTCATACTCTTCGAGAGCATCAAGTAGGTTCCCTTTTTTACAGTGGTGTAAGGGAGTGAGGTTGGTGTCGAAGTCGGTGTACTTGTGATTAGTGTCTATCAAGCGTGTAGCAAAGTTGAAATTTTGAATTTGGTTAAGGTTTATGTTCGTTGAATCTGTCTATGAACGTTCTCCCTGTTTGTCCTATGTAGTGTAATATATTCTCAGGTTCGTCAATAAAACTTAATTCACTTTATTTCAATTCTCGACTTATTTACTTTACAAAATAAAACACTTTACTTTTACAACTACAAAACAATTTATTGTTCACCACTGAAATTAATTCAACAATTTACTTTTATTACAACCAACTTCACTCAATGACGATTAAAAATAAACTGCGTCCTCTGCCGGTCAGACATGTGCTTTTATACTTTTCACAAGGTTCCCGAAAAAAACTGGAAGGTTCCAGTATTTGCTTCTAGAGCTTTCCATAGGGGAAATTTCCCATACATTTCCTTTTCCAAAGCTTTCATTTTGACGTTTAGTATTGGAAGTTCGAAAGCTCACCAAAACTCTCCGAAGGTTGGTTTGTGTCCTGTCTAATTCGGAATTCAGTGTTTCTTTTATTCGATATTTGAGAGTGGTTATAGTACAAATGTGACAGTCGTTACACTGCCCCCTCCTTAAGATTGATCGTCCCGAGCAAATCTATCATATTCTTCACCATTATAACGGTGTAAACGGTCACTGTGAACTACTTTCATTTTGCCTCTAAGTCCTCTCTGAATGCGGTAGACGACATCGTTTATTCGTGTTACAACAGTATACGGGCCTTCCCAATTTTGTTGAAGTTTCGGTGAAAGTCCCTTCCGACGGTGGGGATTATAAAACCACACAAGTTCTCCCGCTTGGAATCCGTTCGTTGTTGCTTTTGTGTCGTATCGTGTTTTTATCCGATCACTTGTTAGTTTTCTATTTGCTCTTGTCCTTTTCCGAATGTCGCCCAGCCTTTCTTCTCTACTTTCACTATCGTTCAATTTCACGGGGCCAGTCTGTTGAATCTGCACTATTCTTTCCTTGTTCTTCCAAGCCTTTGGTGGAGTTTTGATTGTTAGGATACCGTCCATTGAAACTGTTGAGATGACGTTCTTGGCATCATACCCCTTTGGCAGCTGATATTTCAGCACAAACTGACGACTTATGTAACCATAATCATCTTCACGTTCGTCGTGCTTACCTTCCACCACCACGCAGCTAACATCCATGGACACTTGAAATCCGTGATTTCCAATTGTGTAGTTTTCTTTGGAATGTCGCTTGTCACCCTTTCCCTGATATGTATGGCATAGATACAATCCAAATCTGGAGTCATCCTTCCTTACTCCAATCGTCAGTGGAATCCGTTCTTAATCTCGGGGTGGCAACAACCCCCTTTTCTTCTTTACAAGTGCAATGCTTGTAGTTTGATTTCCATGGTCTTCTAGGTGGCAATCTACACTGGCGTTGGAGATGTCCGGTCTTGTAGGTGCCAGTCTGCAATGGCGTTGAAGGTGCCCGATCTTGTTCAATACCCAACATTCAGGTCTTCTAGGTAGGAATTTACACTGGCGTTGGAGATGTCCGGTCTTGTTACAATTCCAGCATCGAGTAGGTTCATTTCGCTGGTTCCTTTGCAACGCTGTTCTCCAGCATGAACACTCCTCAATTTCTAGCTCTCTTTTTCGATGAACTCCTTGAGAAGCCTGTTCTGCTGCTTCCATAGTCAGGGCGAACGCTAATGCCTCAGGAAGTGTGCGTTTTCCAGCAGTTTGAATTGCTCGCTGGAAGTTGATATCAGATACAGCATGGAAAAAGGCTTCTGTTGCGAATTGGTTGATGATTTCATCCCCTGCAGCCGGATATGCCAGATGTGCCAACCGTTCGATGTCTGCTTGGAGCTGTTGTGGAGTTTCTCCTCTTTTCTGGACTCTAGTATTGAGTTGAAAGCGGAAGACTTCTTGCATATGGCCATCTCCAAAGTGTTTGTCAATGGCCTGAACAAGAGCACTGAAGTTGCCATTTTTATCTGCTGGTATGGTTTGTAGCAGTTCAGCAGCAGTTCCTCTAAGGGCAAGCGTCAGAGCTATATATTTGTCTTCCTCGTCCCAGCCATTTGTTGCCGCAGCTGCCTCAAACTGCTTCTTATAGATTGACCAAGAAGTTTGTCCATCGAAGGTTGGTGGATACATTTCCTTTCTTTTTGGATAGTCGCCAGAACTTTCTCGAACCTTCATTTTCCTTACCTTATCCAATTCCTTTGTAATGCATTCGATTTTATCTTCGACCTTTTCGAACTTTGCTTCTACTGTCGACAATTGCTTATCGACAATCAAAAATTGTTTATCGACACGCTCGTCAAGGGCAGTAATTCTGTTGTCAAAAGCTTCTAACTTACCTTCGTGCAGGCTTGTCTGTTCTTAGAATTGAGAAGTTTTTTCTCTTGATTTTCGAGCAGACTCTTTTGTTCACTGTGTTGTTGTTCTAAAAGATTCTTTTGTTCTTGGCTTTGTTGTTCTAGAAGATCCTTTTGTTCTTGGCTTTGTTGATCAAATCATTCGAGCAGATTCTTTTGTTCATTGCGTTGTTCTTCAAATTTGGCGAGTAGCTGAGACAGCATGCTGCTCATGTTCGATGGTCTTGCTTGTTCTTGCTCTTCTTCCATTTCAATGTCGAATATCAAAGTGTCTGGGTTTTCTCCACGTCTTCTTATACCCTCTTGCAGACAAATTATAAGATCATTCTTTGTTCCAGCAGTGGACAGCACTGGTTTGCTTTAGTTTGTTGTATAGTCAAACCGCTTGTGAATTTTTATATTTATTACACGTATTTCTCTAACAATAAATATTATCCTTGACTTTATTCGAAGAATTAATGATTACTTCACTTAAATTTACCATTTCCTTCTGCCTAATTTGTGTTTAGTTGTGATAAAATTATAATTTAATTTACATAGTGCTCGGTAAGAGTGTTTTTTTTTTTCTGTAATTTATAATTTGTGTTCCTGTATTCGAGTGAGCTAAATGTTTTTTTTTTCTGTGCATGTCCATGTGTTTGTGTCCAATTGAGCTTGTTGTGTCTTTCAAATAATATTTCTCCTACTTTTTTCCCTTAACTAGCAAGTTGACAGTTTTTGTCTCTTTCTGTTTAATTTCTTTATAAACTTTAATCCTATCCTTGTTCACGTTTTAATTTTTATTTCAAGTCTTGCTTAATTTCATAATTTTCATTCAAGCCGATGGTGTGGATGGTAATCAAACAGCTCTCAGATCTTCGCAGTATAGGTTCGAGTCCTAATAAATTCCAATATATATATTTTTTTTTTTTTAATTAAATTTAGTTATTTTAATTGGTTATTTTAAATAAATTGAAAGTAAAGATTTTGTTTTCTCTTGATATTTTGGAAATTTTCTTTATTTTCTAAAAGTTAAAAGTTTTTTTTTTTTAAATGGTCTGTTTTGCAAAGAATTGTACAGAGGGCTCAAATTCTTCCCCACTCTTTGCCTGTTTTGGTCCTTGTGGGTATCTTTACCATGCCAAATGCATCGGTTCAACCAATGCGTTTATTGAGAAAGTAACCAATTCTAAATTTGCGTATTGGTATTGTACCGATTGCCGCAAACTCTCCTTGTCCCAACTAGCTTTCAAAATGTCTAATTTTAAAGCGGACATTTTGAAACTGTCCAAGGGATTTGAAGAACTGCTAGGTAGTTTTAATGATACGGTCACAAGATTTAGTTCGTTAACACTCCCAAATGATCCGGTAGACATCGGAACCTCTACTGATGACCTAATTCAGGACCCTCTTCCTCTCCTAATCGTGTCCACGAATGATTATTTGCTTGCGCAATCCTCAAGCTGTGGACAGGAAAACGTTATTGTTGCCAAAAAAAATAACAAAAGAGGACGAGATAATGCACTAATTGTTAAGAATTCTGGCCCACCTCCTAAAAGAACAAATCTTTGTCCCCAAATGGCTTTAGAATTAACTTCTTCAGTTCAGGTTTGGAATGAAAGCTTAGAGACGGTTCCATGCACTGTTCCTATTGTAGAATGTGCTTCTGTCCCTAACATAATTATCGATTCAAGACCTATCAAAGCCGTTTCTAAGCCAAAGTCGATCTTTATCTCTCGCCTTGAACCAGAAATTGATGCCGTTGACATTGTTTCCCACTTATTATCTAATAATTGTATCCCTACGAAAACATCTGTTAAATGTACAAAAATTAGTAGGGTAAATAGTTTTGTTTCATCTTTTAAAATAGTCACAAATTCTTCATACTTTGATTCTATTTGCGATTCAAGTAATTGGCCTCCAGAAGCTCTTATTAAAGAATTTTCAACAAGGAAAAATAGGTTTTCGCGTAACTTACCCAAAAATCCATTCCCAAAAAACTAAATAGGATTACCCTCTTCTATCAAAATGTTAGAGGGCTTCGCACTAAAACTGCTGATCTCTACATCAACTCACAAGGATTTTCACATGACATCTTTCTTTTGACAGAAACCTGGCTTAATTCAAGCTTTTTGGACACAGAACTTTTTAATGAAGAGTTTTTAGTTTATAGAAAAGATCGTCATGTTGACAAACCAAAAGAAGTGGGTGGTGGTGTTTTGATTGCAGTTCGAAATAAATGTATGTCTTCACTTATTGTATTCCCTTTTAAACTATCAATTGAACTAATCTGTATAAAGTTAGCCGTAGAGTCAAAATTTATTTATATATTAAATGCATACATTCCTCCGAAAAGCTCGGACTCAGTTTTTGTGGACCTCTCTAGAGCTCTAGATTTTATTATTGAACTGTCTTGCTCCAACAGCAACATTCTACTTCTCGGAGATTTTAATTTACCTTCTATTGAGTGGGTTCCTTCTGAAGATGAATGTTTTCAGGAGGCAGCTTTAACTTCTTCACAAACTGAGCTTCGGCTTTTAGATAGAATTATTGCAACGGACTTACAGCAAGTAAGCTGTATTAAAAATTCAAAAAATCGAGTACTCGATTTAGTATTTTTATCTGACGCTATTAGTACTCTTGTTCTAGAATCTAGTTCTGGAATGACTAATATAGATAGTTATCATCCTCCTTTGGATATATTTCTTGACTTAAGTAGTGATATTTTAGAAAATAGCAACACTTATGATCGCTCATATACGTTTGACTTTAGAAGGGCAAACTTTCAGTTACTCGCAGAAGAATTAGCTAGATCACGTATCGATGGTATATCTGTATCTAGTAATATTGACGAAGCAGTTAATAGCTTTAACAGCATACTTAAAAATTGCATAAATAATACTATCCCTAAAAAAATAATAAAAAATACGAACTTTTGTCATGCATGGTATACGAAAGAGTTGAGGTCACTACGAAATAGAAGAAATAAAGCATGGAAAATATATTTAAAGACCCTATCTTCAATTGACTACAACTCTTACATTACCCTTTTCGAAGAATTTAAATCTCTTTCAAAGTCGCTTTACACGAAATGGGAAGATCTCTTAAAGAAAACCCTAAAGCATTTTAGAAGTTTGTCAATTCGAAGAAAAATTCGGATGGTTACCCCGCAAATTTCAAATATGAGAATTGTGTATTGAAAGAAACTATTGATATATGCAACGCCTTCGCAAACAATTTTCGTAACTCTTTTGTGGATACAGCCCTTGATATTGATGAAGATTATTTCAGAAATTTACATTCTTATGCGCAAACGAGTTGTAACAATTTCGCTGTGCAGCAGAGTACTGTTTTAGACCTTCTCTCATCGTTAAATGATGATTTCTCATCTGGACCAGATGGAATTCCCCCAATATTATTGAAACAGTGTAGACATATACTGGCTGAGCCTCTTCAATTTTTATTTGAGTTTTCTATTAAATCAGGGAAATTTTCCTGTTTATGGAAAACTTCATTTCTAACTCCAGTTTTTAAAAAAGGTGATAAAACTGATATTTCGAACTATAGACCTATATCCAAACTGTCATGTATTCCAAAGCTATTTGAACAAGTTGTGTGTGAGACCTTAGCATTTCATACGAAGAATATAATATGTGAACAACAGCATGGATTTGTGAGAAGAAAATCAACAGTAACAAACCTCCTTACATTCTTGCACAAATGCTCTAACGCGTTAGAAAATGGAAGTGAAATGGATTGTATATATACTGATTTCTCCAAAGCATTCGACCAACTTAGTCACAACATTATTATATTCAAACTAAAATCCTTAGGATTTCCAACATTTTTTATCACCTGGATAAAATCATACCTTGAAAACAGATCTTACCAGGTAAAATTTAGAAACTGTTTTTCTAACTCATTCAAGGCTCACTCCGGTGTGCCCCAGGGAAGTCATCTAGGACCATTTCTATTTATTCTTGCTATTAATGATGTTGTCTCTTGCATACGTTTCAGTGATATTCTTATATTCGCTGATGATATGAAGATTTTTAAAACAATAAAGGCTAACAACGACCGCATTCTTTTGCAAGCCGATATAGACAGTTTCGCTACTTGGTGTGTTAAAAACGGTCTTTCCCTTAACCCTGCCAAATGCCAAACAATTACTTTCTCAAGAAAGCGACTTGAAAATGCTTTTAATTATTCTATTTCACAACACAAACTCTGTCGAGTCTTTAGTTTCAAGGACTTGGGTGTTAACTTTAGCTCAGGTTTAGAATTTACTGAACACATTAACTTCATTGTTAACAAAGCAAGCTCTATGCTTGGGTTTATAAAACGTTTGGCAAAGGAATTTGACGATCCGTACGTTACTCTTTCCTTATACAACTGTTATGTACGTCCTCATCTAGAGTACGCCTCTCAAGTATGGTCTCCCTTTTATGAAATTCATAAAAATCGTATTGAATCAATTCAACGTAAATTCATTCGCTTTGCTCTGAAAGGTCTTCCTTGGGCTGATCCATTCAACCTTCCACCATATGAACATAGGATCCAGCTACTGCAGATCCACACCTTATATCAAAGGCGGGTGAATAATGATCTAATATTTCTTCACCAACTTATAAATGGTCAAATTGATGCTCCTGATTTGTTAGCAAATATTGGCATAAATTACCGCGGAGGATCTCACCATCTGCGAAGATTTGAACTTTTACATGTAAATTTCCATAGAACTAATTACGGTATACATGAGCCTCTTAACCGTATGTGCAAGATCTTTAATTTAAATGGCTCCTCTGTTGATTTTAACATTAGCAAGATGGGATTAAAAAAATCGTTCCGAACCAGTGCTCCACTTTCGTGATTGTTTTTTAACTTTTTAATTATATTTAATTTAAATGTTTTATACTGTATGTTTATTGTTTATTTGTTTAAATTAGTAATTGTATTATGTAGTTTATTCTCATGCATGTGTTAGCTCGCATTATTTTACTAACCACTAACACATGCACTTATGATGAGCCTCTGATTGTAGGTTTGCAGCTTGCTCTAAGCTCACTACAACAAAGAATCTGAAGTGTAAAAAAGGAAGACCTCGCTTGTTCAGTTCTGCCTTAAGCTCAACTAAGTTTAAGTCATTCAGAGTTTTACCCATTGTCTTTTCTTATTTCACTTTTACAGTCACGTTCACTTTTTGTAATTATTGTCCGTTAAGGCACAAATAAATTATCTAAACACAATTAAATTTAGTTTCATCCCACTTCTGACACCAATGTAATATTTTCTCAGGTTCGTTAATAAAACTTAATTCACTTTATTTCAATTCTCGACTTATTTACTTTACAAAATAAAACACTTTACTTTTACAACCACAAAGCAATTTATTGTTCACCACTGAAATCAATTCACTTGACTTTTATTATAACAAACTTCACTCATTCACGATTAAAAATAAACTGCGTCCTCTGCCGGTCTCTTATACTTTTCACAAGGTTCCCGAAAAAAGCTGGAAGGTTCCAGTATTTGCTTCTGGAGCTTTCCATAGGGAAAAATTCCCATACATTTCCTTTTCCAAAGCTTTCATTTTGACGTTTAGTATTGGAAGTTCGAAAGCTCACCAAAACTCTCCGAAGGTTGGTTTGTGTCCTGTCTAATTCGAAATTCAGTGTTTCTTTTATTCGATGTTCGAGAGTGGTTATAGTTCATTCCAGAGTCGTTATAGTACAAATGTGACAGTCGTTACAGTAGTATTTGTTGCAGTCATCACATTTTATTTTGTTACGCCCGTGCTTGTTTTTAGGTCATATTTTGTTTTAGGTTGAAGGAGTTTAGTTAGATGGTTGTTAGTTTTAAATGATATTATTATATTTTGTTTTTTGAATATGTTTGCTAAAATGTTTGGCATTAAGTTGGTGTATTGTGTTGAAATATATTTTGTCGGTTCTGATGATGAGGTGTTGTTATTGTTGTTGGATTTGTTAATGTTTTTTATTTTCTTTAATCTCTTTTTCTTTTTCTTAATTAGTTTGTCTATCATTTCTATTTTATAGCCATTCTTTCTTGCTATATGTTTTATTGTGTTTTCTTCTTCTTTATAGTTCGTTTCGTTCATGGGTATAGTTAGTAGTCTGTCGATAAGTGCATTATATGCTGCCTTTTTTTGTGTTTGTGGATGGTGAGAGTCTTTATGGATCGTGATGTCTGTTGTGGTCGGTTTTCTGTATACTTTGTATTTAAGTTTGGTGTTGGTCTTTTTTATGCTTAGGTCGAGGAAGTTAATTTCGTTATTAATTTTCATTTCGGAAGTGAATTGTATATGTTTGCTTATGTTGTTTAAATATTTCTTAAGATTATCTGTTTGTCTTGTTGTTCCGTCGAAGATAACAAATGTGTCGTCGACATATCTGGAGTATGTAATTATATTCCTATTCAGAGGATTGAGTCTGGATAATATGTATTTATTTTCGAAGTTGTTTAGGTACAATTCTGCGATTAGACCGCTTAATGGTGAACCCATTGCTAGGCCATCGTTTTGGGTGTAAAATGTATTATTGAACGTGAAGTAATTTTGTTTAAGGATTATTTGTAGTAGTGTAATCAATTCTTCTATTTGATTTTTGTTAATTTTTGCTGTTGATTCTAGGTTTTCTTTGATTAGTGTTATTGTTTCATGTATAGGTATATTAATATACATATTTGTTATGTCAAACGAAATCATTTTGTAGTTGGGAGATATGCGTATGTTTTTTAGTTTGTCTATTAATTTGCTATAGTTATTAATGATGTGGTTATTTTTTATATTGGAATTGATTTTTATTAATTTTTGTAAAGTTTTAACTATTTTGTAAGTTGGTGCTGTTGTGTAGTTGATGAGTGGTCTAATAGGTGTTCCTTCTTTATGGATTTTCGGTAATCCTGTGAATTGTGGAGCTTTGGCATTTGGTTGTTTTAATTTATATTTATTTGAATTTGTAAAAAGGTTGTTGCATTTGTTAATGGCGTTGTTGATTTCTTTTATGTAATTTTTTGTAGGATCTTTAGGTAATTCTTTAATGTTGTTATCTTTTATGAAGCTGTAAGTTTTATCAATATATTCTTGTTTGTCTATTATTACGACTGTGTTGCCTTTGTCTGCTTTCGTAATGAAAGCGTTGTTATTTTCTAGTTTTTGTCTTAAGTTATTTATGTTTTTCATATTCTTTTTGTAATTTATTGGAAGTGCATTTAAATTTGAGGTATTTTTAAGGATGTTCTTTAGTTTTTTGTTAACGTCAACTTTAAATTCGTTTTGTATTAATTGTGTGGGAAGTGATTTTATAGCAGCTTCTGCGTTAGTTATTTCGCGAATAAGGTTGTCTGTATTGTTTTTGGTTACTTGCTTATATAACATTAGTTTGTTCTGGATAGATAGGTCAGAGTTTTTTCCTAGTAACCAGTACATTTTTCTGTACTTCAAGTTTAGTTTGCTTTTTTCTTTTTAATGTGCTCTTTCCATTTAAGCTTTGCATCCAAAGTCATTCCAAGGTATTTGGCAGTATTGGAGTAAGGAACTGTTGTACTGCTTATAAGAATTGGAACATCGTTTATTTTTTTGTTTGTAAAGTTTATATGCGTCGATTTTGTTTCATTTAGTTTGATTCGCCATTTTTGAGTCCAATCACTAACTTTATTGACTGCATTTTGCAGTTTTTGTGAAGCCTTAGTAACGGATTTATCTGGCACCAATATTGCAGTATCATCAGCAAAGGTGGCCATGATAGCGTTGATGTCCACTGGAATATCCCTTGTATATAACAGATACAGGGTTGGTCCTAGGACACTTCCTTGTGGTACACCGGCTTCAATTTTCTTTAGTTCCGAGTAATTATGGTCGTACCGTACTCTAAAGAGTCGGTTCGTAACGTAGGATTTCAGTATTTCGTAGTACTGCCTGGGAAGATCCCTTTGCAGTTTGTACTCAAGTCCCAAGTGCCAAACCTTGTCAAAGGCTTGAGCAACATCTAAGAATATAGCCGAGCATACTTGTTGTTCTTCAAGTGCCTTTTCCACGACATCCGTAATCCGATGCACTTGGTCTATCGTGGAATGTTTATTTCTAAATCCAAACTGATGGCTCGGAATTAGTCTTCTTTCTTCTATTATTTTGCTTAGTCTTTTCAGGAGCAGTTTTTCTAAAACTTTTGCCATGATTGGTATAAGCGATATAGGTCTGTAAGATGTTACTTCTGTTGGTGGCTTACCTTGTTTAGGTATAACAATGACTTCTGCAATTTTCCAATGATGTGGCACATATCTTAGTTTAAGGCATACATTTATTATAAATTGAAGTTTTTTGAAGGCTATAGAAGACATTTCTCTTTGGGTTTCCGATACATTTACCATCTTGAGATTTTACTGGCGGGTTTTGTGCCTGTGGTCTTTTTTGGCGCTAAGCTGCTTTCCATAAGGAGTATTCCGTAGAAGCATCCGCCGTCAGACTATTCAGGAATCGACTAAGTGAATCACTTTTAAATTCACAGATTCTTTTCTTTAGTTCATTGTTAAGACGGTTAAAAACTGCCTTATCACCTGGAAATCTCATAGCTTGCCATTTTCTTCGAGTTCTTCTTTTCTCCAAGATCAGCTCCTTTATTTCGACAGGATATTTTATTTCTTTTTCTCTTGAGTTCGAAACTGTTGGGTTGGAGTACTTTCTTCTGCAGCCTGTTGCATATCAGCAATAAATTGTTCTACTTCATGATCAATCTGTTCAATTGTTTGCATAGGGGATCTTAGGTTTATAAAACTTTCAAGTTTATCTCTGAATTCGTTCTAGTGCGTTCTTTTATTCACGAGCTTAGGATTACTTTTTTCTATTATTTCTGCTTCGCTCAGTGATAATATTACTGAAGTATGATCTGATGATAAACCGTAATTACCTTCGACATTTATATGGTTTCGTTTAATACCTTTTACTATGAAATATGCATTTTCGCCCTGCTTTTTATAGCCGTACACCTTTCGTTGTTATGAGCCTAGATCCCCATTGGGTGTGTTTAGCATTGAAGTCGCCACCAACAAGGAAGATATGTCTAGCAAGTTTAGGAGTTCTGCATAGTCTTCTTCAGTTGGAGAACGCCTCGGAGGGCAGTATATAGCTGTTATCTTAAACTCTTTTTTTTTATACCAATACTAATAGTTGTTACTTGCATGTTTTCATTAGTAAACTTAGGCTCTTCATAGTGTGTTAAGCACTTTTTTATTAGTATTGCTGATCCTCCCCTAGCTTTGTCAGCTGGGTGCGGAGCGTGATAACACGTATAGTTAGGTCATTTATTATCAAGATTGTTCTATAGCGAGGTGAGTTTCGGACACCAAACAAATGTCTTTATGCTCTATGCCTAAAAAAATGTTTAGTTCTGATACATGTTGTAAAAGACCGTTTGCATTTCATGTTGGGATTTTGAGTGTTCTGTCCATCATTGTTTTTTAAGAGCGACTTCTTCGCTTAGCTGTTTTATGTTTAAATCTTGTTTGTCAATCCTTTTTAGGATAAGTTCAAGTATTTCTTTAATAGATGTTTCATCTGGGAATAGGATTTATTTTCATGACTTTTGCTTAGTGCAATTGCTTTTGGCGGTTGGTTTTTAGTTTTGTTTTCAACGGCTTCCTTTTTTGATTTCAACTATTGCTTTTGTGTTTGTTTGGTTTCTTAGCTTGTTCTCAGTTTTGTTTTTTTCTTTTTGTGCCTTTTAATTTTTTGGCAACCAGACATCCTCTGTATTTTGCAAGATGGTTGCCTTGACAGTTAACACATTTCGCTTTCTGTTCTCTGCCCATGGGACAGTTTTTAGTTGCATGTTTGCCTTCGCATTTAACACAAGTAAACTCCCGATTGCAGTATTTTTGTGTATGCCCAATGGATTGACAGCGTTTACATTGCGGAACAATTTTTGACTTTCGCAGTGGTTCAATTTTGACAACTATGCCCATAATTGATTTTATACTGTAAATCTTATCGAGACTTTCTTTATTTTCAAAGGTGAGCATAAACAAAGGAAGAGATCTAGAGATCTCCTTGTTGTCGTTGATACCCCAGTGGAGTCTTTGATTATCTCATTTTTAAAAAGATTATTCGCATCGAGAGCTTGGAAACCTTTTTGAATAAGGTCTCCGACAATATCTTTGGCAACACATGAAGAGTGGAGGCCTCTTGCTACTACCTTAATCGACCTTGTAGCTTTATTTTCGTACGAGTGCCACTGAATTTTCTTTTTGTTCAATTCTTCAGTGATAGATCTATACGCATCGGCGTCTTCAACAATGACTTTCCAATTGTCTTTATTGTATGATGTATATTTACATGCCTTATTAGTGCATTTTTCTACTATTATCTTAAGCTCACCAAACATTGTCAATCCGGAAATCATGATTGGAGGTGGTGCAGTTTGCTTAGTACCTTTAGCAAAAGACTTCTTTTGGGATACATCTTTTATTTCATTGTTTGCTGTTTTCACTGTTGCAGGAATATCCGCTTTTGAAGCTACCTGCTTAATTTTTTGAACAGTCTCTGGGCTACCCTCTGCTTTCCGTTTCTTGGATTTACGCTTATTTCTGTTAACATCTGTTTCAAAGAGAAGCTCTTCCTCATCAGTATGAAACTCAATGGTTTTTGGTGGGCTTTTCACTACAAGTATTTTTGGACTAGTCTTGATGTCATTATTTGAAGTTTTCTTGTCTAGCAAGCTGACTTTTTCTTCAAGTCTCTTAGCTTGTTGCTGAAGACTTTCAACGAGGACTTCAAGTTTTTTTCTGGCTATTATTTCTTTTTGCCATTCCTCGAAATAATTTTCGGATTCAACTTGGTGGATCTCGTTGCTTTTGTTGGACCACTGCGGATCTTTTATTTCGATATTTTCATAGATTTTGGTTCCTTTTTCGTTAATGACTTCGTTGTCATTTGATTTTTCGGTAAGGGTTTTCGATGGAGTGACCCTTGAGAATAGTTTTGGTGGAGTCCTCAGTGTTTTAGAACTCCGTCTACTTCCTGTTAGCAATAATTGGTCCTCCCCAGAATCCGTAGGACCGATCTCCGAAGAGAGTGGATTTACCAGTTTATCTGGATTGCCACCTGGGGTATAATATCTATTTGTTTTATTCATTGCCATATTTTTAATTTTTTTGTAACTTTTGTTTGTTACCCATAAATAGCTTCGTTACTTATTCTATTCAAGGTCTTGAATACAGCCGCCCCTATGAGATCAGACGCTAACCAATGAGCCGCACATTATGCGTCAGACGCTCTTGGGTTTCTTGGGTGAACAGAAGTGAAAATTGAAAAGTATAAGACATTAATTAATTAATTAATTAAGGATTATAATTACAGGTTTAAAATTCACTTAAACCTAGAGTGAATAATATGACTGTAAGCATTTTGTAGAAACTAAAAATATTTTGTTAAATTGATTTATAGACAAAGAGCTGGCAGCATATTTTTGGATTGAACACATAACCAAAAAATGATTATGATGGTCCGTAGGTGCATGACATCAAACTCAAAAGTCTGGCAGGATTTTTTGGAATGTGGAATGTGTTCAACCCAAAAATATGCTGCCAGCGTTAGACTGTTTCACATTCTCTGATAAGTTTCAATTAAGCTTTTTTGAACTTATTCGTTAATTAACAAACAGATTTACGTTTCACAATATCTGAATATGTTTAACAGGTAATCAATCTTCTGGGCACTCGTTCCATAAAACAATTATAATCCGACGATAGTTTTGATGAAAGACTTACATTCTATATAGTTGAAAATGACTATGGTTTAGGCGATATCGTTTTGAAAACCAAATATTTGCTTCACGTAAGTCGATAATCATCACAACAATAGCGTTGAGACGAGAGCTCACTTAATACTTTGTTCATGATTGTAAATGACTGCAGTTTGACATCATCGTTGGCAAATTATGTCATGTCGCTTCATTTTTCTCTTACCACTACTTCTATCTTTTGAACAATATTCAACTCAAATTATAGGAGCTAAGATCAAGTAAATAAATAATAACTTTTGCAGCAATATTACCTACAGATATAACGAAAATTAATAAAAAAAACAACTCACACGCACGTGAACTCTCAAATCTCATGGCCATACCAAATGCTCTCTAATTGCATTCTGAAAAAAACTATAGACGAGACGATGGTGGTTGAGTTACGTGAAGCAAATCATTGACGATCACGTTTACGATTATCGTATTTACAAATATCCATGCCGATGAGTCCATTCGCAATATTATACTTCCCTGGAGTTGAGAAGATTCGTGCTGGATTCGTTTTCGCGTTTTTTCAATTAGTGAACTCATGGAATGAACTACAGTAACTCACATTTTCGATCGAATGTGGGTGCAGAAATATTTTACACATGATTTGCTAGAGGTAAACAAGCTTAATGATTTACCAATGAGAATTACAGCTAATCGTAAATACCGTTACCAAATACAAGGTCATTGAGGAATAGGTACTGTTGTGAAATTATTTAACGCGAATGTTTTACTTTATGATGGCGGAACTACAATCCGCGATCTCAATGGATTTATATTAATCCAAATAAACGAAACAATTGATAAAACAATTAAAACCACCGATCTGCGTGCGCCGCAGAAACAACGAAAACGATGACGAACTGTCAACCGATGGGTGCGTTTAATAATTCGCACAACTGACAACACATAGAGTGCTGCCACCCAGTAGCTCAGCAATGGGGTGGGTTCAATAATAAAAATGATTTTATTAATCGGATACGATTAATAAAATGAACTAAAAAGAAAATTGATAAAATGTTAAGTATAAGTACAGGGTGTACTTGTACTTAAAGTGGGCGCCAGGAATTCTTTTACGAACTAAGAATTAGTGAATTCCAAAACTAATTTTAAATGACCAAAGCAAATAAACGAAAGCAAGTAAAAGAACTAAAAATAAAACACAAGTTTTTATATGCCCAGATGGGGACTTCAACTGTTTTTTATTTGGGAAACCTTTGAGCCGAAACCCAGGGAATAAAACCCAAAATTTTTTCGAAAATATATATTTTTACAGGATTTTTAAAGAGGCTTACGGAGAAACGTAAAGCCACCAGCAAACACAAAGAAATTGGGCCGTTAACAAAAAAAATACCGTGTCCCACAAATAACTTGGACAAAATTCAAATTAAGCAAAAAGAAACGATAAAAAAAAAGAAAACTATAGGAATCGACCACTGATCTCTATATACACTGGATAGTGTATTCCTTATAATGTATAACAGTTTTTTTGCTTCCATTTGAAGATGACAATTAGGTGGTCGGCTTCATAATTTGACGTCTACATTAACACAAAAAAAAAAAAAGATGGGATATGGGAACCATCGACTTCGTTCATTATTTCATTTTGCAAACAAGTTGAACAAAACAGCTGATAAGTGTGATGAGGAGAATGCGATTATATAGTCTGTGTTTTTTTACGATTTTACCTCCTTGTCACACTCTTTACATTTGTAATTCCGTTTCATTTAACCATTTGTGAACGAAATAAAATTACAAACACAACAATATTAGCAAAGAGATTTGGGGGGGAGCAACGAACGAAAATTTGACGTCTTCATAGTGGATTATTTTGTATAATAATTGCTATACAGTCATATTGTTATACAAAAAAGTGGTCAGCTTCATAATATAACAATTCTTTAAATGGAAGCATTTTTCTTGTGTCGATGCGCTATCCAGTGTATTATAGAGATCAGTGGAATCGACACACAAAGGATTAAATCAACAAGAACCACTCTACTTATCTTTTTTTTTGTCTGCGGATCACCTATCCGCCTCCTTTCTTCTATCACCTCGATTTCCTTTTTTTCCTGAAACTGCTTCGCACCTCGAAATACTAATTTTTCCTTCTTTAAAATTTCCTCGACAACTTTTTCCACTTTTCTACAAAAATTACTTTTCCTCGATTTTTTTTCCTTCTTTTAAATTCTCCTCGACTTGAAACTCAAAAATAATCTTTTCGCTTGAATAGTTCTCCAGAGAGTGAACTTTCCATGCTAAATCTATTGTCTACCTCGGCCATTCCAGTCTCTCACACATTCATACAACCAGCCAATCGTTTTCGAGATCTTCAGTCATGGGATCACGGCTTCCTGGAAAGCTACGTGCTCTCCTCGAAAACCTCCGTTCCTCCGTTGTCGAATCTCATCGAAACTTTACTCTCACACACACATTCAATGATTCAGCAAGTTGTTGGATGTCTTTCCAAAACTTGCCGAATCCAAATGGCCGAGTTCAGAACCCTTTCAACTAAATATTTCGAGAAAACTTTAAAAGAACTAAAATCGAGAAAAAGTTTCTTCTAGGCATTCTCCTTGTTACTCTAAAACAATCGCGAGTGATTCGAAACGCGAAGCAATCTTTCTAAAACCAATCCCTCGAGGTGAGAGAGGACTACATCTTTTTAAATGCTGAGATATACTCAGTTCTTTTCGCGTGTCAATTCCTATAGTTCTATTTTCTTACTATTTAAAAGAAGTTAAGTTTAAGAATTATAAATCACGTTAACAACCCATTTTTCTGACAACAATGTAAAACTACGTTACGTTACGTTAAATATATAATAGTGTTGGTTATTTAGAAAAAAGTAAGAATCCGCCTGACTCGCTTACTTCTTCAGCTCATCCGCTGGTACCTCGACAAGAGATCGCCCGTCTTCTTGGTAATTTAAGTTCGTGGATTTTGGAACCAACTGTTCCACTCAAATCGCAAATCGATCGAAACCTGTTTTTGTTACTTTTCCAAAATACTTTAAGAGTAGGTCTCTGGCTGATGGACGCCAGGTATCTACTGACTCTACAAGTATTTTGGAGCCGCAACGGAAATGGAAAGGCTAAAAATGGATAATGATAAAGAATAGGCAGGTGCAACTTGTTGCGGTAAATTTTACCGCAACAGTACATTCGATCAGTTTTGTGAGTTCCTTATTGCAGTGAAGTTGTACAAAGCAAATCTCTAATTAATAAAAAAAAAATTGTGAAACTGATAAAAAATTAAAGGTAAGTAAGTAAGCTGTAGTATTTTTGTCCCTTGTTCATTCTTCCTTTGGATCTTTTTTGAAATATTTATTTTTTTTATAAAAAATAAAAAAGGTTAAAAAATGAAAGAAGTAAGCCGGTTTTTAAAGGAAAGTATAAAAAAAACTATTGGAGTAACATCATACGCATAGAAAAATATCGAATAAACTAAAATGTTCACTTAATACTTTGTTCATGATTGTAAATGACTTTAAATGACTGAATAGCCACTGTAGTTTGACATCATCGTTGGCAAATTATGTCATGTCGTTTCATTTCTCTCTCACCACTACTTCTATCTTTTGAACAATATTCAACTCAAATTATAGGAGCAAAAATCAAGTAAATAAATAATAACTTTTGCAGCAATATTACCTACAGATATAAAGAAAATCAAAAAAACAATTCAAACACACGTGAAATCTCAAATCTCATGGCCAAGCTTTGAACAGCGTTCATGTGCTGTTCAAAAGTTGGTTTTCTTCGACATGTCGTCGACAAGGCATGAATTTTTCTGCCTCCATGGGTTTTTTTCTTGACAGGTTCATAGTCCGAGCATGGCTCATGTCTAGTGGAGCCGGCATGTAATACGCGGAATTTGGCGAGTTTAAGTTATCCGTACGTTATTACACGTCAAGCGCATGCGCTCAATTTCTTTTGCTCTGCAAATGCTTTGAAAAAATCTGATTTCTGTATATTCATTTTAAATTTGTTTATGCTGTGTAGCTGTCGCTTTCTTTATCTGTCCGATTTGGGCTTGTTCAACCCAAATTTGCTTACGTTACCTTGCTTAGAAGATCTGTTTAATGCGTTTAAAATTAAGAAATAGTAAGACAAGGGTTCGAAGTAAAACAACTACGTTAACTAGAGCCGGTTCTTTTCCTTAAACGAGCAATGTTTAAAATTTTGCGTCAGTGAGTTTTATAAACGAACCTAAGATAACATTAAAATATGTTCGGTTCTCTGAAGAAACTCCAGACTAACCAAAGTCCAACTTCTCAAAAACAATAGTCACAGACACAAAAGAACTTCAAACCAATTCAAATATTTATTAAGGGTATACTTTTTGTTCTATTTCGATTTTTGATAATACATATTTTTATTACATTTTTTTTTTAATTCTATGTCAATATTTTTATGTGATAAACATGAAATTCAAACTGATACTTATAACTATTTGTGAATGAACTGAATGTGAATTCTAATATTGAATGAAATGAAATAAAATAAAATGATCGTTACAATTTAAAATTTTTATTTTAAAATAAATGTTGCTATCTGAATTTGATAATTAATTTTAAAATGATTAATGCACTTTTTCGTAATACAAATCTACTCCTTTTAAATCGAGTCTACTGTATTTAATTTTTATTTTTTGAAAAGAAAATTATCATTCATCAAAATTCAGTCCACTTTTTTTTCAATTCTATTCTTGCAGCTTACTGCTATTGGCTTGCTTTGATAATAATCGTGATATCATAATTATTTATATTATGCTATATTTAATATCTTCTATTTTGAAAATAGAAATAAAAATTGGAGTAGTCACATCTTTTGTAAGAAAATTGAATATACTGCCTTTTTTTTTTGAAGACCAACTTCGGAAAATTTTCCGATCAGTGGCAACTCTATGGCAAAAACAGACCACCACAATTTTCGACAGTAGTTGTAGCACTTCGGGTTCACAGAAATTTGTGTAGCAGGGATTTGCAAGTTTGCAAACGGGGGGAAAATTATTTGCTCTCTCATTACGCTCTCTTGACGCAACTTTTTTGAGTTAACAAACCGGAATGTGTGACAATTTCTGAGAATTACTGAATATTTGGAAGAAACTTCACGATAACAGACACAACTAAAATGGCAGACCAAGGCAAATCTTGAAATGTCCCGATGGCGTTCTTTTGGCCAAAGTCCATATGGACATGCAAAAAAACGTAGCTAATATCAGCTTTACTCTTCAAACAGTCCGTTTCTATCTTTATAACTTTGAATATATAAGGCAATTTAAACTAAGGGTTTGAAAAAACGAATGAATGGTAAAGAAAATTAATTTATCTTTCATTTTACTATTCATCATCATGATGCGATGAGCCGAAGAGATTCAAATTTGAAAATTCTCTGTTATAAATCTAAAATAATTTCGAAAAAGCCAATTTAATGTGAATTTTTATCAGTATTTTTCAAAAAAGCAGTTTAATGTTTATTTTCTAATATTACACTAAATGGTTACTTTATGAATTGTAAACAACATTACAAACACTTAAATAAATAATTATATTGAAACATAAGATATTTACAGCAGTTTATTTAATTTAAATTTATATATTATAAATAAATTACAATTGATAAAAAAAAAAAAATTTAATCACAATAAATTCTCAAAAGATTAAAATTAAAAAAATTAACACCCATATTATTCACTCCCTTAATCCGGTTTCAAATGTACACCTTGGTTAAAAGTGATTTAAGTCTTAAAAAAAGTTTAACCCAAGCGCATAGTATTCACTCGCTAAATCCGGTAGTAGACCCTATTTATTAAAATGTCTAATTATTTGAATATATTTCAATATATTTAAACAATTTTAACCCGGTTGTCATGCATTTTTAATCCACCGAGTTTAAAGCGCGTTTCGAGTGAACATAAGTGAAAATTGAAAAGTTTAAAAAATGTGGATTATAAGGACAGGTTTAAAATTCACTTAAACCTTACTTAAACCTAGAGTGAATAATATGACTGTAAGCATTTTGTAGACACTAAAAATATTTTGTTAAATTGATTTATAGACTAAGAGCTGGCAGCATATTTCTGGATTGAACACATAACCAAAAAATGATTATGAGGGTCCGTAGGTGCATGACATCAAACTCAAAAGTCTGGCAGGATTTTTTTGGCGCCCGTGGAATGTGTTCAACCCAAAAATATGCTGCCAGCGTTAGACTGTTTCACATTTCACGTTCTCTGATAAGTTTCAATTAAGCTTCTTTGAACTTATTCGTTAATTAACAAGCAGATTTACGTTTCACAATATCTGAATACGCCTAACTAGTAATTAATCTTCTGGGCACTCGTTCCATAAAACGATTATAATCCGACGATAGAGTTTTGATGAAAGACTTACATTCTATAAAATTAAAAATGACTATCGTTTAGGCGATATCGTTTTGAAAACCAAATATTTGCTTCACGTAAGTCGAATACTTTGTTCATGATTGTAAATGACTTTAAATGACTGAAAGCCACTGTAGTTAGACATCATCGTTGGCAAATCATGTCATGACGTTTCATTTCTCTCTCACCACTACTTCTATCTTTTGAGCAATATTCAACTCAAATTATAGGAGCAAAGATCAAGTAAATAAATAATAACTTTTGTAGCAATATTACCTACAGATATAACGAAAATAAAAAAAAACAACTCACACGCACGCGAAATCTCAAATCTCATGGCCAAGCTTTGAACAGCGTTCATGTGCTGTTTAAAAGTTGGGTTTCTTCGACATGTCGTCGACAAGGCATGAATTTTTCTGCCTCCATTGGTTTTTTTCTCGACAAGTTCATAGTCCGAGCATGACTCATGTCTAGTGGAGCCAGCATGTAATACGCGGAATTCGACGAGTTTAAGTTATCCGTACGTTATTACACGTCAAAAACTATTACACATTTCTTAATAAGAATTTCAAGTCAAAAAATTTATAAACGCTCATATGGGGGCATATCTTTTGTCTCTGTTTTTGTTGCACTAAAACCAAAAAATAACGTAGATTGTCATTTATCACAGCCAATTTAACATTTCATCCACAGTTTGAGAATACCAAGTGCTCTCTAATTGCATTCTGAAAAAAAAAAACTATAGACGAGACGATGGTGATTGAGTTACGTGAAGCAAATCATTGACGATCACGTTTACGATTATCGTATTTACAAATATCCATGCCGATGAGTCCATTCGCAATATTATACTTCCCTGGAGTTGAGAAGATTCGTGCTGGATTCGTTTTCGCGTTTTTTCAATTAGTGAACTCATGGAATGAACTACAGTAACTCACATTTTCGATCGAATGTGGGTGCAGAAATATTTTACACATGATTTGCTAGAGGTAAACAAGCTTAATGATTTACCAATGAGAATTACAGCTAATCGTAAATACCGTTACCAAATACAAGGTCATTGAGGAATAGGTACTGTTGTGAAATTATTTAACGCGAATGTTTTTCTTTATGATGGCGGAACTACAATCCGCGATCTCAATGGATTTATATTAATCCAAATAAACGAAACAATTGATAAAACAATTAAAACCACCGATCTGCGTGCGCCGCAGAAACAACGAAAACGATGACGAACTGTCAACCGATGGGTGCGTTTAATAATTCGCACAACTGACAACACATAGAGTGCTGCCACCCAGTAGCTCAGCAATGGGGTGGGTTCAATAATAAAAATGATTTTATTAATCGGATACGATTAATAAAATGAACTAAAAAGAAAATTGATAAAATGTTAAGTATAAGTACAGGGTGTACTTGTACTTAAAGTGGGCGCCAGGAATTCTTTTACGAACTAAGAATTAGTGAATTCCAAAACTAATTTTAAATGACCAAAGCAAATAAACGAAAGCAAGTAAAAGAACTAAAAATAAAACACAAGTTTTTATATGCCCAGATGGGGACTTCAACTGTTTTTTATTTGGGAAACCTTTGAGCCGAAACCCAGGGATTAAAACCCAAAATTTTTTCGAAAATATAGATTTTTTACAGGATTTTTAAAGAGGCTTACGGAGAAACGTAAAGCCACGAGCAAACACAAGGAAGGCCGTTAACAAAAAAAATACCGTGTCCCACAAATAACTTGGACAAAATTCAAATTAAGCAAAAAGAAACGATAAAAAAAAAGAAAACTATAGGAATCGACACACAAAGGATTAAATCAACAAGAACCACTCTACTTATCTTTTTTTCTGTCTGCGGATCACCTATCCGCATCCTTTCCTCTATCACCTCGATTTCCTCTTTTTCCTGAAACTGCTTCGCACCTCGAAACACTAATTTTTCCTTCTTTAAAATTTCCTCGACAACTTTTTCCACTTTTCTACAAAAATTACTTTTCCTCTATTTTTTTTCCTTCTTTTAAATTCTCCTCGACTTGAAACTCAAAAATAATCTTTTCGCTTGAATAGTTCTCCAGAGAGTGAACTTTCCATGCTAAATCTATTGTCTGCCTCGGCCATTCCAGTCTCTCACACATTCATACAACCAGCCAATCGTTTTCGAGATCTTCAGTCACGGGATCACGGCTTCCTGGAAAGCTACGTGCTCTCCTCGAAAAACTCCGTTCCTCCGTTGTCGAATCTCATCGAAACTTTACTCTCACACACACATTCAATGATTCAGCAAGTTGTTGGATGTCTTTCCAAAACTTGCCGAATCCAAATGGCCGAGTTCAGAACTCTTTCAACTAAATATTTCGAGAAAACTTTAAAAGAACTAAAATCGAGAAAAAGTTTCTTCTAGGCATTCTCCTAGTTACTCTAAAACAATCGCGAGCGATTCGAAACGCGAAGCAATCTTTCTAAAACCAATCCCTCGAGGTGAGAGAGGACTACATCTTTTTAAATGCTGAGATATACTCAGTTTTTTTCGCGTGTCAATTCCTATAGTTCTATTTTCTTACTATTTAAAAGAAGTTAAGTTTAAGAATTATAAATCACGTTAACAACCCATTTTTCTGACAACAATGTAAAACTACGTTACGTTACGTTAAATATATAATAGTGTTGGTTATTTAGAAAAAAGTAAGAATCCGCCTGACTCGCTTACTTCTTCAGCTCATCCGCTGGTACCTCGACAAGAGACCGCCCGTTTTCTTGGTAATTTAAGTTCGTGGATTTTGGAACCAACTGTTCCACTCAAATCGCAAATCGATCGAAACCTGTTTTTGTTACTTTTCCAAAATACTTTAAGAGTAGGTCTCTGGCTGATGGACGCCAGGTATCTACTGACTCTACAAGTATTTTGGAGCCGCAACGGAAATGGAAAGGCTAAAAATGGATAATGATAAAGAATAGGCAGGTGCAACTTGTTGCGGTAAATTTTACCGCAACAGTACATTCGATCAGTTTTGTGAGTTCCTTATTGCAGTGAAGTTGTACAAAGCAAATCTCTAATTAATAAAAAAAAAATTGTGAAACTGATAAAAAATTAAAGGTAAGTAAGTAAGCTGTAGTATTTTTGTCCCTTGTTCATTCTTCCTTTGGATCTTTTTTGAAATATTTATTTTTTTTATAAAAAATAAAAAAGGTTAAAAAATGAAAGAAGTAAGCCGGTTTTTAAAGGAAAGTATAAAAAAAACTATTGGAGTAACATCATACGCATAGAAAAATATCGAATAAACTAAAATGTTCACTTAATACTTTGTTCATGATTGTAAATGACTTTAAATGACTGAATAGCCACTGTAGTTTGACATCATCGTTGGCAAATTATGTCATGTCGTTTCATTTCTCTCTCACCACTACTTCTATCTTTTGAACAATATTCAACTCAAATTATAGGAGCAAAAATCAAGTAAATAAATAATAACTTTTGCAGCAATATTACCTACAGATATAAAGAAAATCAAAAAAACAATTCAAACACACGTGAAATCTCAAATCTCATGGCCAAGCTTTGAACAGCGTTCATGTGCTGTTCAAAAGTTGGTTTTCTTCGACATGTCGTCGACAAGGCATGAATTTTTCTGCCTCCATGGGTTTTTTTCTTGACAGGTTCATAGTCCGAGCATGGCTCATGTCTAGTGGAGCCGGCATGTAATACGCGGAATTTGGCGAGTTTAAGTTATCCGTACGTTATTACACGTCAAGCGCATGCGCTCAATTTCTTTTGCTCTGCAAATGCTTTGAAAAAATCTGATTTCTGTATATTCATTTTAAATTTGTTTATGCTGTGTAGCTGTCGCTTTCTTTATCTGTCCGATTTGGGCTTGTTCAACCCAAATTTGCTTACGTTACCTTGCTTAGAAGATCTGTTTAATGCGTTTAAAATTAAGAAATAGTAAGACAAGGGTTCGAAGTAAAACAACTACGTTAACTAGAGCCGGTTCTTTTCCTTAAACGAGCAATGTTTAAAATTTTGCGTCAGTGAGTTTTATAAACGAACCTAAGATAACATTAAAATATGTTCGGTTCTCTGAAGAAACTCCAGACTAACCAAAGTCCAACTTCTCAAAAACAATAGTCACAGACACAAAAGAACTTCAAACCAATTCAAATATTTATTAAGGGTATACTTTTTGTTCTATTTCGATTTTTGATAATACATATTTTTATTACATTTTTTTTTTAATTCTATGTCAATATTTTTATGTGATAAACATGAAATTCAAACTGATACTTATAACTATTTGTGAATGAACTGAATGTGAATTCTAATATTGAATGAAATGAAATAAAATAAAATGATCGTTACAATTTAAAATTTTTATTTTAAAATAAATGTTGCTATCTGAATTTGATAATTAATTTTAAAATGATTAATGCACTTTTTCGTAATACAAATCTACTCCTTTTAAATCGAGTCTACTGTATTTAATTTTTATTTTTTGAAAAGAAAATTATCATTCATCAAAATTCAGTCCACTTTTTTTTCAATTCTATTCTTGCAGCTTACTGCTATTGGCTTGCTTTGATAATAATCGTGATATCATAATTATTTATATTATGCTATATTTAATATCTTCTATTTTGAAAATAGAAATAAAAATTGGAATAGTCACATCTTTTGTAAGAAAATTGAATATACTGCCTTTTTTTTTTGAAGACCAACTTCGGAAAATTTTCCGATCAGTGGCAACTCTATGGCAAAAACAGACCACCACAATTTTCGACAGTAGTTGTAGCACTTCGGGTTCACAGAAATTTGTGTAGCAGGGATTTGCAAGTTTGCAAACGGGGGGAAAATTATTTGCTCTCTCATTACGCTCTCTTGACGCAACTTTTTTGAGTTAACAAACCGGAATGTGTGACAATTTCTGAGAATTACTGAATATTTGGAAGAAACTTCACGATAACAGACACAACTAAAATGGCAGACCAAGGCAAATCTTGAAATGTCCCGATGGCGTTCTTTTGGCCAAAGTCCATATGGACATGCAAAAAAACGTAGCTAATATCAGCTTTACTCTTCAAACAGTCCGTTTCTATCTTTATAACTTTGAATATATAAGGCAATTTAAACTAAGGGTTTGAAAAAACGAATGAATGGTAAAGAAAATTAATTTATCTTTCATTTTACTATTCATCATCATGATGCGATGAGCCGAAGAGATTCAAATTTGAAAATTCTCTGTTATAAATCTAAAATAATTTCGAAAAAGCCAATTTAATGTGAATTTTTATCAGTATTTTTCAAAAAAGCAGTTTAATGTTTATTTTCTAATATTACACTAAATGGTTACTTTATGAATTGTAAACAACATTACAAACACTTAAATAAATAATTATATTGAAACATAAGATATTTACAGCAGTTTATTTAATTTAAATTTATATATTATAAATAAATTACAATTGATAAAAAAAAAAAAATTTAATCACAATAAATTCTCAAAAGATTAAAATTAAAAAAATTAACACCCATATTATTCACTCCCTTAATCCGGTTTCAAATGTACACCTTGGTTAAAAGTGATTTAAGTCTTAAAAAAAGTTTAACCCAAGCGCATAGTATTCACTCGCTAAATCCGGTAGTAGACCCTATTTATTAAAATGTCTAATTATTTGAATATATTTCAATATATTTAAACAATTTTAACCCGGTTGTCATGCATTTTTAATCCACCGAGTTTAAAGCGCGTTTCGAGTGAACATAAGTGAAAATTGAAAAGTTTAAAAAATGTGGATTATAAGGACAGGTTTAAAATTCACTTAAACCTTACTTAAACCTAGAGTGAATAATATGACTGTAAGCATTTTGTAGACACTAAAAATATTTTGTTAAATTGATTTATAGACTAAGAGCTGGCAGCATATTTCTGGATTGAACACATAACCAAAAAATGATTATGAGGGTCCGTAGGTGCATGACATCAAACTCAAAAGTCTGGCAGGATTTTTTTGGCGCCCGTGGAATGTGTTCAACCCAAAAATATGCTGCCAGCGTTAGACTGTTTCACATTTCACGTTCTCTGATAAGTTTCAATTAAGCTTCTTTGAACTTATTCGTTAATTAACAAGCAGATTTACGTTTCACAATATCTGAATACGCCTAACTAGTAATTAATCTTCTGGGCACTCGTTCCATAAAACGATTATAATCCGACGATAGAGTTTTGATGAAAGACTTACATTCTATAAAATTAAAAATGACTATCGTTTAGGCGATATCGTTTTGAAAACCAAATATTTGCTTCACGTAAGTCGAATACTTTGTTCATGATTGTAAATGACTTTAAATGACTGAAAGCCACTGTAGTTAGACATCATCGTTGGCAAATCATGTCATGACGTTTCATTTCTCTCTCACCACTACTTCTATCTTTTGAGCAATATTCAACTCAAATTATAGGAGCAAAGATCAAGTAAATAAATAATAACTTTTGTAGCAATATTACCTACAGATATAACGAAAATAAAAAAAAACAACTCACACGCACGCGAAATCTCAAATCTCATGGCCAAGCTTTGAACAGCGTTCATGTGCTGTTTAAAAGTTGGGTTTCTTCGACATGTCGTCGACAAGGCATGAATTTTTCTGCCTCCATTGGTTTTTTTCTCGACAAGTTCATAGTCCGAGCATGACTCATGTCTAGTGGAGCCAGCATGTAATACGCGGAATTCGACGAGTTTAAGTTATCCGTACGTTATTACACGTCAAAAACTATTACACATTTCTTAATAAGAATTTCAAGTCAAAAAATTTATAAACGCTCATATGGGGGCATATCTTTTGTCTCTGTTTTTGTTGCACTAAAACCAAAAAATAACGTAGATTGTCATTTATCACAGCCAATTTAACATTTCATCCACAGTTTGAGAATACCAAGTGCTCTCTAATTGCATTCTGAAAAAAAAAAACTATAGACGAGACGATGGTGATTGAGTTACGTGAAGCAAATCATTGACGATCACGTTTACGATTATCGTATTTACAAATATCCATGCCGATGAGTCCATTCGCAATATTATACTTCCCTGGAGTTGAGAAGATTCGTGCTGGATTCGTTTTCGCGTTTTTTCAATTAGTGAACTCATGGAATGAACTACAGTAACTCACATTTTCGATCGAATGTGGGTGCAGAAATATTTTACACATGATTTGCTAGAGGTAAACAAGCTTAATGATTTACCAATGAGAATTACAGCTAATCGTAAATACCGTTACCAAATACAAGGTCATTGAGGAATAGGTACTGTTGTGAAATTATTTAACGCGAATGTTTTTCTTTATGATGGCGGAACTACAATCCGCGATCTCAATGGATTTATATTAATCCAAATAAACGAAACAATTGATAAAACAATTAAAACCACCGATCTGCGTGCGCCGCAGAAACAACGAAAACGATGACGAACTGTCAACCGATGGGTGCGTTTAATAATTCGCACAACTGACAACACATAGAGTGCTGCCACCCAGTAGCTCAGCAATGGGGTGGGTTCAATAATAAAAATGATTTTATTAATCGGATACGATTAATAAAATGAACTAAAAAGAAAATTGATAAAATGTTAAGTATAA
Organism: Dasysyrphus albostriatus; assembly: GCA_946251815.1. Taxonomy (NCBI): domain Eukaryota; kingdom Metazoa; phylum Arthropoda; class Insecta; order Diptera; family Syrphidae; genus Dasysyrphus; species Dasysyrphus albostriatus. The sequence continues at coordinate 227,091,860 of OX276335.1, forward strand.
GTACAGGGTGTACTTGTACTTAAAGTGGGCGCCAGGAATTCTTTTACGAACTAAGAATTAGTGAATTCCAAAACTAATTTTAAATGACCAAAGCAAATAAACGAAAGCAAGTAAAAGAACTAAAAATAAAACACAAGTTTTTATATGCCCAGATGGGGACTTCAACTGTTTTTTATTTGGGAAACCTTTGAGCCGAAACCCAGGGATTAAAACCCAAAATTTTTTCGAAAATATAGATTTTTTACAGGATTTTTAAAGAGGCTTACGGAGAAACGTAAAGCCACGAGCAAACACAAGGAAGGCCGTTAACAAAAAAAATACCGTGTCCCACAAATAACTTGGACAAAATTCAAATTAAGCAAAAAGAAACGATAAAAAAAAAGAAAACTATAGGAATCGACACACAAAGGATTAAATCAACAAGAACCACTCTACTTATCTTTTTTTCTGTCTGCGGATCACCTATCCGCATCCTTTCCTCTATCACCTCGATTTCCTCTTTTTCCTGAAACTGCTTCGCACCTCGAAACACTAATTTTTCCTTCTTTAAAATTTCCTCGACAACTTTTTCCACTTTTCTACAAAAATTACTTTTCCTCTATTTTTTTTCCTTCTTTTAAATTCTCCTCGACTTGAAACTCAAAAATAATCTTTTCGCTTGAATAGTTCTCCAGAGAGTGAACTTTCCATGCTAAATCTATTGTCTGCCTCGGCCATTCCAGTCTCTCACACATTCATACAACCAGCCAATCGTTTTCGAGATCTTCAGTCACGGGATCACGGCTTCCTGGAAAGCTACGTGCTCTCCTCGAAAAACTCCGTTCCTCCGTTGTCGAATCTCATCGAAACTTTACTCTCACACACACATTCAATGATTCAGCAAGTTGTTGGATGTCTTTCCAAAACTTGCCGAATCCAAATGGCCGAGTTCAGAACTCTTTCAACTAAATATTTCGAGAAAACTTTAAAAGAACTAAAATCGAGAAAAAGTTTCTTCTAGGCATTCTCCTAGTTACTCTAAAACAATCGCGAGCGATTCGAAACGCGAAGCAATCTTTCTAAAACCAATCCCTCGAGGTGAGAGAGGACTACATCTTTTTAAATGCTGAGATATACTCAGTTTTTTTCGCGTGTCAATTCCTATAGTTCTATTTTCTTACTATTTAAAAGAAGTTAAGTTTAAGAATTATAAATCACGTTAACAACCCATTTTTCTGACAACAATGTAAAACTACGTTACGTTACGTTAAATATATAATAGTGTTGGTTATTTAGAAAAAAGTAAGAATCCGCCTGACTCGCTTACTTCTTCAGCTCATCCGCTGGTACCTCGACAAGAGACCGCCCGTTTTCTTGGTAATTTAAGTTCGTGGATTTTGGAACCAACTGTTCCACTCAAATCGCAAATCGATCGAAACCTGTTTTTGTTACTTTTCCAAAATACTTTAAGAGTAGGTCTCTGGCTGATGGACGCCAGGTATCTACTGACTCTACAAGTATTTTGGAGCCGCAACGGAAATGGAAAGGCTAAAAATGGATAATGATAAAGAATAGGCAGGTGCAACTTGTTGCGGTAAATTTTACCGCAACAGTACATTCGATCAGTTTTGTGAGTTCCTTATTGCAGTGAAGTTGTACAAAGCAAATCTCTAATTAATAAAAAAAAAATTGTGAAACTGATAAAAAATTAAAGGTAAGTAAGTAAGCTGTAGTATTTTTGTCCCTTGTTCATTCTTCCTTTGGATCTTTTTTGAAATATTTATTTTTTTTATAAAAAATAAAAAAGGTTAAAAAATGAAAGAAGTAAGCCGGTTTTTAAAGGAAAGTATAAAAAAAACTATTGGAGTAACATCATACGCATAGAAAAATATCGAATAAACTAAAATGTTCACTTAATACTTTGTTCATGATTGTAAATGACTTTAAATGACTGAATAGCCACTGTAGTTTGACATCATCGTTGGCAAATTATGTCATGTCGTTTCATTTCTCTCTCACCACTACTTCTATCTTTTGAACAATATTCAACTCAAATTATAGGAGCAAAAATCAAGTAAATAAATAATAACTTTTGCAGCAATATTACCTACAGATATAAAGAAAATCAAAAAAACAATTCAAACACACGTGAAATCTCAAATCTCATGGCCAAGCTTTGAACAGCGTTCATGTGCTGTTCAAAAGTTGGTTTTCTTCGACATGTCGTCGACAAGGCATGAATTTTTCTGCCTCCATGGGTTTTTTTCTTGACAGGTTCATAGTCCGAGCATGGCTCATGTCTAGTGGAGCCGGCATGTAATACGCGGAATTTGGCGAGTTTAAGTTATCCGTACGTTATTACACGTCAAGCGCATGCGCTCAATTTCTTTTGCTCTGCAAATGCTTTGAAAAAATCTGATTTCTGTATATTCATTTTAAATTTGTTTATGCTGTGTAGCTGTCGCTTTCTTTATCTGTCCGATTTGGGCTTGTTCAACCCAAATTTGCTTACGTTACCTTGCTTAGAAGATCTGTTTAATGCGTTTAAAATTAAGAAATAGTAAGACAAGGGTTCGAAGTAAAACAACTACGTTAACTAGAGCCGGTTCTTTTCCTTAAACGAGCAATGTTTAAAATTTTGCGTCAGTGAGTTTTATAAACGAACCTAAGATAACATTAAAATATGTTCGGTTCTCTGAAGAAACTCCAGACTAACCAAAGTCCAACTTCTCAAAAACAATAGTCACAGACACAAAAGAACTTCAAACCAATTCAAATATTTATTAAGGGTATACTTTTTGTTCTATTTCGATTTTTGATAATACATATTTTTATTACATTTTTTTTTTAATTCTATGTCAATATTTTTATGTGATAAACATGAAATTCAAACTGATACTTATAACTATTTGTGAATGAACTGAATGTGAATTCTAATATTGAATGAAATGAAATAAAATAAAATGATCGTTACAATTTAAAATTTTTATTTTAAAATAAATGTTGCTATCTGAATTTGATAATTAATTTTAAAATGATTAATGCACTTTTTCGTAATACAAATCTACTCCTTTTAAATCGAGTCTACTGTATTTAATTTTTATTTTTTGAAAAGAAAATTATCATTCATCAAAATTCAGTCCACTTTTTTTTCAATTCTATTCTTGCAGCTTACTGCTATTGGCTTGCTTTGATAATAATCGTGATATCATAATTATTTATATTATGCTATATTTAATATCTTCTATTTTGAAAATAGAAATAAAAATTGGAGTAGTCACATCTTTTGTAAGAAAATTGAATATACTGCCTTTTTTTTTTGAAGACCAACTTCGGAAAATTTTCCGATCAGTGGCAACTCTATGGCAAAAACAGACCACCACAATTTTCGACAGTAGTTGTAGCACTTCGGGTTCACAGAAATTTGTGTAGCAGGGATTTGCAAGTTTGCAAACGGGGGGAAAATTATTTGCTCTCTCATTACGCTCTCTTGACGCAACTTTTTTGAGTTAACAAACCGGAATGTGTGACAATTTCTGAGAATTACTGAATATTTGGAAGAAACTTCACGATAACAGACACAACTAAAATGGCAGACCAAGGCAAATCTTGAAATGTCCCGATGGCGTTCTTTTGGCCAAAGTCCATATGGACATGCAAAAAAACGTAGCTAATATCAGCTTTACTCTTCAAACAGTCCGTTTCTATCTTTATAACTTTGAATATATAAGGCAATTTAAGCTAAGGGTTTGAAAAAACGAATGAATGGTAAAGAAAATTAATTTATCTTTCATTTTACTATTCATCATCATGATGCGATGAGCCGAAGAGATTCAAATTTGAAAATTCTCTGTTATAAATCTAAAATAATTTCGAAAAAGCCAATTTAATGTGAATTTTTATCAGTATTTTTCAAAAAAGCAGTTTAATGTTTATTTTCTAATATTACACTAAATGGTTACTTTATGAATTGTAAACAACATTACAAACACTTAAATAAATAATTATATTGAAACATAAGATATTTACAGCAGTTTATTTAATTTAAATTTATATATTATAAATAAATTACAATTGATAAAAAAAAAAAAATTTAATCACAATAAATTCTCAAAAGATTAAAATTAAAAAAATTAACACCCATATTATTCACTCCCTTAATCCGGTTTCAAATGTACACCTTGGTTAAAAGTGATTTAAGTCTTAAAAAAAGTTTAACCCAAGCGCATAGTATTCACTCGCTAAATCCGGTAGTAGACCCTATTTATTAAAATGTCTAATTATTTGAATATATTTCAATATATTTAAACAATTTTAACCCGGTTGTCATGCATTTTTAATCCACCGAGTTTAAAGCGCGTTTCGAGTGAACATAAGTGAAAATTGAAAAGTTTAAAAAATGTGGATTATAAGGACAGGTTTAAAATTCACTTAAACCTTACTTAAACCTAGAGTGAATAATATGACTGTAAGCATTTTGTAGACACTAAAAATATTTTGTTAAATTGATTTATAGACTAAGAGCTGGCAGCATATTTCTGGATTGAACACATAACCAAAAAATGATTATGAGGGTCCGTAGGTGCATGACATCAAACTCAAAAGTCTGGCAGGATTTTTTTGGCGCCCGTGGAATGTGTTCAACCCAAAAATATGCTGCCAGCGTTAGACTGTTTCACATTTCACGTTCTCTGATAAGTTTCAATTAAGCTTCTTTGAACTTATTCGTTAATTAACAAGCAGATTTACGTTTCACAATATCTGAATACGCCTAACTAGTAATTAATCTTCTGGGCACTCGTTCCATAAAACGATTATAATCCGACGATAGAGTTTTGATGAAAGACTTACATTCTATAAAATTAAAAATGACTATCGTTTAGGCGATATCGTTTTGAAAACCAAATATTTGCTTCACGTAAGTCGAATACTTTGTTCATGATTGTAAATGACTTTAAATGACTGAAAGCCACTGTAGTTAGACATCATCGTTGGCAAATCATGTCATGACGTTTCATTTCTCTCTCACCACTACTTCTATCTTTTGAGCAATATTCAACTCAAATTATAGGAGCAAAGATCAAGTAAATAAATAATAACTTTTGTAGCAATATTACCTACAGATATAACGAAAATAAAAAAAAACAACTCACACGCACGCGAAATCTCAAATCTCATGGCCAAGCTTTGAACAGCGTTCATGTGCTGTTCAAAAGTTGGGTTTCTTCGACATGTCGTCGACAAGGCATGAATTTTTCTGCCTCCATTGGTTTTTTTCTCGACAAGTTCATAGTCCGAGCATGACTCATGTCTAGTGGAGCCAGCATGTAATACGCGGAATTCGACGAGTTTAAGTTATCCGTACGTTATTACACGTCAAAAACTATTACACATTTCTTAATAAGAATTTCAAGTCAAAAAATTTATAAACGCTCATATGGGGGCATATCTTTTGTCTCTGTTTTTGTTGCACTAAAACCAAAAAATAACGTAGATTGTCATTTATCACAGCCAATTTAACATTTCATCCACAGTTTGAGAATACCAAGTGCTCTCTAATTGCATTCTGAAAAAAAAAACTATAGACGAGACGATGGTGATTGAGTTACGTGAAGCAAATCATTGACGATCACGTTTACGATTATCGTATTTACAAATATCCATGCCGATGAGTCCATTCGCAATATTATACTTCCCTGGAGTTGAGAAGATTCGTGCTGGATTCGTTTTCGCGTTTTTTCAATTAGTGAACTCATGGAATGAACTACAGTAACTCACATTTTCGATCGAATGTGGGTGCAGAAATATTTTACACATGATTTGCTAGAGGTAAACAAGCTTAATGATTTACCAATGAGAATTACAGCTAATCGTAAATACCGTTACCAAATACAAGGTCATTGAGGAATAGGTACTGTTGTGAAATTATTTAACGCGAATGTTTTTCTTTATGATGGCGGAACTACAATCCGCGATCTCAATGGATTTATATTAATCCAAATAAACGAAACAATTGATAAAACAATTAAAACCACCGATCTGCGTGCGCCGCAGAAACAACGAAAACGATGACGAACTGTCAACCGATGGGTGCGTTTAATAATTCGCACAACTGACAACACATAGAGTGCTGCCACCCAGTAGCTCAGCAATGGGGTGGGTTCAATAATAAAAATGATTTTATTAATCGGATACGATTAATAAAATGAACTAAAAAGAAAATTGATAAAATGTTAAGTATAAGTACAGGGTGTACTTGTACTTAAAGTGGGCGCCAGGAATTCTTTTACGAACTAAGAATTAGTGAATTCCAAAACTAATTTTAAATGACCAAAGCAAATAAACGAAAGCAAGTAAAAGAACTAAAAATAAAACACAAGTTTTTATATGCCCAGATGGGGACTTCAACTGTTTTTTATTTGGGAAACCTTTGAGCCGAAACCCAGGGATTAAAACCCAAAATTTTTTCGAAAATATAGATTTTTTACAGGATTTTTAAAGAGGCTTACGGAGAAACGTAAAGCCACGAGCAAACACAAGGAAGGCCGTTAACAAAAAAAATACCGTGTCCCACAAATAACTTGGACAAAATTCAAATTAAGCAAAAAGAAACGATAAAAAAAAGAAAACTATAGGAATCGACACACAAAGGATTAAATCAACAAGAACCACTCTACTTATCTTTTTTTCTGTCTGCGGATCACCTATCCGCATCCTTTCCTCTATCACCTCGATTTCCTCTTTTTCCTGAAACTGCTTCGCACCTCGAAACACTAATTTTTCCTTCTTTAAAATTTCCTCGACAACTTTTTCCACTTTTCTACAAAAATTACTTTTCCTCTATTTTTTTTCCTTCTTTTAAATTCTCCTCGACTTGAAACTCAAAAATAATCTTTTCGCTTGAATAGTTCTCCAGAGAGTGAACTTTCCATGCTAAATCTATTGTCTGCCTCGGCCATTCCAGTCTCTCACACATTCATACAACCAGCCAATCGTTTTCGAGATCTTCAGTCACGGGATCACGGCTTCCTGGAAAGCTACGTGCTCTCCTCGAAAAACTCCGTTCCTCCGTTGTCGAATCTCATCGAAACTTTACTCTCACACACACATTCAATGATTCAGCAAGTTGTTGGATGTCTTTCCAAAACTTGCCGAATCCAAATGGCCGAGTTCAGAACTCTTTCAACTAAATATTTCGAGAAAACTTTAAAAGAACTAAAATCGAGAAAAAGTTTCTTCTAGGCATTCTCCTAGTTACTCTAAAACAATCGCGAGCGATTCGAAACGCGAAGCAATCTTTCTAAAACCAATCCCTCGAGGTGAGAGAGGACTACATCTTTTTAAATGCTGAGATATACTCAGTTTTTTTCGCGTGTCAATTCCTATAGTTCTATTTTCTTACTATTTAAAAGAAGTTAAGTTTAAGAATTATAAATCACGTTAACAACCCATTTTTCTGACAACAATGTAAAACTACGTTACGTTACGTTAAATATATAATAGTGTTGGTTATTTAGAAAAAAGTAAGAATCCGCCTGACTCGCTTACTTCTTCAGCTCATCCGCTGGTACCTCGACAAGAGACCGCCCGTTTTCTTGGTAATTTAAGTTCGTGGATTTTGGAACCAACTGTTCCACTCAAATCGCAAATCGATCGAAACCTGTTTTTGTTACTTTTCCAAAATACTTTAAGAGTAGGTCTCTGGCTGATGGACGCCAGGTATCTACTGACTCTACAAGTATTTTGGAGCCGCAACGGAAATGGAAAGGCTAAAAATGGATAATGATAAAGAATAGGCAGGTGCAACTTGTTGCGGTAAATTTTACCGCAACAGTACATTCGATCAGTTTTGTGAGTTCCTTATTGCAGTGAAGTTGTACAAAGCAAATCTCTAATTAATAAAAAAAAAATTGTGAAACTGATAAAAAATTAAAGGTAAGTAAGTAAGCTGTAGTATTTTTGTCCCTTGTTCATTCTTCCTTTGGATCTTTTTTGAAATATTTATTTTTTTTATAAAAAATAAAAAAGGTTAAAAAATGAAAGAAGTAAGCCGGTTTTTAAAGGAAAGTATAAAAAAAACTATTGGAGTAACATCATACGCATAGAAAAATATCGAATAAACTAAAATGTTCACTTAATACTTTGTTCATGATTGTAAATGACTTTAAATGACTGAATAGCCACTGTAGTTTGACATCATCGTTGGCAAATTATGTCATGTCGTTTCATTTCTCTCTCACCACTACTTCTATCTTTTGAACAATATTCAACTCAAATTATAGGAGCAAAAATCAAGTAAATAAATAATAACTTTTGCAGCAATATTACCTACAGATATAAAGAAAATCAAAAAAACAATTCAAACACACGTGAAATCTCAAATCTCATGGCCAAGCTTTGAACAGCGTTCATGTGCTGTTCAAAAGTTGGTTTTCTTCGACATGTCGTCGACAAGGCATGAATTTTTCTGCCTCCATGGGTTTTTTTCTTGACAGGTTCATAGTCCGAGCATGGCTCATGTCTAGTGGAGCCGGCATGTAATACGCGGAATTTGGCGAGTTTAAGTTATCCGTACGTTATTACACGTCAAGCGCATGCGCTCAATTTCTTTTGCTCTGCAAATGCTTTGAAAAAATCTGATTTCTGTATATTCATTTTAAATTTGTTTATGCTGTGTAGCTGTCGCTTTCTTTATCTGTCCGATTTGGGCTTGTTCAACCCAAATTTGCTTACGTTACCTTGCTTAGAAGATCTGTTTAATGCGTTTAAAATTAAGAAATAGTAAGACAAGGGTTCGAAGTAAAACAACTACGTTAACTAGAGCCGGTTCTTTTCCTTAAACGAGCAATGTTTAAAATTTTGCGTCAGTGAGTTTTATAAACGAACCTAAGATAACATTAAAATATGTTCGGTTCTCTGAAGAAACTCCAGACTAACCAAAGTCCAACTTCTCAAAAACAATAGTCACAGACACAAAAGAACTTCAAACCAATTCAAATATTTATTAAGGGTATACTTTTTGTTCTATTTCGATTTTTGATAATACATATTTTTATTACATTTTTTTTTTAATTCTATGTCAATATTTTTATGTGATAAACATGAAATTCAAACTGATACTTATAACTATTTGTGAATGAACTGAATGTGAATTCTAATATTGAATGAAATGAAATAAAATAAAATGATCGTTACAATTTAAAATTTTTATTTTAAAATAAATGTTGCTATCTGAATTTGATAATTAATTTTAAAATGATTAATGCACTTTTTCGTAATACAAATCTACTCCTTTTAAATCGAGTCTACTGTATTTAATTTTTATTTTTTGAAAAGAAAATTATCATTCATCAAAATTCAGTCCACTTTTTTTTCAATTCTATTCTTGCAGCTTACTGCTATTGGCTTGCTTTGATAATAATCGTGATATCATAATTATTTATATTATGCTATATTTAATATCTTCTATTTTGAAAATAGAAATAAAAATTGGAGTAGTCACATCTTTTGTAAGAAAATTGAATATACTGCCTTTTTTTTTTGAAGACCAACTTCGGAAAATTTTCCGATCAGTGGCAACTCTATGGCAAAAACAGACCACCACAATTTTCGACAGTAGTTGTAGCACTTCGGGTTCACAGAAATTTGTGTAGCAGGGATTTGCAAGTTTGCAAACGGGGGGAAAATTATTTGCTCTCTCATTACGCTCTCTTGACGCAACTTTTTTGAGTTAACAAACCGGAATGTGTGACAATTTCTGAGAATTACTGAATATTTGGAAGAAACTTCACGATAACAGACACAACTAAAATGGCAGACCAAGGCAAATCTTGAAATGTCCCGATGGCGTTCTTTTGGCCAAAGTCCATATGGACATGCAAAAAAACGTAGCTAATATCAGCTTTACTCTTCAAACAGTCCGTTTCTATCTTTATAACTTTGAATATATAAGGCAATTTAAACTAAGGGTTTGAAAAAACGAATGAATGGTAAAGAAAATTAATTTATCTTTCATTTTACTATTCATCATCATGATGCGATGAGCCGAAGAGATTCAAATTTGAAAATTCTCTGTTATAAATCTAAAATAATTTCGAAAAAGCCAATTTAATGTGAATTTTTATCAGTATTTTTCAAAAAAGCAGTTTAATGTTTATTTTCTAATATTACACTAAATGGTTACTTTATGAATTGTAAACAACATTACAAACACTTAAATAAATAATTATATTGAAACATAAGATATTTACAGCAGTTTATTTAATTTAAATTTATATATTATAAATAAATTACAAGTGATAAAAAAAAATTTAATCACAATAAATTCTCAAAAGATTAAAATTAAAAAAATTAACACCCATATTATTCACTCCCTTAATCCGGTTTCAAATGTACACCTCGGTTAAAAGTGATTTAAGTCTTAAAAAATGTTTAACCCAAGCGCATAGTATTCACTCGCTAAATCCGGTAGTAAACCCTATTTATTAAAATGTCAAATTATTCGAATATATTTCAATATATTTAAACAATTTTAACCCGGTTGTAATGCATTTTTAATCCACCGAGTTTAAAGCGCGTTTCGAGTGAACATAAGTGAAAATTGAAAAGTTTAAAAAATGTGGATTATAAGGACAGGTTTAAAATTCACTTAAACCTTACTTAAACCTAGAGTGAATAATATGACTGTAAGCATTTTGTAGACACTAAAAATATTTTGTTAAATTGATTTATAGACTAAGAGCTGGCAGCATATTTTTGGATTGAACACATAACCAAAAAATGATTATGAGGGTCCGTAGGTGCATGACATCAAACTCAAAAGTCTGGCAGGATTTTTTTGGCGCCCGTGGAATGTGTTCAACCCAAAAATATGCTGCCAGCGTTAGACTGTTTCACATTTCACGTTCTCTGATAAGTTTCAATTAAGCTTCTTTGAACTTATTCGTTAATTAACAAGCAGATTTACGTTTCACAATATCTGAATACGCCTAACTAGTAATTAATCTTCTGGGCACTCGTTCCATAAAACGATTATAATCCGACGATAGAGTTTTGATGAAAGACTTACATTCTATAAAATTAAAAATGACTATCGTTTAGGCGATATCGTTTTGAAAACCAAATATTTGCTTCACGTAAGTCGAATACTTTGTTCATGATTGTAAATGACTTTAAATGACTGAAAGCCACTGTAGTTAGACATCATCGTTGGCAAATCATGTCATGACGTTTCATTTCTCTCTCACCACTACTTCTATCTTTTGAGCAATATTCAACTCAAATTATAGGAGCAAAGATCAAGTAAATAAATAATAACTTTTGTAGCAATATTACCTACAGATATAACGAAAATAAAAAAAAACAACTCACACGCACGCGAAATCTCAAATCTCATGGCCAAGCTTTGAACAGCGTTCATGTGCTGTTCAAAAGTTGGGTTTCTTCGACATGTCGTCGACAAGGCATGAATTTTTCTGCCTCCATTGGTTTTTTTCTCGACAAGTTCATAGTCCGAGCATGACTCATGTCTAGTGGAGCCAGCATGTAATACGCGGAATTCGACGAGTTTAAGTTATCCGTACGTTATTACACGTCAAAAACTATTACACATTTCTTAATAAGAATTTCAAGTCAAAAAATTTATAAACGCTAATATGGGGGCATATCTTTTGTCTCTGTTTTTGTTGCACTAAAACCAAAAAATAACGTAGATTGTCATTTATCACAGCCAATTTAACATTTCATCCACAGTTTGAGAATACCAAGTGCTCTCTAATTGCATTCTGAAAAAAAAAACTATAGACGAGACGATGGTGATTGAGTTACGTGAAGCAAATCATTGACGATCACGTTTACGATTATCGTATTTACAAATATCCATGCCGATGAGTCCATTCGCAATATTATACTTCCCTGGAGTTGAGAAGATTCGTGCTGGATTCGTTTTCGCGTTTTTTCAATTAGTGAACTCATGGAATGAACTACAGTAACTCACATTTTCGATCGAATGTGGGTGCAGAAATATTTTACACATGATTTGCTAGAGGTAAACAAGCTTAATGATTTACCAATGAGAATTACAGCTAATCGTAAATACCGTTACCAAATACAAGGTCATTGAGGAATAGGTACTGTTGTGAAATTATTTAACGCGAATGTTTTTCTTTATGATGGCGGAACTACAATCCGCGATCTCAATGGATTTATATTAATCCAAATAAACGAAACAATTGATAAAACAATTAAAACCACCGATCTGCGTGCGCCGCAGAAACAACGAAAACGATGACGAACTGTCAACCGATGGGTGCGTTTAATAATTCGCACAACTGACAACACATAGAGTGCTGCCACCCAGTAGCTCAGCAATGGGGTGGGTTCAATAATAAAAATGATTTTATTAATCGGATACGATTAATAAAATGAACTAAAAAGAAAATTGATAAAATGTTAAGTATAAGTACAGGGTGTACTTGTACTTAAAGTGGGCGCCAGGAATTCTTTTACGAACTAAGAATTAGTGAATTCCAAAACTAATTTTAAATGACCAAAGCAAATAAACGAAAGCAAGTAAAAGAACTAAAAATAAAACACAAGTTTTTATATGCCCAGATGGGGACTTCAACTGTTTTTTATTTGGGAAACCTTTGAGCCGAAACCCAGGGATTAAAACCCAAAATTTTTTCGAAAATATAGATTTTTTACAGGATTTTTAAAGAGGCTTACGGAGAAACGTAAAGCCACGAGCAAACACAAGGAAGGCCGTTAACAAAAAAAATACCGTGTCCCACAAATAACTTGGACAAAATTCAAATTAAGCAAAAAGAAACGATAAAAAAAAGAAAACTATAGGAATCGACACACAAAGGATTAAATCAACAAGAACCACTCTACTTATCTTTTTTTCTGTCTGCGGATCACCTATCCGCATCCTTTCCTCTATCACCTCGATTTCCTCTTTTTCCTGAAACTGCTTCGCACCTCGAAACACTAATTTTTCCTTCTTTAAAATTTCCTCGACAACTTTTTCCACTTTTCTACAAAAATTACTTTTCCTCTATTTTTTTTCCTTCTTTTAAATTCTCCTCGACTTGAAACTCAAAAATAATCTTTTCGCTTGAATAGTTCTCCAGAGAGTGAACTTTCCATGCTAAATCTATTGTCTGCCTCGGCCATTCCAGTCTCTCACACATTCATACAACCAGCCAATCGTTTTCGAGATCTTCAGTCACGGGATCACGGCTTCCTGGAAAGCTACGTGCTCTCCTCGAAAAACTCCGTTCCTCCGTTGTCGAATCTCATCGAAACTTTACTCTCACACACACATTCAATGATTCAGCAAGTTGTTGGATGTCTTTCCAAAACTTGCCGAATCCAAATGGCCGAGTTCAGAACTCTTTCAACTAAATATTTCGAGAAAACTTTAAAAGAACTAAAATCGAGAAAAAGTTTCTTCTAGGCATTCTCCTAGTTACTCTAAAACAATCGCGAGCGATTCGAAACGCGAAGCAATCTTTCTAAAACCAATCCCTCGAGGTGAGAGAGGACTACATCTTTTTAAATGCTGAGATATACTCAGTTTTTTTCGCGTGTCAATTCCTATAGTTCTATTTTCTTACTATTTAAAAGAAGTTAAGTTTAAGAATTATAAATCACGTTAACAACCCATTTTTCTGACAACAATGTAAAACTACGTTACGTTACGTTAAATATATAATAGTGTTGGTTATTTAGAAAAAAGTAAGAATCCGCCTGACTCGCTTACTTCTTCAGCTCATCCGCTGGTACCTCGACAAGAGACCGCCCGTTTTCTTGGTAATTTAAGTTCGTGGATTTTGGAACCAACTGTTCCACTCAAATCGCAAATCGATCGAAACCTGTTTTTGTTACTTTTCCAAAATACTTTAAGAGTAGGTCTCTGGCTGATGGACGCCAGGTATCTACTGACTCTACAAGTATTTTGGAGCCGCAACGGAAATGGAAAGGCTAAAAATGGATAATGATAAAGAATAGGCAGGTGCAACTTGTTGCGGTAAATTTTACCGCAACAGTACATTCGATCAGTTTTGTGAGTTCCTTATTGCAGTGAAGTTGTACAAAGCAAATCTCTAATTAATAAAAAAAAAATTGTGAAACTGATAAAAAATTAAAGGTAAGTAAGTAAGCTGTAGTATTTTTGTCCCTTGTTCATTCTTCCTTTGGATCTTTTTTGAAATATTTATTTTTTTTATAAAAAATAAAAAAGGTTAAAAAATGAAAGAAGTAAGCCGGTTTTTAAAGGAAAGTATAAAAAAACTATTGGAGTAACATCATACGCATAGAAAAATATCGAATAAACTAAAATGTTCACTTAATACTTTGTTCATGATTGTAAATGACTTTAAATGACTGAATAGCCACTGTAGTTTGACATCATCGTTGGCAAATTATGTCATGTCGTTTCATTTCTCTCTCACCACTACTTCTATCTTTTGAACAATATTCAACTCAAATTATAGGAGCAAAAATCAAGTAAATAAATAATAACTTTTGCAGCAATATTACCTACAGATATAAAGAAAATCAAAAAAACAATTCAAACACACGTGAAATCTCAAATCTCATGGCCAAGCTTTGAACAGCGTTCATGTGCTGTTCAAAAGTTGGTTTTCTTCGACATGTCGTCGACAAGGCATGAATTTTTCTGCCTCCATGGGTTTTTTTCTTGACAGGTTCATAGTCCGAGCATGGCTCATGTCTAGTGGAGCCGGCATGTAATACGCGGAATTTGGCGAGTTTAAGTTATCCGTACGTTATTACACGTCAAGCGCATGCGCTCAATTTCTTTTGCTCTGCAAATGCTTTGAAAAAATCTGATTTCTGTATATTCATTTTAAATTTGTTTATGCTGTGTAGCTGTCGCTTTCTTTATCTGTCCGATTTGGGCTTGTTCAACCCAAATTTGCTTACGTTACCTTGCTTAGAAGATCTGTTTAATGCGTTTAAAATTAAGAAATAGTAAGACAAGGGTTCGAAGTAAAACAACTACGTTAACTAGAGCCGGTTCTTTTCCTTAAACGAGCAATGTTTAAAATTTTGCGTCAGTGAGTTTTATAAACGAACCTAAGATAACATTAAAATATGTTCGGTTCTCTGAAGAAACTCCAGACTAACCAAAGTCCAACTTCTCAAAAACAATAGTCACAGACACAAAAGAACTTCAAACCAATTCAAATATTTATTAAGGGTATACTTTTTGTTCTATTTCGATTTTTGATAATACATATTTTTATTACATTTTTTTTTTAATTCTATGTCAATATTTTTATGTGATAAACATGAAATTCAAACTGATACTTATAACTATTTGTGAATGAACTGAATGTGAATTCTAATATTGAATGAAATGAAATAAAATAAAATGATCGTTACAATTTAAAATTTTTATTTTAAAATAAATGTTGCTATCTGAATTTGATAATTAATTTTAAAATGATTAATGCACTTTTTCGTAATACAAATCTGCTCCTTTTAAATCGAGTCTACTGTATTTTATTTTTATTTTTTGAAAAGAAAATTATCATTCATCAAAATTCAGTCCACTTTTTTTTCAATTCTATTCTTGCAGCTTACTGCTATTGGCTTGCTTTGATAATAATCGTGATATCATAATTATTTATATTATGCTATATTTAATATCTTCTATTTTGAAAATAGAAATAAAAATTGGAATAGTCACATCTTTTGTAAGAAAATTGAATATACTGCCTTTTTTTTTTGAAGACCAACTTCGGAAAATTTTCCGATCAGTGGCAACTCTATGGCAAAAACAGACCACCACAATTTTCGACAGTAGTTGTAGCACTTCGGGTTCACAGAAATTTTTGTAGCAGGGATTTGCAAGTTTGCAAACGGGGGGAAAATTATTTGCTCTCTCATTACGCTCTCTTGACGCAACTTTTTTGAGTTAACAAACCGGAATGTGTGACAATTTCTGAGAATTACTGAATATTTGGAAGAAACTTCACGATAACAGACACAACTAAAATGGCAGACCAAGGCAAATCTTGAAATGTCCCGATGGCGTTCTTTTGGCCAAAGTCCATATGGACATGCAAAAAAACGTAGCTAATATCAGCTTTACTCTTCAAACAGTCCGCTTCTATCTTTATAACTTTGAATATATAAGGCAATTTAAACTAAGGGTTTGAAAAAACGAATGAATGGTAAAGAAAATTAATTTATCTTTCATTTTACTATTCATCATCATGATGCGATGAGCCGAAGAGATTCAAATTTGAAAATTCTCTGTTATAAATCTAAAATAATTTCGAAAAAGCCAATTTAATGTGAATTTTTATCAGTATTTTTCAAAAAAGCAGTTTAATGTTTATTTTCTAATATTACACTAAATGGTTACTTTATGAATTGTAAACAACATTACAAACACTTAAATAAATAATTATATTGAAACATAAGATATTTACAGCAGTTTATTTAATTTAAATTTATATATTATAAATAAATTACAATTGATAAAAAAAAAAAAATTTAATCACAATAAATTCTCAAAAGATTAAAATTAAAAAAATTAACACCCATATCCGCACGCGAAATCTCAAATCTCATGGCCAAGCTTTGAACAGCGTTCATGTGCTGTTCAAAAGTTGGGTTTCTTCGACATGTCGTCGACAAGGCATGAATTTTTCTGCCTCCATTGGTTTTTTTCTCGACAGGTTCATAGTCCGAGCATGACTCATGTCTAGTGGAGCCAGCATGTAATACGCGGAATTCGACGAGTTTAAGTTATCCGTACGTTATACACGTCAAAAACTATTACACATTTCTTAATAAGAATTTCAAATCAAAAAATTTATAAACGCTAATATGGGGGCATATCTTTTGTCTCTGTTTTTGTTGCACTAAAACCAAAAAATAACGTAGATTGTCATTTATCACAGCCAATTTAACATTTCATCCACAGTTTGAGAATACCAAGTGCTCTCTAATTGCATTCTGAAAAAAAAAACTATAGACGAGACGATGGTGATTGAGTTACGTGAAGCAAATCATTGACGATCACGTTTACGATTATCGTATTTACAAATATCCATGCCGATGAGTCTATTCGCAATATTATACTTCCCTGGAGTTGAGAAGATTCGTGCTGGATTCGTTTTCGCGTTTTTTCAATTAGTGAACTCATGGAATGAACTACAGTAACTCACATTTTCGATCGAATGTGGGTGCAGAAATATTTTACACATGATTTGCTAGAGGTAAACAAGCTTAATGATTTACCAATGAGAATTACAGCTAATCGTAAATACCGTTACCAAATACAAGGTCATTGAGGAATAGGTACTGTTGTGAAATTATTTAACGCGAATGTTTTACTTTATGATGGCGGAACTACAATCCGCGATCTCAATGGATTTATATTAATCCAAATAAACGAAACAATTGATAAAACAATTAAAACCACCGATCTGCGTGCGCCGCAGAAACAACGAAAACGATGACGAACTGTCAACCGATGGGTGCGTTTAATAATTCGCACAACTGACAACACATAGAGTGCTGCCACGCAGTAGGATAGCAATGGGGTGGGTTCAATAATAAAAATGATTTTATTAATCGGATACGATTAATAAAATGAACTAAAAAGAAAATTGATAAAATGTTAAGTATAAGTACAGGGTGTACTTGTACTTAAAGTGGGCGCCAGGAATTCTTTTACGAACTAAGAATTAGTGAATTCCAAAACTAATTTTAAATGACCAAAGCAAATAAACGAAAGCAAGTAAAAGAACTAAAAATAAAACACAAGTTTTTATATGCCCAGATGGGGACTTCAACTGTTTTTTATTTGGGAAACCTTTGAGCCGAAACCCAGGGAATAAAACCCAAAATTTTTTCGAAAATATATATTTTTTACAGGATTTTTAAAGAGGCTTACGGAGAAACGTAAAGCCACCAGCAAACACAAAGAAATTGGGCCGTTAACAAAAAAAATACCGTGTCCCACAAATAACTTGGACAAAATTCAAATTAAGCAAAAAGAAACGATAAAAAAAAAGAAAACTATAGGAATCGACCACTGATCTCTATATACACTGGATAGTGTATTCCTTATAATGTATAACAGTTTTTTTGCTTCCATTTGAAGATGACAATTAGGTGGTCGGCTTCATAATTTGACGTCTACATTAACACAAAAAAAAAAAAGATGGGATATGGGAACCATCGACTTCGTTCATTATTTCATTTTGCAAACAAGTTGAACAAAACAGCTGATAAGTGTGATGAGGAGAATGCGATTATATAGTCTGTGTTTTTTTACGATTTTACCTCCTTGTCACACTCTTTACATTTGTAATTCCGTTTCATTTAACCATTTGTGAACGAAATAAAATTACAAACACAACAATATTAGCAAAGAGATTTGGGGGGGAGCAACGAACGAAAATTTGACGTCTTCATAGTGGATTATTTTGTATAATAATTGCTATACAGTCATATTGTTATACAAAAAAGTGGTCAGCTTCATAATATAACAATTCTTTAAATGGAAGCATTTTTCTTGTGTCGATGCGCTATCCAGTGTATTATAGAGATCAGTGGAATCGACACACAAAGGATTAAATCAACAAGAACCACTCTACTTATCTTTTTTTTTGTCTGCGGATCACCTATCCGCCTCCTTTCTTCTATCACCTCGATTTCCTTTTTTTCCTGAAACTGCTTCGCACCTCGAAATACTAATTTTTCCTTCTTTAAAATTTCCTCGACAACTTTTTCCACTTTTCTACAAAAATTACTTTTCCTCGATTTTTTTTCCTTCTTTTAAATTCTCCTCGACTTGAAACTCAAAAATAATCTTTTCGCTTGAATAGTTCTCCAGAGAGTGAACTTTCCATGCTAAATCTATTGTCTACCTCGGCCATTCCAGTCTCTCACACATTCATACAACCAGCCAATCGTTTTCGAGATCTTCAGTCATGGGATCACGGCTTCCTGGAAAGCTACGTGCTCTCCTCGAAAACCTCCGTTCCTCCGTTGTCGAATCTCATCGAAACTTTACTCTCACACACACATTCAATGATTCAGCAAGTTGTTGGATGTCTTTCCAAAACTTGCCGAATCCAAATGGCCGAGTTCAGAACCCTTTCAACTAAATATTTCGAGAAAACTTTAAAAGAACTAAAATCGAGAAAAAGTTTCTTCTAGGCATTCTCCTAGTTACTCTAAAACAATCGCGAGTGATTCGAAACGCGAAGCAATCTTTCTAAAACCAATCCCTCGAGGTGAGAGAGGACTACATCTTTTTAAATGCTGAGATATACTCAGTTCTTTTCGCGTGTCAATTCCTATAGTTCTATTTTCTTACTATTTAAAAGAAGTTAAGTTTAAGAATTATAAATCACGTTAACAACCCATTTTTCTGACAACAATGTAAAACTACGTTACGTTACGTTAAATATATAATAGTGTTGGTTATTTAGAAAAAAGTAAGAATCCGCCTGACTCGCTTACTTCTTCAGCTCATCCGCTGGTACCTCGACAAGAGACCGCCCGTCTTCTTGGTAATTTAAGTTCGTGGATTTTGGAACCAACTGTTCCACTCAAATCGCAAATCGATCGAAACCTGTTTTTGTTACTTTTCCAAAATACTTTAAGAGTAGGTCTCTGGCTGATGGACGCCAGGTATCTACTGACTCTACAAGTATTTTGGAGCCGCAACGGAAATGGAAAGGCTAAAAATGGATAATGATAAAGAATAGGCAGGTGCAACTTGTTGCGATAAATTTTACTGCAACAGTACATTCGATCAGTTTTGTGAGTTCTTTATTGCAGTGAAGTTGTACAGAGCAAATCTCTAATTAATAAAAAAAAATTGTGAAACTGATAAAAAATTAAAGGAAAGTAAGTAAGCTGTAGTATTTTTGTCCCTTGTTCATTCTTCCTTAGGATCTTTTTTGAAATATTTAATTTTTTTATAAAAAATAAAAAAGGTTAAAAAATGAAAGAAGTAAGCCGGTTTTTAAAGGAAAGTATAAAAAACCTATTGGAGTAACATCATACGCATAGAAAAATATCGAATAAACTAAAATGTTCACTTAATACTTTGTTCATGATTGTAAATGACTTTAAATGACTGAATAGCCACTGTACCCAACTAACAATTTAACTTGTATAAGGTCCGATTTTTTGAATTTCGTTAGCTATAGCTCGTATAGAACTATAATAAGCCTATATTATACAAGCCAACCGTTTTCCAATATAAATTTTTGATAATAGCCTGTTTAGTGACTCTTAAATTGAGATTGGCAAGGTGTATACAAGACTTGTATGTTTTAGTATGAAAAGGCCTGTTTAAGGCCTGTCCAAGTCGTTCTAATAAAAGTAAATAATAAATATTTAATATACGGCTTGTTTAAAAAAGCTTGTAACACACAGCTGATAGATTTGACATTTCTCTTTAGTTCAAAACAAACAAACAAACGGGTTAAAGAAATATTCGAAAGTGTTCATCATTTATTTCCATAGATTAAAAACAAATATATTATTAAAATTTAATTATAAAAAAGTAGTGAAAACTTAATAAGAAGTTATCAAAATATCAATGTAATTTCAAGTGCCCAAAGGCGATTACTGATATAAGCTGCGCGCTCGCCGTTGTGTTTCTCGATTGATGTGTTTCTTGATTGAATTTGTATTGTTTTTTTTTTTAATTTTAATGAATTTATAACTAGCTATGTTTTGGTTATTTTTTACAAATTTTCTCATAAATACATTTGTTTTTAATCTTACAGAACTACGCGAAAAAAAATGAATGCACTTTTGTATATTTGTTTGTTTGTTTCTTGCCTCAAATCTACAGTCAAATAGCACATACATACATAATCCAAAAAAAAATGCATTTCTTGCAAAAATATATTCCAACCCGAAAATCGTTCCGAAATGGATGTAATGAACTCCGCATTTTCTATACCGATCAACAGGAATTTTGTTATTTGTTTGGAAAGATAAAATAAAATGTTTAAAACAATCCTTTCGAAATAATTGCATTTTTTATTGAACTATTTTGTTTTGCTTGTGACATAATTGTATGTTGCCTTCTGTAAGGAAATAAATAATTTTTATAAAATGTTAGTATAACTAACGTTTAAAAATGATTGCCTACTTTGGTGAGCTATTTCGTTTTGCTTCTGACAGATAGTTTTTATAAAATGTGGGTAGCAAATTTATTCAAATGATTACCTTCTTCCGTGAGCTATTTCATTTTGAAAGTGACAGATGTTGCCCTGCGAAAGGAAATATAATGTTTTATAAAATGTTGATAGCAAACTTTTTGAAATCATTGCCTTCTTTCGTAAGTTATTTCTTTTGCTTGTGAAAGATGTTAAATGTAAAACACAAATGGGTCGCACGTACTTGCTGTTATAATTCAGGTTGTTTTTGAAGCTAACTTTATATAAATACATAACCGTTTAACCAAAATTTAATTACGAAATGAATGATTGTAAGGTTTTATATTTTTCTTTCTAACGACCAAAAAATTTAATATCAAAATCTTGGTTCAATAGAAATGGAAGTAATACTTGTGATCTTTTAAAATCATTCATTTATTTATTTCTAAAGATCTTGGCATAAGCATGTATGGAAACAAATGTTAAAGGTTGTTGCACATTTAAAGAATCAATTGACTCACACTTAAAAATAAAAAAAGGTTCCAACATTAAAAAAAGTAAACTAAGTAAGTTTTTTATAAATCCAACACATGGCCTTTACTACTCATTTATATTGCTAGAGAATTTGTACAGGCTATGAAGTATACGGGAAGTGTATCAATGCATTAAAATTTTTATACGATTCTTTTAAATTGGGAATGGCCTAGAGGGTAGCGCGCTTGATCGGTGATTGGAAGGACGTGAGTTCAAACCTCGGAAAAGTCATGTAAGTAGTAACATTTTTTCAAATAAAATAAAATTCTTCACATTTCAGAACAAAGAAAAACGCAGACCAAGGGCCCTCGATATGGAGAAAATAAATAAACAAAATAAAATAAATAAAAAATTAAATTAAAAGCAAGAAATTTTTTTATACATTCTGTATTGAGTGGCTCTTTTAAGACCTTAATGCAAAGTGTATATATGGCCTTTAAAAGGTCTTATTATACAAGCCATTTGCTATCATATAATAACTTGTTTAGTTGAGCAATATTTTGTCTCTTTAAGGCCTTATTACACTGTTGATGGGAAGCTATTGAATTGTATAGCACTTGTGATGAGAAGTTTTAAGGGAATCAAATAGCTTGTTTAATGTCAGCCAAAATGATTTGTGTAAGGCCTGTTTTAGTTACTATACAAGCCAGAAAATAACTTGTATTGAAACTTAAAGAAGTTAAAATGTTAGTTGGGTAGTTTGACATCATCGTTGGCAAATTATGTCATGTCGTTTCATTTCTCTCTCACCACTACTTCTATCTTTTGAACAATATTCAACTCAAATTATAGAAGCAAAAATCAAGTAAATAAATAATAACTTTTGCAGCAATATTACCTACAGATATAAAGAAAATCAAAAAAACAATTCAAACGCACGTGAAATCTCAAATCTCATGGCCAAGCTTTGAACAGCGTTCATGTGCTGTTCAAAAGTTGGTTTTCTTCGACATGTCGTCGACAAGGCATGAATTTTTCTGCCTCCATGGGTTTTTTTCTTGACAGGTTCATAGTCCGAGCATGGCTCATGTCTAGTGGAGCCGGCATGTAATACGCGGAATTTGGCGAGTTTAAGTTATCCGTACGTTATTACACGTCAAGCGCAGGCGCTCAATTTCTTTTGCTCTGCAAATGCTTTGAAAAAATCTGATTTCTGTATATGCATTTTAAATTTGTTTATGCTGTGTAGCTGTCGCTTTCTTTATCTGTCCGATTTGGGCTTGTTCAACCCAAATATGCTTACGTTACCTTGCTTAGAAGATCTGTTTAATGCGTTTAAAATTAAGAAATAGTAAGACAAGGGTTCGAAGTAAAACAACTACGTTAACTAGAGCCGGTTCTTTTCCTTAAACGAGCAATGTTTAAAATTTTGCGTCAGTGAGTTTTATAAACGAACCTAAGATAACATTAAAATATGTTCGGTTCTCTGAAGAAACTCCAGACTAACCAAAGTCCAACTTCTCAAAAACAATAGTCACAGACACAAAAGAACTTCAAACCAATTCAAATATTTATTAAGGGTATACTTTTTGTTCTATTTCGATTTTTGATAATACATATTTTTATTACATTTTTTTTTTAATTCTATGTCAATATTTTTATGTGATAAACATGAAATTCAAACTGATACTTATAACTATTTGTGAATGAACTGAATGTGAATTCTAATATTGAATGAAATGAAATAAAATAAAATGATCGTTACAATTTTAAATTTTTATTTTAAAATAAATGTTGCTATCTGAATTTGATAATTAATTTTAAAATGATTAATGCACTTTTTCGTAATACAAATCTACTCCTTTTAAATCGAGTCTACTGTATTTAATTTTTATTTTTTGAAAAGAAAATTATCATTCATCAAAATTCAGTCCACTTTTTTTTCAATTCTATTCTTGCAGCTTACTGCTATTGGCTTGCTTTGATAATAATCGTGATATCATAATTATTTATATTATGCTATATTTAATATCTTCTATTTTGAAAATAGAAATAAAAATTGGAGTAGTCACATCTTTTGTAAGAAAATTGAATATACTGCCTTTTTTTTTTGAAGACCAACTTCGGAAAATTTTCCGATCAGTGGCAACTCTATGGCAAAAACAGACCACCACAATTTTCGACAGTAGTTGTAGCACTTCGGGTTCACAGAAATTTGTGTAGCAGGGATTTGCAAGTTTGCAAACGGGGGGAAAATTATTTGCTCTCTCATTACGCTCTCTTGACGCAACTTTTTTGAGTTAACAAACCGGAATGTGTGACAATTTCTGAGAATTACTGAATATTTGGAAGAAACTTCACGATAACAGACACAACTAAAATGGCAGACCAAGGCAAATCTTGAAATGTCCCGATGGCGTTCTTTTGGCCAAAGTCCATATGGACATGCAAAAAAACGTAGCTAATATCAGCTTTACTCTTCAAACAGTCCGTTTCTATCTTTATAACTTTGAATATATAAGGCAATTTAAACTAAGGGTTTGAAAAAACGAATGAATGGTAAAGAAAATTAATTTATCTTTCATTTTACTATTCATCATCATGATGCGATGAGCCGAAGAGATTCAAATTTGAAAATTCTCTGTTATAAATCTAAAATAATTTCGAAAAAGCCAATTTAATGTGAATTTTTATCAGTATTTTTCAAAAAAGCAGTTTAATGTTTATTTTCTAATATTACACTAAATGGTTACTTTATGAATTGTAAACAACATTACAAACACTTAAATAAATAATTATATTGAAACATAAGATATTTACAGCAGTTTATTTAATTTAAATTTATATATTATAAATAAATTACAAGTGATAAAAAAAAATTTAATCACAATAAATTCTCAAAAGATTAAAATTAAAAAAATTAACACCCATATTATTCACTCCCTTAATCCGGTTTCAAATGTACACCTCGGTTAAAAGTGATTTAAGTCTTAAAAAATGTTTAACCCAAGCGCATAGTATTCACTCGCTAAATCCGGTAGTAAACCCTATTTATTAAAATGTCAAATTATTCGAATATATTTCAATATATTTAAACAATTTTAACCCGGTTGTAATGCATTTTTAATCCACCGAGTTTAAAGCGCGTTTCGAGTGAACATAAGTGAAAATTGAAAAGTTTAAAAAATGTGGATTATAAGGACAGGTTTAAAATTCACTTAAACCTTACTTAAACCTAGAGTGAATAATATGACTGTAAGCATTTTGTAGACACTAAAAATATTTTGTTAAATTGATTTATAGACTAAGAGCTGGCAGCATATTTTTGGATTGAACACATAACCAAAAAATGATTATGAGGGTCCGTAGGTGCATGACATCAAACTCAAAAGTCTGGCAGGATTTTTTTGGCGCCCGTGGAATGTGTTCAACCCAAAAATATGCTGCCAGCGTTAGACTGTTTCACATTTCACATTCTCTGATAAGTTTCAATTAAGCTTCTTTGAACTTATTCGTTAATTAACAAGCAGATTTACGTTTCACAATATCTGAATACGCCTAACTAGTAATTAATCTTCTGGGCACTCGTTCCATAAAACGATTATAATCCGACGATAGAGTTTTGATGAAAGACTTACATTCTATAAAATTAAGAATGACTATCGTTTAGGCGATATCGTTTTGAAAACCAAATATTTGCTTCACGTAAGTCGAATACTTTGTTCATGATTGTAAATGACTTTAAATGACTGAAAGCCACTGTAGTAAGACATCATCTTTGGCAAATTATGTCATGTCGTTTCATTTCTCTCTCACCACTACTTCTATCTTTTGAGCAATATTCAACTCAAATTATAGGAGCAAAGATCAAGTAAATAAATAATAACTTTTGTAGCAATATTACCTACAGATATAACGAAAATAAAAAAAAACAACTCACACGCACGCGAAATCTCAAATCTCATGGCCAAGCTTTGAACAGCGTTCATGTGCTGTTCAAAAGTTGGGTTTCTTCGACATGTCGTCGACAAGGCATGAATTTTTCTGCCTCCATTGGTTTTTTTCTCGACAGGTTCATAGTCCGAGCATGACTCATGTCTAGTGGAGCCAGCATGTAATACGCGGAATTCGGCGAGTTTAAGTTATCCGTACGTTATTACACGTCAAAAACTATTACACATTTCTTAATAAGAATTTCAAGTCAAAAAATTTATAAACGCTAATATGGGGGCATATCTTTTGTCTCTGTTTTTGTGGCACTAAAACCAAAAAATAACGTAGATTGTCATTTATCACAGCCAATATAACATTTTATCCACAGTTTGAGAATATCAAGTGCTCTCTAATTGCATCCTGAAAAAAAAAACAATAGACGAGACGATGGTGATTGAGTTACGTGAAGCAAATCATTGACGATCACGTTTACGATTATCGTATTTACAAATATCCATGCCGATGAGTCAATTCGCAATATTATACTTCCCTGGAGTTGAGAAGATTCGTGCTGGATTCGCTTTCGCGTTTTTTCAACTAGTGAACTCATGGAATGAACTACAGTAACTCACATTTTCGATCGAATGTGGGTGCAGAAATATTTTACACATGATTTGCTAGAGGTAAACAAGCTTAATGATTTACCAATGAGAATTACAGCTAATCGTAAATACCGTTACCAAATACAAGGTCATTGAGGAATAGGTACATTCGATCAGTTTTGTGAGTTCTTTATTGCAGTGAAGTTGTACAGAGCAAATCTCTAATTAATAAAAAACAAATTGTGAAACTGATAAAAAATTAAAGGTAAGTAAGTAAGCTGTAGTATTTTTGTCCCTTGTTCATTCTTCCTTTGGATCTTTTTTGAAATATTTAATTTTTTTTATAAAAAATAAAAAAGGTTAAAAAATGAAAGAAGTAAGCCGGTTTTTAAAGGAAAGTATAAAAAAAGCTATTGGAGGAACATAATACGCATAGAAAAATATCGAATAAACTAAAATGTTCAATAAGTACTGTCAGCAAGTATAGAAAGATGCTTAATATCACAACAAAAAGTCGACCGTCAAGAAGAAAACCCAAATTGAATCCTGTTACAAAACGGAACATCGTTAGATCTTTCATCACTGGAACATTTGACAATGCTGTACAAATAAAACAGAACTTATCAGCTACTCAGGGAGTTGATGTCAGCTCAGAAACGGTTAGAAGAGTTCTAAGACAAGCCGGAATGAAAGGACGAGCAAATATAAGAAAACCCTTACTGACGAATCGCCACCGAAAGCTGCGTTTGCAGTTTGGAAAAAAATATAGAAACTACACCATAACGGATTGGGAAAATGTCGTGTGGTCCGACGAAACTAAAATCAATCGTCTGGGTTCCGATGGCAGAGAATGGGTTTGGAAAAATCCCAAAGAGCCTCTATCAAAACGTTTGGTAAAAGAAACGGTGAAATTTGGGGGCGGTAATATTATGATATGGGGATGCATGCATTCTTCCGGTGTTGCGGAGTGCTCTAAGGTAGATGGTCGAATGACAGCACAATCCTACATTCAAATATTGAATGATAGCCTTGTCTCATCGGTCAGAAAATGGGGTAAGGGGCTTTCGGACATTGTCTTTCAACAAGACAATGATCCGAAACATACTGCAAGAATCACTCGCGATTGGCTTCAAACTCAAGGAGTCAATGTTTTAGACTGGCCACCCCAGTCCCCGGATCTGAACCCCATTGAACATCTTTGGGGATCCTTAAACGCAGGATTTCATCTTGGGATCATTGCGCTAGATCTATGGATGAAGTATGGCAAAGAGTGGAAACTGAGTGGCAAAATATTAGCATAGAAGAATGCCAAAAACTAATTTACAGTATGCCAAACCGGATAAAAGCTGTTTTAGCTGCAAAAGGAGGGCATACAAAATATTGAATTGCCTTAGATTTTCCATATTGTATAAACTCACAAAACTGATCGAATTCCAATTTCTTCATTTTGTTTACTTTTTTTTATTTTAAATGTTTTATTTACATCTAAACCCATTTAGTGTTATTTCTTAAGTTTTGTACTAATAAAATATTGTTTTTTTTAAAGTATGCAAACATATTATTAATCTTAATATGACAAAAATCAAAATAGTGAAACTCATTCAATCGAATATGTGAGTTACTGTATATTATCGATTCCCTACCATTATCGCATTTATATTATCGCTATTTTAGACCTTAAGCCTAGTATGCAGATAGACACAAAATTTATCTCCTATCTAAATTTTTATCCCAAAACCAATTTTATCTCGGATATTTTTCCAATCAGTTACAGCTCCAGCGCAAAATTTGACTTTCTCAGCCGCGGAAAAAGAATGCTCAAAGCATGTTTATTTCTCTTTTTGAGGCCGCATGACTGAAATAAAATATAAAATGTGTAAAGAAGATGATGACATCAAATTTGAGAATAGAATATATAAAACAGCTGTTTTAAATCAGTCAGTGGCGTAGCAAATGTCAAAGGGTACAAAACGACCACATACGGATTGGAATTTTTTTTAATATCTAATTTTAAATCAACGTAGCCATTTTTTTTTGACAGTAAATGAATTGGTAGATGGGCGACAAAGTATGTATTGACGCAAGAAGTTCATTTTAATCCAAATGTCAACCAATTGCTCTGAAATCACTTTTTTTGCAGAGAAGAACAAAAATTCAAAATTTCGTAATGTTTAGTTTTTTTTTAATACATCGACATCTAAGCCTTCTGTCAATTTAATCCGACAGTTGATAGCTTTAAAGGTGGAAGACAACCTATATTTTTACGAAAAAAATTATTTTGGTCCAAATGTCAACAAACTGCTGTTGTGTATATACATACATTATGCATTTAACGTTAATACACTGACCTACATTTGAACAAACTTGTGAATGGTCAGTTATCACACAATCAATTTTGTTTTGAATAATCTTTTGAATAATCATGTTACCATTGTAAATCGTTGTGCACAAAATGATTCATTAATAGAGCAATTAATGACTGCACCTGAATGTGTCGCGGTGGCTAAGGCATCGAATTGCATTTGGGTGGATAGAATTGAATGTTCATTCTATTCAAATGGAATTCGAATCTTTGTCGTCATCCGGGCCATCATATGTGGATTAATAATGAAATTGCATATTGATTACAAAAATTAAAATTGTAATAGGTAGATATAAGAGTGGGGATGAACCCAAATATTTGTAAGATAGATTTAAGTATAAATAGCCCTAACGTTTGAAAATAAAAGTTAATCTTAAACATATAATTTTGACTCTATTTATTTCGGGTGACGACCTTAGAAGAAAACGATCGTGCATTTTGATGCTCGGACTAAAATCGGTTGGAGAACTAAGATAATACTCAACAGTGGGGAAATAAACATTACACTGCCCTAAAATCGCCTTCTCTAGAGAAATAATAAAAATGAAAATTTCAGACTTTTTGGAGGTATTTTCATCGATTCACATTATATTGTTCCCCAACAAGTGCAGGCGATCAATTTCTTTTGCTCTACAAATGCTTTGAAAGAATCTGATTTCTGTATATAAAATTTTCAAATTTGTTAATTTAATTAAATCTCATATTTTTTTAATATCTAGCTATGCAACTGTTCTCATGTGACTTTTGTTTAATCTCTACACCTTCCGAATTTGTCTTGAGAAAAAAAAATGTAGAGATAAATTTGTCTTTGCTCGATCTGCGTACCAGGCTTTAAGGCTTTTATCGTGGTTCTGATATACTGTACACAATAAAAACAAAACAGTTGTGGTAAGTCCGAAAAATTTGTATTCCGTACTATATTGTCGCTTCCGTCATTTATTCAAAAATCTCAGAGTGTGTGAGGCCTGTCTGACCTCACGTCAAAACGAGTCTCCTCATTTGAAGCTTAACTTACATGAATTCTGTGACAAAAATCTAAACTGTATACAACAAAATTAGAATTCCTAATCATTAAGCTGTATTTTTTTGAATGTATGTAAGTTAAACTGAACATAATAAAAATTGCGTATGGCAAAAGCTCCCACTATTTCACAGATGAGTCCAATTGCGTTAGCCTGACGAAACGCCAAATTTCAGGACTAAAGGCCATAAAAAGCTATTTTGAATCAATAATGGAACAAGCCAAATCCTTAATGCTAAGTCTTCTAATTGGCGGATTTATTTCAGTAGCATATAGAATTTATATTATAAAAGACCTTCTTATAGAAACTATGATTGGCCTGATTGGCTGGGCAAAAAAATTTCTAGCTTAATGATTATGAATTCTAATCTTGTTGGATATAGTTTACAGTGGATTTTTGTCAAAAAATGCATGTAAGTTAAACTCAAATTAATACAATTTGAGTATGACAAAGGCCCTTACTATTTCACTGATGAGTCCAAGTGAGTAAGCCGGACGAAACGCCAATTTGTAGGTTTCGCTTCTATCAAATTAGTTGAACGAAATGTCAGTGGTGCAGGCAATATTACCGACATTCGTTCAACTTTTTATCGAGAATTCACTAATAGCTAAAAGCTAGAAAGTAAGTTGAATTGTGGCTAAAGCTCATTCGTCGAATTCACTAATAGAGGTGATCATTTTGAAAATTACGGAATGACCCCCTGAGTATATTAATGGTAAGATAAAGCATTGATTAACAAATATAACTGGCAATTAAAACATTTAACTTACAGCTTTGAATG
This sequence comes from Dasysyrphus albostriatus, assembly GCA_946251815.1. NCBI lineage: Eukaryota > Metazoa > Arthropoda > Insecta > Diptera > Syrphidae > Dasysyrphus > Dasysyrphus albostriatus. The sequence continues at coordinate 227,122,186 of OX276335.1, forward strand.
TCTTAATTGCCAGTTAAATTTCGACCGTTTAAACAGGTTTGTTCGATGTCGGCACTGGGGCGCACTGGGTCGACCTGAAATTGCACTCAGGTGTGACACTTTTATCACCCCAGTTTCTTTGCACTGTGTTCGATAAATGCACATATGTTCAGGGCGTGCATTGAATTCGCTCTCAAGTACTCCAGGTTTTTGTCGGGGAAAGAATTCAGATCTAAAATTGAAATCAGCTGTTGGCAAAGTTGAATGTCAAAAGAAAAGTATTTAGTTTGCGAATTTTTATGACGATATAAATTGTAAATTTGAAATTCTTTGTTGATGATTTTGTTACTTGTAATTAGTTTTTAAATTTATAAACGAAATACATACTAAATAACTCATTTTTCTCTCTCGTATAACAGTTTGCCCAAAAAAGAGAGAAGATAGAAACCACCAGTTTAATAACATTTGAATGACATTCCCCAGTTCGCCCTGGGGAAGGGAACATCGAACAAACCTATTACTATCGTTTTCCATTGGACTTCCAGAAGCGTCCGGAAGTCTTCTGAACCCATTCCATTGGCACAAAAAACCTCTTCTGATTCTGAGAATATAATTTCTCTTCTCGATTTGAAATCAGAATATACTCGTGAAGCACTTATACATTCAAACTCAAACGTCAAAAAAAACAGCAGTACAACTTCATATTTTTTCAACATTGCAATCGAATTAACTGCGCACTCGAAAAGAAATAATTTACTAAATAAATTAAGAAAAACCAAAAGAAAAATGATTGTGTGTAAGTTACACTATTGGTTACAATACCCGTGTTTTATTGGAAAGGCTAACCATAGCATAGGTTATATGATTTTACAGGAATAACAAAAACAATATCGGCAGTAGGATCACTGCCGATAAAAGCTACAGCAGAAACATACTTCCGACAAAATTTTGTTCGCTTGTTTGAGTGTCGAACTCAACTGAATAGAATTTTGGTGTTTCGTTATTCGTACGATTGATATTTGTATGTATCTCGAATTCTAGATGGCTATGTTCGTAGAATAGAGTTATGTTGAGTGATTTTCCCTGTTTAGACTGTTACTTTTGGCTTCGTCATGACGAAAACGGTGACGATAAAATTTTACCCATAAACTCATCGTCATGCCGAAGTGATCAACAACAACGAATACAGAGGGAGTAAGCTCAAACTGGTTCATAGGAGGTATAAGGCCGTAATATTCCGAGGTGTAAACGAATATTAGTGAAATCTAATAAAAAGGCTATAACAGTGTTAGCAGGGTTTTTCATAATTGCATGGTTGTTTTGCTTTAACTTTGCGACAAAGTTAAAAACATGACCTTATCCTATCCTAAAAAAAACATGGCCTTATTAATATAAATTGTCAAATTTAATATTTTTTATTACACAGGGTGATTGGTATAAGGTGCACCAAAAAGCTGGAGCGAGTAGGTTGGGTTAAGACAAGAAAAATCGTACAGGAGGGGGGGTTTATTTTCCCCCGTTTAGGCAGGAGGGGCAATTTTCTCAATTGACCCAAAACAGGAAAAAAAATTTTAAGAACAATGGTACAATTTACAATACCATGCTGTACGTTTTTCTTTGATTTTCATTTTAAAATAAGTTGTCTTAGTGAACAGTTTTTGAAAATTTTTCGAAATTTTGAGAAAAAAAAAATAAAAAAAATTTTCAAATTAATTTTTTTCAAAATTTTGGTTTTCAAAATTCAATTTTCTTATAAATTTTCAATGAAAAACAGAAAACCAGATGTTAAAATGTATTTCAGTTTCTTAGAAATAAAAAAAAAATCTACAGCGTTCTACAGAATTCAGTCCTCAAAATTTTACAATTTGAGTGATATGGGTGAAGGTCATCGGTATGAATCACTGCCCAAACCCTGCTTTGGGGCAATCCAATCTTAGTTGCTATTCTTCTGGTGCTAAGGGTGGGATTAAGTGTCGTACCAAATCCAAATTCCGTTCCTCTATGCCTGTTGATACCCCAGATAACCTTTCTCTCCTTCGAGTCTCCAGTACTCCATGTTCCCGAAGACGGTTGTGAAGTAATGCAAAAAGTGAATAGTGGGGACATCTCCTATTGGGGAACCTTTCAGCGTACAATCTCTGTGCTTTTCCACTGGAACCATCCGCCAAACCGTAGCAATAGTGAATATCTTGCAATTCTTCCCTAGAGTAACTTGCCATCGTTTTGTATTGACGATTTGATACGCAATTTACAAATAAGTTTCAAATAGAATGTCCTTCCATATTTATTTGTGGTTAGGTAAAACCTATTTGTTTTTTTTTTATTTGATATAGGTAATCCTTTTAATTTGGGTAACAGGTAGACGTGCAGGTCAATTTTGTTAAATTGAACACATACATGATTTTATTTTTTTCCCACTTATTTAATAATTTTATTTTTGTAGGTTACGCGGTGAAGATCATTGCTGGTTTTAGTCCGTGAAAACTAAAAAAAACATCAGTAATTCAAATCCTTCAGCTTCACTCCCCTTCAATTAAAGGAGTTCGTTTTGGGTCCGCAAATGAAGTAAACAACGTATGAACGACACACCTTGCGAAACCAAAAAGTATTAAAAGAAAATTTCCTTTTATTAAAGAAACTGAAACATGTACTGATATTCAGCGCAGGATTTACAAAACAAAAATAAAAATAAATAAATGACAATAAAATAAAATGACTTTAGTCACAAAGAATTTGTGTAAATGTGTGTTCAACACTCATATTTGTACGCATCATAAAAGTGCCAACAAAGTTGGACCAGTCTGAAAACAGTTTGATGTCCCAGTTTGGGTATGTCTGGTGAAGAAAGAGTTGTTCTTACTTTCGGACTTCGAAAAAGAGCTATGAGTGGCTGGTGAATAATAGAATCTAGTTCTGGAATGACTAATATAGATAGCTATCATCCTCCTTTGGATATAGTTCTTGACTTTAGAAGGGCATACTTTCAGTTACTCGCAGAAGAATTAGCTAGATCTCGCATGGGTGGTATATCAGTATCTAGTAATATTGACGAAGCAGTTAATAACTTTAACAGCATACATAATAATTTCATAAATAAAACTATCGCTATAAAAAGAATAAAAAATACGAACTTTTATCATGCATGGTATACGAAAGAATTGAGGTCACTGCAAAATAGAAGAAATAAAGCATGGCAAATATATTTAAAGACCCTTTCTTCGGTTGACCACAACTCTTACATTACCCTTTTCGAAGAATTTAAATCTTTTTCCAAGTCGCTATACACTAATCATGTAAGTTAACACGATCGCCTAACATCCGCCGAGCCACACATCGTCGTCATCAATAACGAACCATGCTGACACAGCTGATTCTATAAACGAGACAGACTGGTGTCAAGAACCGACGACGAGAAGGATGAAATGCGATATCTGGCACGAGCTGCAAGGTATCCAAAGCATTGCATGTTTGAGGGTTTTAGATATTAAGTTTGTAATAAGTTAGGCAGTCTTTTACAAGTCTCAATAAAGGAATAATAATAAAATTGAATTCAAACGAATCTCATTACTGGCGCCCAACTTGAAAGAACTTTTGGAATACTAAACAATATCAACCGGAATCAACCAACTGAAAAAAAAAATCATCATTCATCGGTTACGAGCATTAAGAATTATTTTCTTTTATGTAAAAATGTAAGAATTTTTCTATACTTTGAATATTTTTATTTGTAAAGCTTGCAAGTGTTATTTTTTTGTTGTTTGTGAGTTTTTTTTTGATATTGAAATTAATTAAACTGCATATAAATATTATCTACCGTTAATGAGTGAACCTGAGAATATTGAAACACTATTAGAAAAGTTTAATTACCTACAAATAGGAAAAAAAATAGAAACAAAAATGAATGCTACAGATTTAAAAGTGTTAGTAGAATCCGCAGTCAGTGGTGCCCTTGAAGCACAAAAATTGGATTTTGAACGAAAGTTAAGTGATGCAGTGAAAAATTTAACAGTGACACAAAATAAACCTGAAGTTGAAATTTTTAAAGAAATTGAAATTGTGGAAGGTCATAGGTGTGAAGAGTGTCTCGACATAGTTAAATCTCTCCCGGAATTTGAGGGCAAACAGGGCACTTATGTCTCTTGGCGTCAAGCGGTTCACTCTGCCTACAAAGTTTTCGAAAAATACGATGGTAGTTCTAGACATTACCAGGCAGTTGGAATAATAAGAAATAAAATAAGAGGCCCAGCCGATGCTGTTCTGGCTTCATTCAATACAGTTTTAAATTTTAAAGCTATCATAGCTAGGTTAGACTTTACGTACGCCGATGTACGTCCAATTTATTTAATTGAGCAAGAGCTCAGTACATTGCGGCAAGGAAACCTTACCGTTCTAGAATATTATGACGAGATTGAAAAAAAACTTACCCTCCTTACAAACAAAGCCAATATGTCATATGACAGTGCATTAGCCATTGCATTTAACGAAAAGTACAGAAGAGACGCCCTTAGAGTTTTTATATCTGGGTTAAAAAAACCATTAAGTGATGTATTGTTTTCGGCGCGTCCGTCTGATATGCCTACTGCTTTGGCTTTAGCTCAAGAAGTTGAAGCAAACAATGAAAGGTATCTGTTTGCGGCAAGTTATGCGAAAAATTCTGAAGAAAAATCTCTAAGGTCCGAGATCAAACGATCGCCGAACCGTTACCAAAACAATAATAATAGTAATAACTTCAATTATAACAGCCAAATTAATAAGCAAGGCAAAAATCCCTATTTTAACAAAAGGCAAAGTTATGAAAATGACAAACAATTGGAACTTAACAGTTCTAAAGTCCCCAGCAGTCGTGAAAAAATGGATGTCGATCCGACATCATCACGTTTACGCCAATTTAATAGCTATCAACACCAAAATAGTAACGATACCTATGATCAAGGGCAAGAACAAAGGAATAAAAGACCAAGTAGCTTTCAAAGACAATCGGGACAGCGTCGCCAAAGAATAAATTATTTGCAGGAAAATCCTCCACGGAATAATGAAGGTGACTATGAAGCCACAGCTGCGTTGCAGGTAGATGAAGTGGAAGCTGAGGTACATGATTTTGACTATGTTAATTTTTTAGGGGAAGCTCCCAACTACCGTTTATTCAAAAAACAGTAGGAGGGAGGTTAGTAAAGTTTTTAATTGACACAGGTGCCTCGAAAAATTACATCAGGCCATTACAAGAGATAAAAGGCTTAGTGCCAGTAGACGCATCTTTTTTAGTAAAATCAATTCATGGTTTTAACAATATTGAACTCAAATGTTTTATAAATATTTTTGGGAGAAATAGCACTTTTTTTATTTTACCCAATCTGTCAACTTTTGACGGAATTATTGGTCTTGACCTGTTAACACAAGTTAACGCCACAATTTGCTTAAAAGAAAATTCAATTCGCTTCGATTCAGGGTTAGAAACTATTCTCTTCCATAAATGTGACAATGTGAACTTTACGAAAGTAGAGGACATTAAGGTTCCATCATCCGTAAGCGTAGATTTTAGAAATATGATACGTAATAGAATAAAAACATTTGCAGATTCAAATGAATCTTTGCCGTATAACACTAACATCGTTGCCACAATTCGTACAGTAAGTGAAGACCCCTTTTACTCAAAATTTTACCCATATCCTATGGGTGTGACAGATTTCGTAAATAATGAAATTAAGGATCTTCTAAAGAATGGCATTGTTAGACCGTCAAGGTCACCTTACAATAATCCCATTTGGGTAGTTGATAAAAAGGGAACAGATGAGTTGGGCAATAAAAAGAAACGTTTAGTAATGGACTTTCGAAAGCTCAACCAAAAAACCATAGACGATAAATATCCTATCCCAAATATTACAACGATTTTGTCAAATTTAGGCAAAGCACGATTTTTTACAACTCTAGACTTAAAATCAGGGTTTCACCAAATTGAATTAGCGGAAAGGGATCGGGAAAAAACTGCTTTTTCCGTTAACGGTGGAAAATACGAATTTTGTCGCCTTCCGTTTGGGTTGAAAAACGCCCCCAGTATTTTCCAACGGGCTATAGATGACGTCCTTCGTGAACAAATTGGAAAAAATTGCTATGTTTACGTCGATGACGTAATTGTTTTCTCAGAAACTGAGAATGAACATGTCAAAGATATTGATTCGGTTTTAAAAAAATTGTATGAAGCGAACATGAGGGTTTCGCGAGAAAAATCAAATTTTTTTAAGACAGATGTAGAGTACCTAGGCTTTATAGTGTCGAGGGATGGTATAAAAACTTGCCCTGCTAAAGTGGAGGCGATTAAAAATTATTCACAACCTTCTACACTCTTTCTAGGTCTAGCTAGTTATTATAGATGCTTTATTAAAGATTTTGCATCAATAGCTAAACCACTTACTAATTTATTAAAGGGTGAGAATGGCAAAATAAGTGGTAATCAATCAAAAAAAATTAAAATAGAATTAAAAGAAAAAGAACTCCAAGCATTCAATAAACTAAAAGAAATTTTGGCGTCAGAAGACGTCACATTGTTATATCCAGACTACACGAAGCCTTTCGATCTTACGACGGACGCTTCATCACATGGTCTTGGAGCTGTTTTATCACAAAACGGAAAGCCTATAACAATGATTTCAAGAACACTCAAAGGTAAAGAGTTGCAATTTGCAACAAATGAAAGAGAACTGTTGGCCATTGTGTGGTCATTAAAGAATCTACGTAACTATCTCTATGGAGTGAAAACTCTAAATATTTTTACAGATCACCAACCTCTTTCATTTTCAGTTTCGGATAAAAATACAAATGCAAAAATTAAGCGCTGGAAAGCTTATGTAGACGAGCATAATGCTCAAATATTTTACAAGCCAGGAAAGGAGAATTATGTCGCTGATGCACTTTCGCGACAAAATATTCATGCACTGGAGAATGAGGCATCTTCTGATGCCGTTACAATTCACAGCGAGTTATCCTTGACTTATGTAATCGAAACAACAGATAAACCTTTAAACTGCTTCAGAAATCAAATAGTTATAGAGGAAGACCCAATTGCTTCAACTCGTACATTTATAATATTTGGTAAAAAATCTAGACATTTCATTAATTTTTCAGACAGGAATACATTGATAAACACTTTAAAAAATGTGATTAAAATAGATGTCGTCAACGTAATTCATTGTGACCTGCCAGTTCTAGCTTTTGTCCAACACAATTTAGTCGAGTTATTTCCATCAACTAAGTTTTGGCATACGAATAAATTTGTGTTAGATATATTCGACCCGAATGAACAAAAAGAAATTTTAATTACTGAACACAACCGAGCACATAGAGCGGCTCAGGAAAACGTTAAGCAAATCCTATGTGACTATTTCTTTCCAAAAATGACGAAACAGGCAAACGAGATTGTGGCCAACTGTAAAATATGTTCAAAGTCGAAGTACGATCGGCATCCAAAAAAACAATTGATTGGCGAGACACCAGTTCCCTCGTATGCTGGAGAAATGCTTCACATTGACATATTCTCCACGGATAAAAAATATTTTTTAACTTGCATTGACAAGTTTTCCAAATTTACGGTTGTGATGCCAATACCATCGCGTACAATAATAGACGTAAAAGTTCCAATCCTGGAGATAATGAACATCTTCCCAAATACCAAACAAATCTTTTGTGACAATGAGGCTTCTTTAAAATCCGAGACAATTAGGTCAATTTTGCTCAATCATTTTAATGTTGACATAGTAAATGCTCCACCCTTACACAGTACATCCAACGGTCAGGTAGAAAGATTTCACAGCACTCTATTAGAAATTGCAAGATGTCTAAAACTTGACAGAAAAGTCGAAGAAACAGTCGAATTGATACTATTAGCAACAGTAGAATACAATAGGACCGTTCATTCTGTTACAAACCAAAGACCAATTGATGTAATACACTCCTCCCCGACAGATTTTAGAGAAAAAATTAAAAATAAAGTTCAAAAGGCCCAAGAATTACAGTTGCTAAGGGAAAATGAAACAAGGCAGAACAGAATTTTCAGAGTAGGAGAAAAGGTATTAGTAAAAACAAATAGACGATTAGGTAATAAGCTAACTCCATTATACGTTGAAGAAAAAGTGGAAGCCGATTTAGGAACAACGGTTTTAATTAAAGGGAGGGTGGTCCATAAAGACAATCTAAAATAGAACCTTAATTATTTTCTATTCTTGCAATTAATCTTTCAGGATTCTTCTATTATTTATGATGACAACAGTCGTGGCTAAATTAACAGACTACACCAGCTCTAACTATATTCCAATACTAGACGGGGATGTCATTGTCTGGGAGGGTAACGGATACTTACGCCACACAACAAATTTGACTGCCTTTAAGCAAATAATAAACGAATCAAAAAACATGAGCGAGCTGTTCCCTCCACAGTCTCATATGCGAAAGATTGTGGAAATAGACCTTAAGCACTTAGAAACACTCTTCAAGAGTATAAGTATCCACCATAGAAACGCAAGGAGTTTAAATTTCTTAGGCACAGGTTTGAAAATTGTGGCTGGCACCCCTGACTTCGACGACTTCGAAAAAATTAAATTTAATCAAGCCCAATTGATCGATTCCAACAATAGACAATCTGTAACAAACACAAAATCTCAGGAGCAAATTAATAGATTAACAGACACCGTAAATAATATTCTGGCTTATTCAAAAAATCAGAAATCGACACTGTCCATGTTTATGAAATCTTGTTAGCAAGAAATAGAATGCTCATTTCAGAAATTCAAAATTTAATGTTCTCTATAACACTTGCAAAGCTCAGGGTCATAAACCCAGTAATTTTAGATGATGATGACTTAAAAGTCATAATAAATGAACAATTTTTTAATGTTAGTGTTACAGAACTTATGGAAGTTGCAAATGTAAAGGTTCTGCAAAATGATTATATTTTACATTTCATAATTAATTATCCTAGACCTAAGTTAGTTTGTAAGAAAGTAATAATCTACCCTGTTGCTCATAACGGCAATATTTTATTCTTCAATGGAGATGATGTGGTGGCGGAATGTGGAAGACAAGTGCTAGCTGTTGAGGACTGCAACGTAGCAACAACGTTAACATTTTGCAAGGAATTACCGACCAAGACATGTGCTCAACAATTACACTCTGGAGGCATGGCTCATTGCAACACACAGCCGGACCATCGGGAATCCGTGTTGGTTATTGATGATGGCATAATAAACAACAGAAATGCCAGAATAAGGGAGAATGATTTTGAGACGGACATCAACGGGACGTATTTGCTGACTTTTGATGATGCTGTGTGGATCAATGGGTCCAAGTTTATCAATCGAAATATTGTCCAGAAAAAGCAACCCGGTAGTGCAACATCTTCGCTCCTTAATATCACCGGTCATAGAGAGATATTGAGCCTACCATACCTTCACAGAATGAACATGGACAATTTGCATTACATTGGTGAGATGGAGACAAAATTGACGACCCATCCACTTATAGCTTGCCTCACGACACTTGCACTCATTACAGTTTTTTATACCATCATTAAACTAAAGCAATGCCAGAAGAAGCAGCGCCAAAATGTCGACCTTCAAAAAGTCATCAAAGCTCTCAAGAAGCCCGAGGACGGCCTTCATCTAAGTGAGGGAGGAGTTAACACGATCGCCTAACATCCGCCGAGCCACACATCGTCGTCATCAATAACGAACCATGCTGACACAGCTGATTCTATAAACGAGACAGACTGGTGTCAAGAACCGACGACGAGAAGGATGAAATGCGATATCTGGCACGAGCTGCAAGGTATCCAAAGCATTGCATGTTTGAGGGTTTTAGATATTAAGTTTGTAATAAGTTAGGCAGTCTTTTACAAGTCTCAATAAAGGAATGAATTCAAACGAATCTCATTACTTGTATACGAAATAAGAAGATCTCTTAAAGAAAACCCTAAAGCATTTTAGAAGTTTGTCAATTCGAAGAAAAATTCGGATGGTTACCCTGCAAATTTCAAATATGAGAATTGTGTATTGAAAGAAACTATGGATATATGCAACGCCTTCGCAAACAATTTTCGTAATTCTTTTGTGGATACAACCCTTGATATTGATGAAGATTATTTCAGAAATTTACATTCTTATGCGCAAACAGTTGTTACAATTTCGCTGTGCAACAGAGTACTGTTTTAGACCTTCTCTTATCGTTAAATGATGATTTCTCATTTGGGCCAGATGGAATTCTCCCAATATTATTGAAACAGTGTAGACATATACTAGCTGAGCCTCTTCAATTTTTGTTTGAGTTGTCTATTAAATCAGGGAAATTTCCCTGTTTATGAAAAACTTAATTTCTAACTCCAGTTTTTGAAAAAGGTGATAAACTGATATTTCGAACTATAGACCTATATCCAAACTGTCATGTCAAAGCTATTTGAACAAGTTGTGTGTGAGACTTTAGTATTTCATACGAAGAATATAATATGTGAACAACAGCATGGATTTGTCAGAACAAAATCAACAGTAACAAACCTCCTTACATTCTTGCACAAATGCTCTAACGCGTTAGAAAATGGAAGTGAAATGGATTGTATATATACTGATTTCTCCAAAGACCAACTTAGTCACAACATTATTATCTTCAAACTTAAATCTTTATGATTTCCAATATTTTTATCACCTGAATACAATCATACCTTGAAAACAGATCTTACCAGGTAAAATTTAGAAACCGTTGTTCAAACTCATTCAAGGCTGACACCGATGGGCCGCAGGGAAGTCATCTAGGCCCATTTCTATTTATTCTTGCTATAAATGATGTTGTCTCTTGCATACGTTTCAGTGATATTCTTATATTCGCTGATGATATGAAGATTTTTAAAACAATAAAGGCTAACAACGACCGCATTCTCTTGCAAGTCGATATAGACACTTTCGCTGGTGTGATAAAAACGGTCTTTCTCTTAACCCTGCCAAATGCCAAACAATTACTTTCTCAAGAAAGCGACTTGCAAATACTTTTAATTATTCTATTTCACAACACAAACTCTGTCGAGTCTTTAGTATCAAGGGATTGGGTGTTTACTTTAGCTCAGGTTTAAAATTCACTGAACACATTAACTTCATTGTTAACAAAGCAAGCTCTACGCTGCTAAGTACGTCCTCATCTAGAGTACGCCCCTCAAGTATGGTCTCCCTTTTATGAAATTCATAAAAGTCGTATTGATTCAATTCAACATAAATGCATTGGCTTTGCTCTGAAAGGTCTTTCTTGGACTGATCCATTCAACCTTCCACCATATAAACATAGGATCCAGCTACTGCAGGTTAAAACCTTATATCAAAGGCGGGTGAATAATGATCTAATATTTCTTCACCAACTTATAAATGGTCAAATTGATGCTTCCGATTTGTTAGCCAGTATTGGCATAAATTACCGCGGAGGATCTCACCATCTGTGAAGATTTGAACTTTTACATTTAAATTTCCATGGAACTAATTACGGTATACATGAGCCTCCTAACCGTATGTGCAAGATCTTTAATTTAAATGGCTCCTCTGTTGATTTTAACATGAGCAAGATAAAACAATTGTTCCGAACCAGTGCTCCATTTTTGTGATTGGTTTTTAACTTTTTGATTATATTTAATTTAAATGTTTTATATATTGCCTATTTATATTTATTGTTTATTTGTTTAACTTTGTAATTCTATTATGTAGTTTATTCTTATGCATGTGTAAGCTCGCATTATTTTACTAACCACTAACACATGCACTTATGATGAGCCTCTGATAGTAGGTTTGCAGCTTGCTCTAAGCTCACTACAACAATGCCTCAGTAAAAAAGGTGAAATCTGATTAATCCAGTTTATTTTTTTATTACCAAAAAAGTGTTTTCCTTGAAAAAAAGTACTTCTAATTTTTTTTAATTTCTCAAAAACTAAGATACATTTTAACAACCGCATTGAAGAGCATTGAACAAGAGCATTGAATTTTTAAAAATAAAAATTATACTTAATTACATAACAATTTGGAAAAAAATAATTTGAATTTTTTTTTATTTTTTTTTCAAAATTTCGAGTTTGAAAATTATTTTTTCAAAAACTGTTCACTAACACAACTTAATTTAAAATGAAAATCAAGGAAAAAATTTTCTGGCTTTCCAAAAAGGTATAGCATGGTATGTAAATTGTACCGTTTTTCCTAAATATTTTTTTTTTCTGTTTAAGACAATTTTTTAGAAAAAAAAAACGATTTTTTTCTTGTCTTAAGCACACCTACTTGCTCCAGCTTTTTCTTGCGCCTTACACCAATCACCTTGTATAGGCGATCGTCAAGATATATTCTGCGAAACGCAAATAACTCATGTGAATGAAATGCAAAAACTCATGATAATTCGCAGTTTGCTTTTCGCAGCCTATGTATATGAAAAGCGTTTTGCCTTATAAGGACCAGTTCATTTGGTTCAAATTTTAACTTACTGCTTTTGGCGGATTAAAGGTTAGCTGTACAAACATGGTTCAAGTTTTGATCCGTGGTTCAACGATTTTAAATCACCGATTTCAGCGGTTTAAATGAGATTCAACGATGGTTCAAGCTTGTAATTGGTTACTACAACATACTTGACACTTGAACCATCGTTGAACCTCAATAAATCCGCTGTAATCGATGAATTTAAAATGCTGAACTACACATCCAATTTTAAACCAAGTTTGTTCAACTGCAGCTAACTGAAGTTCAAGGATGGTTCAAGCATATTTGGCTCCCAACACATACTTGAACTATCGTTGAACCTCAGTTAATCCGCTAAAATTGGTGTGTTTAAAATTACCAATGGAAAACTTTGTACTTTAAATTTAGCAATACGATCATGTCCTTATTATAATTTTTATTAAATTATCACTTATATTGTCATCGACTCCATGTGTAATAAGTCTGCTATTATACGATGACTTTTGAGTAATGACTGAGTATTTCATATTACCTTCGCACTAATTAAATTTAAAAAAAAGTTGATTTGTGTAAAAGTAGCCCAAATGCCGACTTTTTACTTCGGTCTTAGTCTACCGACAAACCCCTAACCTTTTTTTCGGTTATAGCTACAAAATCAAATTTCGAATCTGAAAATGACAAACAAAAAAGAAAGGGATACATAGTCCAGTCAATTTGTGCTCAAAAAGGCTCTTAGAGAACAAATGATGAGGTAGTTTTAATTTGCCCCTCTTTTATGTTTTCGGGGGTGCGGAATCCGAATCTAACGTTTGCGACTAAAATTTCGTTACGCATATGCACTGAAGGTGCTCCCGTCTTTTTTATTAAATATTTTTTTCTGTTTTAAGTAAATTTTTTTTAGAAAATTACCTGTCCAAACAAGTTTTTTCTTGCCGGAAAATAAATCTGAAAAATTAAGACAATTTTTGTTTCTATTTAGAGCCATTTGATGCCTATCCACCTTTGAATTTCAAGAAAAACCAATATAAGGAACACCCTTTAGCACACATAAGTATGTGTTGAGAAAAAAAAAAAAAACAATTTTGAAAACTTCCAAATATACATGGAATAAAATGTTGACATGGAACATTGTTACCCTGTCAACAATATTTATCTATTTAACATCCTAAGCAACGCATTTGTCCAACAAATAGAAATCATCACCCGCGACATTTAAAATTTCCAGGCATTCCTTATTATACCTAACTCCTACCCCGTGTTTATAAAAATATACCCCCTTGTAGCCCTGCCAACAATATTAACCTATTCACCGTCCTAAGCAATGCGTTTGTCTAACTAATAGCAATCATGTCCCGACATTTTAAACTTCCTGGCATTCCTTATTATGTCTAACTCCGACCCCGTGTACGTATAAATTTATCCTCACTTGCGACTATATCATTAATATTTATCCTTAGGTCTTATTTTTTAAATGTATCTGTAATTGACCAATAGAAATCATTGACTTCCATTATTAATTTTCTGTTGTTTCTTACTTCTATCCTATTGCTGCCAGCACAAAAGCTAAGCTACTAACCATTTTCGTAGTGGTGACACTCGTAATTGATGATTTTTAAAATTGTATACTTAGTATTGTTGTAAGTAGTTTTATAGTCCCCCATAGTTTCGTTTTCTGTAATTGTGTCGGTTTCCCAAAAAATATAACCTCAAATTTGCATACAAAAGTGCATGTTTTGTATATCTTTAGATTCGAATATCTATAAAACGTGACATGCTAGAGCAATTTCAAGACCAGATACAAACTCAACGCATCAAAGACCATCAGAAAAGTATATCTTGGTTCATGTCATAGACAGAAATTAAAAATTTTCACATTAAGTTCTTACTTAGTGCTTTGGAGTGGATTTTCGAAAACAGTAAAAATACATCAATTTTCAACTAGCGCTTGAGTCCAAATAGATTGTCGCAGAAAAAAACCGTGATAAGAAATTTATTGGAAATTGTATACACTTTCAATGGTACTTTGATGTAATTTTCGAATAACTGGTAGTTTTCGAGCCATTAGTGAAAAACTAACTACAAAATGCATTTTTTACAATTTTGTTTCCATGTTGCGTCACGAAATATTAGTCGCAAGCCTCAGATTCAAATTACGCACCCAAAAAACATAAAAGAGGGGCAACATCAAAACTACGCCACAATTTGCATAGTAAAATTACAATATGACAATATTTGTATAGAAAAAATCGATTTTTTGGTTGTAAGGAATTCGACATTAAAAAGCCAACAAAAAAACAACATATTTTCGGGTACGCTTTTAAGTGGTCTTGGGGCCACTCAGGCATCCGTAGTAACCATATTTATAATCAGTGAATCGTGTGCGTTTATGTGTGATGAAAAATTGTACAATTGACTGTTAAAATTAGTTCAACTCTTGCAGCTGCAGTGCAGCATTTCTGATATCTATTCCAGCTCCATTCTGTTCAGGACGTGATTCGTTTTTTCTCGGTAGCTGTGCCACTGGCTGCAAGCAGAGTGGGATATTTGTTCTTATAACTCTCAGCACGTTTCCGTTAAAAACCTGTTGCCAGCTCTCAGTCTTAATTTAATGATTATTAATTATTTTTTGAATATTTTCAGCAGTCAAAAATATTTTGTCTGGAAAACTGGAATAACTAACGAATATTTGACACGTATTTTTTTTATTTAAATCATTGTGAAACGCAAAGTACGATGCTAGGAATAACAAATCAGAACATTAATCAGACATTGTGCAACAAACCCTAAATGTTAAAAAAAAACAGAATAAGTTAAAGCAAAAAACTTTTACGTTTGTAAAACAAGAATACAAAATAAAACACCTTTAAAGCTAAATTAACTTAATATGTAATTTAAGATCATGGAGTTTAAATATAATGTAAGTAAAAATAACGTATAAAAGGTTTTTATTAATATCACGAAAGAAATTTAAAAATATTTATATCAAGGTTCGGTACACATCGTCTATAAATTTCTCTTAACGGTAGAATTTTACCTCAGCTTCAACACAGTCCTTCATTAATTCATCTAATTCAGCAGTTGGAGTTGGATTTTCATCTAAATATGCATTTACCTCTTCAACACAAGATGCTTCCAGATACATTAGGTCACGTACGGCTTCTGGTTTACGTTGTGCGTGTAATTTTTGCAACCGAGTAACGCTTTCCCCATCGAGTACCTTAGTGAGGGGAGATATTTTTGGGTTTGGAGCAAATACAAACGGTTTGAAGACTGATTCTTTTGGGTTTGGTGTTGCGGTGAACCAGTGGCACGAGATACCAGACGAAGAAAGTACCGAAACACTGCTTGAACGATTTGTTTCGGTAGCAGCTGATCGCAATGTTTCAAACATACTAGTTAAAATGTAAGATCCATCTCCAGTGGGCTCTTCACCAGGCCATTTTTGTTCAGTGGCTGGGGACGAGAAGCAAATCGCAAAATCTAAATCACCCTGAAAAGTATATATTTATTTGAAAAATTCACATTAAACATTTTTTGTAGTATAAAATGTATATTAATTTTGTTAACAATATATTTTTCTGAGAGAAGGACAAGAATAAAATACAGACATGGGCAATAAAATAGAGACGGTTGCAAATTCTTAAAGTAAAGTAAAATACAAGCAACAACATGTATGCAACCAAATTTAAACTGTTACAACTGTTCAACAAGTTAGTTAAACATTCTTATAAAAATTAAAAGGAAAAGGACTATTAGCTTGATGTTGCTGTTTACTGATTGCATTTTAGCAGCTTCCGCAAAACAATATTTTTTTCTTGGACATTAAAATACAGAAAAGTTGATTCTGTAGACTTTTTTATTTTTTGGGGTCAAAAATTGTAACGAGACTTGTTGCCTTGGGGTCCATTTGCTGGCATATAATCCGCCCTTCCAGCTCAGGTTTTTGAACCACTTGTCCATTACAAAAAAAAAACAACTAATGCCAGTCTATCATCCTAGATGTATTGGATTCTCACCTCTACCCTCTCTACCATAGTTGCTTCTCTCGCACAAGCAACCCCTTTGCTAGGCTTCTTTTCATGAACGTAATTCAGACCTCTTTTATTTCCTTCTCATTCTTTTTTAAAATCGAAATTAACACCTCATGCCTGATTTAAAATTTATTTTTATACAAAAAAATGTTTGTTTTCATCTTTTTAATGATATACGAGTAATTTAATCAATATAAAAATGAATAAAATTAGTTATTAATTTTTATGTTGATTAAATTCGTTAAAATTATTTTTTTTTTTAAATTAATTTATTTTGTTCTTAACTAATTTCTATATATCGTCCCTTGATTGCATGAACTAGGTAACTCAATTTTAAATGTTTGTAATAACGGTATCACTTTGTTCAATTTTCAAGACTTCGTCTAATTTTTTTCTACCATAGAAAAATATAAGGTATTTATGAAATGTGAGAAACATAAAAATTGAACTTTCACTCGTTCTCTGGTAGCTAGGTATCTATGAACCTTGCTATCTCCAAAATTTTTAAAATTGAGTTACCTAGTTCTTGCAATCAGGAAATGATATATAATTATGATTGCAAAACAAAAAACTAGCTCTTGTGGCAAGGCGACGCTGATATTAAAAATATCTATGCAAATGTATAACCAAGAGTTCATCTTATTCGCAAATTTGGGATTTTAAATCCTCTTTTTTATCTAGTTGAATTTACATTTTATTCCATTCCCCTTGCAAAAACCCACCCATTAATTCACCTAAGTATGAATGCGGTTATATATATGTATATGTATATGTGTCGGAAGTATTTTTTATTTTCAAAATGGGATGGATCTTGTAAAGGCCTTAGAAAGAAGTAATTTTTGTTCTGGGACATTTTTCAAAACTGAATTTTGAGACCCCGTGGCCGTTTTAAGGAAAAAAAAACTACAATTCGATATCGATGCAAATTTAAATGGGTTTTCTGACCACTTTTTCGAATTGTAGTTTTTTTTACCTTAAAACGGCCACGGGGGTCCTACCACTTTTTGGAATTGTAATTTTTTACCTGAAACCGGCCGCGGGGTTTCAAAATCCTAGTTTGGAAAATGTCCCGGAACAAAAATTACTTATTTCTAAATCCTTTACAATATCCACGATACCCATTTTGAATACAACAAATAAAAAAAAATCCGACACCTCTAATGTATATACATATTTATTTGTTTGTCAAATAGTTCAATCTACTTTTTTATAGTTAAACAAAACACATGCTTTTTATTCCTTGAGGTTGATTATGATGATACGCTTTATTGTACCTTGCTTTAGAATTTATACAAAGTATCTATATACTAATCAGTAGTACCTCGTGGCATGATGGTTAGTGCGTAGGACTCAGTCGATCTCGTACTGTGTAGGTGTTCAGACGTTTTTGGCTTCACCAGTTAATTAAAAGTAAATTTATCGGAGTGACTTAGTCAAGTAAAAGTAAAGCGAAGCTATTTCCAATAGTGCAATAGCACATAGGAAGAGGTGGCGGGCCGTCTAGTCGATTTTGAACTGCGGAGGTGAGCAAACGTTAGGCGACTTTCCCAGTGTACCCAAATTAAAACAATCGTGTGTGCGCAAGTATAAATTAAACCAAGCATTTAACAACAGTGCCAATAGCACAGAGGCAGTGGTGACAAATATATGTCAGAGGGTGGCGAGGGATTATACACAACAGGGGACAGTAACAGCAACCTGATTGTGGATATAACTTCAGCAGAAGCGTCCTCCGAAGAAGAATGTGAGGCACAAGAAGTATTAGACGAGCAGGCCATCAGCCAAAAAATTGATGCCATTCGGGGGGAGATGGAACGACTCAATGCCATCGTGAACCCTCTGATACAAGCTCTGGAAAATAAACAAGAAGCTCGGCGCGAAAGAGAAAGATAGTAGTGCGAGCAAAAAAAAGTGGTACAGGCGCCAAAAAACGTAGCGCCACAGCAAGAGCTGCCACCGAAAAACAAGCAGCAGGATCTTATTACCCGAGCATGTCTCCCCAAATTAACAAGATATTTAGAAGGAATGATCAGAACGACCTTCTTTGTCTTAAGCTTCAGAGAACGACAGACAACAGAGACGTACTTCTGACAGCAGGAATTAATCCAGAGGACGCCGTCTTGGACGATGACCTCTTTATTGTCGAAGATCCGCAGGAGAAAGTGGAGGCTGTGGGGGCTGCTTTCCAGCAAGTGTACAAGGTGAATGCCTGCATTCGCCCCAATCATGATCTGGAAAACAGAGCCTTGCTCCATCACTTCTACCTTCGGAATGACATCACGCAATAGCGATCAGGGAACCTTGGTTTCGCCGGCTTCAATGAAGATCATTTGGCAAACTCCATAATCGCCGAGCGAAATGGGCCCAGTTCCTTGTTAATTTCGAAGGTAGAGCTCCAGCTCATCTTCGATTCATTAAAGAAGAAGTCAGCAGGAGTCGATGGCATACCCAACGTTGTACTTCGACATTTACCCCAAGAAGCAGTAGACATTTATACCCATTGTTTAACAACGCTCTGAATAATGCATATTATCCAGTGCGGTGGAAGACAGCTGTGGTGCATCCTCTCCCGAAAAAGGGAAAGGACAACTCCAATCCGGCGAATCTCCGGTCGATAAGTCTTCTTCCGAGTATCAGCAAGGTATTCGAAAAAGTTATCAATAGAGCGCTGTCTAAGTGGGCAGAGGACAATAATATCATACCGGACAATCAGTTCGGTTTTAAGGCGGGGCACGACACCATTCATGCCGCGTCTAAGCTCGTTTCTGATGTCCAATTGAACAAATCTAAGAAGCAGTGTACGGGTGCCAGTCTGGTTGATTTGGAGAATGCCTTCGACACCGTATGGTTAGAGGGTCTTTATCTTAAGCTGACCAGACTTGGCATTAGTAAACCACTATTGTATATGCTTTATGATATGCTCAATGGCAGAAAGTTTGTTGTCAAAAGTGGCAATGTAACTTCTGCCACAACCTTTAATATTAAAAATGGTCTTCAGCAGGGAGCGAACTCGCCGATTCTATTCAGCATTTACACCAGCGATCTGATAAGTAGCGTGACTTCAAGAAGATTCAGCGATATTGCGATGACTGGAAAGAAATCAGAAACTATCTTGTTTAGGACTCCGTTGCTTAGAGCCATAAGGGATACGAGAAAGAACTGGCGCAAGTAGGTGATCGTAGGGTCAAATGGACATCCACTGGCGAGTAAAACTGTAGTAAAGTACCTTGGCATCTGGATGAATCAGTATTTGTATTTCGACAAACATTAAAATACTGCTCTGGCCAGGGCTAGGGGAGCCTTTGCCCTGACGAAACGGTTTGTTTTACAACAGCCGGCTTGACAGCAGGGTGAAGGTGATTTGCTACATGGCCCTTTTCCGGCCGACGATTAGCTATGGGACGTTCTAGCACAAGATGGAGCTGAGCACCTTCGGTTCAGAAGGACTGTGTCCGAACGGGACCGAAGAGAAAGGATAAGGCAGGAGAACCAGTTCTGGTGGTTGAAAACGAGCATGAAGTTCCTTCAGACATTTAAAAGTTGACCTTGCTTTTTTCTTTTTGTATGGCCAACTTACATAGGGTTAGGTAGTTTTTTTAAGTAGGGACAGTCAGGGTGGCACCAAAGAAAAAAAAAGTACATAAAACATACAAAAACACAAAAAAAATATAAAATCAACAAAAATACAAAACAAATTATAAAACCGAAAATGCTGCTGTGGCTGTTCTAGTCTATAAGTAGTCTGTAAGTAGTTTATAAGTAGGTTGTAATTAGTTTATAATAAGTTGTAAATAGTTTTAAGTAGCTTTAAGTAGTTCAATTAGTAATTAGTTTTATGTAGTTTTATATAAAACAAAAAAAAAATAGAAAACGGTTTTTTTTTCAAATTCTTCTCGGTAATAAATAAAAACCGACCTGGATTTAGTATTAATAATAATTCTTAGGCCGAAAGGCATTAGCATTAAGTTATTATTGTTTAACTTAGAGCGCCTGATTGGGGCCAGTAAGTTAGTTTTAAGATATTTATAAGTAGGCTAGTTTTTATGAATTTTTGTCTAGCTTTAAGATAGTTTTAAGAAAATTGAAAAATAAAAATGAAATATAAAAAAAAAACTTAAGGTGGTAGGCCGTCAGTCTAATGGTTACGGGTTCGAGTCCCAGCCGGGCATCAAAAATCTTCAGGCTTTTTTCACAACAGAGAGGTGGAAAATTTTATTGTCTGGGAAAACCAGCTAATGGAGAGGGAGAAAAGTGCGGGGGCACCGAAAGGTGGTCCAGCAACTAAAGCTAAAGCTTCAACGGCACCAGCAGCGGGGACATCGAAAGATGTCACAGCAACGGCACCGAAAGCGACAACATCAACAGCAACGGCGTCATCAGCCGATATTCCCGTAAAGAGGAGGAAAAAATTCTATGTGCGCCGAATTTGGTAAAGCGGCGTTCTACCACCACTCCAGCAGTGCTGCCACCTGGGGGGAGAGGGGCGTCGCGAGATACAAAGACATCAGTAGCAATCAACATACAGCGGCAGCTAAAATCTTCGACCTCTGACGAAAAGCAAATCGAGTATATGTCTGAAGGTGGAGAGGGGCTATACACCACGGGTGATAGCAACTTACTCATCGACATTACAACACCAGAGGCGTCCTCAGACGAAGAAGATGAGACGCAAAATGGTAAAAAAAAGTCGATGAGTTAACAAAAGAAAACGAGGAGCAGCGAATCAGCGAGGAAATTGGAGCGATTGAAGGGGATATGGTGCACCTCAAAGCTCAACTTGCGACACTGGTGTAAGCTCTCAAAAACAATCAAGAAGCTCGCCGGGAAAAAGAAAGGCTGGAGCGAGAGCAACACAAAGGACTACAGGCGCCAACCAAAAAGGGCCAACAGCAACCACTGCTGCAAGCAAAAGAGCAGCAACCCAAAGAAAAGCTGCAAGTACAGCAGCCACAGCAGGAACTAATGCCCAAAGAGCAGAGGCAACAAAAAAATCAGCAACAGAATCAAAAACAGAAGACACAACAGCAGCAGCAGCAGAAAAAGCAACAGGAACGGAGCCGACAGCAGCAGGGAGATCACAAGCAGCAGTCACAGCCGCCCCAAAGTAAAAAAGAGAATGTGCCGCCCATCAACACCTATAAGATGGAATTACAAGAGACCATAGACCTATGTAAGTCGGCCATAGGCCAAAACTTTTTTATTAAAAGACTAAGTAAGGATAGGCATGCTATACACTGCTTCACAGTGGCGGAGCATAAAATTATTAAAAATTTATTAAAAGAATCCACGACTGAGTTCTTCAGTTTTACCCCCAAAGTGGATAAATATCAAACGGTCCTCCTGAAGGGCATAGATTCCTGCACGGAAGCACAGGTGCTCTTAGATGAGCTCCGTAAAAAAGCGAGCGACGATCTCGACTTTATCGGGGTCAAGCCGTTCGCTACAGTCAGAGCCAGACGGGAGAAGCGGTCTTTACTGTTCTTCCTTGTTCAACTTTCGCCCAGCAGCAAACTGGATAGTTTGAGGAGTATCTCCGTCCTCAACTACCAGGTTGTAACTTGGGATAAACTAAAGAGACGCGGTGACATGTTTCAATGCATGCGCTGCCAAAGGTTTGGCCACGCTGCAGCAAACTGCGAAATGCAGTCACGCTGCGTAAAGTGCGGTGAGAATCCCATTAAGGGAGAGTGCAAGCTCGGAGAGGAAAGGGTCGAAGTCATGACCCAGCTTAGATGTGCAATTTGCGGAAAGGAGGGGCAGCCTGCTAATTATCGGGCTTGCTCAGCTTTTCAGCAAATTCGTACCAATAAAGCGGCTAAGCAAACAGCGGTAGAGATACGCCCATCAACGCGTGCTCCCACAGCAACGACCGTTAATCCCCAAATTTCCTACGCCCAAATGCCGGCAGGAAGGGGAAAAACGGTACAGCCTGCAGCTAAGGCAGCCCAACCGGCCCTAGTGCCAAAGGCGCCGGATGCTCAGGCCGAAATTAGAAGTATGTTGCTAGCAGTTCAAGGCCAGTTAATAGGACTTCGGACCCAGATAAAGGAGCAGGCGACTAGGGTAGACTATCTCTACTCTGTTTTGCCTAGCCTAACGCAAATAAGAGGTTAAAGGCGCGCTGTCGGAGAGGCCTCTTAGGATCCTTGCTGTGAATGTAAATTCGCTGATTAGGACCGAACGTAGAGCTAATCTTTTCCAATTGTTGGAAGACCAAAGTCCAGATGTGTTTATGGCCAGCGAAACTAAGCTGAACCAGAAACATAAGTTGACTAACAACAATTACAATATCGTTAGAAGAGATCGACCCTCAAGGGGGGGGGGGCGTCGCAATCTTCATACGAAAAGGAATACATCATAAAGTTATATATAATAGTGATCTGCGCAGATTTCGATTGTTAGAGGCGTGCATCGTATGCATTCCTCTCCAACAGGGGAAGCGAATGTATGTGATCGCGGCTTATGCCCCAGAATCACCTCAGCCAACTGATTTTATGACCGAGCTTGAACAACTTTTCAAATGTCTACGCTTGAACCTGGAAGAAAACTACTTTCTCATGGCCGGTGATTTGAATGCCAAACACCAAGATTAGGAAATTAAAATCAAAATAAAAGAGGTATTCATCTTTTCAATTGGATGAGTACACACTGAGTATGGTGTCGACCTGCTGGCTACGGATCGGCCATCGTTTCCAAGAAGCGGTGCATATCTGGATCTATTGCTAATAGACACAAGACTGACAATTACTGACACTGTGGGTCAAAGACCAAGAAACTGTTTACGAACGATCGAGTACGACAGTGATCACTGCGGACTCGCCGCCGTAATACAGCTTCCGAACGAGCTCGTGCAGTTGGATGAGTATGTGCCTGTTGCATACTTACAATTACAGTAAGGTGCGCTGGCCACGCTTTACCAACGCCTTATCGAGCGAAATCAGTTCGAATAACATATCCCCACCAAATGACAGGAATTTGACAAATAACGAAATACACCAATACTTAGAACAAATGGACGAGACAATCAAACGAACAATGAACAGAACAACACCGAAATACAAACAACGAGACGCAACCGACATGTACTGAAACGCGACCATTGACGCACTACACCGACAAAAAAGTGGACTGCTGACAAGACTCAAACTCTTGTACCGACGGTTTACTGACCCCAACGATCTGGAGATTATGACACTGAAGTCGTCGATCAAGAACATCAACCAACTAATTAAAGAAAACTATCGGTTGTCAATTAATTTGTATTGGGATAATAAAATTCGGGCCGTTAACTCTAGCGACCCGAGCATGTTTCCGGAAATTAAAAAGATATTTAGAAGGAATGATCAGAACAATCTTCCGTGTCTTAAGCTTCAGAGAACGACGGACGATGCCGTCTTGGACGATGACCTCTTTATTGTCGAAGATCCGCAGGAGAAAGTGGAGGCTGTGGGGGCTGCTTTCCAGCAAGTGTACAAGGTGAGTGCATGCATTCGACCCAATCACGACCTGGAAAACAGAGCCTTGATCCACCACTTCGACGCTGCCTTGGATTGCACAGAACATCAGAGTCGGAGTACAAACATTACTATTCCAACCTAGTTCTATACAACGGGGCCAAAATAAACAGGATAGATAATTTCTTGCTGAAGCTTATTCGAGGTCATATTGCAAGGGCGATGTCCTCGTGTAACAGCTTAATTTTCGGGACTTATTACCCTAAATACGAATACTACGAGAGTGTGCGTCTAAGCGGCTTTATTCCGCCCGATGCATTCCTCTATCTAGACAGTCGAGGGCTGATCCAGGATAGAGCGGCGGGTCCGCTAATCTACCACGGTGGCCGTAGACCTGTGGAACGGCGCCTCCTTTACAGTCGAGACGTCCTCGCACAAGACGGAGCTGAGCACCTTAGGTTCAGTAGGACTGTGTCCGAACGGGACCGAAGAGATAGGGTAAAGCAGGAGAACCAGTTCTGGTGGTTGAAAAACGAAGATGAAGTTCCTTCAGACATTTAATAGTTGATCTTGCTATTTTCTTTTGTATGGCCAACTTGCATAGGTTTAGGTACTTAGTTTTAAGTAGGGAAAGTCAGGGTGGCACAAAAAAAAATTATAAAATCCACAAAAATACAAAAAAATTATAAAACCGGAATATGCTTGCTGTGGCTGTTCTAGTTTGTAAGTAGTCTGTAAGTAGCTAATAATTAGTTGGAAATAGTTTTAAGTAGTTTTAATTAGTTTTAAAAAGTTTTAATTAGCTTTAATTTAGTTTTATGTAGTTTGTAAGTTTTATATAAAAAAAAAAAAATAAAGACAATGATACCGAGTTTTTTTGTAAATTCTTCTCGGTAAAATATAAAACCGACCTGGATTTAGTATAAAGATAGTTCTTAAGCCGAAAGGCATTAGCATTAAGTTATTACAGTTTAACTTAGAGCGCCCGACTGGGGCCAGTAAGTTAGTTTTAATATATTGATACTGTAGGCTAGTTTTTATGAATTTTTGTCTAGCTTTAAGATAGTTTTAAGAAAATTGAAAAATAAAAATGAATTTAAAAAAAAAAAAGTAGGATTGTCGGCCTGGGTTCGATTCCCAGCAACTGCCACATAAAAACAGAAATATTTTTTTTCGAGAGGTACTGCCTTCGAGGAACTGACAAATCCTCCAAGAGTATACTTGTCATTAATAAGTGCTTCGCATCTAGCCGTTCAGACTCGGCAAAAATTGTAGGTCCCCTCCATTCCTGCCAAAAATACGCACACAGGAATGGTTGAGAGTTGTAACTCACTAGGCCTTGGTTTTTCACGAGCTGTTGTGCCACCAAATTTATTTATTTATTTTATTTACTAATATATATAACACTTTTTCGAATTTAACTGTTTTTTTTATTTGATCAGTTCGCGTAGCGATACTTTTTGAATATATAACTTAGTTTTAGCCGCATAGGAAGCCAACTTTGAGGCTCACAATTATATTATTTTAAGTTAAATAAAGAAACTGAATATGCTAACAAAAATCAGTTTAGCTGTGGTGATTTAAACCTGGACTCTTGGGTCAAGCGATGAAATTGGCGGCGGTTTTACCTTCAGCGGTATATAGTTGATCAAGATTTTGCACTTTAACTAGTTAATGTGCGAATTAACGTATAGGGCTCCTTTATAGTAGGGAATTGAGATGTCGTGGCGCCTTCACCTATTTGCTTGGCTTATTTTCTGTTTCCATCGTGAACCCGTTAAAATAACAAAGCGTTTAATGTTTGAGCTTATACTTAGCAAGACAACGAGGTCCTCTTTCGTCTGTTTCCAAAAAAATCCCCTTGGCGAAAAGTATAAGAACAACAAAATTACCCAAAATTTCGCAGTCCTTTTTCTTTTGGTAAATTAGTTTTCCTTGTTGAAAAATATAACAAAAAATATTAACCCAAAGAAAAAGGAAAAAATTTGCGCGAATTTTTCTTTGGGTTAATTTTTTGTTGTTATATTTTTCAAATTCGCGAGAATTTTTTAACTTTGCAATCCTTTTTTTGGGTTAATATTTGTTTGTTATATTTTTCAACAAGAGGATGATTTATTTGGGACAGATGAAAGTGCTTCGTTGTCCTGCTAAATATAAGCTCACACACGAAACACGATGTTCTTTTAGCGGAACTATAAAGAAAAAAAGAAAATAAGCCAAGAAAAATAGGTGAAAGTGTCGCGATATCTCAATTCCGCACTTTAACGTAGCCCTACACGTTAATTCGCACATTAACTAGTTAAAGTGCGAAATCTTGCTTATTGAAGTAAAATTTCGCATTTAAACGGGTCGTATTAACGTATTTCGCACTTTAACGGTAACACCACGATTGAACTTCGACAAAAACTTTGAAGTTACCATACCTTCCACAAATTTCTACGGACTTAAGTTAAGCGCCAAAAAATAAGTTATTGTTATAAATCAAATATAAATTGTTGACCCTCGAATCACTTTTTTTTTTAACTAATATCCTTCCTCCAGTCCTAATTTGACTGAGTTAAATTGACAGAGACAAAAAGAAAGCAAACAAAAAAACGCACAAACAAAGGAGAATCGAAAGACAAAATTTTAAGTCAGCGATTTCGTCGAATTAACTGGGGATTAACGATGGCTCAAGGTTCAACTATTTGTTAAAAATTTTTTTTTTTACATTATGAATTATAATTTCAGTAATAAGTATTCAGTATTCTAACTTAACACTCAAAACCAGATGCTTAGATGTCTTGGGATGCTTAGATGTCTTGAAGCTTAACAAAAATAACAATTGTTGTTTTAATGTCTTCTATAGGGATCCGTATCTGGATTAACTTTTAACACGTGCTACAAAAGTAGTACCTCGTGGCATGATGGTAAGTGCGTTGGACTCAGTCGATCTCGATCTGTGGATGTGTGCGCACGTTATCGGCTTTCACAGTTTTCTTTAATTAAAATCGGAGTGACTTTTCAAAGTTTAAATTATACCCAGCTATTTTTAATAGTGCAATAGCACAGTGATAGAGGTGGCCAACCGACAACCAGAGGATCACGGGTTCGAGTCCCAGTCGGGCAAAAATTATTTGGCTGCTTTTTTTCACAATCGTGAAGTAGAAAACTTCATTGAGTGGGAAAAGCAGCAAATGCAAACTTACAACACCGCGGGGACATCGAAAGGTGCCCCAGCAAAAACAATAAAGCCAGCTATGGCACCACCAGCCAAAGCTACGGTCAGTGCCGTACCAACAACAACAACAAACAAGCAAGCGATGGCACCACCAGCCATACCATTAACTAGTGCCGTAGCGACAACGACAAAACCAGCAACGGCATCAACAGCCGATGCCAAAAACAAGAGAAGGAAGAGGATAAGCTGTGCGCCGAACCTCGTCAAGCGCCGCTCCACCACCACCTCAGCCCAGCTGCCAGCTGGGGTGAAGGAGACGGCGCGAACAGCGAGGACGTCAGCAGCAGCAAAAATTCTACAACAATTAGATTCCTCGCCATTCGATGACGATATTGAATACATGTCCGAAGGTGGCGAGGGATTATACACAACGGGGGATTCTAACACTAATGTGCTTGTTGATCTAACCTCACTAGAGGTGTCCTCCGAAGAGGAAAATGAGGCGCAAGTTGCAATAGTCGCCCTGGATGAGAAAGCCATCAGCGAAAAAATTGATGCCATTCGGGGGGAGATGGAAAGGCTTAACTCCATAGTTACCCCTCTGATTGAAGCCCTAAAAACGAAACAAGAAGCCCGAAGAGAACGTGACAGGCAGGAGCGCGAGAATAAAAATGCGCTACAGGCGCCACTTAAAGCAGCGCCACAAAAAAAAGCGCCACAACAAGGGATGGCGCAGCCACAGCAAAGGCAAGCCCAGCAGCAACAACAGCAACTGCTACAGCAGAGCCAACAGGAGCAACAACAACAACAGCTGCCAACCGAGCAACCACAGCAGCAACCGAAAGTACAACGCACACAAAAACAAAAGCAGCAGCAACAACAAAAACCACAGGAGCGGAGTCAACAGCAGCGGAACGAGCACCAGCAGGGAGTGCACCAGCAGCAGCCACAGCCGCCCCAAAATAAAAAAGAAAAGGTGCCACCTATTAATACATACAAAATGGAACTTCAGGAAACCATTGACCTATGTAAGTCGGCCATAGGCCAAAACTTTTTTATTAAGCGATTAAGTAAAGATAGACATCGTATCCACTGCTCTACAGTGGAGCAGCACAAAATTATTAAGGAATTATTAAAGAATTTCACGACTGAGTTCTTCAGTTTTTCCCCCAAAGTGGATAAATATCAAACGGCCCTCTTGAAGGACATAGATTCCTGCACGGAACCACAGGTGCTCTTAAATTAGCTCCGCCAAAAAGCGAACGACGATCTCGACTTTATCGGGGTCAAGCCGTTCGCTACAGTCAGAGCCAGGCGGGAGAAGCGGTCTTTGCCATTCTTTCTGGTACCGCTATCGCCAAGCAGCGAACTGGATAGGTTGAGGAGTATCTCCGTCCTCAACTACCAGGTTGTTACTTGGGATAAATTAAAGATAAGATTAATAGTAATCTGCGCAGATTTCGATTGTTAGAGGCGTGCATCGTATGCATTCCTCTCCAACAGGGGAAGCGAATGTATGTGATCTCGGCTCATGCCCCAGAATCACCTCAGCGAACTGATTTTATGACAGAGCTTGAAAAGCTTTTCGAATGTCTACGCTTGAGCTTGGAAGAAAATTACTTTCTCATGGCCGGTGATTTGAATGCCAAACACCAAGATTGGGAAAATCAAATTCAGAATCAAAGAGGTATTAATCTTTTCAATTGGTTGAGTCGATACAACACTGAATATGATGTCGACCTGCTAGCTACGGAGCGGCCATCGTTTCCAAGCAGCGGTGCCTATCTGGATCTATTGCTAATAGACGCAAGACTGACAATTACTGACACTGTGGGTCAAAGACCAAGAAACTGTTTACGAACGATCGAGTACGACAGTGATCACTGCGGACTCGCCGCCGTAATACACCTTCCGAACGAGCTCGTGGAGTTGAATGAGTACGTACCTGTGCATACTCATAATTACAGTAAGGTGCGCTGGCCACGCTTTACCAACGCCTTATCGAGCGAAATCAGTTTGAATAACATATCCCCACCAAATGACAGGAATTTGACAAATAACGAAAAACACCAATACCTAGAACAAATGGACGAGACAATCAAACGAACAATGAACAGAACAACACCGAAATACAAACAACGAGACGCAACCGACATGTACTGAAACGCGACCATTGACGCACTACACCGACAAAAAAGTGGACTGCTGACAAGACTCAAACTCTTGTACCGACGATTTACTGACCCTCACGATTTGGAGATTAGGACACTGAAGTCGTCGATCAAGAACATCAACCAACTAATTAAAGAAAACTATCGGTTGTCAATTAATTTGTATTGGTATAACAAAATTCGGGCCGTTAATTCTAGCGACCCGAGCATGTTTCCGGAAATTAACAAGATATTTAGAAGGAATGATCAGAACAATCTTCCGTGTCTTAAGCTTCAGAGAACGACGGACAACAGAGACGTACTTCTGACAGCAGGTATTGATCCAGAGGACGCCGTCTTTGACGATGACCTCTTTACTGTCGAAGATCCGCAGGAGAAAGTGGAGGCTGTGGGGGCTGCTTTCCAGCAAGTGTACAAGGTGAGTGCATGCATTCGCCCCAATCACGACCTGGAAAACAGAGCCTTGATCCACCACTTCAACGCTGCCTTGGATTGCACAGAACATCAGAGTCGGAGTTCAAACATTACTATTCCAACCTGGTTCTATACAACGGGGATAAAATAAACAGGATAGACAATTTCTTGCTGAAGCTTATTCGAGGTGACATTGCAAGGGCGATGTCTTCGTGTAACAGCTTAATTTCCGGGGCTTATTACCCTAAATACAAATACTACGAGAGTGTGCGTCTAAGCGGCTTTATTCCGCCCGATGCATTCCTCTATCTAGACAGTCGAGGGCTGATCCAGGATAGAGCGGCGGTTCCGCTAATCTACCACGGTGGCCGTAGAGCTGTGGATCGGCGGCTCCTTTACAGTCGAGACGTCCTCGCACAAGACGGAGCTGAGCACCTTAGGTTCAGTAGGACTGTGTCCGAACGGGACCGAAGAGATGTGGTTGTTCTAGTTTGTAAGCAGTCTGTAAGTAGCTTATAAGTAGGTTGTAACTAGTTTATAATTAGTTGAAAATAGTTTTAAGTAGTTTTAAGTAGTTTTAAGTAGTTTTAACCTCGGTTTCACCGGGTTCAATGAAGATCATTTGGCAAACGCCATAATCGCCGAGCGAAATGGGCCCAGTTCCCTGTTAATTTCGAAGGTACGTTGTACTTCGACATTTACCTCAAGAAGCAGTAGACATTTATACCACTCTGTTTAACAACGCTCTGAATAATGCATATTATCCAGTGCAGTGGAAGACAGCTGTGGTGCATCCTCTCCCGAAAAAGAAAAAGGATAACTCCAATCCGGCAAATCTCC
This sequence comes from Dasysyrphus albostriatus, assembly GCA_946251815.1. Lineage (NCBI taxonomy): Eukaryota > Metazoa > Arthropoda > Insecta > Diptera > Syrphidae > Dasysyrphus > Dasysyrphus albostriatus. Next base: position 227,152,690 of record OX276335.1, read on the forward strand.
GGTCGATAAGTCTTCTTCCGAGTATCAGCAAGGTATTTGAAAAAGTTATCAATAGTGCTCTGTCTAAGTGGGCAGAGGACAATAATATAATACCGGACAATCAGTTCGGTTTTAAGGCGGGGCATGACACCATTCATGCCGCGTCTAAGCTCGTTTCTGATGTCCAATGGAACAAATCTAAGAAGCAGTGTACGGGTGCCTGCCTGGTTGATTTGGAGAAGGCCTTCGACACCGTATGGTTAGAGGGTCTTTATCTTAAGCTGACCAGACTTGGCATTAGTAAACCACTATTGTAACGGGTAATTTTTTAAGAGGTTTAGAACTTAAAAAAAAAAAAACCCAAAAAACTCGAAAAAATGAATGAAATATTTATTTGAATCGATAGTTTGAACCTTGCAATTTAATGTTTAAAGATAATTTCATGCAAATGTTGACCGCGGCTGCGTCTCAGGTAGCCCATCCGCTGAGTCCAATTTTGGCATACTCTTTCACACATATCGGCCGGTATCTCATGAATGAATGCATGGATGTTGGCTTCCAGTGCGTCAATCGAAGCGGGCTTGTCCCTATAGACATTAGCCTTGACATACCCCCACAAAAAATAATCTAATGGTGTCAAATCGCACGATCTAGGCGGCCAATTGACCGGCCCGAAACGTGAAATTAACTGTTCACCAAACTCGCCTCGCAATTGCGCCATTGTTTCGCGTGCTGTGTGGCATGTGGCACCGTCTTGTTGAAACCACATATCATGCAAGTCAAGAACTTCCATTTCGGGCAAAAAAAAGTTTGTTATCATCGCTCGGTAGCGTTCACCATTGACAGTAACGCTGCGATTCGCATCATCTTTGAAGAAATATGGCCCAATAATGCCGCCGGCCCATAAACGCACCAAACAGTGGCTTTTTCGGGATGCATTGGTAGCTGTTGCAATGCTTCTGGCTGATCTTCACTCCAAATGCGGCAATTATGCTTATTTACGTACCCATTCAACCAAAAATGAGCCTCATCGCTGAACACAATTTCCAACATTTTGAACATTTCGAACCGGGCACGAATTTTGATAGTAAAATTCAATAATTTGCAAGCGTTGTTCATTTGTAAGACGATCCATGGTTAAATTGCAAACCAAACTGAAGCTGTTTGTCAGTGACACAAGGTACTAAACACACCTCAGCTGTCAAAACCAGTGTTGCCAAAACCAAACCAGCTAAAAAATCACCCTTTATATGCTTTATGATATGCTCAACGGCAGAAATTTTGTTGTCAAGAGTGGCAATGTAACTTCTGCCACAAACTTTAGTATTAAAAATGGTCTTCAACAGGGAGCGGTCAACTCACCGATTCTATTCAGCATTTACACCAGCGATCTGATAAGTAGTCTAACTCAGGCAATTGCGTATGCCGACGATCTAATTGCGTACAGAACAGCTCCAAAAGTCAAGGTCATCAGGATTCTTTTGCAGCGTGAAATCGAGAAGATTCAGCGATATTGCGATGACTGGAAGTTGAAAATCAACTTTCAGAAATCAGAAACTATCTTGTTTAGGACTCCGTTGCTTAGAGCCATAAGGGATACGAGAAAGAACTGGCGCAAGTTGGTGATCGTAGGGCCAAATGGACATCCACTGGCGAATAAAAGTGTAGTAAAGAATTTGTATTTTGACAGACATATAAATGCTGCTCTGGCCAGGGCTAGTGGATATTTTGCCACAGTAGGGTGAAGGTGATTTGCTACATGGCCCTTATCCGGCCCATGATTGCTTATGGATGCGCGGTTTGGTTCAACGTTGCCCCATCTCAAATGGAAAAGATTCGGGTGTTTGGGAGGCAGTGTCTTCGACGCTGCCTTGGATTGCACAGAGCATCAGAGTCGGAGTACAAATATTACTATTCCAAACTGGTTCTATACAACGGGGCCAAAATAAACAGGATAGATAATTTCTTGCTGAAGCTTATTCGAGGTCACATTGCAAGGGCGATGTCCTCGTGTAACAGCTTAATTTTCGGGGCTTATTACCCTAAATACGAATACTACGAGAGTGTGCGTCTAAGCGGCTTTATTCCGCCCGATGCATTCCTCTATCTAGACAGTCGAGGGCTGATCCAGGATAGAGCGGCGTTTCCGCCGTAAAACTGCTCGCACAAGACGGAGCTGAGCACCTTAGGTTCAGTAGGACTGTGTCCGAACGGGACCGAAGAGATAGGGTAAAGCAGGAGAACCAGTTCTGGTGGTTGAAAAACGAAGACATTTAATAGTTGACCTTACTATTTTCTTTTGTATGGCCGACTTGCATAGGTTTAGGTAGTTAGTTTTAAGTAGGGACAGTTAGGGTGGCACAAAAAAAAATTATAAAATCCACAAAAATACAAAAAAATTATAAAACCGGAATATGCTTGCTGTGGCTGTTCTAGTTTGTAAGTAGTCTGTAAGTAGCTTATAAGTAGGTTGTAACTAGTTTGTAATAAGTTGGAAATAGTTTTAAGTAGTTTTAACCTCGGTTTCACCGGGTTCAATGAAGATCATTTGGCAAACGCCATAATCACCGAGCGAAATGGGCCCAGTTCCCTGTTAATTTCGAAGGTTCCGGCGGTTCCGTTAATCTACCACGGTGGCCGTAGAACTGTGGATCGGCGGCTCCTTTACAGTCGAGACGTCCTCGCACAAGACGGAGCTGAGCACCTTAGGTTCAGTAGGACTGTGTCTGAACGGGACCGAAGAGATAGGGTAAAGCAGGAGAACCAGTTCTGTTCTAGTTTGTAAGTAGTCTGTTGTAACTAGTTTATAATTAGTTGGAAATAGTTTTAAGTAGTTTTAATTAGTTTTAATAAGTTTTAATTAGCTTTAATTTAGTTTTATGTAGTTTGTAAGTTTTGTATAAAACCAAAAAAAAAAAGACAAAGATACCGAGTTTTTTTGTAAAATTCTTCTCGGTAAAAAATAAAACCGACTTGGATTTAGTATTAAGATAGTTCTTAGGCCGAAAGGCATTAGCATTAAGTTATTCTAGTTTAACTAAGAGCGCCCGATTGGGGCCAGTAAGTTAGTTTTAAGATATTGATAAGTAGGCTAGTTTTTATGAATTTTTGTCTAGCTGTAAGATAGTTTTAAGAAAATTGAAAAATAAAAATGAATTTAAAAAAAAAAAGTAGGATTGTCGGCCTGGGTTCGATTCCCAGCAACTGCCACATAAAAACAGAAATATTTTTTTTCGAGAGGTACTGCCTTCGAGGAACTGACAAATCCTCCAAGAGTATACTTGTCATTAATAAGTGCTTCGCATCTAGCCGTTCAGACTCGGCAAAAATTGTAGGTCCCCTCCATTCCTGCCAAAAATACGCACACAGGAATGGTTGAGAGTTGTAACTCACTAGGCCTTGGTTTTTCACGAGCTGTTGTGCCACCAAATTTATTTATTTATTTTATTTACTAATATATATAACACTTTTTCGAATTTAACTGTTTTTTTTATTTGATCAGTTCGCGTAGCGATACTTTTTGAATATATAACTTAGTTTTAGCCGCATAGGAAGCCAACTTTGAGGCTCACAATTATATTATTTTAAGTTAAATAAAGAAACTGAATATGCTAACAAAAATCAGTTTAGCTGTGGTGATTTAAACCTGGACTCTTGGGTCAAGCGATGAAATTGGCGGCGGTTTTACCTTCAGCGGTATATAGTTGATCAAGATTTTGCACTTTAACTAGTTAATGTGCGAATTAACGTATAGGGCTCCTTTATAGTAGGGAATTGAGATGTCGTGGCGCCTTCACTTATTTGCTTGGCTTATTTTCTGTTTCCATCGTGAACCCGTTAAAATAACAAAGCGTTTAATGTTTGAGCTTATACTTAGCAAGACAACGAGGTCCTCTTTCGTCTGTTTCCAAAAAAATCCCCTTGGCGAAAAGTATAAGAACAACAAAATTACCCAAAATTTCGCAGTCCTTTTTCTTTTGGTAAATTAGTTTTCCTTGTTGAAAAATATAACAAAAAATATTAACCCAAAGAAAAAGGAAAAAATTTGCGCGAATTTTTCTTTGGGTTAATTTTTTGTTGTTATATTTTTCAAATTCGCGAGAATTTTTTAACTTTGCAATCCTTTTTTTGGGTTAATATTTGTTTGTTATATTTTTCAACAAGAGGATGATTTATTTGGGACAGATGAAAGTGCTTCGTTGTCCTGCTAAATATAAGCTCACACACGAAACACGATGTTCTTTTAGCGGAACTATAAAGAAAAAAAGAAAATAAGCCAAGAAAAATAGGTGAAAGTGTCGCGATATCTCAATTCCGCACTTTAACGTAGCCCTACACGTTAATTCGCACATTAACTAGTTAAAGTGCGAAATCTTGCTTATTGAAGTAAAATTTCGCATTTAAACGGGTCGTATTAACGTATTTCGCACTTTAACGGTAACACCACGATTGAACTTCGACAAAAACTTTGAAGTTACCATACCTTCCACAAATTTCTACGGACTTAAGTTAAGCGCCAAAAAATAAGTTATTGTTATAAATCAAATATAAATTGTTGACCCTCGAATCACTTTTTTTTTAACTAATATCCTTCCTCCAGTCCTAATTTGACTGAGTTAAATTGACAGAGACAAAAAGAAAGCAAACAAAAAAACGCACAAACAAAGGAGAATCGAAAGACAAAATTTTAAGTCAGCGATTTCGTCGAATTAACTGGGGATTAACGATGGCTCAAGGTTCAACTATTTGTTAAAATTTTTTTTTTTTACATTATGAATTATAATTTCAGTAATAAGTATTCAGTATTCTAACTTAACACTCAAAACCAGATGCTTAGATGTCTTGGGATGCTTAGATGTCTTGAAGCTTAACAAAAATAACAATTGTTGTTTTAATGTCTTCTATAGGGATCCGTATCTGGATTAACTTTTAACACGTGCTACAAAAGTAGTACCTCGTGGCATGATGGTAAGTGCGTTGGACTCAGTCGATCTCGATCTGTGGATGTGTGCGCACGTTATCGGCTTTCACAGTTTTCTTTAATTAAAATCGGAGTGACTTTTCAAAGTTTAAATTATACCCAGCTATTTTTAATAGTGCAATAGCACAGTGATAGAGGTGGCCAACCGACAACCAGAGGATCACGGGTTCGAGTCCCAGTCGGGCAAAAATTATTTGGCTGCTTTTTTTCACAATCGTGAAGTAGAAAACTTCATTGAGTGGGAAAAGCAGCAAATGCAAACTTACAACACCGCGGGGACATCGAAAGGTGCCCCAGCAAAAACAATAAAGCCAGCTATGGCACCACCAGCCAAAGCTACGGTCAGTGCCGTACCAACAACAACAACAAACAAGCAAGCGATGGCACCACCAGCCATACCATTAACTAGTGCCGTAGCGACAACGACAAAACCAGCAACGGCATCAACAGCCGATGCCAAAAACAAGAGAAGGAAGAGGATAAGCTGTGCGCCGAACCTCGTCAAGCGCCGCTCCACCACCACCTCAGCCCAGCTGCCAGCTGGGGTGAAGGAGACGGCGCGAACAGCGAGGACGTCAGCAGCAGCAAAAATTCTACAACAATTAGATTCCTCGCCATTCGATGACGATATTGAATACATGTCCGAAGGTGGCGAGGGATTATACACAACGGGGGATTCTAACACTAATGTGCTTGTTGATCTAACCTCACTAGAGGTGTCCTCCGAAGAGGAAAATGAGGCGCAAGTTGCAATAGTCGCCCTGGATGAGAAAGCCATCAGCGAAAAAATTGATGCCATTCGGGGGGAGATGGAAAGGCTTAACTCCATAGTTACCCCTCTGATTGAAGCCCTTAAAACGAAACAAGAAGCCCGAAGAGAACGTGACAGGCAGGAGCGCGAGAATAAAAATGCGCTACAGGCGCCACTTAAAGCAGCGCCACAAAAAAAAGCGCCACAACAAGGGATGGCGCAGCCACAGCAAAGGCAAGCCCAGCAGCAACAACAGCAACTGCTACAGCAGAGCCAACAGGAGCAACAACAACAACAGCTGCCAACCGAGCAACCACAGCAGCAACCGAAAGTACAACGCACACAAAAACAAAAGCAGCAGCAACAACAAAAACCACAGGAGCGGAGTCAACAGCAGCGGAACGAGCACCAGCAGGGAGTGCACCAGCAGCAGCCACAGCCGCCCCAAAATAAAAAAGAAAAGGTGCCACCTATTAATACATACAAAATGGAACTTCAGGAAACCATTGACCTATGTAAGTCGGCCATAGGCCAAAACTTTTTTATTAAGCGATTAAGTAAAGATAGACATCGTATCCACTGCTCTACAGTGGAGCAGCACAAAATTATTAAGGAATTATTAAAGAATTTCACGACTGAGTTCTTCAGTTTTTCCCCCAAAGTGGATAAATATCAAACGGCCCTCTTGAAGGACATAGATTCCTGCACGGAACCACAGGTGCTCTTAAATTAGCTCCGCCAAAAAGCGAACGACGATCTCGACTTTATCGGGGTCAAGCCGTTCGCTACAGTCAGAGCCAGGCGGGAGAAGCGGTCTTTGCCATTCTTTCTGGTACCGCTATCGCCAAGCAGCGAACTGGATAGGTTGAGGAGTATCTCCGTCCTCAACTACCAGGTTGTTACTTGGGATAAATTAAAGATAAGATTAATAGTAATCTGCGCAGATTTCGATTGTTAGAGGCGTGCATCGTATGCATTCCTCTCCAACAGGGGAAGCGAATGTATGTGATCTCGGCTCATGCCCCAGAATCACCTCAGCGAACTGATTTTATGACAGAGCTTGAAAAGCTTTTCGAATGTCTACGCTTGAGCTTGGAAGAAAATTACTTTCTCATGGCCGGTGATTTGAATGCCAAACACCAAGATTGGGAAAATCAAATTCAGAATCAAAGAGGTATTAATCTTTTCAATTGGTTGAGTCGATACAACACTGAATATGATGTCGACCTGCTAGCTACGGAGCGGCCATCGTTTCCAAGCAGCGGTGCCTATCTGGATCTATTGCTAATAGACGCAAGACTGACAATTACTGACACTGTGGGTCAAAGACCAAGAAACTGTTTACGAACGATCGAGTACGACAGTGATCACTGCGGACTCGCCGCCGTAATACACCTTCCGAACGAGCTCGTGGAGTTGAATGAGTACGTACCTGTGCATACTCATAATTACAGTAAGGTGCGCTGGCCACGCTTTACCAACGCCTTATCGAGCGAAATCAGTTTGAATAACATATCCCCACCAAATGACAGGAATTTGACAAATAACGAAAAACACCAATACCTAGAACAAATGGACGAGACAATCAAACGAACAATGAACAGAACAACACCGAAATACAAACAACGAGACGCAACCGACATGTACTGAAACGCGACCATTGACGCACTACACCGACAAAAAAGTGGACTGCTGACAAGACTCAAACTCTTGTACCGACGATTTACTGACCCTCACGATTTGGAGATTAGGACACTGAAGTCGTCGATCAAGAACATCAACCAACTAATTAAAGAAAACTATCGGTTGTCAATTAATTTGTATTGGTATAACAAAATTCGGGCCGTTAATTCTAGCGACCCGAGCATGTTTCCGGAAATTAACAAGATATTTAGAAGGAATGATCAGAACAATCTTCCGTGTCTTAAGCTTCAGAGAACGACGGACAACAGAGACGTACTTCTGACAGCAGGTATTGATCCAGAGGACGCCGTCTTTGACGATGACCTCTTTACTGTCGAAGATCCGCAGGAGAAAGTGGAGGCTGTGGGGGCTGCTTTCCAGCAAGTGTACAAGGTGAGTGCATGCATTCGCCCCAATCACGACCTGGAAAACAGAGCCTTGATCCACCACTTCAACGCTGCCTTGGATTGCACAGAACATCAGAGTCGGAGTTCAAACATTACTATTCCAACCTGGTTCTATACAACGGGGATAAAATAAACAGGATAGATAATTTCTTGCTGAAGCTTATTCGAGGTGACATTGCAAGGGCGATGTCTTCGTGTAACAGCTTAATTTCCGGGGCTTATTACCCTAAATACAAATACTACGAGAGTGTGCGTCTAAGCGGCTTTATTCCGCCCGATGCATTCCTCTATCTAGACAGTCGAGGGCTGATCCAGGATAGAGCGGCGGTTCCGCTAATCTACCACGGTGGCCGTAGAGCTGTGGATCGGCGGCTCCTTTACAGTCGAGACGTCCTCGCACAAGACGGAGCTGAGCACCTTAGGTTCAGTAGGACTGTGTCCGAACGGGACCGAAGAGATGTGGTTGTTCTAGTTTGTAAGCAGTCTGTAAGTAGCTTATAAGTAGGTTGTAACTAGTTTATAATTAGTTGAAAATAGTTTTAAGTAGTTTTAAGTAGTTTTAAGTAGTTTTAACCTCGGTTTCACCGGGTTCAATGAAGATCATTTGGCAAACGCCATAATCGCCGAGCGAAATGGGCCCAGTTCCCTGTTAATTTCGAAGGTACGTTGTACTTCGACATTTACCTCAAGAAGCAGTAGACATTTATACCACTCTGTTTAACAACGCTCTGAATAATGCATATTATCCAGTGCAGTGGAAGACAGCTGTGGTGCATCCTCTCCCGAAAAAGAAAAAGGATAACTCCAATCCGGCAAATCTCCGGTCGATAAGTCTTCTTCCGAGTATCAGCAAGGTATTTGAAAAAGTTATCAATAGTGCTCTGTCTAAGTGGGCAGAGGACAATAATATAATACCGGACAATCAGTTCGGTTTTAAGGCGGGGCATGACACCATTCATGCCGCGTCTAAGCTCGTTTCTGATGTCCAATGGAACAAATCTAAGAAGCAGTGTACGGGTGCCTGCCTGGTTGATTTGGAGAAGGCCTTCGACACCGTATGGTTAGAGGGTCTTTATCTTAAGCTGACCAGACTTGGCATTAGTAAACCACTATTGTAACGGGTAATTTTTTAAGAGGTTTAGAACTTAAAAAAAAAAAAAACCCAAAAAACTCGAAAAAATGAATGAAATATTTATTTGAATCGATAGTTTGAACCTTGCAATTTAATGTTTAAAGATAATTTCATGCAAATGTTGACCGCGGCTGCGTCTCAGGTAGCCCATCCGCTGAGTCCAATTTTGGCATACTCTTTCACACATATCGGCCGGTATCTCATGAATGAATGCATGGATGTTGGCTTCCAGTGCGTCAATCGAAGCGGGCTTGTCCCTATAGACATTAGCCTTGACATACCCCCACAAAAAATAATCTAATGGTGTCAAATCGCACGATCTAGGCGGCCAATTGACCGGCCCGAAACGTGAAATTAACTGTTCACCAAACTCGCCTCGCAATTGCGCCATTGTTTCGCGTGCTGTGTGGCATGTGGCACCGTCTTGTTGAAACCACATATCATGCAAGTCAAGAACTTCCATTTCGGGCAAAAAAAAGTTTGTTATCATCGCTCGGTAGCGTTCACCATTGACAGTAACGCTGCGATTCGCATCATCTTTGAAGAAATATGGCCCAATAATGCCGCCGGCCCATAAACGCACCAAACAGTGGCTTTTTCGGGATGCATTGGTAGCTGTTGCAATGCTTCTGGCTGATCTTCACTCCAAATGCGGCAATTATGCTTATTTACGTACCCATTCAACCAAAAATGAGCCTCATCGCTGAACACAATTTCCAACATTTTGAACATTTCGAACCGGGCACGAATTTTGATAGTAAAATTCAATAATTTGCAAGCGTTGTTCATTTGTAAGACGATCCATGGTTAAATTGCAAACCAAACTGAAGCTGTTTGTCAGTGACACAAGGTACTAAACACACCTCAGCTGTCAAAACCAGTGTTGCCAAAACCAAACCAGCTAAAAAATCACCCTTTATATGCTTTATGATATGCTCAACGGCAGAAATTTTGTTGTCAAGAGTGGCAATGTAACTTCTGCCACAAACTTTAGTATTAAAAATGGTCTTCAACAGGGAGCGGTCAACTCACCGATTCTATTCAGCATTTACACCAGCGATCTGATAAGTAGTCTAACTCAGGCAATTGCGTATGCCGACGATCTAATTGCGTACAGAACAGCTCCAAAAGTCAAGGTCATCAGGATTCTTTTGCAGCGTGAAATCGAGAAGATTCAGCGATATTGCGATGACTGGAAGTTGAAAATCAACTTTCAGAAATCAGAAACTATCTTGTTTAGGACTCCGTTGCTTAGAGCCATAAGGGATACGAGAAAGAACTGGCGCAAGTTGGTGATCGTAGGGCCAAATGGACATCCACTGGCGAATAAAAGTGTAGTAAAGAATTTGTATTTTGACAGACATATAAATGCTGCTCTGGCCAGGGCTAGTGGATATTTTGCCACAGTAGGGTGAAGGTGATTTGCTACATGGCCCTTATCCGGCCCATGATTGCTTATGGATGCGCGGTTTGGTTCAACGTTGCCCCATCTCAAATGGAAAAGATTCGGGTGTTTGGGAGGCAGTGTCTTCGACGCTGCCTTGGATTGCACAGAGCATCAGAGTCGGAGTACAAATATTACTATTCCAAACTGGTTCTATACAACGGGGCCAAAATAAACAGGATAGATAATTTCTTGCTGAAGCTTATTCGAGGTCACATTGCAAGGGCGATGTCCTCGTGTAACAGCTTAATTTTCGGGGCTTATTACCCTAAATACGAATACTACGAGAGTGTGCGTCTAAGCGGCTTTATTCCGCCCGATGCATTCCTCTATCTAGACAGTCGAGAGCTGATCCAGGATAGAGCGGCGTTTCCGCCGTAGAACTGCTCGCACAAGACGGAGCTGAGCACCTTAGGTTCAGTAGGACTGTGTCCGAACGGGACCGAAGAGATAGGGTAAAGCAGGAGAACCAGTTCTGGTGGTTGAAAAACGAAGACATTTAATAGTTGACCTTACTATTTTCTTTTGTATGGCCGACTTGCATAGGTTTAGGTAGTTAGTTTTAAGTAGGGACAGTTAGGGTGGCACAAAAAAAAATTATAAAATCCACAAAAATACAAAAAAATTATAAAACCGGAATATGCTTGCTGTGGCTGTTCTAGTTTGTAAGTAGTCTGTAAGTAGCTTATAAGTAGGTTGTAACTAGTTTGTAATAAGTTGGAAATAGTTTTAAGTAGTTTTAACCTCGGTTTCACCGGGTTCAATGAAGATCATTTGGCAAACGCCATAATCACCGAGCGAAATGGGCCCAGTTCCCTGTTAATTTCGAAGGTTCCGGCGGTTCCGTTAATCTACCACGGTGGCCGTAGAACTGTGGATCGGCGGCTCCTTTACAGTCGAGACGTCCTCGCACAAGACGGAGCTGAGCACCTTAGGTTCAGTAGGACTGTGTCTGAACGGGACCGAAGAGATAGGGTAAAGCAGGAGAACCAGTTCTGTTCTAGTTTGTAAGTAGTCTGTTGTAACTAGTTTATAATTAGTTGGAAATAGTTTTAAGTAGTTTTAATAAGTTTTAATTAGCTTTAATTTAGTTTTATGTAGTTTGTAAGTTTTGTATAAAACCAAAAAAAAAAAGACAAAGATACCGAGTTTTTTTGTAAAATTCTTCTCGGTAAAAAATAAAACCGACTTGGATTTAGTATTAAGATAGTTCTTAGGCCGAAAGGCATTAGCATTAAGTTATTCTAGTTTAACTAAGAGCGCCCGATTGGGGCCAGTAAGTTAGTTTTAAGATATTGATAAGTAGGCTAGTTTTTATGAATTTTTGTCTAGCTGTAAGATAGTTTTAAGAAAATTGAAAAATAAAAATGAAATTACAAAAACAGAAATAAGTGCGTTGGACTGTCATTTCGAAGGTCTAAGTTCGATTCCCAGCCCCTGCCACCTAAAAACAGAAATGTTTTTTTCCTTGCCTCTTGCGAGGGACTGACAAATCCTGCAAGAGTATACTTGTCATGAATAAGTGCTTCTTATCTAGCCGTTCGGACTCGGCAAAAAATTGTAGGTCCCCTCCATTCCTGCCAACAACACGCACACAGGAATGGTTGAGAGTTGTTAGTCACTAGGCCTTGGTTTTCCATGAGCTGTTGCGCCACTAAATTTATTTTTATTTTTTAAGCATTTCCTGAAAAGTTCCGTAAATTTGGGACGGGGCTTAATTTTTTAGGGGGGTTAAAGGGGGTAAAATTCAGTTTTTTATTAATTTCTCAAAAACTATATATTTTTTTGAAAAAAATGTGAAGGTACAGATTGAAGCTTATGTCATTCTACAAAAAAAAAATTAACATACTTTTTTTCATGCAAGCAATAGATTCTGAGAAAATCATGCAAGAACTTCACGGTGGAGTAAATTTTCCCAAAAAAATTATAAGAATTCCATTAATCGATGGGTTTAAATTTTTGTACGATTTGAGTTTGACTACATCTCTTCTTAATAAAAACCAAGATTTTGTGGTGCCCGGGGTAAGGGGAACACCGCCATATTGAAAAAGAAAGTGATTTGGTTTTTGTTCAGCAACTCGATGAAATTTCCTTTTACAATAAAATCATTATGGAATAACATTTAGAGAATAAAATTATCTAAAACATGAGCTAATAACAAACTCTGTACGTTTATTAATCTTGAACTTTGGTACCACCAACTTCATCGAGGCCTTTCTAAATTCAAGACCCTTGGTCCCATTACATGATGACCCAGAGGGTAAGTTGGCGCTGACTTTAGGCTATTTCGTGATCGGATACCCACTCATCGCCAGAACCTCAGATGGACCAAATCCCCCTCAACCGACTGAAACAGTATCAATGGATACGGAAAGTTTATCAGGACTTTTGGAAGAGGTGGAGCGACGAGTACTTGGCAACACTCCAGACCCGCAACAAGTGGGAAAGGCGATAGACCAACATCAACCTAGATGATATTGTGCTTGTCCGACATGACAACCTACCTCCCACCCACTGGCGACTTGGTCGTGTAACAGCTATTCATCCAGGCAGAGTTGGACTAGCCCGGAACGTAACCCTGTACACCGCATCCGGTGATTGCTGCCGCCCCATGCAGAAGCTGCCGACTGAACGGAGCTGCCTAAATACTTCGGATCATTCTTACCTGAAGAATCCTCTCCATCAACATCACATCACATTTCGAACCAAGGGTTCGACCGGGCAGGATGTTCGGTCATCCACTGTCGACCCATAGAAATCTCGTCAGTGCTTCGACAGCATAATATACCTTACTACTTGGTACATCCCTCCACCCGCCTCCGATCCAGCCGTATTTGACACATTCCATATTGCCTAGTAAAGGGTGATTTTTTTGAGGTTAGGATTTTCATGCATTAGTATTTGACAGATCACGCGGGATTTCAGACATGGTGTCAAAGAGAAAGATGCTCAGTATGCTTTGACATTTCATCATGAATAGACTTACTAACGAGCAACGCTTGCAAATCATTGAATTTTATTAACAAAATCAGTGTTCGGTTCGAAATGTGTTTCGCGCTTTACGTCCGATTTATGGTCTACATAATCGACCAAGTGAGCAAACAATTAATGCGATTGTGACCAAGTTTCGCACTCAGTTTACTTTATTGGACATTAAACCAACCACACGAATGCGTACAGTGCGTACAGAAGAGAATATTGCGTCTGTTTCTGAGAGTGTTGCTGAAGACCGTGAAATGTCGATTCGTCGCCGTTCGCAGCAATTGGGTTTGTGTTATTCGACCACATGGAAGATTTTACGCAAAGATCTTGGTGTAAAACCGTATAAAATACAGCTCGTGCAAGAACTGAAGCCGAACGATCTGCCACAACGTCGAATTTTCAGTGAATGGGCCCTAGAAAAGTTGGCAGAAAATCCGCTTTTTTATCGACAAATTTTGTTCAGCGATGAGGCTCATTTCTGGTTGAATGGCTACGTAAATAAGCAAAATTGCCGCATTTGGAGTGAAGAGCAACCAGAAGCCGTTCAAGAACTGCCCATGCATCCCGAAAAATGCACTGTTTGGTGTGGTTTGTACGCTGGTGGAATCATTGGACCGTATTTTTTCAAAGATGCTGTTGGACGCAACGTTACGGTGAATGGCGATCGCTATCGTTCAATGCTAACAAACTTTTTGTTGCCAAAAATGGAAGAACTGAACTTGGTTGACATGTGGTTTCAACAAGATGGCGCTACATGCCACACAGCTCGCGATTCTATGGCCATTTTGAGGGAAAACTTCGGAGAACAATTCATCTCAAGGAATGGACCGGTAAGTTGGCCACCAAGATCATGCGATTTGACGCCTTTAGACTATTTTTTGTGGGGCTACGTCAAGTCTTAAGTCTACATAAATAAGCCAGCAACTATTCCAGCCTTGGAAGACAACATTTCCGAAGAAATTCGGGCTATTCCGGCCGGAATGCTCGAAAAAGTTACCCAAAATTGGACTTTCCGAATGGACCACCTAAGACGCAGCCGCGGTCAACATTTAAATGAAATTATCTTCAAAAAGTAAATGTCATGGACCAATCTAACGTTTCAAATAAAGAATCGATGAGATTTTGCAAATTTTATGCGTTTTTTTTTTAAAAAAAGTTCTCAGGCTCTTAAAAAATCACCCTTTATTATGCGCAGTACAGCGAACAACATCGAATTGAGACACCGTTTGATGCCATTATCAGATATATACCTACAGCTATAGGTGATATCATCATTACCGTCGACAGCCAGAGGTATGGCTGTTTAACCAAGCAGATACAAACCTACCCACGGTACTATGACTCGACATGCTATCGTCTCTATCGTATGGCTAAGGCAACTGAGTGTGTCGCCCACTCATCGACTGGACTACGGACGTTGCTGACCTATATAGTGCAGTAAATAAATACAGTAGCAGTGGAAGCTACTAATGCACTTCTTAGAAAACATCGAGCATTGGATTGATTTGGATGTCGCTCCCACGGAATGCACTCATTGTTGCTGGTGTCGGCACATTCTTTCTTGTGTGTCGATAGGTATCCAAGACATGGGCCTGATACCAAATATTGGACTAGATGAACCTGTGGGCGTTTTGGTGACGCTGCACTTTGGATCATTGGATCGTGGTGGCTTGGGGACAGACTTGGTCTGTGACTGGTCAGTCGTCAGTCGTCATTCGTGCCTTTTTCAACCAGCCAGTGGTTGGTCAGTTCATTTCAGTTCAGATCAGTTAAAAATAAACAAATTAATAAACTAAATTTGTTGTTCGCCATTGTGCCCTTTTCTTTCTCCGGACATTTTCAGATCGTGCACAAGTTGAGACCAGCCGCCCCTAAAGACTAGTAATTAGATTCGGAAGAATAAATCCCCGACAGATGCCTTTTGGTTTAAAAATGCTACCGCTACATTTCAGCGATTAATCAATGAAATATTGAGGGACTGCATCAAAGTAATATGTGTTGTCTATCTTGACGATATCCTTGTTTATTCAACTACTCTAAGTGAGCACCTCAAATCATTAGACAACATTTTTAAAATACTTTCGAACCATAATTTAAAAATACAGGCAAATAAATATAGTTTCATGCAGAAAGATACAAAATTTTTAGGACATATTTTTACCAAAGACGGCATTAAGCCGAATCCAAGTAAAATCGAAGATATTAACAGATTAGAGTTACCAAAGACTAAAAAGCAATTAAAAAGTTTTCTTGGAATGACTGGATTCTACAGAAAATGTATAAGAGATTACTCTTAAGTAGCATATCCACTAATAAAATATTTGAAAAAAGACATCAAAATCAATACTAAAGATCCTCAATATATCGAAGCTTTCGAGAAGCTCAAGCTAATAATTTCTTCACACCCAATTCTAAAGTTTCCCAATTATGAAAAAGAGTTTATGGTCACAACAGATGCTCGTGACTATGCTATTGGAGCAGTTCTTTCACGAGACAGTTATCCAATATGCTAAGTTTCTAGAACTCTGAATAAACATGAGAAAAGCTACAGTGTTACTGATAAAGAATTCTTAGCAATAGTTTACTCAGTTACCTATTTTCGACCATACTTATATGGTAGAAAGTTTAAAATTGTGACGGACCATGTTCCGATAAAATACTTAAATTCTAGTTATAAAGGGAAAGAATTCTCTCAAAGAAATGAAAGATGGATTTTGAAATAACAGGAATACAACTTTGATATTGAGTATCTTAAAGGGAAAGAAAACAGTAGCTGATTTTCTAAGCAGCCAAGCAACTAGTCCCCAAATAAATGACGAAAACAGTAGTGAATTTAATATGGACCTACCTGATACCATTCATTCAGCAGAGGAACAGCTTCAAGATTATATTTTCATAAAAGAAGAAATTATAAATTAGTACAGAGCCCAGTTCATTTTAACTTATAGTCCAAGTAAGTAAATAGAGGTTCCTCATGGTAGAAGACTAATAGAGATAAGTCCAAAAAATGATGAAGATACAATAAAAAGTATTCTAAAGAAATATGTTAAACCAGGTCAAAATGTAATTTATTCAAATGTTGAAGAAAAAGATTATAACAAAATAAAGCAGCTCATTATACAATTATTTTCAGACAATAAAAAATAAAATTTATGAAATTAACTAAAAGGGTACAAGAAATAGAGACAGAACAAGAATTTCATAAGCAAATTTCTTTATATCATACGAGTACTATAGAATCTTTACATAGTGGTATAAATGAAACTTACCACGTACTAAAAGATAAAATATATTACCCAAAATTGCAAGAACATATTCAGCTTATTATAAATAATTGTGGCAAATAGAAAATCTATCAAACCAGTTATGAGTATTACAGAAACATAAAATGCTAGAAGCGATATTGTTCATATAGACATCTTTCATTATAATAAACAAACATTATTACTATTATCTATAAGCTCACAAAATTTGCCGTTGCATACTCAATAAACGATAGGAACTGGGCTAAGAAAACCGCAATATTAGAAGGGTATTAAGCAACTTTTGATAAACCAAACAAAATAATCATGGATAATGAATTTTAATCTGAACGACTTATTAAATTTAAATATGATAAAGAAATCGAAGTACATTGGACAAAACCCAATAGCCATACAGGAACTGCGGATGTTGAAAGACTTCATTCGACTTTAATAGAAAAAATTCAAGCAATAGAAGAAAATATTACAGTTGAACTAAAGATTCAGAAGGCCATAGGAAATTATAACGATAGGTATCATTCAACCATAGAAATGACTCCAAGACAAGCTGACAGAATCACAGACAGATTATTAATAGAAAAATTAGTAGAACGTCTAAAAAACGAAAAAAATTAAAACTATTACAAAAATAAATAAACATAGAAAAGAGTATGTAGAAAATAAAACTGAAGGATATATTAAAAATTATAAAAGAGTTAGACCAACCAAGGACCAACCATATAATAGAAAATTTCCATTAAAATACATTTAATAAACATTAAAAGAAAACCTAAATTTGCAGATATTAATAATCTTAATGATGATAACCTCAGTACAAGGGTTATTGCAGGTTCATCAAATTCCTGAAGAGAACGGTTATAGATACAAAAATCAGGATGAAAGAGGTAGATATACTCGTAGTTAACGACACTGATACTATTTTACATATTGTGAACCCTGGTGAGATGATGCAAATTTTAAAACACTTAGAATCGAATATAAACCTTTTGAATATAAAAGGCAAAGAAACTTTGTATCCTGAAGTAAATTTAATAAAAAGTAAGATAAGAATAATTAGTAGATCAAACAGACAAAAAAGGGGATTAATAAATGCTGTTGGTAGAGTTCAAAATTGGCTATTTGGCACAATGGACGTTTCAGATCGTGAAGAAATTCTTGAACATCTAAAATTACTGATGAAAATAACCATGCATAATTTCCGCTACTCTACTGAGTAAGCATTTTGATTAGTTATAAGTTATAGAAGGGAAAAGGTCAAAATCCCGCCGATCAAAGTCCCGCGAGTAGAAATCCCGCCAAATAAAATTATTAATTATGTACACGAATCCCGCCAGTCAAAATCCCGTCGCAAGAATCCCGCCAGTAACCTGCTGCTATTCGGCGGAATTTTCAATACTTTTTAAAATTTAAAATAATCCTAAATTTTCAGATAATTCATATCATACTTTTGAACAAATATTTTGTAAATTTATTATTTATTGAAGCCTTTGTGCTTTCGCATTTATTTTTAGTTCTTAGAACTCGGTAGAGGTCGCACCCCGAGGTAAAGAGATATCAATTGGAGTTCAATTTGTAAAGTTTGGTATGTGGTTGGGTGTGGACAATGGTTGGTAAGTCTGGATCTGGACAGAGGTGGCTTTGGATCTGGTCAGAGGTGGGTCTGGATCTGGACAGAGGTGGGTCTGTATCTGGACAGAGGTGGGGTCTGGATCTGGAAAAAGGTGGGTCTGGATCGGGAGAGAGGTTAGTCTGGATCTGGACAGAGGTGGGTATGGATCAGAACACAGGTGGGTGTGGAATCTGGACAGAGATGTAATTTTTTTTTGAAAAATTGAAAAAAAAATGTTCCAAAATTTCAATTAAAAAAATTGAACTTAATTTTTTGAAATTGATTTCATGTTAAAAAAAAAAAATCGTCACGCAAGGTACTGGTGCTATAGAAAACTTGACATTGCCGCTCAATTGATGCTTCGAATTATACGAAAAATAGAATTTTATCTTTAAACCCGATTTGCGGCTAAACTAAGCGTCCTAGAGGCATCGAAGTTGACACCTTTAAACTTGATTTACGGCTAAACTAAGTGTCCTAGCGACTTATGAAATCCATATTAGTGATCTACGAATTGCCAGTTCCAAAAAATCAAAATTTAATTGGTTAAAAAGTTTTTTTTCCAAAAAATTTTCCAAAAATATATTTTGCTATGAATATACGTTATAAGGTAATTTTGTGGGCTTCTGAGCCCCACTAGGTACTGTTGATAGTGAAGCTCTCTGCATACTGTGAAAATAGCACTATAGTAGGAGTGTTCTTTCTTGTTAATTCTTATGCAATGGTGTCACAAATTGCATAGGAATACAAAATATTAATGCGCTGTCGCATTATAGTAGAAACGGCGGGATTGTGATCGGCGGGATTTTGACTTTCGGGATTTGGATCTCCGGGATTTTGATAAACGGGATTCTGACACTGATTCTGATGCTTAAAGAAAGATTGTGTTACTATTTTCGGAAGAATTATAAACATAAATCGCATGTATGGAAATCTCAGAGACCTCTGTCAGTTCCTTGAATTTGTACATTGCATGTTCAACATATTTCAAGTTTTAAATTTAATTTTTCAGATTCCTGTATTTCCAAACTTCTGATGGACAGAATTCAGAAAGTTGAACCCTCTTCAAATTTGACAAGGTCTCTGATAATTAATTTGTTTTTTTTTTTTTTTTTGTTCATTATCTGACAACCGGTTTTAGAATACATGCGCAATATGTATATTACCTTTAATATGTGAACTGTGATACACTACTTGTATTTTAACAATACAAAATGGAAATATAGTATGTACAAAGATCAAGTTGAAATTTTTGTCGATAAAAAGAATACAAAAGAAGAATTCATCGCGGATGTTAAAAATAAATATAACCTTTTAGATGACTGGTCACTTGATGGAAAAGCTGAGTTCGATAACCAATTGGCATCATTTTATAAAAACGCTAAGTCAAAATGGAATGCAGCCTGTAGTTCGAAACTAGTATTTAAAAAAAATTGATTTTAGTTGTCAGATGTTCTTTGCACTGATTTTGAAATGACAGATGAAACGGATAATTTACCCAGTACATCAAATTATTCTAGAGGAACACCAAGGAAATTATAACAGAGTGCTCGTCATTTGCCAAGAAACAGAAATTTATCAATGCTACTGAAGACATCACACCTGAAAATCTTTCAACAGCAATAGTTATAAAGTATAATAATATAAGGATCATGGGAAGCAGAAGGCTGATACAACCAAGGCAGTATCCGTATCAAGTCCACTAGGACTTAAAAGGATTAGAGCAAGCATTCGCAAACGCAAACGCATTTGTCTTGTTTATGGATCTTGGACTAACAAAAGAAAAGTATGGCATTTTAAGAAGTTCCTTAATGAGACACAACGTAAATGTTCTCCCATCATATAAGACCATAACATTCACGAAAAAAGCATCAAAAAATAAATAAATTATAAATTTGGTGGCACAACAGCTCGTGAAGAACCAAGGCCTAGTGACTTACAACTCTCAACCATTCCTGTGTGCGTATTTTTGGCAGGAATGGAGGGGACCTACAATTTTTTGCCGAGTCCGAACGGCTAGATGAGAAAGCACTTATTCATGACAAGTATACTCTTGAAGGATTTGTCAGTTCCTCGCAAGAGGCAGTAACTCGGAAAAAAACATTTATGTTTTTAGGTGGCAGCGACGAAAAAAGCATCAGTTCCAGATAATTGTGAAGTAACAGAAACATCTGCCAGAGTCAGCCTTCAAGACATTTTGAATCACACAACAAGAAGACTTTTGGAAACCGAGAGTGAACAGGAATTAATTGGACTTCCAAGAAGTCTGACGTTACAAAGGAAGTAGGGCTGTGATGGATCATCTGGACAAAGAAGCCAACATGTTTATGGCTTCAATTGTTCCCCTGAGACTTAAGTGTCCAAATAATAGTAAATATTTAGTGATGTGCTTTTTGCTTTTTTCCAGCCGAGGTTATGCTCGTTGCTCTCGCTAGGGTCGTGCTAAAGAAAACACGAAACTTCAGAGGAAACAGGTCTTAGAACCTTATTACAAAATATTTATTGAAAACAACTCTAACATTTATAACATGTAATATTCTATTACTTCGGTAAATTTTGGTACTATAATTATTCACTTGTATTTCTAGATTCTAGTCTTACTGCCTTGTATCCATTTTGCTGGGGGAAGCTAGAAATGTTTTTTATTTAAAAAAAGAGTTTTTTTTAAATCAACTTTATTGAATGAGAGCCGAACAAAGATTAACTAGAAAAAAATCTTAAAAATATCTTATTATATCTTAATTGTTGAATCTAATGTGTTGGTGGTGGTTTATGGACACTTGGTAAATATTGTTTATGGTATCACTCTCGGTCTATAATGCTGAAGTGGCTCTATGATTATGTTATCTTTGTTTATATTAGATATCGATATCAACTCCAATGCTGAAGTGGATAATGATGCTGTGGTATTGTGTATTGTTTCACATGGAGCTGACTCTGCTATGTTGGATAGTATTAAATATCTGAATTTTGTCTCTTTTATCACACCTAGTTTTATTATTGACTGCAGCATTTTTTATTAACAATTTTCACTGTTCCATTTCTAATGCATTATTTTTTCTTTATTTATTATCTTGGTACAATTCTCATAATTTAGGCAATTTTTATAATTTTTTTAAATATATTAATTATTTTTCTTCAAATAACAATTCTTTATTTTCATACATTAAAATATAGTTATCATCTAAATTTAACATTTCTTGGTTTGTATTTGGCAAGTTTGTTACAAAATATTTATTCATTCTTAGTATAATCTTTGGAATAATGATTACAAAAATAATTTCGTCATTAAATAACGGGTGATTTTTTAAGAGGTTTAGAACTTTAAAAAAAAAAAACACAAAAAACTCGAAAAAATGAATGAAATATTTATTTGAATCGATAGTTTGAACCTTGCAATTTAATGTTTAAAGATAATTTCATGCAAATGTTGACCGCGGCTGCGTCTCAGGTAGCCCATCCGCTGAGTCCAATTTTGGCATACTCTTTCACACATATCGGCCGGTATCTCACGAATGAATGCATGGATGTTGGCTTCCAGTGCGTCAATCGAAGCGGGCTTGTCCCTATAGACATTAGCCTTGACATACCCCCACAAGTAATAATCTAATGGTGTCAAATCGCACGATCTAGGCGGCCAATTGACCGGCCCGAAACGTGAAATTAACTGTTCACCAAACTCGCCTCGCAATTGCGCCATTGTTTCGTGTGCTGTGTGGCATGTGGCACCGTCTTGTTGAAACCACATATCATGCAAGTCAAGAACTTCCATTTCGGGCAAAAAAAAGTTTGTTATCATCGCTCGGTAGCGTTCACCATTGACAGTAACGCTGCGATTCGCATCATCTTTGAAGAAATATGGCCCAATAATGCCGCCGGCCCATAAACCGCACCAAACAGTGGCTTTTTCGGGATGCATTGGTAGCTGTTGCAATGCTTCTGGCTGATCTTCACTCCAAATGCGGCAATTATGCTTATTTACGTACCCATTCAACCAAAAATGAGCCTCATCGCTGAACACAATTTTTCGATAAAAAAGCATTTCGAACCGAGCACGAATTTTGATAGTAAAATTCAATAATTTGCAAGCGTTGTTCATTTGTAAGACGATCCATGGTTAAATTGCAAACCAAACTGAAGCTGTTTGACAGTGACACAAGGTACTAAACACACGTCAGCTGTCAAAACCAGTGTTGCCAAAACCAAACCAGCTAAAAAATCACCCTTTATATATTATATATATTAAATATCTATTTCATTGATCCGTCCATTAGAGAGAGAATATTACTCTGTATCTTTTCAACAAAGTATTTTATTTTATTTAGTTTTAATCTTATTTCTAATTTTATTGATCTATTTACATAATTTGTACTCTCTTTTTTTGAATTGAGGAGATTAATGCAATTCTTGAAATTCATGGAAGATTTCGTTTAGTCGTTTATGGAATATGTTATTCATCTCAACTTGTTTATTCATATTTACAATTAATTCGGGATTATTTTCTTTATTTATAATTAACATATCTTCAATATTCTTTCTGTCACTTTCGCCCATAGTACCAAACGAAAACTTTAGCACATTTCCCCTTATGTTCATCAAACTTCTCTTTACTCTGTGTTGAATTACACTTTTGATTTCAGATCTTATTTCATTTATTTCTCGATACATTTCTTCCAAAAATTTCATGTCTTTAAGAGTGTTTATATTTGTTATTACTAGATTTAAAACTTCATCTATTCGACTTGTATTTATTCTATGTGCAATATGGATATAGTTTTTTACAACTGAAACATTATTTTAGTTTGATTTTGACAAAACCTTTTTTGTTATTTATATTTTTAATTATAATTTTACTGCTTACTCCCAAAATTATTAAAATCAATATTTTTATGACAGCCATTCTATTTTCTTATATTGCTACAACTTGGAATATCATCCGGATCTAAAGCACTATTTTCTATTCTGCTTGAAATGCCGAAGCTAACTCAAACATAGGAATTTTTATCTGATTCTTTTTTTTTTTCTATTTTTGGATTTTTTTATATTTTTATCTGCAATATCGTTTATCAAAGATGTTGTTGTTGGAACGATTGATGTCGTTCTCTTCTTCTTACTCTTATAGATTTTATTTGGGATAATATCGTATAGATTTCCATATTTAGTTTTTCCTTTCTCTTTCCTCTTTCCCTCTGTATGTTTATAGGGTGTTCTTCCTTTGTATCTTTATAAACGAACCTTGGGGCTTCCTTGTTATATTTCTTATGATGATTTAGAACAAAAGCTTTTTTCCTATTTTCTTCGTATTCTTCCCTATCCTTATTTAGTTCTTTAATTGTTTTTGCTTTCAAAGATTTATACTTTTCGCCTTTTTCCTAGTTTCTTCGTATTCTTCCATATCCTTATTTAGTTCGTTACTTGTTTTTGCTTTCAAAGATTTATATTTTCGAATAATATTTCTTTATCAACTCTACGTGTATATCAAAAAGTTTTTGCTTAACTGTTGTTAAAAAAGAATTATTGTAATAATAATAGCTTTGTAAACTAGATTAATTTTATCTAAAGTAAATATTTGTTGCTTCTTTTCCATTCAGCAAACACCTATATTTGTCCTCTATTGTAGAATGAGCTCTTTCAGTAGGAGAGTTTCCCGTATGTGATCTTCGTTTGGTAAAATGAAATTCTATATTTATCCTGTAGTATAGCCTTAATTAAGTGTTGGTCGAATTCATTATCTGCCACTGTCTTCATGGGTTTATCATGATGAGCTATATATTGCATCGCAATCCTTCTTTAATGTTTTCTCCTGATGAATCGTTTAATAGAGTTTAAGTTACTTTCTTACTAAATTTGACAATTATGGACAAACAAATTAAGACTAGCTAAAATAATAATATCAATGTAAGCTATTTGATAAATATATTGGGGAGTCTCTATTTCTTTAAACTTTGGTTTGTTAGGGTGACGATCATATTTACTTTGTCTACAAACATTGCAACTGTTTATAACTTCTATTATAACTTTTCTCAAATTAGGAAAAATTTCATTTTTGTTGTATTAAATAATTTTATTAACTTCTGTTGAAGTAAATTGTATAGATGTTCATTCTGGCAATATAGTTCTGTTTGTTGTGTTTTAAATAACTCTTTAATTCTGTCCTCAAATTCTGAAAATTCAATTATTTTTGGAGATAGTATAATAACGGTTCTATTATTGATTAAATTGTGGCTTCTTACTTTTCTACCATTATATGCATCGTCTACAACAATTTGTTGCTTGAATTGATTAACTGCTTTTTCAACTATAGGGAAATGGTATAGTAAATCCTCTTCTTTCGAGTGTCTTGTGGCTAAATCTGACTCCGTTTCTAAATGATTTATTTTGTTTCTGCTTTCTCTACTTAGGTAATCTGGGACCATGATAACGGGTGATTTTTTAAGAGGTTTAGAACTTTAAAAAAAAAACACAAAAAATTCGAAAAAATGAATGAAATATTTATTTGAATCGATAGTTTGAACCTTGCAATTTAATGTTTAAAGATAATTTCATGCAAATGTTGACCGCGGCTGCGTCTCAGGTAGCCCATCCGCTGAGTCCAATTTTGGCATACTCTTTCACACATATCGGCCGGTATCTCACGAATGAATGCATGGATGTTGGCTTCCAGTGCGTCAATCGAAGCGGGCTTGTCCCTATAGACATTAGCCTTGACATACCCCCACAAAAAATAATCTAATGGTGTCAAATCGCACGATCTAGGCGGCCAATTGACCGGCCCGAAACGTGAAATTAACTGTTCACCAAACTCGCCTCGCAATTGCGCCATTGTTTCGCGTGCTGTGTGGCATGTGGCACCGTCTTGTTGAAACCACATATCATGCAAGTCAAGAACTTCCATTTCGGGCAAAAAAAAGTTTGTTATCATCGCTCGGTAGCGTTCACCATTGACAGTAACGCTGCGATTCGCATCATCTTTGAAGAAATATGGCCCAATAATGCCGCCGGCCCATAAACCGCACCAAACAGTGGCTTTTTCGGGATGCATTGGTAGCTGTTGCAATGCTTCTGGCTGATCTTCACTCCAAATGCGGCAATTATGTTTATTTACGTACCCATTCAACCAAAAATGAGCCTCATCGCTGAACACAATTTTTCGATAAAAAAGCGGATCCTCGGCCAGCTTTCCAAGAGCCCATTCACCAAAAATTCGGCGTTGTGGTAGGTCGGCTGGCTTTAGTTCTTGCACCAGCTGTATCTTAAAAGGCTTTACGCCCAAATCCTTCCGCAAAATTTTCCACGTAGTGCTGTAACAAAGGCCTAACTGCTGGGAACGGCGCCGAATCGACATTTCGCGGTCTTCTGTCACACTAGCTGATACGGCCGCAATATTTTCTTCACTACGCACAGTACGTAAACGTGTTGGTGGTTTAATGTCCAACAAAGTAAATTTGGTGCGAAATTTGGTCACAATCTTCCGAATAGACTGCTCAGAAGGTCGAGAATGCCGACCATAAAATGGAAGCAGCGCGCGATGAACATTTCGAACCGAGCACGAATTTTGATAGTAAAATTCAATAATTTGCAAGCGTTGTTCATTTGTAAGACGATCCATGGTTAAATTGCAAACCAAACTGAAGCTGTTTGACAGTGACACAAGGTACTAAACACACGTCAGCTGTCAAAACCAGTGTTGCCAAAACCAAACCAGCTAAAAAATCACCCGTTACAACTAAATAAGAGCGCATTGCGCATCATTCACATAAAATGACGTCATCGACGCACACAAATACTTTTTCCAAGATTAATAAAAAAAGAATTTTTGACTAAAATTTATTAATTAAATAAGAAATATAATTTCCAGAAAGCAATGCACTTGTTTTTAGGATTCTGCACACACATTTTTATTATAAAAAGAATTAAAGTATCAGGGAAAGTTGTGCGTCGATGACGTAGATGCGCAGAACAAAACGAAAAAAAATAGTACGGCGTTATCTGTTTAGTTGTATCATGATCTGGGACTGTGTTTTGTGTACGTTTTATACAGGGTGGCGCACCAATTGTGCTACAATAAGAAATTCAAATAACTTTTTTTTTAATCGATGTATTTCATTAATTTTTTTTTATTGGTTAGAAAATTAAATTTTATTTTAAATAGTTAGTTGTTTTTTAAGATTATAGACCGCAAATGACCTCCACGCTCTCCCACGCATATGCGGCACCTGATCAAAAAATTATTCATTGCGGCCTGAAGAGTTGAAGTTGGGATCGCCTCAATATTGTCGTTATGGACTGCTTTAATTCAGTTAAATTCGTGGACTTCGTTTTATACACCTCTTGCTTGACATAACCCCATAAAAAGAAGTCTGGTGCAGTCAGGTCAGGTGACCTTGGTGGCCAGCGAAGAGTGGAGTTCCTAGAAATTAATTTGTTTGCGAATTTTTTGTTTAGCTCCGCCATAACTGGTCTGGCTATATGTGCAGTTGCTCCATCTTGCTGAAACCAAACGCTGTTGAATGGTATACGTCTTCGGCGCAGTTCTGAGTAAAAAAACTCCTTCATTGACAGTAACGGTTACACCGTTTTCTTCAAAGTAGTACGGCCCGACAATACACCTTGATGAAACTGCGCACCACACAGTGACTCGTTCTGGGTGCAGTTCCGTCTCATGGAGCATTTCTGGATTAGACTCATTCCATATACGGCAATTTTGCTTGTTTACATTGCCGTTAAGATCAAAATGGGCCTCATCAGACATGAACAAACAATTGATCAATGTGTTGTCTTCTTCGGCCATTGATATCATTTTTGGGCAAAATTCCAGGCGAACAGGCAAATCCTGAGGGTTTAACTTGCTAGTAATTTGGACTTTGTACGGAAACAAGTTTAAATCGCCATGAAGTATCCGTTGTAATGACCGTCTACTAACTCCAATTTGCCCCGATAAGTTTCAGGTCGAAACGGATTGGCCTGTATTGCAGATGCTACTGCTGCGATTGTATCCTGAACCCGAACATTGGCATCTCGATGGTAAGGCCTTCGTGCGATGCTTCCAGATTCGGCAAAACATGTTTACAAACCTCATAATGGTCCATCTACTCGGGGGATTACCGCCAAACTCCCGCCTAAATTCCCTTTGGACGGAAATGACGGACTGCAAAGCATGGTACAGTTGCACTATCCAAATTCTTTTCTCCGTATCCCAAGCATCCATTTTTATAAATCTAAATAGTAACCTACAAAATAAAAATTTACAGATTTCACTCCCTGAGTAACAAAGGGGACATTGAAAATGACTTATTTACGCTAGATAAATCTTTAAACTTTATAATTTATAATCTTTCTTTTATTTTGATTGTTATCTTTACCATTTTCCAAACACATTTATACATACCTGCACATCAATTTTAATCATTATTTTTACTAGGACCAGTCTAATAATTATATTGAACTGAAAAAAACTTAAAAAATTGTTTACCAAACTTAATTTGCATACTTGCACTCGCATAAGGATATACTGTTGCATAATTTTCGTTAATTTTTTTTTTTTAATTCGGTTAAGTATTTCATTTTCCCTTTGTTCTATCTTCAACTAATTTGGCTGTAGACAAAATGACGTTAGCATGTACTGATATTTTTTGTTTTGTCACGTTTAACACTACTTGTCTTTTAATTTCATATTTTTCATTTTCCTTGTGTGATAACTTACTTTTTTTCTTATGCTTTGTTGTAACAGCAACCTTTTAACATTTATTGACTTTTATTTTTTACGGTAACTTTATAATTCTTTTTGATTTAGCTTTGTGGTAACACCAACCAAAAATTCAATATTTCTGCTCATCGTAGTTTTTTCTAGTATTTGAATATATTTTATGTTATGTGGTAGGCAACGCTAACTAATAAATCGATTTTTCACCTAATACAAAAATTTAATGCTGGTGAGTGTAACGTCTCTGCAAAATTATTTTTTCCCTTATTCTTTTTTTTCCTTAATTTTGGGGCTTCTTGCGAGTTAATTCCTAAAGATTCGAATGGACAAAAGTCGATCAGAAATTCTTGATAGACTTGAAATTTCTATGAAATAGGAAAATATAGGTTTATGCATAATAATCAATTATAAAAGTATTCACTAATTGAAATTCGTAGTAACGATAATTCGACTTTTAGTCTATTCAACAAGTCTATTTTGAATAACTAAACCAATAATGGCGTTTGTTAATTTTCAAAATTAGAAAAGACATATATTTTAGTTTTATGATTTAATTGACCCATGATTTATTCTCGCTTGTTTTCTTTTTTCATATCTTTATTTTCTTCGTTAATCCGTCTTATCAAAGTTAAAAAAGAGGCTGGGTGCGGCCCACACTGGTAACTTCCCATTGGTGCCCCTCGGAAGCTTGAGGCCCGATGTTGTTTTATTTTTAAAAATCGCCAATTGAAGATTTTCGAAAAAATGTATATATTCAATATATGCAATCAAGTGCAGATTAGTGAGTAGAATAAAACTAACCCAAGACCAATATCATTGGTTGTTATCAAGATATTTGAGAAGAAAAAATTTGTTTAACAATTTTTGATAAAGTTTCTTCAAAAAAAAAAATTTCAACGATTTTGGTATAGTTTCTTATCGTCTTTTTTTGGTTTAAAAAAAAAAATTCATATCAAATTGCAAATCCTATCAATTATTAATTATAAACTATTGTGTAAAATTTAATTAACCCAAGGCCACCATCATTGCTTACTTTCATGAAATTTGAGACGCAAACAAAATTTCAACAATATTTGGTATAGTTTTCTTTAGTTTTTTCGCTTTTAACATACTCAATTTTTTTTAATTTTCTTATAAACTCTATAAATATCAATTATTAACTAATGTGTGCAACTAAATTAACCGGAAGCCAATATCATTGTCTGTTCTTAAGATATTTGAGACGAAAAACAATTTTCAACAATTATTGCTATAGTTGCTTGTAGTTTTTTTCATTTAAAGAAAAAACTATTTATTGATTTTTTTAACAAACTCTATCAAATATCAAGTATCAATTATAAACTAATATGTAGGATTAGTTTAACCGGGAGCCAATATCGATGTCTGTTCTCAAGAAATTTGAAGTCCAAGAAATATTTTCAACAATTATTGGTAGAATTTCTCGCAGTTTTTTTCATAAAAAAAACGGTTGATTCAATATATTTAAAAAATGTGTCAATTTTTATTAATAAACTAGTGCACAAAATAAAATAACCTCGAAACCAATATCATTGTTCATTCTCAATATATTCGAAAAAAAAACACTTTTTCAAACATTTTCAGTAACTTTTGTTATTTAAAAAAAAACTGTACGTTAGTACCTATTTATATTTTTACCAATTGTTTATCATGTTCTTGAGATATTCGAATCTAAGGAAACCTGACTTTTTTTAAATTGCTTTAGTAAAAAAACCCCTCATTGAATTTTTTTGAAAGTCATTTCTGCATGTATTGAAGCTTCTTTATATAAAATAAAATGTATTCGAAGTCAATATCTTCATTCGTTCTTGAGATATGGTGAGCGAAAAAAAGCGAATGAAGGTATGAACGTACGGACAGACACAAAAATCTCTCTAAAAATGATGGATCAAAACGTGAAAATATGTCAAAGTTTTTGATTCAACAAATCGGACCAATTACAATAACTTCCAATGGGAAGTAAATAAAACTAAAAAAAAAAATAATTAACAAAATAAAAAATATCCCAACGAATCTCATAAGCATCCTATTCTACTACCTACTTAAGTACATAACTACTAACCAAACATATCCCCCAAGCATCTTATCCTACTACCTACTAAGGTTATAACTAAATATGAAAAAATAAGTCTGCCGAGCAGCAGAGCGAACCTCCCCTACCGAAGCATCCTTATGACTGAATATGAATAAATAAACAGTGAACAAGCAACACGAACATTGAACGAGTGAACATGAATACTGAACTTGAATAAAAAGTCATTGACTTTAGTAATTCACTCACAGAGAGACAAACAAATCAAAGAGCATAATGAACAGAGATAGAAAGACATTTTGAATGAACTATGGCACTATGGAAAATAACAAACTTGCAAATCGACGACGACGATGAACTATAGGAATATTGATTGAAGATTAGTACCGCTTTTTAATCAAATTGTATTTTAGATTTGTGAAGCTTATGAAGAACGTACAGTCACGTATGATATACCAAATTAAATGTCAATTATTGAAGCTTGCGAACAAAAATAAACTAATTGTATAGGTGCACAGATTAAAGAGTTATTAGGTGGCATGTTAATGAACAGTTATATGTAATTATGTCGTCTCAAGTGCTTTTAAATAATTCAAATTTTACATATATGTAAATTCGTGTAATCTATCACCTGTATGAATCTGAGATTTTTAAATTCAATCGTGAAAAAGATAAAAAAATATAACTGCCAAAAATCGATCAACAAAAATTAGTATATTTAAAAAAAATAATAAAAAAATAAAAAAAATACCACCAAATTTCCTGAAGCGAAAAGCAATTAGTTTCTTACTATCTTTCTAGAATTATAAGACTTATTACAATCAGACTTAGCCCTAATGTGTGGTAAATAATAATTTTTGAACCATCTATTTTTGAATTTTGAAGTTACAACCTTTAATATCTCATTTCTTAGATTTTTTGGAATTTTAATATATATTTACGAAATTGTAATACTAAACGTAACTATCGATAAACAAAAAAATTGTCACTCTAGCACATCCCATTTGGATTTTTGACTTTTCGACGATTTCATATAAAAACCCTATCTTTAGCTACTTATAGTTCAAACTAAAAAAAACCGTCACTTTGCACCCCTACATACATTTTCTTCTCAAACAGTTTTTTTTTTTTCAAAAAACTGCCAACACTTTTAGTTAAGCTGCGCAATAAACTGGTGCATTGACTCTCGCATTTATAATTATAAAAAAATATAGTTAAAATTAATTTTATTCAATTTAGTAACACCAAAAATTCAATCATACCCTCCCTATACGCTAGCACTCAACAACATACACATTTGTTCATTTTAGTAACACCAACCAAAAATTCAATCGTACCCTCCGTATACGCCAACGTTCATCTGTTCACTTTATTCATTCTGGTAACACCAACCAAAAATTCGATCGTAACCCCCGTATACGCTAGCGTTCATCTCATATACACATTTATTCACTTTATTCATTTTAGTAACACCATAATTTATCCAAAACGACCGTATAAACATTTTCAATGTTAAAAAAAAAATAAGTCGATTACTCACACAGAAAAAAAGTTATAACGTTTTATTTTTGTAGCACGATTCGTGCGCCACCCTGTATAATCAATGTCAAAGTTATATTCTCCTAGAGACAAAATCTATCTTTGAAGCCTTGGCGAAATATCTTTAGCTAAACTTTTTGTCTCAAGCCGTTTAAGAGGTTGGTGATCAGATTTAAACATCAACTTCTGTCCATATAAATAAGGTCTTGCGTATTTTGTTGACCATACAATGGCTAACAATTCCTTTTCGGTGGTGGAATAGCTTCGTTCTTGATCATTTAACTTTCGACTTATGAATGTAATTGGGTGTTTGTCCTGGGATAACACGGCACCAATAGGGAAATTCCTAGCGTCCGTAGTTAAAACAAAAGTATTACTGAAGTCTGGATAAGCTTATACAGGAGGGGATATAACTGATTGTTTTAATTTTTCGAACGATTTAATGTATTCTAAATTTTGAATATCAACTTTATTACCTTTCTTAAGGAATTTGGTCATAGAACATGCTATGCATGCATAATCTTTGATAAATTTTCTATAATATCCCGTGAGTCCGAGGAACGATTTAATATCTGTAACTGTCTTCGGAACTGATATTTTTTGAATAACGTGTATCTTATCCTCATTAGGCTCTTAACCGTCTTTAGTGATTATATGCCCTAAAAATTTGGTTTCCCTTTTTAGAAATTCGCATTTATCAATTTGAACTTTTAAGTTCTATTTTCTTAAACGATCAAATATTTTATTTAAATTGATCATATGTTCTATTAGAGAAGTACTGAAGACAACGACGCATATTTTATTAATAAGTCCTTTAAAAATTCGTTCATCATGCATTTAAATGATGCTGGGGGGTTTTTTAACCCAAATGGTGCACTTAAAGCTGTTTTCTGGATATTTTTACAATTAACTAGTATCTGATGGAACCCTTTAGCTAAGTCTAGAACTGAAAAATATTGAGCTCGTCCTAATTTGTCAAGAATGTCATCTATCTGGTTTTTCAATAAGAGAGCTACAAAAGTAGTATCTGATGGAACTCTTTAGATAAGTCTAGAACTGAAAAATATTGAGCTCGTCCTAATTTGTCAAGAATGTCATCTATCGGGTTTTTCAATAAGAGCACTACAAATTTTTTTTAAATAAAACAAAAACGGTTTTGGATATCAATGAAATTCTTTATTCCTGTGAAAGTACGTTCGATGCCATTATGTATGGAACTCGATTTCTTTTTCAGGGCCACCACGGGCACGCTTGCAGAAGTCCAGACGCTGAACCCAATTTTCGAAGATTTTCAAGCATAAAGCGGACGATACTGCTGCAATTTCACGTTCGATATTCGTACGAAGTTCATCAATCGTCGCTGGCTTGTTGGCATAGACCATACACTTTACGTAGCCCCACAGGAAAAAGTCTAACGGCGTCAAATCACACGACCGAGGCGGCCAAGCGACTATTTCGTGAGATAACACGTTCTCCAAACTTGGCTTCCAATAAATTGATTGCGACATTCGCTGTGTGACTCGTGGCGCCGTCCTGTTGGAACCACATGTCCTCCAAGTCCATATCATCCAATTGGGGTCAAAAATATTCGGTTATCATTGAACGGTAGCGATCCCCATTCACAGTAACGTGCCCAATGACGCCGCCAGCCCATAAACCATACCAAACCGTAATTTTTTCGGGATGCAATGATGACTCATGGAGTACGTGTGGATTGCTGCCTGACCAATACCGCATATTTTGTTTATTGACGAAGCCATTCAGCCAAAAATGAGCCTCATCGCTGAAGATGACTTTTCGATAAAAATCCAAATCATTTTCAAGTTGTTGCTCAGCCTAATTCACGAACATACGACGCTTCTGGTGGTCAAGCGGCTTCAGTGCTTGCGTCAATTTAATCTTGTAAGGATGTAGGCCAAGATCTTTTCGCAAAATTCACCACAACGACGTCACACAGATGCCCAACGTTTGAGACACATTTGGGCTTTCTGCAGCTGAAGCCTCAGCGGCAGCAATATTCTCGACACTACGGGCACTTCTTTATCTCACTGGCATGGAAACATTTTGTACTGTGCCTGTGGATTCAAATTTTTCCACTAGACGCTCAATTGCTGATCTGCTAGGACGATTATGACGACCATAAATTGGACGTAGCGCTCTTAACGTTGAGACCACTGACTCCGAATTTCGGTAGTAAATTTTAATGATTTTGTCTCGTTGTTGGCTAGTATATCTTTCCATCATGAAATGGCAAACCTTACTGAAGAGAAATGTAAATATTTATATTCAATCAGTTGTGTTTTCATTAAGCTTGCGGTAATCAATTACCATACGCCATTTGTCTTTCCCTGAATTATCTGTTTTCTTTTTTACCACCCATACTGGAGAATTGTATGGAGATATTGATTTCCGCATTATATTGTTGCGTAACATCTACTTGCTTATTTATTTCAATTTCGTGTATCTTAGGATAACGGTAAATTTTAGTAATGATTGTAATTTCATTTGTTGTTCGAAGCGAGTGAACAGTTTGCGTTGTAGCACTAAGTTCTTGATCATCTTTATAGAATGCCCTCTCCTCCGCTTTAACGTTTGCTAAACAAATAGGTCTTGGCCCATTCAAGATTAAAAAAGTTGAAATTGAGAAACATCCCCCATGGTTACTTTCACAAGATTCAGTCAACACAGAACTCTCCAGATATAAAAAAGACTCAACGCCTAGTGAAAAATATCTTCAACTTTTTCATCAGATGATAAGCAACTACGTCGAAAACCATTACGTCATACTTTTCACTGATGGATCTAAGAGCGAAGAAGGCACGGGTTTCGCAATTGTTGAATCAACTACTCATGTCGTTTCTACAGAAAAACTACCGTCATATTTTTCAATCTTTTCTGCCGAAGCGTTGGCAATTTTAAAAGCTACAGAAATAGCTGTGAAATCCAAAAAGAATACGGTTATTTGTACGGACAGCCTTTCAACTCTAACCGCAATCCAAAACGTTAATAACCGATCCACCACCATCAGCAAAATAAGAGACAACGTTATAAAACTAGGAACTCGTTTAAAACTTTTCTGGATACCAGGTCATATCGGAGTTAAAGGAAATGAATTTGCAGATCGAAAAGCAAAAATAATCTCAAAAAACAACAACCAAGTAACTTTACAATATCCACCAGCGAAAAATGATTTCTTAAAGTTAGCTAACTCCTATTGGCAACAACAAAAAGAATTGGATTGGTCTCAATACCACCATCACTACTCTTCCCTCAACCAACATCGAAACCTTGCTATTTATCCAACAACTACATCTGCAACCATGAATAAATGCTTCATCAGACTGAGAATCGGACACACTCAACTTACCCACAGTTACCTACTCAACAAAGAACCACCTCCCATATGCCAATTTTGCCAATTAAATCTACAGCTTTCCATCAATCACTTAACGACTGACTGCACAAAAGTAAATGAAATTTGTAACAAATTATTTAATAAAAATTTTAAAAATCTTCTAATATTTCCATCCGAACAAAACATAAAAAATGTATTTAAACTATTAAAAGTATTGAATTTAAATAATTGTATCTAACGTTAATATATTTGGTTCTTTCTCCGGGGGCGGTCAGAAGAGGTAGGATCTATTGGTCATGCCTCTTTTGGCCGCCCCCGTAGCTGAACATTGAAACTATATACATAGGTATTTTATTCTTTTATTTTAAAATCTTCAGCTAGAAGCCCTGGTAGCTATTAGCATTAAGTATTATAATGTACATTAATGTTTAATATAATAAATAATAATAATAATAATATTTTTTTTAAATTTAATAAGCTTATCCTTTTCTTCATTATTAAAAGTATTGTGTAAGAATTGACTCATGTCATTTGAGTTTTCTTCTAACTTTAGTATTTCATTATATTGAAAAGGACACTCATTTACGTTGGTTGCCTCTACATTACTCGTATTTGTTGACGAACACATGAATTTAATTTTGTTTTTATTCATTTCTAAATATCCTTTTTTTTCTTTTTTTTTTTTAATTCATTTTTATTTTCAATTTTCTTAAAACTATCTTAAAGCTAGACAAAAATTCATAAAAACTAGTCTACTTATCAATATTCTAATACTAACTTACTGGCCCTAATTGGACGCTCTCAGTTAAACTATAATAACTTAATGCTAATGCCTTTCGGCCTACGAACTATCTTAATGCTAAATCCAGGTTGGTTTTATTTTTTACCGAGAAGAATTTACAAAAAACTCGGTACCTATATCTTCATTTTTTGGTTTTATATAAGACTTACAAACTACATAAAACTAAATTAAAGCTAATTAAAACTACTTAAAGCTACTTAAAACTATTTACAACTATTTACAACTAATTATAAACTAATTACAACCTACTTATAAGCTACTTACAGACTACTTACAAACTAGAACAGCCACAGCAAGCATTTTCCGGTTTTTTTTTTGTATTTTTGTTGATTTTATAATTTTTTTTGTGTTTTTGTATGTTTTATATTTTTTTTTTTTTTTTTTTTGGTGCCACCCTGACTGTCCCTTCTTAAAACTAACTACCTCAACCTATGTAAGTAGGCCATACAAAAGAAAATAGCAAGGTCGACTATTAAATATCTGAAGGAACTTCATGTTCGTTTTTCAACCACCAGAACTGGTTCTCCTGCTTTATCCTATCTCTTCGGTCCCGTTCGGACACAGTCCTACTGAACCGAAGGTGCTCAGCTCCGTCTTGTGCGACGACGTCTCGACTGTAAAGGAGCCACCGATCTACAGTTCTACGGCCGACGTGCTAGATTAGCGGAACCGCCGCTCTATCCTGGATCAGCCCTCGAATGTCTAGGTGGAGGAATGTATGGGGCGGGATATAGCCGCTTAGACGCACACTCTCGTAGTATTTGTTATTGGGGTAATAAGCCCCGAAAATTAAGCTGTTAGACGAGGACATCGCTCTTGCAATGTGACCCCGAATAAGCTTCATCAAGAAATTATCTATCCTGTTTATGTTGGCCCCGTTGTATAGAGCCAGGTTGGAATAGTAGTGTTTGTACTCCGACTCTGGTGTTCTGTGCAATCCAAGGCAGCGTCGAAGACACTGCCTGTCAAACACCCGAATCTTTTCCATTTGAGATGGGGCAACGTTGAACCAAACCGGGCATCCATAGGCAATCATCAGCCGGATAAGGGCCACGTAGCAAATCACCTTCACCCTGCTGTCAAACCGGCTGCTATAAAACAACCGTTTCGTCAGGGCATAAGCTCACCTAGCCCTGGCCAGAGCAGCATTTATATGTCTGTCGAAAAACAAATTCTGATCCATCCAGATGCCAAGGTACTTTACTACACTTTTACTCGCCATTGGATGTCCATTTTGCCCTACGATCACCAACTTGCGCCAGTTCTTTCTCGTGTCCCTTGTGGCTCTAAGCAACGGAGTCCTAAACAAGATTGTTTCTGATTTCTGAAAATTGATTTTCAACTTCCAGTCATCGCAATATTGCTGAATCTTCTTGAAGTCACGATGCAAAAGAATCCTGATGACCTCGAATTTTGGAGCTGTTCTGTACGCAATTAGATCGTCGGCATACGCAATTGCCTGAGTTAGACTACTTATCAGATCGCTGGTGTAAATGCTGAATAGAATCGGCGAGTTCGCTCCCTGCTAAAGACCATTTTTAATATTAAAGGTTGTGGCAGAAGTTACATTGCCACTTTTGACAACAAACTTTCTGCCATTGAGCATATCATAAAGCATATACCATAGTGGTTTACTAATGCCAAGTCTGGTCAGCTTAAGATAAAGACCCTCTAACCATACGGTGTCGAAGGCATTCTCCAAATCAACCAGACAGGCACCCGTACACTGCTTCTTAGATTTGTTCCATTGGACATCAGAAACGAGCTTAGACGCGGCATGAATGGTGTCATGTCCCGCCTTAAAACCGAACTGATTGTCCGGTATGATATTATTGACCTCTGCCCACTTAGACAGAGCTCTATTGATAACTTTTTCGAATACCTTGCTGATACTCGAAAGAAGACTTATCGACCGGAGATTGGCCGGATTGGAGTTGTAAATGTAAATGTAGTAAATGTCTACTGCTTCTTGGGGTAAATGTCGAAGTACAACGTTGGATATGCCATCGACTCCTGCTGACTTCGTCTTCTTTAATGAATCGAAGATGAGCTGGAGCTCCACCTTCGTAATTAACAGGGAACTCGGCCCATTTCGCTCGGCGATTATGGCATTTGCCAAATGATCTTCATTGAACCCGGTGAAACCAAGGTTCTCTGATCTCCATTGCGTGATGTCATTCCGAAGGTAGAAGTGATGGAGCAAGGCTCTGTTTTCCAGGTCATGATTGGGGCGAATGCACGCATTCACCTTGTACACTTGCTGGAAAGCAGCCTCCACTTTCTCCTGCGGATCTTCGACAATAAAGAGGTCATCGTCCAAGACGGCGTCCTCTGGATTAATTCCTGCTGTCAGCAGTACGTCTCTGTTGTCCGTCGTTCTCTGAAGCTTAAGACAAGGGAGGTCGTTCTGATCATTCCTTCTAAATATCTTGTTAATTTCCGGAAACATGCTCGGGTCGCTAGAATTAACGGCCCGAATTTTGTTATCCCAATACAAATTAATTGACAACCGATAGTTCTCTTTAATTAGTTGGTTGATGTTCTTGATCGACGACTTCAGTGTCCTAATCTCCAGATCGTGAGGGTCAGTTAATCGTCGGTACAAGAGTTTGAGTCTTGTCAGCAGTCCACTTTTTTGTCTGTGTAGTGCGTCAATGGTCGCGTTCCGATACATGTCTATCGTCTATTTCGTTTTTTGTCAAATTCCTGTCATTTGGTGGGGATATGTTGTTCGAACTGATTTCGCTCGATAAAGCGTTGGTAAAGCATGGCCAGCGTACCTTACTGTAATTGTAAGTATGCACAGGTACATACTCATCCAACTCCACGAGCTCGTTCGGAAGCTGTATTACGGCGGCGAGTCCGCAGTGATCACTGTCGTACTCGATCGTTCATAAACAGTTTCTTGGTCTTTGACCCACAGTGTCAGTAATTATCAGTCTTGCGTCTATTAGCAATAGATCCAGATAGGCACCGCTTCTTGGAAACGTTGGCCGATCCGTAGCCAGCAGTTCTATACGATATTCAGCGTTATACTGACTCATCCAATTAAAAAGATGAATACCTCTCGGATTCTGTATTTGATTTCCCCAATCTACGTGTTTGGCATTCAAATCACCGGCCATGAGAAAGTAATTTTCTTCCAGGCTTAAGCGTAAACATTGGCGTAAAGCTTTTCAAGCTCTGTCATAAAATCAGTTGGCTGAGGTGCTTCCGGTGCATAAGCCGCGATCATATACATTCGCTTCCCCTGTTGGAGAGGAATGCAGACGATGCACGCCTCCAACAGCCGAAATCTGCGCAGATCACTATTATATATAACTTTATGATGTATTCCTTTTCGTATAAAGATTGCGCCCCCCCCCCCCCCCCCTTTGAGTGGAGTTGGGTCGATCTCTTCTAACGATATTGTAATTGTTTTCAGTCAACTTATGTTTCTGGTTCAGCTTAGTTTCGCTGGCCATAAACACATCTGGACTTTGGTCTTTCAACAATTGGAAAAGATTAGCTCTACGTTCGGTCCTAATCAGTGAATTTACATTCACAGCAAGGATCCTAAGAGGCCTCTCTGACAGCGCGCCTTTAACCTCTAATTTGATATTTGAGATAGTCTACCCTAGTCGCCTGCTTCTTTATCTGATTGTGAAGTCCTGTTAACGCCAGCAACATGCTTCTAATCTCAGCCTAAGCGTCCGGAGCCTTGGCACAAGGGCCGGTTGGGCTACCTTAGCTGCAGGCTGTACCGTTTTCACCCTCCCTGCCGCCATTTGGGCGTAGGAAATTTGGGGATTAACGGGCGTTGTTGTAGGAGCACGCGTTGATGGGCGTATCCCTACCGCTGCTGTCTGCTTAGCCGCTTTATTAGTTTTAATTTGCTGAAAAGTTGAACAACCCCGGTAATTTGCAGGGTGCCCCTCCTTCCCGCAAAGTGCACATTTAAGCTGGGTCATGTCATTGACCCGTTCCTCACCGAGCTTACACTCTCCCTTATTGTGGTTCTCACCGCACTTCACACAGCGAGACTGCATTTCGCAGTTTGCTGCAGCGTGGCCA
The DNA here is from genome assembly GCA_946251815.1 of Dasysyrphus albostriatus. Lineage (NCBI taxonomy): Eukaryota > Metazoa > Arthropoda > Insecta > Diptera > Syrphidae > Dasysyrphus > Dasysyrphus albostriatus. The sequence goes on from OX276335.1 coordinate 227,192,423, forward strand.
AACCTTTGGCAGCGCATGCATTGAAGCATGTCGCCACGTCTCTTTAATTTATCCCATGTTACAACCTGGTAGTTGAGGACGGAGATTTTCCTCAAACTATCCAATTTGCTGCTGGGTGAGAGTTGAACCAGGAAAAACGGCAAAGACCGCTTCTCCCGTCTGGCCCTGACTGTAGCAAATGGCTTGACCCCCACAAAATCGAGATCATTTCAAAAACTTATATCTGATAGAAAAACTTATATCTGATAGAAAAACTTATATCTGATAGATTGTGTGTAGGGTTGAAGCCAGTGTTAAGTGTCAACATGGTTTTTTTAAAGGGAGGTCTACTGCAACCAATCTTTCTGACTACACTTCTTTTATTTTAACTCAAATGGAAAACAGAAACCAAGTTGACGCAATCTAATTATCCAATTAACTATATTATTGGCTTTTGATAGAGTTGACATTGGACTGTTAACATTTAAGTTGCAGAAAATTAGAGTACGAGGTAATTTATTAAAGTGCATTTTTTTGTATCTATCAGGCAGAAAGCAGTATGTGAAATTTTGTGGTCTTTCTTCTGGTGGAATAAATGTTATTTCGGGTGCCCCTCAAGGTAGCTTGGTCCCCTGTTCTTTTTGTTATTTATCAATGATTTGACTGAATTGTTTAAACATTGTCGGCTTCTATTATTTGCAGATGATCTCAAGTTATTCAGCGTAGTTAACAATGTGAGTGATGGGCTCAAAATGCAAAATGATATTAATACTCTAGTCAAGTGGTGCAATATAAATAGTATGTCGTTAAATGTCGCTAAGTGTAACGTAATCTCTTTTGCAAGAAGAAAAAATGTATGTCTTATTAACTATATTATTGAGGACAAAAACATTGAAAGATGTGAAGTTATAAAAGACTTGGGTAACTTGTCGATTCTCGCCTCACTTTTAAGCATCAAATTGACAAAGTTTGATCCAAGAGCAACAGCATGTTAGGATTTGTGGTCAAAAGAATTTTGTGACGCTTACATTACCAAAGCAATATATTTTTCCTTAGTTCGTCCTCTTCTTGCGTACTGTAGCATTGTTTGGTCACCTTTATTTGATGTTGACGTTAAAAAACTAGAATCCGTACAAAAACAATTCCTTTTATTTGCTCTTAGAAACTTCAATTGGAATCGCGAGAATTTTGTATGCCACTATACAATAGCCGTTTAAAGCTAATAAATTTGTTAAGTCTTGCAAACCGTAGGATGCTCTCTGAAGCCCTCTATGTTTATGATATTTGAATGGTAACATTGCTTCAACCAATATATCTTCTAAAATATGTTTACAGATTTCTCGTTGTCTAAGGCACACCAAATTTTGATAGAAGCAATACACAAAGCAAGCTATGCAAATCATGAACCGTTCAACCGTTGTAGTATAACATTTAATAAATACACCGACTTCTACAGTATTTATATGAGTAGAGAAACTATATTGTCTCGAATGATGTATGAATCTTCTTTGTAAATATTGTTATTTATATTTGTATTTCCTTATCTTATTTATATATTACTCAAATTAGCTTAAATTTATTTTTAAATAATGTCAGTCGTTTGTCTAACTTAAAATAGCTGTCTAATTCCAAAAAGTAATTAATAAACTTTGCTTTCTGTTGTCCTAAGGTCGCCTAACTTGGACAACGGCATCAGCTGCATAAGATTTGTCTAAATTGACATTTTAGTTAATTAAATAATTTATATTTTCAACTACTTAGGACTTTTAAAAAGCTGTATAACTAGTTAACCACATAAAAAATCTAATAAATTCGGCTGTGTATATTTAATTATTTTATTTTTTTTTTTAAATGATGTTAATGCATTTTCAGTCTTAAATGTTGTCTGATATTGACAAAAAAAATAAAAACAAAACTAAAACTAAAAAAACTGAAGGCAAAAATTCAATTTAAAGACACTTACTACATATTAGGTTTAAACAAGCTAAATTATAGTACATACCGCGTAAATATACATAATCCACTCAAAATAATATATTTTTAAATCCACTTAGATATTTATGAATAATACATAATGTTAACTTTAATGTCGAAGTTTGCGAGGTCTTATCGAAACTCTACCACCTGCTCCAGTCGTAGGGGTGCTCTCCCAGGTCTCAAATATCGAGATGAAAACGCTGAAATGTGACCTAACCTTCACCTGTTTGGTACGTTCTTTTTGCCACAGCCATATTTTTCAATCATTATTCATTTAATAAAAAGAAATGTCATACATATCTCATTTTATTTATATTTTCCGGATTTTGGCAGTCAAGTTGATTAATTTAACAATCAAACTACCTCTGTAGGACAATAAAGTTCCAAAATACAACAAAAACCCGAAACAATATTTAATATATTTTTTTTTAAGAGGGAGGTGATTAGATAATTGGTGATCTATATTACTATATTTATAAGTAAAAGTCCAGGGTGTTTTTGATCTAAAAGTGCGGCTGGAATTTGAAAATACTCAAAAAATATATGTCTAAGAAAAAAATAATTTTTGTAATCTTCAATTTTCTCAAAAACTCATTTGGTTTTCAAAATTCAACCCATAGTTGATAAGACAACTAAAAAATAAAAATTCAATTTTTACACAATAACGTAAAATTATCGTATCAGATATAAGTTTTTCAAAAACTTTTGGAATGGCCGACAATATTGCGATTCCTCTGTAATTTTTTAAATCTCACCTGTCACCACTTTTAAAAATAGGAGTTAAATATGATTCACGCCATATTTCCGAAAAAACACCACATTCTAAAGATTCATTAAATAGTTTCAAAACTAATTGAAATTTGAGAAAGGTTTACCACGTTGCCTGTCATGTGAAGATAATTGGTTCAGTATAGACCGATTCAAAAAATGATGCAAACATTTCACATATTTCATTTGAGTCTGCTGAGTAGCTTTTATCTTCAAAGCGCATTTTCGATGGAAAATTACTAACATTCATTTGAAGTTAATAAATTTTTAAAAATGACGAGGATTTGATTTAATCATTGAACCAGTTTTAAAGATATATCTATCTTAGCAAATTTTGTCATAGTCACAGAAATTCTGATTCAACCCCTTAAATGTCTCAAAATTTTCAAAGTTACCAAAAGAACTCCATTTGCGATGCACTTTGTTTTTTTTATTCCTTAAGTTTATCAATGCTTTATCATATCATGGTGGAGTATTAGTTGAGGTTTTAACCTTTCTGGGAACAATGCGATCACAAATAGAGCATAATTGGCATTTAAATCTATAGGCCTTATCATTAATATCACCGTTTGCTAGAAAATCACGCCAATTTATGTTTTATGTGTTATTATTAATTTGATCATAGTTTGCGTTTTTAAAATCATAAACAAGATTGCAATTATTCACCAAGGACCGTGTTTTGTCTGCATAGAAATATCTTATTTTAAATATTTTGTGGAAAATACTTGATTTTTTAGCTATAATGGATGAAGTTTCTTCTAAGATAAAATTGTCGCAAATATTTGTAAAAATTTGGTCAAGAACATTTGAAAAATTATTTTTGAAATTACAAATTTGATTATATCCATTTTCAAAGAAAAAATTAATAACACAAGCTTGTTGTTCAGTTGTAATGTTAACAGGATCGAAAATAAATTGTTGTCATCGCAAGGGATCCAGTGAAGTCCTTGTAGATTAAAGTCACCAAAGAGAAGAAAGTCGTCAGTATCATTAAGTGTCATCAGTATTGAAGAAACATGGCTTATAGCTTTAGCATAAGCCTCATGCGGCTGGCTAGGATGTATATAACAGCAACACTTGTTGAATTAGATTGCTGTCTGTGTCATTAAGTCCACAATTTACAGAAAAACATGGAATCGATGTATGAATAGCAATTAAGACACCACCAACTTTGTTTTGATTAATTCCAAGGAACTGATGGCATCGAAAAACCTGCGACGATGAATCAAATATCTCTGCATTTAAATGGTCAAGTTTTAACCATGTTTCGGTAGGCACAATAATGTTGACTTCGGTGGATGGTGAAACACGATGAAGCTCATTTATATAACCTCTCATCCCGGACATATTTTGATAGAAAATCTTTAGTTCCTTACGGAGTAGCATCTCGTTTTTTGAAAATTTGATCTAAGTGTCTGTTTTATGTTAGTACTTGGTACAAACTCTCGAACTGACACATTTCTAGGCCATTTGTTCGAGTTAAGTAGCAGAGAAATTATTTCTTCTGGGACGCTGATTTTAAAGTTGATATATTGAAGCTCGGATCTTTTTATTTCCACGGAACAATCTGATTGCAGATAACATCAGAACAACAGAAATTCTTTACCAAGAAATTTATAATGTCATCTTTGGTTGTTCCATATTCTGCATTTTGAATATAACGGGTGATTTTTTAGCTGGTTTGGTTTTGGCAACACTGGTTTTGACAGCTGACGTGTGTTTAGTACCTTGTGTCACTGTCAAACAGCTTCAGTTTGGTTTGCAATTTAACCATGGATCGTCTTACAAATGAACAACGCTTGCAAATTATTGAATTTTACTATCAAAATTCGTGCTCGGTTCGAAATGTTCATCGCGCACTGCTTCCATTTTATGGTCGGCATTCTCGACCTTCTGAGCAGTCTATTCGGAAGATTGTGACCAAATTTCGCACCAAATTTACTTTGTTGGACATTAAACCACCAACACGTTTACGTACTGTGCGTAGTGAAGAAAATATTGCGGCCATATCAGCTAGTGTGACAGAAGACCGCGAAATGTCGATTCGGCGGCGTTCCCAGCAGTTAGGCCTTTGTTACAGCACTACGTGGAAAATTTTGCGGAAGGATTTGGGCGTTAAGCCTTTTAAGATACAGCTGGTGCAAGAACTAAAGCCAGCCGACCTACCACAACGCCGAATTTTTGGTGAATGGGCTCTTGGAAAGCTGGCCGAGGATCCGCTTTTTTATCGAAAAATTGTGTTCAGCGATGAGGCTCATTTTTGGTTGAATGGGTACGTAAATAAGCATAATTGCCGCATTTGGAGTGAAGATCAGCCAGAAGCATTGCAACAGCTACCAATGCATCCCGAAAAAGCCACTGTTTGGTGCGGTTTATGGGCCGGCGGCATTATTGGGCCATATTTCTTCAAAGATGATGCGAATCGCAGCGTTACTGTCAATGGTGAACGCTACCGAGCGATGATAACAAACTTTTTTTTGCCCGAAATGGAAGTTCTTGACTTGCATGATATGTGGTTTCAACAAGACGGTGCCACATGCCACACAGCACGCGAAACAATGGCGCAATTGCGAGGCGAGTTTGGTGAACAGTTAATTTCACGTTTCGGGCCGGTCAATTGGCCGCCTAGATCGTGCGATTTGACACCATTAGATTATTTTTTGTGGGGGTATGTCAAGGCTAATGTCTATAGGGACAAGCCCGCTTCGATTGACGCACTGGAAGCCAACATCCATGCATTCATTCGTGAGATACCGGTCGATATGTGTGAAAGAGTATGCCAAAATTGGACTCAGCGGATGGGCTACCTGAGACGCAGCCGCGGTCAACATTTGCATGAAATTATCTTTAAACATTAAATTGCAAGGTTCAAACTATCGATTCAAATAAATATTTCATTCATTTTTTCGAATTTTTTGTGTTTTTTTTTTTTAAAGTTCTCAACCTCTTAAAAAATCACCCGTTACATCTGTTTCCGATTGTTGTTTTTTGAAGCAGTTGACGTGTTGTTGTTATTAAAGCAGGAAGCTGCAGTGTCATTTGTTAGAAAACAGGGCGGTGGTAAATACAGTGGGGGTAAGAATGTAGGTTGCGATAAAGAATGCGATGGTAACATCAGTTGGGGTGAGTGATATAATAAAAAGAATTGTCATACATATATCACATTTTATTTATGTTTTCCGGATTTTGGCATTCAAATTGATTAATTTGACAATCAAATTACTTCTGTAGGACAATAACAGTTCCCAAATACAGCCAGAACCCGAAACAATATTAAATTTTTTTTCCGAGGGGAGAGATTTAATAGTTGGTTGTTGTTATCAATAAGTAAAAGTCCAGGGTGTTTTTATCTAAAATTGCAGCTTGAATTTGACAAATACTCAAAAAAAAAAGTAAAAATAGAATTTAAGAATGGCATTTAAGCCATAGTATTGAACAATATTGTAAGTGTTGCCGTTTTTTTTTTTAATATGTTTTTTCCATTCAAGTCATTTTCAAAACAAAATTGCCCCGCCCACCTAAATGGGTGAATTTTCGAAGTGGCCCAATATCTTAAAATCATTATTTTATAATGTACCAACAATAATTAAAATTATTTGCTTTTATCACAAAGTGCACAATCATGCTTCATATGGGAGCTAAGCCGCCCCACTATTGGTTGTACACTAACATTCTCGAATCTCCTATTCTGACTTTGATTTCTATTCTGACTGTGATTAGAATGATTAAATCCAAATCTAAAATTATTTGGGTTATTGTTCCCGAACATTCTTTGCCGATTTTGTCTAATCTACTCAGATGAAATTCTATTGTCATATCTTGATCTAAAATTTTTATTTTTATTGTTTTGTCTGAAAGGGTTAACATGATTGTACATATTATTGGATGTTTTTTTTTTGTGCGGCAAAATTTTTATTTGGTTCTTGGATTTTTCTTATCATATTAATTGTTTCAAGAAGGTCGTATGCCTCCATAAACGTTTTTGAATTACTTGCAATAATAATTGCCTTTTGGCTTGGTGACATTGTATTTTTAAATGCCTCTAAAGCAATTGTCTCATTACTATTTTAAGTTTAAATTCTATTCGGTTCTAACTGTGATTTTGTTTGCAGCTCTTGCAATAAGCTATCGATTTTTATATAATTCTTAATTATATCATTTTCATTTACAGAATTTATTTGGGTTATAGGTCTTAAATATGATTTTTTGAATCCGAATTTTCTTACCAGTTGTTCTTTAATCTGTATCCATGGTGCAAGGTGTTGCAAACTGTTGGTTGCTCTAAGTGCATCATCTTGGATTTTCTGGTGGACAACGAATAAGGCGAATACATCGGCTCCCGAATTCTGCCTAATAGATACTCCATCGACGATATGAAGACTGCTAGGTTGTCTTGTATTCCTCTGTAGGGGTTCACCATTCTGAGTTGCTTCAGGTAGAATTTTTGCTATTCCAGGTGTTGGCCTTGGTCCGCAGGAACCTGTACTCTTGCTTGCATTGCGGCTAACTCTTCTTGTTGCCGTGCAAGCGCAGCTTGTTTAGTTCTTTGTTTTTCCACTTTCATTTTGTGTATATATATTGTTCTTATTAAACTGAGTTATTTAATTTTATTTTTAAATGTTCTAGCTCAATTTAACATTTTTGTTCAAACACTTTTCACTTCTGTATGTTTCAAGTTAGGTGATTAGGTACTCTCTCTACGAGATAGTGCAACATACATTTATTTATTAGTTGCTGTATTTTTTAACTAACTGTTTATGTATACGTTTTGTATTTCTGGTTACCGTATAATAATTTAAATTTACTATCGGGTGAATTTAGTTTTCACTTAACAAAATAAGTCCGTATTACTAGATTTCGTCTATCAATCGATTTCCATTTGATATCTTAGCGAAATCCTACCGACTAAGGCAGAAATGTTTTTTATTTAGGAAAAAGAGTTTTAAAAAAAAAGAAAATCAACTTTATTAAATGAGAGCGGAACAAAAACTAACTAGAAAAATATCTTAAGAATATCATAATTATATCGGGTGTTGAATCTGATGTGTTGGTGGTGGTTGATTTATGATACCTCAGAGATTTGTGTGACCACTTGATAAATATTATTTATGGTATCACTCTCGGTCTATAATGCTGAAGTGGATCTATGTTTAAAAAAAATAAATAAATTTTGTGGCGCAACAGCTCGTGGAGAACCAGGGCCTAGTGACTTACAACTCTCAACCATTCCTGTGTGCGTGTTATTGGCAGGAATGGAGGGGACCTACAATTTTTTGCCGAGTCCGAACGGCTTGATGAGAAGCACTTATTCATGACAAGTATACTCTTGGAGGATTTGTCAGTTCCTCGCAAGAGGCAGTACCTCGGGAAAAGCATTTCTGTTCTTTTAGGTGGCAGCGGCTGGGAATCGAACCCAGACCTTCGGCAGACAGTCCAACGCCCTAACCATCATGCCACGAGGTACTACGTTTAATACGATCTATGTTTATGTTTGTTTATATTAGATATCGATTCCGACTCCAATGCTGAAGTGGATAATGATGCTGTGGTATTGTGTATTGTTTCACGTGGAGTTGACTCTGCTATGTTTGTATCATGTATTAGGTCGGTTACATAACTAGCTCGGAGAAAGCAAATAAAGCTTAATGACCAGATCGTTTAAACTTGTCTATGACCAGGGTTAAGATGATCAATGAAACCAAATTTACTATTGTCGTCTGTCTTTGCGTATGACCGATAGGGTCCTTTTCATTCATTCACGCAGGTCCTCATGCTACATTTTCAGTAAAGAATGAATGTGAACTTTATGGTGTCGATTTTGTCGCGATTTTTGTCACGTGTTCATGGTGAATGTGAATTGAATATGGTGAAGTATAATTCTTACTAGTAACTTAGATTATACTAAAGTAAAAGAAGTAGAGCAGCATGGAAAGCTTCGTTAGTTAAAGTAGGTTTTAGTTTTAAGTTAGTCAAATTCATAAAATACGGTGCACCACAGCATGTTCACTTTTTAGATTCAAGAGAATTTTGTATGCCGGAAACAATATGGTGAACATTGGTAACAGTGCAGCGGCATGAAAAAGAATTAAACTTGGTTAAGGCTGTGTGTGTTTGCGTGGGATTTACACGATGGTGAAAACACTATTTATGTAATGGTGAAAGCAAACGCAACATCACTCCCCGTCGTATAAGAGTTTACATTAACTTGTACGACTTTAAATTATTTTAAGCAATGCAAAATTTGACTGTGGTAGTTAAATTATTATAAATAATATAATCTTAATAGTTACATTTTGGCTATTTCATTATTCGTTGGAGCTTATTTTTTTAACATATATGATCTTTAATAATTTTTACATATTTTTGGTTGAAGACCTTACAAATGGATTCTTCTAAATTTTGGTTGAGGACCTTACAATAAAGTCTATGAAAATTTTTGGTAGAAGACCTTACAAAATGTAACTAAAATACGAGTATGTACACATTTGTTTTTGAAAATTTTGAAATACAAGTTGTAGTTGAATATTTGAAATAAAAATTTCTTCTTTTTTTTGTTTTTTTTTTTTTTTTTTTTGTAAATTCATTTTTATTTTTCAATTATCTTAGAACTATCTTAAAGCTAGACAAAAATTCATAAAAACTAGCCTACTTATCAATATCTTAAAAGTAACTTACTGGCCCCAGTCGGGCGCTCTAAGTTAAACTAGAATAACTTAATGCTAATGCCTTTCGGCCTAAGAACTATCTTAATACTAAATCCAGGTCGGTTTTATTTTTTACCGAGAAGAATTTCACAAAAAAACTCGGTATCATTGTCTTTATTTTTTGGTTTTATATAAAACTTACAAACTACATAAAACTAAATTAAAGCTAATTAAAACTACTTACAACTTATTTTAAACTAATTACAACCTACTTATAAGCTACTTACAAACTAGAACAGCCACAAAAAGCATTTTCCGGTTTTTATAATTTTTTTTTTTTTGTATTTTTGTTGATTTTATAATTTTTTTGGTGTTTTTGTATGTTTTATATATATTTTTTTTTTTTTTTTTTGGTGCCACCCTGACTGTCCTTACTTAAAACTAACTACCTAAACCTATGTAAGTCGGCCATACAAGAGAAAATAGCAAGGTCAACTATTAAATGTCTGAAGGAACTTCATCTTCGTTTTTCAACCACCAGAACTGGTTCTCCTGCTTTACCCTATCTCTTCGGTCCCGTTCGGACACAGTCCTACTGAACCGAAGGTGCTCAGCTCCGTCTTGTGCGAGGACGTCTCGACTGTAAAGGAGCCGCCGATCTACAGTTCTACGGCCGACGTGGTAGATTAGCGGAACCGCCGCTCTATCCTGGATCAGCCCTCGACTGTCTAGGTGGAGGAATGCATCGGGCGGAATAAAGCCGCTTAGACGCACACTCTCGTAGTATTCGTTGTTGGGGTAATAAGCCCCGAAAATTAAGCTGTTAGACGAGGACATCGCTCTTGCAATGTGACCTCGAATAAGCTTCAGCAAGAAATTATCTATCCTGTTTATGTTGGCCCCGTTGTATAGAGCCAGGTTGGAATAGTAGTGTTTGTACTCCGACTCTGGTGTTCTGTGCAATCCAAGGCAGCGTCGAAGACACTGCCTCTCAAACACCCGAATCTTTTCCATTTGAGATGGGGCAACGTTGAACCAAACCGGGCATCCATAGGCAATCATCGGCCGGATAAGGGCCATGTAGCAAATCACCTTCACCCTGCTATCAAGCCGGCTGCTATAAAACAACCGTTTCGTCAGGGCAAAAGCTCCTCTAGCCCTGGCCAGAGCAGCATTTATATGTCTGTCGAAATACAAATACTGATCCATCCAGATGCCAAGGTATTTTACTACACTTTTACTCGCCAGTGGATGTCCATTTGGCCCTACGATCACCAGCTTGCGCCAGTTCTTTCTCGTATCCCTTGTGGCTCCACGCAACGGAGTCCTAAACAAGATAGTTTCTGATTTCTGAAAGTTGATTTTCAACTTCCAGTCATCACAATATCGTTGAATCTCATCGAAGTCACTCTGCAAAAGAATCCTGATGTCCTCGACTTTTGCAGCTGTTCTGTACGCAATTAGATCGTCGGCATACGCTATTGCCTGAGTTAGACTACCTATCAGATCGCTGGTGTAAATGCTGAATAGAATCGGCGAGTTGACCGCTCCCTGCTGAAGACCATTTTTAATATTAAAGGTTGTGGCAGAAGTTACATTGCCACTTTTGACAACAAACTTTCTGCCATTGAGCATATCATAAAGCATATATAATAGTGGTTTACTAATGCCAAGTCTGGTCAGCTTTAGATAAAGACCCTCTAACCATACGGTGTCGAAAGCCTTCTCCAAATCAACCAGACAGGCACCCGTACACTGCTTCTTAGATTTGTTCCATTGGACATCAGAAACGAGCTTAGACGCGGCATGAATGGTGTCATGTCCCGCCTTAAAACCGAACTGATTGTCCGGTATGATATTATTGTCCTCTGCCCACTTAGATAGAGCTCTATTGATAACTTTTTCGAATACCTTGCTGATACTCGGAAGAAGACTTATCGACCGGAGATTCGCCGGATTGGAGTTGTCCTTTCCCTTTTTCGGGAGAGGATGCACCACAGCTGTCTTCCACCGCACTGGATAATATGCATTATTCAGAGCGTTGTTAAACAGAGTGGTATAAATGTCTACTGCTTCTTGAGGTAAATGTCGAAGTACAACGTTGGATATGCCATCGACTCCTGCTGACTTCTTCTTCTTTAATGAATCGAAGATGAGCTGTAGCTCCACCTTCGTAATTAACAGGGAACTGGGCCCATTTCGCTCGGCGATTATGGCGTTTGCCAAATGATCTTCATTGAACCCGGTGAAACCAAGGTTCTCTGATCGCCATTGCGTGATGTCATTCCGAAGGTAGAAGTGATGGAGCAAGGCTCTGTTTTCCAGGTCGTGATTGGGGCGAATGCACGCATTCACCTTGTACACTTGCTGGAAAGCAGCCCCCACAGCCTCCACTTTCTCCTGCGGATCTTCGACAATAAAGAGGTCATCGTCCAAGACGGCGTCCTCTGGATTAATTCCTGCTGTCAGAAGTACGTCTCTGTTGTCTGTCGTTCTTTGAAGCTTGAGACACGGAAGATCGTTCTGATCATTCCTTCTAAATATCTTGTTAATTTGGGGAAACATGCTCGGGTCGCTAGCATTAACGGCCCGAATTTTGTTGTCCCAATACAAATTGATTGACAACCGATAGTTCTCTTTAATTAGTTGGTTGATGTTTTTGATCGACGACTTCAGTGTCCTAATCTCCAGATGGTGAGGGTCAGTAAACCGTCGGTACAAGAGTTTTAGTCTTGTCAGCAGTCCACTTTTTTGTCTGTGTAGTGCGTCAATGGTTGCGTTTCGATACATGTCGGTTGCGTCCCGTTGCTTGTATTTCGGTATTGTTCTGTTCATTATTCGTTTGATTGTCTCATCCATTTGTTCTAGGTAGTGGTCTATTTCGTTATTTGTCAAATTCCTGTCATTTGGTGGGGATAAGTTGTTCGATCTAATTTCGCTCGTTACGGCGTTGGTAAAGCGTGGCCAGCGCACCTTACTGTAATTGTAAGTATGCACAGGTACATACTCATCCAACTCCACGAGCTCGTTTGGAAGCTGTACTACGGCAGCGAGTCCGCAGTGGTCACTATCGTACTCGATCGTTCGTAAACAGTTCCTTGGTCTTTGACCCACAGTGTCAGTAATTGTCAGTCTTGCGTCTAATAGCAATAAATCCAGATAGGCACCGCTTCTTGGAAACGATGGCCGATCCGTAGCCAGCAGTTCTATACGATATTCAGCGTTATACTGACTCATCCAATTAAAAAGATGAATACCTCTCGGATTCTGTACTTGATTTCCCCAATCTAAGTGTTTGGCATTCAAATCACCGGCCATGAGAAAGTAATTTTCGTCCAAGCTCAAGTGTAGATCTTCGAAAAGTTTTTCAAGCTCTGTCAAAAAATCAGTTGGCTGAGGTGATTCCGGTGCATAAGCCGCGATCACATACATTCGCTTCCCCTGTTGGAGAGGAATGCATACGACACACGCCTCTAACAGCCGAAATCTACGTAGATCACTATTATATATAACTTTATGATTTATGCCTTTTCGTATGAAGATTGCGACGCCCCCCCCTTGAGTGGAGTTGGGTCGATCTCTTCTAACGATATTGTAATTGTTGTTAGTCAGTTTATGTTTCTGGTTCAGCTTAGTTTCGCTGGCCATAAACACATCTGGACTTTGGTCTTTCAACAATTGGAAAAGATTAGCTCTACGTTCGGTCCTAATCAGTGAATTTACATTCACAGCAAGGATCCTAAGAGGCCTCTCCGACAGCGCGCCTTTAACCTTTAATTTGCGTTAGGCTAGGCAAAACAGAGTAGAGATAGTCTACCCTAGTCGCCTGCTCCTTTATCTGATTGTGAAGCCCTGTCAGCTGGCCTTGAATTGCCAGCAACATGCTTCTAATTTCGGCCTGAGCGTCCGGAGCTTTTGGCCCGAGGGCCGGTTGAGCTACCTTAGCTGCAGGCTGTACCGTTTTTCCCTTTCCTGCCGCCATTTGGGCGTAGGAAATTTGGGGATTGACGGGCGTTGTTGTAGGAGCACGCGTTGATGGGCGTATCTCTACCGCTGTCTGCTTAGCCGCTTTATTGGTACGAATTTGCTGAAACGCTGAGCAACCCCGATAATTAGCAGGGTGCCCCTCCTTTCCGCAAAGTGCACATTTAAGCTGGGTCATGTCTTCGACCCGTTCCTCGCCGAGTTTACACTCTCCCTTTATGTGGTCCTCACCGCACTTAACGCAGCGTGGCTGCATTTCGCAGTTTGCTGCAGCGTGGCCAAACCTTTGGCAGCGCATGCATTGAAGCATGTCGCCACGTCTTTTTAATTTATCCCAAGTAACAACCTGGTAGTTGAGGACGGAGATACTCCTCAACCTATCCAGTTTGCTGCTGGGCGATAGCTGTACCAGAAAGAACGGCAAAGACCGTTTCTCCCGTCTGGCTCTGACTGTAGCGAACGGCTTGACCCCGATAAAGTCGAGATCGTCGCTCGCTTTTTGACGGAGCTCATTTAAGAGCACCTGTGGTTCCGTGCAGGAATCAATGCCCTTCAAGAGGACCGTCTGGAATTTATCCACTTTGGGGGTAAAACTGAAGAACTCAGTCGTGGATTTCTTTAATAATTCTTTTATAATTTTATGCTGTGCCACTGTGGAGCAGTGGATAGCGTGTCTATCTTTACTTAATCGTTTTATAAAAAAGTTTTGGCCTATGGCCGACTTACACAGGTCAATGGTTTCCTGAAGTTCCATTTTGTATGTATTTATAGGTGGCACCTTTTCATTTTTATTTTGGGGCGGCTGTGGCTGCTGCTGGTGATCTCCCTGCTGCTGCTGCTGCTGACTTTGCTCCTGTGGTTTTCGTTGCTGCTGCTGCTGTTGTTGTTGTTGTTGCTGTTGCATTTGCTTTTTTGGACGTTGCTCCTTCGGCTTCTGCTGTTGTTGTTTAATTGGCATCTGTTGTTGTTGCTGCTGTTCTTTTGGATTTAGATCCTGCTGCTTGTTTTTCGAAGGCAGCTCTTGCTCTGGCGCTGCATTTTTTGGCGCTTGGCCCGTTTCTTTCTGCTCGCGCTCCTGTTTCTCTCTTTTGCGTCGAGCTTCTTGCTTGCTTTTGAGAGCTTCTATTAGTGGGGTCACAATGGAATTGAGACGTTCCATCTCCCCCCGAATGACATCAATTTTTTGACTGATGGCCTGCTCGTCCATTTCTTCTTGCGCCTCATTTTCCTCTTCGGAGGACGCCTCTGGTGTGGTTACATCCACAAGCAAGTTGCTGTTGGAGTCACCCGTTGTATATAATCCCTCGCCACCTTCGGACATATACTCGATGTCGTCATCGGATGGCGAGGTATCCAGTTGTTGATGGATTTTGGCTGCTGCTGTAGTTTTGGCTGTGCGCGCCGTCTCCTTCACCCCGGCTGGCAGCTGGGCTGAGGTGGTGGTGGAGCGGCGCTTCACGAGGTTCGACGCACAGCTTATCTTCTTCCTTTTTTTTTTTTTTTTTTTGTAAATTCATTTTTATTTTTCAATTATCTTAGAACTATCTTAAAACTAGACAAAAATTCATAAAAGCTAGCCTACTTATCAATATCTTAAAAATAACTTACTGGCCCCAGTCGGGCGCTCTAAGTTAAACTAGAATAACTTAATGCTAATGCCTTTCGGCCTAAGAACTATCTTAATACTAAATCCAGGTCGGTTTTATTTTTTACCGAGAAGAATTTCACAAAAAAACTCGGTATCTATGTCTTTATTTTTTGGTTTTATATGAAACTTACAAACTACATAAAACTAAATTAAAGCTAATTAAAACTACTTAAAACTACTTACAACTAATTTTAAACTAATTACAACCTACTTATAAGCTACTTACAAACTAGAACAGCCACAGCAAGCATTTTCCGTTTTTTTATAATTTTTTTTTTTTTTTGTATTTTTGTTGATTTTATAATTTTTTTGGTGTTTTTGTATGTTTTATATTTTTTTTTTTTTTTTTTTTTTTTTTTTTTTTTTTTTTTTTTGGTGCCACCCTGACTGTCCTTACTTAAAACTAACTACCTAAACCTATGTAAGTCGGCCATACAAGAGAAAATAGCAAGGTCAACTATTAAATGTCTGAAGGAACTTCATCTTCGTTTTTCAACCACCAGAACTGGTTCTCCTGCTTTACCCTATCTCTTCGGTCCCGTTCGGACACAGTCCTACTGAACCGAAGGTGCTCAGCTCCGTCTTGTGCGAGGACGTCTCGACTGTAAAGGAGCCGCCGATCTACAGTTCTACGGCCGACGTGGTAGATTAGCGGAACCGCCGCTCTATCCTGGACCAGCCCTCGACTGTCTAGGTGGAGAATGCATCCGGCGGAATAAAGCCGCTTAGACGCACACTCTCGTAGTATTCGTTGTTGGGGTAATAAGCCCCGAAAATTAAGCTGTTAGACGAGGACATCGCTCTTGCAATGTGACCTCGAATAAGCTTCAGCAAGAAATTATCTATCCTGTTTATGTTGGCCCCGTTGTATAGAGCCAGGTTGGAATAGTAGTGTTTGTACTCCGACTCTGGTGTTCTGTGCAATCCAAGGCAGCGTCGAAGACACTGCCTCTCAAACACCCGAATCTTTTCCATTTGAGATGGGGCAACGTTGAACCAAACCGGGCATCCATAGGCAATCATCGGCCGGATAAGGGCCATGTAGCAAATCATCTTCACCCTGCTATCAAGCCGGCTGCTATAAAACAACCGTTTCGTCAGGGCAAAAGCTCCTCTAGCCCTGGCCAGAGCAGCATTTATATGTCTGTCGAAATACAAATACTGATCCATCCAGATGCCAAGGTATTTTACTACACTTTTACTCGCCAGTGGATGTCCATTTGGCCCTACGATCACCAGCTTGCGCCAGTTCTTTCTCGTATCCCTTGTGGCTCCACGCAACGGAGTCCTAAACAAGATAGTTTCTGATTTCTGAAAGTTGATTTTCAACTTCCAGTCATCACAATATCGTTGAATCTCATCGAAGTCACTCTGCAAAAGAATCCTGATGTCCTCGACTTTTGCAGCTGTTCTGTACGCAATTAGATCGTCGGCATACGCTATTGCCTGAGTTAGACTACCTATCAGATCGCTGGTGTAAATGCTGAATAGAATCGGCGAGTTGACCGCTCCCTGCTGAAGACCATTTTTAATATTAAAGGTTGTGGCAGAAGTTACATTGCCACTTTTGACAACAAACTTTCTGCCATTGAGCATATCATAAAGCATATATAATAGTGGTTTACTAATGCCAAGTCTGGTCAGCTTTAGATAAGGACCCTCTAACCATACGGTGTCGAAAGCCTTCTCCAAATCAACCAGACAGGCACCCGTACACTGCTTCTTAGATTTGTTCCATTGGACATCAGAAACGAGCTTAGACGCGGCATGAATGGTGTCATGTCCCGCCTTAAAACCGAACTGATTGTCCGGTATGATATTATTGTCCTCTGCCCACTTAGATAGAGCTCTATTGATAACTTTTTCGAATACCTTGCTGATACTCGGAAGAAGACTTATCGACCGGAGATTCGCCGGATTGGAGTTGTCCTTTCCCTTTTTCGGGAGAGGATGCACCACAGCTGTCTTCCACCGCACTGGATAATATGCATTATTCAGAGCGTTGTTAAACAGAGTGGTATAAATGTCTACTGCTTCTTGAGGTAAATGTCGAAGTACAACGTTGGATATGCCATCGACTCCTGCTGACTTCTTCTTCTTTAATGATTAGAAGATGAGCTGTAGCTCCACCTTCGTAATTAACAGGGAACTGGGCCCATTTCGCTCGGCGATTATGGCGTTTGCCAAATGATCTTCATTGAACCCGGTGAAACCAAGGTTCTCTGATCGCCATTGCGTGATGTCATTCCGAAGGTAGAAGTGATGGAGCAAGGCTCTGTTTTCCAGGTCGTGATTGGGGCGAATGCACGCATTCACCTTGTACACTTGCTGGAAAGCAGCCCCCACAGCCTCCACTTTCTCCTGCGGATCTTCGACAATAAAGAGGTCATCGTCCAAGACGGCGTCCTCTGGATTAATTCCTGCTGTCAGAAGTACGTCTCTGTTGTCTGTCGTTCTTTGAAGCTTGAGACACGGAAGATCGTTCTGATCATTCCTTCTAAATATCTTGTTAATTTGGGGAAACATGCTCGGGTCGCTAGCATTAACGGCCCGAATTTTGTTGTCCCAATACAAATTGATTGACAACCGATAGTTCTCTTCCTCCTCTTGTTTTTGGCATCGGCTGTTGGTGCCGTTGCTTGTTTCGCCGTTGCTACGGCACTTGTTGATGGCATGGCTGGTGGTGCCATCGCTTGCTTCGTTGTTGTTGTTGTTGCTACGGCGCTGACCGTAGCTTTGGCTGGTGGTACCATAGCTGTCTTTATTATTGTTGCTGGGGCACCTTTCGATGTCCCCGCGGTGTTGTTGGTTTGCATTTGCTGCTTTTCCCAATCGATAAAGTTTTCTACTTCACGATTGTGAAAAAAAGCAGCCAAATAATTTTTGCCCGACTGGGACTCGAACCTGTGATCCTCAGGTTGTCGGTCGGCCACCTCTACCTCTGTGCTATTGCACTATTAAAAATAGCTGGGTAAAATTAAAACTTTGAAAAGTCACTCCGATTTTAGTTAAAGAAAACTGTGAAAGCCGATAACGTGCGCACACTTCCACAGATCGAGATCGACTGTTCTTCTTTTTTTTGTTTATACATGTATGTTTACATGTACATAAAAGGCTGGTTTGAGTCGATCAATAGATATTATTTGCTCTTTATTATCTATGAGCACCAAAAACGTTTTATCGAATCGATTAAGTACTTCGAATGGGAAATGGTGAATTAAGACTCCCGTGTTTCACCTCCTCTCGAATAATAACGTATATGCAAGTTTCCAAATCTTTTGGCACGAATATGTGTTTTTGTTCGCGATTTCTATTAAAAAACGGTCGGGTTTGCGATATGGCTTGAGTGATTTCACGAGCTGTCGATGTGTTTAAAATTGGATTCAAAGGTTTGGGTTCCATTCGTTCTGGAGGTAAACGTAAATTTTGCCCGTACAATAATTGAGCAGGCGTAACGTTTATATCGTCAATCATTGTCTTCATGAGCGCGGAGATAATCTTTAAGCTGTCGGTTAAACCTTTCTACTGTCCCGTTCGCTGAGCATGGTATGTTGTAGTTCTGATCCGACTTGTACCTAGAGATTTCGAAATTTCTTTGAATAGAGATTGGAATTGAGTCCCTTGATTAGTCGTGATCGTTTAAGGAACTCCAAATCTGGAAACCCAGTTTTTTACGAAAGCGGTTACAACGGTCGAAGCGTTCATATTTTTCAGCGGAATGGCCTCGGGCCCAAAAGAAAAACGATCTTTGATGGTTAGTTAATACGTGAAACCTTGAGATGGTGGTAAAGGACCGACTAAATCCATATGGATATGTGAAAATCGACCTTCTGGGACTGGAAAAGTTCCGTGTTTTGACGTAGTGTGCCTGGAAATGTTTGACTTTTGACAAGAGATACAACTTTTTGTCCATCTATTAACATCGCTGTTCATTTTAGGCCAAAAGTATTTTGCTGTAATTATTTTACGCATTGCCTTTGAACCTGGATGAGACAGTTTGTGATGGTTGCCAAAAATTGTTCGTCTAAAAATTTCAGACACATACGGACGAGTTTTTCCAGTCGATGTTTTATACCATATTTCAATGTCGTTTATGGGAATACTTACTTTTTCTTACTTAAAAATGTTTTGGAAAGTTTCAAAAGTGACTTGAGCTCTTGGAATACTAATATTTCTAAAATCGATCAATTCGACCTAAGACCTCGATAAAGTGTCGGCGACGATATTTTGTATGCCTTTGATGTAACGAATGTCTGTGGTAAACTCTGCGATAAATTCTAACTGGCGCGTTTGACGATGTGCTTTTTTGGTTTTGGAACATATTGCGTTTGTGAGCGGTTTGTGGTCGGTGAAAACGGTAAATTGTCTACCTTCCACATAATACCGAAAATGTTTTGAAGATTGCGAGGAGTTCGCGGTCGAACGTCGAATATTTTCTTTCGGCGGGGCTCAAACGAGTTGAAAAGAAACCTAAAGGCTCCCAAAAGCTATTATGTTATTGCTGGAGTACACCTCCGATAGCGTCGTCAGAAGCGTCTACCATAATGCTGATTTGCGCTAGAGGCTTTGAATGAAAAAGATAGTGCGCTGGAACAAGTTTCTTTTGAGAACTTGAAAAGCTTCTTCGCAAACGTCGGTTTTTTTGTTTCTTTTTTATTTGCTTTTATGCCTTTTAAAAGAACCTTGACTTTGGATGCCATACTTGGCAAAAAACGATTACAGAAATGTATCATGCCGAGAAAGCGCTGAAGTTGTAATACAGTCCGGACTAGGAAATTCGTTGATGGTTTTTACTCGTTTGTGAAGGAATTATTCCATTTTCCGAAATGCAGTACCCCAAGAAATCAAGTTTGTTAACTCCTAGTTCGCATTTCACCAAATTAACGTTAAGTCTGTCCTCCTGCAATCTTCGAAAAACTTCTGGTAAATGCGTTTTATGTGTCTCAACCGATTAACTTGACACCAGTACGTCGTCCAAGTACACGAAAATAAACAAAAGATCACCTAAAATGCTGTTCATAAAACGTTGGAAAGTTTGCGCACCATTGCTTATTCCGAAAAGCATTCGTAAAAATTCGAATAGCCCGAAAGGTGTTATGACCGCCGTTTTATAAACATCCTTTTCTGCGACCGGTATTTGATGATGAGCACGTATCGTAGCAGTCTTGAGCGTTAGCGACCAGATGTTTACCTGGTATAGTTGCTTTATTTAACCATCGATAGTCACCACACGGTCTGAAGTCGAGCGAGTTCTTTTGCGGAACCATGTGAAGTGGTGAAGGGACTTTGAAACACAACAAATACCTAAATCGATCTATTGCTGAAACTGACGCTTGGCGATTGCCAACCTCTCCGGATTGAGTCTTCGTGCACATGCTGAAGGTAGTGGGCCAGTTGTTTGTATCCAGTGGACAACGTCGTGTTTAACCGGCAACGTAAAGTCTGGTGGAGCTTTAAGCTCATGAAACTCGTCAAGGATAGCACCGAATTCACTCAGAATCGAAAAAATTCGGGAAGAGCTGGTGTTGGCGCATTTAGAGACATAGTTGACTTGAAGATTAGTGTTTTTATCCACCACTTGTTGGCTACGAAGATCGACGATTAAATTGAATTCATGCAAAAAATCAGCTCTTATAATAATGGGATCAATATCGGCAACAACTAAAGTGAAATCGGAAGTGCGTCTTAGATTCAAGTAAACTGTCAATTGTTTACAACCATAGGTATGGATTCTTCCACCGTTCGTTCGTTTGTTCGGTTGGTTGATATGTTGACAGAATCTACGAGGAATAATAGAAATCTCTGCCCAGTGTCGACTAAAAATTGAAATTTGGAATTTTTATCCGTAATAAAAGACGGCGCGAAAAGTCGGCCTCACTCATAGCCGCGTCTGAGTTTTGGCGAACTAGTTTTTTGAATTTTTATTTGCTTCTGATTCAAATGTACAGGATTGCTTTGAGCAATTTGAGTTCAACTTTGTTCAACAGAGCGTCTAAACGCCTTTCCTCACTATCCCGGTTCCTCTCAAGTAAAACTTTTCTTTTTAGTTTTCGTAGTTCTCCTGCGCCGGAGGTGAAATTAAAACATCGGCCACTGATTTCATTGTTTGGCTATTTAGCGAAGCCTCCATATAATCATATTTGGTGTTGCTAGCCGTAATGTTTTTTAATAGGATTTGCGTTTCGATTTGTAGGAACCAAAAAGGTGGAATCTTAAAAGAAATTAAAGAAGTTTGTTGCGCGAAAATTATAGGAGCTAATGAACCACTCGGTTGGTTAGTCCCTAGGTAGATTGACTTGTAAACCGGCATTGCCACCGTTGGCTCTACCGTTATGTACGAGAGAAAACTAACCGAAAATCTTAATACACCGTAATTAACAGTAATTATATTTAATACACCGTAATCAACCGTAATTATATTTAATTTACCGTACCCTACACTGTAACTGTGGAAGCGTAGTATAGAAAACGAAAAGAATTCCGAAACCGTGAACTTGTACCGCGTTCTATGCATTTGACACGGTTCAACATAAGAAAAAGCATTAATATATTAAAAATAATGTTTTACAATATTAAATTAAATAATTTTATTCAATAATAAATTTTACTTAATAATATATTGAAAAAATATTTTTAATAAAAGCATTAAAGATCAGGAAAAATTGAGCTACTCACTGTACTTTTGTATTCAATTTTCTTGTTGTTGTATTTTCTTGTTGATAATTTGCTGTTGCTGGTACTTTTGTATACAAATTTTGTGAATGAATGACGGCACTGGTAGTTACTCACTACTATTTTCCCATACGACGGCACTGGTTTTGATGATTCTGATAGTGCATGTATAGTCGTTTTTCTTTTTTTGTTCAGAGTAGAGCCCGAACTGTCAAACAAAAAATTGTGTTTCTTTTTTAACTCTGACAGCCGTATTTATAAAGAAAATTTAAAGGCTTCGTAACTTTAAAATGCCTCTAAGTTGCTCTGAAGTGCGAAATCGGTATCTATAATCAATTTTCACTTTTAAGCAACGTTACTTAAATGCGTCTTAACTTAAACGCCATTCACCGCGTTTAAAGGTTACTTAAAGCCATCTTAAACATATTTTGACATTCGAGACTAATGGTTTTTTTATTTCAGAAATATAGGTATACCTATGTATGTTTGTGGGTAGAGTTTTCATATTTTTGCTGTGGGTACCTAATGAAAGTTTTAAGATTTGTGGTTTCCTTTAGTAAAATGAATTGTAAAATAAATTGTTTCGATTTATTAACATATTTTTTTATCAAAAGGCCAAGGTGTGAATCAAATAATTGAATAATAGAGTTTCTGAACACACACATCAAAGCATCAGAAACCAAAATGGAACCATGTTTCATTTCGTTTGCATTTAGTATACCAGTTGCTTCTCTTTCTTTCTTATAAATACATGTGCTCATCTTTTGTTTGCATTTCTTGGAAACTGTCGAAAAACAGCTGAAAAGAACATGTATTAGTGAGTTTTCTCACGTTACGTTACATTTCAATCGTTTAGTTAAGTAGCAATGGAAAATTGATTATAGATGAGAATTTAAGTAACGTTATTTAAAGGCAACTTAAATATTTAAGCAAACTTAACTAAATGACCTCTAAGAGGCATTTTAAGAAAATCTAATAAATTCGGCTATGAGCGTTCAGAGCTAAAAATTCGCATTTTTTTTTTCGTTCTGAGTGTGTTCTGAGTTTGTTCAGCGTGCACTCTATGAGCTTAGAATAAAGTGACTGAGCACACAGATTCAATGCTGAACACCAGCATTTGACAGCTAGTGTTCTGTTCAGGTGTGTTTCCAAAATAATTCAGAGCGCTCAGAGCACGCTTGGTTCAGACCAGAGGATGTTCAAAGCATGCTCGATATGCTCGGACTCTGTTCAGAGCTCTATTCTGAATTTAAAAAGATAAACGCCTTATGAGTGTTTTGATTGCTGACGGTGCTGATGAAGGCGAAGGCGAAAAAGAAAACTGAAGAATATTGCTATACTGGAACATGTACATTTATATGCAATTCAAATATGTTGGTTGCAGTTCAAAGAAAGATAGTGGTTGGTTGTATGACGTCACTGCACTGTGTAGTGAACTTTTTTATACAGGGTGTCCACCGAGAAGGTATACTATTTTGTTTGTTTATAATTTTTGATTAAATGAAAGAATGGATCTTATATTGATAAATGTTTTATTTAATGTCGGCAATTATGTATGGAATACAATATCAGGTAAATGTCAGCCTCTGTTAGTCTCACAAATGCGAGCCCTTTTCAACACATTTTTCATTACATTCTCACACATTTCACGCGGTATTTCATTAATTTCATCACGAATATTTTGTTAGAGTTGCTCAAGCGTTTCTGGTTTGTTTGCATAAACCTTGCTTTTCAGATATCCCTACAAAAAGAAGTCCGGAGCAGTCAAATCAGGCAACCGTGGAGGCCAATCAACATCACCATTTCTTGAAATACCTTGTTGTGGAAAGAGGTCTCGCAGTAATTCCATTGTAATCCTGGCTGTATGCGATGTAGCACCGTCTTGTTGATACCACATGTTAATCAAGCCCAAAGCATGCAGTTGTGGCGTTAAAAAGTTTTCAATCAAATCACGATATCGCTCCCCATTCACAGTTACAGTTACGCCGTCGAATTGAGGAATTCCTTGAGCAACAGTAATCACAACATCTATACGAAACCAAATCTGGGATTTGAAGCAAGATTTACACGGACTTGCACACAGACTAGGAGGATTTGACATTTTTCTGGAGTTAAAAGTAGTTTTCTTCAGATTTAACAAATATTCAAAAGTGTTCATTGTTCGTATTAGTGGGTTAGAAACAAATATATTATTAAAAAGGTTCTCAATATCAAAACATAGTGAATGATTAATAAAGAGTTATCAAAATATCAATAAACTTCGATTCCATGTGCCCAAACTCGATTTGAACCCCATTTGCAAAACAACGCAAAAAATCTTCAACAATGAAGACATGCCAGAATCAGATGTATGAAATTCATTTTGAAACTTGATGAAAGTATTGTAACTAAGGAGGCAGAAAGAATAAGGAAGCAAGATATCCAAAGGAAATTTCGCGATGAAATGGGGTTCGATGTGGATAAACCAAAACTAACGCTGAAAAAAAAGTCGAGGAGTTTTTTGCTTGTTGTAACAGCTCGTATAACTGGAGTTAATATGGAGGTGATAACAAGTGTTCAAATAATACTTAGGGTTCTAAACTGCAGAGAAAATGAGTTTGGAGTTTATGCAATGGAAACAACAAACTTGCTGAAAGAAAAGTATCCCGAAAAACTACTTACAACTACTCTTCATAAAATTTTGGCTCATGGCCAAAGTAAAATCGAGTGTCAGTTATTACCAATCGGAGAATTGTCAGAAGAAGACCTATTTAACATGCTTGCAGCCAGCCTAATCGGACCCTCTTATTTCTTCGCTAAGGCATTTTAGAACTGAAAAAGACCTCAAGGCACTCTCCAGACATGATAAGTTTATTTAAAATCACCTCGGACTTCGACGAAAGTTTCCAAGAAATCTAGTTGTTTGTTTTTATTTATTTTTACTTATTAATTTATTTACTCTCCACTGTTAACTTTGAAATATATTATTGAAATAATTTGTTATTTTGATGTGCCACTAAATACAAAAAAACTTTTTGCAACACAAACAAAATTTTAATGGTTCTTTTTTATGCCTCTTCTGTTTCACTTGAACCAGTTTTTAAATACTCTGCCATTACTGCACACATTAACATTTGAGTTTTATTTTATCTTTTTGGATACATTTTTTTAACATGAAATTCTGGAATACCCATTTTCTTAAATTATATTATTTTATAGCACTTAACATACTTTCTCTACACCTTGAATTAAAATTTACTTTGTTTGACTTTGAGACACCCTGTTTTTACTTCAGTTATTTACTATCCACATTTTTTGATCAATATTGAGTCTGTTCCCTATTACGAGAAAGCCGTATTTCAGCAGAAGATTCTGAAACACCCAGTAATTATTTTTTTTCTTAAAATTTGCAAACTTTATAGCCTTGGAAATGTCGTTCAAGTAGTAAAAAAAATTATCTCGATATTTTTATTAAAACAAATAATATTTTTATAGTTTCAAAAGTGAATAGAATATAATTTTATTTAATATACTATAATACTATGATAATAAAATGAGATTTAAGATATCAATAAAAGCGTAGTTGTTTTCGTCTACGTTGTTTTTTTTTTTTCATGAATATGAATTCCATGAATAGGTGTGACAAGGTTTCTTGAGCAAAACAACAATTACTTGTCAAAAAGTGTCAATTAACCAACGCATACACCAAGTCACTGCTGAAATATCCGGCGAGTAATCTGTCATTTCATTTCATTCGCCCACTCACTCACTACTAGCTAAATCGACTTTCGAAGAAAAGTGACTCATCTCACTCACTCCCTGCGGTTTCGAATTAGCTAAATCTCGGCACTGGCCTCTACAATACGACAAAAATTTCTTTGAACTATTTATTCAGCCTAATTATTACTTTCACGCGAACAAAGTTCCACGCGGAAAACTGACATTTCACTTTTCGCCTATAGTTAGTTTCACTCAAAAAACGAAAATTCCCGTTTGTGAGTACTCAATTCGAATGAAATGTTTGGTAATTAAGAGCTTAAGTTTTTTTTACGGCAAATGAAAGAAAAATAGAGGGTACTGGTGCCCTTTGCGCAAGTTTTTTGTTCATTTTAGGCCAAGAGAAATTCAGGCGAAACTCACAATACCTTTTAAAATTCCTGGGGAACAAATAATTTTCGCGTGAAATATTTTCCATGTGAAACTCATAAAAACGCTGATAATGTTATACCCTTTTTTACCTGCACCTCTTCTTTAAATATTTTTCTAGAGCTGTGTTTAAAATTTTGTTTAATCTGCTCTCAATTGCAAACATCCACTGCACCCAAAGACCTCGCATGAAATAAAAAAGTCAAGGCATATGTTATTGGCGCAAAATTTTAGGCACTTGCGATTCGCCAAGTCGAACGTTCAAATGTGACTATGTGGAATTACCGTTTGCGACTCGCCTGAATTAAGTTTGCCCTAAATGACTAAAAATTGGAAACTTGAATGCCACTTAATACCTTTAGGCACACATTCGCCTATATCGTCGATGTCGAACTGTAATACTTCGTGATTTTGAACAAAATCGCAGTTGTTATTATTGAAAAGTCGAACATTAGAGTTGAGTCGAACGTTAGACTCGGCGAATTGCAAGTCATAATAGGGCCTTAAACAGCCTTTTGTTAAGGGCTTTTACTAACGCAATTACTAACTCTTCCAAATGTTAAAACTTTTTGTTTGTTTTACTAACTAGTATCATACTAATTACATTTTAATAAAAACCTTTGTAGGGTTTTAATAACTGTTACGTGCACATGTTGCACATAAACAATCAAATCCGCCACAGGCATCTCTCTTTTTCCTGCCCTCGCCTCATCATAGAAATCTTACCTACTTAAAATAAACATGCAACATAGTGCTATTCTACTTTAATAATAAAATTAAATATACATTCATATACAATTTCCAAGTGTGCATTAATTTGGATTGAGGGTTTTTTCGTCTCAATCTTTATTTTAATCCATAAGTAGGCATCTGAAAAGAAAGAGTATACAAATGAGATGAAATTTAATAAAGTTAGTAGAGATAAGAAGATGTAAACCACCACCACAGCTTTAGCCAAGATGGGCATCTTTAAGATTTTCGGTGTTGTTTACATCTACATATATTTCAGCCAAAACTATTATCACTTACCTTTCTCAATTATTTTTCGCCTTTTTCGAACAGCCATAACTATAAAGAGAAATAAAAAAAAATTTTAAGAACATAAAAGTTAATTAAAATTAGTCAAAAAGATAAATTAATTATACTTACCAAAAAGTTCGTCCTATGCCCGCCACGTTTCATGTCATTTCATTTTTTTTACAAATTATTTTTGACATGAGAAATTTAGTAGGTGATATAGTATAGTATAGATTAAAGGCGTACTATATCATTTCTTCGCGACGACTATACTTTCACGGCGAATTCATAACAATATTAACAAAAGTACTACCAAGGCAATATAAAGAAAGCCGCTTTTTATACAAATTACAGGAAACCAATATAATTGTAGGTCGGTTACTTTAAGTCAAAGGGAAATGCAATTAATAATATTATTCGATAGTTTAAGATACAATTGTGATAATAATGATGCCGTGATATTAGCTATTAGATAGAAAAGTTTGAAAACAGTATTAGTAATAGGTGGACTATAGTATTAGAACCTAGTTCTATTGACGAACCCTAGAAGAGTTAAGAAGATACGATATTTTTTTTGAAGATCCAGCTATCCTTTTATATACTTTTGTGAACAAAGAATAAAAATACATAAATGAAGATAGACAAAGGGTAGTCAGATGACTTGCGAATCTGAGTCAAATTTGGTGTTTTTTTCTTCCTGTGAAGTTTTTCTTTCAAAGAAATTTTAATACAAAAAAATTTCCAACGAAAGTAAAATTTTTTTATAAATTTAAAACAATAATAGTTCAAAAACGTTAAATTACGAACATAAAGAAAAAAAGAAAACCAAAGGGAACACAATAGTTCCAAATTAACCCTTTTGCCCGTTTTTAGCCAAAAGGATACTCAAAAATCGGAGTCTTAATTTAAGATATAGCAGAGGTATGTTATTTAAAAAAAAGGGGATAGTAAAGTAGTGAGATAATTGTTACATTCACTCGTACATTCAGAGTGGAGACAATTAGTGCCTCTGCCCCCTTTGAGATTAAGAGCGCTCCTTTTCATGCAGAAACGACATTAAGAGGATTCAAGGCGATTCAACAGAAATCATCAGGATTTATAGAAAGGAAATTTTTAACCAAGTTCCTTAGGAAATAGTGCCAGATCATCTATGAAAGTGAAATTATATATATATATAAGTGAATTCTTATCAGGAAAGAACTTTCCAGAGGGAATAGAAAAGAAAGAACATAAACTGAAATCAAGAAAGTTAACTTAAAGTGGATTATTTAAAACAAAGAGATAACTAACAAAAAAAAAAAGAAAGAAAGAAAAGAGAATTATAATATAAAAATATATATATAACTTATCGAAATAGTTAAGATTAAAACAACGTAAGAAACAACTTTTTTTTGTTCCTACTATAACGAAAAATTAGTTTATCTTTTTTTATATTAAAGTAATAATAACTTTTTTTTTTAATTAACAAAAAGTGTACAAACCTAAAAATCTGTTTTAAAGGGAGGATACATTTTAAACGTGAGTACCCTTTTTAAGTAAATGTTGTGCTTTATCTCTAGAAAAAGAACTACATAACGCTTAAAAGCAGAAACTGTGTTTTTTTATTCTTTTAGCTTTATTTGATATTTTTTTCTTTGCCTCTTTTTAATTAATTTCCTAGCTTTTCGTGAATTGGATAAATTTTTAATTAAAGATTTTATACCTACCTATATGGTTATTTTTAAATGTGGCTTTTAATCTCATGAAGATGCGCTTTTAAATAAGGCGACAGGTGTGTGAAGAGCCTTAACAGGCCGTCTAAGAAGGAGACGCAACTTTAACATGACGTAAAGTACGATGGCGTAATAATATATAGCTTAAGAGCTAAATAGGGGATATCTTCCATAACATCGACCAAGGAAGATAGCAAAAGCATATGCCGTTTTGACATATTGGAGGGCTGGCCAAGCTGTGCCAATAACACCAGGCAAAACCTCCTTGGTCATAGCGAACCACTGCGCTGACGAGACGATGGAGGTGAGGATGTCATTTCCTTAAGAGGAAACATAACAAAAAAATTAGGATTAGATGGGGGGTTAGATTCATACTATGTTAGGTTAGAAAATAGTTTTAGGTTTTTGTCTTGTTCATATCTTCCTTTGAGACAGAGGGACATCTTCATCGTCTATTCTTTCGTCAGGGTAGTGGCAAAGGTCTGGGAATGTGTTTTTTTTTTTCCTCCTTATTTCTTTCCTTTTTTTTGCCTGATAAATGCCAGAATGATCTTTGGTTTTGGTTTATTAGCTCTCTTCTTTTTTTATTTATATTCTCATTTTTTTTTTTGGCATGAGTAAAAAAAAGAAATTTGAGCCGAGTGTTTTGTGAAGGACAAGAACTTCCCCGTCCGGCGAGCTTAGCCGAGCCCGAGACCAGCATGCCAAGTCCTAAAATAAAGCTCAAAGTCGCCCCTGTGGCCAGTATAAAACAAGCTCATTTCATAACCTTAAGGGTTTTAATTTCATGAACATTGGTTCTGTACACAAACAAACATTTTTTTTAAAGCCGATTAACCCCAGGATTCAAACCCTTAACCCTTCGTTTCGATCCTGATGCATCGATCAGAAAATTCCAATTTACACAAAATATTGCTACGAAACTTGTATTTTTTAGATAGGAATTTAACACTAAAATGTATCGATGTCGATATCGAAAATGATATCAGCCTTACAAATTGAGGACCCAGAAAAAATTGCCGGGTGTTCGTAGCGATAAATAATTTTGTTATCTTCGTGCATTAAAGTTGTATTAATCCATTAGAATTCTTCCATTTAATTTGTAAAATATAACGCAATTTAACTCTGAAATACAATAAGAATTTTTTAAGAAAATGATATATCATGGATTTACTAATACGACGATACTAAACAATTAAAATAGCCATTTGGTTTTAACTTTAGTAAAGTGTCAAAAGATATTCCGATGATTAAAATTTTTAACTTAGTATCATGTTAAAATTGCTTAAGCATTGTACTTAATCGTTTAAAATTTTGCGCCTTTGTATTTTGATAGAAGAAGTTAACAAAATACAGTTTATTTTACATTCCACGACTGTGCTCTCCTTTAAGAAACAACATTCCGAAAAATTTTGAATAATTTTGGCAGTACTGCAGTATTTTGTAAGAGCAATACATGCATTGCTTTTACAGTATGTTCAACAACACTGTTCCACAATCGAAAAACTAATGGAAAATCGCAGATTATGTCTGGTGAGCCTTGAAACACTAACCCCCAGTTTCAGTCTCGCTTAAACCTTTAACTTGCTTTACTAAAGTTTAAACTTAAAAGTTTCAGTTCAGGTTTAAGTCTGAGTTAAACCAGAGTTAGCTCAGAAACAGTTTTTCAGTTGAGGATTAAATTTATCTTTCAGTCAAAAATCTAGGGCCACCGATGTGCAACACTCAAGGTAAATAGAATACATATTTATTCTACATTCCTTGTGTAACATTATGGATATTATACTTCTACGCCATTTACCCACGAGAATAGAGATGGCACCACACTGACAATAACTTTCAGTACGAAATCGAGATGGCGACAACTGAAAAGGCACTCAGTTTGGTCCCTGAATTAACTCACCAAAGTACCAGAAGATAAGAAATATTCAGATAATTTTATTATTTTTAAAACTTTTTTAAAATTAGTCACCACAGAGGCTGGAAAATAGCCTAAACGAAAAAAAAATTTAACTGCATATAAAAATACAATCCCCTATAATATATTCAATTAAGGGTGTCACTAGCCCCAAAGTTTAACTAGTTTCTAAACGTAAAATTCATTTATTAATCTATTTCACAAACGGGAGCCAAGGATTTCAATTCTCATTTTGAAAAGATAGTAGAAATACACGAAAACAATGCATAAATAGATGCAAATATGTATAAATATTTTCATCATTTCACAGTAAGCTTTTACTAATAGTAATATTAATATAATCAATAATATGCATTTTTTTAATAATTGACCCTAATCTCTTAAACCTCTTTCCCTGACTACGCACATGATATCATTTTGGCTGACATGAATCCATTTTGGGAAGCAACAACAACAATACAGGTTTGTTTACATTTTTCATCTTCAAAATAAAGGAAATTATCATAAGTTACGATACATATTCTTTTCGATTTGTAAGCATACATACATTGTTATTCCAGTACAACTATAATAAAGATGAGTGTTCATATAAAATTAATTAGTAAAATTTAACTTTTCAACACCATTTTTTGTTTTTATCAAATGGAAAATACATTGATTGTCAAATCGGAAAAAAATCTATCTCACATGTAGGCTACACGCGCTGACTCTAGGGCCATTTAAAAGTTTGAAACACAACAAATATAGTTGAACGAACTATAGTAGCCTTTAATTTGCTTCCCTTCTTTTTTTTTACAAGCAGACTACATGGAAACACAGAGCAATCTCAATGCTGTTAAGTTTGGTGACCACGAAATAGTTCAGCACAGACTATGGGAATATGTGTCGTGTGTTGATATACATTTTGGCAATACGCTGCAGGGAAAGTATTAGGCCCAATAACAGGGAGTTATAGCGCACTGCAAAAGTTATTGGGCCATAGCACTTTCCCTGCACGAGATGCACTGTCCGTACAAAAAATAATAGCACTCTATGAGACCTTTCCAATAACATTATGTAATTCAGAACGTTCATATGGGAAGAAATGCTCACACTTGTTTTGTTTCTTTCTCTATATTGAGATATTATTAATAAACATTGTAAAAAATTACTTACATCACCACTCCATAGTCCGAGTGACTTCAATGAGTCACCTAAGCCATCGCTGGACTTGTCGATTATAGTGCCTACTCCCAGTCCACCAGTAGGTAAACTTTGGAAACCACTTTCGAACTTCTGCGCTGCCCAAAGCTTCCCACCAACACTTAAAAGCCAAGCTTCTGTAGCGTCGCAAATCAAAAAACTAAATCTGGATCCATCATAGCCATTGCTCTCGACCAGCGCGCCAATCTTGTCCACTGCTTCTGAAGATGAAGAAGATCTTTCCAGTGCTAGCCTATAAGAATATTAAATTTAAAAAAACAAATGCAAAATCAATCAAATCGCCGCCGTTGCTAAGCACACCTAACAAGATCCGTGGAACACAAAGAATGACTCTCAGTCTCGGGCTCTCCCACTGACCACAAAATTCCAATAGATATATTTTTTTCGTTGTTTCCACACTCGCCGCCCCAAATAGAACGCCCGCTGATCAGAGACTTCTGCAGTATCACTGCAAACGATGAAACACTATCGATTTCAGCCCCACCATCACACTGCAACGAATTTGGTGGATTAGGTTTGTTTTTTTTATAATTGGAGATTTTCGATTACCTTAACTTTATCCTCAGCTCCAGATGAGGCATAATATAAAACTTCTTGAACTTCACCATCTGCTGGAACCGAATTCCGTCCGAAAATTACAAATTTCTCTTGGGAATTTGGGGGGAGAACAATGAAACCTGCACCGGCTACAGCAGATGACATTTTCTTACTGCCTTAATTATTGAAAATATTAACAAATTTAAATTGAATCGTTGTTTTTAGATTTTTTTTAGTATAAATTAAAAAACTATTCAGGATTAAAAAAAACTATGACAAAATTCAGATTTTACTGATGAACAAACTTCTACTTTTTCTCAACAAATTATGGCCACTTAACTGGCTGAACAGAATAGAGAATGCAGAGGGAGACAAGAGAATATCAATTATCAGAGAATATCAATTACCAAGAAGCCAATCCTTGGCTGTCATCCGGCTTTGCCAACAAACTGCAACACGCACACATAGACAGTTGGGCTAAGTCCACCACTAGGTTTTTGCACACATTGACAGCTGGGCTAAGTCCACCACTGATTTATTCGCACCATAGACAGTTGGGATCAACCCACCACCATAGATAAACTAATAAAGATGGCAATCCTGAGCTGTCAGTTTGATTTGCCTACAAGCTGAAGCGAACAGCTGTAATGATTATATTTGCAAAGTATTAGTGAAAAGCAGTACAAGCCGCACACATAGAATCAACTAGTCACTCACCACTAGTGACAGCTACACACATAGAAGCAACTAGTCACTGACCACAGTCTGTATAGGAATGGTGAATTAATTTGTCGGTTATTTTTGAAACTCGTGGACATGTTCAAAAAGTATTAAAACCTGAAGAACGAAATTTAAAGTGCTTACTTAACCTTATATATCATCCAAACTAAAATTATGTGGAATATTTGGAGCAACTTTAAATAAAATAAGGTGTAGGTTACTGATATAATACCCGTGACAAATAAGTGGTACGGATATTATAGTGTGTCATGTTCATGTTATAAACTACGAGAGCAAAATGGTAAAAGCATGGTTTCAAAACTTGAGTGTTTCTTGTTTACACGAGCATTGATTTTTTCGGGAAAGTGTTTCTCACTGGGAAACTTATGAAAATGATGCAGGAAGCTTGAATTTAGCTTTAAGATAAAATTTGTGTATTCTTTTTCACAAAACAACTGCTCTAGCGGTAAACTTTGTTTTACTTTTGTAATATTGCAAAAATAAAAAAAATAAAAATAAATGTTGGTTAAGGAAAAAATTTGTATATTCTTTTTCATATAACAACTGCTCTTAGGGAATATATTTTTACTTTGGTAATTTTGCAAAAATGTGCCACTGTATTGTCTGTTCACGTACTCCCAAAAATACAAATTTCCACGAATTTAGCCCAAGTTCTTTTCAAGCTCATATAAAATAAATAAAATTCGTAGTTATGGGAAGTACATGAACAGACTTGTAGTTAAAGCTAAATACGCAATCTAATACTACGTTCCCACGAAACCGATCTAGAGTTTTTATTGAGATTTCATAGAAATGTTCATGAAATCTTATTCCATATACTTGAAATATCAATAGTTCTTAACCACAAGCTCGAATTTCATTTTGGTGAGAACATATTGCAACAAATTGTTTTGGTCTTTATTTTCATTGGTGTTGGGTGTTTACACGGGATTATTTCTGCTATTACACTATAACTTTTGAGTCATTACTTTTTTTTGTAATTAAATTAGTGCAAACTGTGAGATATTTGTCTCGTTCGTATTTATTTTAATTCACCGAAATTGCACATTTCGAAATTTCAAAACTTTATGGGGAAATGTGAAGATTCGGACTGAAATGTCCGGTTCCACTCCTAAACCAAAGCGAATGCGGGTCGACGACGATTTTTTGTTGTTTTTTAGCATTGTGTATGTGTCATATTTTGAGCTATTGTGAATGATTCGCTGCAAATTCGCATTGGTTTGGGAGAGCCTTTAAAGTCTCTCCCAAACCAACGCGTATGCGGAGCGATACGAAGCGAATCATTCACAATAATACAAAATATGACAAATACACAACGCTAAACAACAACAAAAATTCGTCGTCGCTCCGCATTCGCGTTGGTTTGGGAGAGCCTTTACACTGCTACACACTAATTAACGCCAAATACGTACCAATGTGAACCGGGCCTAGTTTGGTTTCTATTTGTTGAACACGCCCCGTGGTCAGAATTATTCACCTCGGTGTGTCAATTAGATGTCAAAACAAAACCAAATACGTGGTGTCCCCTATTTCATGCAGGATAATTTATGAAATAATATTTTTAGAAAAACAAATTTTTAAGAGCGGCGAGTTATTTCTCCCCTTTTAAATAAGAGATAAAAAAAATAAAGATCAATCAAAATTAAATAATTTTTTTTTGAATGAATGAAAATAACTTAAAAATACGACAACGGCTACGAGATCATGCATTAATTTCTTAAAATCATTCTCGAATCAATTTTTCAAATTAAGTTGTTTCAATGATTTTTAAAAAAATAATTTTCAAACTTTAAAGTGTAAGAAACAAGTTAGTGTTTTTGTTAAAACTATTTAATTTTTTTATATTATGAATTATAATTTCAGTAATAAGTATTCAATACTCCTATATTCAACACTCAAAACCAAATACTTAGATGTCGTGATGTTTAAAAAAATCAAAAATAGCTATTGTTATTTTATTATTTTCGATAGAGATGCGCATCTGGATTACCTTTTAACACGTGCAACAAAAACGATTTTGAAAATTCCTCAGTTATCTTTTTTGTACTTAAAGTTAATCCAGATCAATACCCGAATCCCGACAGAAGATAATTAAACCCACCTAATATCTACTTTAATACTTCTAAAATGGAAATTGAGAGTTTAGTGGAATTTAAACAACAAATTGAAGTTCCGGGTGTCAAATTGCAGAAAAACTATTTTTTAATTTCGTATTTTCTTAACTATTTTTTTCCTTAGAATATATCCAACAATAATTTTAAAATTATTCTGGATGAAGAAAGGGCCACCCTGTATAATATGCAAGATGCATTGAAGATGAACGGAAATCTGAGTGATTGAAAACAATTTATGGATTAATTTTTTGTATTTTATTATAATTGTGGATGAATATTAACTATTAATTACAATATTTTGTATACATTAAACAAATTCACAACGATATATTTGTTTTTAGCCGAAGAATTCTCAAAACAATTTTCCAATTTTCAAAGAAAAAAAAAACTGAGCTGTCAAAACAAATAAATCTCACCGCGTTACATTGTTGTTGCGATTCACATCTATTCATCGACACGAAGTGAAATTACAAATACAACAATGTAAACAAATGGGTTTTGGAGGGTGAAACGTACGAAAGATTGGCTTCTTGGTAATTGATATTCTCTGCCCACCACGAATATGTTGGTCAGAGAATATCAATTACCAAGAAGCCAATCTTTCGTACGTTTCACCCTCCAAAACCCATTTGTTTACATTATTGTATTTGTAATTTCACTTCGTGTCGATGAATAGATGTGAATCGCAACAACAATGTAACGCGGTGAGATTTATTTGTTTTGACAGCAGTTAATAAAACAGCAATAGTTATTTATAATTTTTTTTTTAAACTTCATGGCATCTAAGCATTTGGTTTTGAGTGTTTAATAGGAGTATTGAATACTTATTACTGAAATTTTACTTCATACTATAAAAGAAATGAAATAGTTTTAACAAATACACTAACTTTTTTTAAGTTTTAAATTGTATAATTATTTTTTTTTTTAAATGACTACGAAACATCTTAATTAGAAAAATTGATTCGAGAATGGTTTTAAGAAATTTTGACATGACCTTCTAGCTGTTGTCTTATTTTTTAGTTATTTTTATTTAGTCGTAAAATTCAAAAAAGTTAATTAAACAAAAATAAAGAGCATAACATTGCAAGTTCCAAGTTAGTAGTGCCGTTGATTTTCATTTTTTTAAAGAAAGTTTCT
The DNA here is from genome assembly GCA_946251815.1 of Dasysyrphus albostriatus. Lineage (NCBI taxonomy): Eukaryota > Metazoa > Arthropoda > Insecta > Diptera > Syrphidae > Dasysyrphus > Dasysyrphus albostriatus. Next base: position 227,228,599 of record OX276335.1, read on the forward strand.
ACTCTTATCTAAAAGCGGATAAATAATCCCCCCTTCCCATACGATTTTTTTTAATATCATTTCATAAATTATCCTGCATGAAATAGGGAACACCATGTATTTTGTTTTGTTTTGACATCTAATTGACAGACCGAGGTGAATAATTTTGACCACGGGACGTGTTCAACAAACAGAAACCCAACTAGGGCCAGGTTCACATTAGGTGTGTTTTTTCCTTGTCTGAATGGGCTTGGACGAAAAAAACGACGTCGGGGCTAAACAATGCTCCGTGGTTCAAAATTTTTAATCCATCAATTTCTGTAGATTTACTGGCTTTTAATGATGATTTAGGTTTCATGTAAGTTATAAAAGTCAATTACATGCTTGAACCACCCTCAGTTAAACCACAAAATCAGTGAGCTAAAAGTGCGGAACTATGGATCAAAACAATAACCCTGTTCAATTAATACGAACACATATCGTTAAATAAATAAATAGATAGATATAATAGATTAATTAATAAATACAAACCTAAAGCATTTTGGCTTACAGTAATGAGAAATAATAGAAATATGCTCGGGTGCCAAACTGAATTAAAATTATAAAATGGCTAGTAGCTCCTAGCGTGACCATACTAATACAATCAAAATAGAAATGAAGTAAAACAAACTAAAAGCTCTCCCAAGCCAACGCCAACAAGGAGTGACGATGAATTTTTGTTGTTGTTAAGTATTGTCTATGTTTTTGTCATACTTTGTACTATTGTGAATGATTCACTGCGAATCAATCGGTATTCGTGTTGGTTTTGGAAAGCCTTAATACTACGTTTTCGTAAGACCAAATGAGGAAATTTCGTTGAAAATTTTCAAATTTGATACGAAATCATCTCATTTTCCACACAAATTCAAATTTCGAAATGAGATAATTTCAATCAAACTTGCACACAATTTTCTAGGAAATTAAGTCAAAACCTAACGAACACACCGAATTGGGCACATTTTGAATAGCTCTGAAAAAATTTTGAACGAAAATGTTAAAGCTGAATTAAAAAATGAACAACAAAAAGTGATTTACAGGCAGGGTTGAAACTCAAAAAATGAAATGAGTGTCAAAAGAAATACCAAATTACAGATGAAAACACTTTTTTTGTAATTTGCAAAATTACTTCATTTGGGCTCTTATGAAAACGTTTAAATATGCATTATATTAATATTATTATTATTAATAACCAATTGATTAAAAACTATAGGGCTCATTGTAGAGTTATTTAATTCAATATTCAGTAATTTAAACTATTTAATTACAGCTGGTTAGCTGATGCTCGACGATTATTAAAGCAAAACTATATTTGCCCACAAACAAGTAAATAGACAGACCATAATGCAATATCTGTAAGACCATCTCGTTGATCCAGGTTTTTCGTCACAAATTTCGACTCGACTCCGCTCCTCGAACGAGATCTAGTCAAATCAAGCTCATTTCGACTCGACCCAGGCTTACAAAAAATGACGCGAGCTTCAAGCTGGTTTAACAACACATGCAAGCGTAGTATATATGCCAAAATTCTAGTTTGTGAATATCTTTTTTCATTTCGCATAATTATTTAAAAATTTCTTCTTACTCACCGTCAGTTATTTTCCGTCAAGAAAAGAGTACATTTTCTACATTTCTTTATATATTTTGGGAGTTGAAAAGAAAAAATAAACAGAAAAAACAAATTGTTTATCGAAAAGAAAGTAATTAAAGATATTTATTTTCCAGACAGGAGGGAATTAGTAAAAAGCGACTACAATTTACATTTTAAAAAAAACCACAACTTATTCTCATAAGGTCCGGTGAGCACTTGATATATAATTTGTCCCTTTTTTATACTTTTCGAACAAGCCCATTGCAGCCCAAGTGAATTTGAAAATAACTGAAGATTTGCAAAAATAACCGACATATTCGTGGTGCGTTGATCCCAACTGTCTATGTGTGCGAATAAATCAGTGGTGGGTTGATCCCAACTGTCAATGCGTGCAAAAACCTAGTGGTGGACTTAGCCCAACTGTCTATGTGTGCGTGTTTCAGTTTGTAGGAAAAGCCGGATGACAGCCGAGGATTGGCTTCTTGGTAATTGATATTCTCTGATGTTGGTTATTTTTGAAAATCTTCAGTTATTTTCAAATTCACTTGGGCTGCAATGGGCTTGTTCAAAAAGAATAAAAAAGGCAGAAATTATGTATCAAGTGCTCACCGGACCTTATGAGAATAAGTTGTGGGTTTTTTTTTTAATGTTAATTGTAGTCGCTTTTTACTAATTCCCGCCTGTCTGGAAAATAAATATCTTTAATTACTTTATTTTGATAAACAATTTCAGCCGAATTTTAGATTTTCTTAAAATGCCTCTTAGAGGTCATTTAGTTAAGTTTGCTCAAATATTTAAGTTGCCTTAAAATAACGTTACTTAAATTCTCATCTATAATCAATTTTCCATTGCTACTTAACTAAATGATTGAAATGTAACGTAACGTGAGAAAACTCACTAATACATGTTCTTTTCAGCTGTTTTTTGACAGTTTGCAAACAAATGCAAACAAAAGATGAGCACATGTATTTATAAGAAAGAAAGAGAAGCAACTTGGTTTCTGATGCTTTGATGTGTGTGTTCAGAAACTATATTATTCAATTATTTGATTCACACCTTAGCCTTTTGATAGAAAAATATGTTAATAAATCGAAATAATTTATTTTACAATTCATTTTACTAAAGGAAACCACAAATCTTAAAACTTTCATTAGGTACCCACAGCAAAAATATGAAAACTCTACCCACAAACATACATAGGTATACCTATATTTCTGAAATAAAAAAAAAACCATTAGTCTCGAATGTCAAAATATGTTTAAGATGGCTTTAAGTAACATTTAAACGCGGTGAATGGCGTTTAAGTTAAGATGCACTTAAGTAACGTTGCTTAAAAGTGAAAATTGATTATAGATACCGATTTCGCACTTAAGAGCAACTTAGAGGCATTTTAAAGTTACGAAGCCTTTAAATTTTCTTTATAAATACGGCTGTTTGTCTTTTCTGTTTTTTTTTTCGTTTCAACTCCCGAAATATGTAAGGAAATGTAGAATATGTACTCTTTTCTAGACGGAAAATAACTTACAGTGAGTAAGAAGAAAGTTTTAAATAATTATGCGAAATGAAAAAAGATATTCACAAACTAGAATTTTGGCATATATACCTAGCTTATATGTGTTGTTAAACCAGCTTGAAGATCGCGTAATTTTTTGGTAAACCTGGGTCGAGTTGAAATGAGCTTGATTTGACTAGATCTCGTTCGGTGAGCGGAGTCGAGTCGAAATTTGTGACGAAACACCTGGGTCAAAGAGTTGGTCTTACATATATTGCATTATGGTCTGTTTTTTTAATTGTTTGTGGGCAAATATATTTTTGCTTTACCCTGAGGCCTGAGGCCACACGAGCCAGTACTGGCTAGCCAATCGCAATACACTCACACTTTTTTACCGACGCATACAAGCATGAGCAACTGGCTCGTCAACTGGCTTGCGTTTTTCGTAGCCAGTATGGAAGCCAGTAGAGCAGCCAGTTACAGGGTTCGGCAGTACTTTTTCGGAGCAGATTTGGAAAAAAGGTCTTAAAACTAAAATTGACTCGCATTTTATTTCACAAAATATTAAAGAATCAGGGAGTCAAAGTTTTATAAATTTGCTAATGCCCATTTTATTCACTCGTTTAATGCAATTGGATTTAAACTGCATTCCGGAGGTCAGTTTAAGTTATTAAATCCAGATAAATACTGAATTTTATATTATTCACTTTTCTTGACATTTTAATTTCAAGAAGTTATATTAAACCTAAGATTTTTCAACAGAGTTTAACCAAAATTTTGTTTTAATTTTCATGCAGTGTTTTGGAAAACAAATTGGCTTACTCAAGATTCACATGTCTCGCCGTGGTCGTCGAAACGTAGTTCCCAGTATCGTGGTCAATAAGCTGGTCTCGTTATGTTCTCGCCACGCCCATTTACACTGGAATCTATGTCATGGTTTTCTCGCTACGGTCTCGCCATCACATTTACACGCTGTCCTTTGCATTGAGCATGTTTTGCCATCATCTCGCTTGGGTCTCGCCAGTCTCCCAAAGTTTTCTTAAATTGAATTTTTCAAAGTGGTTAAAATAAGCTATAGGTCTCGTGTGGTGTGTTTTTGGGTCCTCTTACCATTCGAGAAGAGAACCAAAAAATTGGCGAATAAATTGATTAAGTGGTGAGAAGGCTTTCCCAAACCAAAGTGAATAAATTTTCTAGTGAATTCCCATCGCGTCAGTGTAGTTGCTTTCAATTAACGCCATGTAAGGAAATTCTGAGAAGTAAGAATTTAGTTTTCTTTCTGATAGTTTCGCGTTGGTTTGGGAGAGCTTTTACAGAAACAAGTAAAGGCTCTCCAGAACCAACGCAAAACATTCGTAACGTTCTGTTCTTTTGCTAGTTTTGTCGCATAGCACTAGTGTGTTTTTAGTTCATTTGATTTTGAAAGAATGGAATATCATAGTACATCTATTTTTTTCACTGAAATCGGAGTAGGTTTATTCCATTTGGACTAACATCCGAACCCTGGCCAATATAAAAGCCAGTACAGCATGCCGCCTACGTCACAGCCAATACACGAAAAGGATTTTGACAGTCAATGTATGTAACCAATTGGCTAGCCAGTACTGGCTCGTGTGGCCTCAATTGGTTATTAATAATAATAATAATTAATATAATTCATATTTAAACGTTTTCATAAAAGCCCAAATGAAGTAATTTTGCAAATTACTGAAAAAGTGTTTTCATCTTTAATTTGAGATTTCTTTTGACAGCTTATTTCATTTTCAGTCAGAAAAAACAAGATCCAAAAAACGCAAATTTTCATTTGCAATTCCATTAATTTGACTCAATCCAGCAAGTAATTTTGATTCAGCAAAATTTCTTTCAAACAAAGGCCCGTGTTCGAATACAGAGTATGTTAACTTGTCCTCGTCATCAAGCTGCCAATTAAGGTGTGTAAGGTTAAAGTCGCCGAAAAGAAAAATTTTTGAATTTTTTAATGATTGGACAATGTCATTAATAAATTGATTGATTGTAATAGTAAACATGGTCACGCTAGGAGCTATAACTAGCCATTTTATAATTTTAATTCAGTTTGACACCCGAGCATATTTCTATTATTTCTCATTACTGTAAGCCAAAATGTTTTAGGTTTGTATTTATTAATTAATCTATTATATCAATTTATTTATTTATTTAACGATATGTGTTTGTATGAATTGAACGGGGTTATTGTTTTGATCCATAGCTCCGCACTTTTAGTTCACTTAAAACCAAATGCTTGGATGTCATGAAGTTAAAAAAAAATTAAAATAGCTATTGCTGTTTTAATATCTGCAAAATAGGACTGGATTAACTTTAAAACACGTGGTACAAAAACGATTTTGAAAACTCATTATTTCTTTTTTGTACTAAAGTTAAATCCAGATCAATACCCGAATCCCGACAGAAGATAATAAAAGCCACCTAATATCTACTTTAATATGTACTTATTAAGTGGAAATTGAGAGTTTAGTGGAGTTTGAATGACAAATTGAAGTTCTGGTGTCAAATTGCAGAAAAACTATTCTTTTATTTTTATTTTTCTTAACTATTTTTTTCCTTAGAATATATCCAATAATAATTTTAAAATTATGCTGGATGAAGAAAGGGCCACGCTGTATAATATGCAAGATGCATTGAAGATGTTTGGAAATCTGAGTGATTGAAGACATTTTATGGATTCAGTTTTTGTATTTTATTATAATTGTGGATGAATATTAACTAACAATTACAATTGCTTGTGTACTTTAAATTAATTAAACAATTTCACATCGATGTTTTTGTTATCAGCCGAAGTAAAATTCTCAAAAGTATTTTCCAATTTTCAAAGAAAAAAAACTGAGCTGTCAAACCAAATAAATTTTACCGCGTTGCATTGTTGTTGCAATTCACATCTATTCATCGACACGAAGTGAAATTACAAATACAACAATGTAAACAAGTGGGTTTTGGAGGGTGAAACGTACGAAAGATTGGCTTCTTGGCACTGATCTCTATAATACACTGGATAGCGTATCGACATAAGAAAGTTGCTTCCATTTAAAGAATTGTTATATTATGAAGCTGACCACTTTTTTGTATAACAATATGACTGTATAACAATTTATACAAAATAATCCCCTATGAAGACGTCAAATTACCGTTCGTTCTCTTTCTTCAGATTGAAATTTTGAAAACAGATTTTTTGTTCTGTTAATATAGACGTCAAATTATGAAGCCGACCACCTAATTGTCATCTTCAAATGGAAGCAAAAAAACTGTTATACATTATAAGGAATACACTATCCAGTGTATATAGATGCTGTATTTTTCTATGGCACCATCACATTTATAAACACCTGAACATGCCAATTTTGTTTGTTGTTGTTTTCTCGTATCCTCGCACTTGAAATGCATCATCCGATCCAACGTACCCGTTAATTCTATTTTCTCTTTTGAGATATTTCATGTTATTGGTAATGGCTATTCCCCTTCCGATCGTTTGACAGATTAAAAACAAAACCAAAAGTAGCTCAGATAAGCTACGTCAAGTATCTGGTAGGGTGACCTGTTTTTGCAGAGGTTGCTCCTTGCCAAAAGTAAATATGCCATCTTGGTATATCTGTGACGTCATGATCGTCTTGTTATTTATTTTGTCATTTATAAAAGACTCAATGTATGATTTAAAGACTTGAATGCATTGTTTTCATGTTTTCAAATTTCAAAAATTGCTAAATAGATAAAGAATGTATTTAAAGTGATAAAATGAACAAAAATTATTTTTGACGACAGTTGATAGTGACGTCACTGTCTTGTTACTGAGCTACTGAGCATACCCTGTGTCTCTGTGTATCCTAGGTTTGGGCTATGCTTCAACTAGACACGATCGACCTAGGTGGTGAATCTGAAACTCGCATTTACCTCAGCTGTCACTTAGAAGTGTAAACTGTCACTTTTAAATACTGGTTTCTATAAAGGCGTCTGGGCATCGGAAGCAATCTCGCTCCCACTCTTCAGTAAAGGAAGATGTAAATACTGAAACTTAAAAAAAAAATCCAGTTTTTCAGTCCAATATGAACGCCATTAAATAACAAAAAAAAATACTTCGAAAGATATTAGAGGTGCGTTCCAGAACGAGTTTCAAACAACTTGAAACCGCCAGATTTAGTCATTTTTAGAGCGAAGTCGTGCTACAAGTGAAAGGACCAAAGAGAGCGCTCATAAGAGAGGAAAAAGTTTCCCCTACTTGCCATATTTGTTTCGAGAAATTTATGGTGGCTGTTTTGTACTGGATATCAAATGCCAAGAGTTCGTGTGTCATATTTGAAAAAAATGTCAGTTTGAAGTTAAATAACCAAACAGAACACAAATAGCTAGGGCAACCCAAGTGCTGCTTTTTTTTTTTGTTTTGTTTTTGGTAGTATGCATTATTTATTTATTTATCTTATATTTTATTATGACGTTTAGGCAAATCTTTTTCCGAAGAAGAAAATTTAGTAACGAAAATTTGTGTAACTCTTGTTAATTGTAGTTTTTTTTTAAAAATTGATGTTTCCTGATTTAATATGTACTTAAAGAATATTTCTTTGTTTAAGTTTACTCATATTTATTCATAATAAAGATTTTGCGACCTTTAGTCTAAATGCATTTCGCCCAGGTACAACAGTTTGGCTGATACCGACAACTTATTAATTACAGCACCAAAGCACTGTAAATTATATTATTTTTGTTTTTACTTCTAGTTATTCTTTAATTATTTTTATACGTGTACGTTTCTTTTTTCTTTACATTCAATTTCTTGTACAGTGATTGTTAATGGACTGCTAGTCGTATGTTTTTTCCATACAAAAGCTCAATAGAAAAGGGCTCAGCTTCTCCTTAGCAACATAAGAGCTTCCGTCGAACATGCGGCGAACAAAACAACTATCTTAACGTCTCTGTATGTCGATCACTCTATAATACCTATCAATAAAAGTCAAAATTAATTATTATTTTGATTGAAAAAGTCGTTGTCATTTTATTTAATTAAAAAAATAACTAAAAAACAATCATAGAGCATTTCTAACATTGACGTACTATATATGGACTTCCAGGAGACAACTTCACTTTGGTTCAATCTATTACACTAGCGCTGCTGTCAAATAGGCGGAAGAAATGGTGTAACTTTTCACAGTTGAATTTAGTATTTTCTTATTATTTATTGTATTTTGAAAAAAAAAAAAATAACAAACAAAATAATTTAATTAAAAAAAAAAGTGTTTAAAACCATTTATTAAAACATTAATCGACTTAAGTACGAACTGATTATCATTCCTGATTCTCTATTTTCTTCTCTGAATCATTGATTACACCTTCGGTGACGTTACACTCCAATAGTTTTTTTCAGAAATTCGCCTTTTCTTTGGCGAAGCAATAAACTGAAGAGGAGCTTCTTTTGTCCTCGAAAATTTGTTTCTTATTAATTGGTGTTGCTAATCAGTCGCCACTCCTCTGAATTTAGAGGAAGATAATGATAGGTTTAAGGGCTTTTTTTAAATATCACTTGATGTTTTGGGTTCGATTTCGACTTACCATTTTTGCAATTTCTGGTATCATGTTTTGAGGATTGCGTGATATTTTTGGTTATAGATATCCGTAGGATCGTTGGAAGGTTAAATACCTATCATGTTAGTTCAAATTTCTCCATGGTATTTTTTTAATAAATTTCTTAATAAAATGAAATAATGATCTCCGACTTTTAAAATAAAAATAATAATAAATATTTTACTTTGATTGACAAATATGATACAGTGATGTTCAAAGGGTAGACACGGTGCATTCAAGAGGACACAAGCGTCCACAAGCTTTTTTGCAAGCCAAACCTCTGTCTATCAACTCCTACTCTCACCTCCCCGTGGTGAACATCGGGTGCCTAGTACCATTAGCTGAAGATGGGGTTCCAATCCCTGTGGACGGTTTTAGGCGGCAGCAAACGAGAGAGGGGGGGAGGAGTGTTCCCACTAAGGCACTTCTCCTTTATCCAGGCGGCAGCAGAAGAATTCCCCAGATGGAATCATCGGTGGCGTCTACAGTTCCAGTCGTGTGACATCTACTTCTCCGAGTGCTGCAAGGAGCAGGGTCAGCGGCTCTTTGGTTGTGGTTTAGTGGTAAGGGGAAGACTTAGGCAGGAAGTCTTGGGCTTCAGAAATGTAAGCGAGCGCCTGGCCACAAACCGCATCAAAGCTAAATTCAAAAACATTACGTTGATCTGTGCCCATGCCCCAACGGAAGACAAAGATGACTCAACCAAGGAAGACTTCTACGATCTCCTCGAGAGTACGTATGATAGGTGCCCAAAGTACGACGTCAAGATCATTCTTGGCAACTTCAACGCCAAAATCGGAAAGGAGGGCATCTTTGGTTCGATAGTCGGAGGACACAGCCTGCACGACAACACTTCCGGTAACGGACTCAGGCCGATTGACTTTGCGGCGGGGCGGAATGCCATCATAGCTAGCACTCGATTCCCACACCTCAATATACACAAAGGTACCTGGCAGTCTCCAGATCAACGAACCGTCAACCAGACTGATCATATTGCGATAGACGCCAGACATGCTTCCAGTATCCTGGATGTCCGAACGCTCCGAGGGGCCAACATTGACTCGGATCATTACTTGGTTGTAGCCCAACTACGTATGCGAATATCTATGAAGCCACAACACCCAACGGATGCTGTGAAAAGATTTGATGTCGCAAAGTTAAAATCGCAAGAGATCGCTAGGACCTTTGCGGACCGAGTCTCCCGTAACCTTTCAGCAGCTCCGCCACCAGCACAAACTGCAGAGGACCAGTGGAAACACTGTCAACAAGCCATCAGAAGTGCCGCCACTGATGTGCTGGGTTTTACTAGGCGACCACAACGAAACCCCTGGTTCGATGAAGAATGCTGGCTGGTGCATGCAGCCAAGAACGAGGCCTACCAGTCAATGCTGCAAACTAGAGGAAAAAAGAGAGAGCATGCGATGCGGGCGGTCGAGTCTATTGAGGACTGTAGTGGCAGGGAGGACGTTCGAAAATTCTACCGAAGGGTGAGGCAATCTACCCAGGGTTACAAGGCTAGAACAGAAGCCTGCCGAGACGAGAGTGGGAATATGGTGGTAGACACACAGTTGGTGCTGAGGATCTGGAAACAACACTTTTCTAGACTGCTAAATGGCGATGATAGTCCAAATTCCGCTGTGAGGCAGAATAATCCATTCAACCTGGACGACGATGGTCAAAATTTCCGTCCACCCGACGTAAATGAAGTGCGGTTAGCGATAGCTAAGCTTAAGGCGTTCAAGGCTGCTGGTGCAGATGGCCTGCCAGCCGAGCTATTCAAAGCAGGGGGAGATGACTTGGTAGGGAGTATACACCAACTTATCTTCAAAATTTGGTCGGAAGAAAGTATGCCCAAATGAATGGAACCTCGGTATAGTGTGCCCCATCCACAAGAAAGGAGATGCTTTGAATTGTTCCAACTACAGAGGTATAAGTCTCCTCAACGTCGCATGGAAAATTCTGTCATCTTTACTGTGTGATCGCTTAAAACCATTTGTCAACGATCTGATCGGCCCCTATCAGTGTGGTTTTAGGCCCGGCAAATAAACCGTCGATCAAATGTTCACACTCCGACAGATTTTGGAAAAAACCCAGGAGTTTCAAATCGATACACACCATCTCTTTATCGATTTCAAAGTCACGTATGATAGCGTAAACAGAGACGAGCTGTACAGAGCCATGTCGCATATCGGCATCCCTGCTAAGCTCGTACGCCTATGCAGGATGACGATGGAGAAATCTCGCTGCTCCGTCAAAGTCGGTAAGAACACCACCGACCCCTTTGATATCGAGAAAGGTTTGAGGCAAGGCGATGCATTATCATGCAACCTCTTTAACATCGTACCTGAAGCAATTGTCGATGGAGTATGGAGGAGAAGATTTAATAATGAGCTCTACGGGCTATACAGTGACGTTGACCTGGTCAAAAAGCTGAAAATACAGCGGCTGAGATGGCTGGGTCACGTGGAGCGTATGGACACCTACGCACCAGCCCGACGAATCTTCGAACCCACCCCTGATGGTCTGCGCAGCAGAGGAAGACCCCACCTACTTTAGGATAGATGTTTTGTTCGCCGCATATTCGACGGAAGCTCTTATGTTGCTAAGGAGGAGCTGAACTCATATCTATAGAGCTTTTGTATGGAAAAAACATACGACTGGCAGTCCATATATAATAATTCAATGATTTCGAACTAACAGGATAGGTATTTAACCTTCCTACTAATATCAATCACCAAGCATCAACATGATACAAGGAATTACAAAATGGTAAGTCAAAAACGAACTCAAAAATCAAGTGATATATAAATAAAAAGCCCTTCAAACTTAATATCTTCTTTTTCTTCAGAATTCAGAGGGGTGGCGACTGACTGCCAAATCCAATAAAAACGAAACAAATTTTCGCGGATAAAGGAAGCTCTTCCTTAGGTTTTTTTCTTCGCCAAAGAAAAGGTGAATTTCTAAAAAAAACTATACAAGTGTCAAGTCACCGAAATTGCAATACATCATGGTTCATAGAAGAAAAAAAAAGAAATCAAATATGTACTTAGCTCGATTAATGTTCTAATAAATGGCTTTCAACACTTTTTTAAAAATTTGATTTATTTGTTTGCTGTTATTGTTTTTCAAAATAAAATAAAAAAACAAAAGAAACGCTCCATTCAATTATCAAAAGTTACACCTTATCTGCCGCCTTTTCGCGTATAAGTAATAGACTGAACAGAAGTGAAGTTGGCTCCTGGCAGTCCATATATAGTAGGTCAATGGTTGTCGATATCCATCGATTGAAAATAATATGTGTAAGAAGGGTACAACACCATTCAACTGATGAGCCCAACTGTTGTACCAGGGTGAAACGAATTTGGACAAAATCTTTATTATGAATAAATAAGAGTAAACTTAAAGAAAGAAATATTCTTTAAGTACATATTAAATCATGAAACATTAACTTGTTAAAAAACTACAATAAAAAAGAGTTACACTAATTTTCATTACTAAATTTTCTTCTTCGGAAAAAAGATTTGCCTAACTACACATGCATTTTAGCAAAATCATTTGTGTTGCGAAACTTAGTAGCACTTCTTAAAAATAAGACACAAAATAAAAGATAACAAATTTATCCAACCGTATTGTACAAAATGGCTGCCTTATTTCCGCCTTTCACTTTTTTGATAGAAACGTCAGAGGACAGAACATCGAGAGCAGCCCAGCAATTTGAAGATATATATATACATAAGTCAAGATAATTTACAGAAATCACTAAACGTAAGAATTTATTGCTAAATAATATTGAATCTCATATCCTAATAAATTTTGTATATATTTAAGACATTAACGTTATTATAATAAAAGAAAAATAAAGCTAAGAATTTTCGAAAAGGTTTTTTTCTATATGTTGGTTAACCCAACAGTTGATCGAGTCAACATACTAAATTTTCGTTTAGCGAAATAATCTACAATCAAGATTTAAGAAAGATTAATTGCCTTATTGTTGCACTTCTTCGCCACGTGTGTCACCATTTTGCATCACATCACTACATTGGAATTGCATCCAACTTCAATCAGCCACGTAAAACACTACAGAAGTCAGTTTTATTCACCAGGGCCCCTATTCTGGTTCTGTGAAAAAATGAAATGATAAACTTTTTTTCATTGGACGTTTTCATTTTATCATTTCATTTTACTCAAAAAGCTGATTCTCGTTGCATATGTGAAAAGGTGTGCTGAATTAAGTGCTGAATTCAAAAATTATCATCTGCCAGCTGTCAAGTCTGTAATAATTAATTAGTCGTAGCGGCCATTCATTTTAAAGAAAATTTATTTTTTTTACAATTTATATTATACAAAAAACAATACATTGTTAAAAACAAATGAGTTTTTTTATATATTTGGTAATGGATGAGGAGCGTAGAAACTCTGGAAGGTTTGTATTGTTTACTTAAGTAGAAGAGTAAAGCATATAATTGTGTCCTACTTGTAGATTTAAAACGAGATCCCTACGAAGAAGTATGAGGGACAACATAAATCCCTTTGAAACTCTTTCCGAAGAAGGTTTCATAAAACTCTATCGGTTTCCTAAATTCTATTGTCGGGAGTTAATCGATCAAGTTTCCCCACTTTTAAGGAAACCTAGTCGTGTTCATGGCTTGCTCCCGCATACTAAAGTCCTTGCGGCACTAAGTTTCTTTGCTAGTGGAAGCTATCAACGATGCGTTAGGCAGGATATGCTCTTGACGTTATCACAAATTTCCATTAGCCGTTGCCTTCATGAGGTGACAGAAGTACTTAACGAAATCTCAGACCAATATATTAAATTTCCATCTAATGAAGAACTGGGTGCAGTGAAGCAGGATTTTTTTGAGGTGGCTTCTTTTGCAGGTGTAATTGGTCTGATCGACTGAACCCACATTAAAATTACTTCTCCGAACAAAGATAGATATTGAGCATGTATATTACTGCAGGAAAGGTGGTCATTCGAAAAATGTGCAAATAGTTTGCGACAGTAATTTCATGATACTCAATATAAATGCAAAATTTGGTGGATCTACGCACGATGCGTATATTTGGCGACGCTCAATATTAAAACGATATTTGGAAGCAAAGTACCAGAGAGGCGGAAGAAATTTTTGGCTGCTTGGTGATAGTGGATACCCTCTGCAACCGTGGCTGATGACCCCAATTTTAACAACAACAAGTGAAGCAGAATAAAATTTCAATGTGACACACAAAAGCACAAAAAATATTACTGAAAGATGCATAGGTATTCTTAAAGGCAGATTTCGCTGCTTGTTGAAAGATAGAGTGCTTCATTATTCTCCTGAAATAGCTGGGAAAATAATAAATGCCTGTGCAGTGCTTCACAATATTTTAATGAAGGCTCGAATTCCTTTAGATGACAATGAATTAGAAATAGAAGAAAGTGATCCAAACTCTATTCCTTCATTTTTTGATTCACGTTTACTTTCTGAGGGAAAAAGAGTTCAAGCCGCAATAGTCAACCAACATTTTCGCTAAAATAAAATTGAAGAAACAGTAATTAACACTTCAGTATCATTAGAAAACTTTCAACAATCATGTATTCTGGAAAGTTTCATTTAAACAAAAAACAACAAACACTTCAATTTCAAAAGCATTCGAAAATTTTAAACAGTCATTCATTCTACAAAGTTTTATTCGGTGTTTCGACTCCAACATTTTCGATGTTTTAAAAATATCCCCAGCAGGAACATACAACCTTATTCATATATTTCTGGAACCTAGCAGCATATAGAGCTGCTATTAGCCAATCCGAATCCATTGCAAGGGGATGCTGCAGACAGAAAGAAAAAACATCTAAATAAATATATATGTACATTCTTTATTCCTTTTTTAATTTTACATATTTAAATTTGTATCTCTTTCAATTATTTTGTTCTTACATTTGAAAATAAATAAAACATTTGTTGTTGTAATTTTATTCATTGAAAGTTGTTTATGTTTGTGTTTATGGAGAGAATCTGAGAGCGTTGTTTTTTAGGTAATCTTTACTTTTATTTCTTCTAATATTTCGACAATTTTGTTAAGAGCTTTTAATTTTTCTTTTTCACCCGATAATTTTTCTTTTTCCAGATTTAACTTTTCCTCGTCCATTTTTAGCTTTTTTGCATCGAGTTCGAAATAACTGTCGAAATTAGTTTCCGAGTTTATTTTAATCCTCGGTTTCCTTGATCTTTTTGGAATGGGTTTATTTCTGGGTTCTTTTGGTGTCGATGAGAAGGTTGACGATAAATAGTTTCTGGATTGTTCATCGTTACCTCAACATTGTCTGGAGGAAGAAAATCTTCCAAAAAATCAACGTTCTGAAATTGAAAAGTGTCATTCTCATAAGTATTGAATCATGCGTAAAGCTACATAAGCCAAAAAAGTGAAATAGTACAAAAATGAAAATTTTCAAACTTATTTTAGGATAGTGTTTCTCACTGAAAAACTTAGAAAAATGATGCAGAAAGCTTAAATTTTGGTCTAGAAAAAAATTTGTATATTCTTATTCACAAAACAGCTGCTCTAGTGGGAAAAAAAATATTTTTACTTTTGTAATTTTGCAAAAAGTGGTGAATGTAGTTAAAGCTTAAGTGTATATAAACAAACCTCATATTGTTCGATTGTGAGTTCACACTCTTTAAATCCTTCCTCACCATCAACTGCCTACGGGCTTAGAATTGTTAAGATGCGTTTTTCCAACTCGGTTAATGGTTTAATTTGCTTGGTCACATTGACACCACTCTTTGAAAGGTTGTCAATTATAGTGGAGTTCCTTTCTTTCACATGTTGCCTAATAGATATAAGATAATAATTTCTGAGAATGAACTTGCAAATTATTTAATCCACTTCTGGCCATCTTTCTTAGCCCCACCCAAGGCATCTTACTGGTCTGCCAAGGACTTCCACATGGCATCCCTATTTCTGCCACCGTCTGCACATTCCAACCTAATAATATTTTAAAATGCACAATTAAAATTGGAAGTTTTTAAGGGGACGAACAAATTAACGATACGGCTCCACATACCTACGAAGCCTTATGTGTACGACTGCTACGGGTGACATACGGAGCAACAAAGTTCCGTGAGCCTACCCGTACGCATACAAGCCGGTATTGTTCTTTCTGTTGTCACTTTAGCTTTGTGTTAAAACAAATTGAAATAAAATACTAACCTATCGTGAGCTAAATCCACATTATTCTATAAATAGTCTATTAGATAGTTTTTTTGTTCATCTGTTGGCCTTTTTCCCCGATTTACCTTTGAATTTTCCATTTCCAATGTAAGTTGTAACTTGGCTACTCAATAATTTTATTTCATCGGCCTTTTCACCAAAAAATTGTCGATGATAAATAACTATTCATATGAAAACTTTTTGACAGAAGTTTTCACCGCTGAATGCAACCAGAATCGCAAACCAGCATTTTTCAGTGAAAAGTCTTTTCATAGCTCTTTTCATAGAACCAGAATAGGGGCCCAGGAGTCGGATTTATTCACCGAGAGCGTCTTCACTGCTTCGTAACGCAAAACGAAAAGCCTTTATTGTTCACACAAAGGGCAAAGTACGTACTCATCTTTATCTGCGCCCCGGGACATAAGGTAAGTAATATTAAGTGATAATGTCTAGTAGATCTAAAACAAACAAAACGCCTCTGCCAAACGCTCAACAAAACTGCAAAAAATGCAGAAAAAACGACGATTATGATAACATGGTTCAATGCGAAGCCGAAGGTTGCGAAAAATGGTTTCATTATAGCTGTGTAGGTTTTACAGATGAATTAAAAAATAATTCATGGTATTGTGAGCAATGTCAAGATCAAAATATTGTCGCAAATAAGTCAGGTGAGCAAGCGGCCCATGAAGAGCCTATAGGTTCTCAAAAACAAAGTTCTATGCAAATATCCCCACCACGTGTTTTATTAGAGGTTGAATCTCACCAGCAATCAGCAGCAATCACCTCAATGCAGGTCGAAGTTCAGCAAGCACAAGGCCAATTGCATGAAACGCATGCCCCACCTCATAAGCCGAACGTTCGACGGGTTCATGATAAAAATAATTTGTCATATCAACTGAACGTGCCACAAATTCGTACTCCTGAAGGTAAGATGAATCCTCCCAAAGCCAAATCTTTAACATCCAAGTCAGCGTCGTCAGAATCAAAGTCTTGCAGGAGCAAGTCACGAGCCTCAACGAAAAATGGAAAACTGCAGTTGCAGTTACAAAGATTGAAGGAAGAAAAGCAACTACGAGAGCAACGAGAGAAGGACTATATCCAGAAGAAGTATGAGTTATAATAAGCACAATTCAGATACTGAATATGAATCTGATGGCGAGGCCACGGAACAAGAACGAGTCGAGAAGCAACGAGTAGGGCAGGAACGAGTCGAAGATTGGGTCAACGATACATCAAAGCGAGATAGAGTCGATAACACATTGATTGGTGAAATACCATCTGGAGTACAGAAGGCTTCACATCCCCAGCAACAACCACTGGTCAACGCTAATGAAGTACAACAGCAAGATGAAACAAAAACAACGCTAAGCAAACATCAAATAGCCGCGCGTCAAATTATGTCAAAGGAGCAGGTCAATTTCTATGGAAATCCTGAGGAGTGGCCGTTGTTTATTAGTTAGTGGGAAAACTCTACGCGATCTTGCGGGTATACAAATCAAGAGAATTTACTTCAAAGGCGATGCAATGAAAAGGTTTAAATACAAGTAGTTATGCCGGAACAAGTTGATCGTGCAATTTAAACACTCCGGATGCTTTATGGTCGCCCTGAAATTATTATTGAAACCCTTTTAGAACAAATAAGAAGTGAACCTCCTCTTAATTCAGATAAGTTGGAACCTATTATTGACTTTTCATTATCAGTGGAAAATATTTGTGTTACAATGCAGGCCAGTGGCTTACACTCCCTTCTAAACAATTCTTATCTTTTGAAAGAACTTATCGATAAATTGCCTACGCAAACAAAACTGAGTTGGGGCATTCATAAACAAGGTTTAACTGCTATAGATTTACAGATTTTTAGCAACTGGCTTGCACAAGTAGCTCAGGCTGCATCCGAAGTTACTACAGCAACATTTGTCAATAAAGAGCATAAGAGTATCAGAAAATCCAAAGCATTCGTCAACGTTCACCAAGGCCGGGAAGAAAAACAGGATGGTACAAAGCAATTTCGAATATGCTGTGTCTGCAATGGAAAATGCAAAACAAAAACATGAACATGAGCTTATCAGATAAGTGGTCAACGCTTAAGCGAAATTTTCTATGCCGGACTTGCTTAAAGCAACATGGAAGCCGAAGGTGTTCATCATCGGACGTCTGTGGCGTTGATGGCTGTACATTTAGACATCATCGTCATCAGATAGGAAAGGAGCCACCTGAAAATGATAAGCAGCTTAACGCTAATGAAAAGCAAATTAGCGACGAGGCATCAAAGTTTAGCGGAACAATGCACCGCAAAGGGTTCAAGTTTGTTAAAAATCATCCCAGTCATAATGGTAGCCAAATTTATACATACGCGTTTCTTGACGATGGATCTTCTGTCACATTAATTGATGAAGAGCTAGCTCATGTTTTGAATGCAGATGGCAAAAATGAGCCTTTATGTCTGAAGTGGACGGCAAAATGCGCCGAATGGAAGAAGCTTCAAAGAAAATTAATTTCGAGGTTTCAGCAACTGGAACCCAACAAAGATTCCCACTTCCAGATGTGCATACGGTAAAATCGCTAGAACTACCGAAGTCATACGAAAACGTCAAGCCACGCCTGCTCATTGGTTTACAACATTGCAATCTAAGAGTTCCAATAAAGACGATAGAAGGGAATGTTGATGAACCAGTGGCAATGAAAACTAGACTTGGCTGGACCGTTTTTGTCACCGATCCAAGTTATGTATCTACTAACTCAACTGAAGCTAGATTTAACTTCCATGTACGCGAATGCCAAAATAAAATTGATGACGATATGCACAGGATGATGAAGGAATACTTCGCAATAGAGAGCTTGGTTGGAAAAAAGTGAATAAAGCTACTGTCAAACAACATTCGATGGAGTGAGGTACACAGTTCCACTTCTATGGAAACATGACAACTCAATGTTACCTTCAAGTAGGCAAATGGCACAACGGCGATTGCATTGCCTTGAAAAGAAGATTTCAAGAGAGCCAGAGCTGTTTTCTAAGCTTGATATTCAGATGAAGGAGTATATTGAAAAGGATTACGCCAGGGAGTTAAACTCATCGGAGATCCATAAAAGTCCAGCCTGGTATCTGCCGATTTTTCCGGTTTTTAATCCTAATAAACCGAACAAAGTTCGAATAGTATGGGATGATGCGGCAAAGGTTAATGGCGTATCGCTAGATTCATTTCTCTTAACAGGGCCAGATGAAGTTCCTTCGCTAACAGGTGTACTCTAGCGCTTTAGAGATGGAAAATATGCTATTTTTGGAGACATACGGGAAATGTTCCATCAAATAAAGGTATTAGAAGAAGACCAGCGTTCTTACGGTTTCTCTCGCGAAACACAGTTACGAATGAAATCGAAGTTTTTATAATGTTTGTTTTGATATTTGGTTCTATATCTTCATCCTTCTGTGTGCAGTTTATCAAGAATAAGAATGCTCATAGGTTCGCAGAAGAATTCCCTAGAGCATACAAGGCTATAACACAAAATCATTTTGTTGATGATTTCCTTGATAGTGTGGACGAAGAGGACGAAGCGATATTGTTGGCCAAAGACGTGATATTTGTACATCAACAAGGTGGATTCGAGATTCGGAATTTCATGTCTAATTCAGAAAACGTAATAAAAGCACTAGATGACAAGACAATAAATATCAATAAATCGCATCAAGACCTGAGTTTTGCAGATAGTACAGAAAAACTTCTCGGTATGTGGTGGTCACCAATAGAAGACAACTTTTTATTCACCTTTAAGACAAAAAAGGTAAATCAAGACGTCATGTCAGGAAATACAATTCCTACTAAATGACAAGTCCTTAGTGCTCTGATGTGCATTTTCGATCCGTTAGGATTGATTGCATATTTTATAGTTATTTTGAAAATTTTGATACAAGAAATCTGGCGATCAGCGATTGGATGGGATGATCACATAAAAGAAGTTCATTACGAAAGATGGAAGACATGGTTAAGTATTATACCAGATATAAAAAATATAACCGTTCCAAGATATTACCTCTTCGATATTAAGAAGAGCAGAGAACTCCATATGTTCGTAGACGCCAGCGAAACAGCGTATGCAGCAGTCGCTTATTTCCGAATACGTTCTGCTTTGTCAGCAAACTGCGCATTAATAAGTGCGAGAACAAGGGTAGGACCAACCAAGTCTGTATCCATACCTCGCATGGAGTTAGAAGCAGCCGTACTAGGTACCCGTCTAGCAAAATCAATCATCGAAGATCACACCGTTGACATCAAGGATGTATTTTTCTGGACCGATTCTAAGATTGTGCTATGTTGGATTAAGTCGGATCAGCGCAAATATAAGAGTTTCGTAGCATTCAGAATTGGAGAGATTCTAGAAAACTCCGAAAAAAAAATGTAGCTGATGACGCTACGAAATACAAAAGTAGCTTCAAATTTCACTCGCAGAGCAGATAGTACAAAGGACCAAGTTTCCTGTATGGCTCAGAGAATGATTGGCCCAAAGAAAGTCCTAACCTTGCAACGAGCCCGAAGAAGATCACGAAATAAAGGAATGTCACATGCATTTTGCAGTTGAATCAAAGTGCGTGATACAATATAGACGTATAGACTGGAATCGGCTCTTAAGGGCCACAATGTTTTTTCTTCGTTCGACATAACTTCAAAACTGAGGAAACAAAATGAGGATCATGCATTTGCGGTTAATGAAAAGCATAGAGCTGCGAATTATTTATATCGGCAATCTCAAATAGAAAGTTTTAAAAGTGAATATGACGCAATTACACTAGGAAATAGACAGCTGGATAGGTCAAACAAATTGTATAAGCTATAACCTTATGTCGACGAACACGGAGTAATGCGTTTCAAAGGACGCATCGATGCAACTCCTAACATTCCTCATCATGTAAAAAGACCAGCTATCCTACCTAGGGATCACTACATAACCAATCTGATATTGTTGGATTTTCATAAAAATTTCCATCATATATATACTGAAAGCGTAGTAAATGAAATAGGGCAATATTTCTACGTAGAATGTTTAAGACCAGCTTTAAGAAACATGCGAAAAGGCTTATGTCAAAAATGTAAGAACTAAAGGGTAATTCCTAAACCACCAATTATGGCAGAGCTACCAGCAGCCCGTCTACAGCCTTTTACAAGGCCTTTTTTCCTATGAAGGAATGGACTACTTTGGACCCATATATGTAAAAGTTGGCAGGCGTGCGGAGAAAAGGTGGGGTATGCCTTACTTGCCTTACTGTTCGAGCCGTACACATTGAGATTGTGTATAGTCTTTTAAGTGACTCATGTATCCTTGGACTAAAGCGTTTCATTGCAAGGAGGTAGGATGCCTTTAGAAATATATTCTGATAACACAGAGTTAAAAGAGGCAATTAGTCATATGAACGAGACAGATTTATCTAAGGCATTTGATATGAAGTTAAAGTGGAACTTTATTCCACCACTATCACCTCACATGGGTGGAAGTTGGGAGATGTTGGTTCGGACCGTTAAACAAACCCTTATTGCAATGAACCCAACCCGAAATCCAAGTGATGAGCTTCTTTTGAGCATGATGGCAGAGGTAGAGTTTGTAGTTAATTCTAGACCACTTACTTATGTCCCAATAAACAGCGAATATGACGAGGCCCTTACTCCAAATAATTTTCAAATGGACTCGTCTAGTGGGCAAAAACTAAGCGGAGAATTTGATGACTCTGCTCACGTTCTAGGAAGAAACTGGCTTATAAGTGAGAGATATGCTGATCTCTTCTGGAGGCGATGGGTTCGCGAGTATTTACCTGATCTTACCAGGCGAACCAGATGGTTTTGCTACTCTGAGTCTATACAAGTGAGCGATGTTCTGTTAATATGTCATACAAACAATCCAAAGTGTGAATGGCCCAAAGGAATAGTCATCAAAGAACTACCCGGTGCAGATGGTGAGGTTTGAAGTGCAGTGGTAAAGACGGCAACCGGAGTTTACACAAGACCGGTGGTCGAATTAGCCGTTCTGGAGTTGCAAAAGTTTCCAGAAGATGGTAACCAGGACCCAAAGACCTGCTTACCAGGGGGGAGTGTTGCGAAACTTGTTAGCACTTCTTAAAAATAAGACACAAAATAAAAGATAACAAATTTATCCAACCATATTGTACAAAATGGCTGCCTTATTTCCGCCTTTCACTTTTTTGGTAGAAACGTCAGAGGACAGAACTCGAGAGCAGCCCAGTAATTTCAAGATATATATATACATAAGTCAAGATAATTTACAGATATCACTAAACGTAAGAATTTATTGCTAAATAATATTGAATCTCATATCCTAATGAATTTTGAATGTATTTTAGGAAAATTTAGCTAATTTAAGACATTAACGTCATTATAATAAAAAAAAAATAGAGCTAAGAATTTTCGAAAAGATTTTTTTCTATATGTTGGTTAACCCAACAGTTGATCGAGTCAACAATTTGATTGATAAAAAGATAAATAAATTATGCACATCTACCAAAAACAAAACGAAAAAAGTAGCATTTGGGTTACCCTAGCTACTTGTACTCTGTTTGGTTGCTTAACTTCAAACTGACACTTTTTCAAATTTGGCACACGAACATTTGGGATTTGGCATCCAATACAAAACAGCCACCAGAAATTTCTCGGAACAAATCTGGCAAGTAGGGGAAACTTTTTCCTCTCTTATGAGCGCTCTCTTTGGTCCGAAAAAGTACAAACTTTCACTTGTGGAACGACTTCGCACTAAAAATGACTAAATCTGGCAGTTTCAAACTGTTTGGAACTCGTCCTGGAACGCACCTTTTATATCTTTCGAAGTATTTTTTTTTGTTATTCAACGGTGCTCACATTGGATTGAAAAACTGGATTTTTTTGACATTTCAGTATTTACATCATCTTTTACTGAAAATATCGGAGTGAGATGTGAATACTGAAACGTAAAAAATCCAGTTTTTCAATCCAATGTGGACACCGTCCTGAAATTTGGTTCTGTTGTGTAGCTGGCTCTTTCTTTTTATCTGTCAGATTTAAGCTTGTTCAACATAAAATTGCTCAAGTTATGTAAACGTTGTGGAGTTCAATCTAGTTAGGAGAGTTGTTAAGTGCGTTTAAGATTTAGAAATAGTTTAACAAGGGCTCGCAGTCGGTTCTTGTACTTAAACAAGCAATATTTAAAATTTTGCGCCATTTCCTTTAAGTGCCTTCCACATGAGCTGCGAATAGCAAACTGCGAATTGCGAATGGTCACGAATTTTGACATTTCTTGACTGGTCGCCAACAGATGCGAATTGTCATACAAAATAAAGCATTAATATGGGTTCTAGGAAAATTGAGGTTAAATTTGAGCGAATTTTTCATTCGCAGGCTTGTGGAATGCGTTCTGATGTTGTGGATTGCAAATAAGTGTTTGAAAATTCGCAGAACATATCTCGTTGGTCGTGTAAAAAATATAAAAATGCTAAATTTAACAATTTAAACTAATTGTAGGTCGTGTTTTCTTTTAAGAACTGTAGATAGGATCGTTTACTCAGTTTGTCGAAAAGTAAAAACAGGAATTTGTTAATATTTGAGCTTGGAATTGCCTTAACAAATCTAGGTTAGACAAAGTTTATAAATGGAACTGTTAGTTGTTTATAAAATGGTAGAGGGCACTCACATTAAAATCTTTACTTTTTTTGTAATTTGCTTTTCACATCTTTGACGTTTTAAACTGTCAGTCCGTGCGTTCAAGGATCCAGAAATTAGATTTTTTGGTGCTTCTGTTTGGCCAGCTGTCATAAAAATTCTGAAAATTCAGATGACTTTTCGTTACGTTGGCTTACGTTTTTCAGATAAAAATTTTCATCTGAAAACCCAGATGACAGCTTTGTATATAAAATCTATAGTATTATTATGAAAAGACTTTTCGTAGTAGTCTTGATATCTGCTGTGGCGCTGCGGCGACTCCACTTATATTTCTAATCTAATTTCTTAGTTGTCTTAATGTGTAACAGATGTCGCCGCTATCAATTGCCTTCATAATAATACTATGGATTCTATATATACAATGATGACAGCTAAAAAAAATATCAAAAAAGACGAATCTGCACCTAGAAGTTGAACTTAATAGTGGATGCAACTATTTTTGTGTTCTGTTGTCGACTTGGTGTGGCATGTTGTTTTTTTAAATGTTTGTTTTTTGTTGGTGAATAAAATAAAAAAATATGGTTGAAAAGAAGTTTTTCCCATTGCATTTCAGCCTTAGTTTTTCTTTAACAAAATAACAAAAGGTTAAAGTTCTCCCCGTTTTTATTTATAATAATTATATTTTGTGGAAAACCCCGATGAAAATGTGCGTTTGGGAGTAATAGCTGTTTATATTTTTTGGTTGCAAGTGAAAAGTGTGGCTTCAACTATTTTCGAAAGTATTATAATTTAAATAAGAAAAGAACACTTGTTTTCCAGTCATTTTACATATAACTTCATTCTCAGAGTCACCAACTTTTGATTAAAATTTAATTTAAATTTTTATGTTCCGAAAAATTTTTCTTTATATTCACTGTCAGTAAAATCAGCAAGCAAACCCAAGATTTTGGTAAAACAAATATATGACATTTGGCTAAAAATTCAGATTTTTTGTGCGTCCGACTTTTTTTTAATGGGTCTGTACCTTATGGGATGGTCGAGTCAGGTAGGATTTTTTAAATTTTTTGAAAATGTATGCTGGATTTTTTAAGTTTTTTGAAAATATTTGGATTTTTTTGACGTTTTCTTTTGTGGCAACTGCCTTCTCTCTTTGTACTTATTCCTTAGCAAACAAATACTACAGAATACAATGTTGTTTAATTTGAAAGGATTTTAAGCAAATACAGTCGTATTTAAAAACTTTGTCTTACTGTAGACAGCCGTCCAACTTGTCATAAGGCTATCCAACTTGGACAAAAGGCTTCGACTGTCTAAAGGCCACTTTACACGATTATAGAAGTAATATGACTTCTCGTATGACCTGTCAAAAAATTCATACCATATCGTCTGAACACACTCATATGTCTCATATGACTTCTCAAAAGCAAAAAGCATATGACTTTTTTGACATTAGAACTGCAGCTAATTCCATTTGAGAAGTCAAACAGGAATTGTTGTTTTCATGGAAAATATTGAATTCAGAGTATTGAAAATAAAAACATTTCTACAAAAAGTTAGAATTTTGAATGAAAACAACTATGGAGAATTCCAAAAAATTAATTTTGCTTTACAAAAATGTGTTTTTTTTGTTTTATTTTGGTTTTGACAGATAACCAGAGAAAATCAAATGCGAAGTAAAGACGTGTAAACATAAGAAAATTATAACCGTATGAGATGACTTGAAATGACAGCTCATATGAGAAATCATACAGAAAATATAATGACAGGTCATATGACTTATATTATCGTGTAAAGTGGCCTTAAGATTTGTCTGAATTGACGATTTATTTTATTATATGAGGCATATTTTCAACTATGAAGGACTTCTAAAAAAATTGTCTAACTAAAATTTAAGTTTTGGAATGAAAAAAAAAATAGTTAATCCATCAATGAGCTCAGATTTGTGTTTTCTTTCAACGACTTCTCAATGTCAAAGTGAGTCTTGTGTTCACAGTTGTTTGTGTCTGAACAAAAGAAGTTGCATGAAAGTATAAATAAGTAGGAGTAGACGCGAGGTACCGTTTCTTGTGAGGAATTGAATAATCTTCCAAGGGTATACTTGTCATGAATAAGTGCATCTCACCTAGCCGTTCGGACTCGGGAAAAAATTGTAGGTCCCCTCCATTCCTGCCACCAACACGCAAATAGGAATGGTTGAGGGTTGTTAGTCACTAGGCCCTAGTTCTCCACGAGCTGTTGTGCCACCAAATTTAATTTATTGATATATACCTGTATGACCTTCGGTTTTTTTAAATACAACCTGAATTACACTGCACTGCTTAAAAGGAATAGGAGGATAAGAAAGATTTTGGCAGTGGATTTAAATAAAGGTATTCATTATTTCATTTAGTCCCACGGGTGTCGTCCCCTTAAGCTGGGAGAATATATAAAAAAAATGCCTGGGTATGCTTTAATTTCAGTCACTTATTAGGCGAAATACCGGCATTGCTTATGAACAAACTGTATGCATACCAATGTTTTCTTGACACTGTTTTTTTTTGCTTGATTAACGAAACACTATTCTTAATTTTTAAATATTCTTTTGGTTTTATTTATCCACTATTTATTAATTAAGCTGACCACTTTTTTTATAACAATATAGCTGTATAACAAGTTATACAAAATAATCCACTATGAAGACGTCAAATCTCCGTTCGTTGCTCCTCCCAAATCAGTTTGCTAACAGTGTTGTGTTGTCATTTTATTTCATTCATAAATGGTTAAATGAAACGGAACTACAAAGGTAAAGAGTGTGACAAGGAGGTAAAATCATAAAAAAACACAGACTATATAATCATCTACATATTTATTACCTATTTAAACACCTTTCTACTGGTATAGTTAATTCTAGCGCTATTGAAAAATAATAGCGCAAAAAAAATGTACACAGGGAATAAGTTAATGATAAAAAATAATAAATCAAACTTCCACAAAGTTTTTCCCTTTCATATCATTGGTCTGTTTCTCTTTCTTCAGATTGACATCTTGGAAACACGTAGTTTTGTGTAAATTAGACGTCAAATTATGAAGCCGTCCATCTAATTGTCATCTTCAAATGGAAGCAAAAAAACTGTTATATATAGAGATCAGTGATAGCTATACACTGGATAAAGTATTCCTTATAATGTTTCGAGTGTATATAGAGATCAGTAATACACACTGGATAGAGTATTCCTTATAATGTATTACAGTTTTTTTGCTTCCATTTGAAGATGACAATTCAGCACGACTTGCACAATTGTGTTGCAATTCACATCTATTCATTGACACGAAGTGAAATTACAAATACAACAATGTAAACAAGTAGGTTTTGGAGGGTGAAACGTACGAAAGATTGGCTTCTTGATAATTGATATTCTCTGATATAAACCCCCCATTGTGAATCAGCCTTTATTTGCAAAACAAAATGGTTGTTAAATGGGAATTTGTAATTTTATTTTCGTATGTTCTATGTTATCCTTCGAAGATGTTCAATGGTCACTCGTAAACGACTGTTTTCGGTCTTTGGTTTCGCTCAAGAGTTGGATTTTGTGATAAAAATATTTAAAGAATATTGCAAAACTATTGAATGCAAATCGTAAAACAATTTGTGCTGGAAAACTGACCTAAATTGAAAAAGTAAAGTGACTAGCTGGTTTCTACAATTTGCACTAAGTTGGAAGTAGCTGTTTCCCTTACCAAAAAAAAATAACTTTAATTATCTTTGTGAACGAAGAGTAGTATACATTACTGTTTCTTTTTAAATGTAACCAGAAAAAAAGTGGTGTGAACACAGTTAATATACATACATCCAACATAAAAAGAAAATATAAATGGTCGTCTGGAAAAATTCTGAATGTTATGTTCTTTAAGTTTTCGTTCTTTAAACAAAACATGTAAGAAACTATTTTTTGTATATTTTTTAAGTTAATATATCCTACAAGTAGATGGATAAATAATTAAAAAAAATAAAATTTCACCCCTATCAGTTCCGTGTCAAAATCGATATTCTTTAAGGTTTCATGAGAGGCGATGCTTCTACTGATCTGTTTTATTGATTACGCTTATTATTCTAAAAGGTACATAATACACCCTGTAATTAAATACCAAATTTAACTTGGCAATGCAGCTACGTATTAAATTGTGACGTTTTTTTGAATAATAGATTTAGGAAAAGTATTTTGTTCTTGGAGGCTTCGAAACAATGCATTTTATTTATTTGCTAAAGTAAGGTGTTCTTCCGTTTTATGGACAAAGCGAAGAAGGAAAATACTGATGGTTGTTTGCGTATCTTACTCCTTTTTTGTTCAAATTTATTGTGCTCGAATATCCATCGAATTCCTAACTTTATTTTGGCGCGTTTTATGTCTGAGCTCCTTTCAAAAAATGTACGGACATTAAAAAAAATATAAAATGTCACTTATTTCTTTTCTTTCTATACATAATACATACAACTTCGTAAAACCGTGGCTAAGTGTTTACAAATTGGTTAAGTTTATTCTTTTGGTTAATGAACTGTCAAATTTTGTATGACGGTGTTCACATTGGACTGAAAAACTGGATTTTTTTTGACGTTTCAGTATTTACATCTTCCTTTACTGAAGAAGTGGGAGCGAGATGTGAATACTGAAACGTCAAAAAAAATACAGTTTTTCAGTCCAATGTGAACACCGTCTATGGAAAATGATTTACCAATTTGCTTAAACTTGCCAGAGGATTTTGTTGCGTAAAATTAACCAAACTGGTTAAACTTATCCAAACGTCACTGTGCCTCTTACTCTGGTCGGTCACTCAAACTTATCATTTTACACAATTTGTAAACTTACAACGCATTTTAAGAAATAAATTGTTTAATCAATCAATCAATTAAATAATAGCTATTCCACACTATCCCATTATTTATTAACACATGTCAAAAAAGTGTTAAGAAAATCATGTATAATAGTGTGGAAGCAAAATATGAAATTTCATCACACAACTGCACAGCGCATCCGACACGATTTGACATATGTTAATGCATGATTGCATGAAAATATTTAGGAACTGTTCTAAAACCATCACGCTTTCTATCCACTTGGAGGTTTGAGTTTATGGTGAAACTAATTTGTTTGAATACAAGTGTGGAAGCAAAATATGAAAATCATTTCTGCACAGAAATTTGGCGTCGTATGAAATTCTTTCCCGCTTTATTTTGACATTTGTTTATACTTTGTAATAAATTGTTTCTTTTTTAGCTCTGAGTGTTCAGAACTAAAAATTCGTGTTTCTTTTTTCGTTCTGAGTTTGTTCAGAGCGTGCTCTATGAGCTCAGAATAAAATGACTGATCAGAAAGATTTAATGCTGAACACAAGCATTTGACAGCTAGTGTTCTGTTCAGGTGTGTTTCCAAAATAATTCAGAGCACTCAGAGCTCGCTTGGTTCAGACCAGAGGATGTTCAGAACATGTTCGACATGCTCGGACTCTGTTCAGAGCTTTATTCTGATTTAAAAAAAGAAAAACGCCTTTTAAGAAATATTTAATGCAGTTGGGTTGTCGTTCGTATTCACAGTGGTACCTACGTTCTTTTATGTTACTCTAGTTAGCTATAGTTAATGTGTCAAAAGGAAGAGTTGCAACGTCGTAGTTAAAAAAGTTACTCCGAGTAACTTTTTATTTAGGAACGACCAAAGTTAAAAATAGTTGATCTGTCAAACAAAATGGATGAAAAAAAAATTAAATGTGTTTGGAATTAAAAGTTTGGAATTGAAAATGCATACATTTTAAAAATATACATAATTTCATTTAACTTCATTCTAGCACAACAGAATGCTTTAGTAAAATTTTTTTTTTTCATACACAAATGCACAAATTTCTTTATTTCAAATCGATTAAGCTGAAAAGAAAAATTTCTCAAAGCATAGAAAATAATTTCCAAACTCACTATCGATGATAAAATCAATTAATATATAACCATTGATTAAATACAAACAGAAGGTGCCACCCGGCAAAATGACCGCATCATCTGAAGTAAGCTCTGCTTTCGCTCCAAATAATGGGTCTGTTTCTTTACTTTTGGGATAAAGTTTGGGAAAAAGTTCGAGAAAAAGTTTGGGATGAACTTTTTGATGTTGTTGTAATGTTTAACTAGAAATGAAAAGTAAAGAAACGCATTTGGGATGTTTCTGGTTCGTTGCGGTGTAAATTACCCATTCGACGTCATTGCTTGTAGGCTCAACGCATACAAAATTATGCAATTTCAATTCTATTAACATTAGCAATTATCATGTTGGGCTCTATTAAAAGATACCAGAAGAAATATTTTAGTTTATATTTGTCTCCATTGTATCATTTTCATTTAATTTATTTAAATTAAACCGTTTTATATACGCTACTTGACAAATTTAATTTAAAATTTTTCGATCAGCTGATTTCTTGTTTGACAAGCAAGAAAGTGCCGGAACTAAAATGTTCGGGTAGATTCTTGCTGGAGGGGAAATGAAAAAAGTCAAAAGCTCTGTCATTTTTGTGTCAGAAAATAGTAAAGAAACACATTTGGGTAGATTTGGGTTACTTTGGCAACCCGCGGGCGAGTAAAGAAACAGACCTACTATGATTATGTGGGTGTATTTAATAAATTAAATTTCCTAAATTATAAAAAGTTTGTGTATTTGAAAGGGAATTTTTCAATAATTGTTTTAATTATTTTTGTTTCTTCCATGAATAACTATGGAAACGGTGAGTTTAGGGACGAGTGTTTTTTTTTTTTTTTTTTTTTTTTGTAAATTCATTTTTATTTTTCAATTATCTTAGAGCTATCTTAAAGCTAGACAAAAATTCATAAAAACTAGCCTACTTATCAATATCTTAAAACTAACTTACTGGCCCCAGTCGGGCGCTCTAAGTTAAACTAGAATAACTTAATGCTAATGCCTTTCGGCCTAAGAACTATCTTAATACTAAATCCAGGTCGGTTTTATTTTTTACCGAGAAGAATTTCACAAAAAAACTCGGTATCTATGTTTTTATTTTTTGGTTTTATATAAAACTTACAAACTACATAAAACTAAATTAAAGCTAATTAAAACTACTTAAAACTACTTACAACTAATTTTAAACTAATTACAACCTACTTATAAGCTACTTACAAACTAGAACAGCCACAGCAAGCATTTTCCGGTTTTTATAATTTTTTTGTATTTTTGTTGATTTTATAATTTTTTTTTGGTGTTTTTGTATGTTTTTTTTTTTTTTTTTTTTTTGGTGCCACCCCGACTGTCCCTACTTAAAACTAACTACCTAAACCTATGTAAGTCGGCCATACAAGAGAAAATAGCAAGGTCAACTATTAAATGTCTGAAGAAACTTCAACTTCGTTTTTCAACCACCAGAACTGGTTCTCCTGCCTTACCCTATCTCTTCGGTCCCGTTCGGACACAGTCCTACTGAACCGAAGGTGCTCAGCTCCGTCTTGTGCGAGGACGTCTCGACTGTAAAGGAGCCGCCGATCTACAGTTCTACGGCCGACGTGGTAGATTAGCGGAACCGCCGCTCTATCCTGGATCAGCCCTCGACTGTCTAGGTGGAGGAATGCATCGGGCGGAATAAAGCCGCTTAGACGCACACTCTCGTAGTATTCGTTGTTGGGGTAGTAAGCCCCGAAAATTAAGCTGTTAGACGAGGACATCGCTCTTGCAATGTGACCTCGAATAAGCTTCAGCAAGAAATTATCTATCCTGTTTATGTTGGCCCCGTTGTATAGAACCAGGTTGGAATAGTAGTGTTTGTACTCCGACTCTGGTGTTCTGTGCAATCCAAGGCAGCGTCGAAGACACTGCCTCTCAAACACCCGAATCTTTTCCATTTGAGATGGGGCAACGTTGAACCAAACCGGGCATCCATAGGCAATCATCGGCCGGATAAGGGCCATGTAGCAAATCACCTTCACCCTGCTGTCAAGCCGGCTGCTATAAAACAACCGTTTCGTCAGGGCAAAAGCTCCCCTAGCCCTGGCAAGAGCAGCATTTATATGTCTGTCGAAATACAAATACTGATCCATCCAGATGCCAAGGTACTTTACTACACTTTTACTCGCCAGTGGATGTCCATTTGGCCCTACGATCACCAGCTTGCGCCAGTTCTTTCTCGTATCCCTTGTGGCTCCACGCAACGGAGTCCTAAACAAGATAGTTTCTGATTTGTGAAAGTTGATTTTCAACTTCCAGTCATCGCAATATCGCTGAATCTTCTCGAAGTCACGCTGCAAAAGAATCCTGATGACTTCGACTTTCGGAGCTGTTCTGTACGCAATTAGATCGTCGGCATACGCAATTGCCTGAGTTAGACTACTTATCAGATCGCTGGTGTAAATGCTGAATAGAATCGGCGAGTTGACCGCTCCCTGCTGAAGACCATTTTTAATATTAAAGGTTGTGGCAGAAGTTACATTGCCACTCTTGACAACAAACTTTCTGCCATTGAGCATATCATAAAGCATATATAATAGTGGTTTACACAACACTTAGGGACGAGTGTTGTGTATGTTTTGTATGCTAGTTGTGTACTATTTATTTATTTATATTATTTAAATTTAGAATTGTTTTTGAATTTTGAAGAAATTAATGGTTTTCGTTGCGGTTTTAATTTAAACAAAATTCAATAGAAGGGCTAAGTACATAAATAAGAAATATACTGATGTTCTTTATACGAAAGCTCATTGCTTAGCTATACAACTTAAGTTCTATTGGTCTGATCTTTAAGATGAAGGTCTTATAATATAGGAGACAATAAGCTATATACATTGTTGTACGATTTTTTAATATTATAGGATGTAGGAGAAATATCGGTTGGAACACAGAACTTGCAAATACTAAAGATCACTTTAATTTTAATTTTAAAAGCTGGTTTGTTAATTTCTCTGTGTGGCAAGGTTTTCTAACATGCATAATTTGAGCTAGGTTGAATTGTTTATTTAATCAAGACTAAAATTGTCGAATAATGTGGGTACCCAGCACATTACGTTTCTAAGTTACGATGTCAATTTATTTATAATAGAAAAAGCTGATTTGTAAAAATGCCTTTAAAACGGAAAGTTTAAGAAAATTTTGGTGGATATTTTCGTTTTAAGCGAGCCCAAATATATGAAAAGTATCTTTTTTTTTTTTTAAATGTTATTAAGAAAATTAAATTTCAGTGCCGTGCTAAAAAATATTTTTTTTTTAATAATGGAGAAGTGTTGATTACTTAAGTTTTAATTTGTATCTGTTTCTGCTATATAAACCAAAATGTACTTTTCTACTGCATTCTGGTACGCTGAATTCGAATCTGGTCTAAATTCGCTGAATTCTAAATTGCTCTAGCACATCACGTTTTCAGATAACCCATTTTTTCAGATGAAAATTGATACCACAAGATCATATTTATTCACAAAACTTGCAACTAAATAAAAAAAAAAAACTTCCTTTATAAACTGTATTTAGATTTTAATCAATATTTGTATTACTTTCTTCGAAGCCCTCAATTAAAATTTATGAGCTTAACATATTTTGGTGTAAAGTAGTTTAAGGCGAAGGCTGACATATAATTAATGATTTAAAATGAATGATGAATAAGGGTATTTGAAAGATTCAGAAAGAACTTCAAAGATAAATATTTAAACCTTTGACCAACGATAGAAATTTATTCGAAAAAAACTATTAAGAAATAATATAACTTCAAATTTGCATAAAAATCCATATTTTCAAATTTTGGATTCGAATATCTCAAAAACGTGACATAGAGCAATGCGACCCGATTCAGATTCAGTGCATCAAAAACCATCAGAAAAGTATAGGTATATTCATGTTAGATATAAAATAAAATTTTGTCTCACAGTGTAATAAGGTATACGAGGGCGGGTCAATAAGTCCCTGAAAATTTAAAGATTGTACGTTCTTTTTGGAAAAATAACTTTTTTCTTCTCGACATAATTTTCTTTTAGCTCGATACACTTATCCAACTTTTTTATAATTTTTGATTCCTCCAAGAAATTATTTTTTTTTTTGAAAGCCTCAAAATAAGCCCTCCAAATCTGATCCCACCGAGCCATTTCGTTATATTGAGAAATAAGAAATAGTCGCAGGGGACCAAACCCGGCGAATAAGCTGGATGGGGTAGTAACTCGAATTTAAATTCATACAATTTTGTCACTGCGACTGCGGACTTGTGCGAAAAAGCTTTATCTTGTTGGAAAAGAACATTTTTTCTTGCAAAATGGGGTCTTTTTCCCTCTAAATCAACTTTGAATCGCTTCAACAGGTCAGCATAATTAGTGTCGGTAATTGTCTTACCTTTCTCAAGGAAATCGATGTGGATGACACCTCCCATACCCAAATAAGTGCCATCACTGTGCTTACCCATAAACTCACTTTGTCTTTTTTTAGCTTGGATTCACCTGAAGAAGTCCACTGCTAAGATTGTTCTTTGGTCTCTGATATGTGGTGCTGGTGATGAATTCATATTCCATGTGCAGATACATATCGGCGCAAAAACTCGCTTGGATTATGGTTAAAGGTGACCAAATACTCCAATGAAATGTTTGAAAGGTATCGATTGTTATCGATCGAAAGCAAACATGGTACCAATTGTGATTTTTGGAGCTTTTGTTTTGTTTCTGTATTGGTTTTTTTTGGCGAAAGCCCTCGAAATTGGAATTTTGCACTTTGTTGAAAAATTTACAACCGCTTCTGATAAAAACCGCTATAAAAAACAAAACTATTGGATAGATTATAAACTAAAATTTCAGGACATTCATTTCGAATACACTTCATGACAATCCAATTGTTCGATTTGGGATTGCAAGGTCATAAGTATAAATTTTCAGGGTCTTATTGACCAGCCCCCATAAATTAGATATTGAAAAAAGTTTTAACATTAAGAAAGACTTTGTTCTTTATTGATAGACCAAGAGCTGCTGGAAGTTTTGCTTAAAGTGTTTTACACTGCGCCAAATTTTGTGGCCGTACTATTTCAACAAACTATATGGTGGCAACCTGGCAGCCATTTCTCGATTCTTTGACCAGCAATATGCACTTCAAAACGCAAACAAAAATTAGAGAAGTTATTGTGTTTTATACGATGAAATTATCTCATACGAGCGTTTTATTTGTTGCACTAGTCATTTTTTCATAATTTTTTTACGAAAACAAAATTGTCAATCTTATTTATGTATCTCGAAACAGCAAACTTTTTGTTTTGACGGTTTTCTTTTTTTGAACAATCGGAGGAACCGCTCGAATAACTGGGGTCAATGAAGAGGTTATAAATAGGCACAAAATAATACTAAATGTTTTGAAATGCAGGGAAGAAGTGCATACAGTTAAATTTGGAGAGTACACAAAAAAAAACCGCAGAATGCAAAAGTACCCTGAAAAACTACTAACACCTACTCTTCATAAAATGTTGGTCCATAGTCAAAATATAATCGAATACCAATCTCTACCACTTGGAGTATTGTCAGAAGAAGCCCAAGAGTAAAAAAAAAAGACTACAAGAAATACAGATGTCAAAATACGTGCAAAATTTCAAGAATTCGGCAGAATGTAGACTTATTTAACATGCTAGCAGGCATGTAAGAACCCAAACAGATCTGAAAGCCCAATACTCACCAGAAATGATAAGTTTGTTACGCATTTCCCCGGACTTAGATGATAGTGTCCAAGAAATTTAATGTTTTTTGTTCCTTTTATTTTATTTTTCTACTTTTTGAATTGTAATCTATTAATAAAATATTTTATACTCTTTTATAAAAAAATAAAAAATAAAATAAAAAAATCTATTAATAAAAAAAAAAAAATCGCCACATTTTCACTCAATTTGGGTTGTTTTCTTTTCTCCCCACTGTTTTACTTGAATTACACTCAAATTACTTCATAAATTGACTTTCAACCTTTTTAAAATTAAATACCAACTATGTTAACCAACTTAACTAAAAATTCTTATTTCAGCAGCAGATTCTGAAACACCCTGTAAATATTTTTTTTCAAATTCTCAAACTTTATAGCCTTGGAAATTTCCTTTAAGATAAACAAAAATTATGGTGATATCTTTATTCGTTTAAGAGATATAAATTTTGCAACCAAAAAGTCAATTCGGGCCACTGTGCGGCGGCGTAAGCACTTCAAGAACGAGCAACTCTACACTGAAGCCAAAGAAGTCCCCCTGGACAAGTACTAAATGCTATCTGCTGATAAACTGATAGGGAACCTCAGTAACCACCCTTATCAACTGATAAGAACGATGATAAACGAACCACGACATCCGGAACCAAGGTACCTGGATATAACTACAACAATAAACGATGAA
This sequence comes from Dasysyrphus albostriatus, assembly GCA_946251815.1. NCBI lineage: Eukaryota > Metazoa > Arthropoda > Insecta > Diptera > Syrphidae > Dasysyrphus > Dasysyrphus albostriatus. The sequence goes on from OX276335.1 coordinate 227,264,444, forward strand.
GCAGGACACTTCACTGATCCAGGGTCAGCCCATTATCGTGGCTAAACGCCAATACTATCCCAACCCTTTACCAATACTGCCACTTGACGACAAAGTCAACCCAAATTTTATATTAAGTTTTCAAAGTTATTTGTATTTAGAATTTGTTTAATGTATAACCTTAGGCCTTAGAAATGTTCAATAAAGCAAAGTTGAATTGATTGAAAATAATGCACTTCCAAAATGCAACAAAAAAAATAAAAATGTTTTATAACACCCAAGTTTCGTTCACTTACACTTAGTTTTCGTACAAATAATCAACCTGGCAGCACTAGGACGGCCATTAGACAACAAAAATGCACTTTTTAAATGCAATACAAAATAGAAGTGCATTTTAATGGCCGTCCTAGTGCTGCCAGGTTGATGGCATATAATTTGTATGAAAACTAAGTGTGAGTGAACGAAACTTGGGTGTTATAAAACAATTTAATTTTTTAGAAGGTTTTTTTGTAAAAGAATTCATGTAAGTTGAACTGAGAACTGTAGGACTAAAGGCCATAAAAAGCTATTTTGAATTTAATTTTTTGTTGCATTCTGGAAGTGCATTATTCTGGTTTTAATTCCATCCTAGCGCTGCAAGGTTGATAGCAATAACTTGTGAATATATGTAGTTGGTGTAAGCGAACGACACTTAGGGTGGTATAAAACATGTTTATTTTGTTGATGCTTTTTGAAAGTACATTCTTCTAGTCTTAGAGCATTCGTGACTCTGCCAGGTTTGCGGGATATTGTTTGTATGAGTAAGTGAACGAAACTTAGGGAGGTATAAAACTATTTTATTTTTTATTTTTCATTTTGAAAGTGCATATTGGTTGTCAAAGAACGGCAAAATCGCTTTCAGGTTGCTACCATGTAGTTTGTACTGCTGCAAATAGTACGCCCACAAAATTTTAAGCTGTATAAAACACATTAAGTAAAATGTTCACCAGCTCTCGGTCTACAATGTTCATCGATTTGTTGAAGATTTACTTTGATTATATTTTAAGAATACTAAAAAAAAAACTCTGAGGCTAGTAAAGAAAATTGTAACGTACCTTATCATGAATAAGTTGAATTTTCTAAAAGACTGGTCGACACTTTCTACATCTGTCGGAGAAACAATCAATCTGAGTGCATTAAATGTTCGAGAGATTAAGGCGCCAGTTATAGCTATCATTGAAACTCATCATTGAAAATTTTAATGATTGATTTTGAGACATTTAGGAAGTAAAATCATTTATTTGTTTGATGGACACATAAAGCTTGGGACTTAATTAGTATTTCTAGCCAAAACAAATTAAATAGGTGTAACTTTCCACATAAAAGACTTTTCTTATTTCAATAATTGAACTACCTTACCAATGATCATTGAAATTTTAAAAGTCATTTTATGTGAAAAGTTGGCCTTTTTGATTTTTTTTTTACTAAAAATATTAATTAAGTCTTGAGATTTAAGTGTCCATCAAAATAATAAACGATTGTGCTTTTTAAATGTCTCAAAATCAATCATTAAAATTTTCAATGACGAATTTAAATGATAGCTATAACTGGCGCCTAAGAAGACTCTATATCATTTTATCTAAATTGGATACAAAACATCACGAAGACTGCATAAATCAGCCTAAATCATCGCACTACAGGGATTACTACAGCAAGCTTAAGGTCGATCTTGGAGCAGCAAACTATTTCCACGACAAAAACTACAGAATTAATTTCTACAACTTTCCGTAGAGGAGAAATATTACAACTAAATTTTATACTTCACAGACCAGACCTTCTTCTTCTATCAATTGTACAATACAAGAGAAAGAAAAGACATTTTTGTGTCCTTGGCCGATCGTGCGGGAATATAAGCGACTTGTTTTAGGCACAAACTATCTTGAAAAAAAGGAGTTTTACATATCAGGAATGGGTCAAATGGCTGGGATAAACTATACAGCCTCCGGTTATAGAAACAAATAATATCAGAACTTTTAAAGTTAAAGTCATCATAAATTTAAATAACTTTTTTTTTGGCATTAAACAATATTAAAGTACTGCTTATCGTTTCAAACATACGTATGTAAATTGGTTTAGTTAATTTTTTGTTTTAAATAATTTGTTTGCTTCCTTTAATTTTATTTATAGTACAGGGAAAATAGGATAAATAAAACAAAAAAAATAGTACTATCATGAAACTTAGTGAAAACGTTCAATGCACAATGAGAATGTAGAATGAAAAGAGTCCATAAACAAATTTCATATGGAAGGGTGTTTTTAAAGAGGTAGAGGGGGGAAGTTGTGGTGTATCAAACTGAAAAATTAACTTTGTTACAACCTAAGCATGTGACACATGTTTCTTAAGTAGTTTTTAATGCTGAATCAAATGATACCAAAACCAAGCCAATACGACCTCCGACAAAAAAGTTGTTGTCATTTTTATGTTAGGATAACTCTATTTTTAGTACAAAAGTTAAATATTACTGAAAACCAATTGAAAATAATGGTACATTGATGAAAATTGGCATCAACGGTTCGTTTGTTGTAAAAAACAATAATCAGAACAATCCAAAAAAATATCAGTGGTGAAAATGTATATTTTTGGAGAGTGGAGTTATAGTGGGATTATTACCATAAAACCCATAAAATAAATGGTACCACCATGAAACTTGGTAGAAATGTGTTCTGAACTATCAAAATGAAGAATCAAAAGAGTATAAAATTATCTATACTAAATGGACTTCACTCAAACCCACGAAATAACTGTTTCACCCTTCATATGTTTGTAAATTTCTTTTATTGTTCATCTTCGTAGTAAATTAACCATTTCTACCCCGTTTCTTGGGCTACCATCCATCCTTTTCAAGGAATTTTGAAAAATAACACCATTCTTTCCAATTGCTTTAAAAGGACACCCTGCTATACGAAATATTTTTATAGATTCTTGATTCTTTATTCTGTTAGTTCATAAAGCATTTTTACCAAGTTTCATGGTAGTACCATTTTTTTTATTAGTTTTATGGTAATAATCCCACTATAGCCCCATCCGCCCAAAAAAACACCTTTTCACCACAGATATTTTTTAGTTTCTTCTGATTATTGTTTTTTATGACCAATTGATGTAGAGTTTCAACAATGGACCATTATTTCTGTCGTAGAAATGAGGAACACTTAGTTTTCGTGACGAATTCATTTTATTCTTTTTTATAACTACTTTTACTAGATGTCAAAATAAGAGAGAGACAGAGCTAGCCTCTTACACCTCTTCCCCACACAATATTTCTTTAGTCGATTTATTTCATAAATGTTATAGATTTTTTTTTGGTCAATAATAGATAGAAATATGAGTAAGCTTAAAATAAAAATAATTAAACATACAAATAACTATTATTTAACGATAGTTTAAATTATAAAATCTTTAAATCGTTCTGGTGGACGAATAGTCCTTTTTGAACGACGTATTTGAGTTTCATTTGAAGTGCTTGCAATAATACCTGGTGCTTCCGGGACGATCGATTGCTGATGGTACTGCGTGCTTGGTGATGGTGCGATTATTGGCGATGATGCTGGCGTGCTTGCTGGTGAGTTGGCTAAAGAATCTTGTAGGTCTCGTGAGGCTTCGTTTGCTGTTGGCTCGATCCGCTCTAGTGAATAGGAATAATTATCCTGCAGCTGTGGTACATTACTCTCTGTTGTTGAGGATGTTTCTTCTAATTCTTGTATATCCTTACTGATAGTAGAGGCTCGTATTTGATCTCCAATTTTCCGGATTTGATCAGCATGTCGTTTCCAGATTCTATTATCATCTTATTCAATTTCGTAGTGTAGTTCACCTTGTTTATCTTTGATTCTTCCAAATTTCTATTTCTCATTCGATAAATAATCTCTTACGGCCACTCTTTCTCCTATTGGGAATTCTTTTTGTAGTATTGGACGTTCAGGTATAACCATTGAGTCTTTGGGAATAAATAAATCTAAGCGTGATTAAATTTGACGCCCAAACATCAGCATAGCAGGCGATTTTCCCGTTGTTGGATGAATAGCTCGGCGGTATGCAAACAGGAATTTTAGAAATCGCATTTTTTAAATCATTTGCTTGGCACTTAGCAGTTTTCAGCTTGTTTTTAATTGTTTGCACGAATCGTTCTGCTAAACCGTTGGTAGCCGGATGGTATGGTGCACCTTGCTTGTGTGTTGTTCCATTACTTTTCAATAATATTTGGAAATCTATAGAATTAAATTGTGATCCATGGTCACTCACAAATACTTTTGGGATACCAAACGTAGCAAAAATACTTCGACAAGTTTGAATTGTTGTTTCTGTGGTAATATTAGGTATAACATGTACTTCAGGCCACTTGCTGTGAGCATCGACTAAAACGAATAAGTATTTTCCTAAGAAAGGTACTGCAAAATCAGCATGCACACGTTCAAAGGGTTTCGAAGGTGTGCTCCAACAATGAACTGGTAATATTTTAGCTGGTTGTGCCCTTGTGGCCTGGCAATCTGCACAATTTTGAACTAACTTCTCTATATCGTTATCCATTCCATTCCACCAGCAGTACCCACGTGCCAGGGACGTCATTTTCGTTTCGCCAAAGTGAGCTGAGTGAAGTTCGTCAAGTACCCGTTTGCGTAAGCTTTTTGGTATGTAAGCACGGATTCCTCGTAATATGCACCCTTGTTGCAAAGTTAATTCTGTTTGCAGGATTCCCCAACGATGTATGCTATCACATTCGCGACCGTGTTTTAAACTCTCAAGAAGAATGCGCACTTCATCTTCCTTTTTCGTTTCCTCTCTTAATTCTGATACGTGAATTGGTAGATTTTCCAAGCACTCATTTTCAATTATATCGATTTCTTCAATGTTATGGTTTATTTCTTGGGTAGGTAGCCTTGACACAGCATCAGCATTAGCATTGTCTTTAGATCTTTTTAAACGAATTTCGAAATCAAATGATTCTAAGAATATTGCGTAATGTTGCATTCTAGTGGCCGAAAGCGTTGGTAAACCCTTTTGTGGAGAAAATATTTGTGATATTGGTTTATTGTCAGTTACCAATATAAATTTCCTTCCATACAAATATTGATAAATTTTGCGGATACCATAAATTATAGCATAAGCTTCTTTGTCTATTTGGCTATATCGTTGTTGAACCGGAGATAATGTTTGTGACGCAAATTGAATGGATTTTTCTAACCCATCAGGGTATAAATGACTTAATACCGCCCCCACGCCATAAGGGCTTGCATCGACTGCCAATACTACAGGCAGCCCCGAGTCGTAATGTGTTAAAACCGTATCAGATAGTATTTGCCTTTTAGCCTCAACAAATGATTTTTCGCAACTTAAGTCCCAAACGAAAGGTACATTATTTTGCAAAAGTCTATTGATCGGAAAAAGGATCGTACTTAAGTTTTCTATAAAGCGACCATAGTAGTTAATGAGTCCCACAAATGCACGAACTTCATCCTTATTGGTTGGTCGCCTCATGTTTTGTACAGCTTCTACCTTTGCATTGCCTTTTCTAATGCCATTTTTATCGATTGTGTACCCACAGTATTCAATTCGATCTTGCATGAATTCTGATTTGTCCCAATTTACTCTCATGTTAAAATTATTTAGACGTTTTAAGACCTCGTTAATTCGTTCTAAATGCAGTTCATCGGTATCTGCGGTAATTCTTATGTCATCTAAGAAAACGGATACCCCTTTAATGCCTTGCAAGACCATCTCTATGAACCGCTGCCACTTTGCCGGCGCACATGCTACCCCATACATCATTCGCGTTGGTTGGAATAACCCCAATGGCGTGTTAAGCGTTAAATAGTGTCGATCTTCTGGGTGGATCTCGAGTTGTAAATATGCCTTGGATAAATCGATTTTAGAAAAATTTTTTCCTCCCGCCATTGTGCTAAACATTTCCTCTACAGTAGGCAACGGATGCTCATCCACTCTTAGTGCTGGGTTAAGAGTGATTTTATAGTCCCCACACATTCTTACCTCATTATTTCTCTTGCGCACAACGACAATTGGGGTTGCCCACTCACTTGTGTCAACCTTTACCAGCAACCCTTCCTCTACCTGTTTTTTAATTTCTTTTTCCACAGCTTCAGTTAGTGGAAATGGTACTTTTCTAGCTTTAAAAAATGTTGGTGAAGCATTTTCTTTTATGTGTAGCCTAGCTTGGTGTCCCACAATTTTTCCAGTTGAAGGTAAAAATAAATTAGTGTACTTACTCATAATCTCTTTGAGCTGTGTATCCTTGAATCTGTCGACTTGAATATTGTTAACCTCCATTGTAGGGTTTTCTAGTTGATCCGAAATGATTTTATCCCAGTTGAGTTTAATAGTACGCAACCATTCACGTCCCAGCAACGGCTTCCTTTCCGAACGAACCAAATACATTTTCACTAGGTGGTTCCTTCTAGGTGTTGCCACAGTAACCATGATGTATCCCAAGCAATCCAATGGAGTTTTGCAGTAGCTGTATAGTAAGGTATCATTTTCATTTATCTCCAGATTTTCAAAGTGCTTCTTTGCATCACCCAAGCTCACGATCGTCACGGGAGCACCTGTATCGATTTCAAAATTTAAGACAGAATTATTAACTTTAAGATTACAAGATAATTTGGAACGATTTAAGTACAAACTATTTTTTATATTGTTTACCCTTCCCTCGTATATTTGAAACAATTCATCTACAAAAATATTATCTACAGCTTTTTCTTCTTCTGAAACTAGGTTAACTTGACGCTTTTCCTTCATACAAACTCTACGAAGGTGTCCTTTCGTCTTACAAAATCCGCAAACCGTCTCTTGATGCGAACACTGGTGCGCTAAGTGTGATGTACTGCCACATCGATAACATTTTCTGGTTTGTGGTTGCATGTTTCCTATCCTCACTGCTTTCGCAGTGGTCTTGTTCTTTGTGTCCTTTCTTTTATCCCCAAATGCATTCACTATGCTTGTATTGTCTCCGATTTCGTTAACATTTTCCCTCGCTATGGTTTGATGTAATTCTAGGCCTCCTTTTTCAGCACTCTCGAATGCATTTGCTATGTTGACTGCCGTTTCTAAAGTTAGATCAGTTTTTTCTAGCAGCCGACTCTGGATCTTTTGACTTTTTAACCCGAACACAAATTGGTTCCGTAGTGCTCTATTTAAATATGTTTGAAAATTGCAATTTGTTGAGAGACGTTTCAGCGCCACTAAGTAGTCCGCACACGTTTCACCTTCCTTTTGCTTCCTTAAATGGAAGCGATCATTTTCCAGAATCTCATTTGGTCTCGGGTCAAAATGCTCTTTCAACATTTTGGTTATTGTGCCATATTGTTCTTCTTCGGGTTGTTTCGGTAGGAGCTTATCACACAGTATATCATAAGTTGGTGCTCCCATGTAGTGCAGCAGAAGTTGTTTCTTTTTCGATGCATCGCAATCGAAAATATCCAGCGCTGTTTCAAAGCGTGTTAACCATCGGGACCATGTGGTGACACCGGCATCAAATCCCTCAAAATTGAACTGTATGGCCCTCGTGGTTTCAGGCATTTTGGCTCAGATTGAGGTTATCCACAAATCAAAAGGCGGATGAATGAATAATTTCGTATTTGATAACTTTTATGCAATTTCGTAATGTTTTCTGCTTTTTTTTTTTTTTTTTTTTTTTTAGTTAACTTATTTATGTAATATTGTACTTTTTTTTAAATTAAAAATCATCCTCGTCGCCAAATTGTCGTAGAAATGAGGAACACTTAGTTTTCGTGACGAATTCATTTTATTCTTTTTTATAACTACTTTTACTAGATGTCAAAATAAGAGAGAGACAGAGCTAGCCTCTTACAATTTCCAATTGGGTTTTGGTAATATTTAACATTTATACTAAAAATACAGTTGTCGTAACATAAAAATGACAATAACTTTTTTCTCGGGGGTCGTAATGAATTGGTTTCGTGTCAATTGATTCAACATCAAAAACAACCTTGGTTGTACCAAGGACAATTTTTCCATTTGATACACCACAACTTCCCCTTCAAAAAAATACCTTTCCATGTGAAATATTCTTATAGACTCTTTCGATTCTTTCCTTTCCTTTCTGCCTTTCTGTGCTTTTTACCTGTACTATTATATTTGTCAATCTGACCGACGGTTATAAAACCAGGTCAAAAATGACTTGTATAATTTAACTTGAGTATGTATATTGCATATTGTCATCAATAAAGTCAATTTTCTATTTTATTCTCTCATAAAGAAATTTGTTAAAGCTAAATAAAAATTTCATGTGTAAACATTTTAGATATGTATACATATGTATGTACATACCATACACAAATTTTTTTAAATCCCTCTCAAAAAGGGAGTGCAACAACTGCTTATCTCCTAAATCTTATGAAATAACTGCAAAACCAAAGATTGATATTTAATAGAAATAATAGTAACAATTTGAACTAAAATCAATCGTTAATCGTTTTTCATTTCCGTTCTTTGCTTTTTTATATTACAGATCAATAAAATAAAAACAGGCGACAAAATTCATCTTCACAAAGCCGATAAGACAAAATACATTTAGAAAAGAAGGCAAAAAGCCTCTTTTGTTTTATCTTTATTATTTTATTTTCCCTTTCAACACAATCTTGCGAAAGGCGCACAATTTAATTTTCAATAACGTTAATGGACCCGTTTGTTATGAAGCGAGCAAGATAAACATCTGAAGAATAGGCCAGAATGAAGGAGATGGTCGGTGGATGTTGTGTTTGTTCAGACGAGCGGGGATGGCCAGAGAACCCACTTGTATACTGTGATGGCCAAAATTGTACAGTAGCCGTACACCAAGCTTGCTATGGAATTGTGACAGTACCAACCGGACCTTGGTACTGCCGAAAATGTGAGAGTCAAGAACGTCCGGCACGGGTGCGCTGTGAATTGTGTCCGTCGCGTGATGGAGCTCTCAAACGCACAGATAACCAGGGCTGGGCACATGTTGTATGTGCTTTATATATACCAGAGGTACGATTTGGAAATGTCACAACAATGGAACCGATTATCTTACAATTGATTCCATCAGAGAGATATGCAAAGAGTAAGTTTTAATTTAGCTGACTTAACGCATGTCTTTTTAATGAGTACATTTTATGTTCATACCTTTTCAGCCTGTTATATCTGTCAAGAGATCGGAAAACCAAACAGAGCCAATGTTGGTGCATGCATGCAATGTAATAAGTTCAATTGTAAGCAGCAATTTCATGTAACGTGTGCTCAAAGCTTAGGTCTCTTGTGTGAAGAAGCTGGAAATTATTTGGACAACGTTAAGTATTGCGGATATTGTCAGCATCATTATAGTAAATTGGTAAGATGTGGAGATAAAACTAAATCACTTTTCAAAAAGAAGTTTTGGAACGTTTTTAAAGAAAGAATCATATTATTCACTCGGCTTAGAAGTAGTTTGTTTACTTTCTATACATTTTTACATGAAAATGTAAGATAGCTTTTTCTTATTACCAGGGACATAAATTATTCCGCCAAAAACTTTACTTTGAAATTTCTGGAAGGGTTCAGCAATTTTTGTTTCCTTTCTACAGCCCAATAGTCGGATGTCATTATGTCCAAACGGGTTATTAGACCAGTGAAATTTGTCAAAAAAGGGCATGAAATCACATTTTTGTTATGGAATCTATTTGGGTACACCTCCTGATTATAAAAACGAGAAAATAACTATTAAACATTTCAGATTCTTATTTCATCTTTAAGTTATAGTCAAATTGTCAAAAATCACCATTGAGTCATGTGTTGGGGTGGTATGACTTTCTTGTGATACCTCGCTTGCTTTTTTTGTTTTGGATAATGTTGGTAGAATAATTTGTAGTAATTTGAATTAACTATTAAATTAGCTTTCGGCTAATGTTTTTGGCCACATGATGTATGTTCAATCCAATGCCAAAGTACACATTTTTTCAGAACCCAAAAATAATTTACCCCCTGCGGATAAGGCGAAAGACTATACCCGAGGTAGGCATGTCTGTCGTAAGAGGCGACTATTTTCCCGTCATTTTAAGATCTTAATCTTAATCTTAAGATCTGACCAGTAAAACTCAAGTTATAAGAATTTAAGTGGAACCATATCACTTTTTCCCAAAACATTTTATTTCAAGAAATTCAACTACAAATTCAAATGAATCTTCTTTTCTTTTTTTTTCTCTTCTCTCATACGAGTATTCATTATCGTTTTGAACAAATTCACTCTAAATAACATGAAGATGAACGTCTTATTTTGTCCAATGATTAGTGTGTGTTGAATAAAGAACGATAAAAAACAATTTCCTGGAGAGAAAAAGGGATGCAAAACAAATAAAATAAGACGTGAAGCATCGTCTTATTATTTTTTGATGAACGTTTGGATAGAGAAAGAATTTTTGTGAATAACCATGCGTTTGTGTATTGACGATGGAAATGAATAGAGAAATACATGTTTGTATTAGAGCCCTCGATTTCAGGCGGGTGATTAATTACAGGGGTGCCCGTGACACGGGTACACGTGTTTTAAGAAATTGATACCCGTGTACTTTTTAAATACACGTGTAAATAAAAAAACACGTGTATTTAAAAAACCTTTGAATATAATATAATGGGAACGTTTTTCAGAGAAGGCAACACCGACGACGGCGGATGTTTCCTCAACCAATTTTAAAGATAAAATAAAAATAGTGTGTTATTTGAATGGGCTAGTTAAGGTTCCTATGATAAAACAATTTGCTTGTGACTTTTCAAACAATAACTGTACCTATTTTCAACGTGCTTTGCATTTGAAAAAAATTGCTGAAACGACTTCAATAATAATTACACCTGTATACGTTATATACGGGTAATAGTAAATACACGTGTAAATATAAGGACACGGGTTCATGCACGGATAATTAATTACACGGGTAGCATGCGTATTTAACTACACGTGCATTAGGGGGCTCTAGTTTGTATATTGCATTGGTTTTAGGTACTTGTTTGCGACGATTGTTTGTGAATTCATATCACATAGCAGAAGCAAGGTCATTTGGTATAATATGTGTGTAATTTGTATGTTTGTATTTATGAAAAAATACCACGGGCTGTTCTTGTCTTATTTAAAGTGAAGTGGCTGTGCTCAAAATATCCGCGTTGCTCCAGTTATAAGCTCATAGTTTCAGTTCTAATGGTCGGATCTTCAGGATTATGGTCCTTAAATCACGGGAAAATAATAGGCTGCATTAATGGGTAAAATTTGAATTAACAAAGTTATTTTACTATTTTTTGTCAAAAGTTTTTATCCTAAAAAAAATGATTTTTTAATTTGTATCTAGCCTTTATAAATTCTAATATGAACATATATTTTCATATATCAAATATATTTTGAAAAAGCTCAAATAACGATCTTAAAAATACAGCTGAAAAGGAAAGCGACTGAGAATTTCTGTTTTTATAACTTAATGTATGCCACTGGTATACATAAGTATGCAATGAGCAAAACAATAAGATATAGTACCCTAGGTGGCAGTCCAGGTTCACTGGAAAATCCACCCTCTTCGGAGGATGGCTCTATGGACTCTGGGGGGAGCCAATTGTTGCAGTTTATAAATCCCTTCCTAAAAAGTGCAAGGATTTTCTCGATCACCATCATCTAAATCGAGTGCAAAACTATCTAAAGAGCAAAAGAGTCCACCCGTCACGCCTGCGCGTGCCAAAATAGACTCAGATTAAACAAAAATTCTTGAAAAAGATAATAACAAACTTCGACAAAGACTTGATCAAGTAATGGAACTTTATCAAGAGCCAAAGAAAGAAGTCGATCTTCTTCGAAAAGAAAATGACATATCGAAAAGCAAAAATACTCCAATAAACTCAAAGTCTAGCTTGCCATAAGTCAATAATTGTAGATATGAAACGGACGAGAAGAGCTAGCACGTGAAACGGAGAAGTCTTCAAGGAAAAGATTAAGTAAAAAACTTAAAGCTGGCTCTTCACCTGAAGCAGCCTCGTCTTTTGAAATAATAGTTTCGCCAAAACATGCAACAATAAACGAAAAACCTGTTAAAGAACGGCCGCCGCCACCGATGAATGCTATCGGTATTGCGGATTATTCGTCTTCTGTCACGAAAACTAAACGAAGAAAAAGTAGAATGGTATACCTATGAAAATAAGTCGGAAAGACCTCTACGTGTTGTGGCAAGAGGTCTACACGCATCATGTTCAAAAGATGATTTCATTAGAGATCTAAAAGTGCGCAACCTCAAAATCTTAGATGCTGTTTAGTTTCTAAACACAATTTTTTTATTCTTTTAATTTTGCATTTGCATTCATTTTTTTTGTTTCATGTTTATTTTTATTTTATACAAATTAATGACCTACAGTGCCTTCGGCACTATCAGCAGATGTAATTAAATACTTTTATTTTTCAATTCAATTTAAATAGTTATAACTCAACGACCTGCAGTGCCTTCTGCACTATCAGCGAAATAATATTATTAAATATTCAACTCGAGCTACCTGCAGTGTCTCATGCACTGTCAGCATAAGGTTCATTAACCGATGTTATTAAAATCCAAATGTTGTTATACCTTGCCTTTTTTTTGTTGTTCTCATTTCTTTTTGCTTCACATTTTACTAGTATGTAAGTTTTAAGTTATATATAAACAGCAATTAAGAAAATAAAATTCATTCTAAAACAATCATTCAGCCGTTTCGTTTCCTTAATAATAATCGTCCAAACATCAGAGTGATACACTTTGAATGTTAAGCAATTGATTTCTGGTTAAACTAATTGTTATCATAGTGTTACACTGTGAAAACATAGCTGGTCATAGTGTATGCACTGTGATCTGGCCAACTCAATTTCGATAGAAGAAATTGAATTTACAGATGCTATAAACATTGTCAAAAAAGAGAAACAGAAAAAAGGGGGTGAAGCGACAGTGGTACAGCGTAGTCTACCACTATTTATACTTTCATTCCATAAGACTGAAAAACTAGATGAAATTTATAAAATTAAAACAATTCTAAACATCGTAGTTAGGATCGAACCTCTAAGAAAGAGCACAATGTTAATCCCCCAGTGTAAACGGTGCCAAGAATTCAATCACACCCAAATTTATTGCAAAAAAGAGCCAAGGTGTGTAAAATGCGCAGGAAAACATCTACCCGTTGACTGATACGGAAAAAGTTAAAGTACACCGACGTGCATTAATTGTAATGGAAATCACCCAGCAAACTATAGGGGCTGTGAAGAAGCTTAAGAATTACAAAAGCGACTAGCAAAATCTGCCCAAACACAAAGAAAACCACCAAGGCAATTAGAAACCGTAATTCCCAAGACTTCCTAAAATCTACGAAATTTCCAAAACCTATTTTCCGTAAGGAAAAGAAAATATTGTCAGTACATTCGGAGAGATTGTCAAAGCAAGGAAATGCAGAAACATATGCCCAAATAACGGACAAAAATATACCCGTAAATAACGATACTGAAACAGACTCGGTTTCGAAAGTCTTTTCAATAATTTTGTTAAAACTTGAAGAACAATGTGAAACAAATAAACTTATCTTTGATAGGTTAAGTCTTTGTATAGAAAAAATGGCGGCTGTCGATAGTAACGCCATCTTTATTGCATTTGTTTCGCATTTGGCCGGAGACATTTTACTTTGGTGGAGGCATGAGAAAGTGAGTAAAAGGTAAAACTCCACAAAAGGATAAGAACGGGAAAGACGTATTCTGAATTTATGAGAGTTGGACAGAAAGAGGTACAAGACATTTTTGGTAAGGAATATTGATATAATGAAGAAAAAGATAAAGCACAGAAACAAGAAAATTACCAATTTTGCTTTGGAATTCTTATTAGTTTTGCTTACATTTTTTTAGAATGAAGGAAAAGCTAAGGGATACAAAACAAAACAACAAAAGTTGTTGGTTTGTAGAATTTTTAATGTGTAAAGTGGAAAGGGGTAGGTAGGTGTATGGGAATATTTATGTTGGTTTTTATTTTTTAGATAGGTATATAATAATTGTCAGCTGAGAATTACAAGGTCGTATGTGATAAATATATGAATTTGAGATATGTTAGTATTTCGAAAACAAAAAATAGAGTTATTTTTAGTGTATTTAGAGAAAGGTTTGTTCAGTTTTTTTGACCAAAATATGCTCAAACAGCAAATTCTAACTTAAAATGAAAAAAAAAAAATTAAAAACGATTTTTTGTCATGTACCTATCCTGTCTTAGAATATCAATACAATATATTTAGGTCACCCAACATTAAGAATATATATTAAAGTTAACGAAAAAACTAGAGATACAAATTTCTACTTGTTGTTTTAAAATAGGGAAGTGATCAAAGAAACACATACGATACTTTTGTAAATGTGCATTTTTTGTGCTATCAGTTCTCTATAAATTGTGATGCACATCGCGATGTGCAGTGAGATTTTTAAAAGTATGATCAATACTCTACTTATTAATTTTGGGTCAGTTTTCTTGATAGGTGTACTGTAGAAAAAAATATACGCGTTGAAATTACTGAATATTTCTTGTCTTCTCCGCTACCGAAAAATGTTGGTATAAAAGATGAACTACACCTATAATGTATATTTTGTAATGTATAGCATACAAAGCTAGTCTTGAAAAAGAGTTATTGTGGAATTTTTATAGATTTGAATATCATGTCTAACTGACTAAAACACGAAAACGGAGAAGACAAAACTGCACTTTTTGTCCCAAATTTCAACGACTTTTAAAAGGTTTGAATTTCTCTGGCTGTAAAAACCCAATGTATATTGTATGAAAAATTTGAAGTGCTCGCTAACACGTGTTAACGTTAACCATATTTTTCAATAGCCTTAATCAATTTTATTATCTTTGACAATAATTTAAAAATACAGGGTGGCGCACCAATTGTGCTACAATAAGAAATTCAAATAACTTTTTTTTTAATCGATGTATTTCATTTATTTTTTTTTATTGGTTAGAAAATTAAATTTTATTTTAAATAGTTAGTTGTTTTTAAAGATTATAGACCGCAAATGACCTCCACGCTCTCCCACGCATATGCGGCACCTGATCAAAAAATTATTCATTGCGGCCTGAAGAGTTGAAGTTGGGATCGCCTCAATTATTGTCGTTATGGACTGCTTTAATTCAGTTAAATTCCTGGGCTTCGTTTTATACACCTCTTGCTTGACATAACCCCATAAAAAGAAGTCTGGTGCAATCAGGTCAGGTGACCTTGGGGGCCAGCGAAGAGTGGAGTTCCTAGAAATTAATTTGTTTGCGAATTTTTTGTTTAGCTCCGCCATAACTGGTCTGGCTATATGTGCAGTTGCTCCATCTTGCTGAAACCAAACGCTGTTGAATGGTATACGTCTTCGGCGCAGTTCTGGGTAAAAAAACTCCTTCAACATCTTTAAATAACGGTCCCCATTGACAGTAACTGTTACACCGTTTTATTCAAAGAAGTACGGCCCGACAATACACCTTGATGAAACTGCGCACCACACAGTGACTCGTTCTGGGTGCAGTTCCGCCTCATGGAGCATTTCTGGATTAGACTCATTCCATATACGGCAATTTTGCTTGTTTACATTGCCGTTAAGATCAAAATGGGCCTCATCAGACATGAACAAACAATTGATCAATGTGTTGTCTTCTTCGGCCATTGATATCATTTTTTGGCAAAATTCCAGGCGAACAGGCAAATCCTGAGGGTTTAACTTGCTAGTAATTTGGACTTTGTACGGAAACAAGTTTAAATCGTCATGAAGTATCCGTTGTAATGACCGTCTACTAACTCCAATTTGCCCCGATAAGTTTCGGTCGAAACGCTCGGATTGGCCTGTATTGCAGATGCTACTGCTGCGATTGTATCCTGAACCCGAACATTGGCATCTCGATGGTACGGCCTTCGTGCGATGCTTCCAGATTCGGCAAACATGTTTACAAACCTCATAATGGTCCATCTACTCGGGGGATTACCGCCAAACTCCCGCCTAAATTCCCTTTGGACGGAAATGACGGACTGCAAAGCATGGTACCGTTGCACTATCCAAATTCTTTTCTCCGTATCCCAAGCGTTCATTTTTATAAATCTAAATAGTAACCTACAAAATAAAAAAAAAAATAAGCCGATTACTCACACAGAAAAAAAAGTTATTACGTTTTATTTTTGTAGCACGATTCGTGCGCCACCCTGTACTAATTACAAAGTAAAAGTAAAAATAATCTTTAATTGTACGTGTATTCTCCGTTACCATTAGCTGTCTTCTCCATTACCATCTTTCATATTTTTTTCTGATCGTGAAATGAAACTTGGCACTAAACCAAGGATGGCTTTGTGTTAGTCTGCAAAAAATATCAAATTCATATCTTGATGGCCCGCGCAGAATTTAAACTTTACGTTCAAAGCTTGCAAATCTCTATATCG
The DNA here is from genome assembly GCA_946251815.1 of Dasysyrphus albostriatus. Lineage (NCBI taxonomy): Eukaryota > Metazoa > Arthropoda > Insecta > Diptera > Syrphidae > Dasysyrphus > Dasysyrphus albostriatus. Next base: position 227,280,870 of record OX276335.1, read on the forward strand.
TACGTATCTTCTCCGTTACCGTCTATTTGTTTGTATAAACTTGCTGAATTCAATTATTTGGGTGAAATTTATGCGTCGTGAACTTTGGGATGAATTCTTAGAAACCATTAAGTTTTATGAAAAAATATTACTTTCTTAATAAGAAAAGCCTCACTAAAAGTGTACGATTGTCCTCTCTGTTACTTTGGATTGCCGAAAATATAAATATTTTTATACATGTTTTTTCAACTTTGTTTGGGTATTTTTATTAAAAAATTGTAGACTTCTGTACTAATATGGTATAAAAGACATTTGAAAGTAAAAAGTCATTGATTTTATTAAAAAAAGATCTTTTGATTTTTTTTAGATTTTTAATGACTCTATTTACCATAATCTCTTAGTTCTTAGTTCTAACAATTTATAAATAAGCATGCCTTACGCCGTCTGACAACTTTAAGTTTAAATAAGTAAATTATAGGTACAGTTAATAAATTAATTATAAATATATTCTCATTTCTGTTTTCATATATATTACATTTTTCTTATCCTTAAAATAGTTCATCGATAATATTCTGCCTATATCTCAACCCCCATTTTACGTAATTTTCAATTCAATTTTCACTGTTTAAAACATTTTTCGTTTCAACATTGTTTAGGATACTCTTATTAAAAACTAACCTTCGGATTTCCATCAGGATAGGACATTTTCCCAGAAAATGGTAAACATCTTCCCACATATATCTAAAATATCATGTCTGTGTGGAATGAAATTCAGTGCGATCACCTCTGCTCTTGTTTTGATGATGTTGGATATTTCCTCAGTTGAGTACATACAATTAAAGTAGTTTCTCTCTTTGAGCTGGGTATAGATTATACGCTGCATAGATAACCTGGCCTTTTCCTCAGAATCAAGTCTTTTCCTCAAGTTAACTTCCTTAATGAGCTCGTATACTTCGAATTTCCAACAATCAACGTCATTAGTCTGTAGGTTAAAGGAGTACTCTACCAAGCGCTTCCATTGTGCATACCATGAAATTTCTTTCTTTATTACCAGCATGCTTATCCGTTTCGGTAATCTTCGGTCATCCATGTGAAGAGTTTTTAAGGCATAGTCAACTTCCATTTTAAGTGTTGGTATGTAAAAAGGAGATAGTCCTGTCTCAAGGAGAAGTATGTGGTTTGGAATGGACTATGGTAACTTAAAAATTCTTTCTAGAAAGTATCGTAATAATTGCCCTACTTCTTCATATTCAATATGGCCCCAACTATGAGCATCATAACACATTATTGCTTTCGATGTTGCCTCAAAAACTCGGTACTTGGAAGCTGAATCCACAATCGTTACTGGCCATAACACTTCTCCACGTTGCATTTATTGCATTTTTTGATTTTGCAAGCTTCACTGTCATATGTTTTTTTTTAAGTTGAGATTTCTGGTTATAAGCATGTCCAAATAGTTGCACTCATTTACTACCTCTACGTCCTGGTTATCAAATTTCCATTTCTCGTTTCGGCAGTTTCTACCTCCTGCATTGCGGAAGATCATTATTTTTGATTGTTTCAGGTTCACTAGAGGTCTCCAAAGTGTCTTAAAATCAATCACTAAGTTTTTTTAAAAGTTAAATTGTTTGAATTTACCTGCGAAATTGATTTTCTTTTTGGTTTTAATAACCTTTTCTTTTTTTTTGTGTGATTGAATCAATCAAGTTTGCACAAAACTATTTTATATTTATATATACAGATACATTTATATATAATCAAATTACATAATGTCTGCAAAAAAAAACTTGAAAGAAGCAGAGCAGAAACAAGTTGCTGGAATGCAATCGAGTGAAACACCTACACTAGGAACTCCTTACAGCTCCCAAAAATCCGCTGCCCCTAAGCTTCGTCGACAGCTACAGCTTTCTGTTCATGAAACTAATTTAATAAAGAAGATGCAAAAACAATTTAAAACCCAAAGAGAAACACTCACCGAGCTTTCAAATAAAATGTCCAATATCGAGACATCAATCATAAACAAAATTAACGATGAAATAACTGGGATCCAAAATGAAATCAAACATTTCAACACACAACTTGCATCAATCGAGGACGAACACCTTAAAATTAAAAATGAAAATCAATCCATAGAAGTTGAAGTCAAAGAACTAAATCAAACTTTATAATGTTCCAACGGACCATCTGAATTTGCGTTCACTTTTTAACCACTTGTGTTTATCACTAAGTCTAGTAGCACCCACACTCAAAGATTTATTTCGTATAAATCCAAAAGGAAGATCGAACACCTAATATAATAAAGTTTTTTTCTCCGCACGAAAGGAACTTGCTTTTAAGAAAAATAGCCGAATACTGAAAATACAACAAACGACAATTAAATCTTCGCGACGTAGGAGTGGATTCTGATGTGCCAATTTATATACGTGAATGCTTATCTAAAAAAAATCAACAAATTCTGCATGCTGCATTAGAATTGAAGAAAAAAAAAATCATCACAACTGTGTTTATTTTTCGAGGTTTTGTTCACATTAAACGTCAAACACACGAAGAAGCCACCAAAGTAAACAACATTGAAAGCTTATTAGCCGAGAATACCGAAAATATTGCATGATACCAGCGTTGCCAGCAGTTCCCGAAACTTCATAGCAATGATGTCGATAATGTAGTCAACTTATTTAAATTTGTAAGGACTCTTTATGCTTTTCCTGATAATTTATTTAATTCATTTTCAATATTTTATTATAACTTCTTATATATTTATTTCATGAAAGATTTTATTCAATTTTTTCTAATTATTCAAATTTCTCTAATAATTTATTTAATTTTCAACATTAATGTTATCACTCATTATTACATTACATACAAGATTTTAATCAGAATTTTCTTTACTCAATTTTCTTCTTTATTTAGTATTCACATATTTACTATAAATATTTGTATATTTTTGCATATGTAAATTATTATTTCACTTTATCTTCAATTATGCTTTTTATATTCTTATTACCAAATTTTTTAACAAGCAGCAAATTTGTAGCAAAAGTTTTCAATGATGATAGACTTATAATTATCTTAAAAATGACGACTCCCCTTCTTTTTTCCCGTACGGTTACCCCGATATTAAATTATTATGATGTCGGGTGAACGATATGCGATAAGCGAGCAAACTGTTTAACATAACTAAAGCTATGCTTAAAGTCCTAGTTTCTCGAGATCAAGGTTTCAAATTATGCCATATTAGTGCCCAAAGTCTGTATAAAACGATTGATGAGTTTCGGGATTTGTTTGAAGGTTCAGAGGTTAATGTTGTTTGTGTTTCCGAAACATGGTTCAAAATCATAAATGATACCTTTTATGCAATTAGAAAATATAAGATGTTGAGAGTTGACCGTATTGGTGGTGGAGTAGCGTTGTATGTAAAAGAGTCTTTGAAGGCTAAGTTAATATTTTCTTCTCCAGCCAACTGTGCGTTCGAGTGTCTTTGTGTTGAAATTTCAAGCGCAAATAACAATGATGGCATACTTATGGTAGGAGTTGTCTACAGACCATATTATTTCACCGATTTATGACCAATGTACTCATTTTTAGAAGAAAATTCAATATATTTTCCAAATATTATACTCTGTGGTTTTTTTAATAGTAATCTTTTGGTTGATAATTCCTTGATAAATAACTTGAGGACTTTTAATCTGCAACCGGTTATTTATGTGTGCGAAAATTTGTGAAATTGGAGAAGAAATGTACTTAAATACGAGTATGTTTGCATTGGATTTAAGGCGAAAATCGAAAAAAATAACGATAGTACCTATAAACCTTTCTTTTTTTGTATGTATTTATGACCTTTATAACTTGGTGTACTTTGTTGTAAGTTTATGGACTGCAGGTCAGTTTTTTCTCAAATCAAATTAAACACAAATTGTTTCAAACGACGTTTCGTTCATGATTATGAGCATCATCAGGTTTTTATTTCTATGAACACATTAGAAGAAAATTAATTATGAATATAAAAAATATTAATCAGAAGTAATGATGGTACAAATTGAAATTATTATAGTAAAAATGTTATACTACCTGACTTACATTGTGTTTTTTATGCGATGAACATTTAAATGTACATATATAATAATTAACATCACTATACATTTATATTGCACTAATTTAAACATTCATATTACTTTAACATATATATTGCACTTAAATTTCAACTTAAAACTTGAAAACAAAAATGTATTTTACTTGCACACAATACTATACTTTATGTTTTGAACGAGCATGATAGGAAGAAGAAAGCAAGAAACATTAGAATCCATGTTTGACTCCACATCCATGGGGTAAGCGGGTGTTAGGGGGATCTGGATCTTCTTTTCTTCTTTGTCCTTCCAATCAGGTACCTGTAGTGGGGACTCACATTGTCAAGATAGGTTTTTTTATTCATAGTGTGTTGGTCGTGTTGATAATGTGTAGTGTTTCAATCGTCATCCTTTTGTTGTAGTGGTGTTCTCTCTGTATTACTTTCGTCTCATCAAAATTTGGTGTATGGTCTGTTTGTTTGTCGTGTGATTCTTGTATGATCCTTTATTTTGTCCCATTTGCTCTGTATGAGTTCTAGTGCAAGTTTCACGGGAATGTTGGTGAAAAGGGCCACTACGTCAAAAGATACTAGAATTTCGTCTTTGTCAATATTGATGTTATTGAGTTTGGATTTGAAGTGGAGTGAGTCTTTAACGTTATACTGAGAATTTTCTGTCAGATGTTTCAGAATGGTTATGAGATATCTTGAAATAGGTCTTAAAGGCATTTCTTCTTTATGAATTTTTGAAAGTCCGTAAATTCTTGGTGCCACCGGATTGTATCTCATCATCCTTATATGCGTTTTTATATTAATGGAATATAAATGTATAGTGATGTTAATTATTATATATGTACATTTAAATGTTCATCGCATAAAAAAAAAACAATGTAAGTCAGTTAGTATAACATTTTTACTATGATAAACTTTGTACCATCATTACTTCTGATTAATATTTTGTATATTCATAATTAAACTTTATATTTTCTTCTAATGTATTCATAGAAAAAACACATAACTCACGTTATTTCATGTTTTCAATTTGAAATGTATGGGTTAAGCCTTTTATAATTTCATTTTATTTTCAGCCATATGTTTGTTACTCGAAAGATATTTTGCAATTCCAATTTTAAAAGTAGAAAACAATAGACAGGGGGCGAGAAAAATGAGACCTTGATTTTCTGGCTTTTTCTGATCTAATTTAAATGCTGATACCTACGTACATACATATATTTCAAATGATGCAAAACCTCGATTTTTTTATTCTCAGGTGAAGATATGTATACCTATACCTAGGCACTCAAATCGAAATAAATAATAATACATTTCTATCAATAATGATATAATAATAATAATCAATAACATAATAATAATAATCAATAGTAATATAAAACTTTCATTCAAATAGGTATGTAGGTATGTAGGTCACAAGAGATATACCTATAACTACCGACCCTCGCTAAACAGATCTTGCAAACAAAATTCCAACTTTTTTTTTTCTTTTATTGAACATAATATACGAGGGTGGGTCAATAAGTCCGTGACTTTTTGAATTTCTGACCTCTTTACTGAAACAGCAACACTGCTCCTGTCAACAGGCATCTGTCAGTTGACTCCTGTCAAAATTTAAACTTGCTGCGTCAGTTAGTTTGTGTTTGACAGCTATTTTTATCAGACTACTCACTAATTTGAGGAGAAAATGGAAAAAAGTGAATTTCGTGTGCTTATTAAGCATTATTTCTTGCGAAAAAAAACCATTACCGAGACCAAGGCTAGGCTTGATAAATACTATGGGGACTCTGCACCATCGATTTCAATGGTAAAAAAGTGGTTTACTGAATTTCGTTGTGGCCGTACAAGCACTGAAGATGCCGAACGTCCTGGACGCCCAGTTGAGGTCTCTACACCCGAAACAATCGAAAAAATTCACGATATGGTGTTGGTCGACCAAAGATTGACAGTGCGAGATATTGTGGAAGCCGTAGGGATCTCGCATGGCTCAGTGGTTTCAATTTTGAATTATCACTTGGGCATGAGAAAGCTTTCCGCAAGATGGGTGCCGCGTTTGCTCACAGTCGACCACAAACGCAATCGTGTAACAACTTCACAGGAAGGTTTGGCGTTGCTTAATCGCAATATGGAGGAGTTTTTGCGCCGTTTTGTAACCGTGGACGAAACATGGATCCATCACAACACACCAGAGACCAAACAACAGTCAAAACAGTGGGTTTCTAAGGGTGAATTGGGTCCAAAGAAGGCCAAGGTGGGTTTGTCAGCCAATAAAGTTATGGCGACTGTTTTTTGGGATGCACGCGGGATAATCCACATTGACTACCTTCAAAAGGGAAGAACAATCAATGGGGAATATTATGCCAACTTATTGGACCGATTCAATGACGATTTGAAAAAAAACCGACCTCATTTGGCCAAGAAAAAAGTTCTTTTCCACCAAGACAATGCAAGGGTGCACACATGTGCAGTTGCCATGGCAAAAATCCATTAATTGGGCTATTAATTGCTCCCTCATCCACCCTATTTTCCAGATTTGGCTCCGAGCGACTACTTCATGTTCCCAAACCTGAAGAAATGGCTTGGTGGAAAAAGATTTGACTCCAATGATGAAGTCATCTCGCAAACAAAGGCCTATTTTGAGGACCTCGACAAATAATTTTTTTTGGAAGGGATAAACAAATTGGAGAAGCGTTGGACAAAGTGTATAGAGCTCAAGGGAGACTACGTTGAAAAATAAAATTATTTTTTTATCAAAAAATCTGTGTTTTATTCCAATAGTCACGGACTTATTGACCCGCCCTCGTATGTATACAATCTAGCTTATAACTAATATGAGTACTATGATCTATGATAAATTTACATTTGTTGGCACATAGGGGGCCTGTCGTTATACAATGTCTTAAGTTTAACAAATTCTAAGTATATAAATTACATGTCAAAATTAATTTTTAAATTAGAAGTCGGCTGACTTAATCGTCCTCAGGGTATTCATTCCCGGTTGTCAATGGTGTTTTTGGTGTAGGTTGGAGGAAGTGTTGGCGTTTAGCCGCGGTAAAAGGCTGACCCTATGTCAGCGTAGAACGAGACTGCATCCTCGTTGTCCATGATAATGTTGTCATCAAGAGTTTCCATTATACTGAGGTACCTTGGCTCCGGATGTCGTTGTTCAGTGGTCATCCTTCTTATTAGCTGATTCGGGTGGTCGATGATGTTCCGTACTAGACTCTTCGCTGAAAGGACTAGGTATTTGTACGGCGGGATTATGTTGGCTTCGGAGTAAAGATGATCGTTCCTGTAGTGTTTCCGCCGCTGCCGGTCGAAGTACAGTCCGGTGCAAATTCTGAGAATCTTCCTTTCGAATACTTTAAGCTCCTTGGCTGTCCCATGGCTGTCTTCGAGATTGAAAACCAGACTGGGAAGGAGTAGCTGATGACTGGTTGTAAGAGCTGCTTGTATATCAGTATCTTCGTTGGTTGGTTTAGTCCTGTTCTTTTCGGTGAAAGGCCCAACTGGCTTTTTTGAGTACATTTCTCGACTGCGGGTTGAACCTTAGCAACTCATTGAAGTGGATTCCCAGGTATTTCACATTCTTTTTGGCAGCTATGGTGGATCCATCAGGGAGTTTCAAGACTAGATTTCTGCAGTTGGCTGCGGAGCGAATACCTGTACCAGTTGAGGGCCTCCTGAAGCAGACAAGTTCCGACTTGAAGCGGTGACATTGATGAAGCATAGGTGAGCGAGTCATCAGCATATAGCAGGTTCTCGCGTCCAATTGGTGCAGGCTGGTCGGATATCATCAAGCTTTTGAGGATGGGGCCAAGTTTTGAGCCTTGGGCGACTCCGGCTCTGATTCTCTTCATGTCATGACTTACAGTTGTCTGGGGGAAGTAGCAGCTGTTGATGCAGTTGTTGAGTGAGGATGATTGTGAGGAAGATCATTACTGCTTGTGGAAACCTTTTCAGGATGTAATTGGAAACGCCATCTGGTCCAGCTGATTTTTTTGGCTTATAATTGCCGATGATCTCTGCTACCTCCTCAAGATTGCATAGATGTGGACTATCGGTGGGATCACTTGCTGGATTGGTGTCATCGAAACTGATTATATCCGGATTTGGCTGAAGGGTCTGCTGGATTGATGCTTCAAATTCTTGTGTGAAGGTTGGATCAGTAGGTGGGTTCGGTGTGAAGTTTCCTTCGAAGTAGTTGGCGAACGCTTCCACCTTGTCCTAGCCTGAGGTAGCTTCAATGTTGTTGCTGATGATGGATTCTGTCATCTGTGGCTGTTTTCCAATGATCCTATTGATGTTTTTGAAGGCATCAGGACCTGGCTTAATTGCTTCCAATATCTATGGTACTGGATATTGTTGTGGTGTTGAATGCAGTTTTGGAACATGATATTGACTTACTGTAGCTCATTCCAAACTGTCTGGTAGTTGATGTTTGTCGTACTTGCTCGCTTTGATAGATCCGCTGGAGTCTTTTTCTTAGCCGCTGTCTGTGAGCATACAAATTCTGGACGTACTCAGGAAGATGTTGGTACCTGTCCTTTGATGTTCAAGGCCGCTTTTGGTGCTCCAGGGCTTCAGATACGGTATGCTCGAGGTTGTCAATAGCTGCATTAATTTCGGTATCCAGCAGATTTCTGTTTGAAGGTGGAAGAGTTATGTTGTCTTCGATGTCCCTGTGAAGTTCTCCGGAGCTTCTGTTGTTAGGAGTATGGGTTGGTTGAGGTTGTTGGATAGTTGAACGGGTTCATGGTCCTAGTCGCTGTGCACAATTGTACAGATATAATTTCGGAATTCTTGAAGAATATGTACGAGGTTCGAGGAGGCCAGGAAAAAGGCCAGTGTTGATGGCGTTCTAGGGAATGTGGGTTTCGGTTGGGATATAACCACCATAGAATATTCATTGCTGTTCAGTTCCATCCAGTCTACAATTGCTTTGCCTTCGCTTCTGATTTTGGAGTCAAACCATAGGTGATGTCTTGCGTTGAAATCACCTCCAACGATGCCGTACGTGCTTTGCTTCAGAATGTTGTTGAGGATGAGCAGGTCACTATGTATGTTCCTTGCAGAGGATGTGCACTTGAAGTATGTGCTGATGAATGTAAAGGTCTCACCTCTTCCAAGGGTCATCGTGATGGCGGTGGCTTCACTAGTATGTATTCCTGGGATGATGACTTCTGTTGTATTGGGGGATAATTTGTCTTTTATGAAGACTGCTGTTCCAACAGGGTCTTCGTTTTTGTCCTGTCGGTAGGTTTTGAATCCTTTAATGTTGATGTTGTTTCGTTTGGTCACATTCGTCTCACTGATGAGGGCAATATCGGGGGTGTTGTTCTTCATGAATATGTTGAATGACGTCCTCTTATCTAGGCTGTATAATGAATTAACATTATACGTCAGGATGCGGAGTTTCTTCGATGGCATATTTCGAAGACGAAGGCGGCCAAGACCGCGGACTTGTCTTTATCACTTAGTTGGTTGTGGTTGTCTTCACAGGGGTAGTTTTGGTTAGAATCCTTGGCTGCTGCTGATGCTGTGTTTTTGTTGTTGATGGTTTGGGTGTTGAATTTTGTCTGGCCATTGCTGCGTAGCTGACTGATAGACGGGTAACCACACAAGCTGATTTAGCGACGAACTCTTTGTGCGCCTTCTTCTCCTCTGCAATCACCTTGTTCCTCTCTGTTAAGCGGGTCTTTAGAGTGGGACAGCCCTTGAAGCTCGAAGGATGTCCTTCTTTCTGGCAGTTGGCACACCATACGTCCAGTCCTGTGTTCTCCTTTCACTTGCACACTTTGCACATGTATTGGCGGCCACAGTTGGTGGCTACGTGTCCGAAGCGCTGGCAGTTACGGCACTGAATGATGTCGTTGGTTTTCATTCGCTCCCAAAGAACCCTCTGGTTCATTATTAGGGTCTTGGAGCACACTGATGTCGCACGTCTTTGATACTTCAACGACAAATTTGTTGTATTGCTTAGTCTTTGCCTTCGTGGCACTTCGCTAACGAGCTCCTCTTCTTAAGCGCTCTTCTGCATCATCGTCACTGGATGAGTCACAGCTAGAAGAATCTTCTATCTCCATACTGTCACCTTCTTCGCTGTCTTCTTTATGTCTTTTATTTGTGATAACAAATTAACTAAATAGTTCGCTGAGCTTCGGTCCATAATTGGGTAAATGGGTGACTATCCTGGTCAGCATTGCGTCGACAGAAGCAAATGCTACCTCCAGGTTAACTGGTTGGTCCATTTCCGGCTTAACTTCACTTTTATTTTTTTACTACACTGATTAGACGCAAAATATTTATTTTTTTAAAAACCTTTATTCCACGAATTAATCAGGGTTAGCACTTGTTAACCGCAGGTAGCCCGCAGGTATACCTGAGTTAGGTGCCAGTTATAGCTATCATTGAAACTCATCATTGAAAATTTTAATGATTGATTTTGAGGCATCTAGAAAGCAAAATCATTTATTATTTTAATGAACAAATAAAGCTTAAGACTTAATTAATATTGGTAGCCAAAAAAATGTTGATGTTGTTTCGTTTGGTCACATTCGTCTCACTGATGAGGGCAATATCGGGGGTGTTGTTCTTCATGAATATGTTGAATGACGTCCTCTTATCTAGGCTGTATAATGAATTAACATTATACGTCAGGATGCGGAGTTTCTTCGATGGCATATTTCGAAGACGAAGGCGGCCAAGACCGCGGACTTGTCTTTATCACTTAGTTGGTTGTGGTTGTCTTCACAGGGGTAGTTTTGGTTAGAATCCTTGGCTGCTGTTGATGCTGTGTTTTTGTTGTTGATGGTTTGGGTGTTGAATTTTGTCTGGCCATTGCTGCGTAGCTGACTGATAGACGGGTAACCACACAAGCTGATTTAGCGACGAACTCTTTGTGCGCCTTCTTCTCTGCAATCACCTTGTTCCTCTCTGTTAAGCGGGTCTTTAGAGTGGGACAGCCCTTGAAGCTCGAAGGATGTCCTTCTTTCTGGCAGTTGGCACACCATACGTCCAGTCCTGTGTTCTCCTTTCACTTGCACACTTTGCACATGTATTGGCGGCCACAGTTGGTGGCTACGTGTCCGAAGCGCTGGCAGTTACGGCACTGAATGATGTCGTTGGTTTTCATTCGCTCCCAAAGAACCCTCTGGTTCATTATTAGGGTCTTGGAGCACACTGATGTCGCACGTCTTTGATACTTCAACGACAAATTTGTTGTATTGCTTAGTCTTTGCCTTCGTGGCACTTCGCTAACGAGCTCCTCTTCTTAAGCGCTCTTCTGCATCATCGTCACTGGATGAGTCACAGCTAGAAGAATCTTCTATCTCCATACTGTCACCTTCTTCGCTGTCTTCTTTATGTCTTTTATTTGCGATAACAAATTAACTTAATAGCTCGCTGAGCTTCGGTCCATAATTGGGTAAATGGGTGACTATCCTGGTCAGCATTGCGTCGACAGAAGCAAATGCTGCCTCCAGGTTAACTGGTTGGTCCATTTCCGGCTTAACTTCACTTTTATTTTTTTACTACACTGATTAGACGCAAAATATTTATTTTTTTAAAAACCTTTATTCCACGAATTAATCAGGGTTAGCACTTGTTAACCGCAGGTAGCCCGCAGGTATACCTGAGTTAGGTGCCAGTTATAGCTATCATTGAAACTCATCATTGAAAATTTTAATGATTGATTTTGAGGCATCTAGAAAGCAAAATCATTTATTATTTTAATGAACAAATAAAGCTTAAGACTTAATTAATATTGGTAGCCAAAAAAAATTTCAAATAGGGCCAACTTTCCATATAAAATGACTTTAAAGATTCCAATGATCATTGGTAAGGTAGTTCAATCATTGAAAAAAGAAAATTCTTTTTACGTGAAAAGTTGGGCCTATTTGAACTTTTTTTTGGCTAATAACATTAATTTAGTCTCAACCATTATTTGTTCATCAAAATAATAAATGATTTTGCTTTCTAAATGTCTCAAAAATGAATCATTAAAGTTTGCAATGATGAGTTTCAATGATAGCTATAACTGGCACCTTACACTAATATTTTTATTTATTTCGGGGTGGATTGTTTTTCTTCCGCTTACGATGCACACGGGTTATGTCAAGTTCAACAACCCATACAGAAACTGAAACGAAAGTTCTCACAAGCAGTAATAATAATGTTACAAACTTTTATTCAGTCTTTTCTTGTCGTCTCTTTAATAAACTTCCCCTTTCTATCAGATCACTTACTACTTCTGGAATGTTTGTAAAACGTATAAAAGAATGGCTTGAACATTTTGATCACGCTGGAATTGAATCTGTCTTCTCTGATGTTTTGGTTTAATAATTATTTATTCTTTGTTTTTGGAAAAATACTGTAAAAATATACTATTTTAACCAATCTCTTCTTCCTTTTATTAAGTGTATATCTAACAGCTTTTGTTAACAATTTTTTTTCTTTATTAGTAACTACATTTTTTAATTCCTTATTTGAACTATGTTGTTGTATTGGGTCACCCCACCCTTATGAATTTTTTGAGTTTTTATGCTTAAAGTGGCATTTGACACTATTTTTAGTACCTTAGTATTATAAAAATATAAAATGTCATTAATTTCCTTAAGTTATATTAATTTAATTTTTTTTTGATTTATTGCACAATGATTTTAAAGGGAAATAAACTTGTATCTATCTATCTAATGATGACAATGAATAATCGAGTTCATTTTCCCATCGTCTGGTCTCATTAGAGATACCAAGAAAATATATTATGCTGACATTGGCAAATGAACTCAATATTATATAATAATAATAATAATGTATTATCAATATTGTCAGTTGGATTTCGAATACAATTACTGTAGGTTTAATAAATTGTTTACACCTTTTTTAAAAAGTTTTTTAACTAACAAAAGAACTTAAATGGCGCGTCGGTAGGATTCTAATCCGAAGATTGGAATTAAATAAAAAAAAATATAAATAGTTTAAAAGTGAATTAGTGACATACCAAATATATAGCTAAAAATCAGCTTTGGGTCGCCGGTATTAAATCTTAAAAATCCGTTTCACGTGATAAAAATCATAAACTATCCCTAAAAGAAACTTTTAATAAAGAAAAAAGAAGTGTAAGCAAAATGAATGAACAAGAAGCAGCATGTTATGTACAATATGCGAATCCAATTCAACACCAAGTTCCTGCTCAAGCGATGATAATTACAGTCGCGGAAATCATAAAAGAATCATCTAAGATTAGAGAATTTTGAGGAACATCTCAATACTCTTTAACATCATTCATTAGAGAAGTAGAGATTTTCCTGCCACACTTCATGGGAACTCCTCTAGAACAATATATATTGCAACAAAACGTCATAAATAAGATACAAGGTGCCGCACTAAAAGCTATACGTACACTGGGACCAAACACAGCTTGGGAAAACATTAAAGCAGAACTTATACGAAATTTTGGGGTTCGAGAGACGTATAACAACCTTCACCACCAGGCGCTGAGCTTAAAAAATAATAACGTAAGTGAATATTTTGAAAATTTAAAAGATATATTAGATAAATTAAATACTAAATACAAATTGGATGTAGAAAAACCTTGTGAATTCTCGCGAATGAAACAATGATAATAAAAACTTTCATTAATGGATTAGATCCAAATCTAGCCAGTGTTGTAATAAGTAGGCAAACAAATAATTTAAGAGATGCGTTTTATGTTTTAGAAGAAACAGGATTGATTCAAATGAATAAAAATAAATTTAATAGACAAAATGCAAATAACAATAATAACTTTCACCGTCCTCAAGTTAATAACCAAAATGATCAGACTAGAAACAAACAAGTCAATAATCAATATCAATATAATGGTAATCGTTATAATAATTCAGGTCAATTTAGAAACTATAATAATTATAATAACTCGGGTCGATATAGAAATCAAAAAAAAAATGACTCAGGTCAGTATAAATATTCAAATGCCAATGGAATGTGAACATGTCCAGAAGCAAAGAAACGAAGAAGTAAATTTTCACTTACTGCCTCCAGATCCGATCTACCTATAGTAGAATTAACAGTAGGGGAAGACAAGATTAAATGTTTGATAGATACAGGTTCTACTACAACACTCTTTGATAAAACAAAATTAAAAAATTATAAACGAATTCCTTTAAATGAAAATATTGTTTTCAATACCCTTAACGGAAGAACGTCTATAGACACTGAAATTATTTGACACTGAAAGATTTTGATGGTCTTATAGGACACAATTTGTTAAAACCTTTACAAGCTAAAATAAACTTAGAAGAAAAATGTATAGAAGTACTTGGTAATAAAATTAAATTTATAAATGCATGTCCATATACTTATGATGAAGTGCACAATTTAGAGAAAATTGTAGAAGATGAAGATGTACCGCAGTAATCATTTAAACATAGAAGAAAGAGAAACATTAGAGAAAATTCTTAAGAAAAATAGAGATTTGTTTTTTCACGAAGGGCAACAGCTCACTAGTACTCATGAAGTCAAACATGAAATCCTTACTACAACAGATAGACCAATTTATGCAAAAATATATAGATACCCTCAGATACATGAACAAGAAATCAATAAGCAAATCAAAGAAATGTTAATGCAAGGAATTATTAAGGAAAGCAACTCTCCGTATAACAATCCTTTGTGGGTAGTTCCCAAAAAAGTTGATAACTCCGGGCAAAAGAAATGTAGAATAGTTGTGGATTATAGAAAGTTAAATGAAGCTACAATTGATGACAAGTTTCCTATTCCTAATATAGATACTATATGAAATAAATTAGGACGTTCTTAATACCTTACAACTTTGGACCTAGCGAAAGGTTTCCACCAAGTCCTAGTTAGGGAAGAGGATAGAAAGAAAACAGCCTTTTCGACTCCTCTTGGGCATTACGAGTTCACAAGAATGCCTTTCGGACTCAAAAACGCCCCAGCAACCTTTCAAAGATTAATTAACTCAGTACTAAGAGAATACATTAATCAAATATGCGTAGTCTATTTAGACGATATCTTAATTTTTAGTTCTTCTCTCAAAGAACATATTTTATAAGCGTTCAAAAGGTATTAGATAAATTAAGACAGCAAATTGACAAGTGTAAGTTTTTTTCAAAAGAAACTGAATATTTAGGTCACGTCTTAACGACAGAAGGTGTAAAACCAAATAATAAAAAATTGAAGCCATTCAAAAACTTCAAATACCTGGAACTACAAAACAAATAAAATCGTTCTTAGGAATTACTGGTTATTTTAGAAAATGTATTAAGGATTACGCCAAAATTGCGGAACAAATGACCAGATATCTCAAAAAGAACACAAGAATAAATCTAAAGGATTCAAATTCTATAAGTTCTTTTGAAAAATTGAAAATAATTCTCACAGATTCACCAGTTTTAAAAGTTTGCATTTGACAAAATCTCGCATAAAATTATATCTTTTAAACTAAAGGCTCTAGGATTTCCTCACGGTTTCATTCAATGGATGGAATCATACTTTTTGGATCGCAAATATCGGGTTTTGCTTAGGTCTGTAGCATCCGATCCATTCATTGCAAAATCCGGTGTCCCACAAGGTAGCCATCTGGGTCCAATTATTTTTATCCTCACAATCAATGACGTGGAATCTGTGATTCAGCATTCGGAACTTTTTACATACGCGGATGATATGAAAATTTTTAGAGAAATTTCTTCATCTAGCGATATTTTACCTCTGCAAAATGACCTGAATAATTTTTGTTGTCTGGTGTCAAAAAAATAGTTTAGAGCTAAATGTCAGTAAATGCCAAGTCATCACATATACCGGTAAACGTTTACGCTCACCACCACCGGACTATCACATAAATAATGTCCTTGTTTCCAGAGTAACAACCATTCGGGATTTAGGTGTTATTTGTGATAGTGAGCTCAACTTCATATCCCATTATGACACCATAATTTCTAGGCCTAACTCCGCTCTTGGTTTTGTTAAACGCTGGTCCAAGGAGTTCTCATATCCCTACGTTACGAAGTCTCTTTATACAACCTTTGTTCGACCTTTACTTGAGTATGCTAGCCAAGTATGGTCCCCCTTTTCACCTTGTGCATATAAAACGAATCGAAGCAATACAGCGTAGATTTCTCCGCTTCGCTCTTAGGGGACTCCCATGGGTTGACAACTACAACTTACCTCCGTATCAAGATCGACTACGTCTCATTAATTTACAATCTCTTGAAAAACGTCGTGAAGTAGCTGATATAATTTTTGTGCACCAAATTCTTTCTGGTGCAACTATTCTTCTGCCCTCCTTGAGGTAATGAGTATTAACATCAACTCACACTCTGTTAGATCAGTACCCCAATTTCATGAACCAGTTACTAGAATGTTAAGGGAAGTAAATTCGAACTCATATATTTTTGATTATAATCATAGCAAGATCACACAGAAATGGCTTCTTTATGGTTCCTCCTATAACTAGTCTAAATAATATAGTATAGTAATATATATTTAAATATTTAATACAAAGAGAAACTGAAACTACAAACTCCACTAAACTAACAAATGCCTTAGCACGCTATTTTCTTTAAATTCACAATTAAATTTTATTATTTTACTATTTTTATTTTTTATATTTCTCACTATTTTATTTTTGATCTGCTTAAGCTTGATCCCATTTTTCAGTTTTTCCCAGCTTTACTTTTTTCTTTTTATTTTTTCTAAATGTTTGAATTAAGCAGACCCTACTTTTTTCCCATTGATGCTCGCGTCGCGTTTGGAAGGAAGCTGTGTGTTATTCTGGCTTGAGCATAAATTAATATTTTTTTTTCCCTCATTTTTCATCTTAAAAAATTTTAATGCATAAGTTCCAATATGACTTGCAATCGAAGTTGCCGTCATACTCGGTGTAAATGGACCCCAGCGCTTGTGGTATCTGGGGGGGAAAGAGGCGTGGGATACTTTTTATAGATCTTTTGACTTACTGACAGATCATCAACCACTCAAATGGTTGCAAACAAAACATAAAGGTAAAGATATTAATCA
The DNA here is from genome assembly GCA_946251815.1 of Dasysyrphus albostriatus. Taxonomy (NCBI): domain Eukaryota; kingdom Metazoa; phylum Arthropoda; class Insecta; order Diptera; family Syrphidae; genus Dasysyrphus; species Dasysyrphus albostriatus. The sequence continues at coordinate 227,297,965 of OX276335.1, forward strand.
ACGGCTTCAGAGATGGTTTCTACAACTAGGAGAATATAATATTAACATTGATTATATAAAGGGAAAGGAAAATAAAGCCGCAGATTTCCTTAGTCGAATTAATACAGAAACGGGAGAAATTAATGTGATCGAGACGCTCACACATGAGGAAGGAGAAGAAACACCACATCCAAATTTAAATTTTGAAATTGATAATATGAGTAGATAATAATACAATTCATTCCCAAGAAGAAGAACAGAATGACCATTTCCCAATATAAGATACAGTAGTTAATAGATTCTATACACAAATTATTCTAACGAACAATAAAATGAAAGAGATAGAAATTATAAATAACAAAAGAATTATATATATAAACCCTGAAGACATTCAAGAAGAAAGACTTGTAGAAATATTTAGAAGGTTCATCAAAAGAAAAGGTAAAATAGGTATTTTCTCAGAATTAACGGAACATGAATATAACTTAGTTCAACTTAAACTAATTGAATTATTTGACATTACACATATTAAGTTTTATAAATGTTTGTATCACGCACAAAATATGAAAAATGAAGATGATACTTATAAGCAGATAGGAAAATATCATAAATATGCAGGATTAAAGAAGTTAATATACTTTAAGAACTTAAAAGAATTGATACAAAAATATATTAATAATTGCGATACATGTAATCAAGCTAAGTATGATAGGAAACCAATTAAACCTAAGTTTAAATACACCGAAACACCAAGTGATATAAATCAAATAGTACATGCAGATATTTACACTAACTTCAAAAACTATTTCTTAACTTTTATTGATAAATTTTCTAAACACAGCATAATATTTCATTTAAAAGACAGAAATAGCATTACTATCAAAGATAAATTGCGACTTTACTTTTCTATAAAAGGCAAACCTAATAAAATAGTTCTAGATACTGAATTTCAAAGCACTAATGTCAAAGACTTCTTAAGGCAAGAGAATATTGAAGCTCATTTCACTAAACCGAATAGTCACACCGCTAACTCTGACACAGAGAACCTTCATAACACCATTAGCGAAAAAATGCGAGTTTTTACAACAGAAAAATCAGAATTGACAACGAAAGAAAAAATATATAAGTGTGTAGAATGGTACAATAAGTCAGTGCATTCAGCAATTACATTCAAACCAATAGATGTTTTAGAAGGAAGAATAGACAAAGAAAAAGTTAAAACAAACATGCAAAATATGAAAGACAAGGTCATCGATAAACTAAATAAAGATAGAGAGGAATATAAGGAATACAGAGAAGAGGGATTAGTTAGGAACTATAAAGCACTCAGGCATAAAGAGGAACCTAGATATAGAAAACTTAAACTAGATAATATACATCCTTCAAATATAAAAAGACCAAATAAATTTTCAGATCAATTGGATATTAATAATTCTACTACTAACAGCGGCATCAGCCGTGCCACGTTATTTATAGACAAAATAGAGACGAATAGCGAATTTACGGAAAATAAACTTGGAAATATCGAAATAGTCAAAACTTAAAACATATTATTACACATTATAAACCCATTAGAAATTCAGAAAATTATTTCTTGTTTAGAAGAAAACCTTTCAAAAATTCAAGTAGATAAAGATGGAAAAGAGATATTATTTAATGAGTTAGATTCACTTAAATATAAATTAAATACTATTATTCCACATAGAAATAAAAGAGGATTAATCAACATAATAGGGTCAGGTTTCAAATGGTTATATGGAACCATGGACGACGAGGACGGGCAAAATATTGAGAAACACTTAAAAATAGTCAATGAAAATAACCATAATATAATAAATCAAAATAATAAGCAAATATTCATTAATGATAACTTTAATCAAACCTTTTTGGTGTTAAAACAAACGATTGAAAAAGATAGATTTAAAATATTATAAATATCAATTCAATAATGTTAAAATGAATAACAAACTTATGTACTTAGAGTCATTGTTAAGAATTGGAATTATAAAAGATTATATAGAACACACTCAAAATAATATTGCCTCAAGTAGAACAGGTATAATGGGAAATAATATTTTAAGTAAAGAAGAAATTATAAAATATGATATACACTTTGAAAAATTAAAAAACATAAAAATGGGAACCGCTTTATATGAAAATGAAAAAATAGTTTTTTTATTAAAATACCTAATGATGTCATAGAAACAAGAAAGTACTTGGTTACTTCTTTAACAAATATGTATTTTGAAGAGTTAATAATAGATGACGAAGAAATTGTTAAAATAAATGAAACTACATATACATATGAAGCAAATGTTGACTTCAAAAACTTAAAGAAATATAATTTGTGTTTGTATAATAGTATTTGTATCAAAACAAAGAATACAAAAATGAAAATTGTCGAGATAGAAAACGGATTGTTATTATTAAAAAATATTAAGAATATAAATTTAACAAGTACTTGTGATGAGAGAATCATAAAACTTTATGGAAACTTTTTATTGCACTTTAACAATTGTAAATTAAAAATTGAAAATAATACATTCAGTAATAATAAAGATACATTCGAGCAAAGATTCATTATTCCATATGAAAATAGTCTCAATTTAACTAAAGAAGAACTCAATTTTAATGATATTGTAATGAAACAAATAGAAAATATAGAAAACATAAATGAATTAAAATATAATCATAAAAATCATATTGTATTTAATGTATACATTGGAATACTAATATTTGCATTAATCTTAGGTATATCTATTTACGTTTATATTAAATTCAAAAAGCTTAAACATACATTTTATAAGAGTTTTCTGTTTAAGGAGGGAGAGGTTATGTCAAGTTCAACAACCCATAAAGAAACTGAAACGGAAGTTCCCACAAGCAGTAATAATAATGTTACAAATAAAATAATGACAATGAATAATCGAGTTCATTTGCCCATCGTCTGGTCTCATTAGAGATACCAAGAAAATATATTATGCTGACATTGGAAAATTAACTATCGCTATTGAACTTGCATAGCTTCGTCCGCTTTAATTATTATCAATATTGTCAGTTGGATTTCGAATACAATTACTGTAGGTTTAATAAATTGTTTACACCTTTTTTAAAAAGTTTTTTAATAAACAAAAGAACTTAAATCACGCACTGCACGATGTACACTGAATGACTGTGAATGTATTTTGAAAAAAATTCCAACCTAAATATCAAATATGTATACCTACCAGTGCTGCCACTCAGAAATTTAAAAAAACATAGTTTTAAATCATGATTCTAGTTTAAAAATCATGATCCACACTTCTGGAGTTAAAAAATAGTGAAAAGAGAGAAATGAGATCTAAAAAAGAAATGAAACCATATTCAGCTTTTTTTTTAAAGAAATTTAAAGAAAACTTTGGAAAAATAGTATCGGAAACTTGAAAATTTTCGTTTAAAATTCTGGATTTTTAACGTTGAGAAAGTGTGTGTACGCGGTGAGCAGCTTAAAGTGATGAATTGTATAATAGGATGTGCTTCTTTCTTACAGAAACAAAAATGTAGTTATATACAATTGAGTCAAGTTTTATTTCGCTATGTTTGTTTTCAAATACTTAGCCTGGCTCAATTTGTTTTAGACTGTAGCGTACGTAAGACTTGGTTCTTACAAAGTGCCTATAAAAATAATAGTTTTTCATTTGGAATTAAGAAAAACATGATTTTGGACTCGAAAACATTAAAAAATTTCAGGTCTAAAAACATGAAAATCATGCTTAATCATGATTTCTGTCAGCCCTGATATCGCCATCGCAAAAATAATAAATAGTGCAAAAGTGAAATGCCAAAAGCCAAATAATAAGTTAGAAAATTATTCTTGGAGCATAGAGAAATAAAAAGTGTGTGTGGTGAGTAGTTAAAATGTTTGAAATTAGAAAAATCATGATTTGGGACTCAAAATCATTAAAACATTATTTGGCTCCAAAAAACATGAAAATCATGATAAATCATGGTTTCTGGCAGCCCTGATACCTACCAAAAGATATACATTTTGCCTACCATCGAAATCTTTCAATGAAATTTCAAGTCAAATACAAAGGTCTGGGTTCGATTCCCGGCCACTGCCACCTAAAAACAGAAATGTTTTTTTCCGAGGTACTGCCTCTTGCGAGGGACTGACAAATCCTCCAAGAGTAATACTTGTCATGAATAAGTGCTTCTCATTAGCCGTTCGGACTCGGCAAAAAATTGTAGGTCCCCCAGGAATGTTTGAGAGTTGTAAGTCACTAGGCCTTGGTTCTCCACGAGCTGTTGTGCCACCAAATTTATTTATTTACATACCTAAAAAAAGTTATATGACTATCCTCAAAGTCTAACAAGCAAATTGCAAATTAATTACAAAAACAAAACCTACCCTCAATAACGAAAGAAAATATACCTATGATTATATCTATGTATATTTTTCTTCTCGCATTAACCAAGGACAAAAAACAGAATCTGTGAAAGTTTTAACTTCGTTGCTATGACACCGACGAAAACAGCTGACATAGGTATCTCTTTCACCCCCTTCATATAACTTTCTTTACTTCTCTTGCTGCATATAAAATACCTTCCGAAATAAACTAACAAAAATATTAGTCATTTTAAAGAGGAGACGAAGATAATTTACTTACTTTCTTTGCCTTTTTCTTATATTTCACATTTAACAAACAGCTAATTTTACTTTCTCTCTTACTTCATTTACTTCTTACCAGAATCGCAATAATACTTTCCTCTCGCTCTGACTATTTATTTTCCATTCCTTATGATCCTTATTATGTTTACAAGTCTCCAACGCTAAAAATGCTGTCGATAGTGGCGTCGCCACAAAGCTATTGTTCTACTATTTGCATCACCGCCATGATAGTACCTCTTTCAAAAAATATATGATGGTAAAGCTTAAAATTCTTACGTGGAACGCCAACGGATTATGGCAAAAACTTGGAGAATTAGAGATGTATATGCGGGAAAATGATATCGACATATGTTTAATATAAGAAACGCAGTCTAAAAATGAATCAAATCTCAAAATCCACGGGTTTAATGACTACCACGCTATTCATCCGTCTAACAAAGCAAGGGGTGGATCATCATTGTATATAAAAGAGTGCATTGAACACTCGATAGGCCTGAAAATAGAGGCGGAATCAATGCAAATGAGTAGTGTAAAACCAAAAATATTCCTCTCAATGTCTCTTCCATATATTGCCCTCCGCCTTGCAAAATTAATAAGAGTGAATTTACGACATTGATAAAGTCACTTAGCCCAAGCTTAATTGTTGGTGGTGACTTTAATGCAAAGTACAACTTCTGGGCCTCACAATGCATATCTCAAAAGGGTCGAATGCTATATGAAGCAGGAATGGAAAATAATTGTGACTTTCATTCGACTGGCAAACCAACTTACTGGCCAGCTGACCCGTCAAAAATACCTGACCTAATCGATTTATTCATGGTAAAAGGAATACCTTCTAACCGTATAGAAATTTCAGAGAGCTATGACCTCTTCTCAGAATGCTGCCGTCGTACTCACTATGAGCGAAAGCCTTGTTAAAATTCAAAAACCACCCAGGTTAACAAACAGTAAAACCAATTGGGGTGGATTTAAAAAAGATATCGATGACAAAGTTGAATTAAGGGTATCATTACAAACGCCTCTTGAGCTTGAAGACGTAGTAGATACCTTTGTTGATATAATACAAAAAGCAGCTTGGGATAACACACCTTATCAAAGGCTAATGCCTCGCTATAAAGGTATAAAATATCCGCAGGAAGAAAAGATTTAGTGAAAGAGAAACGAAAAGCACGTAAAAAATGGCAGCGAACCCGTGCTTTTTTTTTTTTTTTTTTTTTATTCATTTTTATTTTTCAATTTTCTTAAAACTATCTTAAAGCTAGACAAAAATTCATAAAAACTAGCCTACTTATCAATATCTTAAAACTAACTTACTGGCCCCAGTCGGGCGCTCTAAGTTAAACTATAATAACTTAATGCTAATGCCTTTCGGCCTAAGAACTATCTTAATACTAAATCCAGGTCGGTTTTATTTTTTACCGAGAAGAATTTACAAAAAAACTCGGTATCATTGTCTTTATTTTTTTTTTTGGTTTTATATAAAACTTACAAACTACATAAAACTAAATTAAAGCTAAATAAAACTAATTAGAACTACTTAAAGCTACTTAAAACTATTTACAACCTACTTATAAGCTACTTACAGACTACTTACAAACTAGAACAGCCACAGCAAGCATTTTCCGGTTTTATATTTTTTTTTGTATTTTTGTGGATTTTATATTTTTTTTTTATTTTTTTTTTTTTTTTTTTTTTTTTTTGCGCCACCTTGACTGTCCCTACTTAAAAGTAACTACCTAAACCTATGTAAGTCGGCCATACATAAGAAAATAGCAAGGTCAACTATTAAATGTCTGAAGGAACTTCATCTTCGTTTTTCAACCACCAAAACTGGTTCTCCTGCTTTACCCTATCTTTTCGGTCCCGTTCGGACACAGTCCTACTGAACCGAAGGTGCTCAGCTCCGTCTTGTGCGAGGACGTCTCGACTGTAAAGGAGCCGCCGATCTACAGTTCTACGGCTGACGTGGTAGATTAGCGGAACCGCCGCTCTATCCTGGATCAACCCTCGACTGTCTAGGTGGAGGAATGCATCGGGCGGAATAAAGCCGCTTAGACGCACACTCTCGTAGTATTCGTATTTAGGGTAATAAGCCCCGAAAATTAAGCTGTTAGACGAGGACATCGCTCTTGCAATGTGACCCCGAATAAGCTTCAGCAAGAAATTATCTATCCTGTTTATGTTGGCCCCGTTGTATAGAGCCAGGTTGGAATAGTAGTGTTTGTACTCCGACTCTGGTGTTCTGTGCAATCCAAGGCAGCGTCGAAGACACTGCCTCTCAAACACCCGAATCTTTTCCATTTGAGATGGGGCAACGTTGAACCAAACCGGGCATCCATAGGCAATCATCGGCCGAATAAGGGCTATGTAGCAAATCACCTTCACCCTGCTGTCAAGCCGGCTGCTATAAAACAACCGTTTCGTCAGGGCAAAAGCTCCCCTAGCCCTGGCCAGAGCAGCATTTATATGTCTGTCGAAATACAAATACTGATCCATCCAGATGCCAAGGTACTTTACTACACTTTTACTCGCCAGTGGATGTCCATTTGGCCCTACGATCACCAGCTTGCGCCAGTTCTTTCTCGTATCCCTTGTGGCTCCACGCAACGGAGTCCTAAACAAGATAGTTTCTGATTTCTGAAAGTTGATTTTCAACTTCCAGTCATCACAATATCGTTGAATCTCATCGAAGTCACTCTGCAAAAGAATCCTGATGTCCTCGACTTTTGCAGCTGTTCTGTACGCAATTAGATCGTCGGCATACGCTATTGCCTGAGTTAGACTACCTATCAGATCGCTGGTGTAAATGCTGAATAGAATCGGCGAGTTGACCGCTCCCTGCTGAAGACCATTTTTAATATTAAAGGTTTTGGCAGAAGTTACATTGCCACTTTTGACAACAAACTTTCTGCCATTGAGCATATCATAAAGCATATATAATAGTGGTTTACTAATGCCAAGTCTGGTCAGCTTTAGATAAAGACCCTCTAACCATACGGTGTCGAAGGCCTTCTCCAAATCAACCAGACAGGCACCCGTACACTGCTTCTTAGATTTGTTCCATTGGACATCAGAAACGAGTTTCGACGCGGCATGAATGGTGTCATGTCCCGCCTTAAAACCGAACTGATTGTCCGGTATGATATTATTGTCCTCTGCCCACTTAGACAGAGCTCTATTGATAACTTTTTCGAATACCTTGCTGATACTCGGAAGAAGACTTATCGACCGGAGATTCGCCGGATTGGAGTTGTCCTTTCCCTTTTTCGGGAGAGGATGCACCACAGCTGTCTTCCACCGCACTGGATAATATGCATTATTCAGAGCGTTGTTAAACAATGGGTATAAATGTCTACTGCTTCTTGGGGTAAATGTCGAAGTACAACGTTGGATATGCCATCGACTCCTGCTGACTTCTTCTTTAATGAATCGAAGATGAGCTGGAGCTCTACCTTCGAAATTAACAAGGAACTGGGCCCATTTCGCTCGGCGATTATGGAGTTTACCAAATGATCTTCATTGAAGCCGGCGAAACCAAGGTTCCCTGATCGCCATTGCGTGATGTCATTCCGAAGGTAGAAGTGATGGAGCAAAGCTCTGTTTTCCAGATCATGATTGGGGTGAATGCAGGCATTCACCTTGTACACTTGCTGGAAAGCAGCCCCCACAGCCTCCACTTTCTCATGCGGATCTTCGACAATAAAGAGGTCATCGTCCAAGATGGCGTCCTCTGGATTAATTCCTGCTGTCAGAAGTACGTCTCTGTTGTCTGTCGTTCTCTGAAGCTTGAGACACGGAAGATCGTTCTGATCATTCCTTCTGAATATCTTGTTAATTTGGGGAAACATGCTCGGGTCACTAGAGTTAACGGCCCGAATTTTGTTATCCCAATACAAATTAATTGACAACCGATAGTTTTCTTTAATTAGTTGGTTGATGTTCTTGATCGACGACTTCAGTGTCATAATCTCCAGATTGTGTGGGTCAGTAAACCGTCGGTACAAGAGTTTTAGTCTTGTCAGCAGTCCACTTTTTTGTCGGTGTAATGCGTCAATGGTCGCGTTCCGGTACATGTCGGTTGCGTCCCGTTGTTTGTATTTCGGTATTGTTCTGTTCATTGTTCGTTTGATTGTCTCGTCCATTTGTTCTAAGTATTGGTCTATTTCGTTATTTGTCAAATTTCTGTCATTTGGTGGGGATATGTTGTTCGATCTAATTTCGCTCGTTAAGGCGTTGCTAAAGCGTGGCCAGCGCACCTTACTGTAATTGTAAGTATGCACAGGTACATACTCATGCAGCTCCACGAGCTCGTTCGGCAGCTGTACTACGGCAGCGAGTCCGCAGTGGTCACTATCGTACTCGATCGTTCGTAAACAGTTCCTTGGTCTTTGACCCATAGTGTCAGTAATTGTCAGTCTTGCGTCTAATAGCAATAAATCCAGATAGGCACCGCTTCTTGGAAACGATGGCCGATCCGTGGCCAGCAGTTCTATACGATATTCAGCGTTATACTGACTCATCCAATTAAAAAGATGAATACCTCTCGGATTCTGTACTTGATTTCCCCAATCTAAGTGTTTGGCATTCAAATCACCGGCCATGAGAAAGTAATTTTCGTCCAAGCTCAAGTGTAGACTTTCGAAAAGTTTTTCAAGCTCTGTCAAAAAATCAGTTGGCTGAGGTGATTCCGGTGCATAAGCCGCGATCACATACATTCGCTTCCCCTGTTGGAGAGGAATGCATACGACACACGCCTCTAACAGCCGAAATCTACGTAGATCACTATTATATATAACTTTATGATTTATGCCTTTTCGTATGAAGATTGCGACGCCCCCCCCCTTGAGTGGAGTTGGGTCGATCTCTTCTAACGATATTGTAATTGTTGTTAGTCAATTTATGTTTCTGGTTCAGCTTAGTTTCGCTGGCCATAAACACATCTGGACTTTGGTCTTTCAACATTCACAGCAAGGATCCTAAGAGGCCTCTCTGACAGCGCGCCTTTAACCTCTAATTTGCGTTAGGCTAGGCAAAACAGAGTAGAGATAGTCTACCCTAGTCGCCTGCTCCTTTATCTGGTTGTGAAGTCCTGTCAACTGGCTTTGAATTGCCAGGAACATGCTTCTTATTTCGGCCTGAGCGTCCGGCGCCTTTGGCACTATGGCCGGTTGGGCTGCCTTAGCTGCAGGCTGTACCGTTTTTCCCCTTCCTGCCGCCATTTGGGCGTAGGAAATTTGGGGATTGACGGGCGTTGTTGTAGGAGCACGCGTTGATGGGCGTATCTCTACCGCTGTCTGCTTAGCCGCTTTGTTAATTCGAATTTGCTGAAAAGCTGAGCAACCCCGATAATTAGCAGGGTGCCCCTCCTTTCCGCAAAGTGCACATTTAAGCTGGGTCATGTCTTCGACCCTTTCCTCTCCGAGCTTGCACTCTCCCTTAATGTGGTCCTCACCACACTTAACGCAGCGTGGCTGCATTTCGCAGTTTGCTGCAGCGTGGCCAAACCTTTGGCAGCGCATGCATTGAAGCATGTCACCGCGTCTCTTTAGTCTATCCCAAGTTACAACCTGGTAGTTGAGGACGGAGATACTCCTCAACCTATCCAGTTTGCTGCTGGGCGATAGCTGAACTAAGAAGAACGGCAAAGACCGCTTCTCCCGTCTGGCTCTGACTGTAGCGAACGGCTTGACCCCGATAAAGTCGAGATCGTCGCTCGCTTTTTGACGGAGCTCATCTAAGAGCACCTGTGGTTCCGTGCAGGAATCTATGCCCTTCAAGAGGACCGTTTGATATTTATCCACTTTTGGGGTAAAACTGAAGAACTCAGTCGTGGATTTCTTTAACAATTCTTTAATTATTTTATACTGCGCCACTGTTGAGCAGTTGATAGCATGTCTATCTTTGCTTAAGCGTTTAATAAAAAAGTTTTGGCCTATGGCCGACTTACATAGGTCAATAGTTTCCTGCAATTCCATTTTGTAAGTGTTGATTGGTGGCACTTTTTCTTTTTTATTTTGGGGCGGCTGTGGCTGCTGCTGGTGTACTCCCTGCTGCTGCTCGTTCCGCTGCTGGTTACTCCGCTCTTGGACTTTTTGTTCCTGCTGTTGCTGCTGTTTTTTCGTGCGTTGCACCTTCGGTTGCTGCTGTGTTTGTTCGTTTGGTAGCTGTTGTTGTTGCTGCTCTTTTTGGTTCTGCTGTGGTATTTGCTGTTGTTGTTGTTGAGCTTGCTTTCGCTTTGGCTGTGCCAGCTCTTGTTGTGGCGCTGCTTATAGTGGCGTTGCTTTTTGTGGCGCCTGTAGCACTTTTTTGAGGTCGCGCTCCTGCCTCTCGCGTTCTCGTCGAGCTTCCTGTTTGCTTTTCAGGGCTTGAATTAGAGGGGTTACAATGGAATTGAGCCTTTCCATTTCCCCCCGAATGGCATCAATTTTTTCGCTAATCGCTTGCTCATCAAGTGCGATTTGCGCCTCAGTTTCCTCTTCGGAGGACGCCTCTGGTGAGGTTAGATCAACAAGCAAGTTGCTGTTGGAATCCCCCGTTGTATATAATCCTTCGCCACCTTCGGACATATATTCGATGTCGTCATCGGATGGCTAGGTATCCAGTTGTTGATTGATTTTTGCTGCTGCTGTTGTTTTGGCTGTGCGCGCCGTCTCCTTCACCCCGGCTGGCAGCTGGGCTGAGGTGGTGGTGGAGCGGCGCTTAACCAAGTTCGCCGCACAGCTAATTCTCTTCCTTCTTTTATTTTTTGCATCGGCTGTTGGTGCCGTTGGTGGGTTTGCCGTTGTTGCTACGGCGCTTGTTCATGGCATGGCTGGTGGTGCCATTGCTTGCTTGGTTGTTGTTGTTGTTAGTGCTACGGCACTAACCGTGGCTTTAGCTGGTGGTGCCATAGCTGTCTTTATTGTTGTTGCTGGGGCATCTTTCGATGTCCCCGCGGTGTTGTTGGTTTGCATTTGCTGCTTTTCCCAATCGATAAAGTTTTCTACTTCACGATTGTGAAAAAAAGCAGCCAAATAATTTTTGCCCGACTGGGACTCGAACCTGTGATCCTCAGGTTGTCGGTCGGCCACCTCTACCTCTGTGCTATTGCACTATTAAAAATAGCTGGGTAAAATTAAAACTTTGAAAAGTCACTCCGATTTTAGTTAAAGAAAACTGTGAAAGCCGATAACGTGCGCACACTTCCACAGATCGAGATCGACTGAGCGAACCCGTGCTCCTCAACACAAAGTTCATTTAAATCGCTTGAGTAATATGCTAAAAACAGCGCTATCAGATTTCAAAAACCTTGAAGTTGAAAATTACCTTGAAGGCTTGACAGCGGGGAAAGAAAGCTATACAAACAACGAAAAAACCAAAGCTTTCAGTGCCCCCGATTAAAAAAAACCAATACGAATGGGCTAAAAGTGACAAAGAAAAAGCGATGGTATTCGCTGATAACTTGGAGGAAACATTTAAGCCGTTCGATGGGCAAGAACTCAACAAAAATATTAATGTGAATTTTGCCTCAAATGAAAGCTACATAACAAGAAATGCTACACTTGCCGAATTAAAAAGAGAAATAAAGAAGCTTAAGTCAAATAAAGCTCCAGGATATGACTTAATCATGGCAGAAATTCTAGAATATGTTCCGAGCCAATGGAAAGTTGCGGAAGTCATAATGGTTTTGAAACCTGGCAAACTATCTCGACTGTCTTTTTGGACGTGTCGCAGGAGTTTCACTAGGTGTGGCACGAAGGCCTAAAATTTAAATTAAGACAAGTTCTGCCTGAAGGACTTTATAACATTCTAAACGGATATCTAGATATCTAGATACTTTTTCGTGTAAGACACGGAAATGACTATTCTAATTTCAAAGAAATAGTAGCTAGGGTACCACAAGGAAGTGTATTAGGTCAGTTCTGTACCTTTTATTTACACGCGATATACCTCAAACAGAAGACACTATCGTAGCCACGTTTGCTGATGATACTGCAATACTAGCAGTAGGCAAAACGATAAGCGAAGCTACAATTAAATTGCAAAATGCTCTTAATAATGTCCATGAGTAGACAGAAAAATGGCGGTCCACGTGGACTTTACGTATAAAATATAAACTGATTACCTGTCTTTCATAATACCGCTCGTTTTCCATTTGCAAATGAAGCAAAGTATCTGGGAATGATTGGACGCGAAAATAAAATGGAAGCCGCTCGTAAAAAAGAAATGCGAAGAACTAAAAAGTAAATGATATGAACTGGATATTCGGTAAATATTCAAATCTTAGTATTGAAAATAAACTGATTTTATACAGACCGGTACTTAAACCTGTTTGGACTTATGGTATACAACTTTGGGGTTGCACCTGCGATACAAACTTGAATAACTTACAAACGTTCGAAAATAAATTGATTAGGTCATTTGTAAATGCTCAATGCTATATAAGAAACGAAGACTTTCACAGGAATCTCGGGATTCCTACGGATCGGGACGAAATAAAAAGTTTCGCGCGAAAACATAGAAATTGACTATTAGAACATGCTAATTCAACGATTATTGACATTCTTGACGAGTTGAATGTAGTACGCCGTCTGCGAAGAACAAAACCTTTGGACTTGGTGCGGTAAACCGAAAATCGCTTTAAAATCGCGGAATAAGCAGGAACTTTCATCGGAAAGTAACCTGCAACACGTTACTTAACTTCGCTAAAAATAAGTGGTGAAAAAGTTTTAGTTGATTGTTTTGAACTCTTCGTTTTTGTACCTACTTTAATGCTCGTATTTACATCACCTCTAACAGACACTACCTGATAGGGACCCAAGCATATTTGTGAAAATTTGTTTTTTCGGACTTGATTTCTAAGTAATACCTTTTGCCCTGGTACAAATGATGGGGGATTGACTTTTCGATCATACTGCTTTTTAGACATTAGGTTGAATTTTTCAATATTATTCCTTGCTTCCTTGTTGCTGGTACTCTTCAGCATTGTGTAACGGAGCAGGCTTTCCTTTTAGATTCGTAGGCATTTCAAAATCAAAACTATACAAACTGTTAAATGGCGTCAATTTGGTAGATGTATGCTGGGTGTTATTATGGACATGCATGGCCTGACTAAGCCATTGATCCCAATTTTGGCTGTCATTGTCAACAAAACTTCTTAGATATTCCTTTAAGGGTCTGTGACTTTGCTCTAGCGAACCATTGGCCTATGGATGGTAGGCGGTTATATGAATTTTCTTAACTCCAAACAGTTTACATGTTTCAGAAAGCAATCTGGAAGTAAAATTAGATCCATTATCCGTAATAAGCTTTTTGGGAATTCGGAAACGCGTTATGATTTCCTCATAGAATGCTCTTGCAACAGTAGATACCTCAGCATCCGGTATTGCTACGTTTGTCATGTACTTATTCAAGTCATCCTAGAACCCTAAAATATACATACCTGTTACCGGAATTATTAAGTGGAAGGGTACCTACCATGTCCATGTATAATTTATCAAATAGAAAACATGGGGTATCTGTTAATTCCATTGGCATTTTTGTTAATTTTCCGGGCTTGTTCTCTGGTATTTTTCACAGTTCCGCATATAGTTTGCAATGTCCTTCTTCATATTTTTCCATTTAAATTGACGACGAATGTGTGCATAGGTCTTCGACACTCCTTTATGTCCTCCAAGTGGGGAACCATGGAAATCGTGAAGAACTGTAAGAATTTCAGCAGGATGTTCGGAAGTGCTTGCACGCCCAAACTATTGCCAGCAATTCCTTTTCTATGGTTCAGTAGTTTTTTCTCAGATTTATTCAATGTATGGCTAGCGTATGCAATAGGCTTACCTACTTTACCCTGGGATAAAACGGCTCCCAATACTTCGTTGCTGGCATCGGTCGTCAAAGTAAAATCTGTCCTGTAAAATCTAGATAGATTAGAATAGGAGGTGAGGAAATCGTTTCCTTAAGGAATTTAAATGATTTTTTTACAATCTGGGGACCATTCGAAAATATTATCTTTTCTCGATAGCTTTGTGATTGGGGCAGCTATCTTAGAGAAATTAGGTGTAAATTTCCTATAATAATTTGTAAGTCCCAGAAATGATTGCACTTGCTTAATTGTTCTGGGTATGGGAATATCTGAGACACATTGGGTTTTAGCTGAGTCGGGTGAAGCTCCGGCTTTAGAGCATACATGCCCCAAATACGTTACTTCACGACGTAGGAAATTACATTTCTCAGTATTCAACTTGAGATTGTACTGCCTAAGTTAAGTTAAGACCTTTGCCAAAGAAACAAAGCAATCAATGCCATGAAACCCGGTCAGAATGTTATTCATTATCCTTTAAAAAGTTGCCGGAGCACCAGTAAGGCCAAAAGGCATTCTATTGAACTCGTAATGCCCTCTGCTAGTACTGAATGCAGTTTTTGTTCGGTTGGCTGGATCGATCAACACCTGGTGGTAGCCGCTTGCCAAATCCAAGGTTGTTAAAATTTGGCAATGTCCCAATTGGTCAAGTATTTCCTCGATTCGTTAAGTTTTCTAAAGTCAACAACCACCCTCCACATTTTTAGACCATCGACAGATTTTTTAGGAACAATAAGCAATGGTGAATTCCATGGAGATTTACTTTTTTGCTTTTCAATTTCCTTTTTATGAATCTCCGGAGTTCTGTATTGCTTAGTGTTAATAGGTGCTTGGTCAGATTTTGTGGGTATGTTGTGTGCTAATACGGGTGTATAGCTCAACGGGTCGCCATCAAGTAGAAAGACACCATTAAACTTGGTGCATAATTCCTCTACCGACTTCTTTTCTTCCTTTGTAAGGCTTTCATCCAACTTTAGGGAATTAAGGAGTGTACCTATCCGCTCACCATTGCATTTTATTGGAAAGTTAGCCAAGATTTTTCCACCCGAGTTCTTATCAAAAATTTTATAATTTTTTTAATTGGAATGGGTAGGTACAAAATGTTTGTCAATAAATAATCGTCTGTTGTGTAATTTAAAATATGGACATGGGCGTAACTATCGTTTGCTTTTACAATTGTGTTACCCAAATAATATACATATATTACTACCATTTTATGAACTTATATTATAAACTAATTGTAATTGGAATGAAATAAATCTTAAATCTAAATCTAAATCTAAATTAATTCCACTATCAATTTCCTGTGAATGTATCAACAGTTCATTTGATTTTGAATTTGGAATACGTAACTTTACAATTGTTTGTGTCCGAATTGGACTCGAAGGCAAACATTTGAGATGTAAATCAATGCGGACTTCCCTTTTCCCATCCAAAAGTTTTATTCTTTTAGATACTGCGCCGATGATCGTGTGATTCCAAACGATGACATGACCTGGTAAACCATCCGCAGGTATATCATCATCGACTAAGTTCCATTCAGTCCAAAGTTTTTTTGGGAAAAGTAAGTTAGTCTTAATTGTACCTAATGTTGTGCCTACACCACCAAAGACACCACCAGTTGCTTTGTTTCTCGAGTGTTTATATTGCTAGCATTTTCTAGAGAACTACGTTTAAGTAAGCTCGAGTCTTCCCCTGTATCTACAAGAAGAAGTACTTTTCTGTACTTAGCTAGTGACGTAAGCAGCTCGACGAAAACATTTCTTACGCATGTACTTAAACGTATACAACATTTTCTTTTGTTTATTTCTAATCCCCTCCATAGCGAACTGGTTCAAATACGAGTACTTCCAAAAAAATTAAAAATAAAGTACTTAAACATATTCACCGAAAAGATAACAAATTTATTGAGGTTTACGCGACAGTTACTCACAACAAAGCAAATATTCGCAATTAATTACCAGAAATTAACTTGACCTAGGACAACTTTTGCCCCAGATGCAGGTTCTATAGTTTTTTGCTTTGTTTTGTTTACGGACTGAAAAGTAAGGAAATTTAACTCTTTTGAGTAAGTCTTCCGATTTCTTTTTACCTTTTGTTGTTTTTTGTGCGGTAATAGCTTTTTTTATTTTTGTTTTTAGAGTTTCTTTAAATTGGCTTTTTGTTGTTATAGGCGGTGTTTGACTGCATAGCTCTGATGATACCATTTTTTTTATTTGAAGAGGTATCTTTTTGCAGTGTTTTACTTGTGGAGGGTAAATTGTGTGGGGCACAGTTTATTGGAACCGATTGTCCCTTTAGGTAATTCCTTTTTGAGAAACAATTCTCCTCTACATGCCCCATCCTAGAACATCACTTGCATTTTGTTCTGGGCTTTGGGATGTTATACGTGTAACACGTATCTGCGAAAACCTTAACTAAACTATTATTTTAAGTTCAGCCATCAAACGTTTGATTGTGCTTCACTGTAACGTGAATCAATAATCTCTTTCGCTTTTATTTTCAGCGTGAGTAAGAGTCGGGCGGATGACTGAAAATCCTCATTGATCATTTGGTGTGATTGATTAATCTCAATTATCTCACTGTCAAGAGTTATAATTGTCAGATACGCTGTTTTTATAACTGACTCTAGTTCTGCTAAGCTTTTTGGAGGATTTGATCTAATTAGTTCAAACGCGTCCCCCTTGTAGAAATGCAGGCCATACAAGTCTTCGGCTTCACCTGCCTCTAGGCATTTCAAACCTAAATGACGAGCGTTTATAAACTCGTACACTTTGTTTGACAAGTCCGGCGTCCGTTGTCCTGAAAATAGGGGTACGACACGGGAAACAATCTTTGTCTCCTTTTCGTATGAAATGTTCTATATTTGACTGCTTATTGGTAGTACCTCCACCAATTCTTGTCCTAAATTAATATGGGTTTTTTGAGATTTATCCACTAATTCTTGGCCATATTAACTATGGGGTTTTTCGATTCCTATAACAGGAGTTTTTTTTTAAATTAATTTTTACTATTCCATTTTCTTAAAACTATCTTAAAGCTAGACAAAAATTCATAAAAAAACAAGCCTGCTTATCAATATCTTAAAACTAACTTACTGGCCCCAATCGGGCGCTCTAAGTTAAACTAGAATAACTTAATGCTAATGCCTTTCGGCCTAAAAACTATCTTAATACTAAAATTCTAAATCGGTTTTAATTTTCCATGAGAAGAATTTACAAAAAAACACGGTATCTTTGTCTTTATTTTTTATATAAAACTTACAAACTACATAAAAATAAGTTAAAGCTAATTAAAACTACTTAAAGCTACTTAAAACTACTTACAACTAATTATAAACTAATTACAACCTACTTATAAACTACTTACAAACTAGAACAGCCACAGCAAGCATTTTCAGGTTTTATATTTTTTTTGTAGTTTTGTTGGTTTTATGATTTTTTATGTTTTTATGACAGTAACAGGAGTCTGAACACCCTTATTAACAAGATTATTATTAACCCTTGTTAATTGGAGATGATGTAAAGAACAGGGGCAAATGATTTTTTGAAAAATCAGTTGAAACTGATTTTGAATTTTTTTTGCAACCCATTTTGGGCTGACAAGCTTTTATTCAATTCGCTTGTCAGTTGGTCAAGTTGTTCGCCAGCTTCGTCTGCTACTTGCTGGAGTTGCTCTTCATCCTCCTTACGCAATTTTTCGCTTTTTTCAAGCTGCTTGACTGGCTGTTCTGTCTCGTTTGTGTGTCTATTTCTTGAATTCTGTACGGCCTTAATACATTCCGTCAGCATCGCGTCTGTTGTTTCAATACGCTGAAATTGACCCCACTGAGAGCTTAGCTGAGAATTGACCAAGCTACAAACTTCAGGATTCAAAATACCTTTAAGTTCTGAAAGGAGTACCTCGTTAATTTCTTTAAGTTGTCGCCGTTGCTCTTTTTTTTAGTGTTTCTAGTTCATCTATTAGATCATTAAGTTGGCCCTAAATTTCTCTCTTGGCCATTAACTTTTTTGATCCTTACAAGGAACTTCGATCTTCAACCAAAATCTCAACGCAAAGCAACAATCAAACGTAAACTACATTTCAACTTATTTATATTTAAAATACATCAATATACAAATCAAAGTTCTTATCAAGGAAGTTTACATATCCAATTACAATCTAATTTATTTATATTTAGAAAACATCAATATGAAAATCAAAATTCTTACCAGTACCTTCAGTTACGGAACTGCACTTTTTATATACTATGTAAAACAAAATTCATGTATTCATGTAAACACACAATTAAAAATTTATTTTAAAACTTGCATACTTCACTGACGAAATGTTAAACATAAAATTTAATTTAAAATTCTCGTATTATTAATACAATACAATTAATTATTAATTATTTTAAAAGTTCGCGTAACTCATTCGCGTAACTTACAAAACATGATTTTTGAATTCGTACGAAAATCACTTTTGTATACGGATTTTATTCCGAACGAAAATTAGAACAGGGGTGATAGTGTCAGCTACATTCTATTTGCAAAACAGCCATTTTCGCCATATTCTTAAAGGCTTTTACCATATAATAGAGCAAAAAATTACTTTGTTTTCTAATGATGTCCTTGTTTTTCTGTCCATAGACACCTTAATCGTTTCGAAGGGACAAATACACACTTCACAAGCTTTTTCATGAAATCACCTTTTCAGTCCGGAACGAAATGATGAAAAATATAATTAAGCTAAAAGCCAATTACAATCTCTGTTTTAATCAATTTTTATTAAATATTTGCATAAATATTAAATAAATATTGATTAAAAACTTTTAACTTAATAATACATATCAGTCGGTAGCTTTCACCAGATGAAAAACAGGTAAAATGTATATTAAAATACGTGGTCTCTGATTCCTTGGAATCCTTCACAGAAAGGCACATTTTTCTTAACTAAAGGGTTTTTCAAAGCAAACGACGCCATATTTCTTGCCGCTCTTTTGACATTTCTCTTCAGTAAGGTTTACCATTTCATGATTGAAAGATATACGAGCCAACAACGAGTCGAAATTATTAAAATTTACTACCGAAATTCGGAGTCAGTGGCCTCAACGTTAAGAGCGCTACGTCAAATTTATGGTCGTCATAATCGCCTTGCAGATCAACAATTGAGCGTCTATTGGAAAAATTTGAATCCACAGGCACAGTACAAAATGTTCTCGTGCCATTGAGACAAAGAAGTGCCCGTAATGTCGAGAATATTGCTGCCGCTGAGGCTTCAGTTGAAGAAAGCCCAAATGCGTCTCTCACACGTCGTTCTCAAGCGTTGGTCATCTCTGTGACGTCGTTGTGGCGAATTTTGCGGAAAGATCTTGGCCTACATCCTTACAAGATTAAATTGACGCAAGAACTGAAGCCGCTTGACCACCAGAAGCGTAGTATGTTCGTGAATTGGGCTGAGTAACAACTTGAAAATGATTTGGATTTCCATCGAAAAGTCATCTTCAGCGATGAGGCTCATTTCTGGCTGAATGGCTTCGTCAATAAACAAAATATGCGGTATTGGTCAGGCAGCAACCCACACGTACTCCATGAGTCATCATTGCATCCCGAAAAAATAACGGTTTGGTGTGGTTTATTGGCTGGCGCGTCATTGGGCCGTACTTCTTCCGTGATGATCAAGACCGGCACGTTACTGTGAATGGGGATCGCTACCGTTCAATGATAACCGAATATTTTCGGCCCAGTTAGATGAAATGGATTTGGAGGACATGTGGTTCCAACAGTACGGCGCACAGTGGTGCCAGAGCGGAAAAAAGTCTTTTGAAAAAGTCATCTATCCTTTTAAACTTTATGTTTAAGTACTCTTAGATAACCCGAGCGTATGATTTAAAAGTATTTTTTAACATATATATTGTATGTTCTGATTTACAAGCCCTCAAAGTTGAAAAATAATTTTACTCAAACCGCGAACCGTATTTTCAACAAATTTTGAGATGTTTTTTTTCGAAGTTCCTTTAAATAAATTCTCTAGCTTCTTAAATAATTTAATTGGTCTATTTTCGATTATCTAAAAAAAAATATTGATTATTTATAAAAGATACCTTCTATAAGTAGCCTGAAGCTTTTGTACTAAGAAAAAATGCTTTTTTTAAAACTTTTTGATTTTAAAAAAGGGCCAAAAGATACCAAGCTGGCATATGCCAGCATATGCTCCATACATTCATTTTGAAGCACAGAAAAAATCAGCTGCAGATGCGTGCAGATGTGGAAGTTATGCTCAAAAATGTTTCACTGAATCGGATTTCAAAAAACTCCGTCTTGACGGTGGTGTTTACCAAAAAGTTTGATTTCTTCGGTATTAATTGTCAGAATGAACTAGTTAAGCCCATTATTTTAAGAAAAAATGTCAACATTTTTTTTTTTAAATAAAACAAAATTAATAAATTGACCCAGGTCTGAGAATTTCGATTTTTGTGAAACCATTTATTTCTGCCTGGAAAATTTTTCAACTTTCAACTCAATTTTCTTGAAAACAACACACGAAAAATAATATAGTCTTATGATATTTTGAATTATATGATAGAGCTTAATACAAAACAAAGAAAAGGATTAGGGATAATCCTTTATTTTTTTTTCAATTTTTCGCTAAAAGTAGGGCAGGTGAAAATAAAAGGGTGTTTTTTTTTAAGTTTTATTGCTTTGTTTTTGTTGTGTATTGCGTAATTTCTTATTACCTGGCTTATTAGAATAAAATCTCTTACCTAAATCTATATATATAAAGGATTAATGAAAAAAGAAGTCAGTATTGAATTATTGAGCATTTGTGCAAGGTGTGTAAGAAAAATGTTTACTCTTTGATCAACCAAAAAGTGAAAGTGAAGTGAAATATAATAACAAACATATATAGTGAATTCAATACATTAAAATGGATTCAATCGAAATTCCTTATTCGGTGTTGTGTAGTGAACTTATTACTAATGGTCATGATGTTTAAAATCTTCGACAATACTTTGAGCAAATATAAACTGTGCTGTCAGAATTAAAGAAACGTTTTATGTCTCATTTTTTAAGTTGATGGAACGCAGTCAATAAAAAAAAAATGTAATTTTGAACAAAATACACTCATTAGCTCGAAGGAGTTTTTGAAGTAGGACTAACCCAAAGTGTATTGCCCTTTCCAACTAATATGGAAAGACCACGAACGAGTTTTGACGAATGCTATGATCGAGCTAAGAGGTATAAGAGGGACGAAATTAGAAATATATTTCCTCAAGAAGAGATAAACTATGCAGCAACATCAGAGAGCTTTTCCTGCTCACAATTTGATCCGGATAAGGCTCTTGCATTATTTATACAAGCAGAATTGTCGAAACGCCAATATGAAGTATTGAGACATGCCCTAAAAGACGAAGGACATGATGTTTTTCCACCTTATATTAAATTACTGGAAGCAAAGAAAAAGTGCTTGGACGGGAAGACAGCCCAATCTGTAACAGAAACTCCTGCAGCTTCTTCTTGTTTCATATGTGGAACTACAACTTCTGGAATGAATAACCTGACAAATATAAGAACCAAAGCTGTAAGCTTTGAAAATGGGAATGTCTCCTCTTCACGCTCGGATAAAATTTATGAAGTGTATCCTCCATGTTGCCTACAATTTGCCATTTAAAGCATGGAGAACCAACAATGAGATCCGCCATATTAGAGATGCTCAGAAGAAGAAAATTCAGCAGGAGTTTCGTGAAAAACTGGGCATCATTGTCGATCTTGTAAAACAAGGTACGGGGACAAGTAATGACGGCAACACCTCCAGAAGATTTTTTTGCAAATCCAACCATGACTTCAGAAATCACTGGAGTTAGTGAATCCCTAATTCCGCGGCTTGCTGTTATCCTTGAAGTAATAACGTCGAATGAAAAATTAGATTTCAAAAAATATACAGCTTACGCGTGGGAAATTAAAAGCTGTGCATTTCCTGTTGGATCGCTCTCCGAGGAAGACCAAGAATGCCAAAATAAGGATTATAAAGCCTACGGCAGGTTTCATTCGAGAAAATGCAGCCGAATTGCGACGAATGATGATGTGATGCATCATATACTCATATCCTCAGATCAAATATTAACAGGTTTAAGGCCACATGCAAAAAAGAAAATACTTCCAATCAGCGCAGATGATAAAAACCTCATTTTAGCATTATAAAATTACTACTTCATCTATCATTATCTATTTATTTATTTAATTTTATAATATACATAGTTAATACTCGTAATAATATTTTATTCAAAATAAAAAGTTAAGATTTTACTAAAAAAACTTTTATTTAAATATAACATCAAAACCCTCAAATTTTATAAAAATGTCAATAACTTTTTTTCTAATAACTTTTTCTTGACCAAACTTTGACCAAGCTTGTATAAGACTAATCTTAACATGTGTGCCGAATTTTATTAAAATTCGTTAAATAGTTCAGATTTTACAGACTTTTTTCCGCTCTCCCATACAAACATCAAAACCCTCAAATTTTAGAAAAATGTCAAAAACTTTGTTTCTAATTATTTTTTTTCAACCAAATTTTTACCAAATATGTATGTATAAGACTAATCTAAACATGTTTGCTAAATTTCATTTAAATCCGTTGAACCGTTCAGATAAAACAGACTTTTGTCCGCTCTCCCATACAAACCGAACTGTGCGGCGCCACAAGCCACACAGCGAATGCCACAATCAATTTATTGGAAACCAAGTTTGGAGAACGTGTTATCTCACGAAATGGTCCAGTCGCTTGGCCGCCTCGGTCGTGCAATTTGAGGCCGTTAGACTATTTCCTCTGGGGCTACGTCAAGTCTATGGTCTATGCCAACAAGCCAGCGACGATTGATGAACTTCGTACGAATATCGAACGTGAAATTGCAGCAGTATCGGCCAATTTATGCTTGAAAATCGTCGAAAATTGGGTTCAGCGTCTGGACTTCTGCAAGTGTGCCCGTGGTGGCCATGCAAAAGAAATCGAGTTCCATACACAATGGCATCGAACGTACTTTCACAGGAATAAAGAATATCATTGATATCCAAAACCGTTTTTTTTTTATTTTATTTAAAAAAACTTTTGTAGCGCTCTTATTGAAAAACCCGATACTTTGTTTGTTTATTTATTTCGCCAATACAAGACAAACAAGAATTAGAAAGATTTATTAACAAAGTTAAAGATAATACAGGGTGGCGCACGAATCGTGCTACAAAAATAAAACGTAATAACTTTTTTTCTGTGTGAGTAATCGGCTTATTTTTTTTTTATTTTGTAGGTTACTATTTAGATTTATAAAAATGGATGCTTGGGATACGGAGAAAAGAATTTGGATAGTGCAACGGTACCATGCTTTGCAGTCCGTCATTTCCGTCCAAAGGGAATTTAGGCGGGAGTTTGGCGGTAATCCCCCGAGTAGATGGACCATTATGAGGTTTGTAAACATGTTTGCCGAATCTAGAAGCATCGCACGAAGGCCGTACCATCGAGATGCCAATGTTCGGGTTCAGGATACAATCGCAGCAGTAGCATCTGCAATACAGGCCAATCCGAGCGTTTCGACCCGAAACTTATCGGGGCAAATTGGAGTTAGTAGACGGTCATTACAACGGATACTTCATGACGATTTAAACTTGTTTCCGTACAAAGTCCAAATTACTAGCAAGTTAAACCCTCAGGATTTGCCTGTTCGCCTGGAATTTTGCCAAAAAATGATATCAATGGCCGAAGAAGACAACACATTGATCAATTGTTTGTTCATGTCTGATGAGGCCCATTTTGATCTTAACGGCAATGTAAACAAGCAAAATTGCCGTATATGGAATGAGTCTAATCCAGAAATGCTCCATGAGACGGAACTGCACCCAGAACGAGTCACTGTGTGGTGCGCAGTTTCATCAAGGTGTATTGTCGGGCCGTACTTCTTTGAATAAAACGGTGTAACCGTTACTGTCAATGGGGACCGTTATTTAAAGATGTTGAAGGAGTTTTTTTACCCAGAACTGCGCCGAAGACGTATACCATTCAACAGCGTTTGGTTTCAGCAAGATGGAGCAACTGCACATATAGCCAGACCAGTTATGGCGGAGCTAAACAAAAAATTCGCAAACAAATTAACTTCTAGGAACTCCACTCTTCGCTGGCCCCCAAGGTCACCTGACCTGACTGCACCAGACTTCTTTTTATGGGGTTATGTCAAGCAAGAGGTGTATAAAACGAAGCCCAGGAATTTAACTGAATTAAAGCAGTCCATAACGACAATAATTGAGGCGATCCCAACTTCAACTCTTCAGGCCGCAATGAATAATTTTTTGATCAGGTGCCGCATATGCGTGGGAGAGCGTGGAGGTCATTTGCGGTCTATAATCTTTAAAAACAACTAACTATTTAAAATAAAATTTAATTTTCTAACCAATAAAAAAAATAAATAAAATACATCGATTAAAAAAAAAGTTATTTGAATTTCTTATTGTAGCACAATTGGTGCGCCACCCTGTATAAAAATAAAATCTGATTTTTTTACAAAATACAATAAATAAATAAGCACATTTATGTGACTGTTAGTCTCAAGAAGGATAGTTATAATTTATAAATACCATGAAGAATCTTCAAACATAATTTTCTGCATTATTGTATTTTTAAAAGTATCCCTACTTACATTATTATTATTCGGAATATTTGTTAAAGGTCTGAGCAACGATTAAAAAATTCATGAGATGCATGATAAGTCTTCGATTTCCTTTCCTTAAAGAATTTTTTTGCCGTAAATGGCGAACATTTGGTTTTAAAGACATTTTTCAACATAAAAAAGTCAATATTACCTTTTAAAATATCAGTGCAAATAAAGTCTCAGATACTCCTCTACTAAGACTACTCATATTTATAAGTTTCAAACGATGAGATTAAGGCTAGTCGCGCACATGCAACTGCTACCGCAATAAAATAGTTTAGTCACAAGTTGACTACTGAGTAGGCACATGAGCAACTCTACCAGCAATCGCAACGAACCTAACCAACACACCAACAATGTTTATTCTGTCTCATACATTCAAAGAAAAATATTATCGCCTTTGTACTCTTCTTTTGCTCAGCAAATTAAAGAAAAGATACATTTGTTCTCTTTCGCACAGAGAACATACCGCACTTTAGAAAGAACAAAATTCAACGATGTGGTTAAATATCTGAAACTATTTAGTTGAATGTCCGCGCAGTTACATATTATTCCATATAACAAACTGAAAAACTGATTTCGGGCAATCGTTCAGTTTGTGCCAAAACACAAACTGAAAAGTTGCTCAAATCGATGACGGAATAGTTTCTGCATGGGCGCGGAGTCTCATACCAGTCCATATGACTCAATTTTGCAACCAAACAGTTTCGAAACTGAAAATTGCATGTGCGCGACTAGCCTATCGAGGCAACAAAACAGTAAGGGCTTCACCCAAGACCTCTCAATACAAACAACAAACGTTGTTTTTGGACAAATCCGAGTTTCTTAACATCGATATCATAAAACGGTGACCATACAACACTACAGTACTATAACAAAGATCGAACAAGTGAGCAATATTTTGCTTTAATTATATAAGAGTCATTAAATTCTTTAAATCTTCGTTTTACAAAGCATATCATTCACATGCTTTTTGAGTGTAACTGCCATTTTATTCACTCAATGAACCTAGTTTTAAATCTACACATTAGTTAAAAGTGAGTTAAGTCTCAAAAGTTCTACCCAAGCGCATAATATCCACTCGTTAAATCCGGAAATTAACCATATTTATTAAAAGTTGTAGCGTTCAACCCGATTATATTTTAACTGTCCTCCTGGGAGCTGTTAAAACAGTTCAACCCGGGTACAATTCGAATTTTCAGTACATTCACTTATTTTAACGAAACAAAGTCATATCTGAAGTTTTTACACTCGTGGACATTCAAACATAATTAAATATAAAATACACCATAAAATGGATTTGCGATTTGAAATTTTTCTAATCAATTTATTATTCAGCTCCTAGAAGGGCAGACAAAGTTTAATAAATGTAGTTTATTACCGGGTTTAATTTGTTATTTATATGAACATAATTGCAAAATTAAAATTCAGTTAGTTAATCAGATAGAAAGTATCTATAAGTTCATCACAAGTTTGCTTGATTATTATTATTAGTACGTCCAGCCCTGGAAACTCAAAATTATAATATTATTTGTCAATAAAAGCTGTCTTAAAAGTCGAAAAAAACTGATACCTTGTTTACATGGAGAATTGAATCCAAATTTTACCAAGATTTAGGTCCATGCAGACCTGAATCGGAATGAATCCGGATTACTCGATCCAACTCAGCTCGTTGTCATTAACCTGGGTCAAAATTTCGATCCAGATTGAATCCGATCCTTCGATCCGCTCATGTAAACGTGCTGTAAGCTACTTATTATTAGATGAGCTACTTATTATTACATGAGCTACTTATTACTATTTTCTGCAGCACTGAACGCAGCCATCCGACATTCCAGTTATCTTTTCAGTCAGTGCTGGAAAATTGGTTGGTTGGTGGGTGAAAAAAATCGAGTTGTGTGGTGTTTATGTTGTTGTTGTTGTTGTATCTTTTGTTTGATTTTCGTAACACCCCGACTCCACAGGAGATAATTTCTATCAGAATGCTTATCTTGACATGAAATATCCAATGGAGTCACTCCGTTTCATCTCTTGTTGGGATGTCAGAGATATCTCTCCGCGATTATATCTTGACAGAGATCTCCGACATGAATTTTGACAGATGGAGATATTTTTGCTTCGTGACTAGAAATTTCTTTTTTTGTCTCATTATCTTGTTTCCTTATACCAGTGTTGATATTAATCTCAACATTTGTGTGTGGCAATTAAGTTTTTATTTGTCATTTAGTGTAATTTTCGGTTTCGTGATTTGAAATAGCATAACATGATTTGCCCAGCGCAGACAGAAAACAATGTAAGATATAAATATCTGATATTTAGTTGGAGAGAAATTATCTCCTGTGGAGTCGGGGTGTTAGTTTTTGATTTTGACTTCGCTTGTACTTGGCTCTATTGTTTTTATTTAATGGGTTCACATGTTTATTTTCTATTTGATTATTAATTGGTTTGATAGCATCTAAAATAGTTCGTGGGTTGTATCCCAAAATTAATTTTGATGGTGTAGAATTGGTTATAGTGGAAGGAACATTCCGGTACTTAAATACAAAATTTTCAAGAATATTATGTAAATGTTAAGTTTTAATATCATGAAAATATTTCTTCAAACTTGATTTCACAGTTTGGACTGTTCTCTCAGCACTGCCATTTTATTTGGGGTTATATGGTGGGGTTTTTGTCAAGATAATGTTATTTGCCTTACAAAAATTTTGTAGTTCCACTGACGAAAAATGGTGGACCATTATAGGACACAATTTTTTAAGTAAGACCAAAAATACAAAAAAGCTTTCTGAATACCGATATTATATCGCTTGCAGTTGTTCTTTTCATGATATGAACATCAATCCACCTCGAAAATGTGTCTACCATCAATAGAAATATTTTATTTTGAAAATATAACAAATCTTTGTACATTCTCTCGAAAGAAAAGGAAGTAAATGGCCAAGATGACAACGGAACAACTCCAGGTCTTTTGCTTTGCTGACACGCATCACACTTTCGGACATAGTGCTCAAAGTCACAATCTAAATTTAACCACCACATTTTACCTTCATGCGGACAACACCTAAATGTCCTTCATGTAAGAGTTCTAGCATTTTTCCCCTCAATGCATTTGGAATAACTACTGGACAACCTAGCAACAAACATCCTTCACCCGAAATAGAAAACTCAAACTTCCTATTACTTAGTTTTTGTAATACATTGTTTTCAAATTTTGCTGGCCATTCTAAACGCACAAGAGAAATAACTGCTCAAAATTTCATCTTTCGACGTTTCAATTGCAATATCGCTTGCATTCAAGGGTAAATTACCTGCAATGTTTGGTAATTACTTCAGTTGGCTCATTCATAGGAATTCGCGACAACGCGTTGTTCATAGCGCTGCCCTTTCTATAAATAATTTTACAATCTTATTGCGAAAGTATTAATGCCCATCTTTGTAACCTTGCAGCAGCTATGGCATTATTCTTTTTCTCGCCGAATATGTTCTCAAGTGGTTTGTGGTCACTATAAATTACGATTTTACGTCCGTATATATATATTTATGAAAAAGTTTTACACTGAAAATCACCGCAACTATCGCTCTATTTGAGAGTATTTTTTTTCAGAACTTGATAAAGTGCTCGACACAAACATAATAGGACACCCTTTACCATTATTCTCAATGTGAAATAAAACCCCGCCAACACCTTATGAGCTAGCATCACAAACAATTTCTAGGGATTTATCTCGCAAATAGTGTACTACAATGCAACCAAAATTTACTATCATTAAAAACCTTTTCGCAATCTTGATTGCAATCAAAAGATTTTTCTTTTCTCATGAGTTCATACGAGATTTGGAATAAACGTATTATAAAAATTCAGAAAATTCAAATATGCTTTAAATGAAGTAACATCAACAGGAGTGGAAGCGTCT
Organism: Dasysyrphus albostriatus; assembly: GCA_946251815.1. Classification (NCBI taxonomy): domain Eukaryota; kingdom Metazoa; phylum Arthropoda; class Insecta; order Diptera; family Syrphidae; genus Dasysyrphus; species Dasysyrphus albostriatus. The sequence continues at coordinate 227,327,022 of OX276335.1, forward strand.
ACTATTGCCTTCATCATTTTTGCCTTTGGATGAATGCCATCCCCATTTATCTCATGACCTAGAATTCAAACAATGGTTTTAAAAACTGGCACTTGTCGATACGTACTTTAACGTTTAGTTTATTAAACCTCCGCAAAACCTCCATTAAATTTATCTTCCAATCATCAAATGTTTTTCCACCAATTATGATGTCATCGATAAAGACTCTGCTCTGACATGCCTAAGACCCTTTAAAATGGCATCTAAATATTACACACTGAAATATTGAAGGTGTAATATAACGATGTAGAGTAGTAGATTAAAAGAAACACATGTAACTGTTCGGTTGAGCATTCTATTACTGTGGACGATCGACTGGAGCTTTCAAGAGACAAAATATTCAGCCAAGAGGTCGCTCATTCTATCGTCGAATCAGATTGCTTTACTATTCGAGTCGAACACAAAAAAAAATTATATTCCGTTGTAAAAAGCCGTAGCTACGAATAAGACATTCAATTCGAATTGAAGACTAACAAAATTATAAAATTGGAATCTAAAACGTTGTTTTTCTTACCCAATAAAAATAATTCATAAAATAGACTTTATTTTGAACTAAACCAAAAAGAATAATTATTTGGGAGATGATAGATGCACTTCAACGCGCAGGCATTGATGTTCCTTTAACAATTATACTTTCAAGACGTACAAAAATGTAGGCAAGCCTGGGTTTTATAGCTGGTGATCCCATAATTGAAGAAACTGCAGCCGATGAAACCGATGCTGAAATTTCGAACGATGCTTCCATACGCCCAACTGATGCCACCGAAAATACACACATTGATGCCCACTTCCGACAAACAAATAACGGAAAACGAAACTTAACTGGACCTTATAAAGCAAACACGTAATTGATAAGTTGTATACACTACTTGTATTTTAACAAAAAAAAAAAAAAAAAAAAATGGAATTTTCCTACAAAGATCTAGTGAAATTTTTTATCGAATTCATCGCAGGTGTTAAAAATAAAAATAACCTTTAAGATGACTGGTCACTTGATGGAAAAGCTGAATTCGATAAAAAGTTGATATCATTTTATAAAAATGGATGGAATGGATCGAAACTAATATTTTAAATAAAAATGAATTTTGGCTGTCAAATGTTCCTTGCATTGATTTTGAAAGGACAGATGAAACGTAACGCATAACTAGAGTTAATATGGAGGTGATAAGAAGGCTTCAAGAAATACTTAACGTTATAAGCTGCAGAGAAAATGTTGAAGGTTCAAAGTTTGAAGTTTTTGCAATGGAAACAACAAACTACTGAAAGAAAAGTATCCCAAAAAACTACTAAAACCTACTTTTCATAAATTGTTGGCTCATGGCCAAACTATAATCAAGTATCAATTATTACCAATCAGAGAACTGTCAGAAGAGGCTTAGGAATCCAAAAGTAAGGACTACAAAAAATACAGGTACTAAAATACCTGCAAGGTCTCAAGGATGCGGCGGAATGAAGATCTATTTAAGATGCTTGCAGCCTCATCGGACCCTCTTATTTCTTCGCTATGGCATGTTAGAACAGAAGAAGACCTCAACAACTTGACGAAAGTTTCCAAGAAATTTTGTTTTTATTAATTTATTAATTCTCCACTGCTATAACCTTGAAATATATTATTGAAATAATTTGTTATATAAATGTGCCACTAAATACAAAAAAAAACTTTTTGCAACACAAATAAATTTTAAATGGTTCTTTTTTTTGTTCATCTACCGTTTCACTTGAACCAGTTTTTTCATACTCTGCAATTACTGCAAACATTAACATTTAAATTTTATTTTAAAGGAAAATGCTACACCTTTTTGGATAAAAAAAATGTTTTAACATTAAATTCTGGAATACCCCGTAAAGCATTTTCTTAAATTTTATAGCACTTACCATACTTTCTGTTTACCTTGACTTAAAATTTACTACTGAAGTAGCATATTTTCACTCTAATGTGCAGTAAAATAATAAAAAAGGCCTTTAATACACATGCAGAAGTATTCAAAAAATGTATTGTTTGTTTACTTTTATGCACCACTGTGATTTTGTTTGACTTTGAGACACCCTGTTTATACAAAAAAAAACAAAAAATAAAAGCACTGACGCCCAAAACTTATATGAAAATAGATATAACCGATGCAAAAGAAGTCAGATGCTACAATTGTACGCAGGGGAGGCACTACCAAAGTAAGTGCCCGTACGAAAAGTGAATAAAGAAATTTAGGAAATGTTTATCTCTTTTTGATACCTGTAGTCCAACTAACTTCATATGAATATCTGATGTGCAATTGCCAAATGATATAAAAAAAACTGCGGTTAAATCGCAGTATACCGGTCTTGGAAAACATACACTGATGATATACGGGAAAATAAAAACTGAAATAAAATCCAAAAGTCGAAGCGAATATGTTTTTTTAAATGTAGTTCCAGATGAGACAATTGCCATTCCATTAATCTAAGGTCGTGATTTCTTAGATACGTTTAATATACACCTTTGTCAATTAAATAATAAATCGAAGCTTTAAAAATGCTTCAATAAAGATTCTTTTAATAAACAATTACATTTCTGTGCGCTTAACTCGAGTTTTGTTAGTAATTTAGAAGTTGTAAGAGGATCATCCAGTTGCCAATAAAATAGTTTTTCGATCTAGTAGGAAAGATAACGAAAGTAAATTGCAAGCCACTGCAGTGCAGTCATCGCAGACGATGGAATTTATTTGAATGAAATTATGACTGAGGTAGACGTTAATCCCGTTTTGCATATACAGTGCTCTGAAGCATTAGTAGAAGTAATTTGGGATAACTATTTGAAACCAAAGCGAATCGATTTTAAACCATATGAATATGAAATGCACATCAGGTTAACTCAAGATACACCCTTTCACTCTTTGCCTCGTGGTTTATCGTTCCACGAAAAAAGTGAATTGTGCAAAATTACTGATGGTCTGTTAGCAAAAAGTATCATTATGCCACGTGACTCCCCGTACGCGTCTGCAATAGTGAATAAAATTATTTAGGAAATTATTGTCATTTCTTTTATTATGATAATATTGGTATGGTTCAATTATGTATGGATTAAAATATCGGCCAAATGGCCGCCGCGACCTTGACGGTGCACCTCCACCCGACTGTCCAAATTTTCGAAGATGCTGACGCATAATTCAGGTTCTATGCCGAATTATCTCATCCTTTAGTCTTGAATTGTTGCTGGCTTATCAACGGCCACCTTTTCTTTGAAATAACCCCAAAGAAGGAAGTCCAACGGTGTCGAATCGCATGATCCTGGCGACCAATTGACATCGCCACCACGTGAGATAACACGGCCATTGAATTTGTCGCGCAAAAGAGCCATTGTTTCGTTAGCTGTGTGGCAAGTGGCACCATCCTGTTGAAACCACATATAGTCCACCTCCATATTTTCCAATTCGAGCCATAAAAAGTTCGTTATCATCTCACGATAGCGAACACCATTCACAGTACTGCTGACCGGCCTCATTTTGGAAAAAATACGGCCCGATGATGCCGCCAGCCCATAAACCGCATCAAACAGTAACTCTTTGTGGGTGCATTAGTTTTTCGACAATCAATCTTAGATTATCATTCGCCCAAATGCGGATATTTTGCTTATTGACGAATACAGTGAGGTTTTATTATCTTCTTTATGGATGATATAACCGAAGTTGATTTCGAATCACACCTGCAGTTAGTGGCCAAAGTGTTATGGCGAATGAAAGAAACGGGGTTAGAACTGAAGTTAAATAAGTGTAAGTTTGGCTATAATGATATAGAATACCTAGGTTACCGTGTTTATTCAGAGGACTTATGCCCAAGTGATTCGCATATAGATAGAATTCCGTTTAGAATAGTTACGGACTACATTTAGCTGATATTGACGCTCAATAAAAAGCAGCTTAACAGAAGAATAGGTCGATGGGCATTTGAGTTAGAAAATTTTAACTATACGACACAGCATCGTGGTGGTGTTAATATAGGTCATGTTGATGCATTGAGTTGCTGCCATACCGCTGGAACCGCCGACCCTGTGGAGTCTCTGACTGGTGCTATAAGCTAAAATACCGAAATTAATAATAATAATCAATGTGAGGTTTTATGTGCCGTAGATTCTGATGAGATTGATTTTAGATTAAAGTAACTCAAATCGCGGTGGAACTATAAAACAGCTGCGAGAAAAAGTTAGAAATAGAAATGATGGTAGACTACGATCTAGTAGATGGGTTAGTTTTCAGAAAAAATAAATCAGGTATGTTGCAGTTATTTGTTCCAAACGGAATGGAGAGTAATGTGATTATATTGGTCCATGAGAAGATTGGACACTTAGATACAGGAAAGACATGTTACCAGTTGAAGAAGAATTATTGGGGTCCAAAAATGACGGAGAAGGTTGATAAGTTTATAAAAAAACTGTATTCGCTGTATAATGTGTTTAGCCCCTGCTCTTATAAATGAGCATAATCTCCATAGTATTCCTAAGGAACCGGTTCTGTTTGATACCATACACTTGGACCATTTTAGGCGTTTGCCGTCTATAAATTCAAAGTGTAAACATATTCTGGATGTAATCGATGCATTTACGAAGTATGTATGTCCGTTTATACGCAGTTAATTCTACGAGTACAAAGAAGGTTAAAGCCTGTCTGGATAAGTATTTCAGCTATTATAGCCGAACGAGACGAATAATACTGTGGGCTCCACTTCGAAACAGACACAAAAAAAACTGCTGTTCGGAGTATAGCAGAGAGGTGAATTTGTGGACGAGTTGACAGAATATCTTGAGAAAAAACGCGATGAAACTTCAATAGAACGGGATTTAGAAGTAATGGGATTGTCTGGCTCTGACGCTATTAAAAAGTCACAGGAGTATAACTTGAATTATTTCCTCGAGCGAAGTAAACCCGGGAAGACTTACTGTGGAGGTGATATTGTTGTAATACGTAGCGTAGATACGGTCATCAGGACCAATAAAAAATGTATACCGTGACTTTGTTTGACTTTGAGACACCCTGTTTATACAAAAAAAAACAAAAAATAAAAGCACTGACGCCCAAAACTTATATGAAAATAGATATAACCGATGCAAAAGAAGTCAGATGCTACAATTGTACGCAGGGGAGGCACTACCAAAGTAAGTGCCCGTACGAAAAGTGAATAAAGAAATTTAGGAAATGTTTATCTCTTTTTGATACCTGTAGTCCAACTAACTTCATACGAATATCTGATGTGCAATTGCCAAATGATATAAAAAAAACTGCGGTTAAATCGCAGTATACCGGTCTTGGAAAACATACACTGATGATATACGGGAAAATAAAAACTGAAATAAAATCCAAAAGTCGAAGCGAATATGTTTTTTTAAATGTAGTTCCAGATGAGACAATTGCCATTCCATTAATCTAAGGTCGTGATTTCTTAGATACGTTTAATATACACCTTTGTCAATTAAATAATAAATCGAAGCTTTAAAAATGCTTCAATAAAGATTCTTTTAATAAACAATTACATTTCTGTGCGCTTAACTCGAGTTTTGTTAGTAATTTAGAAGTTGTAAGAGGATCATCCAGTTGCCAATAAAATAGTTTTTCGATCTAGTAGGAAAGATAACGAAAGTAAATTGCAAGCCATTGCAGTGCAGTCATCGCAGACGATGGAATTTATTTGAATGAAATTATGACTGAGGTAGACGTTAATCCCGTTTTGCATATACAGTGCTCTGAAGCATTAGTAGAAGTAATTTGGGATAACTATTTGAAACCAAAGCGAATCGATTTTAAACCATATGAATATGAAATGCACATCAGGTTAACTCAAGATACACCCTTTCACTCTTTGCCTCGTGGTTTATCGTTCCACGAAAAAAGTGAATTGTGCAAAATTACTGATGGTCTGTTAGCAAAAAGTATCATTATGCCACGTGACTCCCCGTACGCGTCTGCAATAGTGAATAAAATTATTTAGGAAATTATTGTCATTTCTTTTATTATGATAATATTGGTATGGTTCAATTATGTATGGATTAAAATATCGGCCAAATGGCCGCCGCGACCTTGACGGTGCACCTCCACCCGACTGTCCAAATTTTCGAAGATGCTGACGCATAATTCAGGTTCTATGCCGAATTATCTCATCCTTTAGTCTTGAATTGTTGCTGGCTTATCAACGGCCACCTTTTCTTTGAAATAACCCCAAAGAAGGAAGTCCAACGGTGTCGAATCGCATGATCCTGGCGACCAATTGACATCGCCACCACGTGAGATAACACGGCCATTGAATTTGTCGCGCAAAAGAGCCATTGTTTCGTTAGCTGTGTGGCAAGTGGCACCATCCTGTTGAAACCACATATAGTCCACCTCCATATTTTCCAATTCGAGCCATAAAAAGTTCGTTATCATCTCACGATAGCGAACACCATTCACAGTACTGCTGACCGGCCTCATTTTGGAAAAAATACGGCCCGATGATGCCGCCAGCCCATAAACCGCATCAAACAGTAACTCTTTGTGGGTGCATTAGTTTTTCGACAATCAATCTTAGATTATCATTCGCCCAAATGCGGATATTTTGCTTATTGACGAATACAGTGAGGTTTTATTATCTTCTTTATGGATGATATAACCGAAGTTGATTTCGAATCACACCTGCAGTTAGTGGCCAAAGTGTTATGGCGAATGAAAGAAACGGGGTTAGAACTGAAGTTAAATAAGTGTAAGTTTGGCTATAATGATATAGAATACCTAGGTTACCGTGTTTATTCAGAGGACTTATGCCCAAGTGATTCGCATATAGATAGAATTCCGTTTAGAATAGTTACGGACTACATTTAGCTGATATTGACGCTCAATAAAAAGCAGCTTAACAGAAGAATAGGTCGATGGGCATTTGAGTTAGAAAATTTTAACTATACGACACAGCATCGTGGTGGTGTTAATATAGGTCATGTTGATGCATTGAGTTGCTGCCATACCGCTGGAACCGCCGACCCTGTGGAGTCTCTGACTGGTGCTATAAGCTAAAATACCGAAATTAATAATAATAATCAATGTGAGGTTTTATGTGCCGTAGATTCTGATGAGATTGATTTTAGATTAAAGTAACTCAAATCGCGGTGGAACTATAAAACAGCTGCGAGAAAAAGTTAGAAATAGAAATGATGGTAGACTACGATCTAGTAGATGGGTTAGTTTTCAGAAAAAATAAATCAGGTATGTTGCAGTTATTTGTTCCAAACGGAATGGAGAGTAATGTGATTATATTGGTCCATGAGAAGATTGGACACTTAGATACAGGAAAGACATGTTACCAGTTGAAGAAGAATTATTGGGGTCCAAAAATGACGGAGAAGGTTGATAAGTTTATAAAAAAACTGTATTCGCTGTATAATGTGTTTAGCCCCTGCTCTTATAAATGAGCATAATCTCCATAGTATTCCTAAGGAACCGGTTCTGTTTGATACCATACACTTGGACCATTTTAGGCGTTTGCCGTCTATAAATTCAAAGTGTAAACATATTCTGGATGTAATCGATGCATTTACGAAGTATGTATGTCCGTTTATACGCAGTTAATTCTACGAGTACAAAGAAGGTTAAAGCCTGTCTGGATAAGTATTTCAGCTATTATAGCCGAACGAGACGAATAATACTGTGGGCTCCACTTCGAAACAGACACAAAAAAAACTGCTGTTCGGAGTATAGCAGAGAGGTGAATTTGTGGACGAGTTGACAGAATATCTTGAGAAAAAACGCGATGAAACTTCAATAGAACGGGATTTAGAAGTAATGGGATTGTCTGGCTCTGACGCTATTAAAAAGTCACAGGAGTATAACTTGAATTATTTCCTCGAGCGAAGTAAACCCGGGAAGACTTACTGTGGAGGTGATATTGTTGTAATACGTAGCGTAGATACGGTCATCAGGACCAATAAAAAATGTATACCGAAGAACCGCGGCCCATATATTGTCTACATGGTCTTACCGCATGACCGGTATGTCATAAGAGACAGAGAATTGCCAGCTTATCCAATTACCATACGATGGTGTGGTTGAAGCTTCACATATAAGAAAATGGTTGACAGACGATAGTGCACTGAATGATCCGACACATCTTGATATGGGCAACTTTTGTTAGAATGTATTTAGTCATACACGTAGAATAATGGGGTTTTCTTTTTGTAACAAAAATTGATTTTTTCCCCTTATGATTTTTCAAAACACAGATTTTGACAATAAAAGCCTTCTAATGGCGAAAAAATCAATATTTTTTGAAATCGACACATGTAAATATTCGATTGGACATTCTATTGTGGTGGATTTACATGTATCTTGATTTAATTTTTTGAAAAACAAAAGGATGTAAAATATAAAAGTTTCGTTTGTTGGATAGAGAGGTAAGACCAAAATCAAGAGCATCTTGATAATATCAAGATTAGAAATCAAGACCAAGACTATAGTATCTTCTTCTTGATTATGGCATCTTCGTCTGTATTTATTTATTTGTTTAAAGCCTTGAAGATATCCTTGCAAAACAATTATTGAACGAACTTGAAAAAACCGAAAAATTAAATTAAATTAGATATTGAAAGAAAATACAAACTATTATCAACCGAATCTTAATCTACAAATAAAATAAGAAAATAAAAAAAACACATATTTTTTTGACAGCCAAACAGATTATAGCATATTATAGTAATTAAAATAGAGTTACCACCCTTGTTCTCTTTCACACTTTCATATTTTGCCATTATATCTGACCCGCTCTACATATCTTGGAGATCAAGCTCAAGATACATACAGCAACTTCTTTTGATAACTCTGAATATTTTTTGTTCAAGCAGGTATTATTAGGTTGTTTCCTACATTTAAAGTGTAACTTATTTTTCTTGTGTATTTTGCGTAACAAGTTATCTGACATCTAAGGTTTCAATTTACGCAAACTACGAAATTTTTCCGTTATATCAATCATGATCATCTAAAACCTTAGAAAACAAATCAAATGTAAGAGAAACATCATTTTGTATGTAGATTTCTGACCAACTTTCAAGAAGTAAACGATTATTTAAGGAACCAAAGTCAATTACTTCTGATGTTTGAGTATTTATGTTACCAAATTAGTTTTCGGTTCTACATTTTGAAGGTGAAATAAAAGACTAGTCATACAATGATCAGTTATTTTGATGTCTGATTGAGAACTCGTGATAGCAAAAACTGATTTTATATCCATACGAATAATCATATGGTCTAAACAAGTTTTGGAATTTTTAGTTTTCCTTGTAGGTTCATTAAGAGCCTCCACCCATAATTTCAAGAAAAACAAGAAATTGGGCAAATCTTAACAACGGTTGTGAAGTCCATACAATACGTATTGCAAAATACTTAAGTGTTTATGAAAGAATGACATTTAAACTAGAAAAACGTCGAGCCACTTTTTTATTTTTTTCACTTTTTTTACTTTATTTTAATATTTTGGTAACCTCTTTCGGAAAATTTCTCAAAACTGCTTAGCTTCAACAACGGTTCTGAGAAATTGAAGTGGAAAACACATATTATATTTACGTAATTTTAAAGCTAATGAACAGGGCTAGGAAAACGTCGGAGTGGATTTTTAAGTTTGGGCTCTATTTTTGAATAATGATCTCTTGAAAAACATCAAAATTGGTCATTTTCTAATGCATTTTTAAATGTGTAATTATATAAAAACGACAACAAAACTTTCCCCAAATGACAAATATGTTTTCTAAAATTGTTTCAATACAAAAGAAATGCCAAAAAGTAACCAATTATTGCAAAATAGCACATTTTATAAAAGTCTTTATTTTCAATCAAAAGTCGTTACTTTATTAAAGTGGCAGTTATTAGTTAACATATTTGCCACAAAATGGCTTTTTTCGAAGATACCTTTTTTATGTTGGAAAATAAACAAAAAAAAAAGTATAACCAATATGAAATGAGAGCTTAGGCAGATGGGTGTAGAAGGAGCAGAAATAAAATGAGAGTGGTTGGTGGCTTATGCTTGATGATATTTGCACCGTAAGGGCAATTGTGTCTGGTTTTGATATTGGTTTTTGGTATTTGGGTATGAATTTATTTTTTTTTTTGCTGGGAATTAATTTTATGAATGGTGTTGGTTTTTTTGTCTTCATTTTTGCTCTACCGCGCGGTTGTGTAGGTACACTTGCAGGTTGTCGATCGTCTCGGTCCTTGGAAAGATTTTTTTTTTCTGTTCTTTTTTCTTTTGAGAGTTTTTGTAGGTCATCAAAATATATATGTATGTATGTACTACATAGGTATATGATGGTAGGTTTTAAGGAAAGTTTTTTGTTTTCACGTATGAGGGTCGAGAATATATTTGTTTGTTATGATTGCAATGCTAGACTTGGTGTCGGTTGTTTCTTGTTGTCATTTTTTGCTGAGTGTGCAAAGAGCAAAGAAACATATTTTTACGTTACTAATAACCTACGTACGGATTTTAATTCTTTAATAATGTTACTTTGTAGGTACCTATTTGTCTAGATTTATTTAGATATTTGTAGTTGCGAGAAAGCCAGATTTAGTTGATTTGTTTTTATATAAGAATTTGCTTATTGGAGGAAGGTTCCTATAGGAAGGTATACATATGTACCTATTTTAGGACAGTAAATTAATGGGTAGGTACCTACCTACTCACATTTAAACTCGAAGAATTTACTTGTGCTTTTTGAGTAAAAGTTTAATGATCTGTATAGGTATAATTATATATTTAAAGTGAAACTAGGTAACCCGACAAACGTTATTCTGCATAAAAATTCGCAACGTAATTTGACATTCAACAGCCAACATCTTATTTCAATTAAGCAGCTTTGTGCCTAAGTTCTGTAACTGTTGCAGCGATAAAATCTGTATAGTATCGATGAAATTTGAAACATCATATCTACATGATTTTTGTTTCATTTTTCAACGTTTCTCAACCAATTTTCTAGATGCGACAGTTACAGAACATAGGCACAGTTTTCTTCCCCCGAGCACACATCAAATACAGTAAAAATAAATTGAGATGAAAAAAGTGTGTCATATAAATCAATTATAAAAATACTAAAATTGGGAGTTAAAAAAAGGGTAAGTAAAGGAAGGAAGACGAAGAATACCTTATGACCTATTCTCATACCTTCCGAATATATAAACAAAGTTGTATAAGAATCGGTGGAGCCGTTTCACGTTTAGACGTGTGGATTTCAAGAAGAAATAATTTAATGTTGTGGTCAAGAATTTAGCTTTATGATAAGGATAAGGGTTTGTCATTATGTGATTAAGCCATTTTGCATTGGTAAGTACCCATATTTGGGAATCGAAATTGAAATATAAAATTGTTTTTATTTTTTGGTTCATACCCATATATTTTTTTTTTTAATCCAATTATTTTTAAATTTTCTTCTGTAGTATAATTTTAAAGAAGCTTCATAAAAGTTTTGATTGAAATCATCTGAGCTGTTAATGAGAAAATTGAAAGTCAAAAAACCATTATATGGCACGTACGGTTAATAAAAGTAACCATTTTTCTATCCAGAAAGTATCTCATACAAATATAATGATAGGTACACTGATTTCTTTGTCAAAATCGTTGCAGTGGGTTTTGAGAGATTTGAAATTTTCCTTATGGGTTGTTTGGCAGGCAGGTAGCGTTATTTTTGGAGACAATAAAATTTCAATTTCCCCTCTAGGGAATAATAAAAAACTTTTAGCTCAAAATTTGAATAAAATCGATTGGTTTAGGCTGTAGGTCGAGGAACAGACAGACAGAATTGTGCCACCCACTTTTTTCATCGGTGTGTCATGTATAATTATTGTTATCTCAAATTTTTGTATGCATGAGTCCAACACTGGCAATAATACCAACATATACATACATGTAGTAATAAAAATCAACACTCAGTTTTCAATAATTTTTCTTAATAAATGTGAATGTGCACAAGAAAATCTGAACAAAAAGTTTGGTGGTAATTCCTACACATGTATGGAGATCTTTTTTGTTAGTCTTTATTGCTTCTTCTTATATAAAGGGGTTATTATATCGAAAAATTGTTGAAGCAAAAGTTTGCTTTCACTAGTTTACTTGAACTTTTCAATTTTCATTAATTTTTTTTAATAAAACTAAAAGTGCAAAAGCAAATGTAAATAAGGATCTTGATGGATTCTTATAAGGATTTTTTGTTCTTCCTTATGTCTTTTCCTTCCTTATGATGATGGGTCATTTTCGCGACAAAAGTTTTGTTCGGATCGTCAATTAAAATTTCGTTTGACCTTTTTAAAAAGTTTAAATGAAAATGCAAATTGTACCTATATACCTTCCAAATTAACGATAAATTCAATATTATGAAAATCTCAACAAAAGGAGGGTACCAAAACTTGTTTTTTTTTTATAAAAATATTTGCCAATTTTCCCGTATCAGTCCCTTCAGTGATCTTATTCGATAGGCAACCATTCAACCTTTATTTTTAAACATTAACCATAATGATGCGACCATCCGCATACATTAATTTATGTGTAGTATTTTATCCAAGTTATAAAAAGTGTGCATGGCAGCGGATGAATTCTATTAAAAAAAATGTTTATGTATAAAATTTTGTCTTGCTTACACAAATCAACTCTGAACATTTCATCCAGATTTTCAAAGATGTTTTCAATGCATTTCAATAAAAGTGGACGTGGCTGTCGGTGGATCCCAAAAAACAACCTACGTTTTTTTCTTACGCATACAAAATATTTTTGATACCTTCAGTAATCTCTGGTGCCAATTCTGAGAAATCAAGATTTAAAAATCGGGGTGGCAGTGGGCGGATTTCTTTTTCTTAAAAATGATAAAAGTGGTGCGTTGCTGTGGGTGGATTTAAAAAGCTAACTTCATTTTTTCCTAACTCATACAAACTATTTTTGATGCCTACAATACTCTTTAGAGCCGGTTTTGAAAATTCAAGGTATATAAAGTGGGCGGATGTTAATAAAAAAAATCTTAAGTTTTTTCTTGCTCACACAATCAACTCTGAAGATTTCATCCACGTCATTACGGTTATTTTCTTGATAAAGAGACATGATAAAAGTGTGAAGCGAGGTTGTGGGGGGATTTCAAAAAATCACCTACCTAGTTAGGTATGTATACCTAGTCACGTATTTTATATGACAGCAAAATAATCAAAACATAAAAGAAACTAGGTAAGTATGTATTTAATACCTATGGTATTTTACTATACCAAATTAGTCGAATTGCGCTACCAACTGCTGCCCCATCCACCCTTTATCCAGATTTGGCCCCGTGGCCCGTGCGACTTCTCACTCACAGGGCAGAGATTTCAGTCAAATGAGGAGGTCATCGCCGCCACGGAGGCCTACTTTGCAAACCTCAAGAAAGCGTATTTTTCAGACGTGTTATAGAAGTTGGAGCATCGCTGGGTCAATATTGAAAAATAAATCGCCACGACTAAGTAAGACTTATAGGACCACCCTCATATATAAATACTAGGTACCTAGGCATATGCTTACATATACCTATCATATTCCTACATAAATTGGCATAGCGCAGCCGACCGGCGACGATAGCCCCGAAGTGACTATGTATCTACCACAAAATTTCAGTGAATTTAATTGGATTTAAAACTAAATTTAAAAAAAGTTTGTATTTTTTAACAAAAACAAATATACAATATGTTGCCAACTAACTAACTTTGAAATTTCAGTAAAAACATTAAAGTATAATGCATCTACCTGCTACAACAATAACTCTAGATAAATACGATTCAAGGTCAACACCACCAATTTTCCATTTATGTAGAGAAAATATATTTTTCGTTTTTCAAATGTTCCACGATCTCGCTAGGAATGAAAAAAAAGCAACCCAATATTTCATACACAAAACACAACGTAAACGTAGCACGTACACGCCAATAAGTAAACACATATCACATACAGATACAGAAGGCAATGCAAACTAAAAAAACAAACAAGCAAAAAAAAGAAGCTTGTGTGTGTATATTACCTACTCTTATAACTCTGTGTATCGTTTGCCTTTTTCCTTCTCTCATGCAGAGTGGCTTTTTTGCCTCTTAAGAGGCCCCTGTCCAAAATGTCGAACTCAGATTCGAAGAAAAAAAGCCACTCCGCATGACAGAAGGAAAAAGGAAAACGCTACACAGAGTTAAGGGTGATTTTTTAGCTGGTTTGGTTTTGGCAACACTGGTTTTGACAGCTGACGTGTGTTTAGTACCTTGTGTCACTATCAAACAGCTTCAGTTTGGTTTGCAATTTAACCATGGATCGTCTTACAAATGAACAACGCTTGCAAATTATTGAATTTTACTATCAAAATTCGTGCTCGGTTCGAAATGTTCAAAATGTTGGAAATTGTGTTCAGCGATGAGGCTCATTTTTGGTTGAATGGGTACGTAAATAAGCATAATTGCCGCATTTGGAGTGAATATCAGCCAGAAGCATTGCAACAGCTACCAATGCATCCCGAAAAAAGCCACTGTTTTGTGCGGTTTATGGGCCGGCGGCATTATTGGGCCATATTTCTTCAAAGATGATGCGAATCGCAGCGTTACTGTCAATGGTGAACGCTACCGAGCGATGATAACAAACTTTTTTTTGCCCGAAATGGAAGTTCTTGACTTGCATGATATGTGGTTTCAACAAGACGGTGCCACATGCCACACAGCACGCAAAACAATGGCGCAATTGCGAGGCGAGTTTGGTGAACAGTTAATTTCACGTTTCGGGCCGGTCAATTGGCCGCCTAGATCGTGCGATTTGACACCATTAGATTATAGATTATTTTTTGTGGGGGTATGTCAAGGCTAATGTCTATAGGGACAAGCCCGCTTCGATTGACGCACTGGAAGCCAACATCCATGCATTCATTCGTGAGATACCGGCCGATATGTGTGAAAGAGTATGCCAAAATTGGACTCAGCGGATGGGCTACCTGAGACGCAGCCGCGGCCAACATTTGCATGAAATTATCTTTAAACATTAAATTGCAAGGTTCAAACTATTGATTCAAATAAATATTTCATTCATTTTTTCGAATTTTTTGTGTTTTTTTTTTTTTTTAAGTTCTAAACCTCTTAAAAAATCACTCGTTAAAAGGGTAGGTAATATCCACACACAAGCTTCTTCTTTTTTTGCTTGTTTGTTTTTTTTTAGTTTGCATTGTCTTAGGCATGTGTATAATTATTATATATTGCGTTGCATAAATGTATTTTTTCATTCGTAGCGAGATCGTGGAACATTTGAAAAACGAAAAATGTATTTTGTCTACATACATAAATAGAAAATTGGTGATGTTAACCTTGATTCATATTTATCTAGAGTTATCGTTGTTGCAGGTAGATGCATTATGCTTTTCTGCTTTAACTGACATTTCAAAGTAAGTTAGTAAGTAACATATTGTATTTTTTTGTTGTTGTTATGTACTCTACATTTTGATGAAATAAGGAAAATTCTTGCATGCAAAAAAATAAAGTCTTTTTACCTGTGATATAGGTACCTACTATATAATAGGGCAAGTTTTGGATTCGTGCAAAAAAAAATTTGACATAACAATCAAACATGACATGACGATGATATAGACCACCAAAAAAGTGGGTGGCACAATTCTGTCTGTCTGTCTGTTCGTCTACAGCCCAAACGACCAGTATGAATGTAACATGGTTGAAATTGTGTAATACGAGTATGCACATCAATTTAAATGTTAGTCTACTAGGGCTTCTTAACGAGTATTTAAAATTTTATGTGTGTAAATTTCTCAGAATTGACATACAAAAATTAATCGAAATCGGTCCAGTAGTTTTAAAGATTTCACCAAAATGTTTTATAAGTGGGTTTATATTTTCTATATATTTTTTGTTATATTGACTTTCTTGAAATAATTGTTTCTTTCAGTTCAAAATGAATGAATAAGATTACCTACACAAGACACGATTTTTTTTAATTTTATAAAAACAGCACAGCAACTATGTAAAGCCACCAAACGAATAAGTAGGTAAATCTTCTTAAAAAACAAATCCAATCTTTTTATGAGAGTATTCAAGTCTCCTTAGTGATTATAAAATAGTTTTCTTAAAACTTTTTGTTCAGCAAAATTTTTAATTATTTTCAAAAAAAATTATATAATAGGTACCGCAAACCTTCTATAATGTAGAAATCATAACCAATCCATATAATCTTTGAACATGAAACAAGTATACCGAAGATACTTTTTCTATTTTTTATTTAGAAAGGTTTCTTGCTACTTTTACTGGTAAAGTTTAAAGTTTATTCTGAGAACAATACTGATATATGTGTGGAACAGATCTTAATTTTTTGTATACATTCATTTTCATTTTCTTATGTAAGCATGTCAACCCCTCTGAAAGTTCTAATTCATGGACGATATCAGATGAGTAATCATGGGTTAAAATGTGTCTATTAGAAGCAAAAGCAACGTATTCCACTTTTCGAAAGCATTTTAACTCATTTTTTCAAAATCTATCCTTGGATGTTTTCGAAAGTTTCAAAAGTCATCTTATTCCAGAGTTATTTTGATTTGCATATAGGGGAAGAATCAAAACCAACGTATTCCTCAGACTCTTTTAAATTAAAACAACTTTATTCCTTAAGAACCATAGAAGCTTTATTTCAACCAATTGTTTTTGAATCAAAACGAAATTTCATTTTTTTGGCTTTCTGACTGCTTATGCACTCCTAGAAACTTCCTAACATAGTGATTTAAATTTTAAATTTAAATCCATAGTAAATAATATGGCGGTAATAGACACAAATAATCTCGTGGTTACAATGTTCTAACAATTTATCTCTTAGTATTGACATTGACAGGGTGTACACTGTACACCCTTGTATTGGTGTTTTATCGAATTCGATCAAAAAAGGTTTTAAATTTTGTTCTTTTATTTTTCAGTTTCATAAGCAGTTTGAATACTAGTTTTTAATAATAGTTTACTGAAGGGCCTTTTTTATTAATAGTTATTTCGAAATAACTATGCTTTATGTATGCCTCGATCAGTTTCGAAATTCATAAAATCATATTTTAGTAGCCATTAAACACCCTAAATTTTGAATTTTGCCTCCCGGGGCAAAATGCCCAAAAGCCCCACCCTAGATCGGGGCCTGGCTGCGACAGTTATAGAACTTAGGCACAGACAGGCGCGGATACAGGGGGAGGGCAATGGTTGTAATTGCCCCACCCTGAGTAGCAACGAGCCAAGCATAAAATTTTAATTAATTAAAATGTAATAAAAAAAATGCCTTTTCGTTCTACATTTAAAATTTTTTTTCTTGGCAGTGAAAAGAAGACTACGTTTTTATTTTCCTAATTTTTCATTTCACGAAATTATTTAAAGATACTAAAACAAACGATTTATCTCGCCTCTCTCAGATGTGAAGTGGAGAAAAATTCCGATTGCAAAAATAGCCTTCAAATCGATAGGTAGAGCAGATTGAGCCCACATCGATCTGATTTCACTTTTCAAAATGCAAATGACACAGTTTCGTAAAACAATTTTCCATACAGTAAATGCCCCAACCATCCTCTACAAATATGTCAGTGTTTTTTTTTATAGTTAAATGTAAGGCAGCAGTGGCATTTATTTAACAATTAAAAATTATTAAATTCTAACTTTGCTTCAAATGCTCAGATGAACAAGATTAAGATATTTAAATAAATTTTTATGACATTGGTACCACAAAATTTCATCGAAAAAGATGCGTATCCATTTGACAGTACTTTCACTAGAAAATAGAAAACTCTCGAGTGTAACTTTGTGCGGTTCAGTATGCAACTATGTTGCACATCTTTTTTAGCCATAACATACGTTTCTGATGGTAATACAGTAGACGTTCGAAAAAGTGAAGTAATAGGTGTTTTTCTTTTTTAGCTCCGAGCATAGCACTGAGCTGTCAAAAAAAGATCTGTGTTTCTTTTTTAGCTCAGAGCACTCAAAGCGCTCAACTTGTGTTTCTTTTTTGAATCGGAGCTAACTCGGCGTACGCTCCATGAGCTCAGAATAAAAGACCGAGCGAATGGAGTAAATAGCTGAGCCAACTTCGTTCTTTTTTCACTCCTTTCACATGGTGGCGTTCAACACTTCTTCAGTTCACATTTTTTAATTTTTCGAGTTTTTGATTGGGTAGCTATCAGATGATAATTAAAAGTCAGTACTAAATTAGGGTGTGTTGAACGCATCGCAATCGTATGACAGTTCGGTGCTCAGATGTGTTTCAAAATTATATCGGAGAGCTCTGGTTAGGTTATACTCTGCTCAGAGTCGACTTCGATAGATCGAGCTGTACTCTATGCTCTGCTCAGAGGTAAAAAAGAAAAACGCCTAATAAAAACCACGCCTGTTCAGTGGTCATTCTTTCGAGATTGTTCACTTTTTCAAGCGGAACTTTTTAAAGGCGTTCTAAAGATGAATTTGATTCAAAATACAAATTTTTTTCGATGTGAATGCTGTTTATATTTAAAAGTTAGGAAAAACCAAAACAAGTCCTCAGTGTTCTCAAGTAATGTTAAAAGCTTGCGAGTTATTTTTATAAGAAATCCAATTTTATAGAATATTTCGTGTGTTTACTATTGTGGATATTTAGATATTTTGAGATTCACTAAATCGAGCGTCTACTGCATTCGTGAAGATTTTTTTTTACTTTCATGGATAAGTTTTAGGAACTTCCTTACTATTCATCCACTAAGAAAACAAAATTTACTTCATCGAATATTTTAGAAACTGCAGGTTTTTGTCCATTTACTTGGTTATATGTTCTTTTTTTTTTGCCTCTGGTTGGTTGTTAACAACACGGGGCCAGTCAATTTGGCTTCTGAATACTTATTTGTTCCGTCAACTCGATTTTCTTACGGTGCGATGAAATTGCACTGTAGATGATATTTTCAAAGATGTGACTTTAACAAACTGCATTATCGAACACAGCTATTGCAGTAAAACTTAAATTTTTTTTTGGATAGAAGATTTTTTCAGGGAATATTCTGCAAATGCATTTCTGACTCAGATAACGGCATTTAACTTGTCTTTTGCCATAGAATATTATCCCAGCAATGGCTGAAACTTTTGCTTGAACTCGAACATTAAGTGTGGAAATAGGAACGTACCGATGTGCTATTATTCTTTCCGAAATTCAAGGTGGTGCTACGAAGATCTAGAGGGAATTAAAAAACGCTGTTAAGACACCCTGTTACTGCCACAAACTGCATAACTTCATTTCATGAAGTTCCAAAGTACCCGCTGCTCGAGGCACAGTACAGATACAAAAAAGGTGATTGCATTCTTCAAATTTTGAGTAGTATGTAAAGTACTCCAATTGTCTGTAAATCTTATCAAGATTATGGAAACTCTGGATACAATTTCGCATTAGTCTGACCAAAAATACACCAAAATTTACCACCCCCCCCTGAACGAAATCCTGGATCCGAGCCTGGGCACAGATAGCAGCTCTTGTTATCAGCTTTTAGCAACAGTTGAATGTCAAATAACGTTGCCAATTTTTATGCAGAAAAACCTTTTCCTGTTAAACTAGTTTTACTTTAAATATATAATTATGCCTGTCCAATCAATAAAATAGTATTCAAAAGGCACAGGTAAATTTTTCCTAGTTTCAACTTATTAACTAAGTATTGTCCTAAAATATGTAGGTAGGAAGAACTTTCCTCCAAAAAACAAATTCTTATCTAAAAACAAATCTACTCAATCTGGCTTTCTCGCAACTACAAAAATCTAAATAAATCTAAATTCTAGACAAATAGGCACGTACATAGTGCATAAATACATTTCTGAAATTTTCACATCTATAATACCTACCTTCCAAAGTTGTTTATATTAAAATTAAATTCTCCATTTGGAACTTTCGTGCAAGTTATTGGTTTTGACTGACTAAAAAAGTTTGAAAAGAACACGAAAAGACGTTTGTTTGCTATATTCGAGAAACTACAAAATTTTGAGCCATAGTAGGGTCCTTAAAAAAAATATTTTCAAGACTAATTTTAGATCGCTGAACACGAAAATAAAGTTTTTGTTCGAGATATGAAATTTGATAAGTTACATGCTCTCAAAGTTTAAAAAAGATGTGTAGTTTTCGGTTGCTCCATATGGGTAGAAAAAAATATTTTAAATAATTATATGGGCTCAGGTGAAAAAAAAAATCATTTTAACAAAAAATTGAGCAAAATTTTGCCAAAATCGGACGATTAATATAATAGTAGTAATAATAGTAGAAGTTATAAAATATTAAGTGAAAAAAGGCAATTTCAATTTTTTCAAATAAAGTCATATAAATGTATAAAAATACAATTTTTAGTAAATTCGATTTCTTAATTCAAATTTGTATTGCCTTAAATTTGCTTATAGATATTAAATTGTTTGCACACTTTATGTAAAATTAGTTAAATCAGCTCAGATTAACTTTTACCATATCTAAGCAATAGATGAAAAAAGTATTAAAACACAGTTTTCGAAAATTAACTTAGTTGTTTAGCGAGCCAAAGAACCATTAATTTTCAACATACCTTTTCTTATTTCTACGATTCGAATGGCAGGTGTTTGATTTTAAATCTGAACAATGATTGTTTCACCATACCACAGCGACATCCCCTAATATACATAAAATGTAATTATTTCATTCTCTTCACACATTTTTTTGATTCCATATTAAGTGACCTAGATTAAAAACTTTTTTAACATTGAAAATGTTTATAGGGTCGTTTTTAATAAATTATGGTGTTACTAAAATGAATAAAGTGAATAAATGTGTATATGAGATGAACGCTAGCGTATAGGGGGGATACGATCGAATTTTTGGTTGGTGTTACCAGAATGAATAAAGTGAACAGATGAACGTTGGCGTATACGGAGGGTACGATTGAATTTTTGGTTGGTGTTACTAAAATGAACAATGTGTATTGAGATGAGTGCTAGCGTATAGGAAGGTTACGATTGAATTTTTAGTTGGTGTTACTAAAATGAATAAATGAATTTTGATTCTATATTTTTATAATTAAAAATGCGAGAGTCAATGCAGTCAGCAGTTAATTGTGCAGCTTAAACTATAAGTGTTGGCAGTTAATAAAAAAAAACTGTTTGTAAAGAAAATGTATTTAGATGTGCAAAATTATATTTTTTTTTTAATTCGAACTTTAAGTAGCTTAAGATAGGGCTTTTATGTGAAATGGTCGAAAAACCAAAAATCTAAAGGAGTTGTGCTAGAGTGACAACTTTTTTCTGTATCGATAGTTACGTTTAATATAACAATTTCGTTCATATTTTTTGAAATTCCAAAAAATCTACAAAATGAGATATTAAAGGTTGTAACTTCAAAATTCAAAAATAGATGGTTCATAAATTATTTACTAGACATTAGGGTTAGGTCTGATTGTAATAAATTTAAAAGTTTAAGAAAGATAATAAATAACTGATTGTTTTTCGTTTCAGGAAATTCTTATAGTATTTTTATTTATATTTTTATATTTTTTTTAAATAAACTAATTTTTATCGAACGATTTTTGGCAGTTATATTTTTTATCTTTTTAACGATTCCAATTAAAAATCTCTAATTCATACAGGTAATAGATTACACAAATCTACATATAATATGTAAAATTTGTAATTTTTAAAAGCATCTGAGATGACATAATTACATATTACTGTTCATTAACATACCACCTAATAACTCTTTGGTCTGTGCACCTGTACAATTAGTTTTTTTTTTATTCGCAGCTTCAATAATTGACAATTAATTTGATATATCATACGAAGCTGTACGTTCTTCATAAGCCTCACAAATCTAAAATACAATTTGATTAAATAGTGGTACTAATCTTCAATCAATACTCCTTTAGTTCATCGTCATCGTTAATTTGCAAGTTTGTGTTACGAGAATCAGCCCAAATAACATAGAGTACCTATATTATCTAGAGTCGCGACTCGTACCCCTCTTACCTAAAACACCCGCAAATTTTATTTAAGCACATTAAGAGAAAACTCTCTTAAAATCCCTGTCCGTGAATACGTGTGATAGCTCTAAATGTGACGTTTTCAATTTTTCGATTCAATTTTTGTTGTTTTCAGTCTAATGAGCCAAAATCCATTAAGTTATCATTGTATTGGTGAGGTTCCATTTAAAATGCATTGGGCACCTAACACATGCTCAGCCATGTGGAGGAAATACTCACAATGGAGTTTGTAGGGTGAAAGAGAAAAAGCCCTGAAGTCGGTTCTCTAGATAATATAGGTACTCTATGCCAAATAAGAAGAACACAAATATTTCCCATAGTGCCACAGTTCACTCAAAATGTCTTTCTATCTCTGTTTAGTAAGCTTTTTGATTTGTTTGTCTTTCTGTCAGTGAATTACTGAAGAAAATGACTTTTCATTCAAGTTCAGTATTCATGTTCACTCGTTCAATGTTCTTGTTGCTTGTTCACTATTTGTCCAGTCGTGTAGATGCTCCGATGGGGGAAGGTTTGCTCTGCTGCTCGGCAATTATTTTATTCTGCTAATACCTACCTACTTAAATGAATAGAATGCGATTTGCTGCGTTTGGTTATAGATACTTTAGTAGGTAGAAGGGTAAGATACCTTATGGGATATGTTTGGTTAGTAGGTAGGAACTTTAGTAAGTTAGGTAGGATGCTTGTGAGATTCGTTGTTTTTTGTTTTTATTTTGTTAGTTATTTTACTTTTGAGTTTTATTTAGGTATAATTAGATGGATTAACGAAGAAAATAAAGATATGAAATAAGAAAACAAGAGGAAATAAAAATATACATAGGTCAATGAAAACTGAAAACTAAAACGTAAACCGCTTTATTTATTAGATTTTTTTTTTGTTAGACAGTTTTTTTAGAAGTCCTTAATATGTAGTTGAAAATGTGCCTTATGGATATAGTAAAATAAAACGTCAATTTAGAAAAATCTTAGACAGCCGAAGCCTTTGTCCAAGTTAGACAAATTTAGGACAGCAGTAAACAAAGTTTATTAATAAATTTTCGGAGTTGGACGGTTGTCTATAGTTATAGACAAAATTTATAAATTCGACTGAAAATGTGTTTTCTATTTTTGAAAATGCGACAAACGCCCTTATTGGGATAGTTATTCAAAATAGACTTGTTGAATAGACTAAAAGTCGATTTATTGTTATTGCAAATTTCAATTGGTAAATACTTTTATATTTGACTATTATGATCGACTTTTGTCCATTCAAATTTTTTGGAATAGACTTGCAAGAAGCCTCAAAATTAAAGAAAAAAACACAATGGGGAAAATAGACTTTTGCGGAGACGTTACACTCACCAGCATTGAATATTTGTTTGTAGGCATATGTAAGGAGGAAAATCAATTTATTAGTTAGCGTTGCCTACAACACACGTTATAAGAGCTACGAAAAATAAATTCAAATTCAAGAAAAAAGTAACATCAGCAGAAATATAGAATTTTTGGTTGGTGTTACCACAAAGCTAAATCAAAAAAAAAAAAAAATTAAAGTTACCACACAAAGAAAATGAAAATTTAAAGATAGAAGACACGCGGGAAAAATAAAGGTCAGTAAAATGATAAAAGGGGGAAGTGTACAGCCTCTCTGTTTAAAAGAAGGTTCTCTCTTGTATTTTTAAAATGAAACAAAATTAAAGACCCACAAGGATAATAAGTTAAATAATATGTTGTGGAGACGTAACAACCCCTAGCATTTAATGTTTGTTTGAAGGCATGTATTTAGAGGAAAATTAAAATTAAGTTAAAGGATTTAGGAAAAATAAATACAGATACAGATCGAAAAAAAAACAAACACAGGGTTGAAATTTTGAATTTTTGGTTGGTGTTACAAAAAAGCAAAAGAAAAAAGAAAAAGTGTGTTACCAGACAAGGATAATGAAAAATATGAAACTAGGAGACAAGTGGCAGAAAATATAGGTCAATAAATTGACAAAAGGAAAATATTAAATCTATTTTGTATTTTTGGAAATGAAATAAAATTAAAAAAAAAAAAAACTACAAAGGAAATAGGACAAATAATATTTTGTTGAGACGTAACAAACCAACATTGAATATTGTATTTTTGGAAAATCAAATTTTATCTAGTGTAAGCAAAAACGAGATATTGAAAAGGAAAAACCAATACATAAAAAAATAACAAAACTAAAAATAGCAATACATGTCAACATCCTTTTGTCTGTAGTCAAAATTTTGTTGATGATAGAACAAGGAATATGAAATACTTAACCGAATTTTTAAAAGAAAAAGTAAACGAAAATTATATATAACCTTATTTTAAGTTTTGTATCATCTTCGTATATTTGGGTTTTTGATAATTTATTTTATTTAGTTTTGTTTGTATGAAGCAATAAAAAGTTCAGATGATAAAATTTTTGTTGAGACAATGTCTCAAGAATGATCAAAATACGGAATGATGAAATGGCTTCAAATTCCTTAAGTATTTTTAAAGCTGTAGAAAAAATCTATGTATGCGTTACTATATGCAAGTAAAGGTAGAAATGCGAGTGCAAGTATGCTAATTAAGTTTGGCTAACAATTTTTTTAAAAATTTTTTAGTTCAATATAATTTTTAGATTGATCTTAGTAAAAATAATGATTAAAATTGGAATAAATTGGTGTGCTTAGAAACCAGTAAAGAAAAAATTCAAAACAAAAGAAAGATTAATAATTATAAAGCTTAAAGATTTCTCTAGCACAAATAAGTCATTTTCAATGTCCCCATCGTTACTCAAGGAGTGAAATCTGTAAATTTTTTTCAAATAAACAAGCTCTGTCATTTAGATTCATATGTTTTTTTGCACTTTTATATTCGCTGTGGCACAGGGCACAGGGCCTATAATTAAATAAATAAAATAAACAAAATATACACAGGTATATACATTTATGTATATTCCCCACCACCAGAAGTCAAAACAGAAATTTATCAAATGACGAACTTTCCATCTGTTAACTACATAACATGTACCTATTTTCCCATGTAACAACATAGGAAAAAACAACCGGCACCAAGTCTACCAACAATCATAACAAAAAAAATATATTCTCTTCCCTCATACGTGAAAACAGAGAAATCCTTCAAAGAAAATACTTTCCTTGAAACCTACCATCATATACATATTTATTTTGATATACAAAAACTCTCAAAAGAAACATTTTTCAAGGATCGAGGCGATCGACAAGATTGTACCTGTAACATGCAAGTGTAATTATACCTACACACCCGCGCGGTAGAGCAAAAATTAATAAAAAAAAAAACTACCACCTTTCATAAAATTCATAAAAAAAAGAAATTCATACCCAAATACCAAAAACCAATAAAAAAAACCAGACACAATATCCCAACGGGAAATATGGTCCTCAATGATTCTTATAGCTGAAATCATCAATTGATTCACTTGCCAAATCATACAAGGAGCGACATGCAATGATTAATTAAGTGAAGAGTAATGCAAAGATTTCTCAGTTCATAGATTTTACTCCACTTTCTGCTTTGAGCTTAAGAAACAACCCTTTCTTTCGCTGAATTAGAAATTGCTATTGTAATAGGGAAAGTTATGCGATGAAAAATCTGTTGAAAAATAATGTACAAGTTCATTAGTTCATTTTTTGTGATTTGCTTGTGACTATAAATTCTCATCTTGTTGGGTATAGTTCGACTTTTAATTTAAAAATAAGTTTTGACATGTAATTTATATACCTATAACTTGTTAAACTTAAGACATTGTATAACGTTAGGCCCCCTATGTGCCAACTAATGTAAATTTATCATAGATCATAGTACTCATATTTGTTATAAGCCAGATTGTATATATTATGTTCAATTAAAGAAATTGAATTGAATTGAAAATTATAGTTCACAGTGGCTTTCTGTAAGAAAATCTATGAAACATGAACCAAATATAACTTAAATTGCGTTTACCAAAACGCTAATAGGTAACACTTTTGAATTTTCAAATAAGAGCTACTTTTTGGTTCGTTGAAAAAAAAAACATCTTGAACAACTAGGTGCTGAATAAGCAACTTATGAAAATCTCGTGATTTCGCAATTGAATACTCATTAAATTTTTCATTAAAAATATAGAACTGATGAATAAGGCAATTACATGTATGCAGTGAATTCACTGATTATGCAATCACCAAGCTTTTCATCACCTGGGTTGGTGAATAAACGAAGTAGTGATTTCGTTGAGGAATTTTCATCAAGAAAGTGGCATGTGTTTCCCGCCAATGACACGCCCATGTTAAATTCATCAAAGGAATAAGCTGAAAAGTGGCTGATGCAGGTTCCATTCCTCAAGGAAAAAGCAGGCTTTTCCTCAATGAATTTTTAAATTTTTCCCGCTGGGATTGTCCTTACCGCGCAAATACCATCAAGCATAAACCACCACCGTGGTTCTACTCTCATTTTATGTCTGTCTGATTCTGAATCACATATGCACACAAATACCCACTCGCATTTCATCATACTTTTTTTTGTTTATTTTCCAACATAAAAACGGTATCTTCGAAAAAAGCCATCAAAGTAGCAAATAAGTTAACTAATAACTGCTAATTTAATAAAATAACATCTTTTGATTGAAATTAAAGACTTTTATAAAATGTGTTATATTGCAATAATTGGTAACTTTTTGGCATTTCACAATTTTAGAAATTATATTTGTCATTTGGGGAAAGTTTTGTTCTTATTTTTGTATTATTAAACATTCAAAAATGCATTACAAAATGAGCAATTTTGATGTTTGTGATCATTATTCAAAAATTGACCCTAAATTTAAAAATCCACTCCGACGTTTTCCTAGTCGTGTTCATTAGCTTTAAAATTACATAAATATAATATGAGTTTTCCACTTCAATTTCTCAGAACCGTTGTTAAAGCTAAGCAGTTTCGAGAATTTTTCCGAAAGATGTTACCAAAATATTTAAATAAAGCAAGAAAAAAGTAAAAAATACAAAAGTGGCTCGACGTTTTTTTATTTTAAATGTAATTCTTTCATAAACACTTAAGTTTTTTGCAATACGTGTTGTATGGACTTCACAACCGTTGTTAAGATTTGCCCAATTTCTTGTTTTTCTTGAAATTATGGGTGGAGGCCTCTTAAAGCAAGATAATAATCAGCAACTGAAGTCTGAGTTAAAATGTCAATATTCATATCGCTTACAACCACCACATTACAACATGATTCTTCTCTCAATAAAAGAGAAAGCTCTTCCACAAAAACATCCTTATTTCCATCATGAAGTCTATATAGATACACATAAAACTATATTTTGAGCATTTACAGTGCAATATACTCATATTATATCAGAACTCAGCATCACAGGTCTGTAAATTAAACAGTCCTCACAAAAACCATCCCTTATAAAAACTACAACACCACCCGAAGCATGTGTTATTACATTTAGTATGAAATTTGTATCCTGGAATATTAAAAAAGCACTTTTACCATCGTAGATCCAGATTTGTGTCAAAAAATTAGATTAGGCTTAAAGCGAAATGAATCTAAATACGTCACAAACAAATCAATTTTGTTTATACTTTTAATATTTAGGGGATTATATATATATATATATATATATATTCTTATCGCTTATATATATATATATATTCATATCGCTTATATATATATATATATTCATATCGCTTATATATATATAAATATTCATATCGCTTATATATATATATATATTCATATCGCTTATATATATATATATATTCATATCGCTTATATATATATAAATATTCATATCGCTTATATATATATATATATATTCATATCGCTTATATATATATATATATATTCATATCGCTTATATACCCAAGAAACAATATTAGCTGTTTAATTGCTCTAAAAGCGTTTGTAGAGCTAATCTTAGAGCTCGTTGATTTCAAAAGAAGCTCTAGATACACTTCCAAAGCAAGTGCAGAGCTTGCCTACAGCGAATTTATTGAGTTTGAGAGCTAATATTTGCTCGAAACCAGCTCTTATCAGTGGCTTGTAAGGTCTTGCAGCTCTTAGGTATATTATTAAGAAATCTTTAAAGCAACATTTTTGACAGCACTTTGTTTGTATTAGTTTGGGTTTGTGTAATACAAATTACAAAGTAAAATAATATTGGAACGATGTATTATATGTGTGATAGTACTCGTAACATTTGAGAACTTTATGTGTTGTGATGTCGCAAATTAGTAAAATATTCCTATAGAAAATATAAGTGAGAAATTAAATTAATTATTTAACTGTTCCATCTTAGTGAATTTTTAGTGCGCGCTTAGATTTATCAAACATGTACTGAATGTACTTCGCAAAATTACAACGCGCCTTCGAAATTCCTAATATTACGCAGTGAAATGTTTACAAAATTATTTTAAGCAACACAGAAATCTGTTACAAAAATTAATTTAAATATCTGAAATAAAATATTTTTGTTTTCATTGCAATATTTGCAATATTTAGTGTGTTTTATATTGAAAATAATGGTTTTTTATTCGTTTCAAATAAAATAAGGAAAATTGTTTCAATGTTTTTTTTCTGTCACCATATTTTTATCGTGAAAATAGATTGTCTTCAATAGAACTGCAATATGGATATTGTAGAGCTAGTTCCCACAAAATGAGAGTTTTGTGTTCAAGGCTAAAAAAGAAGGGTGTTTCGAAAATTGAAAGTTTTGAATAATTTTAAATCGTGGAAAAAATTTCTTTTTTATTTATTAACAATTGAAGTGCATTATGGTTTCTCAGCAAGCAAACACTTGTGCGACTCAACCGTTGATTTAATTTTATTTGAAAACATTTTATTAAACTGTTCAATTGATTTTAATAAAATTTTTTTAGAAATTTCGGATCTCTAATTCGACAATTACGGTGCATACTTGGTATTGCTTAGAAATATAAAGGAACTTATTTATTTTCTAGTTTTGGTTTGACTTTTCTCGGTGAAATTATCTTTATTGTATTTTATTGTGAAACACCCTTCTAATATGAGACAGGTTTAGTATTAAGCTCTATAGTCGTTTTGTTGTAGCTTTGTTCAGCCTTCAAATTTCACAATTCTCAGAGAAATTTAATAATGCTCAGAGAGATATCCAATGCGCATGCGTTTGTGTGAATGTATTAGTAATTTAACTCTACAGCCGCATTCTGTGCAGCTATTTTTTGACATTTCTATAGAATCATGCAATATTATTTTAAATATGAGTTTTAAGAAGCTCTATGACGCTTCTTTATATGATCATATTAATAATTTGCTCGTTTAAAGAACGTTGAACGTTATTAAAGAGCATATTTTTAAATTTTGGGACGTTATAAATATAATGGAGCTTAATGTGTATTGGAAACTCGATTATGGAACAAAATTTTTAAATAAATGTTGGGAGCTGTGAAATAATCTGTCTTAGAACTATGGTCTCAGATTTCACTGCTTACAAGCTGCTAAAGAACAGTTTTGCTTCTTTTAGCTCCAACGATGTTACTTGGGTATATATATATATATTCATATCGCTTTTATATATATATGTATATATATATGTATATATATATGTATATATATATATGTATATATATATGTATATATATATGTATATATATATATGTATATATATATATGTATATATATATATGTATATATATATATGTATATATATATATATGTATATATATATATATGTATATATATATATGTATATATATATATGTATATATATATATGTATATATATATGTATATATATATGTATATATATATGTATATATATGTATATATATATATGTATATATATATATATATATATATATATATATATATATATATATATATATATATATATATATATATTGATTTTTTAAGAGGTTTAGAACTTTAAAAAAAAAACACAAAAAATTCAAAAAAATGATTGAAATATTTATTTGAATCGATAGTTTGAACCTTGCAATTTAATGTTTAAAGATAATTTCATGCAAATGTTGATCGCGGCTGCGTCTCAGGTAGCCCATCCGCTGAGTCCAATTTTGGCATACTCTTTCACACATATCGGCCGGTATCTCACGAATGAATGCATGGATGTTGGCTTCCAGTGCGTCAATCGAAGCGGGCTTGTCCCTATAGACATTAGCCTTGACATACCCCCACAAAAATAATCTAATGGTGTCAAATCGCACGATCTAGGCGGCCAATTGACCGGCCCGAAACGTGAAATTAACTGTTCACCAAACTCGCCTCGCAATTGCGCCATTGTTTCGCGTGCTGTGTGGCATGTGGCACCGTCTTGTTAAAACCACATATCATGCAAGTCAAGAACTTCCATTTCGGGCAAAAAAAGTTTGTTATCATCGCTCGGTAGCGTTCACCATTGACAGTAACGCTGCGATTCGCATCATCTTTGAAGAAATATGGCCCAATAATGCCGCCGGCCCATAAACCGCACCAAACAGTGGCTTTTTCGGGATGCATTGGTAGATGTTGCAATGCTTCTGGCTGATCTTCACTCCAAATGCGGCAATTATGCTTATTTACGTACCCATTCAACCAAAAATGAGCCTCATCGCTGAACACAAGCAGCGCGCGATGAACATTTCGAACCGAGCACGAATTTTGATAGTAAAATTCAATAATTTGCAAGCGTTGTTCATTTGTAAGACGATCCATGGTTAAATTGCAAACCAAACTGAAGCTGTTTGACAGTGACACAAGGTACTAAACACACGTCAGCTGTCAAAACTAGTGTTGCCAAAACCAAACCAGCTAAAAAATCACCCGTTATATATGTAGTTGCGGGGTTGCGGAACTCACAGGATTTTCAAAAAACACACTTGGCATCTTCCAAGTTGTCATTATATACCTTAACTAACATACATATATTGAAAATATATGTATATATATATATTCATATCGCTTACATATATATATAAATATATATATATATATATATAATATAATAATATAAGTTAGTTGTTAAGGTATATAATGACAAATTGGAAGAAGCCAAGAGTTTGTTTTTTTGAAAATCCTGTGAGTTCCGCAACCTCGCATACCAGGGAATTTACTGGAATTTCAGAACGATCAATCAGAAGGATTATTAAGGAATACGAAGAGACAGGAGTTTTGAAATCACCAAGTATAAAAGTACCACATACGAAGTAGAAAACTGGACTAGACGAATTTGATATCACAGCTATTCGGCGTGTAAAACACAACTTCCACCCGGTGGAAAAAATGATGATATCCTTAAAAATTTTGTGAAAGTGGGTCCAGTAAGACCTAGAGCTTAACTATAGTATTACAATTTACAACTCTCAACAGGATTCTGAGAAGAAACGGATTTAGCTACAAGGAAACGCAAACTTCTTTTTGAAGATATGATATTAAACTCATGCGAGTGAAGTATCTGAAATGGCACATGTAGGTGCTGAAAAAGGCTTCATGAAAAACGCCTCACTTTTATTCAAATCTGGAACGAAAATGAGATGCTATTACGACTATCACTAAATGAACGCGCATATGTACAGACAAAAACACAGGCCAAACAAGGCCAGTTAACAGGACTTCACAATCAAATAAAGGAGCAGGCGACTAGGGTAGACTATCTCTACTCTGTTTTGCCTAGCTTAACGCAATTTAGAGGTTAAAGGCGCGCTGTCGGAGAGGCCTCTTAGGATCCTTGCTGTGAATGTAAATTCACTGATTAGGACCGAACGTAGAGCTAATCTTTTCCAATTGTTAAAAGACCAAAGTCCAGATGTGTTTATGGCCAGCGAAACTAAGTTGAACCAGAAACATAAGTTGACTAACAACAATTACAATATCGTTAGAAGAGATCGACCCAACTCCACTCAAGGGGGGACGTCGCAATCTTCATACGAAAAGGCATTAATCATAAAGTTATATATAATAGTAATCTGCGCAGATTTCGGCTGTTGGAGGCGTGCATCGTATGCATTCCTCTCAAACAGGGGAAGCGAATGTATGTGATCGCGGCGTATGCACCGGAAGCACCTCAACCAACTGATTTTATGACAGAGCTTGAAAAGCTTTTCGAATGTCTTCGCTTAAGCTTGGAAGAAAATTACTTTCTCATGGCCGGTGATTTGAATGCCAAACACTTAGATTGGGGAAATCAAGTACAGAACCCGAGAGGTATTCATTTTTTTAATTGGATGAGTCAGTATAACGCTGAATATCGTATAGAACTGCTGGCTACGGATCGGCCATCGTTTCCTTGGATGGGTATGTACCTGTGTGCATACTTACAATTACAGTAAGGTGCGCTGGCCACGCTTTACCAACGTCTTATCGAGCGAAATCAGTTCAAATAACATATCGCCACCAAATGACAGTAATTTGACAAATAACGAAATAGACCAATACTTAGAACAAATGGAAGAGACAATCAAACGAA
This sequence comes from Dasysyrphus albostriatus, assembly GCA_946251815.1. Taxonomy (NCBI): domain Eukaryota; kingdom Metazoa; phylum Arthropoda; class Insecta; order Diptera; family Syrphidae; genus Dasysyrphus; species Dasysyrphus albostriatus. The sequence goes on from OX276335.1 coordinate 227,359,467, forward strand.
CAATGAACAGAACAATACCGAAATACAAACAACGGGACGCAACTGACATGTACCGGAACGCGACCATTGACGCATTACACAGACAAAAAAGTAGACTGCTGACAAGACTCAAACTCTTGTACCGAAGGTTTACTGACCCACACAATCTGGAGATTATGACACTGAAGTCGTCAATCAAGAACATCAACCAACTAATTAAAGAAAACTATCGGTTGTCAATTAATTTGTATTGGGATAATAAAATTCGGGCTGTTAACTCTAGCGACCCGAGCATGTTTCCGGAAATTAACAAGATATTTAGAAGGAATGATCAGAACAATCTTCCGTGTCTTAAGCTTCAGAGAACGACGGACGTTGCCGTCTTGGACGATGACCTCTTTATTGTCGAAGATCCGCAGGAGAAAGTGGAGTCTGTGGGGGCTGCTTTCCAGCAAGTGTACAAGGTGAATGCATGCATTCGCCCCAATCACGACCTGGAAAACAGAGCCTTGATCCACCACTTCGACGCTGCCTTGGATTGCACAGAACATCAGAGTCGGAGTACAAACATTACTATTCCAACCTAGTTCTATACAACGGGGCCAAAATAAACAGGATAGATAATTTCTTGCTGAAGCTTATTCGAGGTCATATTGCAAGGGCGATGTCCTCGTCTAACAGCTTAATTTTCGGGGCTTATTACCCTAAATACGAATACTAAGAGAGTGTTCGTCTAAGCGGCTTTATTCCGCCCGATGCATTCCTCTATCTAGACAGTCGAGGAAGCTGATCCAGGATAAGAGCGGCGGTTCCGCTAATCTACCACGGTGGCCGTAGAGCTGTGGATCGGCGGCTCCTTTACAGTCGAGACGTCCTCGCACAAGACGGAGCTGTGCACCTTCGGTTCAGTAGGACTGTGTCCGAACGGGACCGAAGAGATAGGGTAAAGCAGGAGAACCAGTTCTGGTGGTTGAAAAACGAAGATGAAGTTCCTTCAGACATTTAAAAGGTGACCTTGCTATTTTCTTTTGTATGGCCGACTTGCATAGGTTTAGGTAGTTAGTTTTAAGTAGGGACGGTCAGGGTGGCAGAAAAAAAAAAATATAAAATCCACAAAAATACAAAAAAATTATAAAACCGGAAAATGCTTGCTGTGGCTGTTTTAGTTTGTAAGTAGTCAGTAAGTAGCTTATAAGTAGGTTGTAACTAGTTTATAATTAGTTGTAAATAGTTTTAAGTAGCTTTAAGTAGTTTTAATTAGTTTTAATTAGCTTTAATTTTTTATGTATTATGTAGTTTGTAAGTTTTATATAAAACTATATAAAAATAAAGACAATGATACCGAGTTTTTTGTAAATTCTTCTCGGTAAAAAATAAAACCGACCTGGATTTAGTATTAAGATAGTTCTTAGGCCGAAAGGCATTAGCATTAAGTTATTATAGTTTAACTTAGAGCGCCCGACTGGGGCCAGTAAGTTAGTTTTAAGATATTGATAAATAGGCTAGTTTTTATGAATTTTTGTCTAGCTTTAAGAAAATTGAAAAATAAAAATGAATTAAAAAAAAAAAAAAAATACATGCAGTGCTGCCATCCAGTAGTAGTAGTAGTAATGGTGGGTTCAGCAATTAAATGAATTGGATTAGTAAAATGAATTAAAAAATTAATAAAATATTAAGTTTATGTACAGGGTGTACTACTTCAGGCAAGGAAAAGAAATCAAAACAAATAAAAGAACCAAAAGAAAACATAAGTTTTTATATACCCAGATGGGGATTTTAATTATTTTATTTGGGAAACTTTTGAGCCAAAACCCAAGAATTAAAACCCAAAAGTTTTGTATATGACACAAAATTTAAAAGGCTAACGGTGAGACGTAAACCCGAAAGCAAAGAAAGAAAAGGCAATGAAAATGGACCGTCAACGAGGAAAAAGACCGTGCCCCACAATTAACTGAGATAATAATCGAAATTGACAGACGCAAATTAATTTATCGGTAATGACACGATTTATTGAAATCCATTAAGCTCGCGGATTGAAGTTCTGCCATCGTAACCTTTAACTCGCGTTTAATAATTTTACAAAATATTTAAATCTTGTGAAATTATTTAACGTGATTTTAATTATACGGTGGAGGAAAAACAATCCGCGAGCCCAGTAGATTTATTTAATCCAAATTAACTAAATAATTTGTTAAAACAATAAACCAAATCGAGCACGAAATCTACGTGACCCGCTATAAAAGAAACACAAGAACAGATGAGATGAACTGTCAAACTATAGATGCGTTCATCAAATTTCACAACTGACAACTCATAAAGTGCAAACATAAAGACAACAACACACAGCAACGTTTTTCATACCTGGGATTTTTCTCAGCCTCTTCATGCAAGGAGAGGGGAGGGTGAAAAACTCAATAATGTGGTCTTATGGTTACAAGGGTGCTGAATCCAACGAGAGTCCTCGGGTCTTCGTCCGACTCCTGGTGCTCAACTTATAAGCCAACGTAAGAAACAAGTGGCAATCCTTTTCTCGTTTTTCACAAAACTTCTTAAAAGTAAAGTTGGACATAAAATATTATGCTACGAGTACACGGCATGCGACCCCAATACTGCACGTGAACATGTGCCCACTGCCTCATGTTCCAAATATGCGACACATGTGCTAGTTTTTAATGACGTCAGTGCCGCATGTACATGCGGCATTTAACACGCCGTGTACTCTTAGCTTTTTATCCTAAGGTTCAACCCGTGTGGTCAAATTGAGTGGTATGCCCTCATATCGTGCAATAATGCCTCAACTAAAGATAAATCAGAAAGTTTGCTTAAGCGTCTTTTGTCGGGGTGGTATGACTTTTCGTCATATAACTCGGTTATCTTTGATTTTATGGGTAATGCTTCCAAAATAATTACCTCAAATAAGTTAAGTTATTTCCGAATTTCTTTTACAAATAAACAGTTACTTACAATGTTGTCCAAATTAACAACATAAATTATCAAATATGGTCTTTTGAGTTGTATCCACGACACAGAACATCAAAGGTTCAAAGGTCAAAGGTAAAGTTTGACAAAATGTTTAATAAAACGTGAACGTGTTATTAAATAAAACTAAATATGAATATCTCTTTTGAAAAAGATGGCTCGTCTCTATACCCTGAAATTCCCAAAACTCGTTTTTATAATGAGAATGCGTAAATAAAAATTTGTTTCTCGAAAAACGCAATTTCATGCTCTTTTTTGACTAATTTTACTGTTCATAGTATTATATAAAAAACATTATTTTGGCAAAATATTTGGTGTACGCTAGTTGAAATTTAAAGCCTGTTCCTGTTTCCGAAAATCAATTTTTACAATTATTAAAGGCTAAATACTCTAATAGCGTATTCCTTTTAGTATTAAGCTAACTGGTTTCAAATGTCGTGCCATGTTAAATAATAGCACTGGTAAATTGTTGCTATTGACGTCGCGATATCTAAAAAGTCGATGTGCTCTTACATTTTAAAATGGTTAAAAACTTTCTTCCTCACAATTATACACTTTTTTCCCAATCTTGGTTACATTATGCAAGGCGGTGGACTGACTGAACTGACTGACTGTAAATAATATCTTACTAAACATGAACAGAACAGTAATTCTTTCTAATAATGTGAAAGAAAAAATGATGTGAAAAAGATTGTGAAAATCGGCTTTTTGCTTTTTTTCGAAAACAATGATGTTTTTAAACCTGAAATTTAAAATGTTTCACATAAAAAATAAGCACAGTAACGTGCCAGAACCTCATTGTTCATTTGCAAAAAAAAAAACGGGTTCCTTTTAAAATTATAACGGGTGATTTTTTAAGAGGTTTAGAACTTTAAAAAAAAAAAAACACAAAAAATTCGAAAAAATGAATGAAATATTTATTTGAATCGATAGTTTGAACCTTGCAATTTAATGTTTAAAGATAATTTCATGCAAATGTTGACCGCGGCTGCGTCTCAGGTAGCCCATCCGCTGAGTCCAATTATGGCATACTCTTTCACACATATCGGCCGGTATCTCACGAATGAATGCATGGATGTTGGCTTCCAGTGCGTCAATCGAAGCGGGCTTGTCCCTATAGACATTAGCCTTGACATACCCCACAAAAAATAATCTAATGGTGTCAAATCGCACGATCTAGGCGGCCAATTGACCGGCCCGAAACGTGAAATTAACTTTTCACCAAACTCGCCTCGCAATTGCGCCATTGTTTCGCGTGCTGTGTGGCATGTGGCACCGTCTTGTTGAAACCACATATCATGCAAGTCAAGAACTTCCATTTCGGGCAAAAAAAAGTTTGTTATCATCGCTCGGTAGCGTTCACCATTGACAGTAACGCTGCGATTCGCATCATCTTTGAAGAAATATGGCCCAATAATGCCGCCGACCCATAAACCGCACCAAACAGTGGCTTTTTCGGGATGCATTGGTAGCTGTTGCAATGCTTCTGGCTGATCTTCACTCCAAATGCGGCAATTATGCTTATTTACGTACCCATTCAACCAAAAATGAGCCTCATCGCTGAACACAATTTTTCGATAAAAAAGCGGATCCTCGGCCAGCTTTCCAAGAGCCCATTCACCAAAAATTCGGCGTTGTGGTAGGTCGGCTGGCCTTAGTTCTTGCACCAGCTGTATCTTAAAAGGCTTTACGCCCAAATCCTTCCGCAAAATTTTCCACGTAGTGCTGTAACAAAGGCCTAACTGCTGGGAACGGCGCCGAATCGACATTTCGCGGTCTTCTGTCACACTAGCTGATACGGCCGCAATATTTTCTTCACTACGCACAGTACGTAAACGTGTTGGTGGTTTAATGTCCAACAAAGTAAATTTGGTGCGAAATTTGGTCACAATCTTCCGAATAGACTGCTCAGAAGGTCGAGAATGCCGACCATAAAATGGAAGCAGCGCGCGATGAACATTTCGAACCGAGCACGAATTTTGATAGTAAAATTCAATAATTTGCAAGCGTTGTTCATTTGTAAGACGATCCATGGTTAAATTGCAAACCAAACTAAAGCTGTTTGACAGTGACACAAGGTACTAAACACACGTCAGCTGTCAAAACCAGTGTTGCCAAAACCAAACCAGCTAAAAAATCACCCGTTACAAAATCAAAAGAGTTGACCTTTTGATTTTGACCCGCTGTAACTAAAAAATTAATGAAATTACAGAATTCGTTAATAAGCTCATTTTTTAAGGCCCAAATTTAGGGTACTTTTAAAAAAGGTTTCCACCAAAATTCAGATTGTCTGAATTTTTTCGAAGTGAAAGTCAAATTTTCCTGGGCTTATATACAAAATGCTTACCTTCTCTCACACCTGTGGTCATAATTTGTATGCCAAATGCAGCCATCAACTCTAGGGTATGCATACCTTGAAACTGCACAATACGAGTGTCTCACCACCCGAGTTATAAGCTTCGGTGTGATATGGCAGTTGAAGGAATGCAATGAATAAAGATAAATGAAGCTCTCACTCATGGTCGTGAAGTAACTGCAAGGTGTGTGACAAGATGACAGGACTGCACAGTTTATCCAAAGAGATTAAGCATTTTACGGTAACTAGCAACTTATTGACCGCGGAGACACAATGCAAAAACGAGACAACACACCTACATATGTATAAAAGTAACTGATTGGTTCCGTGAGCATCCGCCTTTCCAAAACACTACTGACCTGATGTCCCTTAGTGCAAGTGTTCCTGCTGATGAGAGAATCAACTGCCACTTGTGCACGGAGTTAGATATGAAAGCTAAATAGAACACTGTTGGGGTTGAGATTCAAAAAGAAAGCTTTAAACTATTTAAGTGCATTAGTTATATATATAATTCTAGTGTTTTCTGTCTAGAAACATTCGACATCAGTTTATATCTACCCTATATCAGAAATCACGGCGTCAAAAGCAGCAATTTTGTTGTGCAATTATTTAACAAAAAATCGTTTGCATCACCTTTCATTCATGGTATGACATTTTGGAAATCAGTCTACATTGAATTCAACTTAAAACTTAAAGAATAAGATTAGTATAATCTTTAATAATTAAATAGTACTTTCGAGTATTTTTAAATCATTTTTTGCATTTCTCAATCAGCAACGCAGATAAAAATCAAAACTACTAGACAACTTTCCTGCTGAGGGCACTTTTGAACACAAATGGACTCTATATACAAAATACATATTTTCATTACTGCTCAAGTTTATTGATTCCTCAACTTCTGTACCTAAATATCTTTTGTTACTAGCTCTTTTTGAAATATTTATATTTTAATAATTTCCAGAAAAAAGGTGGCAACGTAAAAACCATCCCTCCTTATAAACCTATAACGCATGATTCTTCTGGTTCAGATTCTGGTTCATCACCAGAAAAAGAAATTGATTCGACTGTTAGTGCAACAACTTCTTCAACATCAGCAACAAGTATCAAAATAACCAATGCAATCGGAGGTTCTTCTGCCTCTGTAAGCGGTCCAGTTGGGCTATCTTCGACAAAGCAGAAAAAATCATCAATTGCTTCCAAGCCATCAAACTTCTCATCTTCGACGTCAGGTGTTTCGAGTGGTGCCGCAACGAATTTGTGTGGAACCAATGTTATAGTCCCGGGTAATAGTGGATCAAGTTTTCTTGTCGGTCCGTCTAGCAGTATAGAAACTGCATCGAATAATGGGGGCAATAATCTCAGCACTAATTTTACCGTAAGTGCTTCAAAATCCAACACTGGAAGTTTAAAGGAGAAGGATAAACATAGCAAAAATCTGAGTAAAATAATTTCAAACAAAGATAAAGAAAAAGATAAAGAACTGTTATCTTCTTCATCTTCATCATCTTCGCGAGAGAAGGGAAACAAGTATAAAAATAAGGACTGTGGAGAACTAAATACTGGTGGAACGGGAATCGCTGTGGGCGGTGGAGGAGTATGTGGTCAAAATTCTGCTAGTCTTGCCAATCGCGCAGTATTAGGTAGTCAGTAATTTAAATACCCTTAACTTTTAACTTAACTGTAATGCTAATTTGCTTTCAGTGGATACCTCCTTGGGCACTTCAGATAATGTCTTCTCAGCTATTGACATAATTTCTAATCCCTCGCTTTCGGCTTTGTCAATGAAGAATTCCGGAGGATCAATAGCAAAAAAAAGAAAGGCTGACTCGAAGGTTGGAATATTTGGAGATGCGAATGATATCAATCAGTACGAAAACAATGATTTTTACAATATAATTTGTTTGAAATGTTATATTTTTAGTTCATTTCGTGATATCATTAAAGACGTTTCGGTAACACTTACACCACTTCCCATGGATAAAACATCTGATCTAGGTGAAGTTGAAAAATTGTCTAAGAAGGTGAGTAAGAAAAGTTGAAGGGAATACTAACCACTACTCATCGAGGGTAATTTATTATATGTTGGTCTGGGTTTGATTAGTTGTGTGAAATTAAATAAAACTAATATACGGTTACACCCAAAATTATTCGGACTAAAAAGTTTTTGTTAAAGTATGAGCTTTTTTTTTACTATAACGACCCTTTTATTAAAAGAAAACTTAAAATAATATAAACTTTAAACTTTTTAAATTTTGTAACAAAATTTACTTAAAAAAATTAACATAAGAAAACGCTATGTTTTTCTAATTTTAAGCTTTCCTTCATAAAAGAATTGTTATAAATAATAACAAAAACCCATGCATAAAAAACATAGTATTCCGAATAATTTTATGAGGAACTGAAGGTACACGTAATAAATTAAGTAACAAAATTTCATGGACTTACTTTACTTTTCTTTCTACAAAACAATTTATTGTTCACCACTGAAATTAATTCACTAACTTGAATTTTATTACAACCAACTTTACTCACTCACGTTTAAAAATAAACTGCGTCCTCTGCCGGTCAGACATGTGCTTTTATACTTTTCACAAGGTTCCCGAAAAAGCTGGAAGGTTCTAGTATTTGCTTCTAGAGCTTTCCATAGGGGAAATTTCCCATAAATCTCCGTTTCCAAAGCTTTCATTCTGACGTTTAATATTGGAAGTTCGAAAGCTCATCAAAGCTCTCCTTAGGTTGGTTTGCGTCATGTCTAATCCCGAAATTGGTGTTTCTTTTATTTGAGAGTGGTTATAGTTCATTCGAGAGTCGTTATAGTACTCATGTGACAGTCGTTACAATATAAAGATAAGAACGACCTTTGTATTTATATAAAAATCATAGTACTATCATGGTTGCTGTCGATAGTAGCGTCATCTTTTTTACATTTGTTACGTGCTTCGGCGGAGACTTTTTATTTTTAGTGGAGATTTGAGAATGTGAGAAGCAAAAATAGAATAGAATTTGAAAGGCGTATTCTAAATTTATGATAGTACGACTGAAGCAGGTATAATACATTTTTGCAAAGAAATATTCATATAATGAAGGAAATAATAAAGCACAGAATAAAGAAATTAACCAATTTTGCTTTGGGTTCCTTATTAATTTTGTTTACGTTTTTGAATGTGAAGGAAAAGTAAAGGGATGCAAAACAAAACAACAAAAGTTGTAAGTTTGTAGGATTTAGAGTGTGTAAAGTGGAAAGGGGTAGGTGTATGCGAATATTTATGTTGGTTTTTATTTTTTTCAACCGTGGGTAGCCAGGATTTTTAGTGACAATGATTGTCTGATATATTAGTGGCCTTTAAGAAGAAAAGTAGTATTTTGTGTGCATTTTTGGGGCCTCAAGAGATAAAATCAGTAATTAAAGGTCAGGGGACTAAGTATTTTCATAGTTTTTACCACTAAAACATGTCAACGCATTGTAAGAAAAAAAATAAAAAAAAATTATATAATTAAGGTTTTACTAAGCTTATATTAAAATGCTAAAACATATATGTACCTGCTTACATATAAATATTTTCTGTAAACACTCATGTGGGGACTGAGAAACTGAACGGACACTCCATGACCTCTCGCACAAATGCCTTCGTAACAAATGAAATAGCAAACGGGTGTAAGATACGAAAATGATTTTACTGTCACGAGACTTAATGCTTCACTCTGCTAGACCCGAGACTGGGATAGTTTTCAAAGTTAAGGATATTTTTTACTGTTTCAATCGGTCAGGGGACTGATTAGAAATCCGAGGGACAAAGTTCAATGATTTTTTTTTTGTAATATAAAATAATGGTACTACCTACATATTTATTTATTTCATATAAAGATATATTATCTAACGTCAATAATTGAAAGTTTATTTTGGTTTTGGAACTAAAGTAAGAGAACTGTAAGAATTTGTTCCATCGAAAACGAGCAGGGGACACGTCAGGCGACTGAGAATTAGACCCTTTGAAGAATTTTTTCAGTAATGAAAATATGTCAGATCTCAATAATTTGTTGTGACCATTTAGACATCAATTAGATTTATAGATATAAAAAAAAAATCAGATAGAGTACTTGAACAGTTATTAAAATATCAACGGGGCCGTCAAAAATTCCATCATTTGTAGAATCACCCATACACTATTCATTCACTGATTATCAAAACCTGTACAGTATTTGCTTTCTCTCACAGAAAAGAGTACACTTCTTTTGAAACAAGTGTACACGTCCTTCAGACCAAACTTCACCGAGTATACTGTTAATACTCCGTGTCAGTGTATTAGGAGAGAGAAATGAAATGCAATTACACACTGTTTAATTTTCCAAAAATATGGCCAAAAGCCAATTTTGTTCAAAATTCTTTTCCCTTATTTATATTATGTTGTTAGCAAAAACAAAAATTTTTAACTTCATGCATTTTATTTTAAAAACTTTTGCTGTTTAATAAATAGAAGCTTCGAAAAAGGAAAACTTTATTTTTGAATGTGCATGCAGTAAAAATATTTTTTTTTGTGAAAAAATGTATAGTTTTACTTTTTTGACTATTTATATCCCTTTTGCTTCATAAAATGGGTTAGGGTGCATCTGTCGCTAGTGGCATAAAAAACTTTGCAAGATTTAAAGAATACAAAAAATTCAAACTTTTTTAAGTAATGTGTTTTAGAATCAAAGAAAAAAGTGTATAGGTCTGTTCCTTTACTTTGAATTTCTGTGATTTTCTATGTATTTCTGTGCATTTATGTCCAAAGTTCTGTCAAAATTCATATAAAAACAATTTTTGACATAAGTTTTGACTTAAATTTACAGAAATTCAGAGTAAAGGGACACACATTATATTTAAAATTGTAAAACTTAAGTTGATTGGAGTTGATTCATAATCATATCAATCATATTGAGGATAAGTTTGATTTATTGTTTTCTTGAAAAGGAAAAATTATGAAACGTTGTGATTGAAATAAATATTTCATAACAAATTTTTTATATTTTTATGCCAAAAATGTTAAAAAGAAATATTGTGTCGAAAAAAGAGATTTTAATTACTTAATTCAATTTATTTTTGATAATTTCATGCAAAAATAAATTGAAAATAATTATGGAAAAATTTACCAGTGAATTTTGCTTAAGCGGTGATCTTCGAAAAATGTTATGCAGGAGCGTTACAATTTATACTTTTTAAATGATATAAAATACATAGGTATTCATAAAAAGATTTTTTTATTCAAGTTGATTAATTAAATACTTTTTGAGAAGTTTAATTTCTTATTCTTACTTTTTTTCAGCAAAAAATAGGCTCAATTTTCAGTAATTTGCCTCATCTGTCTTAAAAAGGTGAAAAAGGCTTAAAATCTCATTAAATTTTTTCTTTGTCCTAAGGCACCAGTTATAGCTATCATTTAAACTCATCACTGAAAATTTTAATGATTGATTTTGAGACATTGAGAAAGCAAAACCTTTTATTATTTTGATGGACAAATAAAGTTCAAGACTTAGTTAATATTTTTAGTAAAAAAAATTTCAAACAGGCCCAACTTTTCACAAAAAAAGTCTTTATTTATTTCAATAATTGAACAACCTTACCAATAATCATTGAAATCTTAAAAGTCACTTTATGAGGAAAGTTAGTCCTATTTGAAATTTTGTTTGAATAGAAATACTAATAAAGTCCTTAGGTTTGTCTGTCCATAAAAATAATTTATGATCAATCATACAAATTTTAAATGATGAGTTTCAATGATAGCTATAACCGGCACCTAAGGCCTCATACTTAGATTTTTCCTAGCCAAATCAGATTATCGGTTTTATACATATATATAAAATAAATACATTACATACCTATATAAGATTTTAAACTCCTTTTCTAAGAAATGCTAAATAAAAAACAAGAACAAAATAAAATAAAAAAAAATACTTAATTTGTTTCTTTATTCATACTCCTACATAAGCCATTAATATAATTTTTTGTGACAGACGTATTTCTTATTCATCATTAAATCTCTATTTAATGTTCTCACTACACACTACAGAGGTTTACTTGCACTCAGTGTACTCAGTGTATTCAGTGGACCCAGTATACTTAGAACAGTGTACACTAGTTTTGTGGGTAGAACTATTTAACTATTTAAAAAACTCATTCTTATAAGTGTACACTACACTAAGTGCTTGTTATAAAATGAATGAATGCTTATCGTTTTAGAATTGATTCATTCATTCTATTTGCCCATAACCCTACGCCTTTGTTACAAATTTTCTTTTAGTTCATAGTTGTATCTTGGACAAATGTCTTTGACTTAAATGATCTAAAGGAAAAACCTAAGAAAATGTACCAACTGCAATTTTTTATATATGCATCCAAAAACTGACAGAAGGCAGAAATAAGAAATGGTTATTTTTTGGCATTTCTTAAATTTTTTTGCAAAAAAAACACTGTCAACTTTTTTGTCGATAGTATAAAATAAGTAATAATTTCGATATGAAGTAAGTACCTAGCCCACAAAAAATAGGCAGATAATAAGTAAAAAAATTCATTAACATATGTACATACCTACGACCTTGAACTAAAAATTGATTTAAATTTCTAGATACCTACCTACGGGCAACTCCATGGTAACTCACGTAACATTTGGGAGAGATGCACGAGCTTTTTTATTTAAATTTTCATACTTATTTAAATATAAATGAATGTATAGAAACTTTAAATTAAATATACCTACCTACATACATAGGTACATATAAACACCTATTCATTCCAGCCTATCCTCGAAATCAATAATAATATATTTCTATCAATAATATTAGTAGGTACCTACATATATACCTATATCTAACGATCTATACAATCTTTTTCCTTGATTTCTTATAGTAAGTAGGTACGTAGGTAACTTAAAAAAAATTAATAATTTTAATGGTCATAGGCATAGTAATACCTACCTACCTATAATTTTTTTTTTAATAAAAAACAAATTTTCTTTTAGTTCATAGTTGTATGTTGGACAAAATCTCTGTGACTTAAATGATCTAAAGGAAAAAACTAAGAAAAGGTACCAACTGCAATTTTGTATACCTAGGTAGGTACATGCATCCTAAAATTTAATGGGAAAAGAAACAAATTGACAAAATGCCGAAATAAAAAATGGTTATTTTTTGGCATTTTGTTTGCGCAAAAAAACATTGTTTGCACAAAAAAACATTGCCAATTTTTTTGTCGATAGTATAATAATTATTATTATAACAATTATTTTGATATAAAATAAGTATAGCCCATTGAATAACAAGCTAAAACCGACTGCCTAATAAGTAAAAAAAAATTCATTGACATTCCTGCATACCTACGACCATGAACTAAAAAATGATTTAAATTCCTAGATATAGGTACTTACGCCCTTGATTTTCTGGCCTTTTCTGCTCTAATTTTAATGCTGAAACCTACCTAGGTATATATTTTAAATGATGTAAAGCATCGATTTTTAATTGTTTTGAGATACGACCTTATTATTCTCAGGTGAGTACCTATATGTATATATGTATATAGGTACCAAAAAAAAATATCTGCCTACTAACCTTCTTATACCTTAATCTAACCCCTAATTTTGCATTAACAACTTTAACTAGCGGGCTTCAAGTCAAATGAAACAAATTGTGACCAAAATATAATTTCCTTCATTTCCTATTGAAACTATTGATTATTAAAATATATAGCTACCTACCTACCGAAAGAGATCGTTTACCTTTACCTAAACCCACCACCCAAATTTACATAAAAACTTTAATTAAAATATACCTACCTACCTACATAGGTACATAAAAACCTATTAAATAAAACCTATCCTCGAAATCAAAAGTAATAGGTACATTTCTATCAATAATAATCTATCAAAAAATGAACTATAGGTACATAAGTACGAGGGCGGGTCAATAAGTCCGTGACTTTTGGAATAAAACACAGATTTTTTGATAAAAAAATAATTTTATTTTTCAACGTAGTCTCCCTTGAGCTCTATACACTTTGTCCAACGCTCCTCCAATTTGTTTATCCCTTCCAAAAAAAATGATTTGTCGAGGTCCTCAAAATAGGCCTTTGTTTGCGAGATGACTTCATCATTGGAGTCAAATTTTTTTCCACCAAGCCATTTCTTCAGGTTTGGGAACAAGAAGTAGTCGCTCGTAGCCAAATCTGGAGAATAGGGTGGATGAGGGAGCAATTCATAGCCCAATTCATGGATTTTTGCCATGGCAACTGCACATGTGTGCATCCTTGCATTGTCTTGGTGGAAAAGAACTTTTTTCTTGGCCAAATGAAGTCGGTTTTTTTCAAATCGTCATTTAATCGGTCCAATATTGCGATTAAGCAACGCCAAACCTTCCTGTGAAGTTGTTACACGATTGCGTTTGTGGTCGACTGTGAGCAAACGCGGCACCCATCTTGCGGAAAGCTTTCTCATGCCCAAGTGCTCATTCAAAATTGAAACCACTGAGCCATGCGAGATCCCTACGGCTTCCACAATATCTCGCACTGTCAATCTTCGGTCGGCCAACACCATATCGTGAATTTTTTCGATTGTTTCGGGTGTAGAGACCTCAACTGGGCGTCCAGGACGTTCGGCATCTTCAGTGCTTGTACGGCCACAACGAAATTCAGTAAACCACTTTTTTACCATTGAAATCGATGGTGCAGAGTCCCCATAGGATTTATCAAGCCTAGCCTTAGTCTCGGTAATGGTTTTTTTTCGCAAGAAATAATGCTTAATAAGCACACGAAATTCACTTTTTTCCATTTTTTCCTCAAATTAGTGAGTAGTCTGATAAAAATAGCTGTCAAACACAAACTAACTGACGCAGCAAGTTTAAATTTTGACAGGAGTCAACTGACAGATGCCTGTTGACAGGAGCAGTGTTGCTGTTTCAGTAAAGAGGTCAGAAATTCAAAAAGTCACGGACTTATTGACCTGCCCTCGTATAATATAAAACTTTCATACAATTATGCAGGTATGTAGGTCACAAAAGATTTATGTACCTATAACTACCCATCCTCGCAAAACAGATCTACCAAACAAAATACCAACCTAAATATCAAATGTGTACCTAACAAAAGATATACATTTTGCCTACCATCGAAATCTTTCAAGCAAATTTCAATACAAATACATACCTACCAAAAGTTATATGACTATCCTCAAAGTCTAACAAGCATATTGAAAAAGCAAAACCTACCCTTAATAACGAAAGAAAATACACCTATGATTATATCTATATGTTTAATTTTCTTCTCGCATTGACCAAGGACAAAAAACAAAATCTTTGAAAGTTTTAACCAACGCAAACAGCTGACGCAGGTATCTCTTTCACCCCCTTCATAAAACTTTCTTTGCTTCTCTCTTGCTGCATAAAGTTTCCAAAATAAAACAAGAAAATAGTCATTTTAAAGAGGAGACGAAAATAATTTTCTTACTTCCTTTGATTTTTTCTTTTATTTGACATTTAATAAACAGCTGATTTTACTTTCTCTCTTACTCCATTTACTTCTTACCAGAATCGAAATAATACTTTCCTCTCGTTCTGACTACTTATTTTCCATTCTTTATGATTCTATATTTACAAGTCTCCAACACTAAAAATGCAGTCGATAGTGGCGCCGTCATAGACCTATTGTTCTACTAACGGGTGATTTTTTAAGAGGTTTAGAACTTAAAAAAAAAAAAAACACAAAAAATTCGAAAAAAATGAATGAAATATTTATTTGAATCGATAGTTTGAACCTTGCAATTTAATGTTTAAAGATAATTTCATGCAAATGTTGACCGCGGCTGCGTCTCAGGTAGCCCATCCGCTGAGTCCAATTTTGGCATACTCTTTCACACATATCGGCCGGTATCTCACGAATGAATGCATGGATGTTGGCTTCTAGTGCGTCAATCGAAGCGAGCTTGTCCCTATAGACATTAGCCTTGACATACCCCCACAAAAAAATAATCTAATGGTGTCAAATCGCACGATCTAGGCGGCCAATTGACCGGCCCGAAACGTGAAATTAACTGTTCACCAAACTCGCCTCGCAATTGCGCCATTGTTTCGCGTGCTGTGTGGCATGTGGCACCGTCTTGTTGAAACCACATATCATGCAAGTCAAGAACTTCCATTTCGAGCAAAAAAAAGTTTGTTATCATCGCTCGGTAGCGTTCACCATTGACAGTAACGCTGCGATTCGCATCATCTTTGAAGAAATATGGCTCAATAATGCCGCCGGCCCATAAACCGCACCAAACAGTGGCTTTTTCGGGATGCATTGGTAGCTGTTGCAATGCTTCTGGCTGATCTTCACTCCAAATGCGGCAATTATGCTTATTTACGTACCCATTCAACCAAAAATGAGCCTCATCGCTGAACACAATTTTTCGATAAAAAAGGATCCTCGGCCAGCTTTCCAAGAGCCCATTCACCAAAAACTCGGCGTTGTGGTAGGTCGGCTGGCTTTAGTTCTTGCACCAGCTGTATCTTAAAAGGCTTTACGCCCAAATCCTACCGCAAAATTTTCCACGTAGTGCTGTAACAAAGGCCTAACTGCTGGGAACGGCGCCGAATCGACATTTCGCGGTCTTCTGTCACACTAGCTGATACGGCCGCAATATTTTCTTCACTACGCACAGTACGTAAACGTGTTGGTGGTTTAATGTCCAACAAAGTAAATTTGGTGCGAAATTTGGTCACAATCTTCCGAATAGACTGCTCAGAAGGTCGAGAATGCCGACCATAAAATGGAAGCAGCGCGCGATGAACATTTCGAACCGAGCACGAATTTTGATAGTAAAATTCAATAATTTGCAAGCGTTGTTCATTTGCAAGACGATCCATGGTTAAATTGCAAACCAAACTGAAGCTGTTTGACAGTGACACAAGGTACTAAACACACGTCAGCTGTCAAAACCAGTGTTGCCAAAACCAAACCAGCTGAAAAATCACCCGTTATTTGAATCGCCGCCATGATAGTACTATGATTTTTATATACAAAGGAACGACTTTCTTTAAAAAAAATGCAAATAGGAGCTAGCTTTTTTTTCGCTATAATCCGACGATATATGGAAAGTATACCAACTAAAACAGAGAACTATAATCAAAGATAATATAACATAAAGATGTAGCATCCAGTACAAGCAAAGTGAAACCAAAACGTTATGCCCTGTACCTTGTATTGGGTATTGATACAACATACAAGTTATCGAAGTTGTATCAACTCGATGTAAAAAAAAACAGTTTGGTTTGGTTGACTAACGAAGAGTAACTTTATTGATTCTTTTACCTTCTATTTATAAAATATAATTCTTTAACAATATTTTTATTTTACAAGAATTCATTATTGTAAAATTAACAAAAAGATAAATTAACAAAAAGTTGATTAATGTAAATGTTTTAATTTCTAAGAAATTGCAAAATTAACAAATAAAATATTATTTGATTTCCAAGAATATGATTTTCATAAGAAATAACAAATATAATATTTTTGATAATGCTGATTTGACAAAAGTAGGTGTCTGCATTGTTAGCAACGGAAATTGGGTAGGAATGTAAATGGGAATGTGAATGGAAATGTATCGTGTTAACTCCCCCTTTCTTAAGTATCTGCGTCTCGTAGATTAGATTTTGAGAGAAATTTGTTCTAGTGAATTAATATGGGAGTTTGGATCAACTACGGGGATGTTTAATTTTAAAGGTTCAAATGAGGAAAGTTGAATTTGTTTCTTGTTTTTTGACTGTTGTTTCAAAAAGATGAACAGAATCAAATTGATTGTTGCCCCTATGAGCAGAATAGTTAGGTTAGAACGTAGGAATAGTTTACTGTTTGAAGAAATAAAGGAAAGTTTTTCTACGTTGTCCAGATGAAGTTTGTGTAGGTATTGTAGGTCAAGTTTTATATCCACTTCGGTGAGGTTATTTTGGAGTAAGGGAGGTAGTATATGATATGTTTTACTCTCCCAGTTGCTATACTTTAAGTTATCGATTTCGATAGATTCGTTGAAAAAATTTATAAGGAATGAACCTTTCAGGTTACGGAAATGTCTGCCGTATGTTATGTTACCGACATAATTTGTAAGGAATAAAGTGCTTTCATTGATGATCATCTATTATTGGCCTATTTTCATAATTAAAGTCACACTTAACTTTTTCGCCATTTAATAGTTTCAGTACACAATCGTCTTTGGTGAGCTTTTGAAGTTGTGATCTTTTACAAAGAATAGTTTCCTCGATTTCTAAACATTTCCCTATTATTCCAAACTGGAGATGTTGTGAAATAAATACATTTGAAAAACTTAAATGAATTCTCTTATTATTTTTAATTGTTGATTTAACGATAATATTGTTAAATGTCGTATCCTCAGTTTGGGGTAAACGAATGACGTAGAGTAGAACAGATTTTTTTACAAACATCATCGGTTCAGCGAATTCAATGGCTTAAAGCTCGTTTCTAAATGGAAGTGGTTCTATTTTGGAAAGGATATCAGAAATTTCAATTTTGCTTAATAAACTTGAGTTAACAATACCTCTTTTTCCAAGTTGCCCTGCTAGAACTATTTCACCTATTTCCTCTTTTAAAAGGCTAAGCTTGTTAAAAATAATTTGCTCATATTTTTCGGTGATATTAGCATTAATTCCTTCAATTATTTTGTTGTAATTGTCAATTAAGGTGTCCGTTACCTTAGTTAAATATTTGCTTATGTGATATTGTCTATTATTGTTGGTGGAGAGCTTGTTATTTTCGGTGACAATTTTGTCCCAATCCGTCGCATCAGGGTTACCTGCCAGCCACTTCGAAGCGGATCCTATCCAGTTGATTGACCGTTTTTCTCTGTTCTGGGTCTTATCTTGGAGTTGTTCTAATAGATTTTCTATTTTTGTTTTTTGTTGTTCCAGTTGCGGTAGGTAAGGGCTGTTTCTGGGTATATAGCGGTTGATGTCCGTATTGATTTTACTTATGATTTCTTCGAACATAGTGAGATTGATTAGGTGAATGATTTTGTAATTCCCGGTGATCATTTTTCCGTTTCCTTGTTTAATCGCAACGAGTGGACTTTGGTATTCGTAGATATTAACGATTGCTCCCACACAGAGGATGAAATTTAATCTGTAATAGAAGGTATGTTTTTAAGGTGCGATTTATGAATTCGTTTTCCGTTGGTTGTTGTTATTGTTACTTTATTATCTAATCCTAGCGTTTCTTTATGGTAAACTGGTTTATCTTTACTTTTTATTTGTTTGTCTCTTTTGAAGACAGTTTCACCATGTTTATAATTTTCTGGTGGTGACCTTTTTTTATTATGCCTGTTAAGTTGTTTTTTGTGGTTAAGAATGATTTCGTATTTAAGATCAGTATTTACTATATTTTTAAAATAAAGTAGGTTCTTTGTGACCATCCGAAAAAAATATCGGCAGGTTTTCTCTTGGTTACCGAATGGATTGAGTTATTGTATCTATCTGTAGCAATGTTAACAATTTCCTTAACAGTTAAGTCTGGAAATTCTTGTTGAAGACATCTTATTATTTCAATAATAGTTGAGTGCACTCTTTCTTTTGTTCCAATAACTTCACTTTTTTGTGGAGGGGCTAGGTAAACGTTAATGCCAAGACCTTCAATATAATTTAAAACTATTGGACTTATAAAACTGCTTTCATTGTCTGTTACTAAGATCTTAGGAGCAGTGATGAAATTAATCAATTTTATTATCCTATTCCGGATGTGTAAAGCGGATTTGTTTTTGATATGGAAAAATTTAGTAAATTTGGAGAATTTATCTACATAGGTTATGAATTTTTCTTTTTTAAATTCTATTATGTCCATGTGAAGAATTTCGGTTTGATACGATGGAATAGGGGTAGGCTAAAGATGAGGTTTAGGGGGGTGACGATCGTATTTGTTCGATCGACAAACGTTACAGGAATTAACGAAATTTTTAATTAATTTAATATAATTATATATATAAATAATAATTAAATAATATTTTTCAAGAATTTGGTTTTTATTTTCGATATAATTTCTATGAGCTCGTTTATGTTCTTCTTGTATTATGTTAAATTTATTTTCTTCCTTATTTATATCTGTGACCACCTTTGTGTAATTCTTAATTTATATTGGCTAAATGAGGCTTTATAAATTTCTTGTAAGAGTGGAATGAATTTTTCTGGAATTTTGATACCAATAAGTATATTAGGATTTAATTTTTCCTTTAAGAATTTTGTAAGTTTCTTCGTCGTAAGAGTGTAGCTTGATATAATGTCTTTGATATTTTGGGTGAGGTTCTTCGTAGCATGTCATTTCATTACCTTCAGAAAGGATAAGTTGGTTTCTAAAAACGTTAATAGGTGCTTCGCAGTGCGGTATAAGATCACTGCTATCTTCATCAGCACTGTGTTGAGTTTCAGAGGATGAAGTTATAGTATTAAGCACGGGGAGTCGCGACAGTGCGTCTGCGACGACATTTGATCGTCTAGGCTTATAGATAAGAATACCGCCATACTCTTCTATTCTTGCCTTCCATCTTTTTAGTTTTGCGTTAGTATTGCGATTACTCAGCGCGAATGTTAATTGCTGATGGTCAGTAAAGATTTTTATGTTTTTGGCTCCGTAAAGATATGTTCTTTATTTATCAAGGGACCATATTATCGCTAGCATCTCCTTTTCAATAGTTGAGTACCCCTCTTCTGCCTCGTTTAGAGATCTAGATATAAATGTAATGGGTCTTTCTTTCCCGGTTTCGCCTTGCGAGAGGACGGCTCCGATGGCGTAGTTGGAGGCATTGGTTGTAAGGATGAAAGTTTTCTCAAAATTGGGGAATATTGAAGCATGTCCTTGAGGCATTTAAATGCGTTTAACGCTTGATCGTCAAGATGGATTTCGACTTTTTTCGACTGATTTGCTTTAATTTGGACATTTTCGCCTCTTGTTAGATTGGTTAATGGTTTTGCTAATTTAGCATAATCTTTGATAAACTTTCTATAGTAGGATGCGAGACCTAAAAAGCTCTTTAGCTCTTTAAGATTTTTTGGGGGTGGAATCTTTTGGATTGCCGCTATTTTTTCAGGATCTGCCCGAATTCCTTCTTGATTGATTATATAACCCAAGAAATTAACTTGAGTTCTTAGGAACTTTGATTTCTCTAAGTTCACTCTTAGATTTGCCTTATCAAGATACGATAAAACTTGCTCAAGATTGTTCAAATGATCAGATATACTTTTGCCGAAGACGATTATATCGTCTATATAGACATAGCATATTTTGCCTATAAGAGGTTTAAGCACGTCGTTAATCATGCGTTGGAATATAGCGGGTGCGTTTTTTAACCCGAACGGCAGACGAGTAAACTCATACATATTTGCCATTTGCTGTTGAAAATGCAGTCTTTGCTATGTCGCTTTCTTTCATCTTAATCTGGTGATAGCCAGACGTAAGATCAAGGGTCGTGAAGTATTTACTTTCCCTAAAACTTGCGAGAGTATTTGTTATGTCCGGAATCGGATAAGCATCTGCAATTGTTATTGCATTCAGTCGTTTGAAGTCAATAACAAGTCTATATTGCCTTTCGCCTGCAGAGTTGGGTTTCTTTGGAACAATCCAAAATGGAGAGTTGAAAGGACTTTTAAATGGTCTTATAACACCATCAGAAAGCATTTTGCTGATCTGAGCTTCGACTTCTGCTCTTAGGTTAGCGGGGTAAGGGTATGATTTTGTGTATATAGGTTCGGATGAAGTAGTTCGTATTTCAGCACCAACGCTGGTATCTATTGTACCACTGTCTGAGATTGGTCCGAAAAGTTTTTCATACTTGCATAAAGGGTTTTGAATATAATTTTCAGGGTTTATATCAGTTTGGATATTATTAATTTCTTTTGATTTTTTTTCCTTGAGATTAATTTTAATGTTTGGGGCTAAAATGAGCATATTGTTTTTCCTGTCTATTACAGCCTCTAATTGTTTGAGGGTATCATCACCAATAATCCCGTCAAATGATTTGAGTCCTGGAAGGACAAAAAAATCAAAGGAGGTACTATTGCCGATAGGTTTAAAAACTTGGGCACTAATTTTACGATTTATTTGTAGTTGTCCGGTAGCGGACTGTATTTTGAATGGAGAAGTGACTGGTTTACAATTGTAAGCAATTTTTTCAGATACAAAGTTCTTGTTAGCTCCAGTATCTATCAAGAATTTTAAGACTTCACCATCTCTAGTAACATACTCTAGGTATGGTACGCTAGAGAGGCCTCCGTTGTAAAATTTAGCTCTGCTAAATCGTCGTTATTGCCATCGTCATCCCATGTTTCCTGGTATGCTTTGAAATATTCCTCGTTCAATGGATCCTCTTCGTCTTCTTCTATGGTATCTTGATCTGTGATAACGTTTGTTGCAAAGAGACGTTGTTGTTTCCTCGGAAGGTTATCAGATCCATTAAATCTTTTTGGCATTATATTATTTTCATTTAATAGTTTCAGTACACAATCGTCTTTGGTGAGCTTTTGAAGTTGTGATCTTTTACAAAGAATAGTTTCCTCGATTTCTAAACATTTCCCTATTATTCCAAACTGGAGATGTTGTGAAATAAATACATTTGAAAAACTTAAATGAATTCTCTTATTATTTTTAATTGTTGATTTAACGATAATATTGTTAAATGTCGTATCCTCAGTTTGGGGTAAACGAATGACGTAGAGTAGAACAGATTTTTTTACAAACATCATCGGTTCAGCGAATTCAATGGCTTAAAGCTCGTTTCTAAATGGAAGTGGTTCTATTTTGGAAAGGATATCAGAAATTTCAATTTTGCTTAATAAACTTGAGTTAACAATACCTCTTTTTCCAAGTTGCCCTGCTAGAACTATTTCACCTATTTCCTCTTTTAAAAGGCTAAGCTTGTTAAAAATAATTTGCTCATATTTTTCGGTGATATTAGCATTAATTCCTTCAATTATTTTGTTGTAATTGTCAATTAAGGTGTCCGTTACCTTAGTTAAATATTTGCTTATGTGATATTGTCTATTATTGTTGGTGGAGAGCTTGTTATTTTCGGTGACAATTTTGTCCCAATCCGTCGCATCAGGGTTACCTGCCAGCCACTTCGAAGCGGATCCTATCCAGTTGATTGACCGTTTTTCTCTGTTCTGGGTCTTATCTTGGAGTTGTTCTAATAGATTTTCTATTTTTGTTTTTTGTTGTTCCAGTTGCGGTAGGTAAGGGCTGTTTCTGGGTATATAGCGGTTGATGTCCGTATTGATTTTACTTATGATTTCTTCGAACATAGTGAGATTGATTAGGTGAATGATTTTGTAATTCCCGGTGATCATTTTTCCGTTTCCTTGTTTAATCGCAACGAGTGGACTTTGGTATTCGTAGATATTAACGATTGCTCCCACACAGAGGATGAAATTTAATCTGTAATAGAAGGTATGTTTTTAAGGTGCGATTTATGAATTCGTTTTCCGTTGGTTGTTGTTATTGTTACTTTATTATCTAATCCTAGCGTTTCTTTATGGTAAACTGGTTTATCTTTACTTTTTATTTGTTTGTCTCTTTTGAAGACAGTTTCACCATGTTTATAATTTTCTGGTGGTGACCTTTTTTTATTATGCCTGTTAAGTTGTTTTTTGTGGTTAAGAATGATTTCGTATTTAAGATCAGTATTTACTATATTTTTAAAATAAAGTAGGTTCTTTGTGACCATCCGAAAAAAATATCGGCAGGTTTTCTCTTGGTTACCGAATGGATTGAGTTATTGTATCTATCTGTAGCAATGTTAACAATTTCCTTAACAGTTAAGTCTGGAAATTCTTGTTGAAGACATCTTATTATTTCAATAATAGTTGAGTGCACTCTTTCTTTTGTTCCAATAACTTCACTTTTTTGTGGAGGGGCTAGGTAAACGTTAATGCCAAGACCTTCAATATAATTTAAAACTATTGGACTTATAAAACTGCTTTCATTGTCTGTTACTAAGATCTTAGGAGCAGTGATGAAATTAATCAATTTTATTATCCTATTCCGGATGTGTAAAGCGGATTTGTTTTTGATATGGAAAAATTTAGTAAATTTGGAGAATTTATCTACATAGGTTATGAATTTTTCTTTTTTAAATTCTATTATGTCCATGTGAAGAATTTCGGTTTGATACGATGGAATAGGGGTAGGCTAAAGATGAGGTTTAGGGGGGTGACGATCGTATTTGTTCGATCGACAAACGTTACAGGAATTAACGAAATTTTTAATTAATTTAATATAATTATATATATAAATAATAATTAAATAATATTTTTCAAGAATTTGGTTTTTATTTTCGATATAATTTCTATGAGCTCGTTTATGTTCTTCTTGTATTATGTTAAATTTATTTTCTTCCTTATTTATATCTGTGACCACCTTTGTGTAATTCTTAATTTATATTGGCTAAATGAGGCTTTATAAATTTCTTGTAAGAGTGGAATGAATTTTTCTGGAATTTTGATACCAATAAGTATATTAGGATTTAATTTTTCCTTTAAGAATTTTGTAAGTTTCTTCGTCGTAAGAGTGTAGCTTGATATAATGTCTTTGATATTTTGGGTGAGGTTCTTCGTAGCATGTCATTTCATTACCTTCAGAAAGGATAAGTTGGTTTCTAAAAACGTTAATAGGTGCTTCGCAGTGCGGTATAAGATCACTGCTATCTTCATCAGCACTGTGTTGAGTTTCAGAGGATGAAGTTATAGTATTAAGCACGGGGAGTCGCGACAGTGCGTCTGCGACGACATTTGATCGTCTAGGCTTATAGATAAGAATACCGCCATACTCTTCTATTCTTGCCTTCCATCTTTTTAGTTTTGCGTTAGTATTGCGATTACTCAGCGCGAATGTTAATTGCTGATGGTCAGTAAAGATTTTTATGTTTTTGGCTCCGTAAAGATATGTTCTTTATTTATCAAGGGACCATATTATCGCTAGCATCTCCTTTTCAATAGTTGAGTACCCCTCTTCTGCCTCGTTTAGAGATCTAGATATAAATGTAATGGGTCTTTCTTTCCCGGTTTCGCCTTGCGAGAGGACGGCTCCGATGGCGTAGTTGGAGGCATTGGTTGTAAGGATGAAAGTTTTCTCAAAATTGGGGAATATTGAAGCATGTCCTTGAGGCATTTAAATGCGTTTAACGCTTGATCGTCAAGATGGATTTCGACTTTTTTCGACTGATTTGCTTTAATTTGGACATTTTCGCCTCTTGTTAGATTGGTTAATGGTTTTGCTAATTTAGCATAATCTTTGATAAACTTTCTATAGTAGGATGCGAGACCTAAAAAGCTCTTTAGCTCTTTAAGATTTTTTGGGGGTGGAATCTTTTGGATTGCCGCTATTTTTTCAGGATCTGCCCGAATTCCTTCTTGATTGATTATATAACCCAAGAAATTAACTTGAGTTCTTAGGAACTTTGATTTCTCTAAGTTCACTCTTAGATTTGCCTTATCAAGATACGATAAAACTTGCTCAAGATTGTTCAAATGATCAGATATACTTTTGCCGAAGACGATTATATCGTCTATATAGACATAGCATATTTTGCCTATAAGAGGTTTAAGCACGTCGTTAATCATGCGTTGGAATATAGCGGGTGCGTTTTTTAACCCGAACGGCAGACGAGTAAACTCATACATATTTGCCATTTGCTGTTGAAAATGCAGTCTTTGCTATGTCGCTTTCTTTCATCTTAATCTGGTGATAGCCAGACGTAAGATCAAGGGTCGTGAAGTATTTACTTTCCCTAAAACTTGCGAGAGTATTTGTTATGTCCGGAATCGGATAAGCATCTGCAATTGTTATTGCATTCAGTCGTTTGAAGTCAATAACAAGTCTATATTGCCTTTCGCCTGCAGAGTTGGGTTTCTTTGGAACAATCCAAAATGGAGAGTTGAAAGGACTTTTAAATGGTCTTATAACACCATCAGAAAGCATTTTGCTGATCTGAGCTTCGACTTCTGCTCTTAGGTTAGCGGGGTAAGGGTATGATTTTGTGTATATAGGTTCGGATGAAGTAGTTCGTATTTCAGCACCAACGCTGGTATCTATTGTACCACTGTCTGAGATTGGTCCGAAAAGTTTTTCATACTTGCATAAAGGGTTTTGAATATAATTTTCAGGGTTTATATCAGTTTGGATATTATTAATTTCTTTTGATTTTTTTTCCTTGAGATTAATTTTAATGTTTGGGGCTAAAATGAGCATATTGTTTTTCCTGTCTATTACAGCCTCTAATTGTTTGAGGGTATCATCACCAATAATCCCGTCAAATGATTTGAGTCCTGGAAGGACAAAAAAATCAAAGGAGGTACTATTGCCGATAGGTTTAAAAACTTGGGCACTAATTTTACGATTTATTTGTAGTTGTCCGGTAGCGGACTGTATTTTGAATGGAGAAGTGACTGGTTTACAATTGTAAGCAATTTTTTCAGATACAAAGTTCTTGTTAGCTCCAGTATCTATCAAGAATTTTAAGACTTCACCATCTCTAGTAACATACTCTAGGTATGGTACGCTAGAGAGGCCTCCGTTGTAAAATTTAGCTCTGCTAAATCGTCGTTATTGCCATCGTCATCCCATGTTTCCTGGTATGCTTTGAAATATTCCTCGTTCAATGGATCCTCTTCGTCTTCTTCTATGGTATCTTGATCTGTGATAACGTTTGTTGCAAAGAGACGTTGTTGTTTCCTCGGAAGGTTATCAGATCCATTAAATCTTTTTGGCATTATATTATTTTCAGGTCGGTTCATATAGTTGATTTGACGACTTTGAATAGATTTGTCCACGTCCATAGGCTGTGGGGGTTTTGGATTAGTTGGTCTAGGAGGGGGTGAGCTGTTCCATGTTGGTTTTGCATACTGCTGGTTGTTATTCATTTGGTTTATTGGAACAGTAATATTGTTGTTGAAATTTTTCTTATGTATTGAGAAGTTTATAAAGTTAATGTTTTGAAATTCTAGACAAGAGGTATAAGCCTCTGGATGGGTTTGAGGTTTCTGAATCATGAGCATTTTTGATACGTCACCATTGAGACCTCGGACGAAAATGTCTAAAGCTCTGTTCCTATAATTCTCTGTCAGGGCCGTTATGGTCTCCTGAGAATAATCTTCCGTTTTGATTTTGTTTATAAGAAGAGACAATTGATGGTTGACCTGTGCATAAAATTCGTCGATGGTTTTATTCGTTGGGTCATTCTATTTAGTTCGTGTTCTAAAGTTCTAGAATCACGCTTGTCTGCGTAGTGCAGTGACAGAAATGTTTTAATTGTCTGCCAATCTTCGTCAAATATGTTATAAGATATGAGGGCGGCATCGGCCGGACCTCTTACTTTTTGCCTAATATGTTGTAATATTGCCCTGTAGATAGGTTTATTCTTGACGATTTGGTAATCGTTTAGTATGGACTCCACATTGTGGATCTATGAAACGTACTGTATTGCATTGCCATCAAAAATTTGAATGTCTCTTACGCAGTCAGGTAATTTTCTTATATCTAAAAGATCCTGTTCAGTTTTGGGGATTGGTGAAGAGGTAGTATTGGAAGGATTTTGAGGAGGTGTAATCCTACTCTCGAGCTGGTGTACACGATTGTTCACCAGTTTAATTTGTTCAATGTTCTGATTTACAGCACCAACCAGCTGTTTTATTTGCTCAGATAATTCTTCCAGTGTGATAGGCATTTTGGAGAGGAACGATATAAAATGGGTAGGATTGGATTTTTGTATTAAATTGGTTAGGATTTTTTTTTGTTTTTTTTTGTTTTTACGATTAAGGTTTTTATAAGATTAACTTTTTCTTGGAAGGTATTACTATTCAATTGTATAAATATAATAGTATAATAATAATAATAATTATATAAGAATAAAGGTATTTAATAATTTTTCCTACCAAAATTTACATTTAATAGTTATGATAATTTATTTTAAATTTTATTCATTAATTGTGTTGTTCTTACAGCAAAATTTTCTGCATCGTTGGGGTTCCGTTGATATCCTCTTTGCGTTTCTGCTACTAGGGAACGGTTTCTTGACTGCCCACGGTTTGAATGTAACAAAGGTTTTTGTATAGGTGCACTGTGCCTTACGCACTACACTACACTTTATTGTGCGGTTCTTATGTTTTACGCACTAGGTCTTGAAATTTACAATCCGTTTATTGAGTACGTGGCTCGGTTTTTATTTTACGCACTTGGTTGAGAGTTTTTAATTCTTTGTTCACGCGGTTCCTATGTTACGCAGTGCTACTTTTCGGCTGTGTTTAGTTTTGACGCACTTAATTTAGAGTTTTTAATTCTTTGTAGTGCTTTACGTCGAATTTTCACTTTACGCGGTTCTTATGTAACGCGGTGCTAATTGTTCGGCTGTGTTAAGCTTTTATTTGTCTGCCGGGTGCGCGGTTCTTATGTTCCGCGATGTACTTAATGCGGTTCTTATGTTACGCACTAATAAGCTGCTCGGGCGCCAGGTATCGAAGTTGTATCAACTCGATGTAAAAAAAACACAGTTTGGTTTGGTTGACTAACGAAGAGTAACTTTATTGATTCTTTTACCTTCTATTTATAAAATATAATTCTTTAACAATATTTTTTAGTTTCCAAGAATTCATTATTGCAAAATTAACAAAAAGATAAATTAACAAAAAGTTGATTAATGTAAATGTTTTAATTTCTAAGAAATTGCAAAATTAACAAATAAAATATTATTTGATTTCCAAGAATATGATTTTCATAACAAATATAATATTTTTGATAATGCTGATTTGACAAAAGTAGGTGTCTGCATTGTTAGCAACGGAAATTGGGTAGGAATGTAAATGGGAATGTGAATGGGAATGTGAATGGAAATGTATCGTGTTAACTAACATGGCGAGAGCGAGGAAGCTCTCTGGATACAATTATAAATTGAGTTCTCTTTATTATTTCGCAAAAGTACCTTGTTTTGTTGTTAGTTTTTGGGTATTAATTCTGTCTACTTTTTTTCATTGAATGGATGTTGTCAATGCCGAGCAATGGTAATGGTCTTTTCTTCATTCTTGTTGTATATGTGCGTGAGCTTGTGTACACTTGCAGGTACCTACATACATATATTTTCGTTTGGCTGGATCTTTGGTAAAAGTTGTTTTTCTTCTGAGAAGTGTTACTGCTGAAAATTTTAAGAAAGAGTCAAAAAAGGTGTCCCTTACAATTAGAACACAATATTTTGTTTTAGGTACATATATCTATTAAAATAACAAAAAATATTTCTTCAATTTCAATTGTTTAGGTACCTAGAAAAGAGCTTTTTTACGAGTGTCGTTTCCTTTCGATAAACAATTCAATCAATCGATCACAAAATTTCTTTTGATATGAGAGTTTTTTTTTACCTCTTTAATGCTAACATTAAGATTAGATACGTTCCATATTCGGATATAGAGTAACTTAAGATTAAAGCGTGTTAGCGTGTTGTTGGAATTTTCTTTTGAAAATTTTCCTTAATATGAAATATTTCCAAATGTTCACATTAAGGAGCATAGAGTACCTATATTATCTAGAGAACTGGTACCCCTCTTGCTAAAACACCCGCGAATTTTATTTCAGCTCATTAAGAGAAAACTCTTTAATTCCGTGTCTGTGACTTGTTGTCAAAATACTTTGTGAAAAACCATAGGGCTATAGGAAAGTGTACAAAGGTTTTTAATCATGAAAATAGTGAAAAAGCTTGTTAAACTAAATAAAAGATTGAAATAAATATCAACATAGTGAATACTTTGCAATACTTTAATTAAAAAAAATATACACAAAGATCATGTGGTGCTGCATAAAATCTTGTTAAAATGCATGAAATACTGTATATAATTTTTTATTTCTCTGGTAAGTTTTGTCTCATATTCTACTACATAAAATAATGTAAAGTGAGATTTTTTGTAT
The DNA here is from genome assembly GCA_946251815.1 of Dasysyrphus albostriatus. Classification (NCBI taxonomy): domain Eukaryota; kingdom Metazoa; phylum Arthropoda; class Insecta; order Diptera; family Syrphidae; genus Dasysyrphus; species Dasysyrphus albostriatus. The sequence goes on from OX276335.1 coordinate 227,388,722, forward strand.
TGTTGCGTAGTTTTAAACTGACATGACATGATAGGTAGGGCAACAGCAGAAAGGCCTTTAACAATATTTTCTTTAAAGCGTTAACGCTAAACGGATTGAAGCGCCTTGCTATCACCAACAAAAACTAGTTTGACCCTTTAAAAGAATTTCTCATTTGACAGAGTCTCAATGATTTTTATTTTCAATCAATTTGCTTTTTTAAAGCAAATTGCCTTAAAATATCAATGTTCAAGTATTCTATGATATACTATTTACCAAAATAACTTCACTTTACATTACTTTATGTGGAAATAACAAAACAAAACAAAACTTGCTTGTGAATTGAAATATTTGTACACTCCTAGATAGGCATTTTTACAGGATTTAGCGCAGCACCGCATATTGTTTCATATTTTGTTTAATAAATTATTGAAAGTATTCACTAAACTAACCTTTATAAAACTTTTTTATTTAGCTTAATAACCTTTTTGCACTTGTTTAACTATTTGCAATCTCAATAAACTTCGCTTTGGTTCAGCAAAATGACAGAAGAATCTCAATTTGTTTTTTTTTCAATTCTTGCTGCTTCACTCACGTACACTGTATATGTGACATACATCACTTCCTTTACTTCTTTTTCTATGTGAAAAACTGGCCTACGGAATTTGGTTGATGTAAAGGCCATGTTCACTTTAAGGATGGTTTTAAGGGTGTGCTTCTACTATAGGATTCAATTTTTTTTTTGTTGTTTTCAGTTGAAATATTCAGAAATTTAACTTTATTCATGTGCTTAAAGCAGCAAAATTCTTTATTTAATATATATTTTTATTGAAAAGGACTTAGAAAAAGTAATTTTACAATGAACTACTATTATATTTTAGTTTTTGATTTCTTCGGATTCAGTTTTTGAATATGTTAACGACCTATCCAATTTATTTGAGCAAAACTGAGCCAAAACTCCATAAAATTTTCATATATTGGTGTGGTTCCATTTAAAACGCATTGGGCACCTACCACATCCTCAGCCTTATAGAGGTCAGTGCAGCTTGTAGGGCTCTCTAAATAATATAGATACTCTGGCGCAAAAATTTTAAACATTGCTCGTTTAAGGAATAGAACCAACTCTAAAAAAGTAATTTTGCTGAGGGCCCTTGTTAAACAATTTCATAATTTGTATACTTTATGTCGTTTAAAATTGCAAGAGAGCCGACTCTCGGTCTAAAAATCGCAGACTCCCATTTTAAAAATGATTTAGAGTTGGTTTTAAATGTTTAAAATGTTACGCCTCTTTGTTTAGGAGGTCAACAAAACATGCCCATTGAAAAATTAACTACTGTTGTGTAAAAAAATTTCGTTTTGACTTGTTTACAAAAAATTTGGTTAAGAAAATTGAAATTTTTAACACCAAAATCAATTTTTCCAAGGATCTACAAAAGTTGTTTACCGAGAGCAAACGACACTCGTAATAAAGGCCTTAAATTAGAAACCTTAATAAGTAACTATCACTGATTTTTAGATATTTTTTTCTATATTAATAATTTTGTATGAGATTAAAAACATATAAAAACGAAAGCATGATTGAATCGCAAGTTCCAACTTTTAATTTATTATTCGTGTCGCTTCTTTTTCATAGGTATATATGAATTTCAAAAATTTTCTCCCAGCACATGCCCTATTTACTGAAAAGGAAATATTATTCCTACAAATAAAAATAAAATAAAATAAGAAATGTTTATGTTTATGTTTATTTTTATGTGTCCAAAATCGATTATTTTATAAAAAAGAGGAAAAAATTCCGACAAAGCTGAATTTTGGTAGAGAGCTTTGTTTTTGACGTGTTAAGCATTTCCTGAAAAGTTCCGTAAATTTGGGTCGGGGCTTGATTTTTTGGGGTGGGTTAAAGGGGGTTAAATTCAGTTTTTTCTTAATAACTCAAAAACGATAAGTTTCATTCTACACAAAAAAGGTTAACATAGTTTTTTCATACAAGCAATAGATTCTGAGTGGTTACACCACTTTTGCACTCACAGCCTCAAATTATCAAAAAAAATATTTTTTTTCTGGCGATAGGTGCAAAACCTACAGGTTGCAGATTACTTTTCGGTGAAAGTTCCTGCTTATTCCGCGATTTTAAAACAGTTTTCTGTTTACCGCACTAAGTCGGAATGTCAATAATCGTTGAATTAGCATGTTCAATTTCTATGTTTTCGCGCGAAACTTTTTATTTGTCCCGGACCGTAGTTATCCCGAGATCCCTGTGAAGATCGTCGTTTCTTATATTCCACGGAGCATTTACAAATGACCAATTTATTTTCAAACGTTTCCAAGTTATTTAAGTTTGTATCGCAGGTACAACCCCAAAGTTGTATACCATAAGTCCAAACAGGTTTAAGATCCTGTCGGTATAAAATCAATATAATTTTCAATACTAAGCTTATAATATTTACCGAGTAACCAGTTCATATCTTTTAACTTACTTTTTAGTTCTTCGCATTTCTTTTGTACGTTTGGCTTCCATTTTAATTTCGCGTCCAGAGTCATTCCCAGACACTTTGCCTCATTTGCAAATGGACGTAAAGTCCACGTGGACTGACTTTTGTTCATTGAGCGCTATTCGCCATGTTTTTGTCCACTCATTGACATTATTCAGAGCATTTTGTATTTAATTGTAGCTTCGCTAATCGTTTTGCCTGCTGGTAGTATTGCAGTATCTTCAGTAAACGTGGCTACAATAATATCTTCTGTTTGAAGTATATCGCGTGTAAATAAAAGGTACAGAACTGACCTAATACACTTCCTTGTGGTACCCCAGCTACTATTTCTTTGAAATTAGAATAGTCATTGCCGTGTCTTACACGAAAAAGTATGTTATTATCTAGAGATATCCGTCTAGAATGCTATAAAGTCCGTCAGGCAGTACTTGTCTTAATTTAAATTTGAGACCTTCGTGCCACACCTAGTGAAACGCCTGCGGCACGTCCAAAATGACTGTGAAACAGACTTTCTTTTATTCAAGAGCTCTCTCAATTACGTCAGTAATTCTATGCACTTGATCAATTGTCGAATGCTTGCTTCTAAATCCGAACTGAAGTCAAGGTATTAATTTTTTCTCTTCTATTATCGATTGCAGGCGCAAAAGTAGTATTCTTTCAAAAACTTTTGATACGAGTATTATAGGAAGAAGCGAAATCGGCCTGTAAGACTTCTTTTCGTGAGATGGTTTGCCAGGTTTCAAAACCATTATGACTTCCGCAACTTTCCATTGGCTCGGAACATATTCTAACCTTAGAGTGGCATTTATTGTGTAAAGTTAATAAACCCTTTACGAGGGAGCATTTTTAAAATTTCTACCGTAATTAAGTCATATCCTGGAGCCTTATTGGACCTAAGCTTCTTTATTGCTCTTTTTAATTCGGCAAGTGTAGCCGTTATGTAGCTTTCATTTGAGGTAAAATTCATATTAATATTTGCGTTGAGTTCTTGCCCATCGAACGGCTTAAATGTTTCCTCTAAGTAATCGGCGAATACCATCGCTCTTTCTTTGTTACTTTTAGCCCATTCATTTTGACTTTTCTTAATGGGGGGCACTGGAAGCTTTGGTTTTTTCGTTGTTTTTATAGCTCTCCAAAGTGAGTAGTTGGATTCTTTCCCCGCTGTCAAGCCTTCAAGATAATTTTCAACTTATAGGTTTTTGACATCTGATATCGCTGTTTTTAGCATATATTACCTAAGCGATTTAAATAAGCTTTGTGTTGAGGAGCACGGGTTCGTTGCCATTTCTTTCGTACTTTTCGTTTCTCTTTCACTAAATCTTTTATTTCCTGCGGATGTTTTATGTCTATAGTGAGGCATTAGCCTTTGATAAGGTGTGTTATACCAAACTGCTTTTTCTATTATATCAACAAAGGTATCTACTGTGTCTTCAAGCTCAAGAGGCGTTTATAATGATACCCCTAAGTCAACGTTGTCCTCGCTATCCCAATTGGTTTTACTGTTTGCTAACCTGGGTGGTTTTTGCATTTTAACAAGGCTTTCGCTCATAGTGAGTACGACGGCAGAATGATCTGAGAAGAGGTCAAAGCTCTCTGAAATTTCTACAAGGTCAGAGGGTAATCCTTTTACCATGAATAAATCGATTAGGTCAGGTATATTTGACGGATCAGTTGGCCAGTATGTTGGTTTGCCGGTCGATGAAATTCACAATTGATTTCCATACCTACTTGATATAGCATTCGACATTTTTGAGATATGCATCGTGAGGTCCAAAGATATGCATCGTGAGGTGCTTTGCATTACAATCACCACCAACAATTAAGTTTGGGGTTCGTGATTTTATCAATGTCGTAAATTCACATTATCATTTTCCCGCATATACATCTCCAATTTTCCAAGTTTTTGCCATAATCCGTTGGCATTCCACGTTAGAATTTTAAGCTTTCCATCATATATTTTGAAAGAGGTTTGGGTCGAAAACAATTTTTGAGCTTCAAGTTTTGACAAAATTATTGAAAAGACTTTTGAAACCGGGTCTATTTCAATGTCGTTTTGGAACTTTCGTAGATTTGGCAGTCTTGGGTACTGCGGTTTCTAATTGCCTTGGTGGGTTTCTTTGTGTTTGGGCAGATTTTGATCTTCGCTTTTGTAATTCTTAAGCTACTTCACATCCCCTATAGTTTGCTGGGTGATTTCCATTACAATTAATGCAACAATTACAATTACAATTAGCCAACGGTTAGATGTTTTCCTGCGCATTTTACGCACCTTGACTCTTTTTTACAATAGGTTTGGGTGTGATTGAATTTTTGGCAGCGTTTACATTGAGGGATTAATCTTCTTAGAGGTTCGATCCTAACTACGATGTTTAGAATTGTTTTAATTTTTTTAATTTTATCTAGTTTTTCAGTCTTATCGAACGAAAGTATAAATAATGGGAGACAACGTTGTACCACTCTCGCTTCATCCTCTTTTTTCTGTTTATCTCTCTTGACAATGTTCGTAGCATCTAAGATTTTGAGGTTGCGCACTTTTAGATCTCTTATGAAATCATCTTTTGAACATGATGCGTGTAGACCTCTTGCCACAACACGTAGAGGTCTTTCCGACTTATTTTCATAGGTATACCATTCTACTTTTTCTTCGTTTAGTTTTCGTGAAAGAAGACGAAAACTTTCGGGGTCTTTTACACAAACTTTCCATTTGTTGTTATTAAAAGAAATAATTTTAAAAGTCGATGGTAATAATGCCTTTAATAGGGCTTGCAACTTGTTATACTCCGCAATACCGATAGCATTTATTGGTGGCGGGGGCCGTTCCTTAACAGGTTTTTCTTTTACTGTTGCATTTTTTTGTGAAACTCTTGGTTCAAAAGAAGAGGCTGCCTCAGTTGTAGAGCCAGCTTTACGCCTTTTACTTAATCTTTTCTTTCTATCTACAATAATTGACTTGTGGCAAGCTAGACTTTGAGTTCATTGGAGGATTTTTGCTTTTCAATATCTCATTTTCTTTTCGAAGAAGATCGACTTCTTTCTTTAGCTCTTGATAAAGTTCCATTAATTGATCAAGTCTTTGTCGAAGTTCGTTATTATCTTTTTCAATTTTGTTTGTTTTATCTGAGTTTATTTTGGCGCACGCAGGCGTGACGGGTGAACTCTTTTGCCCGAATTTCGATGCTTTTGCACTCGATTTAGATGGTGGTGATCGAGATACCCTTGCACTTTTTAGGAAGGGATTTATTAAATGCAATAATTGGCTCTCCCCAGAATCCATAGAGCCGACCTCCGAAGAGGGTGGATTCTCTAGACTGCCACCTAGGGTACTATATCTTATTGTTTTGCTCATTGCATAATTATGTATACATCAATCTCAGTATACGGAGTTTGGATTTTAGTCGCCTCTTACGACAGGCATGCCTTCCTCGGGTATTTTCTTTGCCCTTACCCCCAGGGGGCGGGTAATCAAAGAATTACAATTATTTATGTTAATTCTTTTATTTTCCCAAATATGTTTTTGTTAATTATGTCTTTACTAAATACATAATGAAAAACACCATTAAAATAGAAAGGTACCTATACCTACATATATTCTCCACCCCCAAAAGTAACAACAGAAAAGTACCTGCCTACACACCTATGTTTGTCAAAGAAATTTTCAGGTATAGGTATGTTCCTACATATGTTTACTTTTATCATATCGACCTATACTTTCCTGCATTTTTTATGTCAACCAAAATTTTTTTAATCTAACCTGCCCCTGCCCCTGCCCTTTGGCAGGAATGAAAATGAAAATGACGAATGCAAAATAAAGAAAAAATGCCTACTAATGTACATTTCAAAAAATTATCTTCTTATGACGTTTTCATTTTCATTAAATCGGAGCACCTATCTATCTATTAAATAAGCTTCTTTTTTCACAAGTAATGAATAGCATGTACTTAGTTATGATTAATCGATGAAATTTTTTTTAATTTCTCAAAGAATACAAAACAACATTACAAAAAAATAACACCAAAAGAAAATCCTTGCTTCCTACCTTTAAGGTTATGTGTCCCTTGAAAAAATAGGTTGGAGTTTTGCGCAAAACTGCATAGCTTTTACACTTTTCCGAAAATTTTAATGAAACTAACGGTTATCAATTGGAAAAAGGTTGAGTAAAATATTTGTGTTGCTTTAAAAAAATTTTTAAAAAATTTGCCTAAAAACTTGCAGCCTATGATTTTTTTTTAGACAAAATATATCCCAAAACTTAATATCGTTTTGCTTTTTTTAATTTTCATCTATTTATTCCCAAACAAATTTTACAAAAGTATGGAAAATGAAGGAATTCAACACAATGGTATGAATGTTCTACCATATTTTGACCCATAAACGGGACTTTTCAGCAGGACAAATTTTGAATTTTTGTAACTTTAATAATAATAATTGGATAATGTTGTCTTTTATCCTAGATTCGGTACAATAATTCATTAAAATCGAAACCGCATATTTCCTAGAACCTTAAGGGAAAATAAAAAAAAGTCGAATTTTCTTTGTCAATAAGTTAAGGAATAACTTCGTTAAATTTTTTCCAATGCACCATTTTTACTTTCTTTAGGTACTGTAAGGCAAGTTTTGGATTCGTGCAAAAAAAAATTCTTGAGATAGCAATCAACGTGGGCGACAATATTTTGTCTGTACGTCTCTCTGTCTGTTCGGTTACAGCCTAAATGGCTGGATCGATTTTCTAAAACCTGGTACATAGTAGTTTTTGGTAATTCTGGGCACACGTTTTTTCTTTTATTTGGAACTTAAAACAACGGTACTGGCCATAAATATTTTTTTTAATTTTATAAAATCTTATGTTTCTCAAAATGGCACCACAACTTTTCTTACAAAAATTCATTTGACAAAAGCTACCTTTGGAGGGAAAACCATTTTTCAAAAAAATTGTATCAATCGTACCTCCCAAAGAACCATTTTTTTATTTTCGATTTACTTCAAAACATTTATTTTGATTTCAATAATTTGTTTTTATATAGAAGCTTCTAACAGCCAATTTCTTCACAGAGTATTAACCTTAGTAGAGAGGTACTTAGGTCTAGTCAGCTTGGTACCGAGAATTATTTAGGACTCAGTATCAATTAGAACTTTGAAATCGACAGTCTAATGGCCTTACTACCCGGATAAGAGTACGAAAGATATTATTTAATTTCTACAGTCTTTGGTGATGTTTTTTTTTTTATTTGCGAAACGTGCAAAATGTAGATTATTCATTACTTTGTGGATTATAGTGTATAGTGTATTATAATGGTCTTGGCGAATTTCATCAACCCATTTCCTGCCAAAAAATTTTCCAGTGCATTATGCGATATTTGGATCTTTATCCAAAAGCCCACATCATTGGCAGAACGAGAGATGGCAGCTGGCGTTTTACCAATTTGCTCAGTTCTCACGGAACTTAGTATTTCAATGAATCAATTGCATCTTTACAAGATTGCAATCTACCTGTGGGTAAAGATTGGCGAATAAGGTGTAATGAATATATTGTTCTTCTTCTCACGAAGTGACGTTACTTGCAAATGGTCGTTTTTATATTAGGACGTATACAGACCAGCAAACAATCAGACAATTGTATACATTTTCCACCAAATTAAACGGAGGATAACAGCGTTTATACATTTAAAAATAAATTGAAATTCTTACTAACAAATGTGTATTAGTCTGTGACGTGTAATAACGTAAGGATAAATTTAACTCGCCATATTCCGCGTATAATGAACGTATAACTTCTTAACACAGTGAATGCATGTGACACATGTATGAGAAAATCACAGCAATTTGATAAAGTGGTGAATTTGGTGAAGTGATTAATACTGGAAAGATATCATATCTTCTTTGAAAAAAAAAAAAAAAAAAATATCAAACGGACAAGTTGTTTATCCGTGTGCTAGTTAACAGAACACACGTGTTAAGCAACAGATTACTGTGTCTTATTAATACTGCTGAATATCTATGTATGTGCAGTGTGCACATTTTATGAAGCCAGCTAATTTGGAAATTATACATTGGCCTTTAATTTTTGGATACACAAACATTCGTTATTCGATAACTCATTGCACTCAACATAACTCGCATACTCAGTCTAAACACCAAATTTTATATGAAACACACATTCAAACAAAAAACATAAAATTTATGTACATTATGTTTATATTTAGGGACCACAATTTGCAAAGCAAATCAATTAAAAAAGGCTTGAAATTGTTAAAAAAACAAAAACCGCAATATTCAATGACATTTTAAATTCTAAAATAATTATCAAAATAATTTATAAAATGACAAAACAGCGTAAAAATCAGTACTAGACCAGTTTTTGACGTATTAAATTCCAAGTACCGATCTGTGAACTTAGATGGGGTGAAGAAATGTTGTAGTACTAACTTTTTGTTAGGACCGCGAATACCAGACCTAGTACCTGGTCTAGCTAGACTAGGTACTAGGCTGGCTTAGTACTTTTGTGAAGAAATACGCAGTTAATTACATACAATTTTGAAAAAAAAATTAGTTTCCATTCCAATTCAATTTTAATTTATTGGATAATACAAGACGAGTCTTTTATAGTATTTTTACATTGATTGTGCAAAAAGATTAATAAAGTTATTGAAACCAGCAAAATTATATTATGCGCTATAGTTAAAAATCTACAATACGGGTACAATGTACATACATTAAACTATATCTATATTTTTTTTTAATCTCTCGTCTGCCTTCCTCTTATCTCTTTTCCTTATGATTAGAGATTGCATTCCCGGGATCCCGATACATTTTTTGATCCCAAAAATCCCGGGATTACAATGCTTAAATCCCAGGATTTTCGGGATAGGTGGCTTAAAGATTTGGATACAATACACTTTCTAGAAGATTAACTGTTCAATGTTGTTTTTCTATGACTGTACTTTGTAAGAACGTTTTTTATAATTCAAGTTGTATATAGAGAAATATCAGGCATTATGGAATATGTTTTTAATATGAGCCACCAAGCTCTTCTCGCAACCCAGAAATATAATCTTCACGTAAAACACGTAAAACTAAACTTAGAGTCATTCCATATGAAATCGTCAAATCAAAAATGCCAACGCATTTTAGATTAGTGTTTTACTCAAAATTTCGGAAAAAATGTAAAAGTAAAAGACGGGAAATCTTCAAATTGTGTACATATATTAAGTACCGTGAAGTAAATATAAAAACTTATTTTAAATTAAAAAAAAAAAAACATTGTGTAGAAACTAAAAAGTTTATATTCAGATAATGAGAGAGAATAAGAATGAGAGGGTTGCATTGTGTCGATCGCCTTAAAGTAAGCGGACAGAGAGGGTTATCAATTTTTTAAATTTTTGCAAACAAATTGTTTTTTCTATCTTTGCCTGGCTTGGTATGTATGACCTTGTTAAGATTGCTTATGCATGTCATGTTTACACTTGGCATTTTGGTTCGTGTATATGCCTTTCTTCTACTGATCTCGTCCAACTACATATGAAGATAGAACCTTTCTGTTTAACGCACAAGCAAAAATGAACAAAATGGAATGAAATTAACGAATTTGGATATGAAACGTGACTAACTAACTAGACTTTATTGAACGGAAATAGATATTTACATTTTGTTCTTAATTCTACTACTATGTAGATGATTCATCTCGGGTTGTTCAAATCCGGTTGTCTTTTTGGGAGGATGTGGGGTGGCTTCTAGCCACGGTGGTAGTTCGACGCTGCATCTTCGTAAAACTGAATTGCCTCGTCTTCATTGATAGGAATGATTCCTTCGTCCCGTAGTGCTGTTACATCAAGGTATCGTGGATCGGTGTGTCTCTCTTCACTTGTGATGGTTCTCACTAGAGGGTTTGGATGATTGCTAAGCTTGCTCGTCAGTATTTTGGCAGCACTGATCATGTATTTGTCAAGGGGTGTTATTCCGGATGCCTCATAGAGTCGCGTGTTGCTGAAATGTTTTCGTCGCCGTTGGTCAAAGTGGAGTCCCGAGTAGATCCGCAAGATCTTCCTCTCGAACACTCCCAGTTTTTTCATGCTGGTTTTGGAAATAGTAAACCAGACAGGAAAGCAGTATGTGATGATCGGTCTGAGAAGTTGCTTATAAAGAAGTAACTTCGTCCTTTGGCTGAGTCCATTCCTTTTCCGCATTAGGGGGTGGATGCGGTGGAAAGCGTAGTTTGCTTTCTTCAGAGTAGCTGTTACATGCGGATTGAAGCGTAACCTCTCCTCAAAGTTGACACCCAGATATTTCACCGATTGTTGTGATCCATCAGGCAGATTGATAATAATGCTGCGGCAGCTTTTAGCTGAGGGCGTACTTCGCTGTCCCGCTGGTCTTCTGAAACAAGTCAATTCAGATTTGGCTGAGTTGACTTTGATGCCCCATGTTGTGTAGAACTCCCACAGCCGTCTCACGTGTTCTTCAACTCTTTGGGCTGCAATGACTGGTGAAATAGATTTGGCGTATGTTAGTGAATCGTCTGCATAGAGCAAATTTATAGCGTTGTTGGGTTGAGGTTGGTCTGATGTGAAGATGTTGTAGAGGAACGGTCCCAGCTTTGATCCTTGAGCAACTCCTGCTCTGATGTTTTTGGTTGTTGACTGGCTGTTTTCAATCTGGACGAAAAACGATCTGGAATTGAGAAAACTGAAAATTATTTTTATTAATGTACCTGGAAAATTAAAGGTCGTTAGCTTATAAACTAGCCCCTGTATCCAGATGCTGTCGAATGCTTTCTCTATATCCAGAAAGCATCCAACAACAACCTGACAGTTATTGAGGGTGCTAACAACGTCGTTATGGAATTGCAAGAGCGGATGTAAAGTAGAGCGTTCCTCTCGAAATCCAAACTGCATGTCCGGAACGATGTGGTTAGTAGTGCAAAACGCCTTCAATCTACGAAGAATAAGTCCTTCAAGAATTTTGCTGGTGTTGTTAAGAAGAGATATGGGACGATATCCGGAAATGGAAACTCTGTCGGCTTTCTTCGGTATAGGTACTATTTTAGCTGTTCGGAAAGTAGCAATTGTTGACGCAGTTGTTGAACAGGATCGTGAGAAACAGCACCATGACTTGGGGAAACTTCTTTATGATGTAGCTGGAAATCATACCTGGCCCAGATGATTTCTTAGGTCGCCCACTTTGGATTAGCTCAGCTACTTCTTCGGGGTTGGTGAAGCCTCCAGTCAGCTCGGGATCACTAGCAGGATTTTCATTGTTAAAAATGATAATTTCAGCGTCCGTTTGCTGCAGCTGCTCAATTGTTGACTCAACTTCCTCTAAGAGTGAAGGATCGCTGGATGGGTTTGGCACGAAATTTCCTTCAAAATATTCGGCAAATGCTTCCGCTTTATCCTGAGCCTGAGCATTTGTTGTCTTTTGCCAATGATCTTGTTTATTTCCTTGAATGCATCGGGTCCTGGTTTGATGGATTGTAGACTTTTTTGTAACTGGTTGTTGTTGAAATCTTGAAAAGCATTCCTCAACATAACTTGCGTACATTGAAGTTCACTCTTCACCAATTGATAGTTTCCGTTGGCCGTGTTCCAATCCCTTTGTTGGATCCTTTGCAGTCGCTTCCGCAATCGCTGTCGATGATCATATAGTCGAACAATTCCTTCTGGTAGATGCTGGTATCTGTCCCTTGAGGTCTTCCATCTCTTCTGCTCGTCCACGGCGTTGTTTACAGTGAGCTCCATGGCTTCGATGGCTTCTTCGATTTCATTGTTGGAAAGGTTTCTGTTGGCATCCGGCATCACTATGGTTTCCTCGATTTTTCTTTGGAATCGTTCGATATCCAGTTGGTTGTAGTTGATGTATTCCTCATTTTGTGCATCTGTTGTAAGGATTGGTTGGCCCAGTTTGATGTGAAGTTCCACTGGCTCGTGGTCCGCATCTCCCGTAAGGGTCCGGCATGTGTAATTCCAGCCAGGATGGTGTTCTTGGGAACGTTGGCTTTGGTTGAGATACCACCAGGAATGAATGATGCTCGAAATGTTCATCCAACCAGTTCACCAAGAAGTTTCCAGCGTCAGATGGAGTTGTGTCGTACCATCGTGGGGTGACGTGCATTGAAATCTCCTCCCATCAGTCCATAGGTGTGTTGGGCGGCTATGTTGCTGAAAATAAAAAGATCGTGATTAATATCAGTTTGTCGGGCACTGCATTTGTTGTATATGCTGAATATAATTAGTGTTGCTCCAACTTCGACTTCTATGACAACGGCCGTGGCTTCAAACGATCTAAGACTGGGGATCAATACTTGAGAGGCTTTTATGTTCTTCTTAACGAAGAGCGCTGTGCCCCTTTTACCTTGATCCTTGTCTGTTCGGAAGGTGTTGTATCCCTTGAAATCTATGTTGTTTCGCTTGGTGACGTTGGTTTCACTTATTAGAGCTATATCCGGTGAGTGCTTCTTCAGGAAGAGGTGGAATGTCGTTCTTTTCAAAACGCTGTACAATGAATTAACATTGTATGCGATTATCTTTAACCGATTTATGCGCATTATGCGTTGCATAAATCAAAAATAAAGGTGGCTAAAGCCACGGACTTCTTTTCCTTACACAATGAAGCGAAATTGCTTGGCACTGCAGATCGAGCTTTCCTAATTGCTGATAACAGATCGGTTCCGAAGTGTTCCTTCATTTCCTCATCCAGGTTAAGCTTATTAGAGGTTACTGGTTCGTTACTCCTTGGTTTTTGTTTCCATGATGGAAGAACTGTTGTTGGCTGCTGGGGTTTTGGAATTGGCTTTTGAAATTCACCTCTATTACCGATGTCGTCTCGTTTTTTCAACGACTCTCGTTTCTTTTGTCGTGTCGTTTTTCAAATGGCATTCTATAACTTTTTCGACGCTACAAATTTGTAGCAGATTTTCAAACGATGAAAAAGTAATGGATATCTGTCAAACTCAAATGAAATTGAAAACAAAACGAATAAAAAATCATTAGTCAACACTCAATAAACAACAAATGCCGTTAATTTTATAATTATCAATTAAATAATAAATTAAAATGATCAGTTTAGAAATGTTTTATAACATAAGTTGCAATAGTGACGAGAATGAAGAAGTGCGAAGCGCAGTTTTGAAAATGCACACTTTTAAAAGAAACCACATAAGACAACACTCAAATCCACTTGATTTGCCTGATTCAAAGTGAGTTCATATTTTTAATTCAACTTTAACTATTAAATGGAACTTTTGTACCCTTTAACAGATTCAAGCAATACTTTTGATTAACAAAGGAAGCTTTTAAAAATGTGTTAGATGAAATAAGTGACAAAATAACTATTCGGCAACGTTCATCATTGATTCCAGTAATATTGATGCTCGCAGTCACCTTAAGAATTCTAGTTGAGGGAAGTTACCAACATGGCGCTGGCAACGACTTCAATTTGATTATCTCAACCAACAATCAGCAAGTTTTTTTAAAGAAACTATTAAATTAATATTAATAATCATATTAATCATATTATCATTACCTAAAATGGATATGATTTCGAATGACAGACGATGGAAAATCTGAAGCAAAACATAGCTTTTTCAAGGGAATGGGGTTGCCCGGCGTCATTGGATGTACAGATGGTACACATATACATACGAATTTTCACTCCCAAAAAAACTGAAAAGGTTTCTATAGCCTTCCATTTTTAGTTCAACTTTCTGTACACCTTTCACAGATCCCCTTGCCAATTGCTCATTTTTCTCCACCAGCTCAACAAGCGCCTGAAACTGGCTTTGATTTGTTTATTTCAACAGAAAATGTTAGCAAGTATTTAATTGTTTTGTTTATGACAAATAAAACTACAATAAATTTCATAAAATAAATTATTTAATAAGAATACTAACCGTTTTTCGGCCTTACATTTCTTTGTCGTTAACAAATTTTTGAACGAGAGCTACAGTCGTTTTTTTCATAATCGTCGTTTCATTTCGCCTTACAGATTGCAGAATGAAAATGTGCAACGACATTTGACGTTTACAAACGACAGCAAAACGAGTGACAAAAGTTGAAAACGACAAATGGAATGCAGATTGTGTCGAGTCGCATATTTTACTGTCGTATACGACATCTGTAATAGGGGTGATTGTTGAGGTTGAGGCTTGGCTGCGTTCCCCATCTTGGCCATAGCTGCAAAGCTTACTGAGGGGCGAGTCATAGTGCAGACTGATTTAGCCTTGAAGTCTTGTTGAGCCTCTTCTGGCATTCCGCCTTTTTCTTTTCTTCCTTCTTCGCCAACAGAACCTTACATCCAAGGTAGTTTGCCGGATGACCAAACTCTGCGCAGTTGGCGCAGTATACTCCTTGGTCCTTTTCCTTTCGCTTACACTCTCCTGGGATGTGGTCTTCGTTGCACTTTACACAGACATACTTCATGCCGCAATTGGTTGCCACGTGACCAAATCTTTGACAGTTCTTACACTGAAAAATATCCGTGTTTTTGAGGCGTTCCCAATGCACCTTCTGGTTGAGGATTAGTTGTTTCGTGTATATATCGGCAACATCACACGATTTGCTGACTTCCACCACGAAAGAGTTGTAACTCTTGTTCTTCGCTTTCCTTGATCTGAAGAGTGTGACGTTGATGGCAGGTACTCCTTCGATCTGAAGTTCATCCTTGACTTCTATAGCTGAATACGTGTGGTGAATTCCTTTAAGAAGGAGAAGAATCTTCCTGTCCTCACGGATGGTATACGTATGATTCTCAATCTTCTTGGATTTGAGGTAGTCCCTTATTGTGCCGAATCCGTCCTTGGTTGCCACGTTGATGATTGTTTTTGTGGTGTTTAGATTCTTCAGCGTGATGTCAATTTTCATTGTCTTTGCGAACTTGCTTATTTCCGCGATGTTCCCGGAGAAAACAATTATTGGTGGCATGCCTGGCTTCCTGGGGTTTGTTGTTGACCCTGTTGCTGTTCCTTTTGTGACTGTTTGCGGTTGTTTGTTGACTGGTGGTTGTTTGGTGATTGTAACTACAGCGGGTGTAGTTGGCTGCTGGCTCGTTGAAGGCAAACTTTCGGTGTTTTCCTTAATTTTTTTGGCAGCTTTCTTTGTAATTTTCTTCTGCCGCTTTGCCTTTGGCGATGTTCCTTCTTCTGAGCTCTCACTCTCAGTCATTAGGTTGGCTTCATCTCCAGTGAGTATAACCATATCTTCGTCCATCTTCAGGTTGCCGTTGTCTTTATTTGGTTCATCATTTATGTTGTTGGTGACATCTTGGAGCTGTCCGCCAATTTTTTGCGTGTACTCAGAACCCAAGTCCTTTCCTACGCTAAGCAGTAAAGCCTTGATTGCAGCTAAGACGGTTTCAATAGTCAAGGGTTCAACCATTTTTCTACCTCAGCTTGCTTTCAGGATTAACTTTATCACTTGGCACTGATTTATTTTATTACACACAGATTAACGCGCACACACTATTTTAATAAAAACTTCTGGGTACACATTAACACTGGATTAAACTGTTTTGAGAAATGCCTTTTTTTATTACCCTAGGGTAGTAAAATTTAGGTAGTCCGCAGGTAGGCCTGACTTGACTTATCCCTTTTTTTCGGTGTGGATTATTTATTTTAAATATATTCCGCTGACACGTCCGTGCACTTTGAATGCCTGGATTGAACTGTCATGAAACGTGACTGCGCACTCAAATTTTTATATTTTCTTCTTGACTAACGGTCTATGACCGTGTTTAGATTGGTTAGTTTCACTACGTAGTGAATAATCATGTCATGTATACATTTGTAGTTTTCACACAAGTGTATTTCTGTTCCTAATGGACTATGTGCAAATTGGAACATTCGATTTTGTTCAGCGTATATGCACTTCTGCTTCTGATCTCCAACTACATACTCGTATCAAGATCAGTGCTGCCACCCTACTCCTTTAGCAGTAGATCTACTGCGTTTAGTTCCAAAAGTTTTGCTTCGACTGTCTGGACTGGGTACATAAACCTTGACCAGAATGAAGATTATACAAAAAGATTCTTGTACCTTTTGTATACTGCAGTGTGTAATGAAGTTGTTGTAAGAATATTATTGCCCCTTACCACTGGTGGGGGAAGCAATAATAATGAAGAACACCAAACAACCTTTTGAGTGTAAATGACAAAATTTTATTATATTACAATACTATTTATACATTAATTTCGCTTACTTAGCCTAATTTACAAACACCAAAAATATACAAAAAATAATATGATACAAACTATAAACGGAAACATAATACATTTCTGGCAGGTATGTTCTGAGCATGAATGCAGAAAAACTGCTGACATGAATTGAAGTATACAGAATAATATGAAAATAAAGCATACAGAAAAGCTGTTGCTGTTACTGTTGCTATTGATTTGACATAAAAGCTGTCGTAGGGTGATATTAAAGATTGTTGGTATATGATAATCGGATGGATTAAAATATACAGCGTCCATACCGACTTCTCAATGAATTATATTTGAATTTGTGTAGTAGGTACAGCGAAATCTCCCATAGGCAGACAGCGAAGATTACGTTCTTGCCCCTCGTCTTAAATTATGCTATATATTGTTTTATCATGGAGCCAATGCGAGCGGTGCTAAGCTTTGTTTAAATGATTTTGATTTTTCAACTAAAATAAATTTAATTTTAAAAAACAATCCGCATGGCTTCATTAATAAATTAATTTCTCAAAAAGTTGAATCTTTAAAACTAAGGTTTTAAAATACTGTTATCACCACACAACCATTAGATTTATGAAAATATGTAGGTATCATCTTTTTCGTGGCCACTTTGAAAAAAATGTAAATACAGTTGAATCGGTGGGTGGAATAATAGTAGGTACCAGCGCCATTTATAAAAAAAATGAAAACAAATAGTTTGTTTGTTTAAATATATTTTTAAACTAAGAACTTTGGGAACTTTTCAATCATGAGCAATTCTTTTCAGTTTATCATAAAAATAATATAGTTTTATCTGCGCACTAAGAAGTTACCTATGCCTATTTTTATTAAATGGTATAATTTTTCGCTTGTACTCTTCTTCCACTCACCGATTCAGTTTGAGTTAATTTTTGCTTTTACTTAATAGATTTAGTAATGAAAAAAACCATAAAAGTACCTAATAAAGAAGAGAAAAAAACTTTGAATCAAATATTTTAGGTATATTTGCTTAATAATGTAGGTAACTACACGATTGTGCATCCAACATGGGGGAGGTAAAATTAGATAATATTGGAATTATTGCATATATTTATGCAATAATTTAAAAATATGCTTTACTATTAATAAATCTGGTGGCACAACAGCTCGTGGAGAACCAAGGCCTAGTGACTTACAACTCTCAACCATTCTTGTGTGCGTGTTATTGGCAGGAATGGAGGGGACCTACAATTTTTTGCCGAGTCCGAACGGCTAGATGAGAAGCACTTATTCATGACAAGTATACTCTTGGAGGATTTGTCAGTTCCTCGCAAGAGGCAGTACCTCGGAAAAAAACATTTCTGTTTTTAGGTGGCTTTACTATTAATTTTAAGTATTTAAAATAAGCTTTTTTTTATCAATGAACTGGGCTCTCTAAAACGTTAAAAACTTTATTAGGCACTAGTTATAGCTATCATTGTAACTCATCATTGATTAATGATTAATTTTGAGACGTTTTGGAAGTGAAATCATATATTATTTTGATGGACTGATAAAGCTCATGACTTACTTAACATTTCTAGTGAAAAAAAAATCAATTAGGCCCAGAGAAAGATTTCTTTTTTCAATGATTGAACTACCCCACCAATTATCATTTGAATCTTAAAAGTCGTTTTATGTGGAAAGTTGTGCCAATTTGAAAGTTTTTTGACTAGAAATATTAATTAATGTTGAATTCCTTACAACCATTTCAAATCGATTTTTTTTCTGGTTGCAAGGAGCACACACAAAATCAAATTGTTCGCGGTCAATTGTGTGTGTTATTTGACAGTGACTTTCGTGCACATAATAAATTAATTACAAACATTCAAAAGTGTAAAACATATATATTTCGGAGAAAAGTTTCAGAAATAGTTGTGCGGCCATTAAAGTAAAAAAAACAACTTAAATTCATTGAAAATACTCAACAATCGAGGAAAACACTAGCGAGGACGAGCTTTATATCTTTAATTGTCTTTGGGAACTTCGAATCGAAGTTAATTTATTTTTTGATAACTTCTTAACAATTAACTATTTTTTGATTAATAAAAATTTGCTTTAAATATATTTAAATATAGGATAACACTTTAGAATATTTGTTAAGCCCGCCGCAGAATACTTTCGACTCCAGAGAAATGTCATATCTTGCTAGTGTGTGTGAAATCTATCTGAAATCTTGCTGAAAAATTAAGATTTGTTTTGACAGAATAAAATCGATTTTGTTTAGAAAAAAATCGATTCTGTTTAGAAAAAAATCGACTTTTTGATTGTATGGAATTCGACATAAGTGTTGAGGTTTATATTTCCATCAAAATAATAATTAATTTTGCTTTCTAATTGTCTCAAAATCATTCATTAAAATTTTCAATGATGAATTTCAATGATAGCTATAACTGGCGCCTTAATAAATTGGATTTTAATTAATCAACTTTGTTTCATTAATTAATTAATTAAACAATTAAAAAAATTTAGTTATCAAACATAACTAGAGACACTGATCTCTAAGCTAAGAAAAAAGTGTCCTTAATTTTGGTGTTTGAAAATAACTGAAAGAGTTTAGTTGTACAAGTGTGTTTTACAGGTGTGTTTTATTATCATCGAGATCCGGATCTGGATTAACTTTTACATGTAAGTAATAAAAAAACTAAATAATGGGAATCTTCAAAATTGTTTTTGTAGTACGTGCTAAAAGTTAATCCAGACCCGGATCCCGATGATAGTAAAACACACCCATTACTTATAACAATAAAATTATTTTTAGATAACAAAAATGTATACGAGAATTCACTAAAAATTTTAAGGCCTTAAAGCTTATGGTATATATTTAAATATTCGACTTATAGCACTTTTACCTGATATATAACTTGAATGCTATGGAACTAACATAAACCTTAATTATGATTATGTACATATGAAAAAAGATGAAATAAATTATATAGCTCGATTGAAAATAAACTTCTCAATTGATTCTGCTTTTAGTAAAGTACATACAGTCGGCCATCTGTCGAAACCTCGTACTTACGTACTTAAATTACATTTTGCTGTATTTAAGATGAAAATAAATCACTTAATTCAAATATCAATGACCTGTAGCTATATTTTGTTTCCTCTTACATCTATCAACACGTTTTAAAAACTTTTACGATCTAAGAATTCCATTTTATTATCTTTAAATCATTTTTTTGAGTTTTTTAAGCAATCCTTAAAATTGGAACTACAAGGTTTTGACGGAAGGCCGACAACACATGGATTAAATTTGTCGACCACGCACAAAGAATGGTTTAAATTTTTCAAAATTCTATTTTAAAAATCCGAGTTAACATTTAAATAAATATCATATTGCTGTACGTTGCTTCACAACTAATTTTCAATTTATTACATAACTATGAGAAAATTGACATCTTATTTTTTTCGAAGATACACGCCAAAAGAAATCAAAAGTTTTTGATCCAGCTGCTTTAAATTGGCTTTACGTCGAGAAATACTATATTCAAAAATAAGCTGCCTATAGAAAAATTAAATTACTTCAACTTTGTTGTTCTACAAGTATACTTGCATACAATTTCAGTAGTTGAGAGGCTACGAAAAGTTTAAAATCGTGAGTTTATTTACTCAGCGAAAAAAATTTTTGATAAAACAACTGTAAAATTAAAATTTTTGGGTGATAAAAGTCGTCCAACATTAATTAATAATATCACAAATGATAGGCCAACCATATCGTTTTAACATTTATGTAATGTTTAATTAAAAGTTCCAATTATCAAAATAATATTAAAATATCAACACCAATTTGATAATTTCAATGTAATATTTACAAATAAAATTTCAAATTCATATGATTTTTTATACTAACAAAATTATTACATTATTATTCATTACAAAATATCAATTTGATTTGATTTGATATTTTTAATGTTAGATAAGAAGAGAAAAGTACAGAATTGTGTGTGTATGAGTAAAAACGTTGCCCTAAACTGTTCTACATTCTGTCACTTTGTGTTCCATGAAGTTTTTCAAAACAGTTTAGAATAATATTTCCTGCACTTACTTTTGAGGTGGAGCAAGTGAGTGATCTCAAAGTAGCAGCTGATTTGTTTGTTTGGGATATTAATAAGCTAACATTTATCACAGAAATCCTTTTTTTTATTTTTGGACTTAACAGGAAGAAAAGACATTAAAGAATATAAAAAGTGTGAATTTATATTAAATTTGATTTGAAAATTAACGCAAACAAAAATAACAACAGAAACATTTTTAAATTTGAAATTTCACAGCTAATAAGCAACGGTCAAGTCCGTCAACACATAGCTGCACTTTTCGGTTCTTTCTTGTTCTGACAGTTTTCACACACTTGTGTTGTTCTGCTCTGTTCTGATTTATTTTTTCTTCATTAAACACAGCTAATAACACCAAAACTAAACACACAATATTAAATTATATTTAATTGTTCAATCAAAATTTATCTACATATGTATGTTCGAACAGCTTTTATTAATTCGAAAACATGTTGACACTTACTATTTTTTATTATATTATTTAATTTATTTTTGGTTTTACTCTTCACTATAATGCACAAACTGAACAGAATGTTATTCAAGAGGTACTAACATTACAACTACAATGGTTAGGTCCGTTCAAGCAACAGAAATTGACATCTGATAATTGCATTATCTAAATGATCTTGAAATTTAAAAATGTTGAGGTGATGTTTTTAGTATCATAAATAGGTGATTTGAAATGAATAAAATATCAAAACGATATGCTTTTTTTTTTTCTCAGTGTATATTTACAATATACGTCCTCATTTTTCATACTATCTTCAAAATTTATATTTTTGTTGTTTTGGTATACCAATTTTGTTTCTATGTTACACACATGATTTTATATAAATTTTTTAACATAAATGAACACAAAATTTTGCACAAATACAGCGTGTACAGGCTGTATAACCTATAAATTATAACTTCGGTAATTCTTTTTTTACTCCACAAATGAAGCATTAAATGAAAGATAATATAACAAGGCCTACATTTTTATAAAATTCTATGATCATTTATGTAATGAAATGAACATGAAATTATTATAAAAGGGTGCAACTTGGTCAAAAGAAAAAATATTCTGATTTCTACAACTAATTATAAGTTATTTTAATTTTCAAACACATTACTTTTATAAAAAACAACAATTTTTTTTATTATATTTTCTTTTATCTAATTTAGTACTTTTTTATCAAATATTCAATTGAAATAAAATATGAGTGCAATAGATGTAGGTGGTGTACCTTTACATATTTTAAGAAACGTATGATATTAACGGGTGATTTTTTAAGAGGTTTAGAACTTTTAAAAAAAAAAACACAAAAAATTCGAAAAAATGAATGAAATATTTATTTGAATCGATAGTTTGAACCTTGCAATTTAATGTTTAAAGATAATTTCATGCAAATGTTGACCGCCGCTGCGTCTCAGGTAGCCCATCCGCTGAGTCCAATTTTGGCATACTCTTTCACACATATCGGCCGGTATCTCACGAATGAATGCATGGATGTTGGCTTCCAGTGCGTCAATCGAAGCGGGCTTGTCCCTATAGACATTAGCCTTGACATACCCCCACAAAAAATAATCTAATGGTGTCAAATCGCACGATCTAGGCGGCCAATTGACCGGCCCGAAACGTGAAATTAACTGTTCACCAAACTCGCCTCGCAATTGCGCCATTGTTTCGCGTGCTGTGTGGCATGTGGCACCGTCTTGTTGAAACCACATATCATGCAAGTCAAGAACTTCCATTTCGGGCAAAAAAAAGTTTGTTATCATCGCTCGGTAGCGTTCACCATTGACAGTAACGCTGCGATTCGCATCATCTTTGAAGAAATATGGCCCAATAATGCCGCCGGCCCATAAACCGCACCAAACAGTGGCTTTTTCGGGATGCATTGGTAGCTGTTGCAATGCTTCTGGCTGATCTTCACTCCAAATGCGGCAATTATGCTTATTTACGTACCCATTCAACCAAAAATGAGCCTCATCGCTGAACACAATTTTTCGATAAAAAAGCGGATCCTCGGCCAGCTTTCCAAGAGCCCATTTACCAAAAATTCGGCGTTGTGGTAGGTCGGCTGGCCTTAGTTCTTGCACCAGCTGTATCTTAAAAGGCTTTACGCCCAAATCCTTCCGCAAAATTTTCCACGTAGTGCTGTAACAAAGGCCTAACTGCTGGGAACGGCGCCGAATCGACATTTCGCGGTCTTCTGTCACACTAGCTGATACGGCCGCAATATTTTCTTCACTACGCACAGTACGTAAACGTGTTGGTGGTTTAATGTCAACAAAGTAAATTTGGTGCGAAATTTGGTCACAATCTTCCGAATAGACTGCTCAGAAGGTCGAGAATGCCGACCATAAAATGGAAGCAGCGCGCGATGAACATTTCGAACCGAGCACGAATTTTGATAGTAAAATTCAATAATTTGCAAGCGTTGTTCATTTGTAAGACGATCCATGGTTAAATTGCAAACCAAACTGGAGCTGTTTGACAGTGACACAAGGTACTAAACACACGTCAGCTGTCAAAACCAGTGTTGCTAAAAAATCACCCGTTATAATATACCTGTTGATAATAATTGTTCTCATAATTTACCCCCATCAAACCATCATTTTATAAAAATTTACCAAACGAAACCTGATGTGTACTTATGTATGTGTGAAAAACAACGACAGCATCCACAAAGTAATGCTACTTATTACGTTTTCAAACAATTTAGATTACCCATTCCTTAATTTTTTTGTGAAATAAAATTTCACTTTAGTCCATTGTATTTAGACTTATTTTGAATAAAATATTGAGGAATCAATTTTTTCTTGAGTTCGTTTAAGTACCATATGGGAAAGCTTAAATTCTAATTTTCGAGCATCAACCTCTTGCAGGGTTACCGCCATATTGAATTAAATATGTTTTATTTGTATTAAAAATTTTAAAATAGGTTTTTTTTTTTATTTAGTCGAAAAATATCAACCGTAGCTAAAAAAACATTATGACCAAAGTTGTAGATAATTAAATTTTGAACAACTTTTGTTAAACTCATTTTTGCTCAAAAGTTGAAAATAGGCGAGTTATTTCACAAAAACTGATTTTCGTTAAATTCAAGATGGCGGCTAACGCAATGGAGCTGGGAAGTCGAAAACTTTTTTTTAGACTCTTAATGAACCCCTCTACCGATAAAAATAAAAAAAACCCTATCTAATTTTTTGCATTTCAGCTCATTTTTTTGTCTAATCCGACTGGGCTATATTAATTCAGTCATAACTTCAATAATTTCACCATCGTTTGTTTGGTTTTTTGATTTTTGTGCATGTAAAGAACCTAAATACGTTAACTAAAACGAAATGATTGAGGTCGAAGTGAACTGAAAAATTTTTAAAGAAAATCGAAATAATCAAAAACGAAACAAAATAGGACGAAATAAAGTTAAGTTAAAATAATTCTAAAACGAAATAATCGAAAAACGAAACAATCAAAGACGAGATGAAACTAAGGTACACAAATAAGAAAACAAAATTAAAATTGACTTAACAATAAAAAACCAAATAAATGAAAAGAGAAACATTGAAATGCGAAACAATAAAAAAGCCAAACAACAAAAAAAAAAAACAAGATGAAAAAGGCGAAACGAACCATCGCCTAAGAATAGATATAAAAATGCCAAAGATAAGGGATAAGGGGTCAAAGGTCACAAAAATGTGTTTTTGACAAATATCTCGAAAATGGAAAGTTTTAGAAAAAAAAAAATTGTTCGACAAACAGATAGCTGATGTAATTTCCAATAAAAAACTCAAAGTTTGTTCGTAACATTAACCGTTAAGAAGTAACATAACTTTAATTATAGTAAATACACGCACCTGGCACTTGGCCTCTTATACCAGGCTTAAACCCCGAAATGCTACAGACATTGACTTATGAATCGAGAACCAGATGTCGGAGGATTACGCGAAATCCCTTGTTGGATTAAGCACGCTTGAAACCAAAAAAGAAAGGACCACGTTTTATAATTTCAATCTCCCCCTCCCCATGCACTCTGTGGGCGGGAAAAGGCCGCGATGGGGAAGGTCGGCTGAAAAGCCGGGAATAGTAATAATAACATATATTTTATTAAACATAAAGATTGGTGCCAACGCACAATTTAAGAATCTACTCGTACATAATTCTCAAAGTTGGATACTTAAATTTTGCGTCGATTCCAATCTTTATATTTTAATAAAACATATGTTTTACATTATATCCTTTTTTCGTGACCTTTTTAAATATAAATTAAGTTCCTATCGTGGGATTAAGGTCTTTTTTGCTTTTATTTAAATTTTTTTTTTAATTGTAACGTTTCGGGCGTGGTTACACCCTTGACCTATATATAAAGAAATTAATTAAAAATAGATACTTAAAAATAAAAAGAAGATACTCGTACTTACAATTTTATAAAAAAAAATTTATATGCACAAATTAAATCTTTTGGGTTTTGTTTGTGCATATAAAATTTGTTATAAAATTGTAAGTATCTTCTTTTTATTTTTAAATATCTATTTTTAATAAATTTCTTTATATATAGGCCTGAAGAAGGGTGTAACCACGCCCGAAACGTTACAATTTAAAAAAAAAATTATATAAAAGCAAAAAAGACCTAAAGCCCACGATAGGAACTTAATTCATATGTTTTACTTACTAATCTCGGTATTTCAGCTGACTTTTTTCATCACGGCCTTTTTCCGCAAAAGATTGCATGGGGAGGGGGGAGATTGAAATTAAAAAATGCATGCTTAGTCCAAAGAAAGCTTTGGCGTAATTCTCCGACATTTGGTTCTCGATACATAGCCAATGTATGAAGCATTTCGGGGTTTTCGCTTGGCTTAAGAGGTCAAGTGCCAGGTGCGTGTTTTTACTATAGTTAAAGTAAAACCGCACTCGACGGAACTTCGAACTTCAAAATATTTTTTGTGGCAACGAAACTGAGTTCTATTCAGGCCGCAGCAAAGTTGGTCAGATTATCAACTTTCTACATTAACTATATACATTAGACCTTGCGTCAAATCCGGTAGTTCTGATTTTTTGCTGATTTTGTTTCAAGGACCTTGTATTTGTTATTGTACACTTTAATATATTACTTGTTGTTTAAAATTTATTATTGCTATATTTAGAAAGCCGTCCCTTGGAAACTGGCGGGTCTAAGGAGACGGTTTTGAACTCAAATTGAAGTAAATTTAGTAAGGTTTAAATCGTAGAACAACGTTTATCTGAAATTAAGGCGTATTGGTTAAAATTCCCAATTACTCGAAAAACTGCGAAAAATTCGTGGTTTTTTGAATTTTTACCAAGGTCGCGTTCGACGCTCGAGGTCGAAAAATTGGATTTATCACTAGGTCAACATCATAAACAATTCAGCAAAAAATCTCAGTTCTATGAAACTAGAATGCTACTGCACTAATGTGATTATGGGTAGGTATTTTCATCATTTGGGTTTCAACCGTGTTAGTATGAAAAAGGGCAATAGAAGTATTATATATAATTATTAAACTTAATTTGATGTGTTACTATTTTTTATAGTTTCCAGGATGGAGTTCCATCTTATGCTTAATATTGTGGGGAAGTGACGAATCATTCAAGGAAGGAGTGGTCTTCCATCATTTATGAAAATGACTCATCAATTGTAGGACCCCTCTATTATTGTCGACTAACAACACATTAGTTTAGTTAACCTTATGTTTGCTTATGACTATTATAGTTGGGCCTATACACAGAACCTCTAAGTCGCTTGGCCCTGGCCTCTGGTTCTCCACACGTCCACGAGCCTTGGAACTAAACAAATAAACTTACTTCGTAAAATAATTTGACTAGATTTATAATCCAAAGATTTCTTAAAATATACTAAAGCATTTCGTATATATCTCTTAATTTTGTTTAAAAATATTTCGTAAATCGAACAAAATGTTTGTTCATAATATTTGTAAAAATACGAAAGTTTCGTATCATTAACGAATGCAAATAAAATTTAATTTTAAAATTGTCAAAGAATGAAGGGTACGAGTACGATAACTTGGGCACTTTTTACTATTAAAGGGGGGGTCTATCTCGCCCCGTATAGGAGGTAAGGGCGATTTTCGAAAAAAAAACGACTTAGATAGAAAAACAAATATTAAAAAACAACGACAATACCTAAAATAAAAACCAATAAAGGTTTTAAAAGTCACAAATGTGTTCTTTAATCCTACATTTAAATTATATTATTTTTGTCAATAGTTTTTAAGAAATTTTGCATTCAAACTAAATCATTTTTTCCCAAAATTATGAAATGGAAAACTATTTTTTTTTTGTGGTCAGCGCTCATATATATTCTGAATCAAAAGCAAAAAACCGAAAGCTTTTATGTCTTGTAGTTTTTTGAAAAAATTGAAAATTGCTGATACTACTTTTTTGAGATATTTTTAATTTGCTTACATTGTCAGCATTACGGCTGCCTTTTAAAAGTGAGGTATGCACTTCCCCCTTCAACCCCCCTGCTTGGGCGCACTATAGAATTTCGGGTATGTGCGAGGCTCGTTGTATACCAAATTTCATTAGCTTTTAAAGAACTTTGAATGTTTTCTCTGGTTTCAATATAATTGCTGTTCTTTATAAATATAACTAACAAAGATCAACCTAACACCAACATTAATCTTTATCAAAAAAAGATTACATTAAATATAAAATAAAAACAAAAAGTAGTAATAGTAATTTTCAATTTTCTCAAAACCTAAAAGACAAAAGCTTTCGGTTTTTTGTGTTCGATTCAGAATTAACCGCAAAAAGAAAATTTAGTTTTCCATTTCACAATTTTGAGAAAAATTGATCCAAACATTTTTATTTGGGTTTTTTTATCAACATTTTTGGAAATCTATTGACACAAATAACATAATTTAAGTGTAGGATTAAAGAACAAACTTCTGGCTTTTAAAACCATTATTGCCTTGCATTTTAAGTATTGCCGTTGTTTTTTAACATTTGTTTTTCCATTTAAGCCGTTTTTTTCGAATCTAATCATTCGTCGAATCGACTTTGCAATGTTTAAACCCAATTTGTAGCAAAAGTAATTAACAAATTCTTGTTTTTATCAACAACTTATTCTCTTTGACTCTTTTTTGTAATAAAACACAATTTTTTCCTTTAAAGTTTTACATATATAAATCTTTATTTTCTTATTTTCTATAGAAACAGGTTTAATGAGATCTCTTTTTCTTATTTTTTTTTATAAAAATAAATAAAAATATTAATTCAATATAACAAAAACGAATAAAAATCACAATAACAATAAAAGAAATTAATTTGTGCATTTGGTGCAAACTTCAATTTTGTGTTGTCCGCATATGTTGATTTCGCACTTTGCACATTTGGATTTCGTCAAACGCCGATTTTTTCAAGGACACAATTTGCAAATCTTTCTCTTTTTCGGGCTAACTTCAACTGTGCTGTGCTCTGTTGAAGACTGTTTATTGTTGGCAGTATTAAGTTGAATGTTAGCCCTGAAAGTCGAGTGCAATGTTGGAAGATCTAGTTGTTTTTTCATCCAAGGGGTAACGAGACTAGAATACAGCTTCTTTATAAAATCCCTTCGTTTTAAAGGTTTTTGATTTTTTGAAATGACATTGTGAGTGTAGATGAGGTAACTATTTATTAATGCCATATTCAAAATTCCATAGAACGTACACGCAGGCCATTTATTTGTTTTACAGGAACATGACATATTGCAGCACATTTGGTCAAATGTGTAAACGTCTCCTTTTGTTTGATTGTTTGGGGTTTTCCCGAACTCATGTTGACTGTGCCATCTTCGTTGCAGGATGACAGCAAGTACACCATTTTGTTAGATTTCGGCCTATATGATGGAAGTGTCAACTCTTTGTCATAGCAAAATATTAACTTTCCATATTTGCGAGATCTTGATTTCTTCATGTCATTGGGGATTTCTCTTTTATTAGAACGCAATGTTCCCACAAGCGCTAATTTATACGGAAGGCAGAGCAGGGACTTTGCGAGTTGCACAGACCTGAACCATTTATCCATTGTGATATTTCGATTTGTATAGTGGATAGTTTTGGTAAGCTCTTTTACACAATATTTTCCAAGCCGCAAGTTCCCAATATTCGTGCCTTTTCCGAGGCATGGCATTGTGCCTATCATTTATTTGGTTCCGCTATCACAAAGCATAATTATTTTCAAACCATATTTTGCCGGCTTGTTTGGGATAAATATACGAAATGACGCCCTGCCCCGAAATGCCAAAAGTTGATCATCAATGGTTAAATAGAGACAAGGAGTATAGTTTTGGGGACATTTCTGAATAAATATTTCCCACAAATTCCTTATTGGTGCAAACTTGTCAGAAATAATTTTATTTCTTATTGTGGGGCTACGTCAAATCTATGGTCTATGCCAACAAGCCGAAAAAACCCGATACTTACTTTTTTTTTTTGTTTAAACAAAGTATAGCTTTTAAAAATATCCTCCGGTGTATGAAAAACTCCAAATTGAAATAATTCGTGTATCCCTTAATTTAATAATTCAACATTACTTTACTTTACCACCCCATATTTTCAGTCCTCAAAATGCATAAACCTTATGCATTCATGTTAAGTACCAATTAATTAATGTGATATTAGTTGAATTATCTAATAATTAAATTCATTGATTAATGAAACATTTGTTTTCAAATATTAAAACATTAACATTGGAACCAATTATTTTTTTCTTTTGAGTTTAAAGTATTTCTGAACAAAAAAATATTAACTTGACTTTATCAAAAGTTCTTTTTTTAATCATTGATATAAAATCTTGTGCAAGAAAAAAATATGTACATGGATTCTGAAATCTAGCATTCTGTTTTTTTTCAGCTCCCATACGATTTAGTATATTGAAATTTAAGATTATGGCAACACTGCCCGTAACACAGTTTTAATCTGGGCTAAAGCTAAGCCCCGAAAATTTTATAGGAATAGATAAGCCAGAAGGGGATTAATTGCTATTACATTTAACATGTAAATTGCTTAGCCCCGAAGCCGTTTTTTGTATCCAAGCGCATTCGAGCAAGGAAACACCTAGAAATAGTGCGAAGAATTAAAGGAACACACCTATAAACACCCTTATTACAATAAGTGTGTTCTTCAAATTCTTCGCACTATATAGGACTAAATGTCAAATTGTGACGTTTGGGGATGAAATCCTCTCATAGAGAAGAAAAACTGTCAAAATGTCGGGAGCGGTTTGGGCACTAATTTGCACAACGACAAAAGAAAAATTTGACTAGAGCTGCCGTAAGGCAATCATAAGTCAATCAAATTTTGTATAAAGTCAATGTACAAGAAATCTAGCAAA
The DNA here is from genome assembly GCA_946251815.1 of Dasysyrphus albostriatus. Lineage (NCBI taxonomy): Eukaryota > Metazoa > Arthropoda > Insecta > Diptera > Syrphidae > Dasysyrphus > Dasysyrphus albostriatus. Next base: position 227,418,766 of record OX276335.1, read on the forward strand.
AAGGAGACATTTTTACTCTTCCGTGAACGCTCTCATTGGTCCGAAATAGTAGGTAGAATTGTTCACTTGTGGAAGGGGTTCACACTAAAAATGACTAAGTCGGGTAGTCTAAAACTGTTTAAAACTCGGCATGGAACACAAATAATTTTAACTCCTCGTAAGTTGGGATTCACGCCGAGTTGGCACTTACATAATCTGATTTTTGCACAAACGATTTTTTGTTCATTGGTGAAAAGAATATTCATGCTATGTTTCCACCAAAGGTTTATATTATTTGAGATTTAATAAATCTATTTGGAGTTTCCACCGCACAAAGAGATTTCGCTAATAAAAATAAATGTATCAATTTAAGTATGCCGTATCTATAATGTCGTTTGAGCCGATTCGACCATTCCATTTCAAAAAATAATCGAAAAGCAGTTAGAAAATCGATAGATTTTTTGGGAGCTTTCATGAAGATTTAAGGTAAAAAACAATTTTTTATCCTATTTTCTTAGCAGCAGGTTACAAAAGCAAAAAAAATATTTAAAGTAACTGTAATGTAGGTACCTATACATTTGAGTGGCATTAATTACTTTTACTCGTTAGGAGTGTAAAGTGAATGGAAAATCTTTAAACTTTGTTCAAACACGCATACTACTCGTATTAAGTGCCAAAATGAGTAGATATACAAAACAAATATTGCCTACTAATGCTATGAGTACACAGCATGTGCAATGCCACATGTGCATGCGCAGTGACGTCATTATAGAGCCACAATAAGTGTTTGAGAAACTTAAAAAAAAAAACAAAGTTGTTGTACGGCAGGTTCCCGTGTGAGATAATCACAACAAAGATTTGAATTAGAAGCGAATTGCTTAACTTTATTAGGATCTAGCGTCTAGCCTAATGGACGCATAACGCGCAGACGCAACGGTGCACTGTGTTTCAACTTTCAGGGGTGGACAAAAATCATTTTATCGGCTGTTAAATATGGTGCAGTTTGATAAAGTACTAGTTGAAGTAAAGGGTTTTTCAACAGGGACGCTACAAAAGTAGAGCGACAGGGACAGCAAACGATGCCATATTTCTTGCCGCCCTTTTGACTTTTCTCTTCAGTAAGGTTTGCCATTTCATGATGGGAAGATACACGAGCCAACAACGAGTCGAAATTATTAAAATTTACTACCGCAATTCAGAGTCAGTGGCCTCAACGTTTAGAGCGCTACGTCCAATTTATGGCCGTCATAATCGTCCAACAACTGTCTAGTGGAAAAACTTGAATCCAATACACAATAAAAAGTGCCCGTAGTGTCGAGAATTTTGCTGCCGCTGAGGCTTCAGTTGCAGAAAGCCCAAATGTGTCTCTCACACGTTGTTCTCAAGCGGTGGGCATCTCTGTGACGTCGTTGTGGCGAATTTCGCGAAAAGGTCTTGGCCTTACATCCTTACAAAATTAAACTGACGCATGAACTGAAGCCGCTTGACCATCAGAAGCGTCGTATGTTCCTGAATTGGGCTGAGAAACAACTTGAAAATGATTCGGATTTTCATCGAAAAATCATCCAATCCACACGTACTCCATGAGTCATCATTGCATCCCGAAAAAATTACGGTTTGGTGTGGTTTATGGGCCGGCGGCGTCATTGGGCCGTACTTCTTCCGTGATGATCAAGACCGGCACGTTACTGTGAATGGGGATCGCTACCGTTCAATGATAACCGAATATTTTTGGCCCCGATTGGATGATATGGACTTGGAGGACATGTGGTTCCAACAGGACGGCGCCACAAGCCACACAGCGAATGTCACAATCAATTTATTGGAAACCAAGTTTGGAGAACGTGTTATCTCACGAAATGGTCCAGTCACTTGGCCGCCTCGGTCGTGCGATTTGACGACGTAAGACGATTTCCTGTGGGGCTACGTCAAATCTATGGTCTATGCCAACAAGCCGAAAAACCCGATACTTACTTTTTTTTTTTTAAACAAATAATAGCTTTTAAAAATATCCTCCGGTGTATGAAAAACTCCAAATTTCGCCCATTGAAATAATTCGTGTATCCCTTCATTTAATTAATCAACATTACTTTACTTTACCACCCCATATTTTCAGTCCTCAAAATTCATAAACCTTATGCATTTATGTTAAGTACCAAATGAAAAAGATATAAATCAAAGATGAATGAAATTCAAACCCACATTTTTTTTCGTTTTCCGCAAAGCTTAATTCTTGGCACCATTGCAATGATTCACATGCAGCAAACAAAATTCTTTCGAAAAATATGCTCCTCAAGTTCACTATTTTAAAACAAAAAAAAACCTTAGCAAGTAAATAAGCAAGTAACTTTGAATATATAAAAAAAAAAACAACTATGAAGTTTTATTTTTTTTTTAAACGGAAAACAAAAAGATTTATTTATTTATTTTAATGTTTTAATGAAAGATTACTAATAATATGTGTTTTCTGAATATCCTGCAATAATGGTCACTTCACCTCATTTCCTCATTTCCCTGCATTCGCTTATTTTCGTACGACCACAAAGTGTCCCTTCAATAAAATTTTTAATTACAATCAAAGCGTTTATTTCATCAAACTCCGTCAAATTTATAGTGGAACGTATTGTTTCAAAATTGGTTCCTTTGATGTTAATTTCAAAATTTGTCCACTTTACAATCTCTTCAACAATTTCGTAATAAAACTTTGAAAGCACAATAGTGGGTCAATTAATGCTTTTAGTGTTCTTGTTAGCCCTCGCGGTTGATGAACAATCTTTGCACCATAGCTGTAGCTTTGCTTTTTTTTGTTGCCCATATATTTCTGTTCTTACCTCGAATCGCCTTTCCAAGAAGTGAAATTATCTTTGAGCATCTGTATTCTGCAAGTGAATTTAGCGGAATGTTATCGTCAGTATCTTCGTCCGTGTTTATTTCATCATCCAAATTTTCCCAGTCCGAGCCTTCTTCTTCCTCGACATTGTCATCTACATTATTTTCACATTCTCTTTCACTGAAATTCTCTTCATCGTCACAAGCTTCTATCATCCGTTCTATTTCCTGAATTTCCTCATCGGAAAGTAGAACTAAAATAGGCTGAAGCCAGGGAACGTGGTCGTACGAAACCAAGCGCAAAAATGAAATTCATAAAAGGCACACATATGTAAATGCGAAGTGATACTCTTCGGCGGGAGAGCGCTCACCGACCGCTCTTTCGTAAGTGGACGCAGTGCTGCCGCTGAAGAATTTAAAAAGGTCGCAGAAAAAAGGGTCGCGAGGAAAAAAATCGCATTATGAATTTTTATTTTGATAAATAGCAAAATCAATTAGAATACGTTTAAATTGCAAAAACAAAATAAATACATTTTGTAGAATTTTTTTTTTTACTAAACAAGTGAACATTGTAAACCAAAATCTATTAAAAATAAAATTTCTAAAAATATTATTTTAGCTGAAAAAAGGAATGTCATCTGAATTCTTATAAAAAAAGAAGTTTTGGAATGAATACTTTGGAAATGATTGGAGCGGTTTTTTTAAAAGAAAATATCAAGGAAAAATAAAATTTTCAAAATAAAAATTGAAAAAAGACCAAGTATTCATTTTAGCAGTTTTGAGATATTTAAATGCACTTTAATTATTTAAATAATTAAAAAAAAATTAAGAAAGATTTTGTTATTTAAAAATTATGTTATTTTACCAAGATATTTAACCGTTTCGGTTATGGTACTAACACAATTTTTTAATTTGGCGCTTACACCCCTTTTTCTAAGGACGGCAGGCTGTTAATAGTTCTTCCTTTCAGTTGGTAATTTCTTCCTTGAATTTAAGATTTTATGAGAAAAATGAAATTTTCTTGAAGTGTTTTTTAGCATCTGTTTAGAAGGTAACGTTATTTTTGAATAAAAGTATTTTTTTTGTATGTACGTACTAAAAATTATTGAAACCCTTAACGTATCGTAACGTATTAAGAAAATTGACATGAAATATTCATTCCAAAAAAAGCTTTGTCCAAAAATGGTGTATTTTTTGGGAGCTTCTGCATAAAAATAATTTTAAAAACAGTCACGTCGATTCCAAGGAAATCAAAAATAAAAAATGTTCTTTGAGAAATACCGTTAGTAAAAAATACCATTGAAAAATAGTTTTTTCTCCTTCGCACTAAAAGTAATTTATTGATTTTTTTTAGAAAAGCAATCTTAAAGTTTTTGAGATTTTTTTTTAAAATTAAGGAAAAAATGTATGGCAGGTACCGTTATTTTTGGTTCTAAAAAGAATGAAAAAAGAGTGGGGGGATGCCCATATATCACTATGTACCTATACTAAAGAAAACGGCTTGGGCTCTAGTCGTTCGACTAGAGACAGACAGATAGCAAGATAGAATTGTGAGACCCTCTTTTTTAATCTTCGCTTTTATCCTAACAACAAGTCTGATCAAAACCTCGAGTTCAATTTTGTTCACGAACGCATTACTTGAAAAATTACACCAATTTTTATATTGCAAATAAAAATTGGTTTATAATATTTAGTATGAAACAAGTGTGGGAATATTTTTCAAACACACAAAAAATAGGACAGTTAATACGTTTATATGCGGAATCAAAAAATCGAATTGGATTTTAAAGGAAGTTAGCAAGATTTTGACTCAATTCTACTGAGCGTGTGCGACCGACATAAACCAAGTCTATTTCAACTTGATATGTGTTTCTACCTTATATAAATGGAAAATTGAGAAGTTTATTTCTCGTAAAAATAAGAACTTAATCTTGTCCATGTAATTTTCTAGAGATGGGATCAGAAAAAGCCAGTTAAAAAAAAGTCGTCTCATGGTCGCATGAGGCAAAGAAAGGGTCAAAATGCGACTAAAGTCGCACAGCGGCAACCGTGAGTGGACGTATATAAAATAAGGATGGTGGAAGCAAACTAAAAAGAATGGCGCTTGGTGTATAATTTTCAACTGTTTTATTTTCTGTTTGATGTATGAGTGAAGTAAAATCTTTAATTTTTTTTAAATCAGTTTTCGTGGCTTTGCAAATTAAATAATTAAAAGCCTATCACTCCGTGCTGTGAAAAAAGAAAATTAACATTAAAAAATAATTATTTACTTTTTTTCACTTTCCACCATTGTGCATTGTGGGCCACTTGCGAAATTGACGTTTCGGAAAGCTACTTTTCGGTCGGTTTTGACATAAGCTTCCGACAGCTACCGCCTCTTCTAGTTCTACCGTTAATCTTGTAGGGTTACTGCCTGAACGGAGACGGAGCTGCAACAATGTCAAAATACTGTCAAAATGTTGAATACACACAAATCCAATGGTACAAACAGAACACGACGCAGCTGCAGACGGAACTGCAGACGCAGCTGGACAAATTGACCAACTTTTAACTTTTGCATGCAGCTTTTTTGACGTTTTAAAATTGTGAGCGCAACCAAGTGTTTACATGGGAGTTGAAGAGAGTTTTAAACTCTTTTTAATCTCTGGAAAGACGTTAAGTAATTTCAGCTTCCATTTTATTATTATCCATTTTTATTTTTTTTTTAATTTTATTTTTGTGTTGAATTAAGTTCGCACAGCTGATTTGAAGATCCAAAAAGGTCAGAAAGCAGTACAACACATTGTTGACGAGTAAAAAAACACGTTGAGCATTTTTGGGCAGCTATTTTTATTCCAGATGCAGCTCTAGTTGCAGCTCCAGTTGCAGCACTCTATTCTGGTCAGGCAGTTAAATGTAATTTTTCAATAAATATAGATTGACACCTATTTATTATAGGTACATTATGTACCTATGTACATACCTTCATAGTTTATTTCTGTTCAAATATTATTTTTGCTTCAATTCAACAAACGCTGCGCATGTCTTAAAATCAGTGGAAAATGGTGGATCCCGTGCTATGTGACTGAAAATTATTTCGAGATATTTAATGTTTATAATAATTATTTTATTACTTTTACAATAAGAAAATTGTTTTTTTAATGTTACTTGAATAATTTCTGTCGTGTTTGTTGTTGTTGTAATACGGCAGACATATCACGAGAACGGCCATCTTGAATTCCTTCTGGCAGCTCTCATTTTAGACAATCTGCGCAATATAATATCTTCTATTTGTGCACTGTGGTATTCACCTGCAATTCTTACCAACTACTGTTATTTTGGTATGTATATAGGTCCATATTGAACAAATAAATAAAATAAGTGAATATGTTCTCCCCCAAAAGCCAAAACAGAGAAATCTATCCAATAACCAACTTTTCCTTCATGCCTACCTACCTACTTTCATATATTTGTCTGTGGCACAAAAATCCTCAGAAGAAATTGGAATAAGAAAGTTCCTGCCAAGATCGTGACGAACGAGAATGTGTATGTACCTACATGCAAGATTACAAACTCACGCATTTAAAAAAAAGGATAGAAAACAGCAAAAAATAAAAAAATAAAAGTCTACCATTGCTTCAAAACAGTCATTTATCCCGACGACGCAACACGGGCAAGTACTCCCGGGGGGAAAAATTTTAAAATTCATTGAGAAAAACCAGCTTTTTCTTTGAGGAATGGAAGCTGCATTAGCCACTTTTCAGCTTATTCCTTTGATGAATTTAACATGGGCGTGTCATTGGCGGGAAACACATGCCACTTTCTTGATGAAAATTCCTCAACGAAATCACTACTTCGTTGGAAGATGTTTATTCACCGACCCAGGTGATGAAGAACTTGGTGATTGTATAATCTGTGAATTCACTGCATAAATGTACTTGGCTTATTCACCAGTTATATACTTTTAAGGAAAAATGTAATGAATATTCAATTGCGAAATCACGAGATTTTCATAAGTTGCTTATTCAGCACCTAGTTGTTCAAGATGTTTTTTTTTCAACGAATTAAAAAGTAGCTGTTATTTGAAAATTCAAAAGTGTTACCTATTAGCGTTTTGGAAAACGCAATTTAAGTTATATTTGGTTCATGTTTCATTGATTTTCTTACAGAAAGCCACTTCATAGATCTTACTCCACTTTCTGCTTTGAGCTTAAGAAACAACCCTTTCTTTCGCTGAATTTCAAATTGCTATTGTAACAGGTAAAAATATATGATGAAAACACTGTTGCAAAGGAATGTACAAGTTCATCAGTTCATATTTTGTGATTTGTTTGTGGCTTTAAATTCTCATCTTGTTGGATATAGTTCACAGTGGCTTTCTGTACGAAAATCAAAGAAACATGAACGAAATATAAATTAAATTGCGTTTGACAAAACGCAAATAGGTAACTTTTGAATTTTCAAATGAGAGCTACTTTTTTGTTCGTTGAAAAAAAAAAATATCTTGAACTAGGTGCTGAATAAGCAACTAATGAAAATCTCGTGATTTTGCAATTGGATATTCATTACATTTTTCATCGAAAATATTGAACTGATGAATAAGGCAAGTGGAAAAACCTGGTTTTTCCTCGATGAATTTTTAAATTTTTCCCGCTGGGTGGGCTGGGAAGCAAGTTGCAATACAAACACATTTGTTCACTAACACATACAAACCCAAGCAACTTGCTCATCAACTGGCATGGAATTTTCGAAGCCAGTAGTGAAGCAAGTTGGGAGACAAGCAAGTGGGAACCAAGTGGAAGGCAAGTGGAATGTAAACTACGAATTTGACAGGCAGTGTATGTGGCCAACTTGCTTGCCAGTACTTGCGCGTGTGGCCTCGGGGTTAGGTATAGCAAACAAAAAACAATTCCCAACCGTCTAACGTGAAAACAGAGAAATCCTCAAAGAAAACACTTTTCCTTGACTTTTCTTTACATTAGAGACAAACGAAAAAAATATATGTACTCGTATATATGTATACCTATCTGCAAGTGTACAGAACACATGTAGGTACAAGCAAAAATAAAAAAGGTAGAATCCATACCCAAAAACCAACAACAATACCAGGTACCTATACTAGATAAGGATTTAGGTCCATTTAGACCTGGATCGGATCGAACCCGGATAACTTGATCCGATGCAGCTCGATGAGCTGGATCGAATCGAAAATAGAATTAATGTACCTACCTAGATCGAAGGATTAAAGAATCGAGATTTCAGATGCTTGTTGGTGTGCGTGTGTAATATATCATTTTGTATTTTGTTTCCAGACTGTTGTATGTTGTTGTTGTATCTTTATGTTCGTTATATTTATATTAACTCTTCTGCTCCGGCAGTGTTGGCCGCTTTTTTCATCCGAATGCGAGTTTTTTTTTTGAGCATAGCTATTCGCAATATAAATATTTACCATGTTTCTCATTCAGTTTTTTACATACAATGAAGGCATGAATGAATATGAATATGATATTTACTTTTAAAAAGGTTTAATACAAATTTTATTAATTTTAAATATCTCATTTCCAAACCATTTAACAGGCAGAAAACTATCTTAAAATTTGTTTGTTCTTTTTTGTACGAGTATCCAATACCTTTATTTCAATTTTTCCTACCACGCAGGGTTTAAAAATCCAATATTTTACTGTCGTTCTTGAAGTTCTTAAAAAATCATAGAACAATTTTTTCATACTTTGGGTTAAATTCCTATTTATTGTTGCATTTTATTGTTTTAATTAAGTACATTTTAGGTTACAAAGAATTTATTGAGGAATAATGATTTTCTTTGCACTTCAGAAATAAATAGCAGAGCAAAAACTTACATTTTCTTGGTTTTATTGGAAATAAAATGAAGTGCTAGTCTATTACCTGCTAAAATAAATCAGTTAAGTAAAAGTCTTAGCACTATTTCTGTAATTATTGTTACTGTACTTGTTGAATTATGATGTGTTTTTTTTTTAATTTCTGTGATTTTTAGTCCAAACTTATGTCTAAAATTATTTTTTTACATGAGTTTTGAAAGAACTTTCGACTAACGTGCGCAGAAATGCACTGAAAATCACAGAAATTCAAAGTAAAACATAAAACTTGTTTATTTTTGTCAAGCTGAGGCCGAAGTAAAGTATCAACTCTCTGGCTAAAGGCGATATTACACTAGCATATACATATGGCAAATTTGTCACATAAATATGGCCAAAACAGTCATATAAGTGTGATTGACATATTTATATGACAAAATATATATGACGCCATATATATAACTCTGATTTTGAGACATATAAATGACACAGTGTAATATCGGAACAAAGGCATTGTCATATTTATTTGAAAGTTTTGTGCCATATAGTCATATTAAAATCGATTGATTTTATATGTTTATATGTTTGTCATATAATTTTTTTTGCTTTTGGATAATTAAGTAGAATTCTTCATTGATTATTTTATCCTAATTATAATAGGTTTATATTGAGGACCTGGGTCTATTTTTATTTGTTGCATTTATACACTAAAAAAAGTGATGGTATGCAATATGCTGCCATAGTAGTGTTAAATGACAAAAAAATAGTAAAATGAGGTAGAAATAATTGCATTTTGTCCTTCGGGTAAATGCAGCATTAGTGGGCGCTAGCCGATAAACTTTTGAAAAATAATGATTTCATCGGCGACTGCAATAACGGTATGGATCCACTTTCACGTTTACTCCTTTCATTTTGATTTCAATGCAATCAAACCCATTCAATTGCAATACATTTCAGTGCAGTGGTTTCCTCTAACACTCCATTTAAGAATATTACATTTAAAAAAATACGCGAATTTAATCGCGTTATCCCGCTGTTTGTGTGTATCTATTGGTATAGTCAAGAGCTGTCGATTATGTTGTATGTAATTCGAGAGGTTACATCAGTTATCTTAGAACTTGAATAGAAAATTATCGCTATTGAAATCGCTTCTGTCGGGTGTTTTGGGGCCATTTGAGGTGTGTTATTTGTTTATTCACACTCAGGGACTCAAGACCTTTCCTTTTTCCGTTACCTTCAAGAGACTTCTTGAGAGCTTGTGAGATCTATGAAAAACGTATTTTCGGGTACAATTTGGCTATAAAGCTGCCAATTAATGCTGGCAGAAGAAAGTGTTGGTTTTTCGTTAACACCTTCAAAAGAATTCTAAGGACCTTGTGACTGCTGTTACTAAAAATTTTTCGCCGCTTTTCCTTTCCTCCTTCTCTGGTCCAAATAGTGACAATAATAGAACAAAGTTTGAAAATAATATTTATTTTGACAATATAAATTTCCGAATAAAATATAATCTATCAAATAATTTTGGGCGAAATTTTAATTATTGCTTTATTAACTAACGGAACACGTAACAAAAAAATTTCCATACAAAGTGCAATTTGTTTATATTAAAAAAAAAAACAGAAGGTATGCAGTTCAAATTTTTTGGATCTATGAAATTCGCGAAAAGTGAAAGTGCGCCGACTGACTTCGAGGTGGTAGCAAATTCTCTAGATAATGCTGAAAAACTTTACCATCGAAATGCACCCTTAAAAAATAAAAAAAAATTGTGAATTAAATTTTAAGAAATTCCAAAAAAAATGAAAAAAAACACATTGTTTACTTTTTTTCTTTTAATGTAACTCTTTTTGGAGTAGAGATACATATAAAAGAAAGATAATTAAATTCTCTAAATAACTCATTCAAAAAAAGTTTTGTCAAAAGTCCTTTTCGCGCAAAACATAGAAATATAGTTCGTCCCGGACCGTAGGAATCGGGATTTCTATCCCTGTGAAGAACTTCGTTTCTTATATTCCACGGAGCATTTAAAAATGACTTAAGCAATTTATTTGTAAGCTATTTACGTTTGTATCGCAGGTATTGTATTAACTAAGTAATGCATATGTGTGAAGCTATCTCTTTTCCGCTCTAATCTTTTATATTAGTTTATATGACCTCAAAAGAAGTGTACCGTTAATGATCATTGTACTCTACTTATGTAAGACTTTCTAAGAAAGAGTTGGTCGAGTGTTGAATCTTAAGCAAATTGATTGTAATTAAAACGTAAACTAAATTTGTAATAAAATTAAATGAAATATGAAAAAAGAAAAAATTTATATTTTCATTCTCTTAAGAAACGGAAGTAGAAATAATAAATGAGTGTTCGTTTTATTACTCCTGGGGTGAGCCTAAAGTGTTTTTTGAAAAACCTGAACTCACCGTGACGAGCCAATTATATGTTTTTTGAAACCTGGGGTCGCCCTAAAGTAGAACTAGGTTTTTTGCTGGGGCGAATTGAGGCTAAGAATATAATGTCAAAGTGGCAGGAGCTCTGAAGCATTTTTTTTGTTGTGGATTCACGAGCTACAGGTAATTCTTTTGTTTTTGAAATGGAAATTCAAGGAATACACAAATTTACTTAAATAATAACAAATAGAAATAGAAAATAGAAACTGTGGTTTCTTTTTTTTTCATTTTTAAATCAAATTTTGTTTCTTGCTAATCCCAACAACACAATTGAAAGCCGTTTAGCGTTTTTTGAGAACCGAAAACCCAGATTTTGTTGACAATTCTTGGAGTTGTCAAGAAAATCTGGGTCAACCCTGGGTAAACTTCAACGAACAAACCTCGATGTCGCTTTGTCAAAGTGACATAAGGCCAATTTGGCTATGTCACTTGTAACTGTTGTACCTGGGCAAAAGAAAGTGTATTCCAAGAAATTGCCACAAGCTAAAAACGGTAAAAAGTGTACCCACCTACAATTATATTTTTAAGTACAATTGTTGATTTACTAACACCTATACATATGTATATTAGAGGTGTCTGATTTTTTTATATTCAAAATGGGGAGTATCCTGGGACATTTTTCAAAATTGAGATTTGAGACCCCGCGGCCGTTTTCAGTAAAAAAAAAAACACTATTTGAAAAAAACGGCCTGGAAAACCATTTAAATTTGAGTCAATATGTGATTAAAGATGCGTATTCTGATTTTTTTTGGCTTTTGTAACCTTCTGCTAAAAAAATGGCATACAAAATTTCTTCTTAAAATGTCATGAAATATTTTTTTTACCAAAATATTGCTGAAAACACGCAAAAAACGATCGATTTTGTTTATTTATTCAGTGAAAAAAAATAACAGAGACGAAAGAAATAGCTGAACAAAGCGACTTACTTTGTGCATCTTATACTGAGTCATACTAAGGGACCAATTTTAAAACATTTCTACCACAATATATCTACATATACTGAACGTCTCATTAAGCACCCCCCCCCCCCACTTGCTCAGATCCTAAGTACGCCCATGGTTCTAGGAATGTAGATCAAATGGCATACAAAATGTGGACAGTGAGCAAGTTAATGATCCTTCCTACCTATCCTATTTTTAATAATGTCCACAGAGGTACCTAGGTAGGTAGGTACCTACATAATATTTTGTATGTTCATACAATTTTGTAGGTATATAACGGGTTATTTTTTAAGAGGAGAGGAGAACTTTTAAAAAAAGAAAAACACAAAATTCGAAAAAATTAATGAAATATTTATTTGAATCGATAGTTTGAACCTTGCAATTTAATGTTTAAAGATAATTTCATGCAAATGTTGACCGCGGCTGCGTCTCAGGTAGCCCATCCGCTGAGTCCAATTTTGGCATACTCTTTCACACATATCGGCCGGTATCTCACGAATGAATGCATGGATGTTGGCTTCCAGTGCGTCAATCGAAGCGGGCTTGTCCCTATAGACATTAGCCTTGACATACCCCCACAAAAATAATCTAATGGTGTCAAATCGCACGATCTAGGCGGCCAATTGACCGGCCCGAAACGTGAAATTAACTGTTCACCAAACTCGCCTCGCAATTGCGCCATTGTTTCGCGTGCTGTGTGGCATGTGGCACCGTCTTGTTGAAACCACATATCATGCAAGTCAAGAACTTCCATTTCGGGCAAAAAAAAGTTTGTTATCATCGCTCGGTAGCGTTCACCATTGACAGTAACGCTGCGATTCGCATCATCTTTGAAGAAATATGGCCCAATAATGCCGCCGACCCATAAACCGCACCAAACAGTGGCTTTTTCGGGATGCATTGGTAGTTGTTGCAATGCTTCTGGCTGATCTTCACTCCAAATGCGGCAATTATGCTTATTTACGTACCCATTCAACCAAAAATGAGCCTCATCGCTGAACACAATTTTTCGATAAAAAAGCATTTCGAACCGAGCACGAATTTTGATAGTAAAATTCAATAATTTGCAAGCGTTGTTCATTTGTAAGACGATCCATGGTTAAATTGCAAACCAAACTGAAGCTGTTTGACAGTGACACAAGGTACTAAACACACGTCAGCTGTCAAAACCAGTGTTGCCAAAACCAAACCAGCTAAGAAATCACTCGTTAGATAGGCATCTCTACTATTTATAATAAGGCAATTAAAGATTTCGAAAAAAAAAGTTAGGCATACCTTCCTAATTGTTTTTATTCAATCGATTTAGGTACCTACCACTTTTTTTTCAGTAAAACTCATTGAAGATAAGTGGAGTTACAAAAAATGTGCATTTTACTGTTTGTACATCAAATCACTCAACAACAATTCGCGTCCAGGCGCTGTGCCAAATTTCCGCAAACAAGTTTTTATGTATTTAGAGACACCCTTATCCGCTTTAATAATATAGGTATAGGTAATATTCGTTTCAATGTAAATGGTCTATGTTCCATCAGTCAACGTGCTGGGTAGGTACCTACCTACCATGAATTAACCTACCTTCTTAAAACAATAACATTCCAAGAATGGCTTCATCAAACTGCTGTCTTTTTAGGGCCAGCATCTCACCGCCTCACCTTTATTACATTGATTCGATTTAATCCTTACTCAACATCAGACGACCAGACCAGCCACCTTTCGTTTGTCTATCATCATTTGCTCAACACACACTATTTTGAATCACTCCGTTCAATGTCAATGGCCCCGTGCACCGTCGCCCCGTAACCTTGTATCGTGGAATCTGTACCTTGCCTCTCGCTTACCCTGCCTACTTTCCTTTTTTTGTTCGGTATGTGTTATTTACCTTTTCCATTTGAAGTTGCCTGAGAGAAAATTAAGTTGCTGAACAGAAGAAGATTTTTTTTCAACTCGTTTGGCGGGTACTTCGCTATCTAGAATATGGCAACAATATTCACTGGTTGTCCCTTAACTGTACGTTAGTTTTCATCATGACTTTAGCTGATAAAAAAACTCTATTCAACTGTTTTCAAACTTCATCCCTTAATATAAAACGGGAATTTGTATGTGTGTGTGCGTCTGCTAGTCCACGCTCAGGCCCCTCTTGCAATTTTAATAAAATAATATAATATATGTTTCTTGTGTGTGTGTTATGCGACTGCTGTGCATACCGAAGGGATATCCTCTTGGTCGACCGTTTTTGCGTTAGCATATCACACAGAACCAGTCGCAAGACAAAGACAACGAATTTATTTCTCTATTGCCTGGCATTTGTGTTAAGTGAAAATTGCAATAGTGTTGGCACCCAGGGAAATAATACACGCAAAATAATCTTATTTTATTTCTTTTCGAGTTTGTATCCTAAAAAAACAATTGCCAGGTGTTGTTAGTTTCACTTATCTCAGAACAAAAATAGTTATTTGTTACGTTATAAAATTGGTGTACCAAGATGAAAGTTTAAAAACCGATGATATGGAAGGAGAACCTCAGAGTTTCATATTGTAGCTAAAAATAGAGAGAAGTTTACAGTATTCCCCGGTTAATTGCACCTGGCTTAATTGAATTTCCTTCTTTATTGATCTTAAAACAAATGCAGATAACAAATGCAAAGCATGTAAATGTTTCGGTTAATTGAACTCCCCCGTTATTTGATGGAAAAATTATACTAAATGGCCGGTGCAATTAAGCGGGATACAGTGTATGTGTACATAAATCAACCAAAAGAATGTATAGGTATCATTAAACTTATTTGGTAATTTTAATTTGACTTTACTACTGCTTCTACAATTTTATAGAAAATATGAAAACAATTTAATTTGTCCTCACCTCTTGGAAGACAATTTATTCATAATTTTGTAGGAAGAATAGGTACATATTTGTACACAATTTGTCTATTTTATGAAGTCACAACCACTACCAGATATAATACTGTTTTATCTCACTCTAGCATCTAGTTCTATATATAAAATTAAATATTTTCAAAGTTTAACTATTGTACTGCAGTTGCAGATTGTAGTAGAGTGGCAACGCAGACTTTGCATGTGTGAGTTATTATGGTCGCTTGTTGATTTTTCGTTTTCTTATGCACTGTGCTTCTCTAGATCTAGATTCCGGACCTCCAGCAGAATATTAGTTGCCCATGTCCATGTCCTATATACTTAATTTTAGTTTTCTACAATCGTCGTTGCCGATGCACGAAGTCGGTTCATGGCGGCGTCCTCTCATAAAATCGTTTTAAGTTATTTTTTTTTTAACTTTTGCTTCCATTCTTGCTCTTTTTTGTCGTCGGCTTTTTTATGTTGAACTCTGGTTGCGCCTTATCATACATATTGCAAGTGTGACGTTGTGTTTGTTTTCTGTTGTAATGAATTTCTTCTGCATTGATGAGGGTACACAAAATAATAAAATGGACAAGCGTTTGAAAATTTTTATTTGTGTTATTCTCGGTTGTTATTAAATTTGGAAGCTACTTAAAAAAAAATAACAAATTATAAAACAAGAAAGTGGAAGAAAATAAAAATAATAAAGTTGCTGTCGCTTTGTGTGTCTGTTTTTAACTGCTGTGATAGAAAGAGAGAAATATAATTTCTCACGAGTATAAATTATTCTTGCATCGCTTTTAATTGTAATTTCTTTTAAACAAAATTAAACGTAAATCCTCCCCCACAATGGATAGTGATAGTAACATGGAGGCACCTGAGCATAATAATAATATTGAAGTACTTGAATACAAAGAACATAGAAAAAATAAAAAGAAAAAGCGCGAAAAACGCGAAAAAGATAAGGAAAAAAAATCACACCACCATTATCATTATCATGGTTCATCTGTCGCAGCTGCTGCAGAAGTTTTAACTACTTCATTGGTAACCACAACAACAACTACGACGGCAACATCATTTCCGCATAATTTGAAAATACGTTTTCTTTTGTCAGGGGTAAATTTTTAGAAAATCTAATTATGTACGAGTATACCTACCTATGTATGTAGGTATATAAGTTTATTTTCTTTATTAATGAAATTGGAGTAGTTATACAAATTGACATTTTATAATAAAAAGGTTCAAAATTATGTTTTGTGGTAGCTCAATTTATGATAAAAACATTGAATAGTTTTGGTGTTTCATATTGCTTGTAAATACCAGTTATAGTCCGTAACATTTATTTATTATTAAATTTAAAATTAACCATACCGAATTGTGTATTGAATCACAAGATGAGATACTTAGTCCTCCTTAGATTAAGAGTCTTAACAGATTTCTAAAAGCTGATAGAGTTTCCAAAAATATCCATAGAGTACCGCAAGGATGTTTCCAATATGGTACTTTGGAATGTCGTTGTCATTGTCATACAGTGTGTGTTTTAAAGAGAGACTGAACCAAATATCATCACTTGTCTTTCTTAGTTTTGATGGGGATAGTAGTGACAATAGTATTTAACCTGATTTCTGATTTGGATGCTAGTGTATGTAAATGCGCACTTGTAAATGGAATTTTTTTCGTTAAGTTAAGGCTCTTCAGGGTGAATTTTCGATCTCTGAAACTCTGAAACTGTGAAATGAAAGTTATCATTTCAGTTCTCACAGAGTTTTATCATTTTATTACTTCACTAACATGCGATTCTCGAACTCGTCATAAAAAACAACTACCAAAGACAGCACTCAGTGTCAGTCTGTGTACCTAGATGGTCGTTTAACTAGAAATGTTCCGCTTGCCTGTTATGGTAGAGTAACGAACACGGATAATAATAGATCTTTCTATTAATTGACATATTATATATGGAATGCTAGCAGTCAACATACGATGGTTCCACTTTTTATGGTGGCAACACAAGCGCCAAACTCCGTCCTCTCAACAAAAACCGAAAATAACATTGGACATTTGAGTGAGTCACACTGAGGGGTATTTTTTAAGAAAAACCCATACAAAAATACGAAAATTAACTTTTTTTAAAGCCATTAAATTTTGTATTAAATAAGAAAAGGGATTTTTTTGCCTGATCCCCTTAGCACTACGCCAATCATTGAATTTCTGTTACAGTAGATGACAGGGTTTCTTATGAAAAATACCAAAAGGTGACCCTAGTTTCTATGAATGAAAATTCATTTATGCACAAATCTGCAACAGATGGCTGCAGTGATATTTCATATTTTCACCGATAGGCCTGGGCCCTTATTATGAATTACGAAACGAACGGAAGAAAAAACGAAACTCGAGGAAACGAAAGTCATGGCGAAGAGCGATTATAAGATACGAAAATAGAAAGCAAAAAAAGTTGCCAGACAAAAACGAAAAATTGAATTTTTTTAGAAGTGCAACTTACTTCACTCCTATTAACAAATGTCAATTTTTATGTTTTTCACAATTGTTTTTATTTTTTACTTACTTTTTTCCTTTCACTTAACAAAACAAAAACCAACCAAACCAAACTAAAAATAAATGACATTTGTCAACTACCCCCAAAACGAAAGCTGAACGAGAGCTGAAGGCACTCGTAAATAAAAATACGAGTTTCGTCATTTTTACGATTCTCGTTTATCTTAATCGCAATTTGACAATTAAGTGCTACTACAATCGTTTTTCCTTATCGCAATTTAACGAATACGCCTTATTTTGAATGAGTATCGTTTTTCATAATAACCCCCCTGAATTTGTCGCTGACCTCGACCGTTTTAAGTGGGGTCATTTTCTTAGCACACTTTGTATGGAAATGTCATACAACTAGCAGTTCATATATATTATGTCAATGTTTCTATTAGGAAATAACCAATTTTCGGTTTTCAATAAATTTTCTGAGCCTTAAAGCGATAAGAAAGTAATTTATCGTTATAGAACTCAATTTTACCGAATTTTCAGGGAATTTTTTCTGCTTTTTCAAAAAAATAAAATAAAAAAAGCAAACCAATGGCTTCACCACTTTTTAAGCTTTTGCTTAAAATAGCCCAAAAGCCAAGTAAGGCTATTCTTATGATACAAAAAAAAACGTCATGGCCCAAAATTATAAACGATTTTGCGATGCTAAGCAATTTTAACATGATACTAGGTTAAAAAGAGCGTTTTGTTACTTTTGAACGATTCTAGCATCGAACTATCTCTTAACATTTTACTTAAGTTAAAATCACCTAATGGCTATTTCAATTTTTTAGTATCGTGCTAAATCCATGATATCTGTGATTTTCTTCTTGGCAACTGTATTACAGAATTAAATTGAGTTATACTGTATGAATTAAACGGAAGAATTCTAATGGACTGACAGTTTTAGTGCACGATGATAACAAAATTATGTATCGCTACCAACACCGGCCATTTTTTCCTGAGTCCTCATCACGTAAGGCTGATATCATTTTCGATATCGCCATCGATAATTTTTAGTGTTAATATCTAGCAAAGAAAAATTTCGTAGCAATATTTGTGTGGATTGGAATTTTCTGATCGATGCGTCTGGATTGAACCAAAGGGTTCAGGGTTCCAATCCTGGGGGTACCCAACCCCAACGCCATTGGCGCAAAATTTTAAACACTGCTCGTTTAAAGAATATAACTGGCTCTAGTAAACGTAGTTGTTTTGCTTCGCGCCCTTGTCTAACTATTTCTTAATTTTAAACGCATTAAACAACTCTTCTAACTAGAGTGATCTCCGCAACGGTGACGTAACAAAATTTATATCTTTGATTTGAAAAAAAAAAATCTTTGTTCCACACCCTTACAAATTGTAGCAATTTAGTTGAGGTGTAGGTGCCGTGTATTTGTGTCTCATCGCCACAATATTGCAAAATTGAAACACCCCTAGTTGGATTCATCCTAATTTCATAATGTCTAAAATCGTGAAAATTCTAAAAATTCTAAAATAAAACTTTTGAAAACATTTTCCTTAGGTAATTTCTTTTCGTGAAATAACTTTCCATGGATAAAGTAAACTTTTTAGCTCCGAGTATAGCACTGAGTTGTCAAAAAAAGATCTGTGTTTCTTTTTTAGCTCAGAGCGTTCAAGTTGTGTTTTTTTTTTAATCGGAGCTAGCTCAGAGTCCGCTCCATGAGCTCAGAATAAAAAGATCGAGTGAATAGTTGAGCGCAGTCAACTTCACTCTCTTGTTCACTCATTTCACATGGGCGCGTTCAACACTTCAATTTTAATTCACAGATTTTTAATTTTTTGAGTTTTTGATAAGGCAGCTATCAGATGATAGCTAAAAATCAGTACTAAATTATGGTGCGTTGAACGCATCGCATCGCAATCGGAGCTAAAAAAGAAAAACGCCTAAAGAAGAGTTTTTTAGAGTTAGACGAGTGCTTTAGAGTTAAAGTGTCCTTTATCTCGTTTAAAATTTTATCTCGTAGTAAAATCAAAAGCGATGGGATTTGACAATATTCATTCAGATTTTTTAAAATTCTGATTCCAGTTATTTTAAGTCATATAACTCATATTTTCAACACCATTCTAACGACATCCGTTTTCCTGATAGCTGGAAGAGAGCAAAAATCTTACCACTGACAAAAACCTCTTCATCTAGAAACCACGAATACCACACAATTGCTATATGTATTTACTACCGTTTTGAAGCAAGGTAATTGAAACAATAATAAGCGAACAGGTTAAAAAGCACATCGAAAGTCAAAAGCCCATAACTGCCTTCCAATCAGGATCCAGCATGTTTGCATTACAGCTTCACTTAAGGTCAGCGATGATATACGCATAAGAATTGAGAGTGATCAGATAACGGTTTAGATTTTTCGAAGGCATACGACTCAGTTGAAGATAAACTATTAGGTAACTAATAAATTGAATTAACAGTATTTCACAGTTTTCTTCAAAAACCAAAAATCTTGGCAAACTTTTAAACCAACAATTGACCTGGAAAGACTAAGTCTACAAAGTTTGTTCCACTAGGTATGGAATTATTCGGAGTTTGAGCCCCAAAGTTCTTGTTCTTCATAAAGTTTGCAACTGGTAAAGTTCCAGGATACTTGTTTGAAAAGCTCACATTTGTACGATCCCAAAGAACTCTACATATTATTCCACTTAAGCATAAATACTTAGTCACTCGACGTCAATTCTTTATATTAATTGCCATGTGGAATAGTCTTTCAACATCAATATAACAGATAAGTAATAAAAATAACTTTAAAAAAGCAAAATTTTATGCAAACAATTATCATAATTGATCTTCACCAACCTATTAATCTTTAGTCGTGTTTTTTGAAAGCAACACATTTAAGAGTGCATATAGTTTTGGGCAGTAATCAGAGTGAACAAAGAGTGAATATAAATTGTTGTAATCGTGAAATGAATGAGGGCGCTCAGCTGGGTTACAAAGTAAATATTCCTACTTTAACTATACCAAAAATGGCACTAAACTCGGTTGCAGATTAAATATTCCAACCCCAAAGGTAGGGTATACCAACCAAAAGGAAGGCTATTCCAACCAAAAGGGAAGCTATACCATCCAAAAGGTTGGCTATATCAACCTAAAGGTAGGCTATACCAGCCAAAAGGTAGGCTATACCAGCCAAAAGGTAGGCTATACCAAAGCCGGCTACACCAGCTTTATAATAATAATAATTTATAAGAAAGTGAATATAAGCGCTTTGTTCAGATATTATTGCTGCGCTGCTAATAATATTCACCAAAACATGGCTTTTATTAAGACAATATTTATATTCTAAAATCTAGTTTCTACTTCTATAGCTTTCTTTTTCTTTCTTTTTTTCTTCTCTTTCTAAATTTATTGTAATACATATAGGTTATTTTAAAATTGTTATCATAAGATTCATCATATCTTCACTGTACAATCAAAAAGTGTACTTAATTTGTACAGGAATAAATGATCATAAAAAAATAAATAAATAAATACAACCAAATAGGCTTAAAAGACTCCACCAACTTTTAGAAATCAGTTAAACTTAACCATATCTCAGGAAGGCTGTCTCATCTTGTCAACTCATCAATACACAATTCCGTAGGCTTACATTAAAAAAAGTGCCAAAAGCAGTTAATTTTAAAATACAAAATATTAAAATGTTACGGAGTGTATGTACGATGTTTGGGTAAATTTTCGTCTGCATGCAATATAAAGCTAGTTGAAAATATTGTTTTGCCTTTCCTTTTGTGGTCAAAAACAAAAGAACTAATGATTTTGTTTAGGAACTCAATCTCTTTTAAATGCTTTGATTAAAATACCGAAAATGAACGTAATCGCTTTTAAATACTTCGATTAAACAAAAAGCAAGTATTGATTGACTTTACTATCTTATTTGAACGCCTCCTCAGGCCCGATGCCCTATGAAAACGTGAAGTGAAATCATTATTTTATTTATCATTTTATCACTTCACAAACACGTGCAAGGCGATTCCCGGACTCGTTATGATAAACAGGCAAAGTGAGTACTAAAAGGTACTAAAATACTAAAATGAAAAATGGGCACGTTCAGTCGACCCAAGGGACTAGATATTCAGTCAACGGAATTCATTGAACGCAAATTTAACCAAGGTAACTAGGTTTGTTTGCAATGTCAAACTTGAAAATTTTACTTCAAACATTTAATTCAGTTGATCGTGAAAAAAGTACTTACCGATATTATTTTTATCTAAAGTATACATAGTCACTTTTGAGTTTTTAACTTGGGTAAAAGTAATTATTTTATTTCTGTTTCTTTTCTTTCAAGGAAAATAATGTCCGGAATAATAATTGATTTAATTGAAAATAAAAATATGTAATAGACGCCGAACTGAACACAGGAAAATTCAGTGGTGCTTGGGAGAGAGATAACTCAATTTTTAAATTTGCGTCTTTACGTCCACTTAACATCGAGCTAGAGCCCAAATAGGGAAACTGATTTTCTTCAAATTTAAAAAATGTTTTTTCGACGATTATGTTCATACATATATATTCTAAATTTGAAGAAAATCGATAAATCCGTTTAGGTTCTAGCTAGGGCTGGCCACGATACCAAACCAAGCGAAGCTTCTGTGAGTTTCGACTGGGTATCGTCAAAATCGAAAAATTTCAGTATCGTCTCGTTTAACAAAGTCTTGTCTCGGTATCGTTTCGTATGCTTTGAAGCTGGTATCGTCTCGGTATCGACTTTTCTTCTAGACGCAAATTTTAAAATTAAGTTATCATGTTTCTCCAAAATACCATAAATATTTACTTTTATTAATTGTTATTTTTTTTTTAAGAAAACATATGTTTCAAATTTATTATATAAATACATACATATCCATAAGTATCTTCTAAAAATTTGATCAAAAATATTTCGTGTTTCCGTTTTTTTCGGTCTTGACTTGTGTGTTTTACCTCCATCTTTCTCTCTTCACAGGAATTTTGACTGATTAAATATTCATCATATGAAAACATTTTGGCATTTGATTTAATTTTTTCACACTTCAGGAATCGCAATTGGCGTGAAGGCATTATTAGATTTATCAAAGTTTCACAGGTAGAGAATCGACCCCCATTTTCAAAATGTATTTCAATTTCAAAGATATTAAAAAAGTATACCTATTGTCAACTCTTGATAAAACGGCTCTCCATGATGTTTACTAGTAAACTTTTTTACATTTAATGCGTCAAATACACGTTATGTAGTTTCCATAGTTAAAAGTCATTTAATAGAATCCTTTTGCAAAAGCGGTCTTTCAAGGTGTTTATAAATTAGCTATTATTAGTGCCCGTAAATTTATACATCGGACAGTTTTCAAAAAAGTACAGAAATTCGAATTTGGAGGACTGTTGAAACATTATTTTTTACGCAAAAAAAACATTACAGAAATAAAACAAAAGCTCCATAAATCAAATCTTTTGGAACCATCCAAAATTGGTTTTCGCGGACGTTCCAGTGTAAGCTTTATTTATTTAAATAGTAACCTAATCATCAAATGCAAGTCTTTGCTGGAAGGGTTATTAATCGGCTACACAAAACTGGTTTTTATCCCACGATTGCTTGGGTGAGGGTGTTCTTGTAATAGTTGATGGATTAGGTCTTAATTTATCCTTCGGCTTTTTTGGTCACTGGTATTAGCAATGAAACAAAGTTACATTGATTTATTCCCAACGTTTCGACAGGGATTGCTGTCCTCTTCTTGAACCGGACACTTGCGCTATTTTAAAGGTCATTCGTTGTTCACAGTATAGGGATATTGCTAGTTTTAATTTTCATTTTTCCAAAATGAGAGATACAATTTTGAAATAATTATGAAATTATAACCAATATGTTAGTATCACATTCACTTTTTTTTATTTTAAGTGTATATTTTGGTTGATATAATTTTGTGAATTCAATGCCTTAAAGGCGATTTGTTTGATGTGAGTGTCATATAATGTAATGTAATGTAATGTATAATGCAATAATATGTACGTTTGGGTGTCAAATTGAGCTTCGTGATTTGTGTCCTGTTATTGTTGAGAGTTGAGAGAGTTGCACATATTTATTTGCACTTTTTTCAGTTAAACCTTCTTATTACTATTTTTTTTATCCGATGTAAATCTACAAAAGACACTCGGTAAGAATCGGTACTGAGTACTGTGGGACACTTACCGCACAAAAACCACCGGTGGATCAGGACCAATCTATGAAAGATCGGCAAATGATTTTTCTTTCTCCGAACATTGTCTCGTACATTTAATACTTTCTCTGTTTCGGAGTTTGTATGAATTTGCAGTCGCTGATTATGTAATTAAACGTGTTTCTTAACCACTTTTCACCATTTCAATTTGAAGGTCAGGATATAGATTGCTATTTCTTATATACCAAGGGGCATTTATTATTCCACGAAGAACCGTACTTTGGAATTTTTGGATAGGTTCACCATTTGTTTTCTTTGTACAGCCCCTTATTGGATGCAATATGTCCAAATAGGTTTCAGTACTTAACATTATCTTGTTCTGGATAGATAGGTCAGAGTTCTTTCCTAGTACCCAGTACATTTTTCTATTATTTTCGTTTTTACTTCTTATCAGTACATTTTTCTGTACTTCAAGTTTAAATCTTCTCTTTTCTTTTTGATGTGCTCTTTCCATTTTAGCTTTGCGGTCAAAGTCATTCCAAGGTATTTGGCAGTATTGGAGTAAGGTGCTGCTGAACTGTTTATAAGATTTGGAACATTATTTATTTGTTTGCTTGCAAAGTTTATATGCGTCGATTTTGTTTCGTTTAGTTTGATTCGCCATTTTTGCGTCCAATCACTAACTTTGTCAACTGCATTTTGCAGCTTTTGTGTAGCCTTCGTAACGGATTTATCTGGCACCAATATTGCAGTATCATCAGCAAAGGTGGCCATGATAGCGTTGATGTTCACTGAAATATTCCTTGCATATAACAGATACAGGGTTGATCCTAGGACACTTCCTCGTGGTACACCGGCTTCAATTTTCTGTAGTTCCGAGTAATTTTGATCGTACCGTACTCTAAAGTGTCGGTTCGTAACGTAGGATTTCCGTATTTCGTAGTACTGTCTGGGAAGACTCCTTTGCAGTTTGTACTCAAGTCCCAAATGCCAAACCTTGCCAAAGACTTAAATAACATCTATGAATATAGCCAGGCATACTTGTTTTTCTTCAAGTGCCTTTTCTGTTTATTTCTAAATCCAAACTGATAACTCGGAATTTGTCTTCCTTCTTTTATTATTTTGCTTATTTTTTCAGGAGTAGTTTTTCGAAAACTTTTACCATGATTGGTATAAGCGATATAAGTAGGTCTTTTAGATGTTACTTCTGTTGGCTTACCTTGTTTAGGTATAACAATGACTTCTGCAATTTTCCAATGATGTGGCACGTATCTTTTTGAAGGCTATTGAAGGCAGTTATTAGTTCGTACCGTGGTGATTTTTTGTAAGACAACTTATGGTGACACATGCTTCTTTCGTCGTTTCTGTCCAAAAACTGTAAGGGATCTGCATCTGTATTTGCTGGGAATGGCTTAAAAACATTCGCGAGATGTTCAGCGAAGAGATCAGCCTTTTGTTTCGGGAATCCGATCCATTTGCCATCTTGAAATTTTACAGGCGGGTTTCGTGTCTGTGGGCTTTTTAGTAGCTTAGCTGCTTTCCATAAGGAGTATTCGGTAGATGTATCCGCCGTCAGACTATTCAGAAATCTGGTAAGTGATTCACTTTTAAACTCACAGATTCTTGTCTTTAGTTCGTGGTTAGGACGGATAAAAACTCCCATATCACCTACAAATCTTCTAGCTTTCCATTTTCATCGAGCCCTTCTTTTTTCCAATATCAGCTCCTTTATTTCGACACGAAATTTTATTTCTTTTTCTCCTGAGTTCGAAATTGTTAGAGAACTTTCTTCTACAGCCTGTTGCACATCAGCAATAAATTGTTCTACTTCATGATCAATTTGTTCAATTGTTTGCATAGGGGATCTTAGGTTTATAAAACTTTCAAGTTAATCTCTGAAATCGTTTTTGTTTGTTCTTTTATTTACGACCTTTGGATTGCTTTTTTCTTTTATTTCTGCTTCGCTCAGTGATAATATTATTGAAGTATGATCTGACGATGTAGTACCTCGTGGCATAATGGTTAGTGCGTAGGACTGCCATGCCAAAGGTCTGGGTTCGAATCCCGGCCACTGCCACCTAAAAACAGAAATGTTTTTTTCCGAGGTACTGCCTCTTGCGAGGGACTGACAAATCCTCCAAGAGTATTACTTGTCATGAATAAGTGCTTCTCATCTAGCCGTTCGGAGTCGCCGCCCGTTCGGAGTCGGCGCAAAAAATTTTAGGTCCCTTCCATTTCTGCCAACAACACGCACACAGGAATGGTTGAGAGTTGTAAGTCACTAGGCCTTGGTTCTCCTCGAGCTGTTGTGCCACCAAATTTATTTATTTTTATGATCTGACGATAAGCTGTAGGTAATTTATTATTATTATTATTATTATTTATTAACATGCAATTTAAATTACAGGGTAATACAAAGCATAAAGAGCCTAGCTGCGGAGACTATTGGCTCTTATTTTCTAAAATATTTATAAATTTAATTTAAGGATTTCAATAAATTTATTTATATTTTCGATATTTGTAAGGTAGGATTTTTTAATACATCTTAAATTGATATGTTTTGAAAAATGTAATCTATAAAAAGTTTTGAAACTTGGCAATTTTCTAAGAGATTTGAGGTATTTAAAGTTGTATTACAGGTGGTGCATATAGGTGTGTTGTTTTTGATAATCAGATGTTGGTGATTTTATGTTTAGATCATTGATTTGTAGGGTATCTTGTTCGAGTTTTTTGTTCGTTTATTTTTTTTATAATGATGGTGATAGAGGCTCCATTCAGTTTCTTGCTTGGTTATTAGGTTTTTACCGATACATGTGTGCATGTCTTGTTTTGTAAATATGTTGAATTGGTATACTGGTGCGTCTTTAGCTGAGTTTGCGGGCTTACCAGATTCCTCATTACCACGAATATTTACTTGCCCAGGTGTCCACATAAGTTTAATTTTATTTGGCATCATATCGATCTTGTTTCTTATTGCAGAGACTAGGTCAGTATTGTTGTTTGGGTTGTTAATTGCTTTTAAAACCGATATGCTATCGGAGCATATAACAAATTTACCACTGTTGTCCATAGTCGCTTGTAGAATTGCAAATGCTTCTGCTGAGAAAATTGATGTGAATTCCGGGAGAGTACAAATACTTAGAATATAACCATCTTCTAATGTAACAGCAAACGATGTATTGTTTTGTGATTTGGATCCATCCGTAAACATGAATTTCCAACCTCTGTTTTTAAGTTCTGAAGAGATAACCGAAAATAAAGAACAGTATATAGCGCGCTTTTGGTATTTGTTTTTCTATAGTGAGGAGCCAAAGTCAACAAACAGATTCAGGTTTTATATGCCATGGTGGGTACGATAAGGCATTGTTTTGTGTTTTTTTTGTATAGGAAGTTCCATTTCTTGCGCTTTCTCATTTTGTACGAGCCAAAGTCAACAAACAGATTCAGGTTTTATATGCCATGGTGGGTACGATAAGGCATTGTTTTGTGTTTTTTTTGTATAGGAAGTTCCATTTCTTGCGCTTTCTCATTTTGTACGTGTCTGACCAATGGATTGATGAATGTCCTTATCAATAACTGCGTTTTTTGAAAAAAATCAGCTTCGCAATTAACTTTGATGTTATTTCATCGTAACGTTCTTCGATTGTTGGAAGGCCTGCTTCTGCAAGTATATTTTGTATGGGTGTAGTTGGGAAGGCGTTGATGCTCCTCCTCACTGCCTGGTGGTAAGTTGGCTGTATAATTTTGAGAGTGGCATTGGAAGATTTGCCATAAATATATAAACCATAGTCGATTTTACTTAGGACTAACATTTTAGTAACTTAGGCTAGATACTTAATAATATTGACTCTCGCAGCTGGGAATTTTTTAAACTTAAACAGTGATCTTTCCAATTAAATTTATTACTAAATACTAATCCTAACATACTTAGCGCTTTTACATTTTCGATTTGTACATTATTTATAATTAGAATAAGTTCAGGACACTTATTTTTTCTGCAGATATGAAGGATTTTACATTTTTGTAATGATAGTTTTGCACCTGAAGCAGTCGACCATTCTATAATATCTTTGACAACGTTATCAAATTCAGTTTTACATTTATTTAAATCATTTATTTTACTTAAAATATAAATGTCGTCTGCATAAAAACAGCTGTCTAAAAGTTTATAATTATTTAATATAGCTGAAATATCATCAAAAGCAATTATAAATAAAACAACTGATAATGGAGATCCTTGCCTTAAGCTTGTTGAGCACTATATGCAAACCAATTCGGTCAAAGACTTTTTCAAAGTCAAGAGAAAGCATTGAGACATGGTTTTTGGAGGATATCGCCTTAGAGATATAACAATCTAAGTGAAGATGTGCATCAAGACATCCTCTATTTGTTTTAAATGCAACTTGGTTAAAGGATATTAATTTTTTTGTTTCGATGAGCCACATCAAACGTTTAGCAATCATTTTTTCTAAAACTTTAGAAGAGCAAGATATAAGGGATAGCGGGCGATAACCATCTACCAAATATTTGTCCTTGTTAGGTTTAGGTATGGGCAGTAGGGTTGCAGTCAGTTTTTGGAATCACTGCGGTTTCCAGAATGATTTGTATAATGTGATAAATCTACGTTTTAGATCAAAAGGTAAGTTTTTAAGCATTGGGTAACAAACCCTATCTCTGCTTCGAATTCAACTAAGGAAATAGTTGAAATAGGAAATAGGTTCTTTTATGTGCTGAGCGAGGATATTTTTACTGGGTGTGTGGGGCGGACCATTGATAAATTCATCTTTTTTTGGTTCTAAAGATCATGGGATTTGTGCTAGATCTGTTAAAATCGTATTATATGCCTTGATACAGGATATTGTAAGAGGGTTGGAATTACCAGTAAGTCGTCGTATATTTTGCCACTCTTTTGTGGTAGTGGATTTAGGATTAATGCTAGAAGTAAATTCTGCGAAACTTTTTGCTTTGCCTTTTTTTAGTTCACGCCTAAATTTTGCATTTGCTTTTTTATATAGAATTAAATTGGATTGAGTGAGTGATTTTTGGAATTCTTTCAATGCTCTCATTTTTTCTTTGCGTAGTATCGAGAGAGTAGGGTTCCACCATGGCACAATGCGTTTGGTCTGAGGTGTACTTATGGATCGACACATTCGCAGCGGTTCTCACTGCTCTTTGAATTAATGCAGCTTCCTTGTTAGTATTTGTCGTTGGTGGTTTGTCGGATACCACTTTTCTGAAAGCTGTCCAGTTTGAAAAATCAGTTTTAAATTTTGCGATTGGGGTGTTTTTTAGTTCCGGGGTTAAAAATTGAAATGATGGGAAAATGATAACTATTGTGTAGATTTTCTTAGAGTTTTCCAGGTAGTCATAGGAAATAGTTCGGGTGAACAACAACTGATATCAATGTGGGTTAGTGAGTTATGTGTTGATAGGTGTGTTGGCATTTAAAAGGATAAGATTTCCATTAAGTAGAATTTCTTCAAAAATGTCACCTCTTTTATTTGTGACTGTTGAACCCCAAAGCGTATTCCACGCATTTATGTCACCACCAAGAAACACTGGAGATTCTGTTTGACTGATGATATGGTCAAGATCATTTTTAGAAAATGTTTGGTTTGGGTGTGTGTATAAGCCAACGTAAGTTATTTTGGATTGAAATTGTATTTCGACTGCCAGACTTAAAATATTTGAATTGATGGGACGAATTTTATGTAAACATATACCTTGCTTAGCTGTTGCGTTACTAGGAAGATTTTTGGAATAATCTACATAGTTTTTAGGAATTATTGATGTGGCATAAAAAGGACAATGAGTCTCTTATAATGATATTATACACGGATTTTGGTCCTTAATTAATAAACTTAGCTCAACAATGTTATTTAAAAGACCTTGCATGTTCCATTGTAGTATACTCAATGTCATATTATAAGTTTTATTTCTGAAACACAAACTTTTTCTGCGTGAAGCAGATGTTAAGATACTGACTCTGCGAACCAGAAGCTGAATCATTAGAGCTCTCTGTGGACCTCAAACGATTCAACCAAAACCTGATATTATACACGGATTTTGGTCCTTAATTAATATACTTAGCTCATCAATGTTATTTAAAAGACCTTGCATGTTCCATTGTAGTATACTCAATGTCATATTATAAGTTTTATTTCTTACAGAAGCTTTTGAGCGAATGTATTTGATGACGTAGAAATTTGGATACGATTTCGTTCTCTATACATGCGTTTAGCTTCACCCATAGTGCAATTATTACTAGTTTTAATTGATAAGATTTCTTTAGCTTGTCTGTATTCTGGGCAGGTTTTTGACGAAAATGGATGATCAAGAGAACAATTTGCACACATGGTACGGGCGCATATATCTGGGGAGTGTGGTGGGAAGCTTCATTTGTCGCACTTAGTGATGCCGTTGCATCGTTTCGTAGTATGGCCTTATAATTGGCAATTTTTACACCGCATGGAATTTGGAACATATTCCGTAACACGGGCATTATAGAAACCAATTTCAATTGATTTAGGAGGATTAAATAAATGAAATGTGAATAACATTAGTCCAGAAGGTTTAGACTTACCGTTTTCATCATTTTTATTATACAAGGTGTCACAGATGTCTGACACCTTGATTTTGCATTTCCTGGACAATTTCTGATTCTGTGACATTAATAAGACATGGCGCATATGCGATGCCTTTAGAGGAATTAAGGCGGTCATGGAGTTTTACTTCCACTGAGCACACGTTGGCTACTTTAAAGAACTTATCGGCACTTGTTTGGGATTTAGCCATCTATTATCACGCAGCAGAGAATTTTTTTCGTATTCTGTGCTAATATTGTCTATAGTTTTTTTTTTAAGGAAAGTGCTTAGGGATGATAAAAGTTTATCTTTGATTGTAGAAATCATCACACAACATTTAGGGTTATCTTTATTTGATATGAGTGGGAGATCTGGGAAGTTTTTATCAAGAGGGATTTGATTAGTTTTAAACTTTTTGGTCGGGTCAAGCAACCTGAAGCGACACCCGTCGGGTCTGTTAGGCCCTGGGCCATTTTAATTAGAAAAGCACTTAGAGCGAAAAGATATAAGAAAATTAACAAGAAAAAAATAATGATAAGAGATGAGTGGTATAACGGGAGATACCGGTTTGTGCAGTTGCGACAAAAATAGAAGAACATATGGGGATGTGATCAGTTCGAAAGCTAGTCGGTGACTGGTGTAGGTAATTACTTTCTACATTTATATGATTTTGTAAAGGTATTATTAAGTACGAAAATGTCTATAAGGTCTAATATTTTGTTTGTGTGGATGGCCAATATATTGGTGAACTAGAAAAATAAAATTCGCAGTTTTATTTGCGGCCTGTTTGATATAGCCGTTTACCTTTCGTTGTTATGAGCTTAGGTCCCCATTGGGTGTGTTTAGTATTGAAGTCGCCACCAACAAGGAAGGTTTTTCCTAACAAATTTAGGAGTTCTGCATGGTCTTCTTCAATTGGAGAGCGCCTCGGAAGGCAGTATATACATACAAGCTGATATCTTAAATTCTTTCTTTTCATACCAATACTAATCGTTGTTACTTGCATGTTTTCATTAGTAAGCTTAGGTTCTTCATAGTGTGTTAAGCACTTTTTTTATAAGCGTTGCTGATAGCTTTGTCAGCTGGGTGCGGAGGGTGATAACACGTATTTTGGTAATTTATTATCAAGATTTTGTTCTACAGCGAGTGAGTCAGTGATTTCGGACACCAAACAAATGGGTATGCTCTATGTCTAAAAAGATGTTTTGTAAAAGACCGTTTGCATTCCATCATTGTATATAAACATTGTATATTAACTTTGTATATAAAGCTTATATACAATGATTCCATGTTGCGATTTTGAGTGTTCTGTCCATCATTTGTGTTTAAGAGCGACTTCTTCGCTTAGCTGTTTTATGTTTAAATCTTGTTTGTCAATCCTTTTAAGAATAAGTTCAAGCATTCCTTTAATAGATGTTTCTTCGTTCTAGGATTTATTTTCATCACTTTTGCTAAGTGCAATTGCTTTTGTTCATTGGCTACTTTTTTGCTTTCAACTATTGGTTTTGCGTTTGTTGAGTTTCTTAGCTTGTTTCCAGTTTTGTTTTTTCTTTTTGTGTCTCTCTGTAACTTGCAGGATGGTTGCCTTGACAGTTTACACATTTCGCTTTTTGTTCTCTGCCCATGGGACAAATTTAGTTGCATGCTTGCTTTCGCATTTAACACAAGCAAACTGTTGATTGCAGTATTTTTGTGTATGCCCACAGGCTTGACAGCGCTCACATTGTGGAACAATTTTTGACTTTCTCATAACTGATTTAATACTGTACATCTTATCGAGACTTTCTTTCTTTTCGCATCGAGAGCTTGAAAGTCTTTCTGTATAAGTTCTTCGACAGTATCTTTGGCAACACATGAAGAGTGGAGGCAACTTTATTGAGCTTGTAGCTTTATTTTGGCACGAGTGCCACTGAGTTTTCTTCTTGTTCAATTCGTCTGTGATAGATCTATATGCATCGGCGTCTTCAACAATGACTTTTCAAATGTCTTTATTGTATAATGTATATTTACATCTCTTATTAGTGCATTTTTCTACTATGCTCTTAATCTCGTCAAACATTTTCAATTCGGAAATCCTAATTGGAGGTGGTACAGTTTGCCTAGTACCTTTAGCATAGGACTTCTCTTGGGTACATCTCTTATTTCATTATTCGATTTCATTATTGCAGCAGTATCTGCTTTTGAAGCTGTCTGCTTAATTTTTTGAACAGTCTCTGGGCTATCTTCTGCTTTCCGTTTCTTACATTTAAGTTTGTTTCCGTTACCATCAGTTTTAAGAAGGAGCTCTTCCTCATCAGTATTAAACTCAATGGTTTTTGAAAGGCTTTTTACTACAAGTATTTTTTGGACGAGTCTTGTTGTCATTTAAGGTCTTCCTGTCTAGAAAGCTGACTTTTTCTCTTAACTTGTTGCTGAAGACTTTCAACAAGGACTTCAAGTTGTTTTCTAGCTAAAATTTTTTTTTGCCATTCCTCGAAATAATTTTTGGATTCAACTTGGTGGATCTCGTTATTTTTTTGGAACACTGCGGATCATTTATTTCGACCTTTCCATAGGTTTTGGTTCCTTTTTCATTAATGACTTCTATGTCATTTAGTTTTTGTGTATGGGTTTTCGATGAAGTAACCCTTGAGGAGAATATTTTTGGTGGAGTTCTTAGTGTTTTTGAACTCCTTCTTTTTCCTAAAAGCAATTGTTGATCCGCCTCCGAAAACGTAGAACCGATCTCCGAAGAGAGTGGACTTACCCGTTCATCTTGATTGCCACCTGGGGTACATATCTGTTTGTTTTACTCATTGCCATATGGTCGCGGCCACAAAAAATGAACCCAAAATACAAAAAATTAACTTTATGTATGCCGATATTTAGCTATTTTTTAGAAAGGGGACATCCAAAAGTAATGGGTAGCAAACATTTTTACAAATAAAAAACTTTTATAGTTTGAATCTCAGCCACACCTTAAATTGTTTGTTCTGCTGATCGGAAATGCCTGGAAATTGTGCCTTTCTGAACAAAAGTCATTATTCTTCCTTTTTTCACTTTTATTGCTATTTTTTTCATTGTTTTGATAGAATATGACTACCTTCAGCTAAACACATCAGTTTTTCAACCGAAAAATAATTAATTTACTACATGCTTGATATATCAAACGCACCTAAATTTTTGTGTAGCGTTATGAATAAAACGTACTATAAACCTGAACCTGTTAAATTTCTTTTGAGTATTTTTCATCTACTTTATGTTAAAAAAAAAAATTGTTTGAATTTACTGAGCCTCTTAACTACAACGTTAATCAAAGTTGTGCAACGTTATAAGAATTTTTTCTATATTAAAACGGATGAGGTAAGGATGTCTAACTTTTAACTCGTTATTTTATCTCAGAAACTATTGAGCAAGGCTCAAAAGAACAAACAAAATTTCCGCCAAGCTCAAAACCACTCCAAAATAGGGAGAAGTAGCAAAAAATAGGCAGTTAGCCAAACTAATTATAATCTTAAAAAGAAGAACGCTGAAAACGATTTGATCGATAAAATTCGTATAACTATCATATCATTTAACTCCGTGATGCAATTCGCGAATGTGCAAACCTGCGGAATAAAATAAAAACAGCTCAAAATAAAACCAACACTTCTTAAGTCCGTTATTGTTACATTTTTTTGGGTTTGCGTGCATTTGTCAGAGGACGCAATTTTATTTGTTAGATATCAAATTTTTATTTTTGGTTCTACAACTAAAAGTTACTTTACAAAAGTTGTAGATAATCTTACTTGTAACAAAAACTGTTAACTTATTTTTTAGTAAACCCCATAGTTCCTCCGATAAACCATGAAACTATTTGAACCCCTTTTTCCAAGATGGTGCCACTCAGCATTGGAATCGGTGTTGACACACATTAAATTTCCGCACTTGGATGACATGGTTAGAGTTTGTAAATAAGAAGTCTCAAAAAAACTAGATCAAATTGGTTTTATTTATATTTATTGGTTTATTATTATATTTTTTTTTCAAATGCAGTGATTGAGTCAAAATACAAAGGGCAGGGTACTCACAAAAAATTAAATTAATAAAGTATAGTAATCAGGCAGGAAATAGGGCAAAGAGTTTTACATTTTCACCGCGATCAGGATGACACAGCAGAAACAAAGGAAAAAAAGAATTATTTGTTTATTAAATGGGAACACTCGCGATAATGCACTATGTGGGTAAATTGCAATAAAAACGGTGTGCAAATGACGACACAGCAGTAGTGGTAGGAAAAGCTTTGGAAGGACTTCCACGCTCGCTGAAAAGAAAAAGTTCAGTCTTGATAAAAAGAGGACTCAAAAAGAGAAAGATTCTAAGTTTTACTGGTTAATTCCAGGATTTCAATATTTCGCGGTTTTATAGTAACTTATACAATATATTTCTTTTTTCCACTATCAAATGAATTATATTTCCCCATTATTCATACAGAAATTAGAACGGTTACGTTACTAGACTTTTTTGTAACGTTATCAGATACCAATTTTAGTCCAAAAACCGACAAAAAATATTTGTTTACAGTGTAAAAATAACGTTAATTTATAATATAAATATTAATCTTAAATCCCTCAAACAAAAAAATGAAATCGGTACCCTAGATTCGCAGAGTTTTAACAATATGTGTAGCAACGTTTAAATCGACTTCCGAAAACGTAACGTTATCAGCCACTTTGAAAGGTTGTATCTTAAAAACTATAAAAGATATCAAAAAAATGTTTGGTACATAACATGAGCCTTAGCGATGGCTTTCATGCTCAAATAAAATATGTTTGCCTTTTAAATAGAAGTAGTTTTTCGAGTTATTGTTTAAAAATTCGTACGAATGTAACGTTATAAGACCGAGGCCGTGACCATATTTGTTTTTTTTTTGTAACTTTTATTTTTTAGCCAGCTTAGTTACTTCTTCTATTCAAGGTCTTAAATACAACCGCCCCTATGGGTTCAGACGCTGACCAATGAACCGCACATTATGCGTCAGACGCCCTTGGGTTTCATGGAGAGTTGGTTCTTCAGAGCGATATCTTATTTTATGCTCCTAGTTCCTGAGAAGGAACTTTTATGCTCTTGAATCCAATAGATCCAACGCTCGTCGTTAGTTTACCAGCGTTAAAAGTCCATAAGCCAAAAGACCACAATGGACTTTTGGCGCTAGTGGGTGGGTTAAAAGTCCTTAAATGCATAATGAGCTTATTAACTCACTCAAGTGGGCAATAACAACAGAAGGAAGTGGGTCGAAACTTCATAGTTTTTTTCAGAAAGTGCGTCAAAAGTCGATACTTTAGTCAAACAAGCAATTTATTTCAATATTTGAAGAAACATACATATTAATGAATATCAATAAAAAGGAAACAAGAACATTTATGAATTCATTGTAATAGGGTCAAAGATATTTACAAAAAAAAACTCTTGTGCACATTCGCCGAAATGCTGGGTGCTAGCACTATATTTATGTAAGGCAAGGGAAGTTTAAAGAGGTAATTTTGTTTTTTGTTATATTTTTTGTCAAGGAGAGGGTTTATATAGTTCATGAAATTGAATAATTACAGCGAATAAACATTGAAATATGTTTGCAACTCCCCTGCTTGGGCTCACATAGGATTTGGGGTAGCGGCAAGGTTGGGTGGATGCAAAGTTTCTTTCAGATTTAAAGGATCTGGATTGAAAGAAACTGAATTTATCCTATGTATCCAACAATATTATTAACTGTATCTCTTCATATCATTATTGACTTTTGGCACATCTAAGTGATCCAAAATTCCATAAACGACGGGCCAGTAGTGAATATGAATTTTTCTGAGCTTTTGGCCCACTTAAGTGAGTTCTAAGTTCATCATGCATTTATGAACTTTTAAACCAATTAAGTGAGCTAAAATTCCTACTATTGGCGTATGAACTTTTAACCTTGCGCTTAGATTGTTGCCTTTCAAGAAAGGTATAGCACTTTATTATTGTAAGTGTTGCCGTTGATTTTAATGTTTTTTTTTTCATTTAAAGTCGTTTTATTTAAAACTGTCTCTACCTCCTAAACGGGGTGAGATAGACCCCCTCCCTTAGTAAAAAGTGTTTGTTTTCGACCCGTCTACAAAAAAACCTCATCAATTTTCGGCGCTACAGTTATCGTACTCGTGCCATTTTTGTTTCTGAACACGAAAGTATGTTCTAATTTAAAATTTAATGAAAACGTTAAAAAAAAATTCTGTCAAAAAATTTAAGAATTATACAAACGCAAATTTGTTGTGTTTTCATAAAATATCTTTGCACATATAATATAAACCAGACCTGGGTACTTAAAGCATAAGTACAAGTATCAGTACAATTACCTTGTACTTGAATTTCTTTAAGTACCAGTACAATTCCTTTGTACTTGTACTTTAAAATTCCAAGTACCAGTACATTTACTTGTACTGGTACTTAAATACCTCAAAAGTACTTGATTTTTTTTATTGATTACTTTTGTGCGTATGGCTTTTACCTAAATACTTTTCAATTACTTTTTATGTCCAAAAGTACTTCTACATCTTTTTAATTCCTTTAGTATTTTCTATTCTTTGCAAGTATAGAACTTATTGCAATTCATGTTGGCCATGTAAGAAAAAACAAATTATTAAATTACAAAATTAATAGGTAATAAAAAAAGTAGTGCAACATACATTCTCTTACATATGAGGCTGTGAGTGCAAAAGTGGTGTAACCCACTTTTTTTTATCATATTTTTCATCTTTAATCGATTTTAAATACTTTGTTTTTAGATTTAAGGACGTTAATTCATATTTAGAAACTTAAATATTTAAAAGTATAAAATTTTGGATTTGATGACTTGATGCAATAAAAATTCGAGACAAAAACGGGAAAAATGGGTTACACCACTTTTGCACTCACGGCCTAATATTTATGTACATATGTATGTATGTATATGATGTACATATATGGTCCTTTTATTGGTTTTTTTTTATTCCACGTTGGGTAGGCATCAAATGACTACACATAGAAAAAAATCCTAATTTTTGCAGATTTTTATTTCACCCCTGGTCTCCATATTATCACTTTGAGGTTGTAAGTATGGGGTTAGGGTTATTCTTATAAAAACTACGAAAAAAATCAAAACTTATAGAATAGATACAGGCGAGAACAAAATTTTTTTCGAAGAGGTCTATTTTCCCCCGTTCAGGCGGGAGGGGAAATTTTCTAAATAAAATTACTCAAATTGGAAAAAAAATCTTTAAAAAACAACGGAAACACTTACAAGCCACGCTTTGGCTTTTTTTGAAGCAGTAGTTGTTCCATTCTTTAATATGCTTTCTAAATAAATTATTTTAATCTTAAAGAATATATATATGCATATTTTTTTTTTAATTTCAAGTTTAAAAATATTTTTTTCAAAAACTATTTACAATAAAAACTTTATTAAGAAAGCATATTGTAGAATAGATTTGTGACTTTAAAAAAATATAGCCATTGTTAATGTTCCCGTTTTTTTTTTAAATAATTTTTTTCAGTTTTGAGCCAAATTTCTGGAAAAATTCTCCTCCCGCCTGAAATCTGAAAAATAGGATTTTTTTTTCTATTTGGAGTCTTTGATTGCCAATGTTGGAATTAAAAAAAAAAAACAATATAAGGACCACCCTTATATGCATACATAACAGCACATATATATTAATGAGTGCAAAACGGTGCTCCAATTTTTTGGCATTTTTGTCTCGTATTTTTACATTTTTGCATTAAAAGTCGTAAATTCAAAATTTTATATTCTTAAATGTCTAATCTTTCTAAATATGTGACTTTTCGTTCTGAAATCTCAAATAAAATAGTAAATAAGATCGATCAAAGATGAAAAATATGATTAAACAAAAGTGGAATGGAAAAGAGAAAGGTTGTTGCACTATTTCCTTTTATTATTAATTTTATAATTTAATAATTTGTTTTACATGACCAATATCAACTACAATAAGTACTTTACCTTAAAAAAATAGAAAATACTAAAGGAATTCATAAGAAAACAGAAGTACTTTTGGAAATAAAAAGTAATTGAAAAGTACTTTTGAGGTACATGTACTGGTACAAGGAATTTTTTAGTACAAGTACCAAGGAATTGTACTAGTACTTAAAAATTTCAAGTACAAGGTTATTGTACTTAAGTACCAATATACTTAACTACTTTACAGCTCTGATTTAAGCCATATCATTTAACTCAATTTTTCTTTTATTTATCTAAAATTGTTTACTTTACTTTCTCAACTTATCTCTAAAATGCATCGACTTTTGATGAACCAGGAACTAGAAGCGAAAGATCCGCAACCCCATTTTTATAAGTCCAATAAAACAAAAATTTTAAATCTTTTCTTAAATCATGTATTTTCGATGTATTTTCACGCATATAAAGTGATTTCAAGAAGGTGTGGCAGGGGGGCGAATAGTGTTAGTAATATTTTGTATGTTTCAACTCATTAACTACTTCAAGTTTCCGAAATATTATTAAAATCTTACAGCTCTGGACCTTTGGCACCTCATATATGGGAAATTTGAAAAAAAAAGAAAATGTCATTTAAGTGGTTCAGTAATTGGTCAGAAGGAAGGTAAGGTATACTAGTTTTAGAAATTAGTCAGTCCTAGATAACTTGTAATTAACGCTAAAAATTTCTCAAGGTCACTCAAGGTGGCACCTTATTTATTAATTTACAAAAAAAAAGTACACTTTTCGAAAGATCTCTAGATCGTGACAAAGGTCCACTATTTTCAGTCATTGGTCAGCCATAGTTTTTTTCTATGAATTCTCAAAGTTCACAAAAAACTTTTGGCACCTCATTTGGGTCATTTAAAAAAAGTATGAAAGGCCGCTTGTTGGTCATAAAAGGTCAGCTATTTTCAGTAATTGGTCAACCATATGTACATGTTTTTTATGAATCTCTAGTGAATTTAAAAACAAAAATTCAAGGTCATTGAGATTTTTGGAACCTCATTTATTTATTATGAAAAATAGTCTACACCTTGCACGACCGTAAGTAATTTATTCGTACCTACATATACAATATACAGTGAACATTGGAAAAAGTGAACCCCCCAAAATGTGAACTACCCCCAAAACGTGAACACTGTATTTTTTACATTGGCTGGTCTAAAACGTGAACAAATTCAAAAGCTCTAAAACATGAACAGATTTTTTTTCAACATTTCTACTTAAAAATACACTGAATTCATTTTTAAAACTTCGGGGGATCCCATATTATGTGTAGACAGTGCGTAGTATTCGGGGAACCCCATAATATTGACAATGGGCGGGTTCGGCTGCGTATCTTTAGCGATCCGGATTTGTTTGTGTTGTTGTAATCCCTTGTAAAAAACAGCTGATGTCAGAAAATGCAAAAACAACTCAACGTATCTGAAAATTTTTTGGATTATGGATAGCCTATCGTTTGGTTGGCCGAACGCGAGGAATGTGTATGCATATGTATTACGTACCACATGTGCGTGTTTGTTTTTTTTTTTTTTTTCTCTTGCATTGATCAACGCACGTTTTATTTTATGCTTAAAAATGTTATCAAAGAAAGTTAAGGTTTTAACACTAAACGAAAAAGCAGACATTTTGGAAAGGTTCAAAAAAGGAGAAACCGTAACAAATTTATCAAAAAAATACGGTGTCGCTAAGTCAACAATATGTAGTATTAAAAAGAAAAAAGATTTAATTTTGAAGTGTGTTAGAAGAGAAATAGTAAGACAATACGGTAGGAATATAATTTGAATCATAAAATGTTACATTCCAAAACATGAACAACCTCAAAAACATGAACACCCTCGGTTTGAATTAGTTCACGTTTTCCAATGTTCACTGTATATATAAACAAGTAGAAGGTGTGCAAAGAAAATGTGCCTCTGAATTCAAATAATTTTTTTATTCGCTAGTTTGTGGAATGTGTCCTGATGTTGTGGGGTGATTCTCTGCTAACTGTGATTCTTTATGTCCAGTGCTTTTTTGGTTATTTTTATAAAATGTTCTTATTTCAATTTTTAATTGGGTAGGCTTATTTACTAAAATCTACGTTCGAGATCATGATAAAATTTACTACTTTTTCCACATGGCTTGGAGAAATGTAGTCACAGTTTCAATACCGTCATCGTGGCATGTCCGTTTCTTGTTTTTCTAATTAAATACTATTTTCTAATTAAATAATTTAAAGGAGTATATTTAGTTTTTATTAAGAAATAATGCACTAGTTTTGTTTCGAATATGATTGTTTTGATTGATATTCATTGAATAAAGCTTTTGTTTTTTGTTAGTGGGTTGCTATTTTTGTTTATTTTCTTGTTTAATTTTCTTCTAACTCCAAAAATATTAGTTGTGTTTACTCACTTTTGACGCTCACTGTATGTACTTGTATTTACTAGGCTTTATAGACCAGTGCTAATCTTGAAAAAATTATAAGTAGTATATATTTATATGATGGGAAAATAAAGGATTATTGGTATAAAGAGTTAAAATAAATTGCCCCGCAACAGATGACCAAAAGTGGGGTGGGTGGGTGAAAATTTGGGTGGGTTGCGAAACCGGGGTTTTTTACAATTTCTGGCAAAAGACAAAAGTTGTAGATAATCAAGAGACCTAAAATGTTTACTTGGATAATTTGTTCACATAACTTTAAAAATATTGAGAAAAGAACCAAAAACCAAGTTTTTGGTTTTTATTTTTATTTTCGACTAACATAATTCGATTTTGATGAAATTTGGTTGAAACGTTTATTTTTGTGTTTCAAGAAAGCTGTACATTTTTTGAAGCAAAACAAAATTTTCAATAAAAAAATTGACGAAAAATGTTTTACTTTTTGAAATTTAAGACGGCATTCTTTTTATTAAAAACTCTACTTTATGGAATTTTAAGACGACATTCTTTTTATTAAAACTTTTGATTTAAGATGATATAAAAACTTGATTAATATTGTAAAAAATCATTGTCTAAAATGGCAAAAAACGATTTTTCGATTTTATCAAATGACAGTATGTTCATTTTTCATTTAAATGTTTTGTTAAAAGTGATGCAAAACGGTAATTTTAAAGTGATATACAGGGTGCCCTGTAAATAATTAATATAACCTTGGAATTGTTTATAAAAGGCCTTATGACTTTTCCGGAAAAAATATTCAAAAATATTTTCCCAGTGGTTGACATGTTATGATGTTTTTTTTTTTTTTTTAATTGTGCACAAGTAAAGGGTTTTTCAACAGGAACGATTTTTCGATTTTATCAAATGACAGTATGTTCATTTTTCATTTAAATGTTTTGTTAAAAGTGATGCAAAACGGTAATTTTAAAGTGATATACAGTGTGCCCTGTAAATAATTAATATAACCTTGGAATTGTTTATAAAAGGCCTTATGACTTTTACGGAAAAAATATTAAAAAATATTTTCCCAGTGGTTACTATGTTATGATGTTTTTTTTTTTTTAATTGTGCACAAGTAAAGGGTTTTCAACAGGGACGCTACAAAAGTAGAGCGACAGGGACAGCAAACGACGCCATATTTCTTGCCGCTCTTTTGACATTTATCTTCAGTAAGGTTTCCCATTTCATGATGGAAAGATTTACGATCCAACAACAAGTCGAAAT
This sequence comes from Dasysyrphus albostriatus, assembly GCA_946251815.1. Classification (NCBI taxonomy): domain Eukaryota; kingdom Metazoa; phylum Arthropoda; class Insecta; order Diptera; family Syrphidae; genus Dasysyrphus; species Dasysyrphus albostriatus. Next base: position 227,460,502 of record OX276335.1, read on the forward strand.
TATTAAAATTTACTACCGAAATTCGGAGTCAGTGACCTCAACGTTAAGAGCGCTACGTCAAATTTATGGTCGTCATCATCGTCCTAGCAGATCAATAATTGAGCGTCTAGTGGAAAAATCACAAAAAATCCACAGGCACAGTACAAAATGTTCCCGTGCCAGTGAGACAAAGAAGTGCCCGTAGTGTCGAGAATATTGCTGCCGCTGAGGCTTCAGTTTCAGAAAGCCCAAATGTGTCTCTCACACGTCGTTCTCAAGCGTTGGTCATCTCTGTGACGTCGTTGTGGTGAATTTTGCGAAAAGATCTTGGCCTACATCCTTACAAGAATAAATTGACGCAAGAACTGAAGCCTTTTGACCACCAGAAGCGTCGTATGTTCGTGAATTGGGCTGAGAAACAACTTGAAAATGATTCGGATTTTCATCGAAAAATCATCTTCAACGATGAGGCTCATTTCTGGCTGAATGGCTTCGTCAATAAACAAAATATGCGGTATTGGTCAGGCAGCAATCCACACGTACTCCATGAGTCATCATTGCATCCCGAAAAAAATTACGGTTTGGTGTGGTTTATGGGCCGACGGCGTCATTGGGCCGTACTTCTTCCGTGATGATCAAGACCGGCACGTTACTGTGAATGGGGATCGCTACCGTTCAATGATAGCCGAATATTTTTGGCCCCAATCGGATGTTATGGACTTGGAGGACATGTCGTTCCAACAGGACGGCGCCACAAGCCACACAGCGAATGTCACAATCAATTTATTGGAAACCAAGTTTGGAGAACGTGTTATCTCACGAAATGGTCCAGTCGCTTGGCCGCCTCGGTCGTGCGATTTGACGCCGTTAGACTATTCCCTGTGGGGCTACGACAAGTCTATGCCAACAAGCCAGCGACGAATGATGAACTTCGTACGATTATCGAACGTGAAATTGCAGCAGTATCGGCCGATTTATGATTGAAAACCTTCGAAAATTGGGTTCAGCGTCTGGACTTCTGCAAGTGTGCCCGTGTTGGCCATGCAAAAGAAATCAAGTTCCATACATAATGACATCGAACGTACTTTCACAGGAATAAAGAATTTCATTGATATCCAAAACCGTTTTTGTTTTATTTAAAAAAAAAACTTTTGTAGCGCTCTTATTGAAAAACCCGATACTTCTTTCCTCAATAACGTGAACAATTTGTATGGTTTTTTAATTTTTTTAGAATACTAGTTCTGACAGATATGTAGCAACATTTAATTAGAGTTATTGCATTTTATTTTTATTACAATTTTTTAAATTTATTTTTCCATTTCAATTATTTATTTTCAAAAAAAATTTGGCCACCTCTAAAAATGTTTTGTCGGCTTACTCACTTGGACTCATCAGGGCCTTTCTCATACGCAATTTCGATTTTTTGACAAAAAAAAACTGTAAACTATATCCAACAAGATAAGAATTCCTAAGAAAGGCGAACTAAAAGCCTTGGCCACATAAAACAATTATGAATCAATAGGCAAATAAACTGAGCTAACGGCTCTATCAACATTTGCATGTTTTACTTTTTCGTTTTTACTGTTAAAGATAAAATGTTGGTTCTTTATAACGGGTGATTTTTTAGCTGGTTTGGTTTTGGCAACACTGGTTTTGACAGCTGACGTGTGTTTAGTACCTTGTGTCACTGTCAAACAGCTTCAGTTTGGTTTGCAATTTAACCATGGATCGTCTTACAAATGAACAACGCTTGCAAATTATTGAATTTTACTATCAAAATTCGTGCTCGGTTCGAAATGTTCATCGCGCGCTGCTTCCATTTTATGGTCGGCATTCTCGACCTTCTGAGCAGTCTATTCGGAAGATTGTGACCAAATTTCGCACCAAATTTACTTTGTTGGACATTAAAACACCAACACGTTTACGTACTGTGCGTAGTAAAGAAAATATTGCGGCCGTATCAGCTAGTGTGACAGAAGACCGCGAAATGTCGATTCGGCGCCGTTCCCAGCAGTTAGGCCTTTGTTACAGCACTACGTGGAAAATTTTGCGGAAGGATTTGGGCGTAAAGCCTTTTAAGATACAGCTGGTGCAAGAACTAAAGCCAGCCGACCTACCACAACGCCGAATTTTTGGTGAATGGGCTCTTGGAAAGCTGGCCGAGGATCCGCTTTTTTATCGAAAAATTGTGTTCAGCGATGAGGCTCATTTATGGTTGAATGGGTACGTAAATAAGCATAATTGCCGCATTTGGAGTGAAGATCAGCCAGAAGCATTGCAACAGCTACCAATGCATCCCGAAAAAGCCACTGTTTGGTGCGGTTTATGGGTCGGCGGCATTATTGGGCCATATTTCTTCAAAGATGATGCGAATCGCAGCGTTACTGTCAATGGTGAACGCTACCGAGCGATGATAACAAACTTTATTTTGCCCGAAATGGAAGTTCTTGACTTGCATGATATGTGGTTTCAACAAGACGGTGCCACATGCCACACAGGACGCGAAACAATGGCGCAATTGCGAGGCGAGTTTGGTGAACAGTTAATTTCACGTTTCGGGCCGGTCAATTGGCCGCCTAGATCGTGCGATTTGACACCATTAGATTATAGATTATTTTTTGTGGGGGGTCAAGGCTAATGTCTATAGGGACAAGCCCGCTTCGATTGACGCACTGGAAGCCAACATCCATGCATTCATTCGTGAGATACCGGCCGATATGTGTGAAAGAGTATGCCAAAATTGGACTCAGCGGATGGGCTACCTGAGACGCAGCCGCGGTCAACATTTGCATGAAATTATCTTTAAACATTAAATTGCAAGGTTCAAACTATCGATTCAAATATATATTTCATTCATTTTTTCGAATTTTGTGTGTTTTTCTTTTTTTAAAAGTTCTAAACCTCTTAAAAAATCACCCTATACAAATCTCAATTCTATAGAGAGGGCGCTATTCATTGGTTTAACCAGAGTTTTTTTTTAACTGAATATAGTTTGCTCTCGTTTGCATTCACAATCCTTAACTAAAATTATTTGCCTGAAAAGTATTTTGTATTCTTAGCACCAATTCCACACATCTAGGCAATCGACGCATGGATATGTTTCTGTATGGCAACACAATTTATCATTTAACTACCAACAATTTGCCAAAATGTTTTATTCATCTTTAAAATTAAAAAAAAAAATAGTCAATTATAGCCGTTTTCCTTTGGAGGTGACAAAGACTTGTGAGTAGATGAAAACCCTAATCTAGTGCTATCAACTGCACATACTCTCATGGCGAGTAAATGCATTTTACATGTGAAAGCAGTTTGATGTGTTCCATTGAAAAATGCTGTCAAAGTACTTGCAAATACTTCGCCACCTCCAAAGGAACACGCTTTATATATGTTTACATAAATGATCCTTAAGTGTAAGCAGTACTTTTCAACACTTAATGTTATTATTTTAAAGGATAACTATTTAATTTCATTAAAATTATTTCTTTCCAGCAAAAAACCGAATTGAGTCCTCCTACACACCAATCAACAGATTCATCTATTCCGAATGTAAGTCCTAAACATCTGCAATCGACGAGGAATCATTCACATACCGCTGCTTCTACATTACAAACGCAGAATGTTACACCAGTTGAATCGTCCATAACTTCCTCCACCACTACATCTCCATCTCCTGCTCCACATAATAAACCGACAAAGGAACGTGACGAGCGTTTACGTTCCTCATCACCCTACACATCAACGGTTAGTGTTGGAGTAACTTCTGTTACTGTAGGCAGCACGACAGCTAGCTCTGCACCTAGTTTGTATGTTTCAGTACCGCTTTCAACAGCTAATGTACCTGGGCTTAATTTACCCACAACAACTACAGCAGGTAACATCTATACTGATCATTATTATTTGTTAAAAAAACTCGACTTTACAAACTAACTTTGTATAACAGATCATCCCCCGTCACAGTCGACACGTGCTGCTACACAACTACAACAATCTGCCGTAACAGAACGTCAATCACCTCGTATACATCACCAAGTAACGTCGTCACCAGCAGTCTCAGAACATGGGAGTTTTTCATCCTCTCTGCCATCGCCAGCTGTTGCTGTTGTTCTACAAAGTGGCAAGTCACCATCGTCCAGTATTACAAGTGGAAATCTAACGGCTACAACAACAGAAAGTGGGAATTTAAAAATCAGCTATGAAAAGCAAAACTCACGAGTAGCACAGTTGCAAGAACAAGAATCAGCGCCAGTGCGGAGATCAAGGTTAGTTAAAAAAAACACCAAAAATAAAAGATCTCTTTTCACTTAAAACAAATAGGAGCATTTTTTGCATGCTGCTGGATTGTTGCTTTTTGAATTTCCGTTCTATTTATTATTGTTAGGGTCAGTTGGGGTAAATGTAAACATGGGGTAAACGTAAACGGTGGCCATTGTAGCACTTAAAAATACATGAAGAAACCCTAATAGGAATACAAACTTAATATAATATATTATTACTACAGCTTTTTTGGAATAAACCCATTCCCAATGTTTAAAATTCATTTAAAATATATTAAGAAGAAACTCTTAGTTCATTTCAACCAAATTTATTCAAGAAAAGCTCTCAAAGAATTGAGGAAGAAGAAAACGATATATCCACCACTATTCTATTTTTAAATTAGTGATAACATCGATTTCGACCTAAAAATTGTTAAATTATATCCAATTATTAAAATACTTTATCCCAAGTCTTTAGGAAACTGTTTTTTAAGCTTTATTTTGGGTTGTATTCCACAACAAAAATATTAGTTTATATTCTTGAAAATTAAATACAAGCAAAATGGGCATAGTAAAGAATTCTAATGCATAAAAAAAAAATTCCTGCTAATCAAACTGCGTTATACACTAAATTCTTTCTTATAAAAGTCAAACCTAAAATATAGTGTTAGACTTTTTTTGGAACACCTATATTACAATATCTCGAAAACCAGAGTTAATAGAGCAATTTTGACCACAGGCTCTTCAAAAACGTATTGAGTGTCATTTTTTCTATTCATTTTCGTGATTGGTGCATACAAATTTTAAAGAAAATTTATTTCTCATTTGAGAAAAATTCCTACATGGGGTAGGTGTAACATCGCGATAACAAATTTTAGTTGCGAAATTCATGACTTTTTTTCAAAAAAATTCATTATTGTTTGCTTTACGCCTTAATCAAGTTCCTATTACTCAGGACACCCAAGTTTAGTATCATCATTTACCCCAGTATTTTTAAAAATGGGGAAATGTAAACATGGCAGGGGTTAATGTAAACACTACTCTCCGGCTCATTTAGCTTCTTATATTTCTATTTAGGCATCATAAATCGAATTATGATGCCTAAATAGATTTATAATTCACATTGTTGCTCGTATTCATGCAACGTCGTAAGTTTAAATTGTGTAAAATGATACGCAAAGACGACAAAAACGACCTTTCTTATACATTTGATTAAATGCTAGGTAATTCAATCAGAGTAAGAGTGACAATGACTTTTGGATAAGTTTAACCAGTTTGGTTACTTTTACGCGATAAAATTCTTTGATAAGTTTAATTAAATTGTATAAATCATTTCCCATTCAAAATTTGACAGTTCAATAACGAAAAGATACACTTCTAAAGTATTACGAAGTTGCATTAAAACCCTTAATATAATATTTGTTTTCAAAAGTTAAAGAAGTTCAAATTTAATATTTTTAATTTTTTTATCCCAAATAGGTCTTTTAGAAAATGCTAAAAATGTCCCCATTTACCTCAACTGACCCTAGAGTTTTCATTTTTATGTTTTTTTTCTAGTTGTGGATTAATATGTTATTACTGACTTTGTTGCGGAAAGCCTGGGACTGTTGTTCTTATTATATTGTTTTGTATTTGCCTTAACTCACTCTTTCGCATACAATTAGTTTAATCTAAAGCTTTTTCAGACAGTGGGTCATATCCAAAAAGATGGCTTCAAGCTGTTTTCTCACTTTTGTGAGATTTTTCCTAGCATGGTATGCATAAAAAAAATCAATTGACTGAGTTAGAGCTCTTGTGGTGAGCTCGATCTTACAGTGATGAAGTCGATCTCAGATTGAAAGCTCCCATGAGACAGAACTCGTTTTGATATGCAAAAAGATGAGAAAACGATTGTTTGCATGAGATCGAACTCACAAATTACTAAGCATGGGTTTTTTCTCTTACTCAATTCTGGTAAATTGTGTTATAATTCGAGTTTATAAAAATAGAATGTGTCCAATAGGTGAATATTTCCGTTAGTTGTATCGATTAGGGTGTGTAAATGTTGGTGGAAGAATTTCGTTTCCGGTTTTGTTGATATCTACTTTAGTCAAACAAATTAAGGGAGCAAGATATTTTTTCAGTTTTGTTTGTTTTTTTACGGCAGATACCTTCTTTTATGCGCAATATTTTTATTGAGTCAATCAAATGTATTTTTCCTATTATTAATAAATTTAATTAACTTTTTTGATTTGTTTTCCAATTTTGTTAAGCCTGAAATATGTATAATTTTACATTTCAATAAAAAAGATTTCTTTTTTGAGTTCCTATTCTAAAAGCCCTTTAAAGATTTTATGGAGAAAAGGTAAACAAATATCCTTTTGTTTTACCGTTAGTAAAAGAAACTACCACAAAATGCAAAACGGTTCAATAAATAACCTTCAAAACTTATAGGAATATTAAAGATATAATTAATCTGAATATCAATTAATATTTGTTAAGAAAAAAAAAAATTATAAAAAAAGTTTTTTCTAACCAACAACGGGTAAGGGTAAACAAAATTATCCCTATCAAATCTTTCAGAATACATACTCAAGTTTTCAAAACTGTTCTTGAAAAAATTTCAAGAAAATGAAACACTTCAAATAATAAAAAATATTTGTCTTGCGCAATAACTGCAAAAAACACACAACCTGAAAACAAGAAACATTAAGCTGGAGAATGTTTTTGTTTATTCTCTTTATTATTATATATTTTTATATATGTAATAAATATAATGAATATAAATATTTAACCGGCATGTTTTAAAAGTTCTTAATTCCAAGCAACTTGAATATCAGGGCAAGTACCTGCAATACAGTCGTATATTTTATTTCCATTGTAAATATTTTTTGAAAAGTAGATTAATTAATTAGGGAATTGAAGTAAAACCTTCGGCATGACCAGCCCAACGCACTAACTATTATGCCACGAGGTACTAAATATATTGTTTAGGAAAAGTTAATTTTTGCCCTTAAAACCTTAAATCTTTCACAATAAGATGGAATTCACTCTACAAAATCTATTTTGCTCTTTTCCTGGTAACTAGAAGCAACTTTTGTTACATACCACTTTTCTTAATGACATCTCCCGAAAAAAAAATTACAAAACAAAAAACTTTGTGTTCCCAAAACTTGCAGTGAAGTTAGTGGGAAAGCGTAAGCAATTACAGTCTCGGGAAAACGAACTAAAATGCGGTAGTATTTCGATAAAAAAAGGCTTGCTACCACGTATCGCTTCGGGTTGCTCTATGCTTAAAGTTGCTTCCTAGTGCTAGCAACTAAAAGTTGAGTGCAATTTTCAACTTAGTTGCCTAGTGTTTGCTAGACCTTGATTTTGAGATGCGTGTATGCGATGCATGCGATGCATGCGCTCAGTAATAAGTCCAAAAACTATAATCTTATAAATTTGTTGAGTTGGACTTAGAAAATTTTGAATCAATTGTAAAAGTTTTTCCAAGTACCGCCCGATTTTTCGCACTTCATTTGTGGGAAATTTGCAAGAAACAAAAATATGAAATGTCGAAACTGCATTATTTTTTAGATCTTGAAAAATGATATCTCACCTTACAATCTTGCAAATATCAACCAAAATCTCGAATACCTACTCAAAATTGAGTGGCCACATTATTAGCGGGATTTTTATTTGCGAGATCTTAAATGCGAGTTTTTTATCTGCACGGTTTTGTAATTCTTATCCAATTCAAAAGGCCACTAACAATAGGTCAACTAGCTACAGTAATTAGTTGTGGATTTGTTTTACTGAGATTTTGAATTTTTTTTTTCAAAGTTATTCCAGGTCACTAATAAAATTTTTAGGTACCTTATTTAGGTTATCTTAAGAAACAAATATGCCATTTCAAAGGTCACTAAAGGTCACCTAGATTCATTGGTGACATACATTTTTTAAAATTAATTTTCAAAGTTTTTTCATGGTTAAGTATACATTTTTGAAAATTCTATGTCTGCCAAAATATCTACTGTTACTACCTCATCTTTTATGACTACTTAGTAACCTTTTGAAGAGCACACACCTGATTCGGTGTACGGTGTCAGGAATGGTCACAAAATCATCAAATCAATTTCAAAATTACTCTTACGGTAAAACTATAGTAAACAAAAAGTTGAATTCTTATTTATTTATTTACAAATCCGTTAAATACTAACGTAACAATTTCACTTATACGCTAAATTAATACGAGTATTATTGTAAATTGATTAAGAGGACTATTTGTACCATGGTTTGACCTACTAAATATTTGTACCAAAAGCTGCTGTAACCTTAAGCTTGACGGACTAAAGATACAATTTATGCTACACAGAACTGAAGGAGATGAAATAGAACCATTTAAAATACCAGTCATAAAACAAAATTGGAGATATTTTGTATGTTTTGTCAGCGAAGGAAGGTCTATTAATGCAAGCCTTTGGGCATATGGTGGAAGTAATATTCCTTGTGACCAGGGAAAAAATCGAAGAGAAAAACGCATAAATCTTCTCTGAACAGCTTCTAATCTATTAATATGTACAGAGTAGTGCCCATACCACACACCCATACTCACGAACAAGTCTCACAAATGAAACATAAAATAGCTTAAGGACGTAAGGATCTCGAAAATCGCGAGAGAATCGTTTTACGACCAATAAAACCCTATTAGCTTTTTTGATAATAAAACTTAGATGATCATGGAAGGTTAATTTAGAATCTAAAATTATTCCAAGATCAGAAAATACGGGCACTCTGTTCAAAAGACATGAATCAAACTTATAAAATGGTTCATTTTTGTGTGTGAAACTCATTGTTTTATATTTGTCGACATTTAAAACAAGACTGTTCATATTTAGTTAGATCTTCTTGCAAAAGCAAACAGTCTGTTGAATTTTGTATTCAATTCAATTCAATTCAATTCTGTATTATTCTTGAAAGAAAACTAGAACAGTTTTCATTTCATTTGTTTTTCTGGCAGAAGAATTATATTTGCGACTTTTCACGAACGATGTTCATATCGTCGGCCTTCTGTCAAAACCTAGCAAGTCCATTTAAGGACATTATAATGCACTTTTGGTCAACAAGAATTACTGAATTCGAATATCAATGTCTAGTAACTGTGTCATGGTTTCTTTTGGCTCTATCAATCAGTTTTAAAACCTTTCCATTTTACTACCTTTTAAATCGGCATTTTTTCAAATTTGGCATACTAGATTTGACAAAAAGTCGACGATATGTATTTTTTGTACTCGGATTTTTTTTGTTCAAATCTTTAAATTCGCACAACAACGTTTAATCGAAATAAATTTGAAGGCGGATTATATCCTTTGGGCAGTGAAATTTTTTGTTTATGATTGAATTCATTTGTATAATATTTGTATGCCTGGGAAAAGCCCCAGGGGGGTAATGATCCCCATGACCCCCCTGATATTATGATTTTGATTATACGATTTTGTATTTGTTGTTTCTTGTAAAACACGCGGTGTAGTGTTTCTCCACGTCAAAGTTGGTTAATTATAATTATGTTGCATTTCAAAAGTAGGCAGGCATACCTACCTTCTCAAAAACCGTCTACACAGTAAAAACTTAAACTGACAGGAAACGGACAGATTAATGTTGAAATATGTATATATGTACATACATATATATGTATGTATATACAAAAATATAAAATCAAATAGACATACATAAAATCATTTTGAAGCTAAGGCGTGTGTGTGGGCTAGCATCTTCTAAATTGGAACGAGCTGTTCATTGTATTATCAGCATTGGTTAAATGTAGAGTTTCAATAATCATCATTTAAAATGTATATATGTACATATGTACATACATGTATTAATGTTCTGAAAAGTTGATTAAAGTTTTCTTTCGTTTTACTTACTACAATGTCATAATCTACTTGATTAAAAATAAATTTATTAATGAAATATCTGTTGCTTTGTCAAACACATTTCTTTTTTCTGATTAAATTTAATTACATGCTTACCGCACCGCCGTATAAAACTAACGTACAAAAATAACAATTTTTTTCTCAAACAACAAAATATTATTTGCACATTTTAAATGTTAACTATGTCAAGATCGCGATCTGGAGAGCATAGCAATTTAATACAAACGAAACCACGATTTGGGAAAAAACGGTCAGCCGCCGCTACCAGTACTCAACTGTCAAAGTCATCGTCATCATCATCGCTTACAGCTGGTTCATCCGAAACAGCTTCAACAACCGCAACAACAACAACAAAGATCAACTTCTTCAGTGCCTTTAACAAGTCACATACCCGATGTTTTCTCTGAGACTTCTGAAAAATCGCAAACCACCTTCGCCGTTGTCACCTTTAGCTGCACCACCACCACTTACACTAGTTCCATCGTCTCCTAAAATCATTGAAAGCGATAGAATTGGAAAATAATTCTTCTCTAAATAGCAACAGTAACAGCAAAAACAAAAATAATAATAGTAACAATAACGCAACGAATCCCTCTTCAGCTCCATCGACACACCACTCTTACACCGCCTCCAATCCCATCTACTTCAACAACTGTTACCGTTCCTTCTTCTTTGTCTACTTCTTCAACTTCTGCATCTGCGTCCAATTTCACTTCCACTTCATCTAAATCACCCCAGACCACTGCTACTTATGTTAAGAGTAATAATAATAAGAATAGTAGTAGTGAGAGTGTAAACAGCACAATGGCAACACTTATCATAATAGTTGTAGAAACAGTTGTAGTCCTATAACACCATCTCCGCCAGCACCATCAACTCCACTCATAAACCTGCTTCTACACCAGTGGTTTCAAATATGGCTGGGTCTAAGACACTTATAAGAAACTTCTGCGTGCTCAGCAATCTCACTTTTTACAACAGCAACAATTGGCAGTTATCCAGCAGCAGCAACAAACTCCAACTGTTGGAAAAACTGTTCGACGTGGCAGGTTCAACAGCCCCTCCCTCTTCTCTTCCTATTGATGATTCAAATTCTAACACCAACCCCCCTCCTCCAACCATTTCTAGAACGCCAGACAGTGGAATTTTCTCCTCGTCTTTTAACATCAGTGGCATTTCGCAGAGTTCGCTGTCGGGAGCAACTTCTTCTGTGAATGGAGGCTTGAAATTCAGCTATGAGGCGCAACTGTGCTTGCGTCAACCGCTACTCTGCCGACTATTGATACAAACCTTAACAACAATGCCGCTTTAAAAGATTCTCACCCAGCTCGCCTGGATCTGATCGGGATCGGCAAGAAAACGTGGAAGGAAGTCAAACGAGATAAAAGATGTGAAGGTATTTCAGAATGGTGGATGTGCTGTCTCAACGCCTGTTAATACTCCATCACCTGCCTCGACTTCAAATGGACTAATACAAGCCACGCATATGCTGGGGCAATCAGTTAAATCCGACAAGTAATGTGGCCCAAAAGCTCACAGATCAGCTACACCTGGAAATGCAGTGACCATAGTGTGTATACTGAAACACAACCACCGCCGTTTGTTGGAGTGCCATTCCCATCGAAGCGGTTAACAATGTAAGTTTTAATGAATATTTGTTTCTTCAATTAACGTCATATTAAATTGCAGGTTCGAAGCACAACAAGTATGCCAAGTAGTGCCCAATTCATTGGCATCAATGTTTGGCGGAAATGGAGGAGGTTATGCACCTCAATCGCTGAACAATTGCTAGAAAGACAATGGGAGCAGGCTCACAGTTTTTGATGAACAAGCGCAACATTTTGACAGTAAGTTTGAGCACTGTTTAACTATGTATATTGAAAACACATACTAGGCTTCTTCGTTGAAGTTAACCCAGGATTGACCCAGGCTTTCTTGATAACCCCAAGAATTGTCAAAAAACGGGGTCTTTCGGGTCTCAATAAATCAAATTGCTCTCAATCGTGTTGTTGAGATAAGCAAAAAACAAAATTTGATTTAAAAATGAAAAAGAAGAGACCACACTTTTCATTTTCTATTTCTATTTTTTATTATTTAAGTAAATTAGTGTATTTCTGAATTTCCATTTCAAAAACAAAAGAATTAACTGCAGCAAGTGAATCCAAAACGAAAAAATGCATCAGAGCTCCTGTCTGGCGACATTTATTCTTTACCTCAACTCGCCCCCAGCAAAAAACCTAGTTCTATTTTAGGGCGAGTTCAGGGCGACCTCCTCAGGATTGAAAAAACATGGAACTGGCTCATCAGGGCTAGCTTAGATTTTTCAAAATCCTGCAGCTGACCGGTAAAACCAAGAACAGTTAATTTGAGTGTCCCAAATAAAAAATTAAACTAAGAAAAGCGGAATTCTGGGTCTACAAAATAAAAACATACATTTTAAAAAATTTATTTCCTGTGGGTAGGTGCAAAACTTGCATAAGTCTCTATGAGGACCGAAAAACGCGTGCTCATTGGTGTGTGAGATGCTTACTACACTTAAACTAATTTCCGATTATTTTTAACGAAGTTATGTAAAAGTGTTGTAGGTTGCTTTCCGGTGAAAGTTCCTGCTTATTCCGCGATTTTGAAGCGGTTTTCTGTTGACCGCACCATTTCGGGAGGTTTTGTTCTTCGCAGACGGCGTACTAAATTCGACTCGTCAATAATCGCCGAATTGCGTGTTCTAATAGCCGATTTCTATGTTTTCGCGCAAAACTTCTTATTATTTCGTCCCGTAGGAATCCCGAGATCCCTGTGAAGATTTTCGTTTCTTATATCCCATGGAGCATTTACAAATGACATAAGCAATTTATTTGTAAGTTATTTGAGCTTGTATCGCGGGTACAACCCGAGAGTTGTATACCATAAGTCCACACAGTTTTTAGTACCTGCCTGTATAAAATGAACTTATTTTAATACTTTGCTTTGAATATTTACCGAGTTAATTTACTGTTTGGTTCTTCGTATTTCTTTTTAACGTGCGGCTTCCCATTTTAATTTCACGTCTAGAGTCATTCGAAGAAACTTTGCCTCATTTTCAAATGGATCACGAGTGGTATTAAGAAAGACGGGTAATATATTTATTTTGTATACGCAAAGGCAAGTCCACGTGCATTGACCTTTGTTCATTGAGCGCTATTCACCATGTTTTTGTCCAATCAATAACATTATAAGGAGCATTCTGTAATTTAATTGTAGCTTCGCTTATCGTTTTGCGAACTGCTAGTATTGCAGTATCATCAGCAAACGTGGCTACGATAGTGCCTTCTGTTTGAAGTACATCGCGTGTAAATAAAAGGTACAGACTGGACCTAACACACTACCTTATGGTACCCCAGCAACTCTTTTTTGAAATTAGAATAATCATTTCGTGTCCTACACAAAAGGTCTGTTATCAAGATATGCATTAAAATTTTATAAAGTCATTCAAAAAGAACTTGTCTTAATTTTAATTTGAGGCCTTCGTGCCACACCTTGTCAAACGCTTGAGACACATCCAAAAAGACTGTCGAACAGACTTCTTTTCTTCAAGAGCTCTCTCAATTGCTTCAGTAATTCTATGCACTTGATCAATTGTCGAATGCTTGCTTCTAAATACGAACTGATGATTAAGTATTAATTATTTCCCTTCTATTATCGGCTGCAGGCGTAAGAGTAGTATTCTTTGAAAAACTTTTGATATTATATTAAGAAGCGAAATCGGTCTGTAGACTTCTTTCGTGAGATGGTTTGCCAGGTTTCAAAACCATTATGAAATTTCCTTTGGCTCGGAACATATTCTAACCTAAGGCAGTGTGTCAATTCTAACCTAAGGCAGTGTGTCAATTGCGTTGAAAAAAGGTTAAATTTGATCCCATGGCTAAATTTTGACATTACTGAGGTGAATAAAGACGCTAAAATTTAACTTGCTCAAGTCAGGAATCCTATCGGAAATATTAAAAAAACTAATGCCGGATTTACACGAGTGACAAATTGCCAATAATTTACGTTATTAAAATGGCATAATAATGGTAAAATCAAATCATCAATGACATGCACTTACATGAAGACAAAGTAATGGCGTTCTGATGCTGTCATTATACTGGCAAACAATAAGCAGGTTCATTCTTTATTGTGTACTATAAATATTATCCAAATGGTGTCACTTAGCATTTTCATGGCTTCATTTTAATGACAATATTTAATGCCAGTTAGTTCTGTCATGTTATGTCAAATTTTTAATTCATTTTCACGATTACGTCATGAAAATGTCGTGTAAACCCCGCATAAAATCAAGTGAAAGGATTATATATATTATATATTATATATATTATATATTATATATATTATATATTATATATATTATATATTATATATATTATATATTATATATATTATATATTATATATATTATATATTATATATATTATATATTATATATATTATATATTATATATATTATATATTATATATATTATATATTATATATATTATATATTATATATATTATATATTATATATATTATATATTATATATATTATATATTATATATATTATATATTATATATATTATATATTATATATATTATATATTATATATATTATATATTATATATATTATATATTATATATATTATATATTATATATATTATATATTATATATATTATATATTATATATATTATATATTATATATATTATATATTATATATATTATATATTATATATATTATATATTATATATATTATATATTATATATATTATATATTATATATTATATATATTATATATTATATATATTATATATTATATATATTATATATTATATATATTATATATTATATATATTATATATTATATATTATATATTATATATTATATATTATATATTATATATTATATATTATATATTATATATTATATATTATATATTATATATTATATATTATATATTATATATTATATATTATATATTATATATTATATATTATATATTATATATTATATATTATATATTATATATATTATATATTATATATTATATATTATATATTATATATTATATATATTATATATTATATATTATATATTATATATTATATATTATATATTATATATTATATATTATATATTATATATTAAAGAAATATAGGCAAAAGCATTATTAGAAATGAAAGTTTGAACTCAATTAATTAAAACATAGACAAATATTCAATAATTATTGCTTGTATAGTGTCTCGTGGTTCTTTTAAAAGTATAAATTTTCAAGCGTAAATGTTTGCGACCAATTGCTCTGAACTCCTTGTAAAACCTCAAATTTCTCTCCGCCGCACCGTTTGTTTGGATTACCTGTGACAAATTTTTGATAATACAAAAGAATTAATAATAGGCGTGTTATTATAGCTAGCGCAGTAAAATTTCTCTCAGTAAACAACAACGAATCCCAGAAAGTGTCCATAAATAAGTCAGCATAAAGTGGCTTTGCTATTGTTTACCGAGAGACATTTTACTGTGTTAGCTTTGCAATAAAACACACCTGCTAATATTATTGACAATACTTTTGATGATCATTCATTATGTTTGACACGGTCATTACTGCAAAAATGCAACAACTAAACCAATGGGAAATGTTTGTTTAAAAAAAAAATCCCATTTAATTCAATTGGCACAGCAAAAACCTTTAATATTATTCACCCCTATAAAAGAGAATGCAATTGGCACACAGACTATGGGGTTTTCTTTTGGTAAATTCAGATTTTGATCTAAAAATTGATTTTTTTCGTCGCGAATGGTATACGATTGCAGATTGATTTTTTTGTTTTTATAGTATTGGTGTACAATTTGTGTCTGTGAAAATGTGGCGATTCAGGCTTGTCAAACTGATGGCTGTCAATTGTTTTGGTGTGCAATGGTGTTAGGAAAAGAGGGGTAAATCTGCCGAAAAATCCAGATCCGCAAAATTAATTTTCGGTAAAAAAAAAATTGATTTTTTTCATCATTGGAAGGCTTTTATTGTCAGAATCTGTTTTTTGACAAATCAGAAGGGGGAAAATTTTTTGTTACCAAAAGAAAACACCATTAGAGCCACACTTATTATGTACTTAAAGGAGGTTAATAAATTCTTTACGAGGGAGCATTTTTTAAATTTCTGCCGTGATTGAGTCATATCCTGGAGCTTTCCTAATTTTTTATTTCTTGCGGATATATTATATCCTTATAGCGCAGTATTTCCCTTTGTTAAGGTATATTATTCCATCTTGCCTATTGTATCATACACTAGTCACGGATATTTTTTCAATTTTTTTGTTTGTGTTTTTTGAAGAGTTGTATCTTTGTGATGGGTGGTCTTATTGTGATGAAATAAAAAGTATTATATAGCTTTGTTTTTTGTTTTGATAATTAAAAGGCAATAATCTTTTTTGCAGTACCTTTGTTGTGAGAACTGACACCAAACAATTTTTTTTTTGTTTTTTGAATTTTTTGGAAGGTCCACATTTTCATAGATATTTTTTTTAAGTCAATCAAATCTAATGATCAGATAACCAGCTTATTCAGCTTCAATTTGATTTTTTTGTTTCTGTACAATTTTGTTTGCATGGTCTTTTGACGTCTACAAACTGAGCATACATTTATTTTGAACAGCTTCGTCATTTATGAGTAATAATCAAAAACCGTTATATTTGGCTTTTGACCAAATTCTTGTTATAATTTTATCTTTTTAACGGTAATTTTTAAATTTTTTTTTTATATTTTTTTGTTAAGAGTCAAATGGTCTACAAATATTGTTCAAAAAAACTTCTTTTATTATTCACCGTTGAAAGAGTTATACCCGAAAAACCGATATTTTCGTCAATTTATCCTTTTTAAAACAGCTATATTTCTTAAACTGTCTGTCTCACGAAAAAAAAGTGTCGGAATATTTTTTGTAGAAAATAACTTGATCTTCAAGATTTTTATATACTATTTTTCGATAGAATTTACAGTTTGAAAGTAATAGGTTAAAACCACGTTTTTCGACACTTGGCCATCAATAACTTCTTACGCTTGTGTGGGATTGAAAAGGACTTTTCACAGTTGATTTGTTATGTCAAAAGGAAGGTCTATACCAATTTTCAACCCTATCGGAATTTTGGCTAGATCAAATGTCTATTTTGACTGGACTATTATTGGAGTTGATGAAAAGAGAACGAGTATGTGTACACCTGGTTGAAGAAAAAACTTATATTCCCCGTTTAATTGCACCTCGCTTAAATTGAATTTTTCGCTTATTTCACCGAAAATTTCCTATATAAATAGAACAGCTTTTTATACGGTTAATTGAACCCTGCTTAATTGATCTTAAAAATTGCAGCTATGAAACTAAACTCAAGTCAAATTTTCGGTTAAATAAAGGGCCTCAAACAACAAATTATTATAAGTTTAAGAAAATTGTTTCAACTTTGAAGCTCTTAACTTGAAAGACTGTTGACTGGTATAAGAAATACGACAGCTCCCAATATTCTGCTTTTTTATTTGATATTACAATGTTGGCTACCGGTGGCACTGCATCGCGTTCCATTTTTTTTATTGACAGTAATCTATACATCTATATTTCTATATACATAAATAGAATTGGAGTGTCTGTCGTTAATATTAAAATTGTTGCAAGTTTTTGGGCTAAGGTTGTTATATAGTAACTAAGAAACATAACTGCATCATTTAAAAAAAATTTTTGTCTGTCAGTTTGAAAGCGGTAATCTACAAAATAGCTTTATGACGGGAAATTAGCCACATGTAGTAGACAACTCAGAAAGTAATCTGGGCTACTTTTTATTGTAAAAATGTTGGCGGTATCTTTGAAATATTAGTAAAACAATGAAATTAAGGGAAAATTATGTCGACACAAAAAAATTATATCGTCAACTTAGAGTGTAAAGCGGCTAACTCCACATTTTTTTTACCATTATAGACCACTTCAAAAATTGCTGAAAAATACAAAAGCCTATAAAATCTTTTCAATTTCACTGAATTTGGCAATAAGGAGTGTTGAAAAATATTTAATGTAATTTTGGTTTTATTCAAGTTATGAGAATACTTTGTTTAAAATATTTGTTTGTAAAAAATGCAAAATAGGAGTTAGCTGCTTTACACTCTAAGCCGACGATATAGAAAAAAGGATTATAAACAAGTAGAAGTAATCGATTGTAAAAGTGTGTACAATGTACATAGTAAAAATATTTTGTGAACGTATTGTACGAAGTTGTGAAAACTAAATGACACCAGCAAGGCAGCGGTACCACGGCCATTTGCCCAGCCTGTTCAAAATGCAAAAAAAAATGTGTTTTATAAATACATATCTCAATTACACATACATATCTCAATTGCACTTTAAAGGCTTGGCCAAATATAGCTGGTCCTGCGGTCTTTGTGAAAATGTATAAATAAAATTTGACAGCCGTGTTATTTCCCTACAGCAGTATGAATAAAAGACTGGTATCTGCTCCCTAACACACGTGTTAGCTGGCACATGGATAGACAACTTGTCCGTTTGATAACCTCTTATTAAAAAAAAATATGATGTCTTGTACTTATCACTTCACCAAATTCACCACTTCATCAAATTGTCGGGGTTTTCTAATACATGTGTTACATGCATGCACTGCCTTACGAAGTATGTACTGGTAGTAGTAAGCGGTTTTATCACACGTCTGCGTGTATGTGTCAATAAGTTCATTATACGCAGAATTTGGCGAGTTAAAGTTATCTGTACGTCAGCACACGTCACAGACAATTACTCATTTGTTAATAAGAATTACAAGTTAACAAAAGTATAAACACTAGCACGTTGTTATCCGCCGTTTATTAATATAAGGGTTAAAAGTTTTGACATCCCGTCAGCCCACAATATCTTTTAACAGGCTTTTACCCCTATATTAATAAACGGCGGATAACACATGCTTGCGTTTTTACATTTGTCAACTTGTAATTCGTATTAACAAATATGGTCTGTGACATGTGTTAACGTACGGATAACTTTAACTCGTTAATAACGGATAACTTATTAACATTAA
Source organism: Dasysyrphus albostriatus (assembly GCA_946251815.1). NCBI lineage: Eukaryota > Metazoa > Arthropoda > Insecta > Diptera > Syrphidae > Dasysyrphus > Dasysyrphus albostriatus. Next base: position 227,479,701 of record OX276335.1, read on the forward strand.
CATGTGATAAGACCGTTTACTACTATTAGTATACACTTCTGTAACAACCATCTTTTCTTCCTCCTATCACCATATGTCATCACATCAATCAACATATTATTATTTTATCATTTTTCTTATTATAATAAATATATTAATACCTTACACTACAATTTGAATACTAAATTTTTATTTGAAAACATAACAAAGTGGCAACATTGTTAAAAAGCTTTAAACATAAATCGCACACACACTTATGTAACAATAAAACGATCAAACAACAGAATGTAAAAAAGCTCTTTCAAAATTATATAAAAGACGAGCTTCCGTCAGAACAATTCATTCTGGTTTGTGCTCCGAAGTGCGAAGTTGGTAAGCAGCGTCCACTGAAGGCATTCTCCTAGAATCAACACGGCATACGAGTATGTCGGTTGTTGATGCGACGTACGGTCCCACGAACGTCCATTGACGGTCGACATGATTGTGTGTTGTTCCTTTTGTTTTTTTTAGAATCAACACGGCATACTAGTATGTCGGTTGTTGATGCGACGTACGGTCCCACGAACGTCCATTGACAGTCGATATCAGAGAATATCAATTACCAAGAAGCCAATCTTTCGTACGTTTCACCCTCCAAAACCCATTTGTTTACATTGTTGTATTTGTAATTTCACTTCGTGTCGATGAATAGATGTGAATTGCAACAACAATGTAACGCGGTGAGATTTATTTGTTTTGACAGCTCAGTTTTTTTTTCTTTGAAAATTGGAAAAATAATTTGAGAATTTTACTTTGGCTGATAGCAAAAACATCGATGTGAAGTTGTTTAATTAATTTAAAGTGCACAAGCAATTGTAATTGTCAGTTAATATTCATCCACGATTATAATAAAATACAAAAACTGAATCCATAAAATGTCTTCAATCACACAGATTTCCAAATATCTTCAATGCATCTCGCATATTATACAGGGTGGCCATTTCTTCATCCAGAATAATTTTAAAATTATTGTTGGATATATTCTAAGGAAAAAAATAGTTAAGAAAAATAAGAAATAAAAGAATAGTTTTTCTGCAACCTGACACCAGAACTTTAGTTTTTTTGTTTAAACTCCACTAAACTGTCAATTTACAATTTATAAGTATTAAAGTTGATGTCAGGTGGGTTTTATTATCTTCTTTCGGGATTCGGGTTTTGATCTGGATTTAACTTTAGTACAAAAAAGAAATAATTAGGAGTTTTCAAAATCGTTTTCGTAGCACGTGTTAAAAGTAAATCCAGCCCTCTTTTGCAGATAATAAAACAGCAATAGCTATTTTTAATTTATTTTTTTAAACTTCATGACATCTAAGCATTTGGTTTTGAGTGTTTAATAGGAGTACTGAATAATTATTACTGAAATTTTACTTCATACTATAAAAGAAATGAAATAGTTTTAACAAATACATTAACTTTTTTTAAGTTTTAAGTTGTATAATTAATTTTTTTTTTAAATGATTACGAAACAACTTAATTAGAAAAATTGATTCGAGAATGGTTTTAAGAAATTTTAGCATGACCTTCTAGCTGTTGTCTTATTTTTTAGTTATTTTCATTTTAAATATATTTGGTCGTAAAATTCAAAAAAGTTAATTAAACAAAAATAAAGAGCATAACATTGCAAGTTGCAAGTTAGTAGTGCCGTTGATTTTCAATTTTTTTTTTAAGAAAGTTACTACTCTTATCTAAAAGCGGATAAATAATCCCCCCTTCCCATACGATTTTTTTTTAATATCATTTCATAAATTATCCTGCATGAAATAGGGAATACCATGTATTTTGTTTTGTTTTGACATCTAGTTGACAGACCGAGGTGAATAATTTTGACCACGGGACGTGTTCAACAAATAGAAACCCAACTAGGGCCAGGTTCACATTAGGTGTGTTTTTTCCTTGTCTGAATGAGCTTGGACGAAAAAAACGACGTCGGGGCTAAACAATGCTCCGTGGTTAAACAAATTTTTAATCCATCAATTTCTGTAGATTAACTGGGTTTTAATGATGATTTAGGTTTCATGTAAGTTATAAAAGTCAATTACATGCTTGAACCACCCTCAGTTAAACCACAAAATCAGTGAGCTAAAAGTGCGGAGCTATGGATCAAAACAGTAACCCTGTTCAATTAATACGAACACATATCGTTAAATAAATACATAGATAGATATAATAGATTAATTAATAAATACAAACCTAAAGCATTTTGGCTTACAGTAATGAGAAATAATAGAAATATGCTCGGGTGACAAACTGAATTAAAATTATAAAATGGCTAGTAGCTCCTAGCGTGACCATGTTTACTAGTATAGTCAAAATAGAAATGAAGTAAAACAAACTAAAGGCTCTCCCAAGCCAACGCCAACAAGGAGTGACGATGAATTTTTGTTGTTGTTAAGTATTGTCTATGTTTTTGTCATATTTTGTACTATTGTGAATGATTCACTGCGAATCAATCGGTATTCGTGTTGGTTTTGGAGAGCCTTAATACTACGTTTTCATTAGACCAAATGAGGAAATTTCGTTGAAAATTTTCAAATTTGATACGAAATCATCTCATTTTCCAAACAAATTCAAATTTCGAAATGAGATAATTTCAACCAAACTTGCACACAATTTTCTAGGAAATTAAGTCAAAACCTAACGAACACACCGAATTGGGCACATTTTGAAAAGCTCTGAAAAGATTTTGAACGAAAATGTTAAAACTGAATTAAAAAATTAACAACAAAAAGTGATTTACAGGCAGGGTTGAAACTCAAAAAATGAAATGAGCTGTCAAAAGAAATACCAATTTACAGATGAAAACACTTTTTCTGTAATTTGCAAAACTACCTCATTTGGGCTCTTATGAAAACGGTTAAATATGCATTATATTAATATTATCATTATTAATAACCAATTGATCAAAAACTATAGGGCTCCTTGTAGAGTTATTTAATCCAATATTCAGTAATTTTAACTAATTAATTAAAACTGGTTAGCTGATGCTCGACGATTATTAAAGCAAAACTATATTTGCCCACAAACAAGCAAATAAACAGACCATAATGCAATATCTGTAAGACCATCTCTTTAATCCCGGTTTTTCGTCACAAATTTCGACTCGACTCCGCTCCTCGAACGAGATCTAGTCAAATCAAGCTCATTTCGACTCAACCCAGGCTTACAAAAAATGACGCGAGCTTCAAGCAGGTTTAACAATACATATAAGCGTAGTATATATGCCAAAATTTTAGTTTGTGAATATCTTTTTTCATTTCGCAAAATTATTTAAAACTTTCTTCTTACTCACTGTAAGTTATTTTAGTAAATTTTCTACAATTCCTTATACATTTCGGGAGTTGAAAAGAAAAAAAAAACAGAAAAGACAAACTGTTTATCGAAAAAAAAGTAACTAAAGATATTTATTTTCCAGACAGGCGGGAATTAGTAAAAAGCGACTACAATTTACATTTAAAAAAAAAACCACAACTTATTTTCATAAGGTCCGGTCAGCACTATATATATAATTTCTCCCTTTTTTATACTTTTTGAACAAGCCCATTGCAGCCCAAGTGAATTTCAAAATAACTGAAGATTTTCAAAAATAACCGACATATTCGTGGTGGGTCGATGCCAACTGTCTATGTGTGCGAATAAATCAGTGGTGGGTCGATGCCAACTGTCAATGTGTGCAAAAACCTAGTGGTGGACTTAGCCCAACTGTCTATGTGTGCGTGTTTCAGTTTGTAGGCAAAGCCGGATGACAGCCAAGGATTGGCTTCTTGGTAATTGATATTCTCTGGTCGATATGCTCATGTGTTGTTTTCTATTATTTTCCTTTGTAGTATATACTATGCATATGTATGTCTATATTAGTCGAAGGCATCGCATCTGCGGACTGTGCGACGTTCCACGAGCGTCCACATGAAGTTTGACGCGACAGCCAGAGACATTGTCATATACACATACGTAATGTATAGGTTTTACATTTCATGGTTGCCAATTAAGTTTAAATTATGTAAATATTTCATTATTGCCAACTGGACTTTAAATTAAATAATTGCTTTACTTGAATTGTTAATGAATTTAAAATAATAATTTGTTTCCTTTAAATAGAGTTGCCATAAGCAACGTATAAGTTTGTTTTTTTAAATCTTAAATAAAGTTTGTCACATATGATTATTAAACAAATTGATAAATTCTTTTATTTATGGAAACATTTGCTAGGCTGCCTATTCAACGTGTACTGCGGTTCTCGAACAGCATACGCGTGGTAGAGAGTTTATCAAAGCGGCATTTTAGTTATCAACAACTTTTATTTTAGTGTTGACCCCGACTAAGAACCACATCAAGAATTTAGTAAAACCACCTACCTCACGCTACACTTCGTAATTTTTTATTAAGACAAGTTATCAAACGGACAAGTTATCTATCCGTGTGCCAATTAACACGTGTGTTAGGGAGCATATACCATTTATTTTATTAATACTGCTGTTAAAATATAATAAGAAAGTAAAAATGCATTATTTGGATATTAGGTTTGTTTCTATCAGCGTTGGGGAAATTTGAATGAACAATGATGCGACACTTTTTGTTAGAAACTTCATTTTTTTTATAAACGGCGTGGCCACTTTGCCATAATTTCAATAAATGTAATGCCCTTTCTTCGTAAAACAAATCTTCTGCTTTTATATCGAGTGTACTGCACTTTTTTTTTTCTTAAAAGAAAATTATCATTCATCAAAATTCAGTCCACTAACTATTCAATTCTGTTCTAACGGCTTCCGGTTGTTGGTTTGCCTTGATAACAATCGTGGCAGCATAATTTATTATAATACGGTATTTTGAGTTTCTTTTGTTCTTCCATTTTGAAAATAAAAGTAAAAATTGGGATATGTAGATCTTCTGTAGGAAAATTTAATATACTGCATATTTGTATTGAAAACCTACTTCGGAAAATTTTCCGATTGGGGACAACGTTGTGACAGAAACTGACAACCAAGATTTGTGACAGTACCAGTACTTGTGAAAAAAAAACCAACCATAGATTTTAAGTTTAGATTTATGTTTAGATTTTAGTGCACGCTTGTATTAAGCTAAATAAATAAACACTTCGGGGTCACAGAAATTTGTGTAACAGGAATTCGGAAGTTTTCCAACGGAGGAGAAATTATTTGCTCGCTCATTGCGTTCTTTCGCTGCAACTTTTTTGAGTTAACGGACAGGAATTTGTGACAATTTGTGAAAATTCACAAGAAATTTCACGTTAACAAACACAGCTATTAGTGCGATTGAAATGCTATCAGATTTATGGCATGTAAACTCAGATTCTGACAGGACTTAACATTTATACAGAGTATTATATTATAAACTACTTTGTTTGTTTATAATTTGTGATTAAATGAAATGGATTTTATATTAATATGCACACCAGACTGTAACTTTTAATGAATGCAAAGGTGACTGATGAATAATTTGAGGGTTTTCCATTGCCCAGAACCGACTATTCTGTTTATTCACCACATATCCATTCAAATGAAAATGTGCCTCGTCACTCATTATAATTTTTTCTTGAAAATCGGGGCTGTCATGGGCTAGCAGCTGTAACATCCTATTGGCATTTGTATGGCGGCGTAAATGGTATTTGTGGAAGAAGCTATTGTAGTGATGCGTTCCCTTTTTCTAACGAATGTTAACTATTGTTGATTTTTCAAAAAAAAAAGATCAAATTTCAAAGTTAGAAATATTTCGTTTTGTGCATTACCTTTTACGAGCAATAAAACTTTATTATTACGTTATAATTTTTTTGGAATAAATGAACAAAAAATATTTAAAAAAAAATTATATTTCACTAAAGTCAACAAAATTAAAGTAAGGTTATTCTTACAACGGCAGGGGCAAGGCCATAAACGTATTAAAGTTCCATACAAATTGTGACAAATCTACGAAGTTTAAAACTTTTATACGTTAACGAATAAATACCCTTTAGTATTTGGTCAAATTTACAAGCTTAATTTCGTCAAAAAAAACCTTATATTACACAAAAAAAAAAAAATCAATCACCAATAGTTTACATTCGTCACAAAATAAAATACATTTTATAATCTACAGCACCCAATGTTTCCATTCAGGTAGCCAGTCCTATAGAAAACTGAACGCCAGAAAGCAATGTACATACAAGATACAACACGTTAAAAAAAGAACGACTGTAGCTGTCAATGCAACATCTCATAACTCATATGAATCCTTTAGTTAGAGCTTTGTAGATGTTAGTTTATTAGCTCTTGCTAGGGATTTTAAAGAATTAAAAATGACGGTTAGAGTTTAAGTTTGAAAACAAAATTATTACAAGACTCAATTTATAAACAGGAGGAATAATAATTGTTCTAGGTATAAGATTAAAGTGATTTGATACAAGAAACATGCTTAAATCATACAATGAAAACACTGAGACAAATTTATGTTTTATAATGAGAGTATTATGATTTTTTTGAGAAAATGGGAGCTAAACTCTCGAGAGGTTGTTAGTTGGGAAGGTCAGAATCTAATGCGTTAATCATAGGCTACCGTTGAAGTTCAACATTCGAAGCACAAAGATGTGAATCTAGAAAAGAATATGAAAAACTGAGGGTACTATCGTCACCGAAACAGTTGAATGAATTAGATGTTTCAGACAAAAGGTCGTTTATAAATAAAGTTTTTTTTTAACGGTGGTCATTTTGACAGCTGTCACTTGTCTTATGCTCAGTTTGGTTTGCCATTTCTTAATGAATAGACTTACTCCTGAACAACGTGTGCAAATTTACTACCAAAATAATGGTTCGGTTCACGTTACGCATCGCGAAACAATCAATTTATTAAAGGAAACTTTTGGTGAGCCCATTATCTCGCGTCGTGGGGTTATGTGAAGTCGCTTGTCTACGCTGATAAGCCCGAAACGATTGATATCTGGGAAGAGAATATTTGGCGCCTCACCAAAAGTTTCCTTCAATAAATTGATTGTTTCGCGATGCGTTGCGCGGCCCGAAACATTATTTTGGTAATAAATTTGCACGATTTGCAAACACTGTGTAAGAGTTAGTCTATTCATTATAGGTGTGTTCCGTAAAATCTTCGCACTATATGTCGAATTGTGGTGTTTGGGGATGAAATCCTCTCAGAGAGAAGAAACACTGTCAAAATGTCGGGAACGCTTTGGGCACTAATTTGCACCAAAAAAATATTTGAATAGATCTGCCGTAAGGGAATCATAAGTGAATCATTTTTTTTTAGAAAATCACTACAAGAAATTGAATGTTAAGAAAAAAAAAAAACGCACACGTATAAAAATAATTAAACTTAAACAATCAAATATTCTTTAATAACATATTAAATCATGAAACTTAAATTTGCTAAGAAAAGAAAAAAACTACAATAAATAGAAAAATACACAAATTTTCATAAGTAAATTTTCTTCTTCGGAGAAAGATTTGCTTAACGACACATGCATTTTAAGAAAATCATTTGATTGATAAAAAGATAATTATCCACATCTACCAAAAAAACAAACAAATAAAAGTAACACTTGGGTAACCTAGCTATTTGTATTCTATTTTGTTATTTGAATTCAAACTGACATTTTTTTCAAATCTGAAAAACGAACACCTGGCATTTGAAATCCAGTACGAAATGGCCACACAAAATTTCTCGAACCAAATCTGGCAAGGAGGTGGAATTTTTTACCCTCTCATGAGTGCTTTCTTTGGTACTTCACTTGTAGAACGGGTTCGCACTAAAAATGGCTTAATCTGGCGGTTTCAAACTGTTTGAATTTCGTTGTGGAACACATTTTATGAAATGGCAAACCAAACTGAGAATAGATCAAGTGACAGCTGTCAAAAAGACCAACTCCAAAAAAGTTTTGTCAGATTGAAAACCCACCCCACCAAAAAACACCCTTTATAAGGAAGAGTCGGTGACAAAACGGAGCTCTGGTGCACACCAGCATTTATTTTATGAATTTTAGACTTGAAACCGTCCAACACGACTTGTATTGATCGCTCCGAAAGGAAGTTTCTATTTCAAAGAAGGAAAGATTCATCGATACCAAATGCATTCATTTTCGATAAAGGAGCTTGATGTCAAACTCTATCAAATGCTTTTGAAAGTCACGGACTTCTTCTACTGCAACGTTCCTCAGGGCTGTATTCAAATACTTTCCAGACTTAATGACCCAGCCTTGTCGGTTTTAAGTATCGTTTCATGATATTCTATCTTTTCGCTTCCATCTCAGTACTGACAGAGGGCCCAATTTAATGATTACAATTTGATGGATTCATTAGTCAGGTTTTCATGCATTTCAAATTGTCTTAAATTAAAGAAAACTTGCCAAGTAAATCCACCAAATTTTGATCAATAATCATTATATAACTAATCTCTTCATAATTTAGATAGGGCTGGCCACGATACCAGAAAAGTCTCGATATCGTTTGGTATCGGTATCGGAAACCTAAACGATACCGAGACGATACTAAACGGTAGCGTATTTTTTGGACCGAAATTTGCCGATACTCTCGGTAGTATCGTTTGGTATCGGCAGAAAATATAGTTTTTTGAATATTATTATTAATTTATTACAAACAAAAAATTTTTGTAAATAGTTTCCTGGAAAAGACTTTAATGATTTAGATGACATTTTTAGAGCGTTTCTTTTAAGCAGGGAAAAGGTTTAGGTAATAATTTTAATTACAATTGCTGGCTTTCTCTGAAACCAACGATTTGGACGAAATTTTCAGACTTGGCTCTCTTAAGTGAAGAAGTGACTTGTAAGTGAAATCCATTTTATGTCGAATTCCTTATCGGAACTTTACTTAAACATTCTGAAAAAAGCATAAGTCAACAAAAAAAAACTTCAGTTAATAAAATTGTCTTTTATAATAATGAGAATACCGAGACGATACTTACAAAAGTATCGCTTGGTTTGGTATCGTGGCCAGCTCTAAATTTCGAGTTGCTTCGATTGTTACTTTACTTAAGATATTTGATATTTAGTTTCATGAATTTTGCGTATATTTTTGATCTCATTGCTTTTTATGACCGACTTTTTACGCATAGGTATATATAGTCCAGTAACCTTGTAGTTTGATAGTAGGAAGACCTTGCGTTAGATGAGGCGGTTCTGGTTTTTGTTGAGTTGTTTATGATGCTGGTAAATAATCCAAGTTTTCGACCTCGAGCGCCGAACGCACAATTTAAAAAAAACGCGAAATATACGCGCTTTTTTAAAGAAATTGTCGATTTTATGCCTAAATACAGCCCAATTCTAAATGATAGTTCCCGGAAAAATATTTCTTTTTTCCCTTTCCTGTTATTCTGAATGACTAATTCCGATCCGATTATAAACGATCTTCGAATAGGGGAATAAACTCCCTGGGGTAAAAATATGTATTCTAAACGTATACATTCTATAAATGTATTAGATAGGTTTTTTTTATTTTAATCGTTAGAGGGGTTCATTAAGAGTCTAAAAACAGTTTTCGAACTCGAACATTGCGTAAGCCACCGTCTTGAATTCAACGAAAATCGATTAATATGAAATAACTCGCCTATATTTTTCGACTAAATAAAAAAAAACCTATTTTAAAATTTGAACATTTGAATATTTTTCAAGTAAAAAAACAAGTTATATATTTTTTTCGACTCATTAGAAGTGGATGACATAAAGATTTAAGAGAGTTATTTCACAAAAATCGATTTTCTTTAAAAACAAGATGGCGGCCAACTTAAAAGGGGTGGGGGTAGAACTATCAATAAAAGTTTTTCAATTGAAATATATGGTAACTACACACATAAGGTCTGTTTGTTAAGGGTTTTGACAGCAAATTGTAAAATTTTGTGAAAATTTGCGAAAAATTTCACTCTAGTAAACGCAACTATTATATACCAAAGTAAATGAAGGAAGCTAAGCTTTTTTTTAGTAAAAGAGCTCCATTAATTTTAGTGAAATATTAAAAGAAACCAAAGGGGACGAAAAATATAGTTCTCTCTTACGTATGGCATGATTTCTTTTTCCCCTTCTAAATTCAATGAGTTTGATAGTGAAATCAGATCTTTTGTTTCCTTTACATTCAGTTGCAAAAAGAGTCGGGGACAAAGAGTGATTGTGTAATATAATCGTGTCATTTGGGACTATAATTCGGAATGGGAATTTGTTTCCGATTTGTATCTTTTTCGTATCAAAAACTCCATTTTGACACTTTGACGTTTCCAATTATTGTTAAAAAAGGTGTGCTTGGTTAGTTTTTTTTTAATTGATGTCCAATGATGGTTCAAGGTTCAAATATGTGATAGTAGCCAAGTTATTAAATTTAAATGCTTGAAACATCGTTGAACTTCGCAGTTAATCCGCCTAAATCAGTGGGTTATATTTGTCAGATTCTAGCTACTTTTTATTGACACTTCAGAATTACAAATTAAAAATTATTTCAAAATTAATAATTTCACCCACAAAAGCAAATACAGACTGAACCCTAGAGGGCACTTGTTTATAATGTATATTGACTTTTGGAACACGTTGTAAAAGTGAAAAACTAATTTAGACAAACTTATACCTTTGCTTAAAACACTGTTTTGCTCTATTGACACTTAAATTGATTCAATGAGTAATAAAATAAAGAACAAATAGTGTTCCTTCTAACCAAAAACAAAACGATCTGAACTGGTTCTTTGTATGCAAAGAATATAATTTTAACATTTTTCTTATTCAATGTGTATTCAAATGTAATTATTCTTAGCAATTTCATATCACCACAAAAACAAGTACATACATGGAACCCACTCGTACAATTTATTTTGAAAATTCTATAATCGAGAAAGCCTTTTAAATACTAGCAGAGACTTTTTGTCGCCCTTTTCTGTGAAGAATTTTCATAGTGTTTATTTAAGGTAACAGAACTTTATTTTGTCATACTCGTAATTTGTCAACGTCTAAAAGCTTGAAGCAAGTGGCAAGTACTTGCGGCTAGTGATTTCAAGTGATTTACTTGCGTGCAAGTACTTGCAGGTCCTAGTCACACCAAGCAAGTGTTTATTGTGCAAGTACTTGCAAGCAAGTGAATCACCTGCAGCGATTAATTGCTTGAAGTACTTTTTTGGGCCGTCACACCAGACAAGTTTTACTTGCCGCAAGTACTTGCTCGCAAGTAGATTACTTGCTTGCAAGTACTTTTCGGGTCGTCACACCTTGCAAGTTTTATTTGCAGCAATCATTTTACTTGCACGGTGTGACGGCACCTTAATTGTTTGATATTTGGCAGGGTTAAGAGAAAGACCGTTTAATCACACCAAGTACCGAAACTATCAATATCGGCTTGCAAAAGAATATTGTCATGGTAAGCTTTTATAGTCCTAAAAATATCATCAGCGAATATAAGAATATCACTTGGATGTATACTTGAGATAACATCATTAATAGCAAGAATAAATAGAAATGGGCCTAGATGACTTCCCTGGGACACACTGAAGTGAGCCTTGAATGAGTTTGAAACGCAGTTTCTAAATTTCACCTGGTACGATCTATTTTCAAGGTATGATTTTACCCAGGTGATAAAAAATGTTGGAAATCCTAAAGATTTTAGTTTGAAGATAATAATGTTGTGACTAAGTTGGTAGAACGCTTAAGAATAATCAGTATATTTACAATCTATTTCACTTCCACTTTCTAATGCGTTAGAACATTTATGCAAGAATGTAAGGAGGTTTGTTACTGTTGATTTTCTTCTCACAAACCATGCTGTTGTTCACATATTATATTCTTGGTATGAAATGCTAGTCTCGCACACAACTTGTTCAAAGAGCTTTGGAATACATTACAGTTTGGACATAGGTCTATAATTCGAACTATCAGTTTTATCACATTTTTTAAAAACTGTAGTTAGAAATAAAGCTTTGCATAAACAGGGAAACTTCCCTGATTTAATCGAAAAATCAAACAAAAATTGAAGAGGCTCAGCCAGTATATGCCTACAATGTTTCAACAAAATTGGGGGAGCTCCACCTGGCCCAGAAGAGAAATCATCATTTAACGATGAGAGAAGGTCTAAAACAGTACTTTGTTGCACATCGGATTTGTTGAAAGTCGTTTGCGCATAAGAATGCAAATTTCTTAAATAATGTTAATCAATATCAAGAGGCGTATACATGATTAGTATATAGAGACTTTGAAAGAGATTTAAATTCTTCGAAAAGGACAATGTAAGAGTTATGGTCAACTAAAGAAAGAGTTTTTAAATATGTTTTCCACGCTGTATTTCTTTTATTTCGTAGTATCCTCAACTCTTTTGTATACCATGAGTGGATAGTATTATTTATGCAGTTATAAAGTATAGTATTAAAACTAGTAACTGCATCGTCAATATTACTAGAATTTGATATACTGTCAATACCAGATCTAGCTAATTCTTCTGAAAGCAACTGAAAGTTTGCCTTTCTTAAGTCAAAAGTATATGAGCGATCATAAGCGTTGCTATTTTAATTATATGACTGCTCAAGTCAAGAACTACATCCAGAGGAGTATGGTTACTATCTATATTAGTGATTCCAGAACTAGATTCTAGAACAAGAGTACTAATAGCGTCGGAAACTAAATCGAGAATTCGATTTTTTGAATTTTTAATACAGCTTACTTGCTGTAAGTCAGCTGTAATAATTCTATCCAAACTTAAGACCTAAAATCTACTATCATCTATATAAAAGATCAGCTAGTTTGAAAACTATATAGATTCTTTTTTACGATTTTTACAAGTTTTTTTTTTTTTTAAACGTATAAAAAGCGTCAATCAGTGAACCTAATACTTTAAAGCCACCAATCATCATTGGCACCAATCATCATTGGCACCAAAAAAAAAAATATATAAAACATAGAAAAACAAAAAAAAATATAAAATCCACAAAAAAACAAAAAACAAAAATTATAAAACCGGAAAACGCTAGCTGTGGCTGTTCTAGTTTGTAAGTAGTCTGTAAGTAGCTTATAAGTAGGTTGTAACTAGTTTATAATTAGTTGTAAATAGTTTTAAGTAGCCTTAAGTAGTTTTAATTAGTTTTAATTAGCTTTAATTTAGTCTTATGTAGTTTGTAAGTTTTATATAAAACCAAAAAAAATAAAGACATAGATACCGAGTTTTTTGTAAATTCTTCTCGGTAAAAAATAAAACCGACCTGGATTTAGTATTAAGATAGTTCTTAGGCCGAAAGGCATTAGCATTAAGTTATTATAGTTTAACTTAGAGCGCCCGACTGGGGCCAGTAAGTTAGTTTTAAGATATCGATAAGTAGGCTAGTTTTTATGAATTTTTGTCTAGCTTTAAGATAGTTTTAAGAAAATTGAAAAATAAAAATGAATTTCAAAAAAAAAAAAAAAAAAAAAAAAGCCATTAATCATAGGGTTTAAATCCTGACTAAAATAATAAGGGTATTTATGCAATTTCGTAAACCCTAGATAAGTTTACAAATTGGATAAGTTTTTCTTTTGGTAAATGAACTGTCAAATTTTGTATGGGAAATGGTTTACACAAATTGGTTAAACTTATCAAAGGATTTTGCTGCGTAAAATTATCCAAACTGGTTAAGCTTATCCAAACGTCATTGTGACTCTTACTGTGATTGAGGTACCTAGCATTTAATCAAATGTATAAAAAAGGTCGTTCATGCAAACTTTGCGTAAACTTATCATTTTACACAATTTGTAAACTTACGACGTTGCATTAATACCCTTAATATGTTAAACAAATTAAAAATCTGTTGTAATTCGTTGCTCGTACTGGGTCTGTTTAAAACACGTAGTGTGTTGTATACTTTTTGATGTAAGGATAAAGCACTACACACACTAATAATGCAATTACTATGAGATATTGCTCTATGTAACTGCAGTATATTCAAATTGAAATTTGTTATTTTCTAAATACAATGCAATGAAACGCCCATAGTGAAAACTGCTCCTGAGTAGCATCTCTTTCATTTGATATTAGTTTCATTAATGGCTGCTAACGCCCAAAAATGTCCATTTTCCTTTGTTTTTTAAAGAGGATTTTCGATGGGATGGGATATTTAAAGACCTCATTGTCCAATCGAAAGTAAATTTTGAATCTGTCATGCAACAATTATTTTGTTTTATTTAATTTCATAATTTGTTTCAGGCTAATCAAAAGGAATTCCCTAAGTTCGAATCTATCTCCTTTGCCATCACTGCTGCTCCAAGAAAAATAACTTAACTTATAGATAACTTTTCTGTATTTTTCTTTTGTTTAAAAAAACATAGGCAAATATAATTTTCAAAACGCAAGTTATTCAATTTGTAAAAAATTTGATATGTATGTCAAATATCAGTTACGGACTACTAATTAAAAAGCGATCTACACCAAAAACGACAGTTGGAATTTTAGAAAAACGCCTATCAGAATAAGAGTGATTTGCTTCAATTTGAGCCTGTTGTAGACATTATAGTTTTTAAAATACAGCTGTTCGAAGGAAAATAATAGTAATTTTATAATAACAAGTAGTGTGAAGCAAATATAATAACAAATTAAGAAGACTGAAAAAAGATAGGTAAATTTGGTTATTTTCAGTTTTCTCAAAACTAGAAGACTTTTCAGCATCTTATTTTTAATATTTGACTAAAAAATTGGTAGGAGCTTTAAATATTTGAATCAAAAATAATTAAAAATTAGATAAAATAAAACTATTTAAAATATTGTTATTATTATATTTTATTAACTAGTAATTTAATTAATTAATTATTACCTTCTAGTTAATTACAAGGTAATACACGAGCCTAGCTGCGAAGACTATTTGCTCTGATTGTTATTAAAATGTGATACATTTAAGTTAAGGGTTGTAAGAAATGTATTTACATTTTCGATATTTAAGCTGGTGGGGTTTTTTAATACGTCATCGATCGATATATTTTTGAAGATTGATGAAAGAGCAGGTTTCGATGATTGACACTTTTCGAGGAGGTTAGTTAAACTCATGGTTGTATTGCAGGTGGAGCATATCGGTGGATTGTTTTTGTTTAGAAGGTGTTTGTGGGTTGCTGAGGTGTGCCCAAGTCTTAAGCGGATGTAGTTAGAGATTTTTTGTTTAGATACGTTTGTAGGGTATTGAGGGTAGAATTTATGTTCGTTAACTTTTTTATAATGGTGGTGGTAAAGGCTCCATTCGATTTCTTGTTTTCTTCTCAGGTGTTCAGTATTTGCGTTTTCAGGTCTTTTTTGGTGTATATATTGAATTTATACACTGGTGATTTTTTGGTAGAGGTTGCTACTTTATCAGCTTCTTCGATTCCACGTATATAAGAATGGACTGGAGTCCACATCAGTTTTATTTTATTCGGCTTCATTATTATCTTGTTCCTTATCGCGGAAATAAGATCTGAATCGTTGTTTGGATTTTTAACTGCTTTCAGGACTGATATGCTATCAGAGCATATTACCAACTTGTCGTTGGAATTCGTTATCGATTTGGTTGCTTGCAGAATAGCAAAAGCTTCTGCGGTGAAAATAGAAGCATATTCCGGGAGGATGCCATTATTGAGGATTCGGCCATCTTCAAATGTGACGGCAAACGATGTATTATCTTTTGATTTGGATCCATCAGTGAATATAAATTTCCAGCCTTTAGTTTTAAGTTCTGATGAGATACTTGAGGTGATTGGTATACTGCATTGCTTGTATTTGTTTTACTGTAGTGAGCAAGGCTCAATACAAATGAATCGGCTTTTATATTCCATTCAGGATATGATAAAGTTGATTTTTTTTTGAGTTTTTGTTGGTATTTCCATTTCTCGAGCTTTGTCGAGGATTGTTTTTAAGGCAGATGGGATACGTTTTTTGAACTTAAGGTCCATGGCTTGATGAATGTCTTTATCGATAACTGAATTGGTGGAGAAGACCAATTTTACAACTAGGTTCCCGATGATTTGTTGGAAACGTTGCTCAACAACTATAAAATATTCAACTGCTTCCGCAAGAATATTTTTGAGTGGTGTTTTTGGGGAACTGCCATAAATATAAATTCCGTAATCGATTTTACTTAATATTTACATTTTGGTAATATATGAGACCGTGTTAATGTGTACATGGCTTTTCTTACCGACTAACACTCGACCCGGTTACATCGTTCTACCGATAGTGTTTTGACTTTCTCTTTGTGCGATCCCGTTACCCACAAATTTCTTAAGTAAACTGTACAACTTCTTTTTTTTTTCTCCCATATCGTGTGTGCAAATTAAAACAAACAGTAGTTTAAATCAAGCTAAAATGGCCTCTGGGCCACGTGTGCCTTCGGGCAACCGTTTTAGAGATCTGAATCTGGACGCAGATCCGCCACCCGATATAAAAAATAAAAGAAGAAAAAAGAATAATCTCTCCCCTCTACCGATGAATGTTTTTACAACACAACCTCTCCCTGACGATCCTAAATTCATAGTCATCTCTTCGACTGATGATACCAAACCTCTCACCTCCTTTAGTGTCTTTTTGCTTAAAAAAGCAATCGATGGAATAAGTTCTTACTATGACCAAATAACCCAACTCCGAGACGGAAGTCTCCTCGTTCTCGTGAGGTCAAAGAAAATTGCAGACCAATTTCTATCTAAAAAAACACTTTCCAATTTATGCCCTATTTCTGTCTCACTACACAACCAATTAAACTCTTCAAAAGGCACAGTGTATGCTCCATACCTTAACAACGTACCGGAAAATGAAATATTATCAGAAATGAAATCACAGGGTGTGACAGAGGTCTTCAAATTTAAAAAAAACTGAAAATGGAAATCAGCATGCAACTGGCTTGGTCCTGTTCACCTTCGACCACTTCAGACCACCTGCTACTCTTAACATTGGATGGTATAATGTTCAGGTTAGGGAATACTTCCCTAACCCGATGCGTTGCCAGAACTGCCAACCTTTAGGGCACACGGCAAAGAGATGCAAAAGCAACTCTTCATGCGTTAATTGTAACCTTCCACCACACACTCCCGAAGAATGCACCCGAACACTATGCGCAAACTGCGGTGATAATCATCCCGCCTCTTCTAAGTCATGTCAACGTTACCAACAAGCCAAAGAAACGTTAAAAATTAAAACTATTCGTAAATGCAGTATGGCTGAAGCCAAACAAATTTACAAGGAACAAAACCCTTCAACATCTCTTCCTTTAAACTTCTCATCAGTTGCAAACAATGCTAACATTCAAAAAACGAATGTACCATCCCAATTAAATAATATAATAAATAAAAATCAACCAAATCAAATACTTAGCCCTCCAATCCTCTTGGAAAATTCCTCCTCCAAGGACGCACCAATATTACCACCCAGGCCAACCAACAACAACACTCAAGCTCTTAACGAGCATAAAATAACAATAAATCCGTCCACACACACCGCTCCTATTATAAATACAGTCAAAACTACTGAAAGCGTAGCTTCAACATCAGCTACCGGAAACGCAGCTTCAACATCCACCACAACCACCACCTCCACAACCAATAACGCCGCAACCACCTCCACTTCTTACCCTTTTTATTATTCCAAGAATACTTCAAATATTCCTGGAAATACACTTAACCAAAATCCTATACCACAAACCACACTTGAATCAAACAACAACATTACACACTCACCAATATCAGGCCTCACTCAATCTCTAATAAAAAACAATGCTTATTTCATTAAACCGTCAGACATTGATAATCATAGCCTCGAGCAATAAACATAATTATTATACCTCAACCAACTCCGCTGATCGGGAACCGAACAATCCGACTTCCTCCCGGAACTCGGATGGTTCGATTTTCGATCAGCGGAGACATACTCAAACCAATTCTTTGTCTAACCCGCAATCTTTCATAAACGATATTCATAATTCTACTTCCAGTCCAAAACCTTCACTTAGGATTCTCCAGTGGAATCTTAATGGATTTCTTAACAACTACCATGAACTACAACTCCTTATTAATGATATGAAACCTTGTGTCATATCATTACAAGAAACTCACATCAAACACGATTCTCAACCTTTTTGTCCAAAGCAATATTCATCCTGTTTCCATAATTTAGCTTCAAATGCTTCCTCCAAGCAGGGAGTATCCCTTCTCGTACACAAATCTATTCCACATAACTTCATTCAAATAAACTCAAGTATAGCGGCTATAGCAGTACAAATAGAATTAAAAATAAAACTCACGGTAATCTGTGCTTATATTCCACCAGACCAACAATTCTCTGGCAATGATCTTGATTGTATCTTAAGCAATATAAATACCCCAATCATACTTACCGGGGATTTCAACTCATGGAGCCCCTCCTGGGGTTCAAGCACATGTAATAGTCGCGGTAAAACGGTTGAGCATTTCATCACCAATTGCGGCCTTGTGATCTTAAATGATGGTCGCCCGACACATTTTTCGACCCACAAAACATTCACACATGTTGACTTAACCCTCGTTACACCATCTTTGGCCCCAATTTCCTCATGGTCTGTCTCTGACCACCTACACGGGAGTGATCACTTTCCGATCACCACAACACTTTCCCTAGGCAAGAATATAACACCTATAAAACTCCAAAAAAGATTCCTATTGGATAGGGTGAATTGGGAATAGATGTCTCGCAGAGGAAAACCTCTTGCAACATTAACCAAGAAGCTGCCCTTATACAAAAATGTATAAGATCCGCAGCAAACACGGCTATCCCGCAATCAACAAATAAAACATATAACCAAGTTGTTCCCTGGTGGAACAAAGAATTAAGTGACCTTCGCCAGATAAAACAAAAAGCCTGGAGAGTGGTTAAGAAGCATCCTACAGACAGTAATCTTATATTCTACCGGAAAAGTAACGCCAAGTTTCGCAAAGCTGTCAAAACAGAAAAAAATTTATGTTTTGAGAAGTTCACCTCGAACATCAATCCAAACGCAACCTCAAAAAAGCTGTGGACTGATATAAAGACCCTCACCGGGAACTATGTACCTTACTCAATCAAAGTTATAAAAGATGAAACAGAAACTATTACATGTCCACAAGAAATTGTTGAGTTTTTTGCAAAAACATGGGAGCGTTCCGGAGACGATATAAACTTTCACTCTAATTTCATAAGAGAAAAAAACCTACTACTCAACTTGTTAATTCCACCTTACACTACTGACCCTTCTGCAGCTCCAATTGAATGTCCTATAAATATGACAGAATTGGAAAGCTGTCTGAACCTTGTCAAAGGAACTACCCCCGGGTTTGATCGAATATCCTATGCCATGCTTAAAAATAGTTCCGCAACCTTTAAAAAAAGGTTACTGGATTTATACAACCAAATATTTAACAATGGTATAATCCCACATGCATGGAAAGTGGCCAGTATTGTCCCAATACCCAAGCCGAATAAAGACCCTTCTACTATTTCCGGATACCGTCCTATATCGCTCCTTCCCTGTACAGGTAAAGTGTTGGAAAAAATAATATCCAGACGACTGTTCTGGTTTCTTGAAAAAAATAACCTTATAGACTACCGACAAGTAGCTTTCAAAAAAGGACGTGGAACCATCGACGCACTTCTTCATTTGGATGAAATTGTCACTTCATCCTTGTCAGCAAAAAAACACGTTTCAGTCCTTTTGATTGATTTCGAAAGAGCGTTTGATTGTATTGGCATACATGTTGTTATAAAACAATTAATTAACTGGAAAGTTGGGCCGAAAATGTTGAGTTATATTAAGTCTTTTCTAAGCAACAGGTCTTTTCGCATCAAGGCAAACGGTACCTACTCTTCTATTCATGTTTTGAAAAACGGCATTCCCCAAGGATCCCCCCTATCTGTCGTCCTTTTTATAATTGCATTTAATGAAATCAGCTCAATAGTTGACCGTCACAACAGTTTAGGCCATACATTGTATGCCGACGTCTTGATAGTTTACTCCAACTGCAACGACTTAACGTCTCTTACCACCATTTTCACGAGTATTCTCCAAAGCCTTTCAGAATGGGGGAATTACTCAGGCTCAAAGATTTCAATTAAAAAATGTGAACTTCTCCACATATGTAAAAAAATATAGTTGTAATAAAAACATTTTAGTACAATTAAATAACACTAATATAATCAATGTAAACTTTGCTAAGATACTTGGTATTATAATAGATTCCACTTATACATTTAAAAATCATTGTGTAAATTTAAAAAAAAACCTTGCTACTAGGGCGAAAATTATAAAATACCTTTCGTCTAAGAACAGCCACTGTAATGTTAATACGATAATAAATGTAATCAAATCCGTAATTTTATCTAAGATTGACTATGGTTTAGCCGTATATGGTAAATGTTCAAAATCGTCAACTCAATTCATCACAACACCATACCATGCAGCCAGCAGGAGCGGTATGAGGGCTTTTCGTACAACTCCAATTCGGAACCTCTTGACAGACTCTGGGTTACCACACCTTAACGAAAGAATCGAACATCTAACTACGGGTATAATGCAACAAATAAACTGCTCTAGAAGGTCACCCATTCACAACGATGTAAAAAAGATTTTAAAACGAAAAAAAAATCCAAGGCTTGAATCATCATTACATTCCGCTCTAACATCCGCAAAAGAACTTGACATACCCATTGTCGTTCAAAACCTAAAGTCAACCCTCCACCCGCCTTGGAGTTTACCGAAGGTCTCCATAGATAACAACCTTAGCAGACATTCCATCACTTCAACCAGCAAACATGTTTTTAAAGCCATGTTTTTTGACATGGTTGAAAATTACAAGAAACAAGGATGGAGCTTCATGTTTACTGATGCTTCAAAAACCCAAGACGGAACGTCTTTTGCTGTTGTCGCAGAAAATTTGACAATCATCTGTAAAGGACTTCTTCCAACTTTCACTTCCATATTCACCGCAGAAGCCTTTGCCATCCTCACTGCAATTGAGAAATCTAAAAATAGTAAGACTATAATATTCACAGACAGTCTTTCCTCCGTTACAGCTGTTGAGAACATAAACAATAGCAGTGAAATCATCGAATCCATCCGCGATAAACTCATCTCAAAAAGTGGGAAACTAAAAATCGCCTGGATTCCAGGACACAGCGGGATTGATGGTAACGAAGTTGCAGATGCTGCAGCTAAATCAGCTTTAAAAGAACCCCTTACCACATTCTATGCCTACAACAAAAGAGACATACAAAAACATCTACTCAAAACATGGAAATACAAGAGGAAAACTAACTGGTTAAACTATCAACACATTTACACCAAATTCAATCCCAATGCCGAGAAAGCCAATTACCCTAAGGATGTTTCACACAAAAAGATTAAAATATATATAAGACTACGGATGGGTCACACTAACATAACCCACAAACACCTTTTCAACAACGAAACGCCCCCGCTCTGCCACCTATGCAACGAAAACCAAACGCTTACCATAAGTCATCTTATTTCATGCAAACATATTAACTTAATAAGCAAAAGTACTGTAAACACAAATTTATCCGATCTTTTTAACCCAAGTCACATACGAAAATGTAAATAATGTATACAAGCTGATGTCAACACTAAATTTAGAAAAATTTATATAAATTTCAAATTAAATGTTCAACTAGCTGAAAGCCCTAGCAGCTCCAGCTATTAAACTTATATTATTGACAATGTAATTTATTTGAATTGTTAATAAACTTATAATAATAATAATAATAATAATAATTATGTTGAGTCTCGCAACTATGCTATTTTTTTAAATTTAAACAATGTCCTTTCCATTTATATTTACTATTAAATACTAATCCTAGGATATTAAGACTATTCACATTTTCAATTTGTACATTATTTATACTAAAGATAATTTCACGACAATGGATTTTTCTACAGATATGTAGCATTTTACATTTTTAATGTAATGAAAGTCTAACTCCTGAAGCAAACGACCAATTAAGAATATCATTAACAACATTATCAAAAAGGTTCTTACATTTTTCTAAATCGTTACTTTTACTTAAAATATAAATGTCATCAGCATAAATACAATACAACTATCTAAAGTTTTATAATTATTTATTATAGTCGAAATATCGTCGAAGGCTATAATAAATAGAACTACCGATAATCCTTGGGGATACCATTTTGCAAGGAGTGAGTAGATGAGTAAATATTATTAGCTCTGGTAAAGAATTTTCTATTAGTTAGAAAAGACTTCACGTATCCAAATATATTTTCGCCAACACCCCATATTTTTAATTTTGTTAGTACAACATGCAAACCTATTCTGTCGAAGGTTTTTTCGAAATCGAGCGAATGCACGGAAACATGATTTTTTGCTGATAATGCTCGTGATATGTAGTAATCTAAGTGAAGGTGTGCGTCGACACATCCCCGGTTAGTTTTAAAAGAAACTTGGTTTTCAGATAAAAGTTTTCTTGTTTCTGCGAACCACATTAGTCGTTTTGCTATGATTTTTTCCATAATTTTGGAAGAGCAAGAAATAAGGGATATGGGACGGTATCCATCAATTGATTTCCTTCCTATCTTTATTAGGTTTTGGTATGGTAAGAAGTGTTGCAGTTTTCCAAGTTTGGGGTATGACAGCGGTGTTAAGTATGTTATTGTATAGTTTAATAAGTCTTAATTTTACATCAAATGGTAAGTTTTTCAGCATTGGATAATTAATTTTATCTCTACCAGGAGTTTTGCCTTTAGTTTTTTGTAAGGAAGCTTCAAACTCAATTAGTGATATAGGTTCTTCAATGCGTTGTGCAAAAATATTTGCGGTTGTCACATAAGGGGAAAGGTTGAGAAATTCATCTTTTTTTGTTATTACTTGGGTTCATATTCATGATTATGGAAGTGTGTGGCAAAAAATATGTGTTTTGTTCTAAAAGAGTTTGGGTAAGGGCTGTAATGGGTGAATGGATAGTAACGTCATCTGTTTCAGAATCAGAGAAGTTAATTTTTTCGGGTTTGTTTATAGGTTTTTGTGGATTTTTTATTGAATTTGGTGTTATGTTTGCTTCGTTATGTTTTCTTGGGTAGCAATTCTGTGGTTAAGGTTTGTTTTGGGTTATGAGAAATTTGTTTGTTAGCAGGGAGTTTAGTTTGAATATTTGTTGGTATAGATTTTGGATGGGAATCCAATATTTAAGAGAGGGAAGAAGAGGATGTAATGGTATTAGAAGCAGTGAAGGTTTGTGGGATAGAGAGAGAATTTAGAGCGGTTGTATGTTTTGGTTTTTCATATGAGATGGCATTATCTTTAGAAGTATTATTACCAGTTGTTGCTTTTTCGTTGTAGGGGGTTTTATTCAGGTTTGTTTCAGTTGGATTATTGTGGTAGTATAGGCATCTCGCTTTAGCCATGCTACACTTTTTTCTCGTTTTAATTGTTAGAATGTCTTTGTTTTTAATATATTTAGGGCATTTAGTAGAGGAGGATGGACGTGGTTCTGCATTTGGGGGACAGTTTGAACACATAACACGTGTGCATCTGACAGGTGCATTTTCGTCAACTTGATGGTGTGTCCAAGAATTTGGCATTTGCGACACCGCATTGGATTAGGGATATATTCCTTCACCTTTTCTTTATAAAACCCAATTTCGACCGAGGTCGGAGCTTGATATAAATCGAAAGTAAAAAGCATGAGGCCCGTTGGGCGTTGCTTTCCTTCAATATTTTTCGTAAACTTGAAGACCTCAATTACACCTTGCGTGGACACTTCAGAAACGATTTCACTTTCCGGAACGTTAATAAGGAAAGGCACAAATAGGATTCCTTTACTTGAGTTCAGACGGTCGTGATATTTCACGGAGATTGGGCATTGATTAGCTAAGTAAGTGAGCACTTGATAAGTATATTCCCATCGCGAAGCTGGGTAACACTTTCATATTCCTTACTAATATCATCTATGGCTTTCTTCAAAAAGAAAATACTAACATTTGATAGGGGTTTGTTTTCATCACTTGAAGAGATGACAATGAACTTGGAGTTTTTGAAATTGGTGGGGGCAGGGAGTTCGGGAAATTGTTCGAAATAATTGGTAAAATGTTTTGTTCGTTTGGTGGGCGGAGATTTGAGGGCGGTGAATGAAAGGGTGTATCCGGGGATAACCCTTTAAATCGGTTCCCTATCATATTAGCCCGTCTGAATGGGCTTTGTGGGAAAGAACCGAACACTATTCACAAGAATAGAAACACTAGGGATGGGGTAAGAAATTGAGGAGAAAAAAAGAAAAAGAAAAAAAAATATAAGTTGAAAAAAGCAAATTGACTGGTTTAAGAGAGCGAGATAAAGCACTAGAAAATGAAAAGCTGCAGACTAGATGAACGAGGAACTTTTTCCAAAAACTATAAATTTAAAAAGTTTTTTTTAAGAAGAATACTAAAAAATGGAGCACACTGCTATTGCCATTATACTGCTAACTATACTACTTATTGTTATAAATTTATTATTAGCTGCATTTTATTTTATCCGGGTCTGGGTCGAGGTTATCTTTTTACACGTATTACAAAAACAACATGGGCTCCAGGTTTCTGTCGAGATTTATTTCAATAATCCAGATACAAGTTTTCACTCTGACCGGCAGACGGTTGTTTACAATTGTGAATCAATTCAGCGATTTGTCAGCAATGCACTGCAGTGCTAAGAAAAGAGACAGGCTTTCCATGAAAAATGAGTATACGTAATGAAAAAAAAGAGATGGGTATATAGCACTGTTTTCGCACTAACCCACATAGTTTTATTTTCACTAGGTGATCCATATGGGTTATGAGCGATTATAAAACGAGGCTATTGATACCTTTTGAAAGTCTGTCTCTTGGAAACTCTTGGTTTTACGGAGACGATTTTGGGCTCAAAATAATTTGTATGTAAATAATTTCAAATCGTAGACAAACGTTTCAATGAGAAACTAGTCCATCAGGTATAAAATCGACAGTTACTGAAAAAGAGCGAAAATCTCGCGTTTTTTGAATCATTTACCATGTTGCGTTTGGCGCTTGGATTATTAATTAGACCAATATCACAAAAAACTCAGCAAAAATCACAACTCTTGGACCTGACGTAAGGTCTCCCTCGTATGAAATTACAAGGTTACTTGGGCTATATAATGAATAACCTAAAAATGTTTTCAACTAAAATAATATTTTGTTTACTGTTTTTCAGTTGCATCACTACTCTCCTGTCTACATCAGCTGCAAACAGAAAATGTTCGTCTAGAGGAACATGTCAACAGTTTAATCGCCAGGCGTGACCATTTACTTGCTGTAAATGCCCGCTTGGCGATACCATTAAACGCCAACGTTCCTCAGAGTCAAGGTAAGTGAGAACTGCAAGTTTAAACAGTCATGCACGTGTCCACCATATTCTATCATCCACACTCATACATCCAAGCAAAAACGTACAGAAATCTCATTCACGCTAAATCTGTTTGGAACAATAAGTTTTGAAAGACAAAAACAAGTTTTCTTAACCTATGAATTTATTTTAATTTAATCATGTATTTTTTTAATGATTTTCTTTGTGTTTAAGAATGCTAAATTAGGTATAAAATATCTTATTTTGATTACTTTTATTTAGTCTTTATTAACTTAAAAAAAAATAACAAATCGTACCCACCTCAAACAATTTTAAATTGACTTAACAAACAATATATGAAATTCTTTAAGCTTATGAATATATGTAATTATATTTACTTAAAATATAAAATTAAAACAATATTCATTTTAATTACAATTTTTGTACTGTATTTAATTTAAAAAAAATGAATAATTTTCCTATAATTTGGTATTTGCTTGTTTTTTTTTTTCTTAAGTTTAACTTGTATAATTTAATTATGATAATTATTTATAATTGATATACAATAAAAAATAAATTCTGCATAGATTTGACTGTTTACTCACTTTAAATGTACAAAACAAATTTGAAACTAAATTTAAATAAAACATTTTGAAATTTCATCGCAGGATTCAAAAAGAATAATTATTTGTTTATTTTTTAACCAAAACATTCGCTGGTAGTTGGTCGTTTTCTTTTGGCTTTTATCTATAGTTGGTGAAAGATTTTAGTTCTATGAAGTGATTTATTTTTGGTGTTGGAAAATTTCATCATGAAAAATATTGTACAAAAAAAGTATGGGAAATATTATAAATGGTTTATGTAGAATTTTTTAATAAAAGAGTAAATAAAAGAGTAAAATGAAATTGGATGGTGTTGCCCGAAAAACAACCCCTGAAATTTTATTTTTTGAAGATAACTTCATATAAATGTGGCCGCTACTGCGCCTTATATGGTCCATTGCATAACTCTTTCGTATCGAATTTTATTTATTTATGAGGCACATTTCTTGCTCAATATGTAAGGGTATTTCAATAAGCAAAACTGCTCTCAAAAGCAAGCGCTACCGCATCATGATAACGCCTGAAACTGAATTCCGGTTTGACTTCAACAACGCAGATTTGTTAGAACGGGTTATTTATCGCAAATTACACGAAACTTTTCATTCACTCTTTTAAATTTTTATTTGGGATTTATGCCAAATTGGGCTATTTGTGTTTGGTTGATTTTAAGCTCCTTGTAGATTGTGATCTTAAAGAAAAAAAAGATTATAGTACCTTAAACTTTTGTAATGCTATGTTTCCTCCTAAGGTTTATCTCAGTTCAGATTTAATAAATCTATTTGGTGTTTCCACCACAGAAAAAGATTTAAAAATGTGAATGGTGTTTCATTTTGTTCATGAAGTGGAAACGAGATAGAATGTTTCATGCGTGAAGGACTGAATTCAGCCATAAATTACTGCTTCGGCGCCTTTTAGGAGGTAAGTTCGAGTTGTTTAATTATTTGTCCTAGGAAGATTTAGCAAGAATATTTCTAATCTTCAAGATTTACGAAATAAATTTGTATGGTAAATCTTCGAGATTTGAAGAAGATTTGAGGTAAATCTTTTTAAATCTCAGATTAGTGTTAAGTGGAAATAGACATTTCCAAAGTCTGTTAAGAATAAACTCTTTTCTTTTTCGATATCATGCTTTGCTTGTAAGAAGAAAGCTTGTACCATCACAGTCACAATTCTTAGCAGCTATCCCAGTTTCCTGTTTAAATTATCAACTTTAATACTATGTTTCCAACGAACACTTAACCAAGATTTAATGAGATTTAATTCAAGTCTCGAAGATTTACCATACAAATTTATTACGTTAATCTAGTAGATCAGAGGCTAATCTTGTTTAATCTTCCTAGGACAAATAGTTATACAAATAAAACTAACCTATTGTTTTATGGTGCTGAAGAATTCATTCATATGGCTGCATTCAGCTCTTCATTGTTTGACACAAATGAAACTTTCTATCTCACTTGCACTTCATAGAAAAAAATGAAACCTCATTTGCTTTTGAAGTGTGCTGTCAGAGTTTATCTTCTTTCTAATATTTTCATGCGGTGGAGACACCACACAAATCTTTTTCCTCAAATCCCAGATCATCCTTTGGTGGAAACGTAGCATAGAATACATGGTATGAAATTGCGCAAATCGTTATTCCATCTCTCACACGTATTTTGTCAACAAGCGATGCAATTCTATTTGCATTTGTTTTTGTTTTTGTTTTTTGTTTGTGATTTGTTGTTGCGTTTTAATCACGTTTCTGTCCATAGTCGACGGAGATGCGCAGAACGAACAAGGAAATCAACTCTGAATAGCATACCATGCATTCTATACAGGGTTACCTTTGGGACACTTTAGTATCAATTTGACAGCTTTTCATACCCTGGACACCAGGACACCTCTTTTTAAAAATATTTGATTTTGGACACCTATTAGAAATATAGGAACCTTTCGGACACTTTGAAATAAAAATTTCTTATCTTAATTTATTAGAATTTGTAGGAATAATATTGCCTTTTAGCAATGTGCATGGACTGGAAAAATATTTTCTAAATAAATATTTACCAAAGAAACTTGCGATTCACTCATGCTTTCTGCTTTAAATGTTTTAAGATACTGAATTAGACTTAAAGTACTTTTTTAAAACATTCAATTATTAGTGTCGTTTGCTCTTGTTAAATGACTTTTTTCGATTATCGAAAAACATTAATTTTGTTGTTAAAAATTTCAACCAAATTTTTCGTTAACAAGTCACAACGAAAAATGTGTGACAAAAGTAATGGATGGTACAGGCAGGCCAGAAGTCAATGCCAAGTAAGTTTTTTTTACCCTTCGTCCTTTAAATTCTTCCAACATAATAATTAAGATTTTTTTGATTCCTTCGAATTTTTCAGTCTCAGATTTGTGGAATGCGTCCTCATGTTCTGGATTGGGATTGAGTGTTTGATAATTTGGAGAAAACATCTCCTTAAACAAATTTTAGGCCATGCTTTCTTTTAAAAATTGTAGATAAGATCCTTTATTCATAGTTCTTCGAAAAGTAAACAAGAATTTGTTGATATTTGAGCTTGGAATTGCCTAAACAAATTTATTCGCAATCGCAGTTGAGCATGTACCTTATGGTGGCGCTTATTTTTGAAATGTTTGAATTTCTTTCACCCTCCCCCTAAAAGTGATCAAGGCAATTAAAAAAAACTGTATGCGAAATTTTTTATGAAATCGGTCAACGTTAACACGTGCCGGCAAGCACTTGAAATTTCCCATACAAAATACATGGGGATTTCTCAGTGTTTTTCTCAAAATTTCCGAAAAAAATTAAAAGTGGATGAAAAATCTTCAAACTTGGTACATATATTAAGTATGATAAGAAGTAAGTAAAAAAATAATTTTTAATTTTTTTTTAAACAATATTTACCTCGTTAAAAATAACAGTAAATATCCTTGTTTTTGTGCATTTGTTGTAATTTTTAATGGGGTAAATATTGTTTAAAAAAATTGAAAATAATTTTTTATTTACTTCTTATGATACACCCATAGTTATGTAGTTACTAGAATGACTGTCCAATGTCAGATTACTAGCTCTTATCCTTTTCTCTTTCTTAACACTTTTAAACTTTACCCGCCATGAGGTGGCTGAATTCTTTAACCTTAAATCTTACTTAAAATACGAGTATCTATCATTATATGAATTACCTTGAAGACTAAGTAAGTTTATCTAAAAGTACATAATGTATATTTAACCTATTTAATGAAATATTTTAATAAAGGAATTTTGTAACCTGCATTAAGTTTAACTAATTATTTTTAATTCAAATTGCTTGTTAGCAAAAAGTCTTTAGTTGCGGCCGGACTGCTGCAACAGTAGACATACACAAAAAATATCTTAGGGCCAGTATTTCAGTTCAGGGTTAACTCTGAGTTAAATCCCAGGCCTAACCTAACCCTGGAAAAAAACTGACCCGCGGTTAATTCAAGAACACTTTCAGTTGAGAATTTGCTTTATCTTCAAGTTGTCAAAAATCTAGGGCCATCAATGTGCGATCCTTTGAACGCCATTCACGCATGAGGATAGAGATGGCGCAACAATAGACTTGCACTGACAATAACTTACATTATCGGAATTGATATGGTGCCTCAACTGAAAAGGCACTCAATTTGGACTCTGAGTTAACTCACCAAAGAAGGTGAGTTAACTCGGAGTTAACTTAAACTGAGAAACACGTTTTTGGAGTTAACTCAGGCTTAACCCCCATAACTTTCCTACTCCTAGAACATTTTTTTTTTTAATGATAAATTTTTACCCTCGACTTAACTCTTATTACATAATTTAGTAAAATCGTGGACTAAAGGAGGAAAAAGTGTTTTTTATTGATAGCGCGGAGAAAGCGTTACTCCGGCAGCATGTCGGAGGTACCGTGAGTTTGGCATTAGAAAAGCCTACCAATGGACATTTCGATTAGCAATCCAGAAGCGTTCGGAAAGCGTGTAAACACTTCTGAAAGTGTTTTATTGTCAGAATGACAGTTATTTTCCTGGAAAGAACAAAAAACGATTCTGGATTTCATTTCAGAATCGTAACCAGAACTACTCTCACATTAACACATAGTTGTCAAATATTGCAAACAGTAAGTTTTTTGTTAAAAATAAGTAAATATCACACATTTCACTGCATCTAAGAACATTTATTTTCCGTTCAGAATATTATTTTCCCATTTTTTTTATTGAAAATTATCATACTCGTCCATTTTTGTGTCCGCCTCAAACCGTATGTGCCTGTTTCTTTTATTGGTTTTCCGTATCGGAGAGTTCTTCCGAATTGTCAATCGAAAAGGCCATAGGTATACTATTTTTGCAGCCAGGGTTGTCGGAGGTGACCCACTGTCGGAGGATGCTGACTTTGGCCGTTTTCGAAAACGTCAAATCAAAGTCAATTTGATCGTAAGATGATCGTCATTTTTTGACGCAGGTACTGCAATCGTCAAATATGCAATCATCATGCTTGCACAAAATCGATTTGATCAACATCAGCCAATTTTCTTGCAAACGTATTTGACGTTTAAGAACACGATCTTTGGTTTTTTGATATTTTGTTTGTCAACTCGATTTTTTTACTGCACAACTGCACCACAGATGATGTTTTCGAACATTTGACTTAAGAAGCTGCATTATCAAACACAATGCCAATGCAGTAAAATTTATATTTGCGTTTTTGAACAGAAGACTTTTGCAGTCTGCGTTTAAGAACATTCTGCAAATGCACGTTTTCAGAAACGCCCTCTATCCTATAACGACCAACTTAATTAATATACATAATGTGTAAATGAAGTCTTTATTAAATAGCAGAGAAACTCAAATAATGATGTTAAAAAATAATTTTAATTTGCATACTGGTACAAAGAAAAATTTGCGGTGTGCGACTGAATCTGTTTTCGGAAAACATCATAACGATTTTGTTTTTCTTCGCTTTAAACATAATTTCCATTATAGACACGTATACATATATTCCACAATCGCAGCCATAGCCATTGATTTTTAAACCATTTCTCATCTCTGATATACGCAAAAGAAAACAAAAACAAATATTTAAATTCCAGTTAACCTCAATAATATCCACTTAAATGGGCCACCGCAACCCGATGTTGTTGCTTCTCCCGCTGCACCAGCTGCACCACCAGTAGCATCTGTGCCGCCAACAAGCAGTGCAAACTCACAGCCAGGAGTGCAGAATCCCACCGCAAGTAGTCGAACTCCTCGACCAAGTGCACCAACGTCTTCGCAGCTGCCGACAATGGAAAATGGCATTGATTTCCGACATTCATCTCATCAGCAACCAACCTCAATTGCAGCTCCTGCAACTGCCCCCCCACCAGCATTAACACAATCGACCACCAGTAATAGTCTAAGGTTAGTCTGTTTTTTAAAACAATTTATTAATTCAGGCATGTCGTGAGTTAAATTTGTAATTGTTTTATTTGTATATTTATTTTTTCCTATTCCTTAATTCCTGGAATATATGTAGACATTCATCTTCAGCTCATCCAACTTTTTTGACTACAACACATTCCTCATCCGCTTCCCATCATAGCAATCATCAACATCAGACACATCAGCATCATCACCAGCAGCAACAACAACAATCTTTGGGACAGCACAGTTCAATGTCTTCATCTGCCAGCAATGTGAGTTCTGTGATGACATCTGCAAGTCGACAAACACAACTTCAAGCACCACCTCCGTCGCATCATCATCTACCACAGTCGCAACACCCGCATCAACAAACTCACCACCCACAGCATCATAGTCATCATGGTCAGCAACAGCAACATCAATCGCAACAACAACAATTGCAACAACATCAACAACAACAACTACCCCAACAACAACAGCAGCAACAAGCACTACATCCGC
Source organism: Dasysyrphus albostriatus (assembly GCA_946251815.1). NCBI lineage: Eukaryota > Metazoa > Arthropoda > Insecta > Diptera > Syrphidae > Dasysyrphus > Dasysyrphus albostriatus. The sequence continues at coordinate 227,511,489 of OX276335.1, forward strand.
ATCATCAACATACGCAACACCAGTCTCATTCGCTATTGCCACAACATTCTCACAACCATCACCACCCGTCATCCACTGGACCCCCTGCACCCCACCACATGCAACAGCAACCTACCTCACATCACCAAATGTCAATGTCATCAAATGACGGTTCAATGCGTACTACTGCAGGAGGTAGCAATAGTGGTTCGTTGCGCGTGGGTAACAGTAGCGTCGGTGGTGTTGGGGTCACCCAAATGCTACCCGGAAGACCAGGTCATGTTGACAACTCGACCTATCATCCAGTCTATAGTCATCAGGTATATGTAGTTCAAAGCCATTCTGCTTGTCTGTTTCCCCCTTAATATTTGAAAAATCTTATACCAAGTACATAGCCTCTCTCTCGGTCTCTTTTCAGTCTCAACTAAGGCGAGATGATACCCAAGGAAAGGCCAGCTGAAAATCATTTCGGGAAAAGAATCAAATTTTAAAACATCCCCATGTAACATCATCAGCAGATAACTCTGTACACTTCAAACTCAATACCACCAAAATCAACAACAACGTTAAAAAAAATCGAAGAAACACTCAGTTTGTAACGGATACTGCAAGCGCCATTTATTACGGCGATGATGATAACGATGACCGCTCCTCATCGCTGATGTCGTCAGAATCGCATATTTCAGATGATTATTCATTACGTGGCGGTGAACATGCCGTCGTTTCACCTGTTGTATCGATGTTTCCTTCTGCTAGTGGCGAAAGTAACCTTTTGCAAGTGCAAAATTTCTTAAATTGTTTCGATGAAACAGGCAAAAAACAACAACAATATAATAATAGTGAATTAATCAGCGTATACAATAACAGTAATCATAGTAGTAGTTTTGAAAATAAAACAGATATTCACAACAATAACAATAACAATAACAATAACAATAACAATAACAATAACAATAACAATAGTGTTAGTAATAGTGTTATTCAAGTAAAGGGTGTTCGGCGGAGTTCTGCAACGCCAAAAGATGGCGGCGGCATTAACTTTGGGAAGTCATTACCATCTGGGGGTCGTCCACAAAAATTCACCATTTCTACAAAGTTTTTGCGAAAACCGCGCAATAAATTACGAACAAGTAATGCAAGTAATGGTAGTCACAAAAGCGACATATCATCGACGGTATCGAATGACATGACATCAATGAAGTCCTCAAAAAGTTATGGATCAACCGTGCCGATGACAACGGCGGTAAGCGTCAGTTTTAGTGACGATGCTGCTAATGCCAAATTTAAGGATTTTTCTATTGATTCCCTTTTGAATAAGTGAAGTTTCATTACAAAGCTTATTTACCTTTAATGGCCGTACTTAAATATCTAGGTGGGTGATTCTACAAAAACTGGAATAAAATGATGATAATTTCGACTTAACATTTTTGGAAGCAAACAGTCGTAAAAACTAAAGGCCCAACTATAATTGACCGAGCATAAGTTAGCTTAAGCCATCGAGCCAGTATACAGTCTTTTATATTTTTAACCATAATAGCCGTCTGCTCCGTTTCGTTAAGTTTGTTAACTTCTCGAAATTAAGAGAGCTAATGAAATGGCTCTCAACTTAAACAAATTTGAAAAATAAACACCAAAAACAACAACACATCTGTTGAATCATTTTACGAATTTAAACTTGTAGGTATGTGTTATCTTCTTGTCGAATTGTTATCACATTTGTACATGAATTTGGAGGGCGGATCAAAACTAAATGTTGGAATCTGAATGTGGGAGAGGGATTTTTTTAAATTTTTGCTCATGTGCGATTAAGTTAATTATTGCTTAAGGAGGTAATTTTTCAGGCATAAGCAAATTTTCGTTGGCTTTTTGACACTTTTAACTTTAACTTTAACTTTAACTTTAACTTTAACTTAACTTAACTTTATATTAACTTAACTTTATATAAAATTTAAAAAGTCCTTTCCATAAATGAAAACGACCAGTCCAAAAAAGTAGAAACAACCATTTTATGGTCTTTTTTGAAAGCAGGTATTCCAGGAAAGTCAATATATTTTTGAACTTTTTTATTTTAAGTAAATTTTTTAGAAAATCGTACCCCCTCGCTTAAATGGGAAGACATACACCCCCTCCCACAATTTTTTCTAATTAAGTAATAAGTAATTGAAGATCAGACGACTGAGGCCCGGGGACTGGGTATTTTCATAGTTTTTACCTCAAAAACATGTTAACATTGTACGCATTGTACGAAAAACAAAAAATTACATAATTTAGGTTTTACTAAGCCTATATATGGCTGCTTACATAGAATTATTTTCTGTTAATACTTATCAGGGGACTGAAAAACTGAACGGACAATCCATTACCTCTCGCACAAATGCCTTCTTAAGGAGGTCCGTCAAGATAGCACCGCCACAAACGAAATTCCAAAATCTAATGATGCAATAGTTAGATGCTAGTTAGGTGCTAATTAAGTGCTGCAATATTAGCTGAGCACTTAATTCCCTTCCCCCTCAAACCTGTGGCGGTGCTAACTTGACGTTAAGATAGCACCGCCACAAAAGAAATCCAAAAATCTAATTATGCAGAAGTTACCGCCTACTTAAGTGCTAATTAAGTGCTGCAATCTTAATCTCGAAATGCATCTCAAAAGTGCATTTCAAAATCCGAAAATGCCTAAAAAATATTTTACATTAAAAACTCTGGGCCAAAATTAAAGGTCCCTCCAAATGCTTTTCAAAAAAGTGCATATCAATTTTTTACCCCCACTCTTTCATTCCCAAACAGGCTTATGGAAACTTGTGGAACTTGTGGCGGTGCTATCTTGACGTCAAGATAGCACCGCCACAAAGAATTTCAAAAATCTAATGATGCAGAAATAACGTCCTTCTTAGGTGCTAATTTAGTGCTGTAATATTAACACAGCACTTAATTCGAGTGACCTTGAAATGCACCTTAACAGTTGCCAAATAACCTAAATCACTTAAAAAAGACCCCACTAAAAAAAAAAGATTGCCATACTCAAGAACTTTCCGAGTTCTCTTCAAAAAGGTACAACTTGAATTTTTATTCCCACCCCTTCATGGTCAAACAGGCCTGTTGACCTTGTGTGGAACTTGTGCTGTTATGGGGTAGGCGTCAAGATAGCACCGCCACAAAAGAAACTCAAAAACCTGATGATGCAAAAGTTAGGTGCTAATTAGGTGCTTATTAAGTGCTGCAATATAAACGCAGCACTTAATTCGCATGACCTTGAAATCAGATGCACAAATGTCAATAAAATTGTAGACGTTTTAAATACCACCTTTACCAAAAAAGTTGAAACACCAAAATTAAAGTGCTGTCCAATAGGTTGCAAAAAGTCATATTTCATTTTTCTAGCTCAACCCATTCGCCCTTAAAGGGCCAAATAACATTTTTGAAGAATGCACTTTCGTCAAGATAGCACCGCCACAAACGAAATTTAAAAATCTGATGATGCAATTGTTAGGTGCTAATTAAGTGCTGCAATTTAACGCAGCACTTAATTCGCATGACCTTGAAATCAGATGCACAAATGTCAACAAAATTGTAGACTTTTTACTTACCACCTTTATTCAGAAAGTTGAAATGCCAGAATTAAAGTGCTGTCGTGTAGGTTGCAAAATGTCATATTTCATTTTTCTACCTCAACCCATTCGCCCTTTAAGGGCCAAATAACATTTTTGATGAATGCACTTTTGTAAAGATAGCACCGCCACAAACGAAATTTGAAAATCTAGTGATGCAGAAATTACGTCCTTCCTAGGAACTAATTAAGTGCTGTAATACCAACGGAGCACTTAATTCGGATGACCTTGAAATCGGATGCAATAACTGCATGCAAGTTAAAGACTTTTAACAGACTGCATCTATCCAAAAAGTCGAAACGCCACAATTAAAGTGCTGTCTTGTAGGTTGCAAAATGTCATATTTCATTTTTCTACCTCAACCCATTCGCCCTTTAAGGGCCAAATAACATTTTTGATGAATGCACTTTTGTTAAGATTGCAATACTACAAACTAAATTCGAAAATTTTTGTGTGCCCTAATTTCGTACTTCTTTCCTTCCTTCCTTCATTCCTCAGGATCAAGTATTTATCTCGAGAAACGGAGAAAGGTAGCCAGGTTATAGTAGGTAGTTAGGAACCAGATGTAAGTGTCCGAAATTCTAAAAAGCGTTTGATGAAAAAACATAGGAACTTATAAATACATAATATGTAGGTACATTACAAATACATTTGTTGTATTTTTTTTAATTTCATGGGTCTTTCTGGAATTTTACTAAAGGTAAGAAACATTGTAAGGAATGTACGAGTAACTACAATATATGTATGTAGATACTAATGAATTCAGATAGAGATTCTTCCTAAAAATATGCAAGTGTTTTCGGTAACTATTATTCTCAGACGTGAATATATATTGCATGTATACATAAGATAAGTACCATCCATCTAAATCTATGCAAATTCAAACATACACATACCTACATAAAAAATAACAAATCATCGCCATTTTGTTTAATTTAACTGAACTTTTTTCGATTCGTTTCTTGAGGATTTTGTTGCTAAATAAAATGTATAAATTTAGCCCTGAGCGCCAGGGATGAAAAATCGTGTTTGAGCAATGTATCGAATTTTAAAAATAAAGTGTATCGAATCGTACGTTTTGATTTCTTTCAAGGGTCCACATTTGCTAATTATGCATGTATGTGCAATTGATTTAATAACTTTTGCAATTTCTTATGATGCATTATGTTACTAAAAATATAACGAACGGTTTTTGAGCTGGTTTATTAGGATTTGGATTACAATAAAAATTTTAAAATTTGTAAACCTCTTCACAATTACTTAGCTGATCCAATTAAATTTTTATTAAGTTCTGCTTAGGTTTTCATTATGGAAATAAATTAAGTACAGTAAATGAAATCGAGGAAGCATATTCATCAGAACTACAAAGCTTAGTCAAGGCGATACAAAATCCAGCAAACCAAAATCTCGAATATCGAAATTTCGTATTTTTTTAAGAATCTGAAAAACGAAATCTCCAAAATTTATAAAAATAAAATTTATTGAATCCGAACGAATAGATAAAAATACAAATTGCCCGAAACATGGAAAAAGTGCCTTACAGCAAGTTTGACGCCAAATTCTAATTCAGCAAATCAAAAACCACCTGAAAAGTGTAGATATCTTGGTTCATGTTAAAATCACAAATTTAAATTTTCTCACACAAAGTAATTAATTAGTGCTTTCGAGTAAATTTTCGGAAACATTAGAAATACGTCAATTTTCATCTTGCGGTTGAGTCGTTCGTTGGAAATTTTGTTTACCAATTGTACTTTGATCAAGTATAAAAATAATTGATGGTTTTCGAGTCGTAAGTGAAAAACCAAAAGAATGCAATTTCGCATAATTCTTTATGAAGCTGAAGATCGCTGCACCGAAAACAAATAATATTTTTAGCAGAGGATCTGGACGTATTGTGAAATGATTTTTCAAAAATTTAAAAAGGATTGTGTTGGACAAGAATTTTTCTAGACGTGATGTCTTTTATTTTTTTTTAATATTTTGCTGTTTAATATTTTTTTAAATCAAAAATCGTTAAATATCATGTACTTTTTTTTAGGAGAGAGTCCCCACCACAAAAATAATTTTATGAAAAAAAAAGGCATATGTAGAGTAGCTTAAACTACAGACGTGATGTTTTTTTTTAGTTTTTACTGTTTAGATTTTTTTGTATGATTTCTTCAATGTTAACAACAAAACTTTAGACCCTTAAAGCTTAGAGATGAAATATGATAGGAAGAATATATAACGGCATTTTAGATATCTCAACGTGATTGATTAATTTTTTATTTTAATTTAAAATCTAAGCTCTTTTTTTGTTTTTATTTGGGATTCGTTGGGATTCTATAAATTTTATTTTTATAAATTTTGGAGATTTCGTTTTTCAGATTCTTAAAAAAATACGAAATTTCGATATTCGAGATTTTGGTTTGCTGGATTTTGTATCGCCTTGACTAAGCTTTGTAGTTCTGATGAATATGCTTCCTCGATTTCATTTACTGTACTTAATTTATTTCCATAATGAAAACCTAAACAGAACTTAATAAAAATTTAATTGGATCAGCTAAGTAATTGTGAAGAGGTTTACAAATTTTAAAATTTTTATTGTAATCCAAATCCTAATAAACCAGCTCAAAAACCGTACGTTATATTTTTAGTAACATAATGCATCATAAGAAATTGCAAAAGTTATTTAATCAATTGCACATACATGCATAATTAGCAAATGTGGACCCTTGAAAGAAATCAAAACGTACGATTCGATACACTTTATTTTTAAAATTCGATACATTGCTCAAACACGATTTTTCATCCCTGGCGCTCAGGGCTAAATTTATACATTTTATTTAGCAACAAAATCCTCAAGAAACGAATCGAAAAAAGTTCAGTTAAATTAAACAAAATGGCGATGATTTGTTATTTTTTATGTAGGTATGTGTATGTTTGAATTTGCATAGATTTAGATGGATGGTACTTATCTTATGTATACATGCAATATATATTCACGTCTGAGAATAATAGTTACCGAAAACACTTGCATATTTTTAGGAAGAATCTCTATCTGAATTCATTAGTATCTACATACATATATTGTAGTTACTCGTACATTCCTTACAATGTTTCTTACCATTAATAAAATTCCAGAAAGAACCATGAAATTAAAAAAAATACAACAAATGTATTTGTAATGTACCTACATGTTATGTATTTATAAGTTCCTATGTTTTTTCATCAAACGCTTTTTAGAATTTCGGACACTTACATCTGGTTCCTAACTACCTACTATAACCTGGCTACCTTTCTCCGTTTCTCGAGATAAATACTTGATCCTGAGGAATGAAGGAAGGAAGGAAAGAAGTACGAAATTAGGGCACACAAAAATTTTCGAATTTAGTTTGTAGTATTGCAATCTTAACAAAAGTGCATTCATCAAAAATGTTATTTGGCCCTTAAGGGCGAATGGGTTGAGGTAGAAAAATGAAATATGACATTTTGCAACCTACACGACAGCACTTTAATTCTGGCATTTCAACTTTCTGAATAAAGGTGGTAAGTAAAAAGTCTACAATTTTGTTGACACTTGTGCATCTGATTTCAAGGTCATGCGAATTAAGTGATGCGTTTATATTGCAGCACTTAATTAGCACCTAACAATTGCATCATCAGATTTTTAAATTTCGTTTGTGGCGGTGCTATCTTGACGAAAGTGCATTCTTCAAAAATGTTATTTGGCCCTTTAAGGGCGAATGGGTTGAGCTAGAAAAATGAAATATGACTTTTTGCAACCTATTGGACAGCACTTTAATTTTGGTGTTTCAACTTTTTTGGTAAAGGTGGTATTTAAAACGTCTACAATTTTATTGACATTTGTGCATCTGATTTCAAGGTCATGCGAATTAAGTGCTGCGTTTATATTGCAGCACTTAATAAGCACCTAATTAGCACCTAACTTTTGCATCATCAGGTTTTTGAGTTTCTTTTGTGGCGGTGCTATCTTGACGCCTACCCCATAACAGCACAAGTTCCACACAAGGTCAACAGGCCTGTTTGACCATGAAGGGGTGGGAATAAAAATTCAAGTTGTACCTTTTTGAAGAGAACTCGGAAAGTTCTTGAGTATGGCAATCTTTTTTTTTTAGTGGGGTCTTTTTTAAGTGATTTAGGTTATTTGGCAACTGTTAAGGTGCATTTCAAGGTCACTCGAATTAAGTGCTGTGTTAATATTACAGCACTAAATTAGCACCTAAGAAGGACGTTATTTCTGCATCATTAGATTTTTGAAATTCTTTGTGGCGGTGCTATCTTGACGTCAAGATAGCACCGCCACAAGTTCCACAAGTTTCCATAAGCCTGTTTGGGAATGAAAGAGTGGGGGTAAAAAATTGATATGCACTTTTTTGAAAAGCATTTGGAGGGACCTTTAATTTTGGCCCAGAATTTTTAATGTAAAATAATTTTTAGGCATTTTCGGATTTTGAAATGCACTTTTGAGATGCATTTCGAGATTAAGATTGCAGCACTTAATTAGCACTTAAGTAGGCGGTAACTTCTGCATAATTAGATTTTTGGATTTCCTTTGTGGCGGTGCTATCTTGACGTCAAGTTAGCACCGCCACAGGTTTGAGGGGGAAGGGAATTAAGTGCTCAGCTAATATTGCAGCACTTAATTAGCACCTAACTATTGCATCATTAGATTTTGGAATTTCGTTTGTGGCGGTGCTATCTTGACGGACCTTTCTTAAGGATATTTTTGACTGCTTCAATCTGTCAGGGGACTGATAAGAAATCCGAGGGACAAAGTCCAATGATTGTTTTTTTTTGTAATAATACATAATGGTACCTAATATTAATTTATATCATAAAAAGATGTACATATTATCTAACATCAATAATTGATGGTTCATTTTGGTTTTGAAACTTAAATAAGAGAACTTTGAGAATGCTTCCCTTCGAAAACGGGCAGAGGACACGTCAGGGTACTTTGAAGAATTTTATGGGTAGTGAAAATATATCAGATCTTAATAATTTTGTCTGGCCATGTAGACATCGGTTTCATTTATAGTTATAAAAAAATCAGATAGAATACTTGAACATTTATTAAAATATCAGCGGATCTGTCGAAAATTCCATCGTTTGTAGAATCACCCGGGTACACATGTGAAGAGACACAATTTTTTCACACGTAATACTACAAAAACAGCTTTACATCTGGATCTATTTCAATGATTTCAATAGTGGCTGCGTGTTATTATCCCCAGGTCTAGGTCAAGGTTATCTTTTAACACGTATTACAAAAACAACATGGGATCCAGGATTCTACCGAGGTTTATTTCAGTAACCCAGATCTGGATCAGATCTTGATAAATAAAACAGTGTTATATACCCGTCTCTTTTTGTCTTATATTTGTTTATTTTTCATGTGTATGTTGCCTCTTTTCTTTGCACTACTGAGACACATTCACAATAGTAAATTGCATCCAAGCCGCCAGACTCAAAATAGATCCAGATGAAAAGCGGAACCCATGTTGTTTTTGTAATTACGTATTAGAAATTGATCCGGATCAGATCATGTGAATGATAAAATGCGGCTATTATGTTGAATTGTGTAGATCAGCATCGATCGTGTTGAGTAAGTGTGAACGTGTTGATCGATGATGAAACAAAATTTGTTGCCCAGTTGTCCATTTATTTTCATTTGTATATCTCTTGACTCTTGATGAAAAACAACGTACACAAATTATTAAAAAAAAATATAAAATAGTTTGACACAAATGACAGCTATAACACGTCAACACTGAGGCGTACAACCAGTATATGAATCAACAATGATCGACATGTGTGGACGCTGCTTTAGATTAAATATATAGAGTGTCCTGTAAATATTTGATAATCTTGCAATTGGTTATGGCATCCCTTTTGGCCTTTCCAGAAAAAAATATGACTAAAATATTGTCCCAGTGGTTAATATATTATTACATTTTGATGTTTTTTTTTCAAAAATTGTTAACAAGTACTACTTCCTGAAGTACCTGAACTTTTTCTATTGTTTTTTTATTTTTCTTTTAATATGCTAGGTCTAGAGTAATAGTGTAACGGATACAATTATTGGCACCCCTAAGAAAATTTCAACTTTGATCAACCACAATTTTTTTTATATGTAGAGTGATGATAATCGTTTGTATATAAAGTATTATTTAATAAAATTTGCGTTTGTTTTTTAAATTAAATATCAATATAATTGTTAAAATTTTAGATTTACAAACTACAAGACAAATAAAAATAAGCTTACCAAATACTACAATAATTGGCACCCAAAAACAATAATTGGCAACTTTTTAGATGGTAAAAATAATTTATTTCGATATTTTTATTGTTTATTTTGCAATTTTTCAATTTAAAATTAGCAACGAATGCGTGCTATAACTATTGGCAGTGTTAAAAGTATAATTATTGGCAGTACCGTTAATATTTTTTTTAATTCGCAATCAGAGAATATCAATTACCAAGAAGCCAATCTTTCGTACGTTTTACCCTCCAGAACTCATTTGTTTACATCGTTGTATTTGTAATTTCACTTCGTGTCGATGAATAGATGTGAATTGCAACAACAATGTAACGCGGTGAGATTAATTTGTTTTTATAGCTCTGTTTTTTTTTGGAAATTGGAAAATACGTCTGAGAATTTTACTTCGGCTAAATACAAAAAAATCGATGTGAAATTGTTTATGTACACAAACAATTGTAATTGTCAGTTAATGTCCATCCACAATCAAAATATAATAAAAAAGTAATAATCCATAAAATGTCTTTCAATCACTCAGATTTCCGTTCATCTTAAATGCATCTTGCATATTATACAGGGTGACCCTTTCTTCATCCAGAATAATTTTAAAATTACTGTTGGATTTATCCTAAGGAAAAAAATTATCTGCAATTTGAAACCCACAACTTCAATTTGTTGTTTAAATTCCACTAAACTCTGAATTTCCACCTTATGTGTGTATCTCTGTCTACATTGTCTTCTTACTGAAAGGTGGATTCAGTGAGATAGGTAGATTTTGTGTGCGAAAAAAAGAGAAAAGAGATTTTTTGCCAAAATCCACTGATGCGCCACTTTTAATAATAATTCTTGGCTTCAACATGAACGATTCTTTTTTGTGCAAGTGATTAATGTATGGAGTTCGATTGCGTGCAATAAGGATGGGTGTATTGAACTGAAAGGATTTTGTTTGCGTAATGTAGACGCGCTGTTCATCAAAACGACTTTCAGTAAGACAATGTAGACGGGCTCTATAAGCATTAAAGTAAATATTAGGTGGGTTTTATTGACTTCTGTCGGAATTCCGATATGGATCTGGATTTACTTTTAGTACAAAAAAGAAATAATGAGGAATTTTCAAAATTGTTTTTTAACATGTGTTAAAAGTTAATCCAGATACGGATCTCTAATGAAGATAATAAAACAGCTACTGTTATTTTTGATTTTTTTTTAAACTTCAAGACATCTAAGCATCCGCTTTTGAGTGTTTAATATGAGTGTTGAATACTCATTACTGAAATTATACTTCATAATGTAAACAAAAATTATATGAAATAGATTTAACAAAAACAGTAACTTTTTTTTTTATTTTGAGTTTGATAATTATTTTTTAAAAAGTCTTTATGAAACAACTTAATTTTTAAAAATTGATTAGAGAATGGTTTCTAAAGAAACTATAGGATGACCTTGTAGCTGTTGCCGTATTTTTATGTTATTCTTATTTTAAGTAAATTTTGTCGTAAAATAAAAAAAAGTTAGTTTGAACAAAAGTAAAGAGCATAGTAAATTTTCTCTTAAAATTAAAAAAAAAAGTTAGTTAGAAATAAAGAGCATAGCATTGCAAGTCAGTGCTGCCGTTTTTTTTTTTTTTAGAAAGTCATCACTCCGAAAGATTTTTTTCTGAAAATATCGGTACACAAGCATCATTTCACAAACTATCCTGCATGAAATAGGGGACACCCTGTATTTGGTTTTGTTTTGACATCTAATTGACAGACCGATGTGAATAGTTCTGACCACGGGGCATGTTCGCCAAATGGAAACTAAACAAGGGCCAGGCTCACATCAGTACGCATTTGGCTTAAATTAGTGTTTAGTAGTGTCAAACCAAGTGACGAAAATTTAAATCTATTTTCACATACTCTCCTCGTAGATGCTTTTCAATTATCACTCCAATAATGCACAAGAGTAGGTAGTAGGTATATTCATCGAATATAAAATAAATTTTATTTTGTAACAGAAGAAAGCTAAACAAAATTTAACTTTATTTAGTGCAGATTGTACAAACGTGGTTCACAATTTTTAATTCATCCAATTTTGTGGATCTACTGATTTTAGTGATAATTTAAGTTTCAAATAAGTTATAATAGCTAATTACATACTTAAACCACCCTCAGTTAAACCACCAAAGCAGTGAGCTAAAAATGTGGAGCTAGGAATCAAACCATTACCCCGTTTTTATGACTGCCCCTTAATTAAATAAAATGTTGTTTTAGTTTTAGGCTTTAAAACCAATTTCATTGTCTAAGGTTAGACAGCTCTTATATATAAAATATATATTTTTATAAATTGTATTTTTTATAACTCTTGGAGTTAATCGGCTGTTTAAGGGATAGTTGTCAGTCCTAAAGGTAGTTACACTAAAATGTTTAAAATTGTGATCCATCGTTCAGCATTTTAATTCATCGATTACCACAGTTTAGCTGAGGTTCAACAATAGTTCAGGCATGCACTTGCCTACTGTAACATTATTGAACCTTGAGCCATCGTTAAGTCCCCGTTAATTCGACGAAATTGCTGAGTTAAAATTTTGTCTTTCAAATCTCTTTTGATTGCGCACTTACATAATTGCTTTCTTCTAATTCAATATCAATTTAACTCAGTCAAGTTAGGACTAAAGGAATAATATTAGTTAAAAAAAGTGATTCGAGGATCAAAAATTTATATTCGAAATATAATAATAAATTATCTTTCGGCGCTTAACTTAAGTCCATAGAAGTCTGTTTTACGTATATTGCTATCGTTTTGTATGAAAAATCAATTTTTTAATGGCGTCTCCAACTCCCGTTGTTATTTTCTAGGTAATAAGCAGATCAAAATTGTTAAAGATATATCGTAGTGTAATTAATAAATACAACCAAAACAATTTAAAACAAAATTTTTCTTCCTGTTCTGAGAACATGGCAATCAAAAATAAAAGACCGTTTTATTTATTAAAACACTTTATTTAAAAGCTTCTGATCCATTACCGTGGGTCGGGGGGAAATAATCGACTATAGACAAAAGACTGGACCTTTGTTTGGCTGCGAATGATGCAATGATCTAATATTGTTAAATACTTTGGCTCACTATTCTGTTGTATTTGATAGTTGGATCTTCTTTAAAAACTTCCAAATGCATATCATCCAAGCAAGCTTCCATTTTTTCTATATACTTAATTCTGTGCATGATAGTAATTGTATTACCTTTGTCAGCTTTGCACAAAATTAAATTCAATTTTCTGAGCTTAACTTGCATCGAGCGAATGTTCTTACGCACCTCAGTGGAGCTTTGAGTCTCATTGTTTTCGTTTTCTTCTTTGACAATGATTCGCGCACAATCAACTCTTGTTTCTATACTATCATCTGGTATAGCTGCATCAGTGTACAAGTTAACGCAAGAAATGTTAACCTCAGCACATATGTAAATGTCCCACATCCAGATTCGCTTCCCACGACTCATAGGAATCACCAGGTGACTACGTGAAGGAATGTGATGACGAGGTGTCTGGAGACAGCACATGCAATGGCAAAGTGCAATCTCAGGTTGGATAGATTAAGTTACTTTTTCAGTTAGATTTTAGGAAACAAATTTTGTTAAGTTAGTTCTTAAGTAGCACTCAAATAAAGAGGTTCATCCTCACTAAAATAAAAAGTTTGTTTTTTTTAATAAATTTAAATTAAAATAAATTTAATTGGCGCCCAACGTGGTTGGCCTGAGAAAGTGTTAAAAAGTGAAACGTGAAATCGACCTAAAGTAGTTCGTCGCGTTCCAAGACCTAGAACATTGAAAGTGATTTGACTTAAAACTTAAAATCGACCTAAAGAAGTTCGTCGGGTTTTAGGACTTAGTTCACTTCAAGTGGTAAAGGAAAAAAAGAAAATCAAACAAAAACTCTAACGTGAAAATAGACCTCAAGAAGCTCGCCACGTTTCGAAGAGTAAATTACCAGTGTTCGTGTCACTTCTTCGGCCAAACCCAAGAAGAATAAATTTGCTATAGTCTGTAGACATAGTAAACCACGAGGGAGTGTGAGACAAGGAAGTGCCCGAGTACCAGCTGTAGCTAAAAAAAGGATCAACACTTAACTCACCAGCGTGGGATCATGTTCTTCATTTTTATGTAAGTTAGACTTAAGTTAAAAAAATAAAAAACAAAAGATTAATAGGTAAAAGAAAAAAATTCAATTTTGAATAAATTTTTAAATTTTTTTTGAAAGAAAAATATTTTAAAGAAAACAGAAAAAGGGTCAGAAATTTCAATTGTGAATCAATTTAAAATTTTTTTTTTATTTTTACGAAAAGTTTTATAGTGTAATAAATTTGTAATAATTTTCAAACTAAATATCTCAAATATTCAAACATAATCATGGTGACTACAAGATCAAATACCGATAGTACTGCATCTGAAACCAATTCTGCCGGTAACCCTTCACAAAATCCGCAAAATCCTATTCCAACAAATGCTAGTACAGGTGCAAATAATTCCCCGCCATACTCGGCATCCACAAGTCAGAGTATCCAATCTACACCAGAATTGGACATACTCATCACGAGTATCGTCAATCGAGTCCTAAGGGAACAAAGCCAGCCTACTCAAAATAATCCCACCCGAAATATCGAAAGAGACCAAGGTATTGACGCACAATTCGGAACAGACATATCGGAAATGGATAGAATCCCCGATATTGTCAAGTGCCTAAAAATTTTCTCAGGTGACAAAGCTGAATTTGGATCCTGGAGAAAAAGCGTTAAGAGAATTCTCGGAATATATGAACCTTTTAAAGGCACTCCCAAATACTTTGCTATTTTAAGCGTTATACGCAATAAAATTGTGGGAGAAGCGGATATCGCTTTAGAATCTTATAATATCCACTATGCAGACAAACGGGATATTAATACGTTGGAATTCCAAATGGCTTCTCTTGTTCAAGGAAGCAAAACGGTCCACGAGTTTTATCAATTAGTTTACTCACATCTCTCACTTATTCTCAATAAAATATCTTGTAGGGATATGGGCGTTGAAGCAACCAAGGTTCTTACGGAAACTTATAGGTCAAAAGCCCTTGATACCTTTATAAGAGGGTTAAGAGGAGACTTACCTAGATTACTATCAATAAAAGAACCAATTGATCTCCCTCATGCCCTGAACTTATGTTTAAAGTTAGAGAATCAAAACACTAGATCTAATCATATTCGACACCAAATAGTACCAAGAAAACCACAACCACAACCCTTTATACCCCGAAGAAACCCAAATATGATTGGCAGAACTTATTCCTCTGTAGCACCTAAACCAGTTCCGCAGCAATACTCAACATACCCTAATCCTCATCCTTCCAGATACCCGACAACGTCAAACGTATTAAATCAAACCCCAAACTATGGACAACCTCCAAATTATTCAAACCTAGGCTACCAGAACTGGAGCACATATAATAATCAATTAAGACCCATGCGTCCGCAACAACAGAATCTTCAAAAAGGTAATCAGCCTAATATGACTAACATCAAACCAGAACCGAATCCCAGTCTTAACACTAGGAAAGTAAATAACGTGGTTACAAAACAAAATCAACCACATTTTCACATAGAATCTATTCCGGAAGATACTCCTTATGAACAAAACCAGAGTGGATTCATCGAAAATCCAGATGAGGAATTACAAGGTTACATAAATGCTTTAAATCAATATGATGAAAATGGAATTTCATTTGAACATGACTACTCTACGGACTTTGCAGATATCCATTTTTTAGGCTAGCAGACTCTTCGCTTCCATTTTTTGAATGTAAGACGAAGAGTGGGAACATTTTAAAATTCCTGATAGACACCGGGTCTAGCAGAAATTACATTCAGCCCCAACTCGTTACAACTCCTCTAGATAATAAACAAAACTTTCTTGCAAAATCAATCGCAGGAGATGTTTCAATAACCCAACACACCTTTATTAATTTATTCGGTCAGAACATTCATTTAAAATTCTACATCTTACCAAATTTAAAATCGTTCCATGGTATACTTGGGAACGACAGCTTAAAAGAATTATCAGCCGTCATACATACAAAAGAGAATTTTATGACAATCCTCAATAAGACTAAGGTAAAAATTAAACAACAAAACTCTATGACTATCAATTCTATTGATACAAAGTTCGAACATATGTCAGATACTCAGAAAGAAGCTCTTATCACAACTATCAAACATTTTCCCTCACTTTTTGCCGATCCCGACGAAAAATTAACTTTCACGACAAAGGTTCTTGGAGAAATTCGTACTTTCACAGACACTCCGATTTATACGAGGTGTTACCCATATCCTACTTCTCTTAAAGAAGAAATCGAAAACCAGCTTAGGAAACTTCTAGAAGACGGAATTATTAGACCTTTTCGGTCACCATACAATTCGCCTGTCTGGATTGTGCCCAAGAAACCTGATGCTGCAGGTAACAAACAATATAGATTAGTAATCGATTATAGGAAGCTGAACGCGAATACTATCGCAGATCGTTACCCAATCCAAGACATTAACGAAGTACTCGCACAACTAGGCAAAAACCGAATGTTTTCCGTTCTCGATCTAAAAAACGGATTCCATCAAATATCTCTTAAGGAATCTGATATAGAGAAGACCGCCTTCTCAATAAACAATGGAAAGTTTGAATTTGTTAGGCTCCCATTTGGCCTAAAAAACGCGCCGTCAATTTTCCAACGCGCACTCGACGACATCCTCCGCGAACACATAGGAAAGATTTGCTTCGTCTATATAGACGATATTATAGTGTTTAGTAAAAGTGAATCAGAACATTTAAAACATTTGGAAATTATTTTTCAGACGTTATTTGAAGCGAACATGAAAATTCATCTGGAGAAATGTGACTTTTTTAAGAACAAGGTTGAATTCCTAGGTTTTATTATTTCCTCCAAAGGAATTTTAGCTAATCCGGCTAAAGTAGATGCAATTTCAAAATTTCCAGCTCCAAATACCCTTAAGGAGCTACGTTCATTTCTAGGTATGTCAGGATACTACCGTCGCTTCATTAAAGACTATGCGAAGCTCGCTAAGCCCCTGACATCCCTTTTAAGAGGGGAAGGAGGACGTTTGTCCAAAGTAAATTCCGATAAAATAAAAATTAATCTCGACGATAATGCTAGAGATGCCTTCCTGAAAATAAAAAACTCCTTAACTTCGCAAGATATTATTCTCGCATACCCAGACTTTACGAAAGATTTTGAGCTAACTACTGACGCGTCAAATTACGCGATAGGTGCAGTTTTGTCACAAGGTGACAAACCGATAACATTCATTTCGAGAACACTAAATACCACCGAAGAGCATTACGCAACTAACGAGAAGGAGATGCTTGCCATAATATGGGCACTCACTTCTCTAAGAAACTACCTATACGGTCAAAATATTTACAGACCATCAACCACTGACTTTCGCTCTCAGTAATAAGAACCACAATTCTAAGATGAAGCGATGGAAGTCAATTTTGGAAGAGTACAACTATGAGATCAAGTATAAACCCGGAAAAACTAATATAGTCGCTGATGCGCTATCTAGGCCACCAAGATGCTGTCAAATAAATGTGTTAACAACAACTCTACATAGCCACGAAAGCTCGAATCAAAACCTTATCCAAATGGCGAATCAACCCATAAACGTGTTCAAGAACCAAATCTTTCTTAATGTCGGTAATACTTCTGAATATAAATTCGAAATCATTTTCCCAACATATCATCGTCATACTATTGTTGAACCAAATTTTACCTCAGAAAAACTTGCCGAAATTCTTAAAAAATATCTCAACCCTTCTGTAATAAATGGAATCAAAGCTGAGGAAGCGATTCTCGGAAAAATCCAAGAAATATTTCCTTCACATTTTAGCCTCTATAAAGTACTATTCTCAAGAAACATGGTAACAGACCTAACAGATGAAAATTTACAAGAAACCGAAATTCTTAAAGAGCACAATCGCGCTCACCGAAATAGCAGAGAAAACAAAATTCAGTTACTACAAAGGTTTTATTTTCCAAAAATGCAGGAAAAAATAAAGAACATTACGGATAAATGTCAAATTTGCAAGGAACAAAAATACGATCGACACTCCAACAATATACCCTTACAACCTACCCCTATACCCTTATATCCTGGACAGATCTTACATATTGATCTATATTTCACTGACAATAAAGTTGTACTGACTGCCATAGATAAATTTTCCAAGTATGCTTTAGCAAGAATCGTAACGTCTAGAGCTACAGAACATATCAAGCAACCCTTAAGAGAGATTATATTATCTTTCGGTGTCCCAGAATGGATTGTGGTTGATAATGAGAAATCATTAAGCTCCAATTCCATTCTATTCATGGTTGAAAATTTTTTCAACATTAAAGTGTTTAAAGCCCCTCCATACGTAAGTTCTGTGAATGGTCAAATTGAAAGATTTCATTCAACACTTTCTGAACTATTACGTTGTATGAAAGCCGAACAAAACTTTAGTTCATTCTCCGAAATGCTCGACAAGTCCATTTACGAATATAATAAATCCGTTCACACCACCACAAACAAAAAACCTATCGAAGTATTTTTTGCACGAAATAAAATTAATAACCCCGAACAGTTACAAGAAGAGAGACAAATTGTCACTCAAGCAATCAAAGATAAGCAAACTGCTGATCTTAGTTATCATAATAAGAAAAAGAAAGCTTTCAAAAATTTTGCAATAGGAGATACCATTTATGTAAAAATTAACAAAAGACTAGGCAACAAACTCACTCCTAAATATAAAAAAGAAGTAGTAGCCGAAAACAAAAATTCCACAATAGTAACCAGGTCTGGAAAAATTGTCCATAAGAATCTAATTAAAAATCAAAATTCTTCTTTATAGGTTATTACCGCTATGCGCAGCGGATATACAAATATTGGATTACTCAAAGTCTCAATTGGTTAAGATAAATGTTGGAACCTCGAAAATACAGACAGGATCTTTCAAAATATTCCACATAATTGATATTGAACATTACGAAAACCTGACAAGGAATATAGAAAATACCCTGATAGAAACCACACGAAATCACCCCCTTTATCCTTACATTTCCCATGAAATAGATAAAATAAAAACCTACCTGGCAGGATTGAAAGTTGAAAATAAGAAAAAAAAAAGGTCACTTGATTTCCTAGGTACCGCCTGGAAATGGATCGCCGGTAGTCCGGATCATCATGATTATGAAATTTTAACAGAAAAAATGAACAACGTACTCGAAAACAATAATAGGCAAATGATAATAAACCGTATGACCATAGGAAAAATTAATGAAATCACCAATGTAACAAACGAAATATTTAAAATTGTAAAAAACGAAGTAAAGAATAAAGACACTGAAACATTAAAATTAAAATATGAACTAGATTTAGTAAAAGAAGAATTAATAAATATAGCATACGCCATTCATTGGGCAAAAGTTAATGTAGTGAATTCTTTTATACTGTCAAATTCTGAAATAAAGCTAACAGAAGAATTTTTTAGAAAACAAAATACACCTTTCATAAATATTGACGAGGCACTTGATTTTTGTAATATTAAAATTGCCTCTAATGGTAAGAATTTAATTTATATAATTGATATACCAACAACAGACCCAGATATTTGTACTATGCTTATAATAAAAGCAGTAAAGATGGGAATAAAGATAAACGAAATTCCTTTTAAAAAAATTTTGAAATGTAAAAATAAAACATATGGTATAAAACAAAATTGTTTAGTAATAAGCGAACATTCTATTTGTAATAGTAGAAATATTGTAGATATAAGTAACTCTACGTGTATCCCCAACCTGTTGAAAAGCAAAATACCCACCTGTACTACTATCGATAACCGAAACACACCATCCATTGAAGAAATCTCGGACGGCATATTATTCCTTAACCAATTCAACGACTCGGTAATAATTAACAATGAGGCTATTCGATTAGATGGAACGTATATCATAAAACACTCAAACACCACAATCATTGTGAATGGGAAGATTTTCAAAACCAGCGAGATAACTAAACATCAACCTTTACCAGCTTTGTTGCAACCTAGATCATCAGTGCAAGAGTTCAAAGAGGTACTTTCCCTAGGAATGATAAAAGAATTACAGATGAATGGCACGGAACAGATTGATCTACTGGAAAGGAAAAATGCATTAAATATTGGGATTAACGTATTCCTGGTAATAATACTCCTCATAATAATAACAACTTTCCTTTATGGTAAAACAAAGAAAAACACCAACCAAGAATTCTCACCTAAAAACGAGCAAGGATCCATTACCATAGGAATTAAGGATTTGCCAAATCTAATAAAGCCATCAACGTCGAACGAGGGCGTTCGAATTTAAGCAGGGAGGAGTTAACGCAAGAAATGTTAACCTCAGCACATATGTAAATGTCCCACATCCAGATTCGCTTCCCACGACTCATAGGAATCACCAGGTGACTACGTGAAGGAATGTGATGACGAGGTGTCTGGAGACAGCACATGCAACGGCAAAGTGCAATCTCAGGTTGGATAGATTAAGTTACTTTTTCAGTTAGATTTTAGGAAACAAATTTTGTTAAGTTAGTTCTTAAGTAGCACTCAAATAAAGAGGTTCATCCTCACTAAAATAAAAAGTTTGTTTTTTTTAATAAATTTAAATAAAAATAAATTTAATTTACACAGAGAGATTGATAAAACAGTTTATCTGGTTGGTTACTTGTCTTAAGGTAGCACTAAACGACGAACATGCTAGGCGAACTTGTTCGTTTGCTTTATCCCGTACACGACGAACATATTTGGCGAACATTCATTTTGTGGTGATTCTTTAAAGAGTAACAATATATGCGATAAAGAAGCGCAAGTGGTTGCGCTTATGGTTATTTATTTATGTGAAAGAAAACAAAACAAAACAAATAAAAAAAGAAAGTGGATGAAGTAACGGCTATATAAACCCAATAGTCGTCCGCGATTCCACTCGGTGCGATATGCGCTCGGTGACGTTCACAGCAAAAATGAGGTTTGCTCGCGAACATGGCCCTACATGGCGAACATCGAAGCCAACGAACACGACAAAATCGAAATTTTTCGCCAACAGCCAGCCAGCGAGCCGTTCGCGAACCAGCCTCTACACGACGAATATATAGCGAGCACGAACAAGTTCGGCGAGCATTTTCGTCGTTTAGGGCTAGCTTTAGGCAAATAAGCAAAATTCAAACCCAATTGCAATAAATCCATCGCAGAGGGAGCGAAAATAACGTTAGAATTACTGACCACTATTTCTTTAAAATCAAACACCGAAGTCGCCGTCGTTGTCGCTGTCGCCGTCGTCGTCGATGTCGTCGTGCTAGAGTGGGAGCCTGATTTGTTGTTGTTTTTATTGCTGTTTAATCTTGAACAAACTTTATCTAGTTTAGCTCTCTGCCTCAAATACTGTTCGTGGGATGATCTGTCTGAAATGAAAGTTCAGAGTAAAGAATTTTAAGATGAACACCGGCATTGTCTATTTTAAGATATAATTTTTTGAGTTCCTGATTTATCCATTATCTTTTGGCTTTATAAACAGCTAGTTTACTCACTTTAGAATTGGTAGGAAAGATTTTAAGTTTCTTACATTCAAAGTTGAACCAGATATGATTGCATATTCGTTGAAATTGCATGTTTAGTCATTTATATATCACAATTAATTTGTGTTTTTTTTCACAAAAGGTGAAACCGTTTCACCTTTTGTGATTGTATTATTCTATATATATATTTAGTCCCATGATGATGTGATAACGAAGACGAAACGCGTTGGCAATAAAGTTATTAAATTTTCGGAAAAAACAAGTGTTCTTATCTTTTCTAAAATGTCAAAGATTAATTTCCACCAAGTGATTAACACTAAATCTATTGATTATAAATATTAAAACCGAAGATACACACAAATTAATTGTGATACGTAATGACTAATCATGCAATTTAAACGAATGTGCAATCATATCTGGTTCAACTCTGAGTGTAAGAAACTTAAAATTTTCCCTACCAATTCTAAAGTGAGGAAACTAGCTGTTTATAAAGGTTATAAAGGTGGCGGATGAAAGTATTCACACGAATAATGTTAATTATTATTATATTTTTTTTGTTTCCTTTGATGTTAAAAGTTTATTTCCTTCGGTACCAACTTCTCATTTGAAAACGCTGTTTGAACATCAACTGTAAACAACGTTTAAGGATGAACAAAAATGCCGTCAACTTCTTAAACTCATCTCCACATGCATGGATCAAAATTATTTTGAATTCAATGGAAAATATTACAACCAAACTTCGGTTCTTGCCATGGGATCCTCGTTTTCCCCCTCCGCTGCTGAGTTTTGTATGGACCATTTCGAACAAAAATTATTTTCCTCAAAAAGTCCACATCTGCAAAAAATTTTCTTCTGGGCTAGATATGTGGGCGATGTCTTTTGTGTGTGGACAGGTACTCAACGGAATCTTTCTTTTTTCCTGGAATCTGTTTTAAATAATGAGGATGAAAACATTTCGTTTACTTTGTAGTATGGCCCTAATCACATAAATTTTCTTCATTTTAGATTGTCAATTTCATCTAATAAAGTTGTATTCTAAATTTATAGAAAGGACACTTCAACTGACTCCATTATTCCAGCATCATCTGCCCATCCCTGGAGCACTAAAATGTCAGCCTTCCATTCTATGATTGAACGTCTTCTTAGAGTTCCTATGGGTAAAATTGGGTTTAATAACGAATTAAAAATAATCAGGGACATTGCTACAAGGAGTGGTTACGATATGCAAACAATCTAATCTAATCAATTTTTCGCACTTCGGTCGAAGAAGAAACACTAAGTTGGCGGAAGATACCCTACATTCCTGGAGTTTCAGAAAAATTGTGTGGTTCACTATCAACAAATAATGTAAAACCGGCTTTTTTCAACAATTTCACGCTAAAAATGCTCTCTGCAATAACAAAATCAGAGTTAAAAAATATATAAATATATATAGTTTATATAAGTATATATATATATATATAGGTTACAAAGTAACCTGCAAGGAATGCAGTGGAATTTACATTGGTAAAACTTCAAGATCCCTCTCAACAAAATTCAACGAACATATTAAATCTCCTGTGCGTCAAGACCCTTCCTCTGGGCTTGCTCAACATATACAAAGTTCCGGACATGGATGCTCACTGGGCTATGTGTCTCTTTTACATTGCTTACCTGCTGGACGTGTATTGGATAAATACGAAATCTTCGAAATAAATAATTGCAAGTAATTGAATATTTTAAATTTTCAAATTAATAACAGCCCACTTCTTAACAAAAAGTTGTTTTTTAAATAGATTTTTATGTTTTTTTTTTCATGTTTATTTGTTTGTTCTTGTAGTTTTATATATAAAAAAAAAATAATAATCAACATTATTCGTGTGAATACTTTTATCCACCACTATCCGTTTCCCCTTTTGTGATTGTATGATTCTATGTAAATTTTTAGTGTCCTAACGAAGACGAAAGGCGTTGGCAATACGTTTGTAATAAAATTATTAAATTTTTGAAAAAAAACAAGTGTTTCTATCTTTACTAAAATGTCTAATTATTTACAATTGAACTTGAAGTCAAGTTCTTTCTTAGTAAAACTATGAGGGGGCGCACAATTAGGTGCTGATATAAAGAGATTCTTCTATGGGTCGTAAAGCGACACTGGGAAGATTTACATTGATTTTTGTTTTATTCTTTCTTATATATTCTTTTATATTCTTTTCTTTTAAAAGTTTTATTTTTTATTTGTACACAACGGTTTTCTAAAGATATTAGGCAATTTCCTTTAATTGTTATTTCTTGATTATTGCAATTGTGAAAAAGTTTTTCAAACTTTGAGTTGATAACTACAATAATGTTGTTTCCTATTTCTAATATACTTTTATTGTTATTTTCAATTAAACTACAATTCATTTTGTTTTCATACATATTTTCTTACAATTATCATTTATTGATTTCAAATATTTTTTAACACTTGTGTTATTATAAATTTCTTTTCCTTAAGCTAAATATGTGTTTTGATTTGAAAGTTTATATCTACATTTTATTGGTTGAATGTATGGGTGTATTCATAAACGCAGAAAATCTGCGCTAGTACAATCGCATTTCTTTTCTTGCATTTGTGAACGCACTCCCAATGCAGAATGTCTGCAGTAAACAAAAAGGTCTGACTTAGTCCGATTTGTATGTAAACAGAGTTCATAAACGTCAGAGAAAAATGGCTGCCAAACAAATTTTGTTGAATTTGATTTTTGATTTGCTTACCCAAAAAGAAAAGAAAATTATAAAATAAAATATAAAATATTTGCAATTACTTGCATTCTTTACGAGTCAGTGCCGCTTTGTCCTTCTTGTTGTCTTAAAAATTATTTTAATAATTCCCGCTCTTTCTGCAGCCAAACAAATTCAGCTGCACAATCTGCCCGACGCTGACGACAGTCTGACGTTTATGAACGGTACGTACTGCAGTTCGACTAGGTTAGTTCGATCGAAAATCTGACTTTATGAATGCAGATAACGCAGTTCTTAGTTAGGCTGACGTTTATGAATACACCCTATATTCGTAGACTTCATTTGAATAGTTTGGAATTTCTATTACAAAAATTATGTTTTTATTACAAAGAGCTAAATTGAGTTTTATGTATTCAAGGGTTTCTAAATGAATGTTGTCCTCAGTAATTTTTTTTCTGTTAATATATATCGACTCAAGATTCCTAATTTCGAAGTTAATATAATTTGTTTTATTTTTTCTATGTCATTTAAAATGTACGTAATATTTTCTTCTATTTCTATTTCGAGTTAAAACTTATGAAATTGTCTCTCTAGATCTTCTTGGGCTTTGTTGAAATTGTTAATGGTTTTAGATATTTGTTTGGCTTTAAGCCTAGTACGCAGATCGAGCTAAAATTTCGCTCCCACTTTTCTCTCCAAACACCAGCTAAACTCCAAGCTAAATTTTGACATACGTTTTTTGTAGAGATTGCATTACAAAAAACAGCTGTTCGCTTAAAAAAAAAATTATATTCAGCAAATTTCAAAGCATTTTATTTCAATATTTCAAAAGAATGTAACCAAATAAAATAGATGTTTCCCTTTGGCATTAATAAATCGTTTGCCTTTGAATATTTCTCGTTCTCAATTTTCATTTCACAATGTAAAGCTCACATAAATCTAACAAATAAAAAAACTTGCCACAATTTAACTCAGGAATGAAGGTACCGAACAATTATTTCACGCGCTTAAGCCTAGTACGCAGATAGAGCTAAAATTTCGCTCCCATACAAAATTCTCTCCAAAATTTAGCCAAGCTAAAATTCAGTCAAGCATTTTAGCCGAGAGATACGCATCTCCAGCTAAAAAATCAAAGTTTTGTTTCTTACTGTACGGCACCTATCTGTCAAAATTTAGCGCGTGAAATAATTGTTCGGCACATTAATTCTCGAGCTAAATTGCTGCAGGTTCTTTATCTGTGAGATTTACGTGACCTTTGCATTTTGAAAATGAAAATTAAGAACGAAAAATATTCATGGACAAATGATTTATCAATGTTGAAGAAAAGTCTATTCTAGTTGATTATTTTCACTTGAAATATAAAAATAAAATTCTTTGAAATTGTGGAATAAAATATCTTTTCAGAGAACATCTGTTTTTGTGATGTATTCTCCACAACAATTGTATGTCAAAATTTAGCTAGGATTTTAGATGGTGTTTGGAGAAAAAAGTGGGAGCGGAACTTTAGCTCGATCTGCGTATTAGGCTTAAGGTTTTAATTTGTTTATTGAAATGGTCATTAATTCGTATTTGCTGATTTAAATTTGTTATTGAATTATGTGTATTAGTTTTAATCATTTTAATTCGTTTTTCGATTTCTTGACCATCGTCGTCTAACATTGTTCCATACAAGAATTTTATTCCTGTAAGCCTAGAGAATTTTATATGGGAGCGAAATTTTAGCTTGATCTGCGTACTAGGCTTGTACCTATAATATTTAAGAGTCCTCTTTTTTGTCTTTGATGAGGTAATATCGTTTCAAATTCTTTTCTACAGTGAGTTATCATATTTGTTATTTCGTTATTATATTCTAAATAATTGTTAACACCGTTATCCATTATTGGGAGTTCGTTAACACTATTTTCTAGTAGTTTTATATTTTGTTCGTAATTTGTAAGATTTATTATGTGTAAGATTTTTGTGTAATTTTCTATGATCTTCTGTTCTCCTAATTTGAGTAAGCCCGTTACCGTGGTTTAAGTCTGTTATCTGTATTTCCTATGTATTTGTTACACTGATGAGAGCAATAAAAATTATTATTTTAGTGAGAGTCTTCATTATTTGTTGTTCTCATAGTTGCTTGATTTGATGTATTTGTTTCGGCTGCTGAATTAGACCTTAAACCAAAGATTTCGTTCTTAATTTTTTTTTGTCCTTACGAAACTGATCTTTATGGAGTAAAAAGGGGTTTCCTTCTTCTATAGTATATTTTGTATTGTGTTTACTAATTAGCTTTGCCTTTTTAAATTAAGGAGTTATTTTATTTTTATTCTATCTTGTGCCTTTGTTTTGATAAATTCTTCATTTATTTCAGCATCTTTCTTACTTTCGTTCATTTTATTCAATACTTTTTCTTTCTTTTGTTCTATATTTTTATAGATAATTTCATTTAATTTATTTAAATGAATATAAATTGGTTTTTCTTCGGTTGTTTTATGTATCGTGTATTTATAAATAGATAGAGCTTTTATAACTTGATCTATTAATTGGAAATGATCATCTGTTCTTTGAATTCTAGTTGAAATTCTTAGGTGTTCGTTTAAAGTACTTGGCTGTACAAAAGTGTACTCTTATATCAGTTATAAATGCACTTTAAATAAAAATCTTTTTAAAAATGAATATCAAGAGCGGAGCTATTGATTCCTGATCTTTATTGTATCAATGTTACTTACGAACTAACTTATGCTAACTGAGATAGACAGTGTTTTTCATATTTCATTCCTTGCACAAGTAACTTTGCCAGCATTTCGTTTCTTTGTTCGTTATCTTAAAATATTTCTTTGTGCATTATCTTAGAATATTAAATTAATGACAGTAAGAGGAAATGGTATCACATGAATATTTGAAGTGAGTAATGTAGGTATTATATCATCTGCATTATTTATAAGAATTGGAAGGTCTTCCGTCCTACCATCAAATGTTGATAACCTTTCTATATATTTCAAAGGATTGAGTTCTAAGATTCTCGGCAGAATTAAATTATTGTTGTTCATATTATTAATGTTAAAACCTAAAATATTCCCTAGCATAATATTACTTTCTACGGCGGCGGCTGCTTGCGTTGCTGGATTCTCTTGTAGTCCTACTGGTGGATTCATTTCTTATAAATCTATGTTCTCTTCCGGCTTAGGATAATAGGGTTGATATCGAATCGATATAGAATCTTGTTTTTGTTGAGCTTTATATGTTTTTATAGTTGTCTTTAATTTCTTCATTTATTTTCGCACACGTTGGGGTTTTCGATTACCCCACTCTTTCTTCAATTTTTGATCACGTTGGTGCTTATGCTTATGCCACTCTTCCTTTACGTTGGGTTCTTATGTTTTCAGAACAATGAATTAAAGTTTTTTTTCTACTTTTTGCAAATATATATTATTTTTTGTCTGTTTTTATAATTTTCTTTTTTCTCACTCTTCACACTTCTTTTCACATCCACTTGAAATTATTTTTCCTCTACGGATTTTATAGCATGGGTCATTGACGTTGACTTGAACTACTAACATAATTTCTTTCAATTAACTATCGATTTGCATTCGATTAATTATTATTATTTTTCACTAAATAAGTCCAAGTGATCTTCCCGATTTCAATTCGAAAACATTAACAGTTTTTCAATTGTTTTTTGAGTTTTTGAATTCCCTTAAATTGCACGCCTTACAATTTCGCGCGAATTACCATACCCCTTCTATTTATTGGCACCCCATGCCAATTATTGAACCTTAGTTTTTTTTGACCTAATTATTGGCACCCACTTAATTAATAGAACAAAATATTTTGAAATTTTAAACTTTTCTTTTCGTGGACATTTATCTTTTTAAACTTATTAAACTGTTCAGAACTTACCGCGTTTATTAATAAGGATCATTTATAAATTCTTCTTCCCGACGACGCTGACGGCGACGTTTCGAAGAAATTTCATTATTCGTGGTCATGGGATAAGACTGACGTTTGATGGCGGTTGCTTGTTACTCTATTTCTTAATATGTACTGGTGCGTTGTTGTTGGTACATTTTCTGTGGGTGGTTGGTGTTGGTTGTTGTATTCTTCTTGAATCGTGTCAACATAAGCTTGGGTGCATACAAAGCTCACAATGTCAGAAGTACTACGGGGTAGTTAGACTTTTGCTGGAAAATAATTCAGACATAAAGTTTGACCTCGATATTCAAAGGGGTAATAGTACACGAGCCGAAAACAACATTTTTCACAACTGCACCTAGAGTCATTTAGCCGCCATTTTATTTTTAACGGCTTTTTCGGGTTTCAGACGTAACTCACGCATTATTGACGCTAGAAAATAAAGTTACAGCACAAATTTGTAGAAAATTTAATTTAATAATAATTTAATTTAATATAAAAAAATAATTTAATATGATTAGTAACTTTTTTCGATAAATGCTTTTAAAAAATTTAAACTGTATATTCTTAAAAAAAAGTAGGGGCTGATTTTTGTAAATTCATCATATCTTTTTTTTTTTGTTCTAAAAAAGTCAAAAAAAAGTTATAGACCTTTTAATTATCTATAATTTTTATCTCAACAGTTTTCTTATACGGCCTATTCTCGTATCGTAGAGATCCGTATAGGCTCATATATTTCTAACTACTTGACTTCTGCTGGTACATAGAAACCTCGACGTTCGAAAGTAAATTAGTACACGATCCAAAAACCATATTTTCTACAACTGCACCTAGAGTCATTTAGCCACCATCTTGTTTTTAACATTTCTTATATCTTCAATCGTTACTCACTTTTATGTCAGACAAAAATGCTGTAGAAAAAACTTTTATGGACAAACTTATTTCCTTCAGTATTTCTTGTAACTTTTTTCGATAAATAATTTTTCAGCTTAAAGAATGTGAGTTGAACAGTGGCATAAACATTAAGGGTATTCATGCAATGTCGTAAGTTTACAAATTGAACGATCTTTTTTATACATTTGACTAAATGCTAGGTAGTTCAATCACAGCAAGAGTCACAATGACGTTTGGTTAAGTTTGACCAGTTTGGTTAATTTTACGCAACAAAATCTTTTGATAAGTATAACCAAACTGTGTAAATCATTTCCCATACAAAATTTGACAGTTCATTAACCAAAAGATAAACTTAACCAATTTGTAAACTTATCTACGGTTTTACGAAGTTGCCTGAATACCCTTTTTAAACGGGTATTTATTCAACGTCGTAAGTTTACAAATAGTGTAACATAATACATGATTTCAATTTTTTAAAAAGGTATGAATTTTGCTCCATCGTCCCTTATAATTCCAACCGAAAATATTATAGCTAATATATAGGAAACTATTAGAAGAAACAAAATTGAAAGAATTTCTGCTGAAACTGTTAGACAAGACGTATCTGTTTTAATTCGAAAATCCAATGAAATCAAAACAAATATAACTAAACATGAAAGGAAAGCTCTTAATGAGCTTAAAAAAGATCAGGAAGTTATAATATCGTCCCCTGATTGCAAGAACTAGGGAACTCAATTTTAAATTTTTACAATACCTCGGCAAAAACGGTATTATTTTGTGCAATTTTCAAGACTTTTCGTCCAATTTGTTTCTACCATAGAAAAATATAAAATATTTATAAAGTGTAAGAAACATACAAATTAAACTTTCAATCGTTTTTTGATAGCAAGGTATCTATGAACCTTCCTATCTCCAAATTTGTTCAAAAATTGAGTTTCCTAGTTTTTGCAATGAGGGGACGATATTGCCTGTAGACAAAGGTAAGTGTACGGTTGTCCTAGACTCAAAAAAATATGATTCTAAAATTCTATCTTAACTAAGCGATGGATGTACCTATAAAGAAGTTGAAGTGGTTTCACATGTTGCTGCATGCGGTATTAGTGATTGCCATCTCAATTATAAAAAAAGACACAGTAATGAATAGGTACTAGGTACGTTAAAAATCTTCTTAAACATTTCCACTTCACAGTCCATTTCCATTTCACTGTCGCTAATGTGCACAACATCAAAAACTAATTTTTGCTACATATGGACACATTATTCATCAGTTTGTGTAAGCACACAAAATGCAACGAATGTGGTACCACTTACCTAAAGTAGAGCATGTGCCACTTCACCACCAAGTTATACCATCTCACCACCTATAGAGGGAGATGGTTTTTCTTAATACTTTTTCATTTTTCAAATTAAAAATAGAAATAACATTTATAGAACTTTCAAAAATGAATGTTATATAAGTTAAACAAAAAAGAATATGTATTTTAAATTAAAAAAGTTAAAAATTCGTTATTATCGAAGATATTAAGAAAACAAATAAGGGTATGCCTTCTCACTCGCATTTCTCGTATCTCAAAAGAAAATATTGTAGATAGTTTTTTAAACCATTAGGGATAAACCGTTAGATAGAAAATGAAAGTTATTTGGCATTCCTGGAAGTGAAACTTATTAAAAATACTGCAAGACAGATATCTACACGCATCCTCCCATCATCCGGCTAAATTCACTTCTATAGTGTCAGCACTCCTAAATCGAGCACACACTTTATACGACCTGGAACATATACAAGAGGAATAAACTCATGTGTACAGGGCTTTCACAAGGTATGGCTAAAACTCAAAATAAAGAGCTTGGAAGACCATAACAAAACAGTCCGAAAATACTGTTTCTCCTACAGCGGAAAAACGCGCACTTTTACCATATATTAAAGGAATTTATGATGGTTGTTAAAAATAGAATAAAATCAAATGTAAGAAAAAATTAACCCGACCAATGTTTTATCACACGGCTTTGAATAAAGCTGACGCGGTGGGAAATAATTTCCAATCACTTCCCACAAAGGCACCAAATATATTTTTATTATTTTTTGTCAATTTAATTACTCCAATTTCCATTTTCATACCTTTCCTACAATTCAATTTCTATGCCCTTTACCACTTGATCATGAAGAAGAACGAGATCAAAGTCCAGAACCCCCAGTAAAAAATGAACCTTCAATGAAATTAAGAAGCGGAAGATTCTTTGGTAATTCTATGACATAGTTATTATGTTTAATGCTGCTATTGCTTCCTTTAGCAGCCTCCTTAGAAAGTGAACCAATAAGGATTACAAAATTTAACAATTCCACAGGCATTTATTTTGAGGATATAGGTAGTGCTAGCACTGTTAACAGTTTTTGGAACATTTATATCTTTTATAATTTGTCATCGTATTGGTTAGAGCTAGGAGAAGTGAAAACATACCTGAAGAAAATGGATACAATCTGTTTAGATGATTTGAAAACTAATCCGTTTTGTTTGCCTACACTCACCGCACTCAAACATAGAGTAAATGTTATCGATTCGAATAATGATCTCATTCATAACTATCATACATCTTATAGCAAACGGATAAGAATTGCTAGATCTCCTTTCGATTTTATCGGAAATGTAGCACATAGTTTATTTGGAGTATTGGATCAAGATGATGCTAAGGACATACATCATCAAATTTCATTGGTCAACCAAGATGAACAACACCTTGTACTTCTCTTTAAAAAACAAAGCTCAATAGCAGACGCAACAGTAAATCTACTTAATAGAAGCAATCTCCAAATAAGTCAGCAATATCAAGGCTTAAAAACTATCTTCGAAAAATCTTTAAACGTCATTGAAAAGCATCAAGAAATAATTGATGTTAATCAGCGGTTTTCTGCGTTAACATCGTATTTGATTCTATCAGTTACAAATCTGGAGATGGTGCAAGATACATTACTTGACATTCTCCTTAGCCTTAACAATGCCAAAATGAATCTTCATTTTATTTCGCCTTCCCAATTTACCCAACAACTCCAAATCATTATGAACAATCTCCCGTCTCATCTTAACATTGATAACTTGATTCTATCAGTTACAAATCTGGAGATGGTGCAAGATACATTACTTGACATTCTCCTTAGCCTTAACAATGCCAAAATGAATCTTCATTTTATTTCGCCTTCCCAATTTACCCAACAACTCCAAATCATTAGGAACAATCTCCCGTCTCATCTTAACATTCCCACAGCATCTATATTAGATATTTTTAAGCTTTCTACGCCTAGGGATTTGTTCTGGTATTGAATAATCTACTTTAATGTTAGACAAACAATTTTGTTTTAAGAACCCTGGACCATCGAACCAAACGGTTGATCTTATAAGATCGCGCATTCCTAATCCACGCAATATGAGATCTGCAGGATTTAACTCTCCTCTAACATACTTGTAATTCCAACCTACACGATTTGCAATATATGTCTCCAGGTATAAGAAGGTGCTTTTATCCATGTTAAGACTGTTGTGGAATCAGTGTAATAATTAATAGATGAAATTGCCCTACTAACTATTGGGAGAATTTTTTGAACCAAATCTGCCTGAAGTTCTAATCGGGCTATGCTTGTTGCTTTCAAGGGAACTACACTCGATTTTGAGCACAATAATTGAATAAAAACTTTTCCTTCTTTGTCAATAGATTTTAAATAAATGCATGCGCCAAAAGCATTTTCACTGCTATCAGAAAATGCATGTAGCTCTAATTTTTCTGCTGAATCTATTAAAACAAAGCGGGGTATATTAATTTTCTGTAAAGAGGAAAATTCTGACAAATAGTTTAGCCATTTAGATGCCTGCTCTAGAGGCAATTTTTCATCACAAGAAATCTTGGTTTTCCAAAGTTCTTGAAGAAATATTTTTCCCAGTAATATCACTGGCCCAATAAGACCCAAAGGATCAAAGAATTTAGCCAAATCAGCAAGAACGCTTCGTTTTGTTACTTGAACATTAGAGGGTGCTTTATAATCGTAGCAAAATTTGAAGGTGTCTTGAGTTGGCTCCCAAACTAAACCAAGTGTCTTTATTACTTCGGATTGATATATAGCCAACATTTTTTCTCGCTTTCGAAAGGAATATTTTCAAGAATACGTGGATCATTTGAACAAAATTTAGTTAACTCGAAATTTCCTTGTCTTAATAATGTTATAGTTTCATCGAGAAGCTGCTTGGCTTCTCTAAGAGTGTTTGCCCCGGTGAGGCAGTCGTCCACATCTAAAATAATTACAAAAAATATATAATTTTTTGTAATTATTTTAGATGCATTAGGATATATATGCTGAAAATCATTTGCTAATTTAACTAGACATCTTGTGGATAAATAGGAAGCTGGAGCCATTCCATATGTAACTGTATTCAACTGATATGTTTTTAAAGGGCTTATAGTATCTGCCCTCCACAAAATGAGATGATATGCTCTATCTATTGGGTTAACTAGAATTTGTCTATACATTTTACTTATATCACCAGTAAATACATATTAGTGTAGCCTGAAATTTGCAATAATTGAGAATAAGTCTGATTGGACTGTCGGACCGACCATGAGGGTGTCATTTAGAGAAAAACCTGATGATGTTTTTGCCGAGGCATCGAAAACGACTCGTAGTTTTGTTGATGAACTCTCTGGCTTAAGTACACAATGGTGTGGAAGGACATAATGATGCTTTGGTATTGTTTCCTCAGCAATCGGTATCATATGACCAAGACGTTCGTATTCAGCCATGAAATTAACATAACTTGTTTTTAATTCTGTATTATTTTCTAGTTTTCTTTCTAATGAATAGAAATGCCTTTTAGAAATTGCCATAGAATTACCCAACATTTTATTTGGTTCCTGTTTAAAAGGAAGACGCACTATATATTGACCATGGTTTGTGGTTTTTACATCTTGTTAAAATATTCTTCACCCTTGAATTCTTCTTCAGAATAAATTTTTGATTCACCTTCAAAAGATTCACTTTCCTAAAAGGATCGGACTAGTTTATCTAAAGAACTCAGACTAGGTTTCGAGACTGAATGACAGTATGAACTACAAGAAGGATCTACAACGCTACCAGCTAAAAGCCAACCTAACTTAGTATTTCGTAATAAAGGAAGATTATCTGAAATTTTGAACTCTCCTGGCAAGAAAAGTTCGAAAAATATTTCTGCACCGATTAATAAGTCTATGCGGCGAGAATCAATTGAGTAAGGATCAGCAAGAATAATGTTGGAAGGCAATTTCCATGTTTGCATGTCCACCGGTGCAGTTGCTAGATAATCACTTATTTTTGGCATTATACTGGCCTCGAAGGTTGTTTTATAAGCAGATGCTCTAGATTCTATGGAGACCTTAATAATTAAACTTGACTGGGTTTCTTTTCCTCCAATTCCACTGATGGGAATGTCTCTTCTCTGTTTTTTAGTCCCCAGTTGCTGAGCTAATGAGGAAGTTATAAAATTCAATTGCGTTAGATTCAGGGCTAACATGGCTCGACAAGGAATTCGCATACCGTTTGAACATGAAATATCAACTATTGTGTGAATCCTTTTTGGACGGATAGTGCAGCAAAGTATTATGCCTCCCGTTGCACGTTTTACATTTTCCGAGCTGCTGACACGATGAAAAATGATGTCCTCCTTGCAAACAGTTGGTGCATAGTTGAAGCTTTCGCACCTTCTGATTGCGTTCTTCCACTGAAAGATAAATAAATTTTTTGCAATTAAAAATCTTATAATTATTTGATTTACAGGAACTACAAATAGAAACTCCCCTTGAATTTTCGGAAGCGGTAGTTACCACTTTCTTCCTATCATCACGATTAACGGCTTCTAGGGCTTGGAATCTAGCTTCAACGAATTCCAGTAGTTGCGCTAAAGTTGGACTGCTTCTTGGTGATTGTAGTGATTCTTCGAACATCATTCGGGTGTCCTTATCCATTCTGTCTAGCAACAGATGCACAACAACAGGATCCCATCCGCTGGTATTGTAGCCAAAGTTCTGGATAGCTTGCATAACTTCCTTTGTTGTGTCATGAAGTCTTTTGAGACTTTTAGCATTATCAACGACTATGGAATTTTGAAAAAGTCTATTCAACTGTGCCGTTAACAACAGCCTCTTGTTGTTGAATCTGTCCACTAATGTGTTCCATGCCAGCTCCTAATTGCTATCGGTGGCATGAAAATGTTGAATTAAAGTATGTGCATCGCCAGTTACATTGGTTTTCAGGAAATATAATTTTTGTGCTGCTGCAATTGGTTGGTTGTGTACCATTTGTTTATACAGGTCAAAGAACTGAGGCCAATTAAGATAGCTTCCATCAAATTTTGGTATCTCAATTTTTGGGAGCTTAATAGTAGTTGCTCCGATTTGATTCATTTGACTTGATTGATTTGGTGTCACTCGGTTTGGTAGCCATGCAATCCTCTCGTCTAATTCTTCTTGGAGCTTAAAATACAGCTCTATGTCGGCTGCAGCTGCATCGTCCCCAAATCGTTCATAAGCGGTTCCTAATTCTTCCTAGTTGCGCATGAGTGTATTTGTTTTTTGTTGGAATTGCTGAGGTATAGCTTCCCGTAAATTCACCGGACAGTTGCTAAGAGATCCTTGGAAAATTTTCCCAAGGAGACGGAATTTGCTTTCACTTGTCAATTTACTGGTTCCCGGAAAGGTATCAATGCTGAATCTTTTACTTGTTTTATCTTCAGCAGTATCTGGTGCTGGCATTATTAAGAGCCCTGCTGGGGGCTTTTCGAGGGGCTCCTTTGGCTGCTCTGATGGCGGCTTGACTGCTGTGGTCTCTTTCGGCCTCTCTTCTTGAGTTCTATCCGCATTATCGGATTTTTGTACGTCCAAAAAACGCTTCATGATGTCGTCCTTCATTGGCTCATACACCCCTTTGATCTCGTTGAAATATCCCTTTATATGATATTCATGATCGGTTTCTAGAGGATACTTGGACTTAATTTCGACGTCCGTGCTATGGAATATTTCCCATAGCTCGTTAAGACTGGACCAACGATGGTGGAGATACTCCAGGGTTTTTCCCCCAGTTCCATTCTTTCCGTAATTGCGGGCAAGCTTGCAGATAGCTGTGCCTACCTCCTCCTGATGGTCGGTTAGTTGTTCCATTGAAGACACCATTTTCACTTTATTTTATATATTAAACGATTTTTGAGTCCAAATAAACGCGCACACTTTTTCAAAACTTATTTTTTATCTTTTTAGTATAATTCTTCTTGTTTGGATTTATTTAATCTACAGGCCACTAAATTTTTTTAGTAATGGTCCTGTCACGGTCGCCAATTTGTTCGCACAAATAGTAGAATTATAAAAGATAAAACAAAACTATAAATTTTTAATTTTCAAATTTTTATTTGGTAGAGTAAAAACACAATGAACAGGTAGGTGGTGATGACTAAATGCAACTAAACTATTATAATTGATCTGCCAAAAGGTTTGCTTAAGGCAAAACCAAAAAATGGCATTAAATGTAATGAATTCTCAGCACGTGAGGCAAGACCTTGAACTTTAGTTATAGATCATATTTCGTCTGGTCTCACGCTGCTGAGGGAGTTGGATGGAAATTGAATTGTAGGAAAGGTTTGAAAATGGAAATTGGAGTAATTAAATTGACAAAAAATAATAAAAAATATATTTGGTGCCTTTGTGGGAAGTGATAGGAAATCATTTCCCACCGCGTCAGCTTTTAATTCAAAGCCGTGTGATAAAACATTGGTCGGGTAAATTTTTTCTTACATTTGATTTTATTCTATTTTTAACAATGGTACTGGTAAAATTTTTGGCAAACACGGTATAAAAACTGTTTTTAAACTCCCAACCAAAATACGCCCGCTCTTAACGCGTTAAGTTCCGAAAAGTTTAATAAGTTTAAAATGAATATTTTAAATAAAATAAATCAAAAATTGTCTTATTAAAGCATTACTAAAGTAAATAAAATAACTTTTCATCGAAAAATTGATCCAAAAATAGCGAAAAACATCTTATCAATGTATGGGCCCTTAGCAAAAACATCCGAGTTTTCCGCATTTTTTTTTTATATTTGTCGCATGTGCTCACACTTTTACTTAAAAAAGGAAATAATGTGTTTTGACCAAGGAAATATGTGAAATATCAAAATAAATTGACTAAATCGGACCACGGGTTATTGAGAAAATTGCTATTTAATAATTTGGTGCCAGTCAAAAATTTGTGGTGCCAATAACTGTATCCGTAACGCTAACTGCTCTAATAGTAATGGAGGAACGATAGTTGAAAATAGTGCATTATTCGAAAATCCACGGTTTTAAATAAAAAGTTTTATTCGTCTTAAGCACACGATACACAAAATATTAACATTTCTCTAATAACACTGGTCTGCGACGAAAATTGTCTTTAAACGAAATCATACTTTTATTATAGATGTTGGTATGCTGAATCCGAATACGAAGTCAAAATTGCTCTGGCACGTCACGTTTTTGATATAAAGCAACATAAAAACCCGTTTTTTGGGTATATTTGAAGTCGAATTGCTTGACCACTAAATACTTTTTTGCAAAACTATTATTGAGACCTCAAAGAACTGTATTTCATCTTTCTAAATCAATTTGAATCTTTTCAAGATTCATTTTTTTCTCAGAATAGCAAAGTTTCCAAAAACAACTCGCTAACAAAAATTTGAAAACCAATGTTTTGAAACTTTGCCGCTTTGTGTCTTTTAAGGGTCTAACTGCAGAGAGTTGGATCTATAGCAACAATTGTTTAAAATTTCAAGCTTAATATTTCTTGTTAACACATTTCTTCTGCTTGACTAGTATGTATTGAAATAAATCAAATTTAAAAATAGAGTTGGCTAATGGGTTGAGAAGCGGTGGGACGGGGTATACGATAATTTTGTCTGTTATAATTTAGACTTTGAGAAATAATAATATGAAAAGTCCAACCTGCAATGAATTTTTGTGATGTCAAAACCTGGTTTGACTGTATCAGTGAAATTAAGTAATGGGAAAACCCCATTTTGGATTTTAATACGCTTAAATGTTTCTCTTTTTTTAATTCTCTGGTAAAATTTTTCTCTCTCAAACTTCATGAATATCAAAGAGAAATTCCACTCTTTTCCAAATAATATGTTTTTGTTTCCAGTACAAGCCATACAAACTACGGCGTTTTTAAGTTTCTTCTGTTTTTTTTTTTAATAACGGTTTATTGTGAGTAAACATTGAAAAATGAAGACAAATCTTATTTCATGTGAAAACTAAAATTATTTGAAATAACTCCTCCAAATTTGAGCTGAATAGTCACAATAGTTTTATTTTTTTATCAGGATAACCTAATCTTAGAAGTATCTTTTCTGCAAATCATTAAAATTTTTCAAAAATCAATAAAAAAAAATTGGAAGTGGGAGAATTTTTCTGAAACCAGACTTGGTTTTAGATAAGTCAAATCTGTCATAATTTCAAAAAAATATTTGAAGGCGAAAAAAAGTTAATTTTTGCAGACTAGTGTAACTGGACTTGATTTGGTTTGGCCATTTAAAACTGTCACCAGGGGCCTATAACACGAAGCTACAAGTCTACAAGTCAAGAGCCACGTAATCTTTCGTAGTTTTACAAGTGTAGATTATTTTTGTAACACAAAAAATAAATTTAACAGTTGTAGAAAACAAAAATTTCCCTACACTGGTAAAGCATTCTATTCTTGACAAAGAGTGGAGCAGTTCGTCAGTCGGTACAAGGTTCAGTGTAGACAATTTCTATTATGCACAAATAGCCTTCAAATCGATCGATTGGAAAGCTTATAACTTCGGTTCTAATTGTCCGATCTTCAAAGTTAAGGTCTTTAAATAAAGGGTAAACATGACGCTAAATTTTTGGGTGAAATTTATTGGGGAGGTATACAAAATTTCATGTATGATGGCAGATTGAGTTTCCCATCAATTTGAGTTTTATTTTTCAAAATTCTAAGTTGAATGAAAAATTTCACAATTTTGAGAAGTTGTGCTTACAAAGTAACTGCCCCAACCCTTTTCTACAAGTTTTTAAGTAATATGCTAAGACTTAATGCAATTGGAGGGACAGCAGGGGCATTTCAATAAATTTTCCACCTAAAAATTTAAAAAAACCCAAAATGTTTTTTTTTTTTGAGGTGATGTAATATGTATGTAACAACTCGAGACAACTATCTTCTTCAAAATTTAGTTCCAATCTTTTTTATAATTCTTTTAGTCTCCAGAAAAAGCTTAGTTTGTCCGTGAGAACCATAGTGGCGCCTAACTGTAATTTTATTGAAATTAAGTTTATTACGAACCTTGAATTTGTATTTAAGTATGTATATTAGACAATCTTCACGCATTTAAATTTTTAAAATTTACACCTCCCATATTTGAGTGTTTACCCTTAGAAGCCAACCACACAAAAATTAAAAGCTTGAGTGCAAGAGTGGCCTATCTGATCACTTGTTATAACAGTATTTTAAAAAATCATGAATACAAAATCAAAAACCTATTATTTGTTGATCATGTTGTAAATAAATAATAATATTGCAAATGTTTAAGAATTTTTAAAACTGCATATGTTTAAAAATGAACTGTTTCTTATATGTGCTCTACAGAAAAAATGAAAAATTCAGTTAGGCTACTATGGCTCTCATGATGGCTTCAATTATAACAGGGAGTTTCTAGGAGAGTAATTTGAAATATTTTATTCAAATTTGTAGTCGTAGCTCGTCACTAAATTAGTTTTTAAAAAAATGTACTGACGTTGTTCCATAACCTCAAACTTAACCTGGCTAAGAGTTGCTCATAGAATAAAGAAGATATTGAAAAAAATTAATTTTATTTCCTCCAGTTGCATTCTTTGTTTAGGGTGTCTGCCGGGAAGGTATACTTCTTCGTTTTGCCGCCATTTTGGTAAATATAAGTCTTGACAGTTCATATTTGGCAGTCGTGAAGTAGACTCGTGGCGAATTTATCGATAATTTTATCAAAATCAATCATCGATTACTGTGACGATGAAAAATTTTTGAGAGAAACAACGTGCCAACAAAACGCACTATTTATCATGTAGTGAATGATTTTGAAGAAAGAGGTTTTGTAAGTGATAGGCCCAAGCATGGAAGTGTTCAAAACAATCCATCAACCTCAATTCGATGCCGTGCTCAGGTAACTGTGAACGGGGGGCGATATCGTGATATAATTGTAAACTTTTTAATGCCAGAACTACATGCTTTGAGCTTGATTAACATGTGGTATTAACAAGACGGTGCCAATGCCATCGGGATTACAATGGAATTACCGCGAGACAAACAAAGTAGTATACCTTCCCCACGGACACCCTGTAGTACAACAAGAGGCACATCTTCTTCCTCGTCACTAGGAACTTCACATTCAAACAGTTCATGCCAACACTTTTCAATAACTTAGGGTGTAAGTTTGTCCCAAGCTCCTTGAAGACATGTCAGACCAAAAGCAACAAAAGGCTTGTTCGGTAGTGCAACTTTGTGAATTTTTAAGGTTAACATTTGAAAGTGTAACTCGGATCTTAGTGGATCCATTGCGCTCCCCAGGGTGAGAGTGGGAAGTGAGGAGGGATAGAGAGGGAGTGAATGTAAGTTTTAGGTGTGGGGGAGCTCCCTGAACCATCATGATTTTGCAGCAGGTATCGAATAAGCAATCAGGTTGACTTGATTGCAGTATAAACATGAAATGCAAAGTTGGGATACAATGTAGATCCAATTTTGCTTCATGGGCAATCATATACTAAAAATGTTTCACTCACCTGGCGAGAAGGAAACGGGGAATAAAAATACAAATTAACGGGTGCAAAAATATATTTGAGAGAACTAGTTGAGATCTCTTTTCACTTGAATTAGATTAGAATTAGATTTCGTATAACTATACATAGGTTTATTTTCGTTAACTTATAATAACTTTCACATTTCATAAATAATAATTAAAGCGAAAATTCACTTTTTAAGTTTTTACCAGAATTAAATTTAGGGAATTAATAAAAAAGAATAAATTTATTAAATGTGGAGACAAAATCGTAACACTTCCGAACTGAATGACGCTTAAACGAAGAAAAAATGACACCCTCTACAAATGTCCGATGAGCTGTTGCCCATTCTGTTCAAGTGGGTTCCCATTGAGCTGTGGCCCGTTAGGACGACAGCTATGAGAGATAATTCAGGCCTGCTTAACTTGAGTAAGTATTCAGTTTTTTTGACCATCTGATATTAGCAGTTTCTAAGAAATTCTGGTGTATTCATGAGCACCGAGGCTTCTACTTGGCTCGCATCAAGAGATGGTCTGCTTTGAGCCAGTTCATCTGCCATTACGCTCCCGTGAATATCCCTATTTCCTGGGACCCTTAGGCGATCTTAGGGTAACTATGTTCGTTGCGTTGAGAACTCTTAACTCATTCCGGCAACGGTCCATCAGTTTTGGACTTTATGGTGATTGACGAAATGGCTT
Organism: Dasysyrphus albostriatus; assembly: GCA_946251815.1. NCBI lineage: Eukaryota > Metazoa > Arthropoda > Insecta > Diptera > Syrphidae > Dasysyrphus > Dasysyrphus albostriatus. Next base: position 227,552,943 of record OX276335.1, read on the forward strand.
TAATTGCCGCCTGGCAATCTTTGAAAATGTAAGTATTATTCTTGGCTGATTTGCATGAGGCAAGATGTTTCGCGGCTTCACAGACTGCCAGCACTTCCGCTTGCAATACACTGCCAAAAGTTTGGAAGCTTCATAGATCTATTTATTGGTGGGTAATCTGAGTAGATGCATGACCCAACACCATCTAAGGTTTTGGAACCGTCAGTAAAGACCGAAACAGGATTTGCATTAATGACCCTGTTTTCATTCTAGAGTTCCCTGGTGGGGATGTCTGTTATGGTCATGGCTAATGGGTTGAAATCAATGTGCAGCGAAACGTAGTATGTTTGAATGTCAAAGTCCATAAAATTCATTATAGTTCTATGACCGAAGAGGCCCCTGTTCCAATTTGTACATTGTAAAAGCTTAAAGTACTTTTGGCCGCCAGTTTTTTCGTTAACAGAACGAGAGGGACAAGTGAAAGAAAAGTTTCTAGGGCGGCCATTAGTGTGGTCCTTATAACACTGGTTGTGCTGATAGATACATGCTAGTCTTTGGATTTTAGTTATGGTTCTTAGATAGGTTTTCTTATCTAAGGCCGGCCACCGGACCATGCATGCGGACGTTAGAATTGGCCTTATAATGGCTGTGTACATCCAATGAATGGCTCTAGGGCTGGGACCCCATCTTTTACCAAAAAATCTGCTACATGTGTAGAAAGTTATTGAGGCCTTTTTTCTCTTTCTTCAATATTTTTGTTTACAGTTTAGCTTACGATCAAGAACAACGCCACGATATTTGGCACTACCCGAAACTTGTAACGGAATTCTGTAGTCGGCGGGCTTATGCTTGGAGTATTACGTTGCCTTGTAAACAGCACCAGTTCTGTCTTCAGTGGGTTAACATTTAGTCCACAACTAAATTTTTGAGCTTGTCCAGGAACGTTTTTAACACAATGTCATCAGCGTAGCCAACGACCTTGATACCACTCAGTGGTCTGATTAGGGAATAGTCACTCAATTCTCAAAACAAGTGAATAAGCATTTTAATTTTTCGAAATTTGCAAGTTTGAGGAATCTTTTACTTCTACACGTTCGGCACACATAATAAACAACGCTACAAAGTTCATTTTTTATTTCAATAATATATTAATTTTACTCTAAAGTAAGGTGCCCATAACGTATTTAATAAAAAAGAGGACATTTTCGAAAATTCAAAATTCTACTCTTAGACCCACACAAATCCACTAAATTATCTGGACATATCTTACTCTATATGGACATAGTTGTTGTTGTATTTAACATGTAAATTTGTTTGTTATTTGTCGTGTTTTTCAGACATAATTATTTTGAGTTGCAAAAAAGAAGAACTATTGTTGGCTAACATTAGGTGTGTTCCAGAACGGGTTTCAAACAAAATTCCTCCTATTTGCCAGATTTGGTCCGAGATGTGCATAATTTATTTATTAATCCTTCATCAATCAAATGATTTTCTTAAAATGCATGTGTCGTTTAGTCAAATCTTTTTCCAGAGAAGGTAGCAAGTTCATTATTGAAAAGCCTCCTTAAGTTTTTCCTAAGAATAGACAGCTCTTTGGAACACCATGCGGGGTTGAGCTAGTGAAATGTTATATGGAATTTTATCGCAGCAACGATCTTTTATTATGTCAATTTGAGTTTTCGCTTTTAGGAAGATTTGATCCAAAATATGCTTCACAATTACCTTCAAGGGAAAGTACGGATAAATCTACTATTGTAATATCGTTAATGCGATGTTTATTTTCACAAAGGATGGTTAAATGTTTATTTTCGGATGTGATATGTATCCATTTATTATTTTGCAGCTTATGTGTGTAGTGGAGTTATACTCCGTTAAAGATTTTAGTATGGCTGTTCTTCGGGATAGTTTTTGTTCTTCCGGTTAAGAGAGTAACTTCACAGTTCGCATACATAAGAGTGGAATAATAAACATTTTGTTGACAAATGTAATCAGATTGCGAAATTTTCTTACATGAGTTTAATTCTTGTAGCTTTACATATTTCTGGTTGTTTTCAGATATACCAAAGAAGTAAAAATTTGGTTGAATATAGGCATATCTTTGAGTATTTTCCTTGTATGGTATTGGCAATGGTATACATCGATAAAGAGTAAAAATAGCTCGATCTGTGTTGTTAAGGGAATGTTTAAAATAAACATAAGTTTACTATTTATATAGAAAAATTGGAAAGCAACGAAATCCATAACAGTATGTGGACTTTCGATGTTTGGAAACAAAGGAAAATTAATAACGAATTTGAGAAGGATGTTATTGTTACTAAGCTGAATAGGTGCTAGTATTGAAGAGTGTAGTACATTTTGTCTTGCAAATAAGATTGAATTTAATTCTTCATTTAACTAATTACTCAGGTTTGTAAGGAGATTTAATTGCTAAGATGCAAGCTAATTCTAATGTATTTATTTTATTAGAAGCTAATGTCATAAATGCATTCATTTTTTATATTTTCGTTCAAAGTATTTTCGGAAAATCTGAGATCATTTATTGACTCTTGAAATTTGCAATTGTTTTCTATATGACATGGTACTGTTCTTTCATCAAATTCAATATATCACTGTCGTATTAAAATTAAATAAGGACTTTGAATAAGTATTGTTAATAAGGTATAATTTCTCATAATACGTTGAAATATTGGTGTGTGCTACCATTTTCCGCTCGCTTTGTTTATATTGTTGAGCTTGAACATTTGTGCGTTCATTTCGAAAACGAAGCATGCAATCAGTTAGTTACAGTTAGTCTTTATTGAACGAAAATAGATATTTACAATTGGTTCTTAATTCTATTTTATATTATTATTATATTGATACTTTAATTTGTTTTGGCACATTAGGGGCCTAAAGCATGCAATCAGTAATAACCTGAAATTAAAATAGATAGGTACAATTTGTATTTCTTATAAATTCATTATTTCAATTTGTATTTCTTACAAATTCATTATTACAATATTATAAAATATATATACAATGTAAAACAAAATTTAAATAAGAAAAATGGTGACTTTCAGAATCGAATATACAAGGTATATTAAATAGAATCTAATAGCCGCGTTCAATTATCGCTCATAACCCATATGGTTCTTTCTCGTGAAAGTAAAACGATGTGGGTAAGTGCGAAACATACATTATAACAGAAGTTAGTAGATTACATCACGTATTTCAAGATCCAAGCAAGTAAGGAACTTGCAGTAAGGCTCCAAATTTGCAGTTTTGTTAAGAATAGGCTAGGTCAAAATTTCGAAGGCGTTTTTTTGAAAAAAATTTCAAACTGACCTGCTAACTTCACTGTGAAGTATGAAATTTATTTGAAATGCAAAATAACTGCAAATTTGGAGCCTTACTACAAGTTCCTAGCAAGCTTGGTTCCTGAGATACACCATGCAGTGTGACCTGCTAACTTCACTGTGAAGATAGCAGGTCACTTTTTTCACCCCCTTTTTTGGCGAACTGCAAAATAGGGAATAGAAATGTAGAAAAAAAACTGCTAATTCATGTCAAGGTCCCATTTGCGTGGATGAAAGTTGCCGTGCTAACTTCACAGACGTTAATAACTGAGCTATCGTCGTTATAGACCTGCAGCTTTTAATTTCGTTCATTTTATTAATGCTTTCAGAAAAAATAAGTTTCATGTGTTATTTACTTTGTACATTCCTTAAATGATACCTTTTATAAATCACAAACAGCATACTGCAAGCATTTTTTAACCAGAAAATCACCCAACTATTTTGCTTGATTTGAAACACTTGATTTAATGAAAATATAAACCGTCTTCTTTTGAAAAATAATATTGTTAAGAAATGAGATGGTTAATCTTTTAAGTTTAATGTTAAATAAAAAACGTTTTTTTTCAAAATATTTGAATTGTAACATTTATTCTTGCTGTATACTTAAAAAATCGAATAATTTATTTGTAAGAATGATAAAATTTCGTAAGCATCTAAATTACGTAAATTGATGGCGTTATTAAAATAAATTTGAAACATTTCGGTTTAAATTATTAAATAAATTGGGGAAAATGAAAAACAGTCGTTATATATTTTGTTCCAAATTAAGTTTAAATTTTTAAATTAAAGAGAAGTTTTCATCAAATATTTTAAAAGCGTTATACTCGTACCATAACACAGACTAAATAGTGTCAGCTGCTGTTTTTTGTTTTAAAAACAAACAAAATATTGAGTTGTCTTGATTTTGTTATGTCCTCTTAATGACAAATGAGTTGATGCTCAAGAGGAAGAACAAGAACAAGAACTCATTAAAAAAATATCCAAATATGATACACATGAACTTATTATGGAGTATTTATCAATAGAAGCTCAATTTTTAATATAACTAAACAAACAACAAACTAAATTAAATGCTACAAATTTAAAAACATATATCTTTATTGGGGTCAAACGGTGAGCAAATAACTCAAGTATATTGTGGAGACATTTCAAATTGAACAAACAATATAAACAAAAGTATTACCAAAAAAATAATAAAGAAAACAAAAGAGTTACGCAAAATTTTTAAAAATATCAATTATGTACATTTTCATTTGTCTAAAGCAGAATATATATGCGGACAATTTAAAGTAATCGCAATCATATGACATAATTCTTAAAATTAAACGAGAAAAATATTATACACTTACAAATAAAGAAGAAAATATTATAATATTTATAAATATATATACTTATAGTAGAAACAGATTATTAAAAGAATATTTATTGAAATGGTTTCATGTGGAGAGTTTTATTGTAAAAACTGCGAATAGTAGTTTAAAAGCTTGGTGCGTTTATACAAAAAATTGATAAAAGTTACAGTTCATATCTAACCTCAACTCTTACTTACTTACTTTAGATGTCGCTCAAAGTCTAGGATAGACTACGGCTATGTTCTCTAGCCCCAGGTTGAGGTCGGGCAGACTATCAGGGTTGGATTCGAAGACTCGTGGGGCTTGGGCGTAGGTGTCCATTCCCTCCACGTGTCCCAGCCATCTCAGCCGCTCGACCTGGTCAACGTCACTGTAAAGCGCGTAGAGCTTGTCATCGATGAAGACTGGACCAAAGATAGCCCAAAGAATTTTTCTTTTAAAATACCCAAGCAGATTCTCATCCGTTATTGACAGAGTCCATGCTTCTGCCCCATATAGCAGGACTGGGATTTGTAGGGTCTTATAAAAGGTCTCCTTGGTTCTTTGAGAGAGGGCTTTACTACTCTTCTTACCCCGAAGAAATAGCGGTTGGCAAAAGTTATTCTTCGTTTGATTTCTGCACTGATGACTGATGTCATTTTGTTATGTAGGAGTAGACAAAGTCCTTGATGACTTCGAAGCTGTACGTATCCATCGTGACGTTTTGCCCGATTCGCCGATGCTGAGATTCATATCTCGATGATAGCATAGCCAACCCCATTTCGCCGCCTTGCTTCGTTCTCCCCATAATGTCAATGTTATCTGCATAAGCAAGTAGTTGAACGGACTTTTGAAAAATTTTACCTCTGTTGTTGACTTGCGAGTTGCCTAAAATTTCTTCAAGTACGATGTTGAAGAGATTGCATGATAATGCATCGCCTTGCCTCAAACCTTTCTCGACATCAAAAGGTTCGTTGGTATTCTTGACGACTTTGACACAGTCACAGGCGTATGAGTTTGGCAAGTGGTAACACTGGTTTTCTATGTTGTTTTAGTGCGAAGCATTAGCTCTTCAATACTTTGATTTGTTTTACTTTTAAATCAAGGTGAATGTTTTTTTATCAACTTTAATGTCAATGTTGTATTGATATTGTATTGCGCTAATAATTGTAGTAAGTGCAATTCAATCAATTTTGTAATCTGTTTTTTTTTTTTTGAAAGCCATTTGTGTCAGTTTTATAAATCTCTTAATAATTGCAGGGTAGTACCTCGTGGCATGATGGTTAGTGCGTAGGACTGTCATGCCAAAGGTCTGGGTTCGATTCCCAGCCGCTGCCACCTAAAAACAGAAATGTTTTTTTCCGAGGTACTGCCTCTTGCGAGGAACTGACAAATCCTCCAAGAGTATACTTGTCATGAATAAGTGCTTTCACATCTAGCCGTTTGGACTCGGCAAAAAATTGTAGGTCCCCTCCATTCCTGCCAATAACACTCACACAGGAATGGTTGAGAGTTGTAAGTCACTAGGTCTTGGTTCTCCACGAGCTGTTGTGCCACCAAATTTATTTATTTAGTAATAATTGCATGAATACCTTAATAAATTCTTTTCTTTTCACACATACCTATGAATATTTCGCCCTACCCTTCCTAGAATCTAATTGAGTGTTCCTCTACTATAAAGAGTGGTTAAATTTTAAGGGCCGATGTTGAATGTGAACCACACCTAAACGTCAAGTTTTTTTCCGCATTTCATTTGATATTTGTCAATTTCAGACTAACTCAATTTGAATTATGGAAAGATACATAATCGAGCAATCCGTTAAAGCTATTCAGGCTTATTATGAAAATGGGTGTTCAAATCAAAATGCATATCGCCCATTACGTGATTTTTTCGGTCAATTTAATCGTCCAAATGTGCGCACAATGGATGTCGTAGATTCGTCAATAAGCAGAATTGCCGCATTTTGGGCTTATGATAATCCAAGAGTGTTTGTCGAAAAACCAATGCACCCACAAAAGTGACTGTTTGGTGCGGTTTATGGCTGCATCATCGGGCCATATTTTTTTCAAAATGAGGCTGGTCAGGCAGTTACTAAGAATGGTGTTCGCTATCGTGAGATGATAATGAACTTTTTATGACCCGAATTGAAATATATGGATATGTGGTTTCAACAGGACGATGCCACTTGCCACACAGCTAACGAAACAATGGCTCTTTTGCGCGACAAATTCAATGGCCGTGTTATTTCACATGGTGGCGATGTCAATTGGCCGCCAAGATCATGTGATTTGACACCGTTAGACTTCTTTCTTTGGGAGTATTTGAGAGAAAAAGTGTACGTCGATAAGCCAGCAACAGTTCAAGAGCTAAAGAATGAGATAATTCGGCACATTAACGTCAGCGTCATCGAAAATTTGGACCACCGAATGGAGGTGTGTCGCCGAGGTTGCGGCGGCCATTTGGCTGATATTTTGTTCCATCATGTATAATTGAACCATACCAATAATATCATAATAAACAAAATGACAGTAATTTCCTAAACAATTTGTGTTTTATTCAAATCAACATCGGCCCTTAAAATTTAACCACCCCTTACTTAAACTCACCATTTAGGTTTACCTTAAAGCTTTCTTTTTATTATAGCTTAATTATTCTTTCTTTAATATTTTTTTCTCCTCTATCTAAAGAAATCACTTACTTTCTTTGTTTTTATATTGTAATTTCCTTAAGTTTGTACAAAAAATAGATTAAGCGATAATACTCGGTGGTCAGGCCCGGCAGCTCATGTTTAATTTGAGTGGGTAGTCGGTATGAAATATTATAAAACCAAAACTTATCGTACAGAAAAGTCATACATATATATATAAAGTTATAGTTTTATAGTTAATGAGTGATTCTGCAAAATGTGGAAGAAAATGATGATAATTTTGGGACCAACATTTTTGAAAGCAAATAAACTTTAAAACTAATAGACCTTGAGCCAACGACATAAAAAAGTCAACTCATTTGCGTAACATTGTAAGTCATATCAATAATAAAGGGTTTTTCAAACGGGACGCTGCAAAAGTAGAGCGAAAGGGACAGCAAACGACGCCATATTTCTTGCCGCTCTTTTGACATTTATCTTCAGTAAGGTTTGCCATTTCATGATGGAAAGATTTATGATCCAACAACAAGTCGAAATTATTGAAATTAACTACCTAAATTCGGAGTCAGTGGCCTCAACGCTAAGATGGCTACGTCCAATTTATGGTCGTCATAGCAGATCAACAATTGGGCGTTTAGTGGAAAAATTTGAATCCACAGGCACAGTACAAAATGGTCCCGTGCCAGTGAGACAAAGAAGTGCCCGTAGTGTCGAGAATATTGCTGCCGCTGAGGCTTCAGTTGCAGAAAGCCCCAATGTATCTCTCACACGTCGTTCTCAAAGGTTGGGCATCTCTGTGACGTCGTTGTGGCGAATTTTGCTAAAAGATCTTGGCCTACATCCTTACAAGATTAAATTGACGCATGAACTGAAGCCGCTTGACCATCAGAAGCGTCGCATGTTCGTGAATTGGGCTGAGCAACAACTTGAAAATGATTCGGATTTTCATCAAAAAATCATCTTCAGCGATGAGGCTCATTTCTGGCTGAATGGCTTCGTCAATAAATAAAATATGCGGTATTGGTCAGGCAGCAATCCACACGTACTCCATGAGTCATTATTGCATCCACAAAAAAATTACGGTTTGGCGTGGTTTATGGGCCGGCCGGCGGCGTCATTGCGCCGTACTTCTTCCGTGATGATCAAGACCGGCACGTTACTGTGAATGGGGATCGCTACCGTTCAATGATAACCGAATATTTTTGTATGTGTGATTTGATGACATTAGACTATTTCCTGTGGGACTACGTCAAGTTTATGGTCTATGCCAACAAGCCAGCGACAATTGATGAACTTCGTACCAATATCGAACGTGAAATTGTAGCAGTATCGGCCGATTTATGCTTGAAAACCGTCGAAAATTGGGTTCAGCGTCTGGACTTCTGCAAGCGTGCCCGTGGTGGCCATGCAGAAGAAATCGAGTTCCATACATAATGGCATCGAACGTACTTTCACAATAATAAAGAATTTCATTGATATCCAAAACCGTTTTTGTTTTATTTAAAAAAACTTTTTTAGCGCTCTTATTGCACAACCCGATAGTTTGAGGTGTTGAACCAATAACCATTTGTCTGCCTACCTAAACACGTGTCGAACAATTTAACAATAAACGAATTTATTTCAATGCCTTTTGGTCGGAGAGAAAAAGTGCCCATACAAGAAATCTTCATATTGCAATTTTGAACAATTACTGTCATAAGTCAAACTTTCTGTAGTTAGCGCCTATACGAAGATAGAGAGCAGCAAAGTTTCCAAACATACATAACTTGTTGGCACTTGTTAACTTAGTGGTTTTTTGGAAAATTTGCCGTTTTGTATCTTTTTAGGGACTTACTACAGAGAGTTGGACCTAAGACAACAATTGTTCAAAATTGCAAGTTGAATATTTCTCGTATGGACACTTTTCCTTCAGACCAATATGCATTGAAATAAATTTATGTTAACATTTTACGGCAAATGTTAGGACTTTCAACACGTGTTTAGGCAGACAGACAATTAGTTATTATAGCTTTCACAAGAAACATGTAAGAAAATCATCTGATTTGGGAGATTGTCTATTCCTCTTCAATATTCATAAATTCAAGTATATAAAGAAGATTATGATCAGAGGACTTAAAAAAGAACAATTTGGGCGGATTAAAATCCCAGAAAGTTTTTCCATTACTTTATTTTAAGTGTCAAACCAGGTCTTGACATCACAAAAAGTAGTAGCAGGTTGGACTTTTCGTATTACTTACTTACTTACTTAAGGTGGCGCTACAGTCCGGGGTGGACGGACCAGGGCCTCAACCAACAAGTTTCTTCCAGCTGGCTTGGTTTCTAGCTAGCTGTCTCAGTTTCGCACGCCAAGTTAGTTGGGTTCTCTTCCACTTGCGTGCGCCACCTGTTCCGCTGTCTTCCTCTACTGCGCCGTCCCACGGGGTGGGATTCAAAGACTTTTCGGGCCGGAGCATTGGTGTCAATTCGCTCTAGGTAACACAGCCATCTCAGTCGTTGGCTTTTCTCATTACTGGCTAGGTCGGTGTCGCTGTACAGCCCGTACATTTCGTGGTTGTGTCTTCTTCTTCATTCCCCATCTATGCAGACGGGACCAAAAATCAACCGGAGAATTTTCCTCTCAAAACAGCCTAAAGCGTTCTCATCCACCGTTAATACCGTCCATGTCTCTGCACCATAAATCAGGACCGAGATGATAAGCGTCTTATACAGGGACACTTTAGTTGCTCGAGAGAGGGCTTGGGCTTTGCTTCTCATTGCCTTCTTAGCCCAAAGAAACAGCGATTGGCAAGAGTAATACTTCGTTTGATCTCAGCACTGGTATCGTTCGAAGCTAGGTAGACAAAGTCTCTGACCACCTCAAAATTATAACTGTCTATAGTGACGTTCTGACCGAGACGTCGTTGTTGGGTGTCCTTTCTTGTTGACAGCATATATTTGGTCTTGCTTTCATTCACCGTTAAACCCATCTTCTTGGCTTCCTCCTCAATACTCACGAAAGCAGCATTGACGTCACGCTTTGTTCGTCCAATTATATCAATATCATCGGCGTAAGCGAGTAGTGGGACGGATTTTTGAAAAATTGTGCCTCTAGTGTTGACGTGAGAGTTTTGCACAATTCTTTCAAGAGCGATGTTGAAGCCTTTTTTGTCATCAAAGGTATCGGTGAGGTCTTTGTCGATCTTAATGGAGCAGCGTGCATTCTCCATCGTCATCCTGCACAAACGGACGAGATTGGAAGGTATGCCAAAACTAGACATTGCTCTATATAGCTCGCCTCTATAGATGCTGTCATACGCGGCCTTGAAATCGATGAAAAGGTGGTGGATATCGATTTGAAACTCCTCGGTCTATGGTCGATGGTAGAGTTCCCTGATCTAAAGCCACACTGATACGAACCTATCAGGTTGTTCACGAATGGCTTAAGGCGTTCACAATGTACGACAGAGAAAATCATGTACGCGATGTTACGAAGACAGATTCCTCTGTAGTTGGTGCAGTCCAGAAGATCACCATTCTTGAGGAACGGGCAAACAATGCTGAGGATCCATTCATCGGACATGCTTTCCTCCGACCATATTTTGCAGATGAGCTGGTGCATACTCCTAACCAATTCATCGCCAGCCGCTTTGAATGGCTCGGCCGCGAGGCCATCAGCTCCAGCAGCTTTATTGGACTTAAGTTTAGATAAAACTATCTTCACTTCATAGAGATCGGGTGGATGGAATTGTTGGCCTACGCCGTCCAGGTTGAAGAAAAGGGAGAGACTCGATCGGAAAAGGACCTGGTGATTTCTTGAGACTGTAGCCATCCGACTTCGAATTTCCTCACAGTATTCTCTGTTTTGGCCTTGGTCTGGACATCCGTAGCATTACCTTGGCTTCAACAAGGTAGTGGTCCGAGTCAACGTTGGCTCCTCGGAACGTTCGGACATCCTTGATACTGGAGGAGTGCCTTGCGTCGATTGCAATGTGGTCAATCTGGTTGGCGGTTGATTGTCCTAGAATTCGCCCTGTCCCCTTGCGTATATCGAGATGCGGGAACTGCGTGCTAGCTAGCACAACGTTTCGCCCTGCAGTAAAGTCGATTAACCTGAGTCCGTTGTCAGAGTAGGTGTCGTCGTCTCTTCCTAGCTTGGCATTAAAATCACTCAAGACAATCTTAATGTCATAGCTAGGGCATTGCTCTTAAGTCTTGTACAGGAGCTCGTAGAATTCGTCGTTGGTGTCGTCATTTCTCCTCTGTGGGGGCATGTGGGTATATGAGGCTGATGTTGGTGAATTTAGCCTTGATGCGAATTGTCGTGAGGCATTCGTTCACGTAGTTGAAACTCAGGACTTCTTGACTAAGTCTGCCTACAACGACGAATCCACACCCAAAAAGACGCTGCACTTGTTGTAGGTAGCAGACGGTAGTACCCGGCCCATTCCATCGCACTTCTTGGATGGCGGTGATATCCGCCTTGTAGCAGTCTATGGCCTCCGCTAAATGTTCGGCTGCACGTGGGTCTTAAGGGAGACAGAACATTCCACGTACAGATCCGAAGTTCGTTGTCCTTATTTCGTTTGCTACTTTAGTCAACAGTAAATCCGTCCGTATCCGAGGCTTGTTGTTGCTTCACAACTAAATATCCTAACGTGGCCGGGAAGTCACCCCGACGGCTGACCCCCAAACCTGGAGGACCAGACTCTTAGAATGACTCCAAGGGCAGGGAGCTGGATTAACCGCTCCTTATGGGCCTGAGCTCCGAATATGTCGTAGTAGCCCGTATAAGATGTTCACTAAGTAGTTCAACCTGACTGGAACTGTAGACGCCACCGTTGATTCCATCTGCGGAATTCTTCCGCTCCCGCCAACACTTCTCCCCCCTCTCTCGTTTGGACTTTTCATATTATTGTTCCTTAAAGTCTTAACCATAATAAAAAAAATTGGAGTATTCCCCCAACTTCCACTCGACAAACTTCCTTCAGCGTTTCCGTTTATATGATTAACTGGAAATATTAACCTTCCAAAGGCAAGGCTTTCTTTTTGTACGTGAAAGGCAACTGGGGTTGTTCATCACCCCTGTTGGAGCTGAAAACACTTCGTACTTATACATCAGCAATCAACCTTATATTTCATCGAAAGAATGTATTTTAAATTATTGTAACTTTCATTATGTATTCTTACTATAATAATTCTAACTATAATTTTAAATTTGCATCTGGCTCGCAAATTATACTAGTCGCCATAATTTTATATAATTTGAACTCGCCCTTAAATTTAAACTTAAAAGTAACGTAAACTCTCTTTCGAAATTAAACCAAATTTTCTGTATAAATACGATCGAAGAATTAAAATTATAACTAAGGTATTACAACCCTTAGAGGAAAATCTTTGCCTTTTTAATTCGAAAACTATCGTCGTTGTCATATTCACTCGCTTTTGTATGGTTATAGGCGTTAACCTTCAAAAGTCCTCTTCGCTATCGTTTTAAAAAGAAAATTGTTGTAAGGAAACCAGTAAGGTTCCTCTAAATAAAATCGCTCGTTTGCTTCCGTTGGCTTTTGGGTCAGCGCATCAACCAGGATCCTCCTATCCTTCAAAAAAGGAAAAAAATAGAGATCCCTCGGTTGACGGTCGGTGAAATCAAATGACCGTTCAACCCCACCACATTTTATTTTAAATTTTTATTTTATTGCAAATAAAGCACTTACCACATTTTTTATTATCTTGCACACTACCAAGATAGTTGACCTGTCGCGTCAACTTTTGACTTTTGCTTCTTAGCCAAAAAGGCGCCAGATACCCCATTATGCACACCAATTCTGGACTCTTCCATTCATAGCCTAGCAGTAAGATTTCTTAAATTTGGCTCCTTCTTCTCAGTTGACTCCCAAGATGTAAAAAAATTACTTAAGTTTTCCGGTAGAGTCATAAGAATTTTCGTGATGAGCATATTCTCCGAGATTTCTTCACCAAGATCCCTTAACTGATGTGTCAGCCTTTGAAGCTTTGAAATATGAACTGCAATATAATCGTCCACTTCATTCGACTAGTTGAAAAGTTGAAGTGAATGCTTGTCTCGGATTTCTGCTCATAAACGCTTTCTAACTTCGCCCACATATCAGCTGGTGACTCGCAGTTCATTAGTGCAGCATAGGTTCTTGTCCGATTTTCGTCACAATCATTCTTTGAGCTTTGTTGTCCAAAGGAATCCAGTCCGCCACAGCAGTTCCAGTTTCTGGTTTCACTTTTACACCATTCACCACATCCCAAATTTTGCTCGCTTTCATCATAACTTTCAATTGGAATTTCCATAATTCCAATTTTCGCTATTGACAAGTTTGTCGATCTTGACGAGTTCACTATCCATGCTGTAGATGTTTTTGTTGTGTGCTTAGCTGCTAAGTGTACAAAATGACTGTACAATTTCTTTTCTCAGAAAAAAATCAGAGTGTGTTAAGCTTTCGAGTGTACGATCGACTGTATAACTTAATCAGAGCTCTACCTAGTGTATGAAACGACTGTGCACCTAAAAAGTTTATAGAACCAGCGAGGAATCTATATATATTAAATTATCGCCTATGGGTACGGTGACCATCCGTTCATTATTATACTGAACAGTTCTGTATTTGAGGACAGTTTTCATTACGAATTATTTTGTACACAAAAACTTTATATGTTCAGTATTTCAGATAAATTCTTAAAAACAGTAACGCAAACAATACAAAATGAAAATTTTAATTTAATTATAAAAATTAATAATGTTTGCATGCCCTTACCCACAAAACAAACAAACAAAATATCTAGAACAAATCTAGCATTCCTAGATTTGAAAAATTTCTTTGTGGGACAAATTTTGAAAACGTACTCTTTATGAAACATTGAAAGGTCTGTTCGTTTACAAAAAAAAAAAACTATTTTCATAAAATACCGACCATCTAATACCGATATTAAATTTTAATTAATTTCTTCATCCAAGGAACTCCTTAAACTTAGAACTCATAAAATTAAAAATGCTTTCAGGGAAAAAAGCAACGAAAAAACAAAATTCTATAATTTTTCAGATACAATGAATATTTTTCTTAAAGCTTACACAAATATCGACTGATTTCTGTTTTTAATATTGCTGTATATATTGGAAAAAAGAAATTAAGTTCAAAAATTCTCGGAACAATGAATTAGTTTTTACTTTTTTTAATTTAAAAAGCACAATAATTTTTAGATTTTTTCAAACTCTGGTTTATTTTAAGAAATGTAGAGTCGTAGCATTTATAAATTTTGTCATACTTAGACAGCCTAACTCCAAAAAGTTATTAACAAACTTTGTTACATAAAAGTAACATCAAAGTTGTCTAACTTGGACAAAGGAATCAGTTTTGTAACTTCATATTATTTTATTTAATTACATAAGTAAGACATATTTTTGACTTTTAAAAAACTATCTTACTAGTCCACCGCAAAATACTCTAATAAATAAGGCTGGTATTGTTCTTCTCTTGATGTTTCGACAGTGCTTTCTGTCTTCAGTAAATCAAAAATACAGTTTAACAAATATGATTTGAGTTTTAAAATCAAATCAATTTTATTTTGAAATTATTTATACAAATTTGTTCAACTGTGTTTATGATTTACTATTCAAACAAAGGCCCTGAGTAAAACAGCAATTCCTATGAAAACGTTGATAAAGTATGAAAAAACTTAGTTTTATTGATCAAAAAAGCCGAAGAGGCCAACAAAATATATCAACTTAGTCAGATAAAATGATTTAATTCTATTGTCTTTCTGAATTCAAAATTAATGTTTGAATAATTTTTTTTTTCTAAGTTATCAACAGCATTTTCAAACGAAAATATCAACCTCTTTATAACACTGTTTAGCGGACTTGGCGGGACATTGAATCGAATTGCGGGATAAAATTCTTCAGCGGGACAAAATTCGTTTTGTGGGACGTCTGGCATCCCTAATTACGAATTTATTTTAAACATGACTTGGATTTGTGCAGGCCAAAAACTAAAAACAAAACTAATTTTTTTGTTCATTATTCAGCATTCTTAAATATGGTCACTATGGGTGACTGGTCCCATAACCTGTTAAGTAAAACAACCGACTGTTATGAGATTTTAGTGTGAACTAAAACATAGTTTATTTTACTGATGGCAAATATAGTAGTAAGTACAATGTTAAAAGTATAATGTTCTGTTGAACTATATATTAGCAAGAGTAATAATTAATATAAGTATATAAGAGTGCAAAGTACATGGTGACAGTAATAGAATGATAAACATTAATATTCAACAGTTTGTTGCTATTGCTGTTGGTTGTTGCGGTTCGGTATTTAGTGAAAAATCATAGGCTTAATAGTAATAAAAACAGGTCGCTTCATAGAAAGAAAAGGGACACGATTTGAGATTGCCCCCACTTAAATTGCCTCCACTTCATTTATGCCTTACGCAGCTAAAGTATGGGGTTTTAAGATGCATGACACCGTAGAAAAACTTACAAGGGACTATTTCGTCTTCCTTTAAATACCCCAACCATGGACGTATTATATGTATATGGACTGCTAGTTGCCAATCTGAAGTTGGTTTCGATGACACTAGCCCTCAACACTGCAACTAGTGTTGAAAGAGTAAGTATTTTTAAAATTATATTTAGTTCTTTTTTTATATATGTATTTCTTATAGAAAATTAGTTTGAAATCTTATATAGGCATGTAATGTATTTGTTTTACATAAAAGGGATAATCTGGTTTTGCATTGGCTAGGAAAAATGTAGGTATAGGTTTGGTGATGCTTAGGACAGAAAAAAAAGGAATGCGAGGTTAAGACTTTTTCACCTTTTTAAAGCAGAGGAGACAAATTCCTGAAAATTGAGCCTATGCTTTGCTGAAAAAAGTAAGAACAAGAAATTTAAATTTCTCAAAAAGCATTTAATTAATTAACTTGAATAAAAAAAACTATTAAGGAATACCTATGTATGCATTATATATCATTTAAAAAGTGTAAATTCGCAACGCTCTAGCATTATATTTTTGGAAGTTCACCGCTAAAGTGTAAATTCACTGGGAAATGTCCCCAAAATTAATTTCAGAATTTTTTAAATTTATTTTTGCATGAAATTATCAAAAACAGATTATATTAATTAAAATCTGCATTTTCGACACAATCGACATTTTTGGCATAAAAAGTTACAAAAAATTGATTCTTAAATATTCATTTCAATCGGAACGTTTCATGATGTTTCCTTTTCAAGAAAACAAAAATCAAACTTTTCAGATCAATATGATTATGAATCAACTCCAATCAACTTAAGTTTTACAATTTAAATATAATTTTTTTCCTTTGATTCTAAAACACAAATTTCGCAAAGTTTTTTTATACCACTAGCGACAAATGCATCCTTACCCATTTTATAGCACAAAGGATATTATATGGCATTTTTTCACAAAAAAACATTCTTACTGCACATTCAAAAATAATTTTTCCCGTTTTCGAAGCTTCTATTTATTAAACAACAACAGTCTTCAAAATATAATGCATAAAATTCAAATTTTTCTATTATTTGCTGGCAACATAATATTAATTCAAGGGAAGAATTAAAAAAAAAAATATTTTTGGCCATCTTTTTGTAAAATTAAGCACTGTATTACTCGGGTTTGTTTGTAGATTCCTCCACACTAATAATTGTTCTATACATTTTATCATTGCATTTCATTTCTCTCTCCTAGAACACTGACACTGAGTATTCAGTGCACTCGGCGCAGTTTGGTCTGAAGGACGTGTACACTTGTTTCAAAAGTTGTGTACTCTTTTCTGTGAGAGAAAGCATATACTGTACAGGTTTTGATAATCAGTGAATGAATAGTGTATAGTATTCGAAGCTTTTTGAATGGGTACTCCTTTGAGTGTACACTAGATTCTGTGAGTAGTGTACACTGAAGTACTATTCTCATTTATGAAAAGCAAATGAATGCATTCATTCAGACCTCTAATTTGTAAATCTGATTAGTGTTGCCAGATTTAAAATTTTATAATGCTTAGGCCCAGTTCACACGGTAAAGCACCGCTCTTTTTTTCGCATTCGGTTTTTATCGAAAGCATATGTTCACACAGTATATTTTGACACGTTTAAAAAGTATACATTCGAATTGTTCCAACTACAGAGGTATAAGTCTCCTCAACGTCGCATACAAAATTCTGTCATCTTTACTGTGTGATCGCTTGAAACCATTTGTCAACGATCTGATCGGCCCCTATCAGTGCGGTTTTAGGCCCGGCAAATCAACCGTCGACCAAATGTTCACACTCCGACAGATTTTGGAAAAAACCGAGGAGTTTCAAATCGATACACACCATCTCTTTATCGATTTCAAAGTCGCGTATGATAGCGTAAACAGAGACGAGCTGTACAGAGCCATGTCGCATCTCGGCATCCCTGCTAAACTCGTACGCCTATGCAGGATGACGATTTAGAAATCTCGCTGCTCCGTCAAAGTCGGTAAGAACACCACCGACCCTTTTGATGTCGAGAAACGTTTGAGGCAGGGCGATGCATTATCATGCAACCTCTTTAACATCGTACTTGAAGCAATTGTTACGCAACTCGCAAGTCAACAACCGAGGTACAATTTTTCAAAAGTCCGTTCAGCTACTTGCTTATGCAGATGATATTGACATCATGGGAAGAACGAAGTGAGCTGTTACCGGCGCGTTTGCAAGTGTTGAAGCAGAGGCGGCGAAAATGGGTTTGGCTGTTAATAAGGACAAGACGAAGTATATGCTATCATCGAGAAAGGAATCTCAACATCGGTGACTCGGGCAAAACGTCACGATGGATAGGTACAACTTCGAAGTTGTCAAGGACTTTGTCTACCTGGGCTCCACTATTACATCGCAAAATGACATCAGTGCAGAAATCAAACGAAGAATTACTCTGACCAATCGCTGTTTCTTCGAGCTAAGAAGGCATTTGAGTAGTAAAGCCCTCTCTCAAAGAACCAAGGAGACTTTATATAAGACCCTTATCATCCCGGTCCTGCTGTACGGGGCAGAAGCATGGACTCTGTCAAAAACGGATGAGAGTCTTGCTTTGAAAGGATAATTCTTCGGGTGATCTTCGGTCCAGTCTGTATCGATGGAGTATGGAGGAGAAGATTTAGTAATGAGCTCTACGGGCTATACAGCGACGTCGACCTGGTCAAAAAGGTGAAAATACAGCGACTGAGATGGCTGGGTCACGTGGAGCGTATGAGCACCAGCCCGACGAGTCTTCAAATCCACCCCTGATGGTCTGCGCAGCAGAGGAAGACCCCACCTAAGGTGGTGCACACAAGTGTAACTGGGGGCAGTTAGCTAGGGACCGAGCTGGCTGGAGGGGCTTGTTGGTTGAGGCCGTAGTCTATCCTGGACTGTGAGCGCCATCTAAAGCAAAGTAAAGTAAGTATACATTCGAATTGTCTTCATATGAAGTAGATTTATTTAATTTTTGTGAATTATAGTTCAACATAGAACCATTCACAAGACGTTTCATCGTCTTGCAAATGGTTCTATGTTGACTTATGAGGTCTGTTCCATTTTTTGAGTTTCTGTGATTTTCTGTACATTTCTGCGCATTTTAGTCCAAGTTCAGTCAAAATCCATATACATTTTTTTTGACACAAGTTCGGCCTTATGGTACTATCTCGAATGACATAAATTTCGAATACAAGAAATCTCGAAATAAAAATAAAAAAATCTAATCTAAATATCTCAAACGCATGAAAATCTAGAATATATAAAAATCACGAAAGACATAATCTGGGGAAAACATCGAAAAATAAAAATAGATTTGAGATTTTTTTCAACTTATTTTAAAAGTTAAGTCTCTGATAAACTTTAGTAACAAAAAGGTAAAAACAAATTAAATTTACATTCCTTTTCGTTAATGTTGTCCGACTGCATTCTTCGTGTATTTCTTAAAAATAAATTTTTTAGGATTAGAGCAGTGGCGTTGTAAAGTCCAAGTTATTTTACTCTTTCCCTAAAACGAGTTTATAAATGAGGCTGTTTAGGTTCAGCTTATCAAATTATTGATTTTTCTGGGCAAAACAAAAATAAAAACATAATTTAACAATCAAAATGAAAAAAATATATTATCATTTAGCACAACATGAAAAATATATGAAAACTAACAATAATACAAGTTTTATAAAATTTTAAACTAATTAAAGTGTTAGTGTGACAGCGTTACAGAGACTCGGATAATTGTATCTTTTTGAGAACTCATTTCTTTTATTTTGCGTTTTATTTTTTACAATTTTTATTTTCAAAATATGTGACCTCCAAAAATAGTAGCAAATAAAAACACTTCAATGGTTCTTGCGTCGATTGTTAATACCTCAAAACACGACTGGAAAACTGGCAGTACAAATTTTAAAATTACAAAGCCCGTACATATTTTCTTCATTTTATTTCTCAATGAATTTATTAAAGTGTCAGTTGAGCAAAAAAGTAATAAGGAATATTTTTAGGAAAGGGATAGCATTACCCTCAATTGGTTTGCACAATAACAATGTGTCCGAAAAGTGAATAAATATTAGGGTGGTCTTTATACTGTTTTTTTTTTTAAATTCTGAGGTGGATAGGCATAAAATGATTCTACATAGAAGAGAATTTTTCTTAAATTTTCAGATTTTTATTTTACCCCCCTGGTATCCCTATTTTACTTTAAGGTACTAACTATGGGGTTAGGGTGATTCTCATAAAATGCGAAAAAGAAACAGTAGGGTGATTCTTATAAAACGCGAAAAAAAAACAATCTGAGGGTATAGATTAGATAAAGACGAGAAAATAAAGTATTGGAGGGAGGTGTATTTTCCCCCGGCCAGGGAGGGGTAATTTTCTCTAAATTTGGATCAAAACATTATTTTTTCAAAAACTATTTGAAATAAAAACTTTATTCTGGAAGCATGTTATAGAATGGAATTGTGGCTTTAAAAAAGCTAAAGCGTGGCATTGTAAGGGCTCCCGTTTTTTATAAATAATTTTTTTTCTATTTTTGGCCAAATTTCTAGAAAATTACCCTTCCCGCCTAAACAACGGGGGGAAATAGGCCCCCCTCCAATACTATTTTTTTCTCGTTTGAATCCAATCTATACATCCTGAATTATTTTCGCGTTTTATAAGAATAATCGTTTATCCATAATGAGTACCTTAAAGCGAAAATAGGGAGACCAGGGGGGTGAAATAAAAATCTGAAAAAATTAGGGAAATTGTTTTTCAATGTTTTGAATCGAATGGGCCTATCCACAACTACGTCCAATTTAAGGACCACCCTAATAAACATCAAAAACTTGTGTTTTCCAGTGTATGCTTACTTTTGCGACAGAGTGTGCCTTGAAATTATTTTTCATTTTTTATTCTGAAATTTCAAGAAATACCTGCCAGATCCTGACAAATATTTGTTTAAATCAAATTTTATTTACATATGTATGTACATATGTATGTAAATTTTCTTTTTATACAAATTTTGTATACATTTTTGATGATATTTGTCTGCTTTTCCCTGAGGCCACACGAGCCAGTACTGGCTAGCCAATCGCAATACAGTCACATTTTCATACTTACATATATAAACCTGAGCAACTGGCTTGCTTTTTCGTAGCCAGTAGAGAGCCAGTAGCAGTCGGAGCAGATTTGGAAAAATAACTAAAATTAAAGTTTAATCACGTTTTCTTTCACAAAATATTAATAATATAAGATTCAAGGAGTTCATATGTCCAATCAATCCAATTGGATTTAAATTGTATTCCGGAGGTCAGTTTAAGTTTTTAAATCCACGTTAATACTGAATTTCATACTGTTCACTTTTTCTTGATATTTCAAACTCAAGAAGTGATATCAAACCGAAAATTGTTTAACCGAGTTTAAGCTAAAGTTTGTTTGTAATTTTGGTCTCGTCATGTCTGTTTACACCAGAATCTATCTCGCTATTGTCTCGCTTTGATCTTGCCATAACACTTACTCGTCATTCTTTGCATTGAGCCTGTTTTGCCATAATCTCACTTTGGTCTCGCCATAGTCTCGCTAAAGTTCTTTTTTCAAAAAAAAGTGGAATATCGTAGTAGTTATATTTCTGTGGTGTTTGGTAGAAACATGATAACTGCATTTTAAAATTTGCTTCTTTACGTCGACTTTAAATCGAGCTAGAGCCTAAACGGATGAACCTATTTTCAAACTGAACTATTTTTCAAATTTAGAACAAAATTTTTACGAGACTTTTTTCATAAGTGTTTCAAATTTGAAGAAAATCGGTAAACTCGTTTAGGCTCTAGCTCGATTTAAAGTGAGCGTAAAGAAGCATATTTTAAAATGCAGTTATCATGTTTCTCCCAAACACCAAGATTTCTTTCCCTAAGCTCGGAGTAGATTAACTCCATTTGGAGTAACATCCGAACACTGGCAAGTTAGAAGTCAGTACTGACTTTAGACTAGCAGTCCATATATATATGTACGTTCATGCCCGAACTACATTGTAATGCTAGAAACAGGAATTGCTCCGATTTTAATGCAAACACTCCAGCTGAATGTGGATTAGGTTAGGTTAGGTTAGAGGGGGTCATATTACGGCGAGAGCCGCATCATCTCACTCGGATCTCGGTGGATCCATTGCTAAGGAGGGGGCTAAGGGGAAGTTTCAGTTGTGGGGGTCTCCCTGAACCATCCTGAGTTCTGAATGAATTTTAGGATGTTTTTTAGTGGCAAGACAGATGTCGTCAAAGAAATATTCTCCTAGGGCTGCTTTTCTGGTTCCAGCTAGCCTGGGACATTCACACAAGAAGTGAAGGGAGCCCTCTTCCACCTCTGTAATGTAATCATGACACCCTCGACATAAGTCCGATGAGCTGATGCCTATTCTTTTCATGTGTGTTCCCATAGAGATGTGGCCCGTTAGGACGCCAACTATGAGTGATAATTGAGGCCTGCTTAACTTTAGTAGGTATTCAGTTTTTTTCTTCGAAATATTCGGCCGAAGGTTCTTTGAAAACCGACAGGTGTCGATAGATGACCATCTGACATTTGCAGCTTCAAAGAAGCTCTGGTTTATTCCACTTTTTTTTTGCTCTTGTAGCATGAGCACCAAGGTTTCGATTTGGCTCGGATCAAGAGATGATCCACTTTTGGCCAGTTCATCTGCCATTTCTTTCCTGTAAATATCCTTATGTCCTGGCAGCCATTTTTGGGTAACTGTGTTGGTTGTGTTGAGTACTCTACGCAACGATCGATCAGTTTGGACTTTATGGTGATTGAGGAAATGGCATGAAAATGTCAATATTATTAGTGACTAATTCACATGAGGCAATATGCTTCACAGCTACACAAACTGCCAGCACTTCCGCTTGGAATACATCTCAAAAGTTTGGAAGCTTCATAGATCTATTTATGGGTGGGTTATCTGAATAGATACCAGACCCAACAACCTCCAAGGTTTTGTAGCCGTCAGTGAAAAACGAAACATGATTTGCATTAATGACCCTGTTTTCGTTCCAGAGTTCCCTGGTGGGGATATCTGTCATTGGTCATGGTTACTGGGTTGAAATCAATGCGCAGTGATAAGTAGTCTGTTTGAATGTCAATGGGTCTTACTAATAATCAAATTTAGTCATAGCTTAAATAAAAGTCTTCACCTTTCAGAGAAATCACATACCAATAATCAATTTAGCTGCCAGACTAGACACTAATAAGACGTCAAAATTTAATACAGAAATACATGTTTAAAGTCGTAATTATAATAAGTGGAATGACATTTCAGTGCAAATGTTGTCGGTAGTGCTATTTCATAATATGTATTATGTATTAATAAGTACTAAAATATACTCGAATATTGCTTTGCAATTTTATTGGTATTTTCAAAACGTGTTAGTTTTTTTTGTTAGAAAAAAAGAAATAAAATGTTATTTTTGTATTAATAAAGATGTTGGAACCTATTCATATTCACATTCGTGTGATGTAGTGCATGTTTGTTTTGTTTTGTATTTTGAGCATTCGTTTTACATTTTTCATATAATAAACAGCATAATAATTGAATCAGATCCATTTTCCTATTCTAAAAGTACTATTTAAAAAATTAAATTTAGTGGCACAACAGCTCGTGGAGAACCAAGGCCTAGTGACTTACAACTCTCAACCATTCCTGTGTGCGTATTTTTGGCAGGAATGGAGGGGACCTACAATTTTTTGCCGAGTCTGAACGGCTAGATGAGAAAGCACTTATTCATGACAAGTATACTCTTGGAGGATTTGTCAGTTCCTCGCAAGAGGCAGTACCTCGGAAAAAAACATTTCTGTTTTTAGGTGGCAGCGGCTGGGAATCGAACCCAGACCTTTGGCATGACAGTCCTACGCACTAACCATCATGCCACGAGGTACTATTTACTTTCTATAAACGTCTGGTAAAAAGTATGACGCCCATATTATTCACTCCGTTAATCCAGATTTAAACTTAAATCCAGATTTAAAGTAATTTGCATTGATTCCATATTATTCATCCATTGAAGTCGCAAATAAATTCAATATTTTCGATTCATTCGAATAAATGTTTTTTTTGTAATGAGTAATATTGGCTAAAATTTGAGTGTTTGCATTTGATAAAGTTGGATTTAAAAATCACTTTAATCCAATTTAAACCCAGAGTGAATAATATGGCGGTAACACTACAAACTTCGAATTGAGTGTGAATTGTGTATTGTTTCCACACTCCAAGAGTACTCCTTTTTCAATCATTTTGGATTTCAAAAGTCCTCCAATGGTTTGCTACTTTCAAGTAATTTCTTAGAAGAGTTTTCACTGCTCGATTTCATTTAGGAATACTTTTTGAACACATACAAAAATACGTCGAACCACACTTCTAGTTAATTGTCAGAGTGAAAAATGCTTTTGAAAAAAGAAGTGCAAGGCGGTTGTTTCATGTACCTATCTGGAATTAAAAAGGAGAAGGAAACAACATCAGAAATCAATTACTGACCTAAAACAACAAAATCTAGTCTAGACGAAAGTTAAATTGAATCTCAAAACGAATTAACGATATTAATTTTTTGACTTTTGTGACTTTGAAACAAAACATTTGGATTTCACACGGTGATTTTAAAGTAAAATGTGTATAATTTTTTCGCTTGCACATCAAATCAACAGGGGGCCGATTCTGGTTCTATCAAAAAGTGAATCGAATAAATTATTTTCACATTCACTGCCGAGCATTGCTTTTACTTTTTCGATTCATTTGTCACAAAGTGGCGATGCTTGTTCTGTGAATGAAAACCATATTATCGATGCCCGCTTCTCCTGAAAATTGCACGATTCTTTCAATTTTCTTGTATTGTTGAAGAGACCAGAGAAATGCATGAGAAAGAAACACTTTTCTTTATGAATTTGACAAAGAAAGAGATATGATTGAATTATTCATATGAC
This sequence comes from Dasysyrphus albostriatus, assembly GCA_946251815.1. Taxonomy (NCBI): domain Eukaryota; kingdom Metazoa; phylum Arthropoda; class Insecta; order Diptera; family Syrphidae; genus Dasysyrphus; species Dasysyrphus albostriatus. The sequence goes on from OX276335.1 coordinate 227,577,662, forward strand.
GGCGCGAAAGAAAATTATTCATATGAAATTTTTTTGTTGTTTGGTTCCACATTTTTACAGAACCAGAATCGGAACTAGTGTGAAAGCATTGACAGCTTACTCGATTCTTTTTTCACAGAACCAGAATTGGCCCCCAAGAAGGAAAATATCATTGTACCTAAACAGTGCTAATACAAAATAATTTGTTTTCGTATATCAATCTCGTCATGTGCCAAAAAATTATCTAATATTTTCTAAATATGCATGTTTCTTGTTAAATATATATCACCTAAGTAAACCCAGACCCTTTTCACAAAGAACATACCTGAGTACCTAATGAAGAAGTAACTGTTAAAAAGAATAGGGCAATAATTTTTTCCACAGCTATCGAAACCATTCTGACAGTTGTTTTTTTTCACTCGTTGAAAAAAAAAAACAAATTGAGATTCATCTGTCATTTTTATGAGCTAAAAGAAAGTGTATTGAGATAATAATGTGTTTAAAGAGAATAAATGTTATTAAACTAAATAAAAAAAGTATTATAAAATTACTTTATAAAATAACATGCGGTGTTACGTAAAATCCTGTAAAAACACCTATAAAAAAGAGTGTACAAATTTTTCTTTCTACAAGTTAGTTTTGTCTGATATTTCCCCATAAAGTAATGTGAAGTGATGTTTTTCAGGTAATTTAATTATCTTAGAGTAGTTTAAAATTGATATTTTATGATGTTTAGCCTTGAAAAATGCTAGTTTTTTGTAAATTAAATATACTTTGATTTAGTGATTAAGTTAAGATTCATCTGTCAAATACGAAATTCCCATCCAGCAGGGTAGGATTAATTTTTGTTGCTGGTGACAAGGCACTCAAATTCGTTTGGTGCCTGTAGTGCCGAGTTATTTTCAACCTTGCAAATAAAATTTTCTTAAAGGTATTTTTACTTTCTTTGTCGTGGCCCTTTCTATCGTGTCAGTTTTGTATCTTTTTCAAGAAGTTTTATATCAATTTAAATGATTTCTATAATAAGATATATACCTAAACATCACTTCACATAACTTTATGAAAAATATGAGACAAAACCTACTGTGAAAATAAAAGTTTGTTCACTCCGAATAACAGGTGTTTTTACATTATTTATTGCAGCACCGCATGTTGTCTTATATATTTTGTTTAAATATCGTATTGCAAATATTCACTGTTTTATTTATTTTAATAAACTTTTTTAGCATTTTAACGATTTACAATCTCTTCACACATTCATATAGCTCCTCTAAATGACAAAAACATCTTCATGATATTTTTTTTTAATTTAGCTTTCTTTGGGCGCCCCACAGGCCCACCCTGCGTCAGTGCATTTGTGTTTGTGTGTTTCTTCTATTTTTTCATTTGGATTATTGTAATGTGCGGGTTTTGAAAGCATGTTTGATGTAAATTGTAGTAGATTAAAGGAAAGTCTGAGTATTTTGTTAGTAAAAGGGTAAACTTGTTTATTGGTAAAAATCATTTTAAACTCCACATTTTATTTTAACCTCTCAGTTAGTTAGTAGTCGACATTAGTGTTAGATTATTAGTAAGGCCCAATGTCTGTAAGATTCATTATAGTTCTGTGACCGAAAAGGCCCCTTTTTCAATTATTACATTGTTGAAGTCTTAAAGCACTTTTTGGAGTGGGGCAAGTGAAAGGAAAGTTTCTAGGGCCACCGTGGCGTTCGGTTGTTCGGTTTTTGTACATATTTTTTCTAATCTTGAAAAGATCCCAGTCAGCAGGTACATTACTATGTTTTGCTCTATGAAAAAGCCCTCTTGTGTTTTTCCTTAGGACAGATAACTCTTTCGACCAAGATACGGGGTTTAGTTTACCTTTACCTTTAGAAATGGGGCAAGAATTTTTATAAGCATTATTAATGGCTAATGTTAATTCATTGATATGTTTTTCAATATCTGAGCGATTTGTCAATGGCTGATTTTCATATCGACCCAAAGATGTGGCCATTCTTATCTTGAAGGCATCCCAGTTTGTCTTTCTGGGGTTTCTGTAGGGTTTTGGGTTTTCTGTATTGTGTTCGATATGTAATGTTATCACTCTATGGTCAGAGAATGTTACATTACCTGAGACCTTCCAGTCACTGAATACGATAGAATCAGAGTTAGTGGAAAGCGTCACATCGAGCACTTCTCTTCTGTTTCTAGTAACGAAGGTTGGCTTGTTACCTTTATTTAAAATCAACCAATTTTTATCTATAATATATTCGAAAAGTGGCTCACCTCTTGTATTAATGTCTGAGCTCCCTCACTGTATATGATGAGCGTTTGCGACACAACATACCAGGAGGTCCCAACCTTTCTTACCGGTCATTGTAGAGGTCACTAAGAGCATCTGGCGGTGGATGCCCTGGTGAATCACCTGACATGTAGACGGAGGCTAGGATCAGGGGCGGAGTCCTTATTCTTTCACACTTCACCACCGTCATGTCTGCATTACTATGTGAAAATAAGAGGAAAAGATTTATAGATTTTTTCGCCACTATGCATGTCCGATAGTTACCTTCTGTAGGCCCTTTATTGAAGTAGAGGATAAAATCTTTGGACCTTAGTCCGCAGATCCTGCCGCTGTTGATCCAGGGCTCTTTATTAAGGCCGATATCCATATTATCTTAACAACAATGAGGTCAGGGTGGCCGAGGCCAACTTATTGTGCTAGAGATTTTTTTTTTGGAGCACCTTCATCATCATTCTTCAATTTTTTGTTTTGTAGGTTGGCAGCTGACATCGGACGCTACCAGACCTCACTCATGCCAACCATCAACTTGAAACCCCTGGACGGAAGCATGGCCATTGTATTATGGTTAAACATGACAATGTCCTTCTGTCCTGTTTTCGATTGAGCTTCTATATCCAGACCTTCCAAACCTAGGGAAGCCTGAGTTTTGACTCCGAAGGTGGTTTTCAAAGATTTCCTTAGAGACGTGAGGGCCCGGCACGTGAATGCGGACTTTGGGTCTCTTCGGTAGTTCACTTTCAGAGGCAACTACCCCTTCAAGTAAACCTTTCATCTCACCAATTTTAATTCGTATCCATTTTAGTGTGGGTTCGTCCCTACACGTCATTTTTTTGAACTCCTTGCCTATCGACAGCGGCCCGAATTTCGGCACAAAACCAGTGGAAGCAGAATCTCGGTATTTTTCAAGTCGAAACCTCGCCGAGTGCAGCCGCATTTTACTTTCGCTCTGTAACCTTAACTTCCGTTTATCAATTATTTTAATTGAATTTCCCTGTTTTGCTTATTTTTTCTTGCCCTCGCTATGCTAACTTACATAAATAAAAACAGAAAAAAAATAATAAAAACATCCAATTTCCGTGTCATTACTATGCAAGTGTTTCTGAATCACTCTTTTAATCCATCATCGTGTGTTGCCTTCCCTGCGTCATTATTAGTCTCATTTACCGACCGTAATTAGTGTTTTGTCGTTCTAGTTTTTTGTTTTTCATTTGTTTGTGAGTCGTGACATATAAAAACTATGGAAAGCTATCGCTGTGATTTTGCCCATTGTGACCTGGATAACAAAATTGCGGAGAGGGTGGTTTGTAACGGTATCTATAGCAAAGCATTCCACCTTCTTTGCATTGGACTAAGCAAGAGATCTATCTCTTACTTCAAAGATTTTTCGGGTCCTTTTGTATTCTTTTGTGGTGAGTGCAAAAAAATCTCCCTTTCTGGTGTTTTGTTCGCGATAAAGTGTAATAGTGACAATATCAACTCGTCGCGATTAAACTCGACTCCCTTAAGTCACGCTGACCGCGTTAACCGATTTAATAAATTCACAAGACAATTCGCCATCTAAAAACCTTAGTGCGGATTTGAAACAAGCCCAATTCAATCTTAATAATCGTTGTGATTCCCTAAAACAAGAATTATCTCTAATGTTAAAGTCATATAGTGCTGCCAATTCCCTCGAATCAATTAACGAAAACCTAAGCTTTCTCTGCTCCGATCTCGATTGTCACCTCCAAAGCACTTCCAATATTGTCATCCCCGGTCTTCGTCAACCAATTGCATTACTTGAAAATGCCGTGGGTACTATTTATTTAATTAGTACTGAACTAATAGAAACCCGTCTTAGCATTGGCCAGGTAGCAGATGATATCCAGACTGCCACTTGTAAAATCGATGGTATCAACCTGCAGCCTAACGCCTCTTTTTATAACACATCCTTACTGGCAGAAATAATGGATACCTCTACTTGCATAATTCTATCTATCTGCCAATCAGCTCCCTTACTAGCAATCGTAGATGCATCACCTTCGCGACCCGCCTACCTACAACCTTCGCTTCCATCCATTACTACTGCAGTTCCATCACCTCCTGCAGCATCCACTCACCATCAATCAGCACTTACTCCTGCACCTTCTAACCAACCAACACTTTCACCTACTTTAACTGTACCAGCAATACCTACCATTCAACGTTTTGGCACAACGTGGACCCTTACTGAATGGAACAACAGACTAAAGAAGTTAAACATCAATGCTGGCAATGTGACTTTCTTCATTACAAATGCTCCCGTTCACGCTGATGTCCCCTGGATAAGTAATCTATTTAGCCGTTCATTTTCTATAACCCTTAATGATTGCCAGAAGATTTCGCCACCTTGCTCCAAGCATCATAGCAACTTTAAAATAAGCTTTTCATCTAAATATCAGTGGCTCTTTTGCTCTCATACTGATGATGTGTTCCGAATGGGAAATATGATTTTAACCAAATGGGTGGATAAATTAGAATATCGTAGATCTAAGAAAATTAATAAGTCTAGTCATACAGAACCCGTCCCTTTTTCCTCTAACCTCAAGAATACCAACTCAATACTGAAGAAAAAGCCCGCTGACACTCCCAGATCGGACCCTAACTAGACCTTTAAAACTAACCTTTTCCTTAACTTTACGCCCTCCTACATTTCACATAACCCTCTTTACATCCCTACTACATCTAAGCCTAAAGGTCAAAGGGTTTCCTTTAACTTAACACCGAACACCAACCGAACCACTCCAAAGAAGTTCCTCTCGAAATCTCAACTTCAGCTCTGGGGCCAAGTACGCTAACTTTCGTAGTTCCTATATTCTTAACCCCTCACCAAACCATCTCCCTAATAACCCCACATCCTCTTCTGGATCAATTCTAGCAAACTCTTACTCATTACCTAACTCTACTTCTCTCCCCACATCAGTTACCCCTTCAATCTTAGCCCAAACATTTACATCCACCCCATCCTCAATGTCACCTCCTTCTACCTTTATTGATCCCCTTCTCCCCCTTACAATCAAATTCACTCAGCTATCTAGCCAATCCACTGATTGCCGCTATACTTTCTCGAGGCTTAGAGATAAAAAAGCCTACGACAATATTCGTCTGTAGTTAGCATACCTTCACGATAAAAGTGACTCCGTTTGCTTTGATGGAAAAACTAACATAAGTGTAATGGTCTCAATTTAACAGGAAGGCCTTCCCACTGATGTTCCAAGTCTCAAAACTCTCTTCATAAAATATCATGAATTCCTCAATGTATCTCCCCAAAGAGTGGCGAATGATCTTGAGGCACTTGGACCATATATCCATTCAAAGTGTATTTCGCATCTTCAGAGTAGTTGTAGAGCAGACCACGAAAGGTTTCTTCGTTTCTAATGTACTCCCAACCCCCTCTTCTCTTTCCAAAAACTTTCCATTTACCTTCTATTATCAGAATGCAAGAGGTCTCCGGTCAAAGACTCACTCAGTTTTGCAACAAACTCACTCCTTACCTTTCGAGATATATGCTCTGACTGAAACAAATCTCATTCTCAGCACTACTAATCAAGAATTCCCTTTTACTTTTAACGTTCATCAGACGATCTTTCGTTCTTTATTGCTTCCAATCCCACATCTGCCAAAGAATATGTCTTTCTAGATAGCCTGGCTGATTCAATCCTTTGCCAAGTAAGCGGGATCACAAATTTCATGGATAGACAACTTGAACTTATTTTCACAACCGACCCCATTAACTCTTTTGTCTTAGCTAGCCCCCTTTCTCTTTCAACCATCGATCACTACCACCCTCCCCTTTATCTTTACCGATCTTTATTCTCATGGCTTCCATAAAGCAAACTTTCATCTAATAAACGAATACCTTAAAAAAATCTCTTTTAATTTTGATAACTTAACTGTAAATGATGCCACTACTTTATTTTACACTGAAATATTTAATTCTATTACTCTTTATGTTCCTTTTACTCGCCACAAAACCTTGTCTCTTCTCCACCTTGGTATAATCGTAAACTTCGTTGTCTGCGAAATAAGAGAAATAAGTTGTGGGAAATTTTCCTCCGCTCTCGTTCTCCTACTGACTATTCTAACTATCTTGGTTCTTATCTACATTTTAACGAGCTATACGTATAACTCCCTTTACCAACGCTATCTAGTTACCACGCAATCTAACCTAATCAATAATCCTAAGTCATTTTTTCAGTTTGTCAACTATAAACGAAAATCTTTCAATAACGAAACCTCAAACGATCTTAACACTATCGCCAACCTTTTTGCTAAATTTTTCAAACAATCTATTGCAGATGACTCCTTTGCACCTGATTCTGCATATTTCAATTACCTACAAAACTTTTCTCTTGGACCGCTTCTCCCTCGCACTGTCGATCCGTATCTCATCGAAACAAAATTAAATCAACTAAACGATGAATTTAATCCCGGTCCCGATGGTTTCCCTGCCATACTTCTAAAAAAATGCTCTGCTCACTGGTTAGGAGACTTTCGGAGCTCCCCCCATTTATGACAGCTACCTGAAGGCTTTGTGCCACTACGTCCACGAGCGTGCCAGCGCTAGCGCTGTGTGCCGTCTTATGTTTTTTATTTGCACACGTTATGGGAGGCGTTAGGATTACACTTTAAAAGTACTAAACATGTCAAACAAAAGATTGCCAGAGAAAGTTGCCCTTCATGTTATTCGACAGAAAAGCAGTTGGTTTGCTTACTGGATGGAGCTCGCAGAGTGGTGTGAAATTCTGCTTAATTTGGACGTCGAACATATAAGTGAATGAAAAACTACATTATACAATTTAATTTCATTGGTGGATGCCAAATATAGAGAAAATATATATATAAGACGCTAGGAGTTCCTTTCACAGAACAATATACAACGGAATTTGTTACAATTTGGGGCAGTCAAACTTTTTCCGAGACGAAAAAAACGTGGTTCAAATTTCTATATTAACTATATGCCACATCGTAATATCGTGACGACTTAAAAACATTAGCTATATATATATATATATACATATATATATGGAAATTATGACAGAAATGTTTAAAAGCATGAAATACGATATTCTAATTATCTAAAATAACTTTTTTGAGAGTTTTACGCTGTTCTCTGGCATGAACACTCCTCAATTACTATTTATCTTACTCGATGGACTCCTTGAGAAGCCTGTTTTGCTGCTTCCATAGTCAGGGCGAACGCTTATGCCTCAGGAAGTGTGCGTTTTCCAGCAGTTCGAATTGCTCGCTGAAGGTTGATATCAGATACAGCACGGACAAAGGCTTCTGTTGCAAATTGGTTGATGATTTTATCCCCTGCAGTCGGATATACCAGATGTGCCAACCGTTCGATGTCTGCTTGGAGCTGTTGCAGAGTTTCCCCTCTTTTCTGGACTCTAGTATTGAGTTGAACGCGGAAGACTTCTTGCATATAGCCATCTCCAAAGCGTTTGTCAATGGCCTGAACAAGAGCACTGAAGTTGCCATTCTTATCAGCTGGTATGTTTGTAGCAGTTCAGCAGCAGTTCCTCTTAATGCAAGTGTCAGAGCTATAAATTTGTCTTCCTTGTCCCAGCCATTTGTTGCCGCGATCTCAAATAGTACAGTTTCTTATAGACTGACCAAGAAGGTTGTCCATCTTGGGTTGGTGGATGCATTTCCTTTCTTTTTGGATAGTCGCAAGAACTTTCTCGAACCTTCATTTTCCTTACCTTATCCAATTCCTTTGTAATGCATTCGATTTTGTCTTCGACCTTTTCGAATTTTGCATCGACAGTCAAAAATTGTTTATCAACACGCTCGTCAAGGGCAATAATTCTGTTGTCAAAGGCTTCTTACCTTCGAGAAGATTTCGAAGATTTCTTTGTTCTTGGCCTTGTTGTTCTAGAAGATTCCTTTGTTCTGGGCTTTGTTGTTCTAGAAGATTCTTTTGTTCTTGGGTTTGTTGATCAAATCGTTCAAGAAGATTCTTTTGTTCATTGCTTTGTTTTTGGTTCTATTGTTCTAGGAGGTTCTTTTGTTCTTGGTTTTGTTGTTCGAATCGTTCGAGAAGATTCTTTTGTTCATCGCGTTATTCCTGGCTTTGTTATTCGAATCGTTCGAGAAGATTCTTTTCCTGACTACCAAATTTGGCGAGCAGCTGAGACACCAGATTGGTCATGCCTTACGTACTAACTTGTTCTTGCTCTTCCTCCATTTTAATGTCGAACATAAACGTGTCTGGGGTTTCTCCACGTTTTCTTAAACCTTCTTGCAGACGAATTAAAAGATCATTCTTCGTTCCAGCAATAGCAAGACCTTGCTTGTTCAGTTCTGCTTTCAGTTCAACTAAATTTAAATCATTTAGAGTCCTACCCATTGTCTTTTCTTATTTTCACTTTCACAGTCATGTTTACTTTTTATAATTATTGCCTGTTAAAGCAAAATAAATTATTTAAACACAAATAAATTAAGATTTATACCACTTCTGACACCAATGTAATATTTTCTCGGGTCCGTTAATAAAACTTATTCACTTTATTTAAGTTCTCCACTTATTTACTTTACAAAATAAAACACTTTACTTTTACAACCACAAAACATTATTGTTCACCACTGAAATTAATTCAACAATTTACTTTTATTACAACCAACTTCACTCATTCACGATTAAAAATAAACTGCGTCCTCTGCCGGTCAGACATGTGCTTTTATACTTTTCACAAGATTCCCGAAAAAACTGGAAGGTTCTAGTATTTGCTTCCAGGGCTTTCCATAGGGGAAATTTCCCATTAATTTCCCTTTCCGAAGCTTTCAATTTTACGTTTAGTATTGGAAGTTCAAAAGCTCACCAAAACTCTCCACAGGTTGGTTTGTGTCACAGCAAATAATTGTACAAACGAATCAAAACAAAATCAGTCTAAGTTTTTAAGAGTTAAGTGAGGAATATTCGTGATAAACTGTCTGTACATATCTAAATTTTCTAAGTCTTCTGAGATCTCCGAAATATAAACTGGCGTACTGATACCACTATGCATTAGATGTGATTTCTACTGTAAGATATAATTTTTTTAAATTAACATGATAGCATATTTTATGTAGGGTTCCGTTAAGAATGGACTTTTCTAAAGTTCCAATTACAAGTAGGGTAAAATAGAGTAATTCCTCCATAGTGTTGAAAACTAAAAGCTAAACGGTAAGTGATAGAGCTATAATTTTATTTATATCAATGGATATTTTAATTTTAAGAATTTCATTCATATCTTTAAAATTCTAAAAAATCTACAAATCGACATATGAATTTTTTAAAACCGAAAATTCAAAAATAGATTGCTTACAAATTCCTTACTACACATTAGGATTATAACCGATTGAAATAAATTTTATAGTTTTGGAAAGATAATTTAAAAAAGGGGAGAGTACGATAGCTTTGGCGGAAAAAATTGATAATGGTTTTTTGTAGATGGGTCAAAAATAAGCATTTTTTACTATGGGAGGGAAGCTATATCTCATCCCGTTTAGGAGGTAGAGGCAATTTAAGAAAAAAACGATTTTAAATGAAAAAAAAAGTATTAAAAACAACGACAACACTAAAAATAAAATGAATCTGACGATCGCTGCACCGAAAACAAATAATATTTTTAGGAGAGGATCTGGGCGTATTGTGAAATGATTTTTCAAAAATTTAAAAAGGATTGTGTTGGGCATGAATTTTTCTAGACGTGATGTCTTTTATTTTTTTAATATTTTGGTGTTTAATTTTTTTTTTAAATCAAAAATCGTTAAATATCATATACCTTTTTTTTAGGAGAGAATCCCCGCCACAAAAAATAATTTCTGAAAAAAATAAAATATGTCATATGTAGAATAGCCTAAAATACAGACGTGATGTTTTTTTATTTTTAACGGTTAAGATTTTTAGTATGATTTCTTCAAGGTTTACAGCAAAACTTTAGACTTTAGACTTTAGATTAGAGATGAGATATGATAGGAAGAAAACAAGACCATCAATACAACGGCATTTTAAAACTCTCAACGTGATTGATTTTATTTTTTTTTTTTAATTTAAAATCTAAGCTTTTTTTTTTGTTTTTATTAAAGAAAATAATACAATTTTAGAAACAAATATTTAAAATAAAATAAGTTGAAAGCGGATGGCTTTTTTTAAGGAAACTTCTCTTTTACTTCCCAACCCTCCAAAAAGCTTGAAAAGAAACGTGTCAGACTTTGGTATTTTGTATCACGATACATTCACATGTAAAAACTCACACTCAGATTTTGGTTACAAGTCCCCTCGCAAAATTTTTTGTCGGCTCTTGTACTATAACAATAGGAAAGCAATGATTACCTAATACATACTTTATGTATTCGACGCTTGGGCACACTATAGCTTAGAACCTCAAGAGCAAGTTCGTGCTAGTGCACTCAATCATGCATATCTTTTTAAGAAACTACATTAAGATCCTTAAGTATTTTTAAAACAATTCTTAACATAGATCATTGTGGTAGAACCCCACTGCTTGATATATGTATACGTACATGACCCTTAGACTATTTTGGAATTAAACGTTATGTAATGGATATAAACACACTGAAGTTTCCTTAAAAAAGCTATCCGCTTTCAACTTATTTTATCTTAAATATTTGTTTCTAAAATAGTATTATTTTCTTTAATAAAAACAAAAAAGAGCTTAAATTTTAAATTAAAAATAAAATAAAATCAATCACGTTGAGAGTTCTAAAATGCCGTTTTATTGATGGTCTTGTTTCCTTCCTATCATATCTCATCTCTAATCTTTAAAGGTCTAAAGTTTTGCTGTTAACCTTGAAGAAATCATACTAAAAAATCTTAACAGTAAAAAATAAAAAAAAAAATAAAAAACATCACGTCTGTATTTTAGGCTATTCTATATATGACATATTTAATTTTTTTCAGAAAATAATTTTTGTGGCGGGGATTCTCTCCTAAAAAAAAGGTATATGATATTTAACGATTTTTGATTTAAAAAAAATATTAAACACCAAAATATTAAAAAAATAAAAGACATCACGTCTAGAAAAATTCATGCCCAACGCAATCCTTTTTAAATTTTTGAAAAATCATTTCACAATACGCCCAGATCCTCTCCTAAAAATATTATTTGTTTTCGGTGCAGCGATCTTCAGCTTCATAAAATAAAGTGCTATACCTTTTTTGAAAGCCAATAATCTATTCTTTAATCCTTAATTTAAATTAAATTATTTTTATCAATGGTTTTCGAAAATAATCGAAATAATCGCATGCAAATTAAAAATGTTTATTAAAAAAATTTAAGAAAAAACTGTTTAGAGCATTTTTTTTTCAAAATTGTGAAATGAAATGCTGAATTGAAATTTCGAATTCAATGCTTATATGAATTCTGATTCGAAGACAAAAAACCGAATGGATTTATATCTTCTAGTTTTCGAAAAAATTGAAAACTACTCAAACCACTTTTTATGAGATTATTGTTTTTTGTATCTCACTTTTAGGATTAATGTTGATGATAGGTTGATCTTTGTAAGTAAAGAACAGAAATTCTTTAAACGTTAAGAATGTCTGTTCATTCTTTTTGTTTTGATCTAAGTAGGTATGCATACTTTGAACATTACAATTGCATTATATAGGTGTGTTAAAGACAAACATATATGTATGTATACATTAAGAAATTATATAAATTTGTTACAGTTGTACAGTCGTACCTAGGTATTGTAAATATCTAATAATGCCTTTTGTCTTTCTTTCGATTGTTGCTCACTGCATGGAAATGCAAAAACAGAAAACCAAGTTTGTTGTTCCCCATTATCCTGATCCGGAGTAACAGAGCAAGAGAGAAACATATGAGCGAGTACGCAAGAGAGTACTTTTTGCAAAAGACAAAGAGAAACAATGAAAACATCACCTCAACATTTTTAAGGTTATTTACATAATATAATGTCAAAAAATTGAAATTTCCTTTTACATCTGCATATCAGTTCATAATATCAAAATAAAATTTTTAATGATCGTGAACATTTAGAAATGCAATTATCAGATGGAAGTTTTTATAATATCAACTTAATGCAAAAGATGTTAAATATTTTAAAATGGCAATTTCTGTTGGTTGAACGGACCTAACCATTGTAGTTGTAGCGTTAGTACCTCTGGAATAACCTTCAGTACAGTTTGTTATAAATGATATTTAATAAATTAATAATTTTATAAAAAATAGCAAGTATCTTAATGTTTTCGATTTAATAAATGCTGTACATACTCACTCATATGTAGATAAATTTTGATTGATTAATAAAAAATAATTTAACATTGTGTGTTTAATTTTGGTGTTATTGAGAACAAAACATTATAAATATCAAATTGATATTTTGAAATTAGTATTTATTATTATCAATTTAACATTTTACTTCTTGTCAATTTTTTTCAAATTATCAAATTGGTATTGATATTTTAATATTATTTTGATAGTTTAAACTTTTAAATAAACATTACATAAATGTCAAAACGATATGATTGGCATATCAATTGTGATATTTTTAATGTTGGACGACTTTAATCACCCAAAATGGTTAATTTTACAGTTGTTTATCAATAATTTTTTTCGGTGTACAGTTTATTATCTGTACTAAAAGATTAAACAATTACTATGACTTATTTACTTACTATGCTATAATAACTTACACCTGGTAACTTAACTAACAATAATTTATTATTTAAACATAACAAAAACAAATTATTTTTCTTGTAAACAAATTTGAAAACAAAAAATTAAACTTAATTACATACAATTTTGAAAATAATTAGTTTAAAACTTCGAGTGTGAAAATTAATTTTTCAAACTATTCACTAACACAACTTTCAAGAAAGGTATAGCATGGACATACCGTTGTTTTAAACAATTTTTTTCTGTTTTGACCCAATTTTTTAGAAAATTGCCCCTCCCACCAAAACGAGGCGAAATATACCCCCCAGCCTTACGATTTTTTTTTTGTTTTCTTATACCCTTGGTTACCCCAAGTTACCAGAGATGCAATTAAAAATTTTGCTCTAAAACTGTGGTATTGGTTTTATATTCTTATCTATTATTGAAACCAAACTGCATCAAAACATTTCATACTTCATTCTATCAAGGGCGGATCCAGACTTTGCCCCAGGGGGGGGTCACGTTTCTTAAAATTTCAATAAAGTATTGCACCCAAAAATAATTTTTACTTACGATATAAGGCAAGTTTTGTATTCGAGCAAAGTGGGCTGCACAATTCTGTCTGGTTGTTTATCTATCTATTCCTTGACAGCCTACAGCTACAGCCTAAACTACTTAAGCGCTTTTCTTCAAATGTTTAAATATTTTTTTTTTAATTCTTCGGAGGGGATATTTTTTTCCCTTTTAAAATTAAGAACAACCATTAAAAAAAAGCTTATTTATCTGAAAAACGGCTTCAACGAATTTGATGAAAAACAGTAGATTACTTTAGGTATGGTGAACATTCTGGAAAAAAAATCCGAAAAGCTGTTAATAACGATACCTGCCAATTAAAGGTCTTTGAACTTCGATTTGTTCAAAGAAATTCAATCAAAATTTGCATGCAAAAGCTCCATAAAAATCTCAATAATATTGCATATCAAAATAAAAAAGTAAATGTTGGCCTTTAAAGAAGATATTAATTTTTGTTTTGAAAATTCAATATTTCAAGAACGCGTTAATGAATTGTTTTGAAACTAGTTTATAAATGTATTTTAAAATTAATTATTATTTAATTAAATATAAAAATTGCTTTTTAAGAAAATCGCTACAACGATTTTAATTTTTTTTGTGCTTATATTCATATTTCTTCAAGTTATCAAATTGGTTTTAAGCTTTAAGCTATTTGAAAAGTTTTTAGACAATTAAAAGAACAATTTATATGCCCTTATTTTATATATTTTTATATTCTTTATATATGTAATAACTGGCATATTTTAAAAGTTCTTAATTACAGGCAACTTGAACATCAGAGCAAGTACCTGCAATACAGTCGTACATTTTATTTCCATTGAAAATATTTTTTGAAAAATAAAAAAACTTTGTATTCCCAAAATGGTGCACCCAAGTTAGTGGGAAAGCGTAAGCAATTACTGTATTGGGAAAACGAAGTAAAATGAGGTAGTTTTTCCATAAAAAAAAAGGCTTGCTACCACTCATGTCTCCGAGTTGCTCTATGCTTTAAGTTACTTCATAGTGCTAGAAACTTAAAGTTGATCGCAATTAACAAATTAGTTGCCTAATGGTTGCTTGACCTTGATTTTGAGATTAAGCAAGCGATATGTCATTTAGGATATTTGCAAAGAATGTATGCGATCAGTAAAAAGTCCAAAAAGTTTAATTTTATAAATTTGCTGAGTTGAAAATTTCGAATCAACTGCAAAAGTTTTTCCAAGTACCGCCCAATCTTTCGCACTTCACTGTGAAAATTTGCAAGATACCAAAAACTAAAATATCGAAACTGCATTATTTACAGATCTTGAAAAATGATATCTCACACTAAGTAAAAATAAAACATAGCATTCTCACCTTACAATCTTGCAAATGTCAACCAAAATTTTGAAAATTAAAATCTCGAATACCTGCTCAAAATTGAGTCACATAATTAGCGGGATTTTTATTTGCAAGATTTCGAATGCGAGTTTTTCATTGGCACGGTTTTGTTATTTGTGCCCAATTCAAAAGGGTTGATAAGGTTAACTAGCTACATTAATTGGTTGTGGATTTGTCATTCCAGGTCACTGAACAAAATTTGTAGGTACCTTATTAAGGTTATCTTAAGAAACAAATATTAAATATTGTTATTAAAGGTCACCTAGATTCATACATATGTAAATTTTTTAAATGAATTTTCAAAGTTTTTTCATGGTTCAGTATTACTTTTTGAAAATTCTATGTCTGAAAAATTATCTACTGTTACTACCTGCCCTTAAATGACCAGTAACCCTTCGAAGAGTACATATACGGGATGCCATGAAATTTGTCATCTGATTCGGTGTACGGTGTCAGAAATGTTTACAAAATCATCAAATCAATTTCAAATTATTTTTAAGGTAAAACAAAAAGTAGAGTTCTGTATTATTCTTGAAAAGAAAACTTTTATTGTTTTTCTGACAGAAGAATTATTTTTTCAACTTTTCACGAACGATGTACATATCGTCGGCTTTCTGTCAAAACCTACCAAGTCCTTAAATGACATTTTAATGTACTTTTAGTCAACAATAATTACTGAATTCGAATATCAATGTCTAGTAACTGTGTCATGGTTTCTTTTGGCTCTATCAACTAGTTTTAAAACCTTTCATTATCTTAAAGTTCCATTTTATTACGTTTTAAATCGGTGTTTTTTGTCTTCTAAGCAATTTTTCAAATTTAAAATTTGTTTTGACAGAAGGCCCACGATATGTATTTTTTACTTTGATTTTTGTGTTTTAACTCTTTAAATACGCACGGTTAATTAAAATAAATTTGAAGGTGGATTATATCCTTTGAGCAGTGAAATTTTTTGTTTATGATTGAATTCATCTGTCTAATATTTTATATCTGGGAAAAGCCCCAGGGGGGGTCATGACCCCCATGACCCCCCCCTTGTATCCGCCAATGCATTCTATTCGTTCTGTTGAAAACGTAAAACATTTTTTTTTTACTTCACATATTTTCTTATAGGACCGAGACATCTAAAGATGCATTTACCTGTAGGTAAAATAACAAAATAAAGTTAAAGCATAAGTGGGAAAGTAATATTCTAGAGAACAGCTGTTCTACCAAATCACATTTTAGAAAAAAAAACAAATTATGTTTCAAAAATAGAGAGTTTAAAATATATAATTCATTCGAAAACAATCTAGTTATTGAAATAAAATGGTGTAGTTTTTACTTTTGTACTACTTTTTGCATTGGTGTTATATTTTTCTACGGTTGGGTGTCACCTTAAACTGTTGGCCCAACGCCTAGCTTAGAAAACAACCATTCCTTATGCTATATATATACTCTTTAGTCAACATTTTTTGAAAAAACCCGCAGCCAACTGCAGAAATCTGGTCTTGAAACTCGAAGCCAACATGATCCCGCTGGACAAATACCTAGTCCTCTCAGCGAAAAGACTAGTACAGAACATCATCGACCACCCGAATCTGCTAATGAGTACCCTGACAAGGTACCACAGCATAATGGAAACTCTTGACGATAACATTATCATGGACAACGAGGAAGCAGTCTCGTTCTACGCTGACTTCGGGTCAGCCTTTTACCGCGGCTAAACGCCAACACTTCCCCCAGCCTACACCAAAAAACACCATTGATAACCGGGCATGAACACCCTGAGGACGATTAAGTCAGCCGACTTTTAATTTAAAAATTGATTTTGACATGTAATTTATATACCTATAATTTGTTAAACTTAAGACATTGTATAACGTTAGGCCCCCTATGTGCCAACAAATGTAAATTTATCATAGATCATAGTACTCATATTAGTTATAAGCCAAATTGTATATATTATGTTCAATGAAAGAAATTGAAACTGAAATTGAATTTTTTGGAAAAACTTAATTGCCTCGTACTTTAGTGCACCTGTAATATTAAGTTTAAGATAAAGTTTTTGTTTTTAAGCAAACAAATGCAAATAAACATAAGTGAAACGGCACGCACGCATTCATTCATTCTGAATTCGGATGTAAGGAGGTTAATTTGTTCGCTAGTGACCTCTTGATGCATTTTGGGTTAGATACGTAGTGGAATGCTTCTGTTGTTTCAGATTTAGTTTTAGTGTTTTGTACGAGTATTTTCATATCGTAGGTCTTATATGAAAGGTATTTCTTAAGGTTTAATTTAAGTTGAATTTTGCAAGTCCACGCAATTAAGCTTATTTGTATGTTATTTGAAACAAGGCGTTTATGGTTATAGTTATTTTTATTGTTATTGTTATTGTTATTGTTATTGTTATTGTTATTGTTATTGTTATTGTTATTGTTATTGTTATTGTTATTGTTATTGTTATTGTTATTGTTATTGTTATTGTTATTGTTATTGTTATTTTTATTGTTATTGTTATTGTTATTGTTATTGTTATTGTTATTGTTATTGTTATTGTTATTGTTATTGTTATTGTTATTGTTATTGTTATTGCTTACATCCACCAAGATGCGTTTAGTTGTTATATAAGATAATGCTAATCCACATGGTACTTTTTCTTATGCACAGTAACAAAAACAATAACAATAACAGTAACAATAACAATAACAATAACAATAACAATAACAATAACAATAACAATAACAATAACAATAACAATAACAATAACAATAACAATAACAATAACAATAACAATAACAATAACAATAACAATAACAATAACAATAACAATAACAATAACAATAACAATAACAATAACAATAACAATAACAATAACAATAACAATAACAATAACAATAACAATAACAATAACAATAACAATAACAATAACAATAACAATAACAATAACAATAACAATAACAATAACAATAACAATAACAATAACAATAACAATAACAATAACAATAACAATAACAATAACAATAACAATAACAATAACAATAACAATAACAATAACAATAACAATAACAATAACAATAACAATAACAATAACAATAACAATAACAATAACAATAACAATAACAATAACAATAACAATAACAATAACAATAACAATAACAATAACAATAACAATAACAATAACAATAACAATAACAATAACAATAACAATAACAATAACAATAACAATAACAATAACAATAACAATAACAATAACAATAACAATAACAATAACAATAACAATAACAATAACAATAACAATAACAATAACAATAACAATAACAATAACAATAACAATAACAATAACAATAACAATAACAATAACAATAACAATAACAATAACAATAACAATAACAATAACAATAACAATAACAATAACAATAACAATAACAATAACAATAACAATAACAATAACAATAACAATAACAATAACAATAACAATAACAATAACAATAACAATAACAATAACAATAACAATAACAATAACAATAACAATAACAATAACAATAACAATAACAATAACAATAACAATAACAATAACAATAACAATAACAATAACAATAACAATAACAATAACAATAACAATAACAATAACAATAACAATAACAATAACAATAACAATAACAATAACAATAACAATAACAATAACAATAACAATAACAATAACAATAACAATAACAATAACAATAACAATAACAATAACAATAACAATAACAATAACAATAACAATAACAATAACAATAACAATAACAATAACAATAACAATAACAATAACAATAATAATAACAATAAAAATAACTATAACCATAAACGCCTTGTTTCAAATAACATACAAATAAGCTTAATTGCGTGGACTTGCAGAATTCAACTTAAATTAAACCTTAAGAAATACCTTTCATATAAGACCTACGATATGAAAACACAAAACACTAAAACTAAGCCTGAAACAACAGAAGCATTCCACTACGTATCTAACCCAAAATGCATCAAGAGGTCACTAGCGAACAAATTAACCTCCTTACATCCGAATTCAGAATGAATGAATGCGCGCGTGCGCGTGTATCTTAATCGAAACAAGTTGAAAAAGCATCTTTCTGCGCAACGCGTGGTTGAAACATCCCTCAGAGCTCAGACAGTTTGCATAACCAGATAATCGGCAAACATTGCGCCGCGCAGTGCTCTCTACATCCTTTTCATTTTCTAGGTTGTAGGTATTTGGTTTATCTATTTGGCCCAGACAGACAGACCGTCTCTCTGAAGATTCTTTTGCTTTTTCAGTATGGAATAATTATTGGTAACACACATTTGGCAGATGGATTGTTGAAGGTGAGAAAATGATTTTTGTAACGATCTGATGATGATGGTCCCAGATACTAAATGTAATGCAACGCGCTCATGAATGCATTCTCGGATTTGGGATAAAGATGAAGTAACAAGCCAACAAGCTACATCATCCCAGCTGTGCACGATTTTTTCTCAAAGATTGTGTCTTTCTCCCCACACATTCACACGAAGTTTTGGCTCAGTATCTTTAAGCTGGGTGATATGTGCATTCGTTTTTTGTTTCACCTTCATTTGATGAGTTTGTTTTTGTATCTAAAGCGAATGTTGGTAGCAGCGGCGCGGCGGCCTGCGGCAGCTTCGACTTAAGCTTGGAATTGGAATCAGAAAACTGAGACTCAAGTTAAATCGAGTAAGAAGCGACGTGTCATCTTTCCTCTCTCTAATAAAATTTAAAAGGTACATATGTACTGTGTGCATCTTCACAAGAATCGTGAAAAGTGAATTAGACAAAAAAAAAAAACAAAAACAATACCAAATAAAAAGATACAAGATGCATTTGAGCATTTGATGATGGGCCCCAAAAAAGACATCTAGGTCTCTCGTCGTATAAATAGTGGTACATTTTCAATCTTAAAATCAGTCAGAATTTGGATTTCGATCTTGGTTGTTTGGATAAGCCATTACACAAAGCAAGAAAGGACCTGTCATATATAATACAAAAACTTCTCAAAAATCAAAACTAACGTTTAAATAATTGTTAACAAAAAGAAATACATAAAAATCAATCTTTAAGTTCTTATTTTTGCTAAAATCTCTGAAAATTTTAGGTTAACAATGCTTAAGGTTTGTTAAAGCCGTAAATAACGTCATTTTGGATATATAACAACTTTTTTCTTTTATTTGAAGATTGTGTGCCTTATGCTGATAGTGTCAACGGTGTTGGCCCGCCCTGAACCACCAGTTAATTCATACCTACCACCTTCAGACTCTTATGGACCCCCTGGGAGAGGAGGTGGTTCTAATGGTAATGGTAACGGTAATGGTTCAAGCCACCGGCCTTCTTCTAATTATGGAGCTCCGGGAGCTGGGGGAAATGGCAATGATGGTTCGAATGGAGGTGGAACTCCGTCTGATACCTATGGCACCCCAGGACAAAATGGAAACGGTGGAGGAAGACCATCATCAACCTATGGAGCACCAGGGCAAAATGGGAACGGTGGCGGACGACCATCATCTACCTATGGAGCACCGGGCCATAATGGCAATGGGGGATCTAGACCATCATCGACTTACGGAGCTCCCGGACAGAACGGAAAGAACGGCAATGGAGGAGGAAGACCTTCATCGACCTATGGTGCCCCTGGCCAAAATGGGAATGGTGGATCAGGTTCTTCCGGTGGTAGACCATCCGACTCATATGGACCTCCATCTAATGGTAATGGAGCTCAACGACCATCGGAATCATACGGAGCACCTTCGAACGGAAACGGGAGAAATGGTGACACCCAACGACCATCTGACAGTTATGGACCACCAGCATCTGGAAACGGTCGCAACGGAAATGGCCACCACGGACGTGGGGGAAACGGAGCTGGACCAGGCTCAGAATATCTAGCACCAGGTCACGGTCATAATGGAAATGGAAATGGTAACGACCATCGCACAGGCAACGGCAACGGAAACGGCGGTGCTGATGGTTATGAGTATGGTGGCAATGGAGGCGGTTCTTCAGGTGGTGACGACGGAAACAATGTAAGTCTTAAATAAACCCGTATTACTTGCTAATCATATTCTTCTGCGCCTAATTGTAGTGCATAAAAACATAGAAACATAGAAAACTACTTACATCTCTATCTTACTTGGCTCCTTCTACTCATGCTTCAGAACAGAACAGTACATGCAAAAGATACACAAAATATATTTCATAAATAGAAATTCTAACAATCATTATTTTGTTCCGAAATTAATACACAAAAAAAACTACCGTTATATATAGGAACCAGCTAAATATGAATTTAGCTATGAAGTTGAGGATGCACCAAGTGGTTTGTCGTTTGGGCATTCGGAGATGCGCGATGGAGATTTGGCAACTGGTCAATACAATGTTCTATTGCCTGATGGAAGGAAGCAAGTAAGAGACGGCAAAAAGTGTTCTTCAACTAAAGGGTTTATGCTGAAGCTCTATATCCTGCGGGATGCATTCTTTTCTTTCTTTTAGATTGTTGAATACGAAGCTGACCAAGGTGGCTACCGACCACAGATACGCTACGAGGGGGATGCTATTGAAAGTGGATTTTCAGGTGATGGTAGTGGACGAAATGGAGGTGCTGTTGGCTATGACTATAATCAACCCGGTGGTGGACATAATGGACAAGATCTAGGAGCTCAGGGGTACTCGAGTGGAAGACCCAATGGTAATGGCAATGGCCATGGTCATGTTAATGGTAATGGAAATGGTCATGGTAATGGAAATGGTCATGGTAAGGACAATGGCCATGGAAATGGTAATGGACACGGCCATAATGGTGGTGGATCAAATGGACAAAGCTTAGGCAGCAATGGTTACTCAAGTGGTCGGCCAAGTGGACAAGATCTCGGATCAAATGGTTATTCAAGTGGTGAGCCCAATGGGAATGGAAATGGTTATTCAAATGGACAATCATCAGGTCAAGACAACAATGGAAATGGATACTCAGCCGGTCGACCAAGTGGACAAGATCTTGGCTCAAATGGTTACTCGAGTGGCCGACCAAATGGAAATGGTCGAAATGGTAATGGCAATGGAAAGCGTAACGGTGGTGGACATAATGGTAATGGTGGTAGCAATGGATATTCACACGATCATGGCACCTCGGGCAGTGCCTTCGGTGCCGGTGGACAGAATGGTGAAAACGATGGAAGTGGATATCAATACTAAGAAGACTTTCAAATTATAAATCTAGTTGACGTTTTTTTTTTATATTTTAATTTCTATACACGCAATGCGCAGCGTAATGTTTATGATTTTATTTCTTTTTATTATTATTATTTTAGCAATCTTTTTTAATTTTATTTTTTATTTTTCTCTAACATTTTATTTACTTTGTAAAAACGAAAGCCCTCAATCCTATGATAAATGTACAAGCAAAAAATGAATTAAAAAAATAAATAAACAATGGAATGCCATCAAATAAAATAAATTAATAATACAAATATAACTTTGTACTTCATATTGAACTAAACTGGAAACAATTTTAAAGTTATTTGTACAATCAAACAAGGTTTTGTCATCACAATAATTTTTACCTGTCTGGACATACATCCTATCCAGTGTTTCAGGTTCTACCACAATATCTTAAAAACAATAATTTGGAAAGCAAAAATCTCTCTGGTAAAAATATCTCAAAATAAAATCTAGAGCAAATATAATATCTAGAGCAAATATACTCGTAATATCGAAAGCAAGAAAAATCTTACAGGCATAAAATCTAGAAAAAATAATATCGAATGCAAAAAATCTAGAATTAATTAAATTTTGTGAAAATGGTTATAATGCGAGCGCGGGAACTAAAACAAGAACCACTGTCTCAAAATTAATATAAATTCTAGTCTTAGAACGTCTACCTATAATAGAATTCCGATTTTGAGCCATGCAAACAACGCGAAATTTTAGAATGACAATAATGTATATTTATACAAACTTATATTAAATTAAATTATAACTCGCCTCTTCCCCCCTCCCTAGATACCACAAGCGCTTGAGTCCATTACCATTTACACCGAGTACGACGGTAGCTTCGATTGCAAGTCATATCTGAACTTAATAATTTTAGAATTAAAATCATTTTATGTATGTACGTAGGAAACAAAATTTCAAATAGTGATTCTAATAAAACGCAAAAAAACAATTTGAGGATATAGATCAGATTCATACAAGAAAAAAATTGTATCTGTGGGGGGGGTCTATTTCCCTATTTCTATTTTAGAAAATTTCCCTTCCCGTCTAAACGGGGGAAAAGACCCCACTCCAATATGATTTTTTTCTCGTCAAAATCTAATCTATACCCTCAAATTATTTTGTTTGCATTTTATAAGAATCACCTTAACCCCATAATTAGTACCTTATAGTAAAAATAGGGGGGTGAAATAAAAATCTGAAAAAAATTAGGAAACATTTTTTTCTCCATGTAGAGCCATTTGATGCCTATGCATCTCGAAATTTCAAAAAATCCAATGTAAGGACCACTCTTATAAATATATATATGCAAAAAAAAAACAAAATCGGTGGAGCAGTTTTCTTAAAAAATAATTTTTTATATATAAAATTTTAATAAAATTTTAAAAAAAGGTTTGGTACGCCAATTTTGAGTATGTAACGGGTGATTTTTAGAGAGGAACTTTTAAAAAAAAAAACACAAAAAATTCGAAAAAATGAATGAAATATTTATTTGAATCGATAGTTTGAACTTTGCAATTTAATGTTTAAAGATAATTTCATGCAAATGTTGACCGCGGCTGCGTCTCAGGTAGCCCATCCGCTGAGTCCAATTTTGGCATACTCTTTCACACATATCGGCCGGTATCTCACGAATGAATGCATGGATGTTGGCTTCCAGTGCGTCAATCGAAGCGGGCTTGTCCCTATAGACATTAGCCTTGACATACCCCCACAAAAAATAATCTAATGGTGTCAAATCGCACGATCTAGACGGCCAATTGACCGGCCCGAAACGTGAAATTAACTGTTCACCAAACTCGCCTCGCAATTGCGCCATTGTTTCGCGTGCTGTGTGGCATGTGGCACCGTCTTGTTGAAACCACATATCATGCAAGTCAAGAACTTCCATTTCGGGTTTGTTATCATCGCTCGGTAGCGTTCACCATTGACAGTAACGCTGCGATTCGCATCATCTTTGAAGAAATATGGCCCAATAATGCCGCCGGCCCATAAACCGCACCAAACAGTGGCTTTTTCGGGATGCATTGGTAGCTGTTGCAATGCTTCTGGCTGATCTTCACTCCAAATGCGGCAATTATGCTTATTTACGTACCCATTCAACCAAAAATGAGCCTCATCGCTGAACACAATTTTTCGATAAAAAAGCGGATCCTCGGCCAGCTTTCCAAGAGCCCATTCACCAAAAATTCGGCGTTGTGGTAGGTCGGCTGGCTTTAGTTCTTGCACCAGCTGTATCTTAAAAGGCTTTACGCCCAAATCCTTCCGCAAAATTTTCCACGTAGTGCTGTAACAAAGGCCTAACTGCTGGGAACGGCGCCGAATCGACATTTCGCGGTCTTCTGTCACACTAGCTGATACGGCCGCAATATTTTCTTCACTACGCACAGTACGTAAACGTGTTGGTGGTTTAATGTCCAACAAAGTAAATTTGGTGCGAAATTTGGTCACAATCTTCCGAATAGACTGCTCAGAAGGTCGAAAATGCCGACCATAAAATGGAAGCAGCGCGCGATGAACATTTCGAACCGAGCACGAATTTTGATAGTAAAATTCAATAATTTGCAAGCGTTGTTCATTTGTAAGACGATCCATGGTTAAATTGCAAACCAAACTGAAGCTGTTTGACAGTGACACAAGGTACTAAACACACGTCAGCTGTCAAAACCAGTGTTGCCAAAACCAAACCAGCTAAAAAATCACCCGTTATTTCAATACATTTTTAAACATTTTTTTTTACAAAAATTCATCATCTCGTTTTTGAAATATTAAATTTTCAAAAAAAAATCCAAAATTTGTATATCAGTATTACTAACATTTTTACAGAGCATTTCAAAATTTTGACTGAAATCGCTTAAGCCGTTAATGAGAAAATCGAAAATTAAAAAAAACCGTTATGTAACAGGTACCGTTAATGACGGTTTTCGGTAAATTCTTTTCTTATCAAAAAGTACACCATATCTGCAATAATACATTAATTTTTTTTATGAAAATCATTAGAGCCATTTTTGAGATAAATAAGCTTTTTGTCTACGGTTGTAGGGCACGGTACTTGTACTTCTTTGTGCTAAAAAAATTTAATTTTCCCCTCTGAAGAGTTCAAAATTTGAAGAAAATTGCTTCAGTGGCTTAGGCTGTAGCTCAATATACGGACAGACATACAGACGGACAGAATTGTGCCACACACTTTTTTCGTGTCCTCTATCATCGTAATTTCATGTTTGATAGTTATCTCGAAATTTTTTCTTAGCACGAATCCAAAACTTGCCTATAGCACCTGTATCGCAAGTAAAAAGCATGTGGGTCCAGAAGTATATTTGCAAATGATGTGTAACATTTCTTTTAATCGAGTTAAGATATTATAGAGTTCAGATGCTATTTATATGATACTAGCCAATAAGCCATATGACATTTTCATACTTTTTGTATGAAAATGTCATAGCTCAATGGAATGAGAAAGAAAAAAAAACAACAACAAAAAGCAATTAACATCCAGTTGAGATTCAAAAATGAAATGAGCTATCAAACGAAATTACCAAATTACAAATGAAAACACTTTTTTTTTTGATTTGCGAAATTACCTCACTTCAGCTCTTTTGAAAACGTAGTATAAGCTTGTAGGTAGTTTTATTTTTTCCCATACAAGTAGTTGTAAAAAGCTATAGCTATAAAGGGCCAAATGCCAAAAATTCCTATTTTTCGCGTATAACTTTCAATCGGTGATTGTAATCAAAAAGTAATTTATCCAAAGTTTGTAGATTATTTCATACTCAACCAGATAAAATTAATTTTTTTCCCTAAAATTTTTAATTCAAAAGATATAATTATTTTAAGATTTTATTAAAAGTGAATAACACCGATTTCCTTCGTTTAACTCTTAAATGACAAAGTTGTCTTAAACCAATATATGGTGAGTTCGGAGACCATAATATTGTCTATGTACACAATTAATTCCACTCAAGCAGTAATGCACAAGACATTGCATTAAGATTTAACTGCTCTTTATTAAGTTCAGTTCAACTTACTTGAATTCTTTTACAAAAATTCACTACAAACTATATCCAACAAGATAAGAATTTCTAATAACTACGTCACTGATGAGTCCAAGTGAGTAAGCCGGACAAAACGCCAATTTGTAGGACTAAAGACCATAAAAAGCTATTTTGAATTAATAATTCAACAAGTCCAATCCTTAATGCCAAGTCTTCTACTTGGCTCATTTATTTCAGTATTTTATAGAATTTGTATTGTAAAAAAAAAATACTTATTATCTTTCTTCGCTTAAGCTCAACTAGTTTTTCTTAAGCACCAAAATACATGTACGAAATAAAATTAAGTTTTTCAAAACCAAGTTCTGTTCACAACTGATATTCCCAGTGATAACCAGTAAGATAACTTAACAGAACATTGAGTGCACCGGTCGCGTGAAATTATATATTAAATTTGTATTCCTGTTAGTGTTTCTTCAGGTAGTTTTTAAGTAAACTGACCGTTTACGTTTACCCCATGTTTACATATACCCCAATTGACCCTACTTAAGTTACGATACCAAAGACTTTATCATAAGGAGCATATAAGTCAAGGTTAACAGAAAAAGAAATGAAAAAAAATATATATATTTTATCACTGGTTTCTTAAAGTTTTCAGCCTAAGGAAATTGAAAAAATATTTTTACGAGCTAAATAACTTTTTGAAAGACTAATTGTAAGATAATCATATTGCTAATACCAAAATCAGGTTTCTACATGATTTTTATCAAAAGTTATGACTTCTTATTTGAGAAAAATTAGATTTTCTTATTGTTTTAACTACAACTTCATAGTCCAATATCTCAAAAACTACAAAAGGGATCCAAAAAATATTTAATATAATACTTAATTAATTTCATAAAACGTGAAAATTTAGTTTTTAAAAAGCTTTATTACTTACTACTGATCACTTCGACCACTCGATATCAACTATTTTGAAATACATTTTATTTCTTATAAGTAACGTATTGATAATCTATAATTTATGGTGGGAGAGGATGAATCATCTTTGGAGTCTGGATGCGAGACTGGGTTCGAGGAGTATTAAGATTCTAAACATCTGACATGGTTATTGTCCACTTCTGTTTATAATTTGTTTCCGGTGAAGCCAGCGACACTCAGTTGATTATTTTTTCAAGTAGTCATATCTTTGTTATAACAAACAAATTTCCAGTATATATCCACTTATTTACTTCACAAAATAAAACACTTTACTTTTCTTACTACAAAACAATTTATTGTTCACCACTGAAATTAATTCACCAACTTTCCTTTTCTTACTACAAAACAATTTATTGTTCACCACTGAAATTAATTCACCAACTTTCCTTTAACTACAACCAACTTTACTCATTCACGATTAAAAATAAACTGCATCCACTGTCGTTCAAACATGTCCTACTATACCCATTTCACAGGTTCCCGAAATTGCTGGAAGGTTCTAGTATTTGTTTCTAGAGCTTTCCAAAGGGGAAATTTTGACAGCTAGAGCTAAAAGTTCTAAAGCTCACCAAAGCTATCCGTAACTTTGTATGTATCATCTATAGTCCAGAAGATGGCGCTTCTTTATTCGAGAGTCGTTATAGTTCATTCGAGAGTCATTATAGTACAAAATGTGAGAGTCGTCACAATATTGTAAAATTTACTGAATTTAATTTGATACCACATTTATCTTCGTTCGCTCTGTGCCCAAAAATGGAACATATTCTTTGACTTATCAAGCTTTGAAAACAAATATTTTGGTTAAAATAAAATGTAGGAATTTAACTATGAATTTTCAAAAAGAATTTTTTGTTAGTCATTAATTTTCTTTTATTTTAATGATTCCTCATTTGGCTTTGAGAATTTTCAAGCCATATTTTATTACAAAACTTAAAAAAACAAAAAGCAAGCCTTTCACAACACTTGTTCTCCTTATTTGCTAACTATCTTATATAAAGTAAATAACTTTGCTCCATTATACAATTATACTAAACTATCTTCATATCGGTCTTTGGACGTTCTACAACACGAGCACTACGAGCAGCTTTACTCGAACGTCTAGAAACAGTCAACGAAGAAGTGAGGGTTTCTTATTGAATCACAGCTGTTGTGTATCCTTTGGCCAACAGTATTACATCGGCTTTGAGTTGAATTATTTCGACGGGACTTAAAACAGAACCACTTGTCTGGAATGACAAAAAAAGAATTTTTCGTTTGATTAATGTATCATTTATTAGCTAGATACAAAATAATTATTTAAAAATCTGTAATGAAAACAAACAATAGATCAACGGATTTGCTGCCGAATTCAGTGGTGTCAAACTTTGAATAAATGTGGCTATCGCAATATTTGTTTGTGTCCGAGGAATGTACCCAAAAACTTGTAGCAGATCAAAAATATATGGTGACCAGCAAAGAATAAAGCCGATTACAATAACAAATGTCATTTTGATTGTTTTAACTTTTGCCCTAGGGATGATCCCTCGGGAACTAGCTTGACGTGTTGCCGCATTACCTGAAATAGCAAAATGTATTTTAGATAAACAAATGATTTTTTATGAATCTCCTCACATCGGATACAAAATTAATACAAGATGTGACAGCCCATCTTACACAGCTTGACAGCTCTCCATACATGATTTGACATGTATTAATACTGTACAATTTTTAGGGTTGGTTCTAATTTTTAATACATTTCATCTGTGCGTCAACACAAGTTTGGCATGTATTAAAACAAGCCAATGTGGAAGGAAAATTTGAAAGTCATATTTCCCACAAATTTGACAGTCGCAAGAAATTCTTTCCCACTTTCAAATTCACATGTATTAATACTCAGTGGGCTAGTGTGGAAGGGCTTTTACACTGGGTTTGACCCTGAATTTTCGCCTCTTCATATGAGTATAACATTGGTAATGACAAGAGTGCACTTATGATCCACGCAACCAGCCTTCGGGCACGCTCCCCTAAAAACTTCTTATTGAAATATTACCAAATAAGGCAAAAATATAATTAAAATTTACACGATTTCGAAAAGTTCATTGGATGTGTTATGGCATCATATCGATCAATACTCAATGCCACCAAGACATACGTCGATGAATATGTCACACAGACTTGAGGAAATCGGATAACCTTACAGGCAACATTACTCGCTCGCCATTCGATTGTTGTTCGTCAAATAATATCGGTCAGGACATTCAACAAACCAACTGATAAGTCTTAAACAACGAAATAAATAAAATTTGTTTGAGAAATACTTTCATACGAAGAAATTTGAAATTTGAGAAAATTGAAATTAAATAAAAATATTTACCTGCTAGAGCCAATTGCTTGATGAAGAAGTTCATTCGGGATTCACGATTCTTATTAAGAAACATTGCAACTAAGACTGAGGAATTGCCAAGGACGATTACGGTAAACAGAATCCATAAGACAGCCAATTGTTCTGTCGGAAAAGAAACAACAAAAAAAGAACAGAACATAAATGCTTGTACCTATAATATCTATACATCTATACACATGAACAATAAATAATAAATGAATAAAATATAAATAGAATTGCATTGTTTGTCGTTAATACTGAAATAATGGCAATTTTTTAGTTTAGGTGATTGTTTACTGACTTAGAAAAATAACTGCATCATTAAAAACTTTGTGTCTGCTTGTCTGTTTGAACGCGGTAATCTACAAAACAGCTTAATAGTTTATAACGGAAGCTTACGTACATGTAATGGCCAACTCAGAAAGTAATCTAGGCTACTTTTAACTGTAAAATTTTTAACAGTATCTTTGAAATATTATAAAAAAAAAATGAAGGGAAAATTATGCCGAACAAAAATTGAGTGTAGAAAATTATTATAGTAATAATCACAAGTAGTAATCACATAGAAGATAGAAGTAATTAATTTAAAAAGTTTCAAACAATTAAATTAGAACGATAACACAGG
This sequence comes from Dasysyrphus albostriatus, assembly GCA_946251815.1. Taxonomy (NCBI): domain Eukaryota; kingdom Metazoa; phylum Arthropoda; class Insecta; order Diptera; family Syrphidae; genus Dasysyrphus; species Dasysyrphus albostriatus. The sequence goes on from OX276335.1 coordinate 227,607,700, forward strand.
TCAATACTATTTTTTGTTTCTGGGTTCTTGTTATGATTTTCTTGTTCCTTCTATATGACAAATTAATCATAAGAAACTTATACCTGAAAAAGTTTGTTTTTATAGCCAGAAGTTTTATATTATGGATTTAAGAGAAAACTGATTTTTTGGAAGTACCAATCTTAAAATAAAACAAAATTTTAAAATAATTTTAAATAAACCTTATATATTTTTTTTTAAATATTTTAAAACTTAATAAAAAATATATATAAATATTTAAAAGTGAATATTTTTCTAATTTCTTTTGTGAATGTATTGCCTTTCTCTTATAAGATTCCATATAATAGTCTCCCAACATTCTTTTATTGTATTGACCTTGATACCGATGTTTAAAATCCAGAATGTCTTGGTGAAAACGTTCACTTTCCTCTTCCGAAAAGGCATCCATATTGTCTTTGAACTGCCCCAAGTGAGCATATAAAGGGTTTTTCAACAGGGACGCTGCAAAAGTAGAGCGACAGGGACAGCAAACGACGCCATATTTCTTGCCCCTCTTTTGACATTTCTCTTCAGTAAGGTTTTCGTGATGAAAAGATATAAAGATAGTGGAAAAATTTGAGTCCACAGGCACAGTACAAAATGTTCCAATGCCAGTGAGACAAAGAAGTGCCCGTAGTGTCGAGAATATTGCTGCCGCTGAGGCTTCAGTTGCAGAAAGCCCCAATGTATCTCTCACACGTCGTTCTCAAGCGTTGGGTATCTCTGTAACGTCGTTGTGGCGAAATTTGCGAAAAGATCTTGGCATACATTCTTACAAGATTAAATTGACGCAAGAACTGAAGCCGTTTGACCACCAGAAGCGTCGTATGTTCGTGAATTGGGCTGAGCAACAACTTGAAAATGATTCGGATTTTCATCGAAAAATCATCTTCAACGATGAGGCTCATTTCTGGCTTAATGGGTTCGTCAATAAACAAAATATGCGGTATTGGTCATGCAGCAATCCACACGTACTCCATGAGTCATCATTGCATCCCGAAAAAATTACAATTTCGTGTGGTTTATTGGGCCGTACTTCTTCCGTGATGTGAATGGGGATCGCTACCGTTCAATGATAATCGAATATTTTTGGCCCCAATTAGATGATATGGACTTAGAGGACATGTGGTTCCAACAAGAAGGCCGGCGCCACAAGCCACACAGCGAATGTCACAATCAATTTATTGGAAACCAAGTAAGGAAAACGTATTATCTTACGAAATGGTCCAGTCGCTTGGCCACCTCGGTCGTGCGATTTGACGCCGTTAGATTATTTCCAGTGGGGCTACGTCAAGTCTATGGTCTATGCCAACCAGCCAGCGACGATTGATGAACTTCGTACGTATATCGAACGTGAAATTGCAGCAGTATCGGCCGATTTATGCTTGAAAATCGTCGAAAATTGGGCTCAGCGTCTGGACTTCTGCAAGCGTGCCCGTGGTGGCCATGCAAAAGAAATCGAGTTTTATACATAATGGCATCAAACGTACTTTCGCAGGAATAAAGAATTTCATTGATATCCAAAACCGTTTTTGTTTTATTTAACAAAACTTTTGTAGCGCTCTTATTGAAAAACCCGATAGCATATGCACTTTAAGGGACAATCGACAGCCCATTATTTTGAAATTATTGAGCATTCTTGATACAAGCTCCATATAGTTATCAGATCGGTTGTTGCCAAGAACTACAGAGTTAAAGCTATCCCAACACTGCCCTTCTTGGGTATTGAGTAGCTCTGAAAATTCGTTGCTAGCCATAATTTTCTTTATTTGTTGGCCGACGAAATTGCCGCCTTTCGCTTTGGCCTCGGATAACTTCGGAAAAAAATTCATTAAATATTTAAAGGCTGCAGAGTCTTGCAGAATAGCTTTAACGAATTGTTTCATAAGGCCTAATTTTATATGTAATGTACATTTTTAGTCTCAACTATTGGGTCCCATTTGACATTTTGTTTTCGTAACTGGAACTCGGTTCGTCTAGGCCCTGCATTGTTTTGGAAATGCTTCTCATCGGCCCATCGGTATTTCGTACAACTGCCTTGAATTTCCATCAGAAAACCAATCATTTTGAAATCTCCTATCACTTGCCAGTTGTATTCCTTATACTTTATCTTCTCAAGTACCATCTTCACACTTTCGTAATTTTCCTTAAGAATAAAAGAATGGGCTAGTGGAAGAGTTGGAAGTTTATTTCCATTGTGAAGAAGGACAGCTTTCAAGCTTTTTGTTGAGCTATCTATGTAAAGACGCCATTCAGAATGTATGCAAGGTATTCAGATTTCTTTGAACTAGCCCTGCACATCATTACAAAAGCAAAGTCTATCTTGTTTAGTGAAAAAGCAATAAAATGCTTTACTTTCAAGTAAATTCCATTGCTTCAACCTAGAAGCTAGGATTTCAGGTCTACTTTTAGGCAAATAAAGATCTCTAACTAAATCGTTTAAATCGTTTGAGGTAATGAAGTGACGTTCTGTACTAACCGTTAGAAAATCAGAGTCATCATTATCTTGACTAGAACTAGAAGTTTATGATAGCAAAACTGCTGCTACTGGAGCAGATGATGATGGTAAATTAGGATACAATATCTTTTTAGCATTTTTGCGAGCGCGACGCATCTTTGGATTCATAACACAAAAATAACAATCTTCAACATGGTCAGTGGATTCCCTCCATATTCTTGATATAGCAAATCTCATAGCTCTCTTCCCTCTGCGATACTAGCCTTAAAATTAGTTTAAACATTGGCCGTGTTTTATTATCTTCTATCGGGATCTGGATCTGGATCTGGATTAACTTTAACACGTAATACAAAAACAAAATAGTGGGAAATTTTCAAAATTGTTTTTGTAGTACGTGTTAAAAGTTAATCCAAATCCGGATCCCGATGATAATAAAACACGCCTATTGTCATTAACAGTTACAAAACAAATTTAATGGGCACATTTTTAATTCCGTCCCTTACCTTCAAGAATAACTTTGCAGAAACATGAAAAATGAGGAGTACAGGACTTATCTTGGCTTCGAATAGGAAGCTTAAAATAAGCTTCATAAGCTTCTCAAAGCTTTACTTAAAGCTATTTTTGCATTTCTTGACTTAATTAACTCACCGCAAATGCAACAAAACGAGTCTGCACCATATTTACATATTTTTGGTTTAACGGTTAAGATCAAACGCTGAAATACGATTACCAGCATTGTAATCACGTAAAGGGTGGGTGAGTGAAACTTTAATATTCTCTCGCCGCTCGTTGCGCTCTTACTGAGGAGGGACTTAAACTTTATAATGTTTGGTTGACAGCAGATATTATTTATCTATCATTGTTAAAGGTGCAGAAACAAGTTTTGAAGAACAAAAAAGATGCTGTTATATATTTATCAATACCCAGATTGAGAAAATCGCCATTTAAACGCAGAAACAAAAAAATGTATTGGCCTGTGTAATAATTATAGGGTTTTATGGGTGGTGAAAAATTTGCTTGAAATACTTCTTTAAACATAAAATATGTGCCACGCCATCAACATGGCCTTTTGACCACCATATGAAATATGTTTTAAACCTACACTGAGAAAAAAATTGAACTCATTCATATTTAAATCAAACTCAAACACATATGATTTGGCATAGAATCTATTTCTATTGAATTTAAATAGAATCGTGTTAATTCATCGTTGAAACGGTTTGAATATGATTTTGTTCAAATTTACCATGTTTTAACTATTTAACATAAAGATATTTCTGTTTGTTTTAATTAGCTTCATTTGATGTTGGTTCAAACAGAATCATATTAATCTTTTTAAATGTTTTCGTGTTTGGGTCGAAGATGTTTTCTATTTAAATCAAATGATTTCAATGTTAGTTTTCCAAATAGATGCTAGCTCCTTTTAACTAAATACAAATGTTTTATATTTGTAATGATGGTAACGTTACCTATAATACATGCAACATACATAGATATCGTTGGTTCAAAGTTAAAACTCACTTACTAACAAATTACATCCTAGAAGGAAATCAGATTAAAACATATTGTTTGCCACAGAAAAGTCACTTTTTCCTTCACTTTTAAAATTAAGTTTCCCGTTTATACCTTTCAATGTTTTATAAAACCAGGCAAAATTATACTTTTAAGATTTAAAATATATTTCATTCTTAATTGCTTGGACATTTTTTTCCACACTTATCGAGTTTTACTTTTGGACGGACGGTATTACGGTGGGACTAATTTTGAAACTATTTGAATATCTTTTCTGACCGATGGAAGAGACGGACTTATTTGTGCATATCGTAGACGCTAAACGCCTTTATTACTTTGAGTTCAATTCAAATCGATTCGGGTTTAAACTTTACATTTCTGTTCAATCTCTTTCCTTTCTCTACATTTTAAGTGCATTGATATTTTAAACAAACTCGTGCATGTTGATTTTATGTTAAAAATTTGAGAGTAAAATAATTTAACAGGTTTTTCAAAAGTCAAACTCAAATGGGCTTGAATTCACGTAAAAAAATGCACGTACTTTCCAATGTAATAATTAAACATGAATGTATTTGATTTAAACAGATTAAACCCAAATCGAATTCTATTTGAACTAATTTAAACATGTATAGTTAAATATGCTTCTGTTTAAATAAGTCATAGTTCAGTTTTCTCAGTGTAACTCAATTATGCTACGAGTACACGGCATGTAAAATGTCACATGTGCATGCACAGTGACGTAATTTTTACGTCACACATGCTTCCCAACTTCCGCATACCATGTAATCGGCATGTTTGTGACAGCCGCATAACGCAGACATGCCGTGTACTCTTATGTCGAAATCCTTTCAACCATTTCAGACCGAATATGCTTTTGGTTAGAAGGAATTTGTAAAAAGTCGAATTTTTTATTTTTGTGACTGTATGTGTGCCAATTGACAGTAGTTTTGAGGCAAAAAGTAAACAAATCATTGTGCACACAAATTCATAAGTTACTCGCATTGACTTGTACTATTCAAAACAAATATATTTCCGAGAAAAGTTGCAGAATTGAACAAAAATAGTTGTGCTTCCATTAAAGTAAAAAAAAATCCAAAATCTATCAATAAACACATCAATCAAGGAACACATCGGCGAACGTACGCTTCTTATCACAAATCCAGTTTGGGCACTTGAAGCTTATTTATATTTTGATAACTTCTTATTAATGTCAAATGTTCCTATTGTGTGTGCAAGCCTGTGTAAATCTTTATTCAAATCCCAGATTTTGTTTTGTTTAGAAAAATCGAATTTTTTTCTAAGCAAATCGATTTATTTCCAAGCAAATCGAATTTTTTACAAAAAGTATGCTCTCAACCTGACAGCCTTATGACGGTCCTTAGATCACAATAAAGCACTTTGAAAATGCGATAAAAAGCAAATGAGAATTACTGGGATATAAAGGCGATTGAATTACTGTCAGCTTTTATTGACGACGGGAGGCAGTACTCTACCGGGAGAACCTTGCAACAGGATGGCAACATAAAATTTCAAAATTTGTTATAAAACATATGTTTTTTTTATTCGATTAGTGTTCTTTGAAATTTATTTATTAAACACAGAAAACACTATTCTAATAAATATTAAAAGTATTTTTTTTTAACAAAATATAAATTCCTTCTTAAAAAGGAACCAAGTGTTTCGTAAAGTTTAATCAAAACGGAAGCGATTCCATGAGTGTTTTCGTAAATAGCTAGTTCGTGTTTTTTTTTATTAATTAAAAGAATATTATGATAATTATTATTCCCTGGTGTCATTGGGTCAAGTGGTTTAAAGCCTTTCCATTTGTGGTTTGAGAACCCATACCAAATACCATAGGCAGGTCAATTTTAGCAAAAATCTGAAATCATTTAAAAAAATAATTTGCTTACATTACTTTATTCAAGAGGAATTTTTTAACAAACATTTTCTGAATAAAATATTGTAGGTACTTACGGCTGGGGTGGATAATAAAGATAGCTTTTCTTATTTTGTTCTAATCTGTTCACCAGGGGGTTATTTTTCGTTATAGAACTAAAATTTAATAGAAAGATATATTGTTAGTAAAGTTAATAAGGTATATTTAAAAAAAAAAAATATTTTCATTATTTAAAAAATTGTTTTACCTAAATGTAAATACATGTCTTTCTTATGGCGGCAAATTTGTTATGTAGTTTACCAGTTGTTTTTATTTGCCACCAGGTATCGCATTTTGACTTTTCTACTCGTCAATATACCTACACATAAATTAAATTTGAGTTTGTTTCTATGATATTAAAATGTGTCTTTCTATGTGAAACGATAATTTTCGTAGGAACAAACAAAGGAGTAACTGAGAAAGTTCTTTTAATTGGATGTTGAAGGGCTGCGGGTAGTAACGATCAGAGTCCAATTATTCCATTTTTGCAGAATTGAAATTTTAAAATATGAAGTCTAATATTTTGAACACAGTTGAGGTAGTTATTTTTCTAAAACCAGTTGAAAACAAGTTGATTTTATTGCTTCTATTAAGAGAAAAAAAAGTACAATGAATATTGACGACTAGAAAAGTCGAAATGCGATACCTGGTGGCAAATAAAAAAAAACTGGTAAACTACATAACAAATTTGCCGCCATAAGAAAGACGTGTATTTACATATAGGTAAAATAAATATTTATAAATAAAAATATTATTTCAAGGTAAATATACTTTAATAACTTAACTAACAATATTTCTTTCTATTAAATTTAAGTTCTATAAAGAAATAAACCCCCAGGTGAACAAAAAAGAACAAAACAAGAACAGACATCGACAAGCCATTTTTATTAGCCGCCGCCAGCCGGAAGTGCGTACAATATTTTATTCAGAAAATGTTTGTTAACAAATTCATCTTGAATAAAATAATGTAAACAAATCATTTTTTTACATGATTTCAGATTTTTCTTAAAATTGACGTACCTTTTGCCTACCAGCCCACTGGAAATACTACTTTGGTATGGTGTTGCCTTGCTTCATATTGTTTCGTGAATCCCTGGCCAATTTATCATTATCTGAAGGTTCAGATCATTCATGGACCTAAAGATAAAGACAAATTTTATTTTATTTTATAAATCCATTTTCTTGACTGAACTTCAGCTTTCAAAATAAAAAAGACAGCCAAGTAAGTTTGCAAAGGCGAACACTGAATTCCACTCGCATGTTATGCGTTCTCAGACCACAAATGGAAGGGTTTTAAACCACTTTGCCCAAAGACACAATCACCAAGCAATAATAATTATCATAATATTCTTTTAATTATTAAAAAACACGAGCTATTTACAGACAAACACACTTATGGAATCTCTTCCGTTTTGATTAAACTTTACGAAACACTTGGTTCCACTTTAAGAAGGAATTTATGTGCAACTGAAAGTTTCACTTTATATTTTGTTAAAAAAATACTTTTTATATTTATTAGAATAGTGTTTTCTGTGTTTAATAAATAATTTTCAAAGAACACTACTCGAATCACATATGTTTTATAACACATTTTGAAATCTTATGTTGCCATCATGTTGCAAGGTTTTCCCGGTAGAGTACTGCCACCAGTCGTCAATTGGATCAGTTAAGTTTTCTGACTTCGATAATTTTTAGACATTAACGCTCGTTGTGAATGATCTTTCCTTTGTACTTTAACTGTAACCGTTGTCATTCTTTTCCAAATCATCCATATTTTGATTCTTTTTCAAGATGGCATCATAATCTTATTTTCAACAAAAATCGATCGTTCTTTTTCGCAGCTTTATATGCTATATAATATGATGGCGGCCAACTGAAAAGGTGTGGGTGTTCGAAAACTTGTTTTCAAACTCCTTATGTAATCCATTTTTAATGAGTCGAAAAAAACATGTAACTTTTTTTTTACTTGAAAAAAGTTTATTATGCGTTTTAAACCAGAACAAAATTTTAAAATAGATTTTTTTTTCATTTAGTCGAAAAATATCAATCGTAGACAAAAAAGATGATGACCAAAGTAGTAGATAATTAAATTTTTAACAACTTTTGTTAAGTTCATTTTTGCTCAAAAGTTGAAAATAGGTCAGTTATTTCACAAAAACCGATTTTCATTAAATTCAAGATGGCGGCTAACGCAATGGAGCTAGGAAGTCGAAAACGTGTTTTAGACTCCTAATGAACCCCTCTAACAATTAAGATAAAAAACCCTTATCTAATTTTTTGCATTTCAGCTAATTTTTTTTTGTCTAATCCGACTGGGCTACACATTTTTCGTCTTTTTTACCGTTACAAGCTATTTTGTATATAAGATTAGAATCTTCCATGGGATTCACCTTTGTTTTGAGTTTAATGAACACCTGTCCTAAGTTGTTTGTGTAACGCATTACTATATTGAATTTTTCTTTGTCGATTAATGCAGACAAACGATTTATATTTTAAAACCGAAGATTCACCTTCTTCTTCTGTTTGGATGGTTCTTGGCTTAGGTTTTTGTATTAGTCTTTGTGTCAAGTTTTTTGGAAAACTATTTACTTCAAGGATGTTTTTAATTTTATTCTTATTGTTGGCATGGAATCCGGGGTCACTGAGGTCAAGGTTTATTAGATTTGTTGCAGTATTAATAATGGTTTGTTTTGGGTGTAGTGAATTGAAGTTTATGATCCTTCCAGATGACGAAGGTTTCTGGTACCAATCCAGTATGGTAATTTTTGTGCTTTTCTGTTTTTACTGTAAATTTTAGTTTTTTATGATAATTGTTTAAAGTTTCTAAGATTTTGTTCATTGCAGAAGCATTCACTATTGCGAATATATCGTCCACGTATTTTGTCATTACTTTTGGTTTAATGTTTAGCTTTTTTAATGAAACCTTGAGTAAATCCTCTAAAATTATGTCTGCTATGATCGGTGATGCTGAGTTTCCCATCGGCATGCCATTTCGTTGTTGGTACATTTTGTCATCGTACATAAGGTAGTTGTTATCAATTACACAAATATTTAACAATTCCATAAAACTTAGTCGTTTTATTTGTGTGTGTTCCTCAATACTGTCCCATTTTTAAACTTGAAAGTAGTACTTTGATTATTTTTTTTTAATGCAATCACATTTTTTTTTACTTTTTGAGAGTATGGACATTTTTCCACCCACCCAAATACTAGTTTTTATTTTAAGTCGTTTGAACACTGATTGAATTGAGTTTAGATATATGTAAGACATCTTTCTATACGTTTGCAAAATTTGAAAAAGTGAATTTAAGATTCTTGTCCTATCTCCCAATCCTATTACAAAACGTATTGGATATAGGACATAATAAAACACAAAAATTCAAAAAATAAATAACAGAAGAAAGTGAAGTGCACTATAAATTCACATTTCAAGCTAAGCTTGTAAATACGGTGGAGAATACGACATAATTTTGTTGTGAAAATTTGCTTGCTGCTATTGAACACTTAAATGCCCTTAAATTTTTAACCAAAATATTTTTATTATGTAACTTAGTTTAATAGAAATGGCACGGTGGCAGGCTTTTGAAACCATAACTCTAAAATTGGATTGTAACTATATAGTTGTGGTATGGTACATAATATAACTTTTAAGGTTTTCCCGGTTGTTTACAATGACATTTTTAAACTTTTCGGATTAGCCGCGTTATAAATATTTAATATAGGGTTTTTCAATAAGAGCGGTACAAAAGTTTTTTTTTTTTAAATAAAACAAAAACAGTTTTGGATATCAATGAAATTCTTTATTCCTGTGAAAGTACGTTCGATGCCTTTATGAATGGAATCGATTTCTTTTGCATGGCCACCACGCAGAAGCAAGCGTGCCCACTTTCGACGGTTTTCAAGCATAAATCAGCCGATACTACTGTAATTTGACGTTCGATATTCGTACGAAGCTCATCAATCGTCGCTGGCTTGTTGGCATAGACCATAGACAGGAAATAGTCTAACGGCGCCAAATCGCACGACTGAGGCGGCCAAGCGACTGGACCATTTCGTGAGATAACACGTTCTCCAAACTTGGTTTCCAATAAATTGATTGTGACATTCGCTGTGTGGTTTGTGGCGCCGTCCTGTTGGAACCACATGTTCTTTAAGTCCATTTCATTCAATTGGGGCCAAAAATATTCGGTTATCATTGAACGGTAGCGATCCCCATTCACAGTAACGTGCCGGTCTTGATTATCACGGAAGAAGTACGGCCCAATGACGCCGCCGGCCGGCTCATAAACCACACCAAACCGTACTTTTTCGGGATACAATGATGACTCATGGAGTACGTGTGGATTGCTGCATGACCAATACCGCATATTTTGTTTATTGACGAAGCCATTCAGCCAGAAATGAACCTCATCGTTGAAGATGATTTTTCGATGAAATTCCGAATCATTTTCAAGTTGTTGCTCAACCCAATTCACGAACATACGACGCTTCTGATGGTCAAACGGCTTCAGTTCTTGCGTCAATTTAATCTTGTAAGAATGTAGGCCAAGATCTTTTAGCAAATTTCGCCACAACGACGTCACAGATGTGCCCAACGCTTAAGAACGACGTGGGAGAGACACATTTGGGCTTTCTGTAACTGAAGCCTCAGCGGCAGAAATATTCTTGACACTACGGGCACTTCTTTGTCTCACTGGCACGGGACCATTTTGTACTGTGCCTATGGACTCAAATTTTCCCACTCAATTGTTGATCTGCTAGGACGATTATGACGACCATAAATTGGACGTAGCGCTCTTAACGTTGAAGCCACTGACTCCGCATTTCGGTAGTAAATTTTAATAATTTCGACTCGTTGTTAGTATATCTTTCCATCATGAAATGACAATCCTTATTGAAGAGAAATGTCAAAAGAGTGGCAAGAAATATGGCTTCGTTTGCTGTACCTGTTGCTCTACTTTTGTAGCGTCCCTGTTGAAAACCCCTTTATTTAGCAGGTTAAATACAGAACTCACCCCGAACGGGAGCAAACTATGCTCACTGTATCCGCGTTGGTATGCAGTGGTAATTGGATCGACCTTTTGTAGTTAATTATGGGATCCCATGTTTTTGAAAGCTTGATACTATCGCCACGGTTGAAATTAAGGTGACGTTTCATTTCAATCGCTTCGCGCACCAGACGAGGGATGTAGTGAGGTTCGTTAGCTAGAATCTTCGCTTACTTGTAGCTTTGTGGTATGCAAACCTTTGTAATTTGTTTAAATTGGTCTCTCTAACAATGCTTGTAGTTTTGTGGCACGGGCCCCTGCCCTGGGGGGGGGGGGCATAATAAACTATACACATGTAGCATTCATGTGGGAAAAAATTTCCATGAAAACGAAATTCACCTAAAAAAAGTGCTTTCTTAAAGAAGGAAAAACATTTCAATTTATTTTCTCTGCTATTCTAACATATGGGAGAGCTATACACAAAAATAAAGCCACAATTTTTTTTTTGTTTTCTTTTTTCTACTACTCCTTCAAGAGCAATGACCTATGAGAAAAAACGAAAGGAAAAAACAGTTTGCGTCTCTGTTTTCTCTTTTTAGGATCGTTATTTACAAGTCACAAGCACAACTCAGTATATTTTTTTTTTGTATTTATTTTCCCGTGGGTAGGTGCAACATCTGCATAAGGCTCTATGAGGACCGAAAAACGCGTGCTCATAGAAGTGTGAGATTCTTACTACACTAAAACCACCTCCACTTCCCGATTGCAACTAAGTTGAAACTTATCTAGCGATTTATTTTTAACGAAGTTAAGTAACGTGTTGCAGGTTACCTTCCGGTGAATGTTCCTGCTTAATCCGCGATTTTTAAGCGGTTTACTGTTCACCGCACCAAGTCAGAAGGTTTTGTTCTTCGCAGACGGCGTACTAAATTCAACTCGTCAAGAATGTCAATAATCGTTGAATTAGCGTGTTCTAATAGTCAATTTCTATGTTTTCGCGCGAAATATTTTATTTCGTCCCGGACCGAAGGAATCCCGAAATCCCTGTGAAGTTTCTTCGTTTCTTATATACCACAGAGCATTTACAAATGAACTAAGCAATTTATTTTGAAACGTATGTAAGTTATTTAAGTTTGTATCGCATGTACAACCCCAAAGTTGTATACCAAAAGTCCAAACAGCTTTAGGAACCTATCGGTATAAAATCAATTTATTTTCAATACTAAGCTTTGAATATTTACCGAGTAACCAGTTCATATCTCTTAATTTACTTTTTAGTATTTCGCTTTTCTTTTTCACGTGCGGCTTCCATTTTAATTTCGCGTCCAGAGTCATTCCCAGATACTTTGCCTCATTTGCAAATGGAACACGAGCGGTATTAAGAAAGACGGGTTATCTATTTATTTTTTTATACGTAAGTCCACGTGGACTGACTTTTGTTCATTGAGCGTTATTCGCCATGATTTTGTCGACTCATTAACGTTATTAAGAGCATTTTGTAATTTAATTGTAGCTTCGCTAATCGTTTTGCCTACTGCTAGTATTGCAGTATCATCAGCAAACGTGGCTACAATAGTATCTTCAGTTTGAGGTATATCGCGTGTAGATAAAAGGTACAGAACTGGACCTAATACACTTCCTTGTGGTACCCCAGCCACTATTTCTTTGAAATCAGAATAGTCATTTCCCTGTCTCTTTCATTTAGATATCTTTCATTTAGATATCATTTAGATATCAGTTTAGAATGTTGTAAAGTCCTTCAGACAGAATTTGTTTTAATTTGAATTTGAGGCCTTCGTGCCACACCTTGTCAAACGCTTGCGACACGTCCAAAAAGACAGTCGAACAGATTTTCTTTTCTTCAAGAGCTCTCTCAATTACGTTAGTAATTCTATGCTCTTGATCAATTGTCGAATGCTTGCTTCTAAATCTGAACTGATGTTCAGGTATTAATTGTTTCTCTTCTATTATCGGTTGCAGGTGCAGGCGTAGTATTCTTTCAAAAACTTTTGATATGATTGGAAGAAGCGAAATTGGCCTGTAAGACTTCTTTTCGTGAGATGGTTTGCCAGGTTTCAAAACCATTATGACTTTCGCAACTTTCCATTGGCTCGGAACATATTCTAACCTTAGAACGGCATTTATTATGTAAAGGAGGTTAATAAACCCTTTACATCTCATTATATGCTACCGGCTACTGCAGGTCAAATTTGCTAATTCTCATTGAAAACAAATAGATGCAAATACAAAAATCACAATGGCTTATGTTGTATGTGCTTAAACACCGGTGTCACGTTGAAATTAACTGGCAGAGTATTTAATTAGTATGCGGCCAGGCTAAGTTAAACAGGTAAACATTGTTAAAATAACCATATAAATATTCTTGTCAAAATTTCTTGATTACCAGAATTTAGTGTTAAAATAACAGGTCATCATCTTAAATGAACTTGAATAATGTAAAATAGGCCACCAAGCTGATTTAGCACTCAAAATAATCTGAAATGTCTGTAACTTTGTATGGGATTATGAACCTTGTAAATTTAACAGAGCCCAGGGTTAATTATTTACCTGACTTTTTCTCTGAGTGTGGGGGAATTTGTTTAAATTCGGATACCTAGAATTTATATTTACAATCTTTATGACTACGAGATAGAACTGCCTGCATTGAAGCACAGATACCAACTATAGAACAGACTGCGCCAAGCAGCCAACGATTCCCATGAAGTCTCGTCCAAGCCCCAGAAATGCAGCATCACCAAGACTCCCACAAGCGCAGGGAATCAAGCACTTGGTACCAGCCGATGCCTTAGATACCCAATGGCACACAAGAAAGAATGTGCCGAAACCAGTATCAATGGTTGAGAACCGTGGGATAGCCATCTGTGGGTTAGCCATACTCGATGATTGTTTGTTTGTTCTTCCAGGAACTATGTATACCCAATCGCCTAGTGCAGTGCTTCGTCCCAAAGTCATTAGGTGTGTTTCTTTACTCGCTCGAGTTATAGAATTACCTCCAAACCCAAATAATCATAAAACCATACCAAGCATATTTGCTTGAGTATGAATAATATCAATCGACACCATAGGATGTCATAAAGAATTTTATATAAACACAAGCTAACCGTCTATGAAGTATCCCCTAAAGAACTCCCACACATAAAATACTAATGTAAACAAAGATCGTCCACGATCAAATAATATTAATTTCATCATGCATGAAATTGAATCATCATCAAGAATGATGATATTCATGTATCTATGTATACAGACCTCTAGTTAATAAGAAGAATATTTATGAATGCCAATATGAATGCAGAATTGCTGCATAGGCATATTAATAGAATAAGAAGGATGTCTCAGTTGATGAGAGACTCACTAGACACTTAGGCACTTAAACACTTAGTCACTTATTAGACAATCAGACAGCAGTCACAGTTAGCTGAAGATTTACCACCACCAGTGGTAAGGGATCTGATGCTATATTAAATAAATAAAAATTTATATTTTATTTAAATGTGTGTTTTATTTAAGTCTTCTTAAAAACAGATCCCGGAGGATCAAATACAAAATTCCCGCGGGTTCCCAAAGTATCCCAAATCTACACAAACCGTGTTTCTTTACTATTTTCTGACACAAAAATGCCAGAGCTTCTGACTTTTTTTCATTTCCCCTGTAGCAAGAATCTACCCGAACATTTAAGTTCCTGCATTTCCTTGCTTGTCAAACAAGGAATCAGTTGATCAAAAATTTGAAATTAAATTTGTCAAGTAGCGTACATATATAAAATGATTCGATTTAATTAAATTAAATGAAAATAACACAATGGAGACAAATATAAATTGAAATATTTCTTCTGGTATCTTTGTAGAGCCCAATATGATAAGTGCAAATGTTAATAGATTTGAAATTGCATAGTTTTGTATGCGTTGAGCCTACAAGCAATGAAGTCGAATGGGTAATTTACACCGCAACAAACCAGAAACATCCCAAATGGGTTTCTTTACTTTTCATTTCTGGTTAAACATTACAACAACAACATCAAAAAGCTCATCACCAAACTTTTTCCCAAACTTTATCCGAAAAGTAAAGAAACAGACCTATTGTAAATAATCATTTCTCTCCGTTTGACCATCAAGAATGAGTTAACTGAATGCATGAATATTGAAAAAGCGGTAGTTTTTGTTTTATACTTCACCTTCGGTGTTATGTTAGCAGCTGTGTGTTGGTGTGCAAGTCGTCTAGTAGGCTTGTTTTGTTGGGATTTTATATATAGTACAGTGAGAAATTTCCAACAAAACGCATCCGCTGCTGCTTATATTTTTGTATTTGATATATGGTACGCCTGAGCTGTCAGAACACAAAAGTGAATTTAATGAAAGTTAAAAGTAGAAATAAACCCAAATTATTTATAAAAATCAACTTATATTCAAGTAAAATGGGAAACATGAACCTATAACTATATATTTATATTATTTACATATGATTTAAATTGAATGTTTGCGTCTCTATTTTCTAACTTTGCCATTTCCAAACTCGAAAATTGATTTGGCAGCTATAAACCATAAAAAGGGTGTAGGGGTGCGTTGGTAGACTATGGTCAAAGCAAAAAAATCGTCAATTAGTCTGCTATTGCACGAGGATTTTTTATCGAAATTAAATATGTGCAAGATGAAATCGCATGTTTTTTTTCATTTTAAAATTTATAACTTAAAAGTCGTCGTATAATACGAGTAGCAGACTTATTTCACATGGAGTAGATGACATTATTTGTGATAATTTATTAAAAATTATAATAGGACGTGACCATAAAGTGGATAAACTGAGGTGCAACGATATTTTAAGCCAAATATAATTAGCCAAATATCCTTGAACCATCCTTGAACTTCAGTTAGGACCCGTTGTACAATCGTGGTTCAGCCTTGGTTCAAAGTTTAATCTCGGTTCAACTCGAATAAAGTGTTGTACAATCAGAGTTTAGGACTTAACTCACCGCTGAACCAAGCAAATTTTAACTCTCCGATTTTGTTGAGTTAAATATGCTTGTACCGTGGTTCAAGCATTTGATTGGCTATTAACTCTTTTGATGAGAATTTTTTTTTTGTAGACATGCTTTCTCACTTTAATTGAAATGTTTTGACAGCTTAGGTCAAAATAGACAAAAAATAAAAAAACATGAGTGTCATCTCGCTCCTCTCAGCGTACAGGCATCAAACAATAATAAAAAAACAACCACATTTTCTAATTCTGTTTTGATTTATTTAAAAAAAGTTAATAAATACTTTTTTGCTTTTCCCCACTATCTTAATGAAATAGTATCCATTGGCCACAATATTAAAAGTGTAAACGAAGACGACGACGAAGCGGAAGCAGCATGGCTCTTGACTCGCAGTTGTACAACGCACGCAAAGTTGAACCTGGTTCAAGAAATAACTCGAGTTCAGCTGATCCGTGGTTCAAGTTAAATTTGTACAACTGGCCCTTAGAGTCAGATTTGCAATCGTGGTTCAAATTTAATCAACGGTTCAGCAATTTTAAATAACCGGTTTTGGCGAGTTAAATAAGGTTAAGCTATGGTTCAAGATTTAATTTTGCTGTAATAAATGTTTTGTACAACTATTCCGCCAAAGCAGTGAGTTAAAATTGCTGAACATTGGGTCAAAATTTGAAACACGTTTGTACATACTGGTGCTTATAAGTCGAGATTACACATGTAAGTTTTACTTATCATTTATGTAAAAATGCTTTTCATATTAGCTTAAAGCAAACTGCGAATGATCGTGAGTTTTTACATTTCAATCACATGAGTAATTTGTTTGGTTGCCGATATATGGCGGAATGAGTGGAAAGAAAGTTTGAAGTTAAATTCGAATGAATTTTTCTTTCATAACGCTTAACAGTTTGCAGAATATATGTTGATAGTCGCCTTTAAAATTTAGATTTGCTAAATTTAACAACTAAAAAGGCCATGTTTTTTTAGAAAGAATGGGATCATTTTTTACTTTGTCCAAAATTTAAACAAAACATCAATGCACTTATGACATATCCTGTTTAGACTGTGATTGCTCACTACGCCTTGGCCATGAACTTATGGGCAAGATTTTGTCCTCACGGATTTCAACTACAAATCCATTTTCATGATGAAGCCAAAAGTCATAATCTAAACGGAGCTCAATCACTCAACAGAAGGCTAGTCGCGCACATGCAGGCTGAACGCGCACATGAGCAACTCCACAAGCAATCGCAACGAACCTAACCAACACACCGACAATGTTTATTCAGTTTTTCTATCTCTTACATTCAAAGAAAAATATTATCGCCTTCGTCCTATCTTTTGCTCAGCAAATTAACACCCCGACTCCACAGGAGATAGTTACTCTCCAACTTAATATCAGATATTTATATCTTACATTGTCTTCTGTCTGCGCTGGGCAAATCATGTTATGCTATTTCAAATCACGAAACCGATAATAACACCAAATAAGAAACAAAAACTTAATTGCCACACATAAATGCAGAGCTTAACATCAACACTGGTATATGGAAACAAGATAATGAGACAAAAAAAGAATGTCTAGTCACAAAGCAAAAATATCTCCATCTGTCAAAATTCATGTCGGAGATCTCTGTCAAGATATAATCGCGGAGAGATATCTCTGACATCCCAACAAGAGATGAAACGGAGTGACTCCATTGGATATTTCATGTCAAGATAAGCATTCTTTCGTTTTCATTTTTGTTCAGTTCTGCGCATCTGACAAAATCAGTGAAAAATGGTGAATGCCGTAAACCCCATTTCATATTTTGTTCTGTGTTGTGCGTTCATTTATAACTTGTTTACTAGCAAATATTATTTTTTTAAAGCTTTTTAGAGTTTTTTTTAATCTTATTTCATTATGCAAACAACATTTCTTGTTGTTTTTGTTGTTGTTGTAACGGGGTCGCAGAAACAGCCGTCTTCAATTTCATATGACAATTCTCCTTTCGCACAAAATGCGCAAGATAATACCTTAGGTATACTGTGGCACACAAGGACACAGTCAAAAGTATCCTCCTTCGAGTGTGTGAAGTTAGCCCCCCTTTTTTGGAATTTGTTATTTTTGAAAGTTGTTCCAGATTGTCCCCGGTTTGTTCCGGATTGTTCCAATTTTGTTTTGAAAAATATTCAAAAATGGGGGTCTTAGACCCAAAAAACTGTTTTTGACCTAGCCCCCCTTTTTTCAAAAATCGAAATTTTAAAAATTGTTCCAGATTGTTCTAGTTGTTCTGAACATTGTTCCAAGTTTTTGGACTTCTATATTCAAAATTTCAAAAGTTATGGGCAAAATTCGAAAAAATTGTAGGCCCCCTTTTTTTGAAATTCTCACTTTTTAAATTTTTTTTTGGTTTTAAAAAGTGTTCTAAGCATTGTTCCAAAAAATTAAAGTTGTAGAATTAATATTTAAAAAGATAGAGCCTTTCAAACTTTTTTTTGGAAGATGTAAACTGCGGATCCCCAAGTTTTTATATTCAATACTTAATAACATATGCATATTTTGAGGAAATATGGTGTCCTTACACTAGATAAAACTGCCTAAAACTGAGCTTTAAAAAAACATATTCAAGTTTTTGAATTTTTAAAAGCCTCTATTGGCTCCCCTTTTAAAAAATTCAGAAATCCAAAACTTGTCCCAAGTGCAAAATTGCATAAATCCAATTGTTCCAAGGATTCATTCAAAAATATTCAAAATTGTAGATTTTAGCCCGAAAAAACACTTTAATTGAAAAAAAATATTAATAACCCCTGCTCTGGCCCCCCTTCTAGGAAATCCAAAATTCAAAAACTTGTTCCAGGTTGTTCTAGGGCTCTTCTAAATTGTTGCGAACAACCTGGAACAAGTTTTTCAATCTTTGGCGGCTAACTTCTGTCTTGTTTTAGTGGAGTTTTGAAACTTGAAAAACCGTTAGAAAAAGTAGGGGTTTGGGCAACAATTTAACATTTAACTAGCGACAAATTCAGGTTTCAGTTAAAGAGGTAAATTGTTATTATTTTAGATTTTTTACCGCAAACCCCAGACTTATTTGATCAGAAAATTGAACCACTCAAAAAGTACTTGAGCTACAATTTTTTGGTTTGAGCAACAAATTAGCATTTAATTAGCTACACATTCAGAAATCAGATATCAGTGTCCGCTAAGATAAGGGACATGTTATTTTTGAAAATCAAAGCAGTATTTCTGGAGTTATGGCCGATTTAATGCTGCTGAATTTAAATGTTTTGATTTTATTTTCCTTGTACCTTGAAAATTATCAAATTATCAATTAATTAATTTTTAATAATTAATTAATTCATTAAAAATTAACTGTGAAGCTTGTAAGGAACCTACGGCAATATTTTACATACCAAACTGGTCGTTAGGATTTTTAATATAGAATTTTTAAAATTTGAATTTTTTCGTGGTGGACAAATACAAGCCATATAATTTGCAAAATGGAGCAGTTTTTTATGTAAGCATTTTTAAAAAAATGCATTTTTCATATTTTATTTTTAATTGATGTTTATAATTTATATCAGATTTCTTAAAATATATACTAAATCAAAGTTTAAATGTATTTAAGGCCCTTAATATTCAAGTAATACATCCATTTTTAATGTAAATGTGTTTGAAAAGTATGTATTTATATCTATATCTAATGCCGTTTGCCTCTCTTAAACTAGTTGTGACTTTAAATAATTGTTTTTTATGATACAATTTATTTATTTTATAATTATCTTTGATTTGACAACTCATTTTGAAGTATTAAAAAATAATTACTAATGTTATAAGACTTTTATTGAACTTTTTCAGTTATTTTCTTGTGCAAAAAATTAACTATTTTTTTTTAAACAAAATTTTCTTGCCTTTTTCGTAGTTAACAACCATGTATGATGAATGAAAATATAAATATTGTGAATTGTTGATTCAGAAACTGTCAATTCATTATAATTTGTTTTTAATTGAAAAAGTTATTAACGTTTTTGTGATTCAAAAACAGTTGACAAAAAGCATGTTTTAAATGTATGCAATTCAAGTATTATATATTAGCTGCTTTGATGTTAAATATACAACTTCATAATAACCCACATATATTTAGGCCAACAACTAAGTAATAATATTGCATTAAAAGTTTTTTCCTATCTTAAAATTTGTATCGGTTTTTTAATTATGAAAATAGGTACAAAAAACATGTACTCAAATTGTTTTTACATTTTTTCTAAGTTCCCATGTAAAAGTTAATAATTTTTTCATAAATCTGCCAAATGTCTTAATGAGAGTTTCTTAAGGCCTTAATTTGAAGATCCATGCATTATTTTTTGAGTTATTGATTAATAAATGATGCCATGCCGTTCATTTTTTAAATTAATATTCATTTTACTAGCAAGAAATTAATTAAAAACACTTATAGCTTCCTTGTTGTTGAATTGATGATAAAACATTGTGTAATATAATTTAAGAAAAGAAATAAAGCAATAAATGTGCGTTCTTAGTTTTTGAAAACTATAAAATTTTTCATCAATTTTTGAGTTTAGAATGAAATAAATTGATTTGAAGGGGGCTTTTTTCACCCCATCAGTATGAAAATGTTTGCCCCTCTTCAATGAATTTCTTACACAATGTAGCCTGTTGTGTCAGAATTCTTTAAAGAACTTTGAAGAACCTTGAAGATCAGATCAGTAGAATGCGAGCTATAATTTTTTAAAAACAATTTTATAAAATTTTAATTAAAATAATATTGATGTAGATAACAAGGATTCACGCTGGTGGCCGTGGCTGGTTGTCAACAATGGTCCAATTTGGAAATGTCAATGGATTTTTTTAAGTTTTTTTGACATATTTGATTAATTAATTGTGGCGCTTGTATAAGTGACAGCATAATAATTGGCTACCAAAATAACGGTAGTTAAATTAACTATCAGAAAAAAAAGAACAAAAGTTATAGATGCATGGAGTAAAAACCTATGAAACTATCTCTATAACCACTTTTAACTCAGCGTTATATCCGTTCAACGGACCTTGGGGATTCAATTTTTTTTTCAAGCCACATTCATTTCAAAAATACCTTTATTAACAATTTAAATTTTTTTGACTAATCCCCTGACTTAAGGTGAATTATTTTTTAAACATCGATTTTCTCATTTTTGAGTTTAAAACAACAATAAGTTGAAAACGATAATTTTGAAAATTTTTAAACTATAATTACCATTCTTAGAAATTGCAAATCTATACATTTTTAGAAGAAATTTCTCTGAGCCTCTCCGTCTAGAAAATAGAAATCAGACTTTACCCTACATGTACCCATATTAGGTACCTAGGTATGCCTATTTTTCGGAACCTAGCAAAGAAATTTCAAGTCAATCACAAAAACAAAACCTACCCTGAATGATGCGGCATATAGGTAAACTTGGTTCAAATGCATTTCATGCATAGGAGAGCAAAATCAAAAGTGTTTTGATTTTTCTTCAATCAGATAAACGAATTTTACTAATACACTCTCCCATACATTTGAGCAGTGTAAAATGCCGCTAAAAAAAGATACCTTTATTTATATTTACCTTTGCTTTATTCTCACTGACATACCTACATCTGTGCAAAAAAATGTTCGGCTCATTGCTAAGTTCCAACGCAAGTGACTCACCTAGGTACTTAACCTATCTCTTTTAGCCGCCTTGTTCAATTTGTCTTTTCTTCTCCTTCTTTTCTCTTCTTCAAAAAATATTTTTTAAATAAAACAACAAATAACCTTGGATTCAAAGGAGATATGACAAATATTTTCTCACTTTCTTTCTTGCTTCCTGCATAATACCTAATAATACAAATACAAACAGAAATTAACAATGGAAAAATATAAGAACATTTTTTTTTAAAGTTTCGCTCACCGCTATTTTGGTTGGGACGAAGAATGTTGTGTCCGATCAGAACAATGAAGTCGTAAACAAAAAGATACTTGTACTAAAAGGTATTAGTTTCACACAAAATTTCAGTAGCAATATGTTCTTTAAGAGCCACCACTGAATCCCAAACAGGTTCGCTGAGAAACAAAATGGCGCGCCATAAAGAATTTTGAGAGAGAAAATGTTCGAACGCATATGCTTAAATATTAATCATGGTATCTCTCTTCCGAAATGAATTATAACCGAATTTAAGTGTGTTAGAGGAAAACAACGAATTAAAAACGTATATATCTAATATCATTATTATAAAGATATACATATAGCTTTTTAGAGAAGTTGTTATCTATTACTTTGTTGGAATGACAAAGACCTATTAAGTTTTTGAAAGAGAATGACTATATTTCCCTGCGTATGAAGCTTACACCTATACTTATTATTAATGCATCATTATACACAGTACACAAATAGAAGTTATTGCGCAGGTTGTCTAAAATGAGAACTGTCAAAAGGGATTAAAGATGGCCGTTCTCGTGATATTTTTGCCGTATACAACAACAACAAACACGAAAGAAATTATTTAAATAACACCAAAAACCAATTTTCTAATTGTCAAAGTTATAAAATAATAATTATAAATATTAAATATGTCGAAACAATTTTATTTGCTTATCAATTAACAAAGGAATACACACATAACATACAATAATTTTCAGTCAAATAACACGGGATCCACCATTTTCCACTAGTTTTGAGATATGCGCAGAACTGAACAAAAATAAAAACGCTAATGATATTACCTTCAATGTATCGTGATCATTAGGTTAGGTATACCTACCAACAAACCTAAAAATATTTCTAAATAGCACCTATACTTATGTAAACCACCTCGTACCTACACCAACATATTTTTTAGCATTCGCTTTGAATGTTCATACCTAAAATACAATCACAGCACACATATTATTTGTGGACTATGGAATTCAATTGGCTTTTACATTTAATTTAAGCAACGAATAAGCAATACAGGCATACATTTTATGCATAGGTATATAATTTTCATATTTTCGTCCGCTATCCAAGGGAAATAAATTGACATTTAATTAGCAACAAATTCAGGTGACAAAATAGAAGTACCTACCTTAGAAAATATAAGGAGGGTGCTGGATGCAAAAAGAAAAGAGAAACATGTCGGCATTTTTATGCCTTCAATATCTCATTTCCTTCAAGTCTAGAAGGCTGAAATTTGTTGAATCATGAGAATAAGTAAGTACTTACTTATAGATAAACCTCCCGAATTTTTTTAAGGGAAACATTAGAGTGGAGTGGCTGTTATCTATCCATAACAATACATACCAGCATTTTTTCATGGCTCCAATTTTTTACTTCTCCCAAAACCTAGAAAGGTGCAAAGGTTTTTTTTTGGTAATAATATGTTAATTAAAAGCCCTCAAACTTTGCCAGTGTATTATTATTTTTATTATTTTATTTCATCAAACTATGTTTTTATTCGAATTTGCTCCCGATCTACCTATTGGATGTTCAAGGTTAATGCCTTAAAATAATACTAACATGACAGACCAACAAATAATTGAGGATGGTCAAAAACTTATAAACATAACTTCGATGATGAAAAATTTTACAGCATTCTGAATTCAAAAGTTGATGAAAATTTTTTCAATTTTGAAAAACTAAAAACGCACATGTGTTGCCTCACCTCTCTTCTTAAAGAAATTATGTTATGCAATGTTTTATCGTCAAGCCTATAGGTACCTAACAGAGGTGCTAGAATTTTTTAAATGATTTTTTGTAAATAAAATGGATTTTAATTAAAAGCCGTTCTGCCATGGATCTTTAAAATGATGGTCTTTAATAACTGTCATTAGGAAAAACGTTGGATTTATGAAAAAATATCAACTTTTACATGGGAATTCTGAAAAAATGTTAAAACTATTAGAACTAATGTTTTTTGAATCTACGCTCATTGAAACATTGAAATGAAGGAACTTTTTTTTTCAATTTAGAATCAAAAATCTTTTATTTAAATGTATTATAGGAATTTAGCTGGTAGACCATAAATGGCTTATAACCACATTTGTAATTTTTTAAATATTCAAAAAAGAGGTGTAAAGATTAAAATGAAGGTACCTATAACAACAGAAATTTTTTGTATGAGAAAAAATATATCTAATATTTATAGCTCCAATTTAAGAGTCTGTAAAGTTAGAGCTATGAAATTTATTACAAGTGTTTCTCAAACAATACAGCTTTGAATATGTAAAAATTGATCGATTTAAGCGCCATCTTTATGTATTAAAAATGTTTTTAGCTCTCCCTTCAGAGTCTAAAAGGCTAGATGTATAGAATTTCGTACACATTTTTATCAAAAAATACAGCCTTTAAGATTCAAAATTCTAAATATTTTCTTTCAACTTTTTTAAATTTCACACAGACAATGGCAATACATAATACCTATGTTTGGCATAGTGACCCTAGTTTTCAATTTGATGACAGGAATAATTAGATCATCATATTTACAGTAACAATTATCATCATTATTGATTTATTGATTTAGTTTTCAATATGAAAGTTAAGAAAGCTTTAATTTTTTTCTCACATACCTAGCATTTAATATAAAATCTTTCCTTAAAATATTGTTTCATTATTTATTAATATTATTTATTTAATGCACTGAATCTTTTGCAACTAAAGTAAACATTAAGATATTTTAAAATAACTTTTTCAACCTAATTAAATATTTGTATCGGTTTATAACAATAACTTTACTTAACTACCTACTTACATACTTTTTCTGACATTTCATTAAAAAAAAAGGAAATGCGAGTGACCCCCTTACTTGTTGTGCTCATCGCTACTGCGAAGAGAATGATAGTAAATTTGTTTTATAAGAAAACATACATGTATGAAAAGAGGAGGTTCCTTTTAAAACAACATGTTTGAATACAAAATAGAATGAACTCTTCATACAATTGAATGAATAATCAAACGCCATGATGAGTTGTCCATGTGATGAGCTGTACCCTGTGATGAGATCAACGGCGTATACAGGGGGGGGGGGTCAGGGGGTCCCCCTCCCCCCCGAGAACTTGAAATTTTTTCTTATAAAAGAAATTTTCAACTAATTTGCATAGGTACCTGCCTACTTTATGATTTAAAAAAATGCGGTTTGTTTATTTTTTCTTCAGTTTTCTCATTAATTTCTTAAAGTACCTACTACGGTATAGATATTCTCCGCACACCCTATCAAAATCCTAATTTCCATGCATGCAAAAATTCCTTGATACAAAACACAAAAAAACAACACAAAGTTCATTCTTCTTTCTTCCTCATATATAAAATTATATACCAAGGTGTTCTACTTCATCGAGCGCACCACTGTTCATCATTTTTGCACTTCGCTACGTTGAGAATTCTGTATCTGTTGCTGTTGTCTGTATCTGTTTCATTTTCATTGTTTTGTCGCAGTGTTGATGGATGGTAATACTCAATGCATCTTTACTTGGGAAATTTTACCAAAATTAAATGTTAGGGAAGTCTACTGGTCTCGTGAAGTTTAAAAATTTTCAGCCGAATTAAAAAAACGCGGAATAGCGAAAGGTTAGCCTTATTCCGTGGATTAAGTGCAAAATGTTAATAATAAATTAAAATTTCTGCTAAGTGACGTTTACAAAGCTAATTCACCGAAGAAAATGGTTTACCGATGGAATAAGCCTAAACTTTTTTTTGCATTGGAATCAATATTTTCTTTAGGTAAATTTTCGAAATTGTTTTTGTAATACGTGTTACAAGTTAATCCAGATCCCGAATAAAACACTCCTTTTATTGGTTTTGGTATCAACAGATTTACATATTCGATGATATACTTTTATTTATATGTACAATGATTTCAGTAGGTTCTGAAGAATAAAAAGAAAAAAGTTAATTACATAGTTTATTGGTATAAACTTACTTTGTTATTGGTGCCCCATTTTCTCGCTTCTTTTCCTTATTTAAATAAGTAATAAATAATAATTTATGTAGACATAAACAAAAGAGAATTCTTAGAAATGTGTTTGGTAACTTGAAATTCAGAGCTGTCAAAACCCATACAAAAAAAATTAAGTTTGCGAAACTTGGAAAGAATTTCAAGTAACTAAACAAACCTCTTAGGGTAAACGTCACTTTACCATTCCACGAATATTTAGTTTTTAATGAGAAATTTTAACCCGTGGCTTAGCACTTATTCCGTAGCTTAGCTAAATCGTGGACTAAGGGAGGAATAAGCTGTTTTATTGATAGCGCTGTATAAGAAAAGAAAAATAGCAACATAAAAAGCGATAAAAGTCATAACTGCTTTAAAACCATTGAAATTTATTTTGAATTTTTAAACTTTTGATTTTTTAAAAATAAATGTGATGCTTATAAAGAAATCAAAATTTTCGAAAATCGAAAATGAATGTTCCAGTGATTGAATTTTACAAGTAGAATTGCTTACTGGCTCAACATGCCTAGAATTATTATTAAAAAAATACAAATGATAAAAATTACTAAAATTAATAAACATAATTTTTAAACATTATTACACCTATTTATTTTACTAAATTAAAAAAGTCTCTTACAGTTTCTTGAAACTTATTTTTTTTAGAAAACACATTAAAAGTTGAAGCATTGGCTTCGTGGTAAACTGGTAACCTATTCCCGTTGGTGCTGTGGCTTAGCTTTAGTTTGCTTACCTTTTTGATTACAACAAACTAATAGTAAGTGTTTCGTAACTTCTTGGAATTATTGTTGTTTGATCTGCTTAATTTTTTGCAACAACTAACTGGCCCAACAGAATGGAGACGAAGCTGCAGCTGGAATTGCTGTCAAAATGTTGATGCATGCACACAAATTCATTGCTGCGAACACAACGCGACGCAGCTGCAGTCTTACGTGCAGTACTGCATTTTTTTGTGGTATTTTGTATTTGTCAGTCGTGTAAATCCGCATATTTAAATTCAAATCAACAAAATATACACAAATTATAATAGTAGCAATAGTATTAAGTTGCCAAACGGACTGAACAACATTGAATAGGAAAGGAAGGTATGGAATGGAACAGAATTGAAGTAACTAAACATCACACAAAACCGTTAATCATCTCACTTAAGAGATGCACACAAACTAAATGGTAACGTCGTTCATGAGGATCAGGCTTGCCAGATTTTCATGAAGTATATTTATGATTACGTTCTTGGGTAAAAAAGAAATGCAATTGAATTTTGCACAGTAAAAATGACAGAGGAAAAACATTATTAATAGAAAAAAAAAATAATGTACCTAATCGGCTTTCATATTTGTAAAAGTAAAATAAATTCAAATTAAATAAAACTACTTTATGTACGCCATGAATATTTATAACCTAACTTACATTCTCTTATCTCTACTAAAGTGCAGTTGCAGCTGACTTTTATATTTAGATTTAAGATTGCCCCACTTAAACCTTACCTACACTTTTTTAACAACGCACATAAACTGAAAATGAAAAACATTTCACATCTCATGTTTTGTGTTTTTCGCGTTGTATGGCAACCCGAAACCATCTTTTCAAACCTATGTGTGTACATAAAACAAAGTATGCTATTCTCTTTACTTCTTGTTTTCATTCACATTTCACACATCTTGGCTTGACACGATATGGAAATGAAACATAAAGATACAAAGAAATACAGTCAAGAAAGAGTCAACATTTTGAAAACGGGAAACATAGCAACAAGGTTTTTTGATTCTCAGAGTTTTCAAATTAGCACGAAGCTAAAAACAAAAAGTTCTAGTCAAATTTTTGTTATGCAAATCTTTGTCATTTGATTTGTTGTTTTTTCTAATGTTTCTTATAGTTGAATAATTCTTATAAGTATGAAGCATATCCTGTACATAATGTATATAAATATTCGTTCATAAGTAACTATATTTATTTATCTATGCATGCTACATATGTTATGTTATTTTTATCCTTAAGATTTTATAACATTGAATATTTTTGTTATTAAATAAAAGTTTCTCAATTTTATTGAGTGAAAATTGTTTATTTTTTTAATATACCTACTTGAGTAAAATCAAATCTTTTGTGTTAGATCATTAAGGCCAAATACACTCTCGCAACGATAAAATATTTTAACATAAGAACCCATGAGAGGATTGAAATCGCATGAGGTATCGATGATGTAAATATACTTATTGCTTATTGCTAGAGTATTTTATCATATCGAAACTTTATTGCCATCAGAACTATAATGTGAATCTGGCTTGATCTTGCCATCGGTAAATTTAAAAAGAGCTCTTAATATCTTTATCGCTCATTGTTTCGATAATATAATAATAAGAAATATTGGGATTTTCCATTGGAAAAATAAATCAAGTTATTTTTGATCTGGATCTATCATTGTTTTTGGTACGAAATTATACAAATTATATTCCATTTGAAAAAAAAAGGATTCTGATTTTCATTATTTTTTGGCGATATGAAACCACCCACTCCGCCCCCGCCCGAGAAGTATAGCTGTATATGCCGCTGGATGAGATGGGTTGTGATGAGTTGGTTCATGATGAGCTGGGTTGTTATGAGTTGGGATATGATGAGTTGCGTTGACGCCAACGAAATGCATATTTGCATACTCTTGTGATGTGATGTGATGAAACAAGCCATGTCAAAATATATATTTCAAAATAAACCACGGTCCAAATCGACACAAAAAGGAATATTTAGGCAAATTCAAATTTAAAGAGTATAAATCACAGCTTTTAGGCTTTTAGGAAAAAGACATTACGACTCTTTCTGTCCTTTCTCCTTTTACTTCATCAATTAGGTGCCAGTATAGCTATCATTGAAACTCATGATTGAAAATTTTAATTTTGAGAAATTTAGAAACAAAATCATTTATTATTTTGATAAACAAATTAAGTTCAAGACTTACCTAATATTTGTATTCAAAAAATATTTCAAATAGGCCAAACTTTCCACATAAAATGGCTTTTAGGTTTTCAATGATAAGATAGTTCAATCATTGAAATAAGAAAAGTCTTTTTATGTGGAAATTTGGACCTACATATTTGAATTTTTTAACTAGAAATATTAGTTAAGTTTTGAGCTTTATTTGTCCATCAAAATAATAAATGATTTTGCTTTCTAAATGTCTCAAAATCAATCACTAAAATGTTCAATGATGAGTTAAAATGATAGCTATAAGGCGCCAGTTATAGCTATCATTGAAACCCATCATTGAAAATTTTAATGACTGATTTTGAGACATATAGAGAGCAAAGTCATTTATTATTTTGAAGAATATATAAAGTTCGAGACTTAGTTAATATTTCTAGTCAAACAAATTTTCGAATAGGTCAATATTTTTCCCATAAAATGACTTAAGATTCCAATGATCATTGATAAGGTAGTTCAATCATTGAGAAAAGAAAGGTCATTTTATGTGTAAAAAAAATATTAATTTAGTCAAGAGCTTTATTTCTTCATCAAAAAAATAAATGACTAAATGAATAAATGTCTCAAAATCAATCATTAAAATTTTCAATCATGAGTTTCAATGATAGCTATAACTGGCACCTAACAGGCACCTAACTGGCACCTGAGTATTCGATACCCTTCATGAACAAAGGAAAACCGGACCGAGGTTTGAGCAGGTAGTCAAATGGATATGCATGTTTTATATTTTAATTTTCACCAAGTGTCCCAAAACTCGTTTTTTTCCATGCGTTTTGCAAACATTTTTCATACCAAACAAACTTTATGCTGGATTTGATCAAGGCCACTCAATATTTGCCAATGCTTCTTTTAAAAATTCATTGATTGGCTGTTCACTGTTACTAAGTTTTAATTTTTAAAAATCGTTAAAAGCTACTTCGGAATATTGATAGCCAATTTCATTTTATTTTATTTAAGTGTTAAATTTGATTGCTTATCTCTTAATACCGGTATTAAACAATATTATAAATATAAAAAAATAAAAATACAAAATGGTCGTAGCCTACAAGTACCTCAATAAAGTCGTAATTCTTAACACTTTAAAAAAAAAAAAAACATCATAACTTGTAGTCCTCATGGACAATATTTTTTAATAGTTTTTTTTTAAATGGTCTTAAGGCCAGCTATATCTGGTTGCAAGGTTATCCATTATTTACAGGACACCTTGTATATAAACCGACATTTCCATTGGTTAAATCGCCTTTCATTCGTACGTAACATATGCAATACATATTGGTACATGTTTTGAGGTATAGGACGGTCGTGGAAGTATACTATTTAATACTAGTTTGTTGTTTAGTAATTCTGTATCAAATTTTTTGTAGCGAAAAAGGCGGCTTCTTTGGGCTTGCTCCAGATGTTCTTAGCGCTAGGAATGGCCCTCTTTACTTATTTTTCATGTAAGGCCTGTCTCTTTCCTTATCACTGATGTCTATTGCTGACAAAACGCTGACATGACAATGGTAAATAGCCGTCTGTTGGTCAGAGTGAAAACT
Organism: Dasysyrphus albostriatus; assembly: GCA_946251815.1. Lineage (NCBI taxonomy): Eukaryota > Metazoa > Arthropoda > Insecta > Diptera > Syrphidae > Dasysyrphus > Dasysyrphus albostriatus. Next base: position 227,638,029 of record OX276335.1, read on the forward strand.
TGTACCTGGGTTATTGAAATAAACCTCGATAGGAACCTGGATCCGATGTTGTTTTTGTAATACGTGTTAAAAGATAACCTCGGCCCAGACCCGAAGGTAATAAAACTCAACTAAAACTTGAAAGGGGGAAATAGACCCCCTGCGATCCGATTTTTTTTCCCGTCAGAATCTAGGCTATGCGTTCAGATTTTTTAACGTATAAAAACAATCACGTTGACCCCATAATTACTAGATACCGGGTGAAATAAAAATTTGAAAAATTAGGGAAATTGTTTTTTAATATTTTGAATCGACCGAGGGCTATAATGAATGACTGACTATAAAAAGTAAAATAAAATTTGTATACATATTCCGAGTTGAAAACGATGACGGAAAAAGTACACAGCGATGCAACTTAATGTAGAAATACAATGCAGATATAACTACAACAAAATTACCAATAAATCATTTCGTTCGTGAAAATTTATTAAAATATTCCAATGGAATTTAATTAAAAAATAAAAAAAGAACTGTTCGCTTGCAGACTACAGTATGCATTCAATTTTGAAGAAGTTCCGAGATTGTTAATTCAATCTTGTTATACTCGTACCATACATACCTACCCTACACAAAACACAGATATAATAATGTGTAGGCACTTATTCAAAGTTTTAATTCATTTGCGTGATGAGACTGCTATATGAGGGTACCTAGTTAACAGTCGAAAAGAAATCACACATTACAGTAGGTCAGCTTTCTTTTAAATGATAAAATTTTATTTAAAAAGAACAGATGTAGGAGAAAGACTGTCATTGTCAATTTGTTTTATGACTTTTTAATGCTGGAATAGCAATTCACTTTTAGTATTTTATCGTGAACGATTGAAAGATTTAAGCAAATACATATGTAGATTTAAGTTCTCGACAGTGTTTTTGCCTTTATTTTTTATTTCTTTAAGTTGAATATTGAAGTTAATGGCACACACTGCTACCGGGTGATATCGCAAAATAACATCAGAAAAAAAGAGAATTTAATCATAAAACCTAAGGATAATGAAAAAAATGTTCCAAGTTTGTCACACCTAAATTCCAAACTGCCTGTCTTATTGTTTATGTGCATACATCATTTCGCTTTAAAACGATTTTATTCAAAAACGCGATACTGTCAGAATATCGTTGTGTCAATGTTAAACGGTCTTTGGTTTAAGAATTCTTTAACTGCGTGTACCTAGTTGTGTTAAAGATAGGGGAAAATAGGTTATCAGTTATTAGCAATCACATTACGAAATTAAGTTACGATGCTTTAAAATAAAAGTTTCAGAAAAAGACACCTCCCAAAGAGGCGATGACTTTGACAAAAATGCTTGGGGGTAGGTGAGGTACTATATCTACGGTGACCATCCGTTCATTATTATAATGAAGACAGTGTTCATTATGAATTATTTCTGATACAAAAACTTAAAAATGTTCTATATCTTGAAAGTTGTTCATTATTTGTTCTGTATTCCAAATAAATGCTTAAAAACAATAACGCAAACAAAATTCAATGATAAAATTTATAATGACTGCGTAAGCTTACCTACTGAACAAACGAACAAAATATATATTTAGTACAATTTTTTCCACCTGACAAAAAGCATTCAAAATTTTAAAAATATATCGGCTGTCTGATGGTGTGTTAAAAACTTTAATTTTTAAATTTGACTTTAAGTTATGTATTTATAAAAACGCAATACAATTATTGTTAACCCTGATGGCACCTAATGTAATTGGATTAAAAATTAAAGAAAATGACTGGCGATGTGAAATGCAGCATATATATGACTAGGTTTTCATAGTAAATTTGGAAAAATCAATGTCAAACAACACTTGAAAATGAGCTTAATTTGTCTATCAAAATAATAAATGATTTTGCTTTCTAAATGTCTCAAAATCAATCATCAATGATGAGTTTCAATGATAGCTATAACTGGTGCCTAAGACAGTAAGAAATCACAATTTAAATTGAGGCAATAAAGGAGGAAAATTTGGAATAGCCTAAGAACTCCCTAATCATTTGACGGGTCCAGGGGAAAAACTGCTTAAGTCCAATTTGTTTGATTCTGAGAAAAATAAAATTTAAGTACCACTAAAAAAAACACTCAATTTAAAAATAAAGAAACTAATTCTTTTGTCCAACTCAAAGTACTTCATTATGCAAACTTTTTTCGATTTTAGCATATTCAATTTTTTTTGTCAAAAGGACCTCCGACGTTAGAGCCAAATTTCAATGTTGTTTTTGAAAATTTTTCTAGTTTTTGAAAAGCAATATTTTTTGACGGACCTAACAAGCTAACAAAGTCCCTAGGTCTAAGCACAAGTTTCCTTTTTCTTAAATCTTTTGATCGATTTTTGGAACAAAAAGCTAAACTTTTGTAAAAAAGTTTTTAGGAAAGTGTGCCATTTTTGAGTCTTCAAAGTCCTTCCTACTACACATACAAATTAACGAGAGGTTATCTAAAGTCACAGTACACAAAAAGAAGGTATTATATTGCGCAGGTTATCTAAAATGACAACTGTCAGAAATAGTTCAACAATAACAACCACTACAAACACGAAAGGATTATTTAAATAACACTAAAAACCAATTGCTTTATCCTCAAAGTAATAAAATAAAATATATAAACATTAAATAGCTCAAAACAATCTAATTTTCTAAACAAGTAACATACAACTAATTTCAGTCACACATCACGGGATCCACCATTTTCCACTGATTTTGATATAAGCGCAATACTGAACGAAAACGAAAGAGTAATGATATTACCTTTAATATGTGTGCTGTGATCTTTAGTTAAGTTTTTTTAGAAAGTGGACTTCAGCCGTTTTTCCCATGGGACCCTTCATTTGTTTTTTGTTCTGGAGGGAATAACACAGATTCAGTGAAATATTAAGAACGTAATTAGGCGTTATCATACAAATCCTTGAGCCTAGTACATACTTTCTCGTTAGTTAAAAATCAAAACAAAAGTATGGAAAAAATGATACTAAATTTGCAGCCTTGTTGAACCGGGGTTTATACACAAAGGTTTTTTAGCTTGAAAATCAAATTAAATATTTGGTGGAGCAAAGTCGCATCGTCACCCCCAAGTTGTGCCCGCTGGATAGCCAATTAGGTGAACTAAAGACGAGGTCTTTAAGACCTTGAATAGAAGAAGTAACTGCGCTATTTATGGTTAACGAACAAAAGTTACAAACAAACAAATATGGCAATGAGTAAAACAAACAGATATATTACCCCAGTAATCCAGCAATCCAGATAAACTGGTAAATCCACTCTCTTCGGGGATCGGTCCTACGGATTCTGGGGAGGACCAATTATTGCTTATAGAAAATAGGCGGAGTTCTAAAACACTTGTAGTGAAGACACAACCAAAAACCATTGAGTTTCATACTGATGAGGAAGAGCTCCTTCTTGAAACAGATAGTTACAGAAACTAACTTAAATCCAAGAAACGGAAAGCATATGAAAGCCCAGAGACTGTTCAAAAAATTGAGCAGATAGCTTCAAAAGCTGATATTGCTGCCATAATGAAAACATCAAATAATGAAATAAGAGATGTATCCCAAAAGAAGTCTTATGCTAAAGGTACTAGGAAAACTACACCACCTCCAATCATGATTTCCAGATTGACAATGTTTCGTGAGTTTAAGAACAAAGTAGAAAAATGCACTAATAAGGCATGTAAATATACATAATACAATAAAGACAATTGGTCATTGTTGAAGACGCCGATGCGTATAGATCTATCACTGAAAAATTGAACAAAAAGAAAATTCAGTGGCTTTAGTACGAAAATAATGCTACAAGGTCGATAAAGTAGCAAGTAGCAAGAGGCCTCCACTCTTTATGTTTTGCTAAAGATACTGTCGAAAACCTTATACAAAAAGGCTTTCAAGCTCTCGATGCGAATAATTATTCCACAATGTATGCGCGCGCTGTGAAGCCTTACACAAAAATACTGCAATCGTGAGTTTGCTTGTGTTAAATGTGAAAATAAGCATCCATCTAAAAACTGACCCATGCATGGGCAGAGAACAGAGAGCGAAATGTGTTAACTGTCAAGGCAACATTCCTACAAGTTACAGAGGATGTTCAGTCGCCAAACAATTACAAGACACAAAAAGAAAAAACAAAACTAAGAACAAGCTAAGAAACCCAACAAACATGAAAGCAAAACTAAAAATCAGCCGACAAAAGGAATTGCACTAAGCAAAAGTGATGAAAATAAATCCTATTGCCAGATTGTTAAAAATGTGCGGAAGAACGAAGAGACATCTATTAAAGAAATGCTTGAACTTATCCTTAAAAGGATTGACAAACAAGATTTAAATATAAAACACCTAAGCGAAGAAGTCGCTCTTAAGAAACAATGATGAACAGAACACTCAAAATCGTAACATGGAATGCAAACGGTCTTTTACAACATGTATCAGAACTTAACATCGTTTTAGACATAGAGCATATAAACATTTTAAACATTTGTTTGGTGACCTAGGCTCATAACAACAAAAGGTAAACGGCTATATCAAGCAGGCCGTAAATAGAACTGCGACTTTTATTCTTCTGGCTCACCAACATACTAGCCATCTGATACTAACAAAATACCAGGCCTTATAGACTTTTTCGTAGTAAAAGGTATTACACGAAACCATATAAGTGTCGAAAGTAATTACGATTTATCGTCAGACCATACTCCAGTAATATTATCACTGAGCGAAGCAGAAATAATAGAAAAAAGTAATCCTAAGCTCGTGTTATCTCTTCAGAGATAACCTTGAAAGTTTTATAAACATAAGGTCTCCTATGCAAACAATTGAATAAATTGATCATGAAGTAGAACAATTTATTTCTGATGTGCAACAGGCTGCAGAAGAAAGTACTCCAACAATTTCGAACTCAAGAGAAAAAGAAATAATATATCCTGTCGAAAAAAGGAAGCTGATCTTGGAGAAAAGAAGAGCTCGAAGAAAATGGCAAGCTACGAGATTTCCAGGTGATAAGGCAGTTTTTAACCATCTTAACAATGAACTAAAGAAAAGAATCTGTGAGTTTAAAAGTGATTCACTTAGTAGATTCCTGAATAGTCTGACAGTGGATGCTTCTACCGAATATTCCTTAAGATTCTGTAAATTTTTAAAGTTTTTCGCGTTAACTTTTTTTTATCCGATGGAAATCATCAAAAGACACTCGGTAAGAATCGGTACTGAGTTGTGTGGGACTCTTACCGCACTAAAACCACCGGTGAATCAGGACCAATCTATAAGATCGACAAATGATTTTTCTTTCTTAATTTATAAATCACATTGTGGGAAGTTTAAGTTATAACACTTTCCCATAGCTTTTAGACCATCAGCTCATGAGGCTTGCTTCTTCTTAATCTCCGAACATTGTCTCGGACATTTAAGACGGTCTCCATTTCGGAGTTGGTATGACTTTGCAGTCGCTGATTGTGTGATACAGCGTTTTTAACCACTTCTGTAACCATTTCAATGTGAAGGCCACGTGGAGATTGCTATTTCTTTTATACCAAGGGGCAATAATTATTCCACGAGGGACCTTGCTTTGAATATTTGGATGAGTTCAGCATTTGTTTTCTTTGTACAGCCCCATAGTTGGATGCCATATGTCCAAACGGGTTGCACTACTTCCTTATGTAACATTTGTTATATTGTTTGTTCTGGATATATAGGTCAGAGTTCTTTCCTAGTAACCAGTACATTTTTCTGTACTTCAAGTTTAGTTCTTCTCTTTTCTTTGCTTTTTTTAAGCCTTGCATCCAAAGTCATTCCAAGGTATTTGGCAGTATTGAAGTAAGGTACTGCAGTACATTGTTTATTTTTTGTTTGTAAAGTTTATATGCGTCGATTTTGTTTCATTTAGTTTGATTCGCCATTTTTGCGTCCAATCACTAACTTTATCGACTGCATTTTGCTGTTTTTGTGTAGCCATCGTAACAGATTTATCTGGCACCAATATTGAAGTATCATCAGCAAAGGTGGCCATGATAGCGTTGATGTCCACTGGAATATCCCTTGTATATAACAGATACAGGGTTGGTCCTAGGATACTTCCTTGTGGTACACCGGCTCAATTTTCTTTAGTTCCGAGTAATTTCGGTCGTACCGTACTCTAAAGAGTCAGATCGTAACTTAGGATTTCAGTATTTCGTAGTACTGCCTGGGAAGATCCCTATGCAGTTTGTACTCAAGTCCCAAGTGCCAAACTTTGTCAGAGGCTTGAGCAACATCTAAGAATATAGCCGAGCATACTTGTTTTTCATCATGTGCCTTTTCCACAACATCCGCAATCCGATGCACTTGGTCTATTGTGGAATGTTTATTTCTAAATCCAAACTAATGGCTTGGAATTAGTCGTCTTTCTTCTATTAGTTTGCTTAGTCTTTTCAGAAGCAGTTTTTCGAAAACTTTTGCCATGATTGGTATAAGCGATATAGGTCTGTAATATGTTACTTCTGTGGATGGCTTAAATTGTTTAGGTATAACAATGACTTCTGCAATTTTAAAATGATGTGGCACATATCTTAGTTTAAGGCATGCATTTATTTATATAAATTGGAGTTTTTGGAAGGCTATTGAAGGCATTTCTTTCAAAACATGAGCAGTTACTAGATTGTACCCTAGTGATTTTTTTATAGACAACTTATGTTGGCACATACTTCTTACTTCTTTAAGTGTGACAAAAGAAATTTCACATTCGTCGTTTCTATCAACAAATAAAAAAACAATAAAAACAAATATGTATTCAAATTAAGTAGGATTCTGTCGCAATCCAAATGTTGGCTGGTGGACGTTACTTTTGCCGTGGTACCCACAATAATGGGCCAGTTGTTTTCCGTCCATGCGTACATAAATGGCATTGTTGTGTCTATGCCTTACTGCCTCATGAGCAGCAAATCGAGTGAGGCATACGAAGAATTCTGTCTGCAATTATTGCTCTTCGCCTGCAATAATAACAATATACCCCTGCGGCCGGACTTCATACTGTCTGACTTTGAAAGGGCAATAATTTCATCAGCATCCTCATTTTTTCAAGATGCGGAGACCCACGGCTGCCTCTTCCATTTCGGCCAAATAATTTGGAGGAAGGTCCAAAGTCTTGGTCTTGCCAGGATGTACGGAAGGCAGGAAGCCTTCTGCAATGAAGTGAGGATGCTGAAGGCGTTGGCGTTCGTTCCTGCAGAGGAAGTGCCAGAATACTTCACAGAACCTTACACCTCCCTCCAACACGAACAAAGAAGAATTCTTGCCAAGTGATTTGAAAAAAACTATATAGGGACAGCAACAAACCGAGCAAGATATAACCCATCGTTTTGGACCACCGGGGCAGCTTCAAGCGAGCGATACTTCCCGCGAACACAAAACAGTGTGGAGGCTTGGCATCGTCGCTTAAAAGTGGTAGTAGGGTAGTAGGCCAGACTCATGCTAGGCTTTATAAGCTTATAGGTGATCTTGCCAAGGAGACAGTTATGGCAAAACTGGCAGTGGAAAGGGTTCAGCAAGGAAAAGCTCTACCAATTATCAAGACCATGAAGAAGAATGAACGGCTGCAACAAGTCGTAGCTCAACGGCAATCATTGGGCAAGGTGCAATATCTCACAAATATTGCACTTAACCTGAAGATCGCTTAAGATAAAGCAACTCATTGACGAATCACAATCCGTCCTTTTCAGGATGACCAATAATTTATAAAGAGATAAACAATTATTTAAATAATTTAACTTCCACATATTCATAGTTACATTGGTAAGCTTAAAATAATTTCTATAATTCTGAATGACGTAGAAACTATATATTTGAACAAACTTTTTTTATTTTTTAGAAAGGGCATTTCCTAGATCACAGATATGCATTTTATAAGTTGCTAGGACGCTTAGCTCAACCACACATCATGTTAAAGGTGAAGACTTTGATGCCTCTAGGACACTTAGTTTAGCCGCAAATCGCGTTCAAAGATAAAAGCCAATTTTTCGTATAAAACGATGCATTAATTGAGTGCCAATGTTAATTTTTCTTGAGCAACAGTACCTTGGATGGTGAATAATTGCGAATAAACATTGAGGCATGCATGGGGGGCATGCTGCCGCCCTGTAACCCCCCTGCTTGGGGTCACTGTAGGATTTAGGGTATGCAAAGTTTCTTTTGCATTTAAAGAATCTGAATTTAAAGACACTTTGAATTTATGAATCTTAGAAGTTAAGTCCCAAATTTGAATATATTTTTTTGAAAGTTTTCGAAAAAACTTTTTTCACCAACTTTTTTTATTTTTAAGAACTGACACATTCCTTGATCACGAATATGCATTCTATACATCGCTACGACACTTAGTTTAGCGGCAAATCATGTTTAAAAGTGTCAACTTTGATGCCTCTAGGACGCTTAGTTTAGGCGCAAATCGCGTTTAAAGATAAAAGTCAATTTTCGTATAATTAGATGCATTAATTGAGCGCCAATGTTAATTTTTCTTGACAAATTGTACCTTGGGTGGCCCGCTTCGCGGGTTCTCAGGATTTTAATCCTCTTTTTTGGGTCCTCTGTCCCGCTCACGAAACTCCGTTGCTCCGCTTCGGGTATTTAAAGTCATCTGGCAGGCGCCAATGTCAACAGTTTTCTTGGCCAACAGTACCCTGGGTGGCCCACTTCGCGGGTTCTCAGGATTTTAACCCTCTTTTTTGGGTCCTCTGTCCCGCTCACGCAACTCCGTTGCTCCGCTTCGGGTATTTAAAGTCGTCTGGCAGGCGCCAATGTCGACAGTACATTGAGTGGCTTGCCTAGCCTGGGAAAATTACGTTATATTCATAGCTTGATCAATTTAATATCCCTTTACAATCTTTTATTTAGTCCTTAAAAGAACTATTGCAGCTAAATTGTACATCAAAAGCGTTTCAAGCTGGATAGCAGAGAAAATATTGAGCTTATTTTTGGTTTTCTTTGGCATAAGCACTAAAATCGGCCTTGAGAATTTCAATAATATTTATTCATTTCATATAAATCTGAGATTTGAAACTGTGAGAATCAACAAGAACGAACATCCAAAGAAGTTGACACAAGAAAGTATAAAAGCAAAAGTAATTCCCTAAGAAAATTCAGTGGAATGAGCTTCAACAAGTCAACATCATCATCAGTACCAGAGACGACTGCAAGCAACTAAGCCAGGTCCTGATGCTTTCAAAAACATCAATAGGAGCATTGGAAAACAGCCACAGATGCCAAAATCCATCATCAGCAACAACATAGAAGCTACTTCAACCTAGGACAAGGTGGAAGCGTTCGCCAACTACTTCGAAGGAAACTTCACACCGAACCCACCTACTGACCCAACCTTCCTTCAAGAAGTTGATGCATCAATTCAGCAGACCTCACAATCATCCTCAACAACTGCATCAACAACTGCTTTCCCCCAGACGTGGAAAACAGCGAAGATTGTGGCTATCCCGAAGAAAGGTGCTTCCAACCTAATATCCAACTACAGGCCACTATCACTTCTCAACAATATCAGTAAATTGCTGGAAGAAATAATCCTCCGGAGACTGAAGAATTTCTGCTGTGAAAATTCAATCACCCCTGACATGCAGTATGGCTTTCGAGAAAAGCACTCAACGCTGCATCCGCTGCTGAAGTTCAAACACGATATTACCACCTCCCTTAACAGTCATCGTGTCACTGTCGGATGCTTTCTGGATGTCGAAAAAGCATTTGATAGCGTTTGGATTGAAGCCTTAATACATAAACTTCATCTGTTACAGGTACCATCGCCACTAATAAAAATTCTTTTTTCTTTTCTTTCTTTCAAGACACTTTTCGTACAAGTGGACAACTGTAAGTCGAACATGAAGAGTATCAGAGCCGGAGTTGCCCAAGGCTCAAAACTTGGCCCCTTCCTCTAAAGCCTGATGACATCCGACCAGCCTGCCCCAATTGGATGCAAGAACCTGCTATATGCTGATGACTCGGTTACCTATGCTTCATCAATGTCACGGATTATCGCTGTCCGAAAAGTAGAGGCACACATCAACAGACTCTTCAATTTTTACAAGCGACGGGGCATCCGAATCAACACTTCCAAGTCGGAACTTGTCTGCTTCAGGAGGCCTTCAACTGGTAGAGGTATTCGCTCCGCACCCAACTGCAGAAATCTAGTCTTGAAACTCCCTGATGGATCCACCATAGCTGCCAAAAAGAATGTGAAATTCATGGGATTCCACTTCAATGAGTTGCTCAGTTTCAACCCCCACTCAGGAAATGTGCTCAAAAAAGACAGTTGGGCCTTTCACCGTCTACACTCATTGATGAAGAAAAGAACAGGACTAAGCCAACCAACGAAGATACTGATCTACAAGCAGCTCTTACGACCAGGCATCAGCTACTCCTTCCCAGTCTGGTTTTCAATCTCGAAGACAGCCCTGAAGGAGCTTCAAGTATTCGAAAGGCAGATACTCAGGGTTTGCACCGGACTGTACTACAACCGGCAGCGGCAGAAACACTACAGGAACGAAGATCTTTACTCCGAAGCCAACATGATCCCGCTGGACAAATACCTAGTCCTCTCAGCGAAGAGACTAGTACAGAACATCATCGACCACCCGAATTGCTAATGAGAAGGATGACCACAGAACAACGACTTCCGGAGCCAAGGTACCTCAGCATAATGGAAACTCTTGACGACAACATTGTCATGGACAACGAGGAAACAGTTTCGTTCTACGCTGACTTAGGGTCAGTCTTCTACCACGGCTAAACGCCAACACTTCCCCCAACCTACACCAAAAAACCATTGACAACCGGGAATGAACACCCTGAGGACGATTATGTCAGCCAACTTTTAATTTTAAAATTAATTTTGACATGTAATTTATATACCTATAATTTGTTAAACTTAATACATTGTATAACGTTAGGCCCCCTATGTGCCAACAAATGTAAATTTATCATAGATCATAGTACTTGTTGAAGCAGAAAAATAACTTAATTCATCAGCAGAAACGTTTAATCGTCATAAATAATTTTCTTTTAAATATTTTAAATAATTTGTAAATATTTTGTATTTCACGGTAATTTTATTTGCCATAAAATTTCAATTATAAATTTAAATCTGGCGCTCTAATTATACCAATCGCCATAATTTTTATATTATTGAATTCGCCTTAAAACTTTAATTGAAAATATAACGTAATCTCTCTTTCGAAATTACATGAATTTTTGTATAAATACCAGTCTACGAAATAAAACTTTCTTCTTTTTATATCTCAACCCTAAGGGGAAATTCTGGTCGTTTTACTAAACTAAAATCTCATCGTTCGTTTCGCTAGCTTTAATGGTCTTTGTTCGAAAGCCATTTAAAGTCCTCTTTCGCTAATAGAAATAGTCAGCGAAATAAACCAGTAAGGTTTAAATTATAAATAAATTCGCTTTTTCGCTACCGTTGATAATCGATCAACGCATCAACCAGGATCTACCTATCCTTTCGATAAAGGAATTATTAGAGATCTCCGGGTTGACGGTCAAAGGTTTTTTGATCGTACATTTTTTGGCGCCCAACGTCATTGAAAAGGTTACCATCACGAATTTCGTATTTAAAATTCGCATTTTGGTACCCAACGTTTTAAAGTTGCTACCCACAAAAAACTCTATAAAAGGTTGCTTAATTTGTGCCCAACCATCGTGTTCAAAGTGGAAAACCAACCAGAAATCCTTAGTAAAATCATCAAAAAATATTTTTAAAAAAATACATATATAAACTATATACTCTATTTGTGATTATACTGTGCATAAAGAAATATGTGAAATATAGTGAAAAACATTGACATTGAACATTTTATCCATACATATTTCTCGCCGCGTTTCGGTTCAGTTTCGGTAGTGCATGGTGTAGATGAAGTGTTAAAAACCTCGAAGGGAAGGAGAGACAACTACAGGAGAGAACTCAGTCGATGTCCAGAAAATACCATCCACCCATCCAAGAGGAATTAGAAGAAACCTACAGAACACCAGGGAGAAATTGTGGAAGCTAAGTACATTTCTCAGCAAGGTATGTGTGGTCTAAGTTTTACTCAAATGTGCGTTGCAGCTTCCAAGTCAAATTAAAAAAGCTAAAAAAGAAATTTTTAAATCAATTTAAAGCGCACCTTCGCACCTCATAAATAATATTTATTACCATTGAACAACATATTTCGTTTTGGCATTTAAAAAATTTATCTTAATACTTAAATTTAAATAAATAAAATTTAAATCTTCGAACTTAAATACAAACCATAAATACTCTTCACATAAATTTGCCTATTCATCGTCGTTATCCGCCTATTGAATAGTGCTTTCGCTGGAAAAAATACAATAAACAATCCACAAAAGAGTAAACTTACGATCCACCTGCGTGTCCAATACACACCCACGCACAATCGTTAAAATATAAGAAGCTTCGCTCTAATCTAGTTTGTGCCGCCCCCGCCACCACCACACCATTACTTATTTCGGCGTTTTCGCCTCAATCTTCTCGTATTCTCGCTCGATTCTTGCATTTGATTGCAGAATCACCTAAAATCCAAATCATAATCAATACATACCTGATTTCAGTGCATCGATCCTCATTTCGCCCACACATCATTCGCTTTAAGCTCATGGGAGTTTATTTTTTCGTCGTTGTCGCGGGAGATCTTGTTGCATGATCATTGCACTGAAGGAAAGCTTTTTTGTTGATTGGATTTTCGTCGTTGCATATCAAAAACAAACAACTTTGGTTCGAATCCTATATTCACTTATTTAAATTACAAAACTTAATTTAAATAAAATATCATCGCCCTTATAGTCGTAGGTAGTTGTACTAATATATACTTCTACTATATATCTACAATAACTTAATTCGCCGCTATCGTGGGAAAAAACATAATTTGTTTTTAAAAATTAGTTCGCTTGGAACAGAGTTGCCGAATGGTATTTATATTTTCATTGGAATAACATAAGCTTGTTGAGTTAAATAAATCAACTTCTTTGAATTGTGTTGTTGGTATTTTAAAACATTTTCGATTTTTGGTAAAAAATATTTGCAATAGCAATCAAAACGGCTACTCTTGATGAATTAAAACAACAATGATCGTCTACTAAAGGAAGCATAACCCGTATAAAAAACATAGTGGAATCAACTTCGAATGTACTAACGCCAACTGAACTTGAGTGTCGCCTAGGGATTTTGGAGTCTTACTTCAAACAAATTTTAGTTTACCAAACCCAGATAGAAGTCTTAGCCCCCAATGATACTTGTCGAGGTGAAATGGAAGATTTGTACATCACTGCGAAGTCAAAAATTGTTTCGCTTTTGGGAACTAGTAGGCGATGCAGTGTTGCAGATATGACGTTGAGTAGTGTCCCAACTTCAACTAGTCGTCTCCCTAAACAACGTCTACCTAGGTTTAGTGGAAAATACTCTGAATATAAAAATTTTATAAATTCATTTAACAATTTAGTCGAAAATGATTCAAGCTTAACTAAAATAGAAAAATTTAATTATTTGCTCTCGTGCTTGACTGATCAGGCTCTTGGTACAGTGAAGGCCTTTCAAGTCACGGAAGCCAATTACCCTAAGGCACTTCTTAGTTTGAAGGAGCGCTATGACAATGACTGCCTCATATTTTTGGAAAATATATCCGAACTAATTGAATAACCCAAAGTTCCTAAATCATCTCCGGCTTGATTAAGGACTTTAGTGGACAATATTTCCGCTTTATTTAGTTCACTATTATCGATAGGGTCGTTTGAGAATATTTGTAATGCAATAATAATACATATTGCCATGTGGAAGGTCGATCCAGAAACGCAGTCTAAATGGGATGACCAACTGGACTATAGCAAGTTACCTGAATGGAAAGAATGCGCAACTATTCTCAACAAACGGTGTCAATTTCTGAGATCTAGAGATAGTAAACTGCTATGATCGGATTTCACTCACAAATCATCCCACAAAACAAAGCCTACTTTTGCCAACCATCGTCCTCAAACTTCAACTGCTAATCAACATTGTTGCATCTTTTGTCGAGACAATACTCATTCGGTTACAAACTACAAAGGTTTCACGGAGCTGTCGGTAATGGATCGTTATTATAAAGCGAAAAAATTAGCGCTTTGCTTAAACTGTTTAGGACAGGGTCACAATGTTTCGAAATGTCCCTCGACTTACAAATGCAAAATTAGCAAACAATCACATCATAGTCTTTTGCATAGGCCCCAGGCTAGAGACAGTGCTTCTAGTGTTGCAATTTCAAAAGGTACATCGTCACAGAAAACATCAGCTGCATCACATTCCGCATTGGAGAAGGAGCGTGTTCTTGCTCAAGTTATTTTGGCGACCGCCTTAGTTCTTGTCAAGGACTCATCAGGAGGTTTTCAGTTGGGTAGGGTTCTACTTGACTCTGGTTCTCAAGTTAATTTTGTTAATGAGAATTTTGCAAATTCATTTTGTCTTAAAAAACAAAGAAGGAACGTCGATATTGTGGGAATTGGAGATACAGAAACGCAAAAAAAGTATCTAACTCAATCGACAATTCGCTCAAGATACAACAATTTTGAAATTTCCTTGGAATTTTAAGACGCACCCTCCATCACAGGGTATCAACTGGAAGCAGCACTGAACATAAACAATTGGAATCTACCTACGAGTTTCAGATGAGAGTTTCAATCAGCCATCTCAGATAGAAATGTTGCTAGGTGCTGAAGCATTCTTTGATTTGCTGGAAACAGGCCAGGTCAAATTAGGTGAAGGACTTCCACTCTTACAAAAAACTGCTTTAGGTTGGATCGTATCTGAAAAATACAAAACAAAAATATTTGAAACGAATAAATCGTGCTTCGTAAATACAAAAGATAGTTCTTTGGACAAATATTTAGAGAAGTTCTGGGAACTTGAAGAGATTCAGGGTCATCAGTCGAAGTGGTCTGAAGAGCAAACCACATGTGAGGAACATTTTAAGGACAACATTGAGGTTCTACCTAGCGGTCGGCTTATGGTGCAACTACCTCTCAAACGAGATCCCAGCTGTCTTGGAGTTCCTATGATATCGCCTTCAGAAGATTTTTATCTCTTGAGCGTAGGTTATCTAAAAATTCATCTTTAAAATTGCAGTATGTAGACTTCATGAAACAATATGAATTGTTAGGTCATATATCTGTCGTTTACAGTCCCAATCTCGAAACCGCTCACTATTATCTACCACATCAGTGTGTAATTAGGCCTGATAGCGTGTCCACAAAATCACGCGTGGTATTTGACGCATCTTGCCGAACATCGTCGCAAATATCCTTAAACGGAATTCTTATGGTCGGTCCTACGATACAGGACGAACTTGTTATCATTTTGCTTCGCTTTAGAATTTATCGATACGCTTTACATCCATCGCATAGGAAGTTGCAGTTTATCTTTGTCTTCAGTACTTGGCCGAGAAAAACCAAGAGCATTTGAGTCTTGGTGCTTCCGTTTTAAAGTCTGATTTTTACGTGGATGATATGTTGACTGGAGCTGACGACTTAGATACTCTAACCCAAAAACGAAACGAAGTCGTATCCATTTTGAATTCAGCTGGATTAGAACTTTCAAAATGGAATAGCAACCACCTTTCCTTAATCGAGGAAGTTAAACAAAAAGAAATAAGATTAACTGAATCCAATCTGACAAGTACGCTAGGTATCGCTTGGAATCCTGTCGCTGACGAATTCAGTTTTTCTCACAAACCAAATCGGACCTATACAAAATACACTAAGAGATCTAGTTTATCTCTTTCTTCGTCCCTTTTCGACCCAATGGGTTTGCTAAGTCCCATCATTATTCGAGCTAAGATCCTGCTTCAACAGCTTTGGATTGATAAAGTAGACTGGGATGCAGCAATTCCACAAAACATCGACACTGAGTGGTCAGTTTATGATCGACCTTCACTCACTTCAAAATCTCTCGGTACCTCGATTCGTGTTTGTAGTAAATAAAACAAGCTACCAAATACATGGCTTCGCAGACGCATCTATGAAGGCATACGGTTGTTGTATGTATTTGAGAAGCACTGACACTTTTGGGTCGGTAGGAGTGAAGCTGTTAGTCGCCAAGTCGAGGGTTGCACCCACTAAAAGGAAACAACTTCCTCGCTTGGAGCTGTGTGCTGCACATCTTTTATCCAAACTCTGGGTTAAAATTCAAGCATTCGGAAGCATTCTTTTGGATTGATTCGGCAGTCATCGAAGCTGAACACATTTGGCAGTAACTACTCGGAAGCAATCATCGAAGCTGAACACATTTGTCGGAAATAGGGTAGCAGAAATTCAGGAAACAATGAAGGAGGTGGTTTGGAAACATGTTTTAACAGCCAATAATCCTGCAGATGTCGTTTCCCGAGGATGCACGGTAGAAGAACTACAAAACTCGATTTGGTTCAAGGGTCCAGCATTTTTAGTTGAACAGGAGGAAAATTGGCCATCAACAACGGGAATACTTCCTTCTCCAGAGGATCTTTCGTTGGAGAAACGAAAAAAAGTTCCGTATAAAACCTATGTGGCAGTTTTTGTCTGCTTCTCGTCGAAGGCAGTTCATTTGGAAGCTGTGTCAGACCTTTCAGCCGATGCCTTTATAGGAGCATTGAAAAGGATGATAGGTCGTAGAGGTCTCCCAAGAGACATCCATTGTGACAATGCGACAAATTTTGTTGGCACACAGTCAAAGCTAAAAGAATTACGCGATGTTGTTTAAAAAATCTTACCAACAAAATATTTTTGAATTTTGTTCTAATGCCACCATAAATTTTCATTTTATACCCCCCAGGGCACCCCACTTCGGTGGAATTTGGGAGGCAGCCGTTAAAGTTGCAAAGGGCCATCTCTATCGTAGTCTAGGAGGTGCAAAGCTGTCGTTCGAAGAGCTGTCAACTGCGTTGGTGGAGATCGAGGCCATAATGAACTCCAGGCCAATTACTCCGATGTCTGCAGATCCCAATGATGTCCAAGCTCTAACGCCAGCTCATCTGCTGATTGGGTCATCACTTAAAGCTATTTCTGAACCAATAGAAGACGTCTCCGACATAAGCTATCTACAAAGATGGCGGCAAATAAATGCTCTCAAAACCCACTTCTGGAAGCAGTGGTCATCAGAGTATATCCAAGAACTCCAAGGTCGTGCAAAGTGGGCGTGCGTCGTCCAGTCCAAACATCGAAATTGGTTCCCTCATCATTATTCACGAGGACAACCTACCCCCTCAAAAGTGGCTCCTGGGAAGTGTGATGAATTTCTTATATCAAAACGAAAGCTACTTATAAAACTACGAACACTTCGAAAGCTACAAACTAATATTTACCATAGTTGATGTAATCTAAGCCAAAACTACAAATGTTTTTTTTTTGTTCGAAAGAACCACTGAACTAGTTAGGTATTGACATTTTTCGAAGTTTTGATGAATAGCTTTCTAATCATTTCCGCTGAACTCGAACTTTCTTTTTCTGCGCAACTTCATCTGGGAAAGTCGATCCATCCACCTTTATAGGCTTGGAAAAATTGTTCAAATATATATTTTACAATACCTATGTAAGTACCTACAAATTATCGATTAAATTTAAATTAAACCATACACCTACTTCGAACTTAATTTAACAAAACCTATTAATTGCAGTGTCGAATTCAGAACCATTTTGTCACGAGAAGTTGTATAAAACTCTCACCATATAAAGTTCAATTGATCGATTTCTAAGAAGTCAGTCGGTACGGACCTACCAAAATTGTGAACAATAAGAATATTGTCACGTCACAAGTCGGCAATTCAGCTATCGTCATCGTTAAGCACCCGTTGCCTATCGAAAAAAAAAATGTTCATGATCACTCTGATTCTGGCAAATTGGTCCACGACGACTTGCTGTAGAGAATCCACATTGTGTTCAGCTCATGCAGTCAGCCCAGAAACCACATGGTCAATCAGAACCTAACCTTGGAGTAGAACATTTCCAGTGAGATCTGTATACCTACCATAAGAGCAGAAAAAAGGAAAATAAAACAAACAAACAAAAAATAACGAAATCTAGCTTAAAAAGAAAAAAAATAATTTACAAGACATACAAATTTACCTTACTACCTACCTAAATCCTTATAATTAAATTTGAAATTCTAAGCATAATCTTATATAAAGCTAAAGTAGTCTTAAAAATATAAAAATAATTAAATTGTTGAAGATAGTGTAAAATGTGAGTGATAGAAAAAAACAAAATATAGTAAAAGAAAAATAATGGAAAAAAAATCATAAAAGAACAAAAAAATTCCTACCAAATTTAAACCAAAAGCTGAAATAAATTAATCATTATATATTTCCTATAAAACATAAATTAAAGAGTGTACGAAGAGCTCATCATCATTGTGCGCACAACGTTGGATGGTTCCCGAGTATCAACAAAAAAATCAATAAGTGAGTAACCAATTTTTATTTTTGTTTTTGCGTTAATATTGGTAATTTGACATAATTTAAAAAGAAAAAAAAGAAAAAAATAAGAAATAAAAGTGTAAAATTAACTTGTTGAAGTATTTAAATATTTATTTTTTTTTCTCATCACGACATTATCTTTTTTTCAATTTCCAACATTAAGATTGTTATTTCATTTTTTTTAGTACTGATAAGATTTAAAACTCTTAAATTAAAGTCAATTCAATACTCAAGCAAATGTATATACCCTTTTTTGAGTTAATATCATCTCAATTTCGTGTTTAATTAAAGTCTCCGTAAAGTCTGCACACTGATGTATGATAAAAACTCTCTTTATTAAATTTCTCTTATTCAATCATTTTGCTAGATAATGTTTTGTTTTTCTTCATTCTCAACCGTTTCTGCATGAAGGCTGCATAAAGAAAAATAAATTACAGATAATCTTAGTTACACTCGAGTTCGATGATTTTTTTTTTGATTCACTCAAAAGAGAAAAAGATTTAGTTTTATGTAAGATCAAACAGCTGATCTGTAGATCATACAGGCTAAAGAAATTTAAATGTCAATGACCTGTTCAGTTTAAAAGGAAGTAAACAGGTGATTTCATTAGTTGTTTTAAGAATTAAAGTGAAATAAAAAGAAAAATTATGAAATTTGAAATGAATTTTAATGAGTTGTAATTTCTGAATACAAGGTTATAGATATGATGAAGTTCTAAGCTTTTTTCTTAGGGAAGGGTGGGGGGTGAAGAATGGTAAAGTGATGGAGGATATGTGATTTAAGCGCATTCAGGGGCTACATCTATAGAATTTTTTTTGGCATGTGTAGTATGGAGGTAATTATGTTGTTACTATTGGATAAGGGATGCCATTCAACCTTATGGTTAACACAACTAACACCTTTTGTAAATATATGAATTAAGATGAAGTAAAGTTCTTTTCTCTCATTCCGTCTTTGTGTTTAAGTATATTACATATTTTTTTGGCACGAATAATTTTTATTTTGGAAGGGTTTATGCAGCAAGATCCCCCCCATCCGACGAGCGTAGCTGAGCTAACACAAGCGTGCCACCTGCTGTTATAAAGGGATAATTCTACCCAACTCCCAACCTTCACAGAATAGTCACGAAAATCATCGAAGGTCCAGATGGTCGAGTCAGAGTTGCCGAGGTAAAAACTTCACGAGGAGAATTCAGGCGACCCATTCGCAAACTCGCAGCGATTCCGTCTTGAAAGGAAGTCCTTTCAAAGGAGGCGGAATGTCGTTTAATCGTCATAAATAATTTTCTTTTAAATATTGTAAATAATTTGTAAATATTTTGTAATTCACGGTAATTTTATTTGCCATAAAATTTCAATTATAAATTTAAATCTGGCGTTCAAATTATACCAATCGCCATAATTTTTATGTTATTGAATTCACCTTACAACTTTAATTGAAAATATAACGTAATTACATGAATTTTTGCATAAATACTAGAGGCCTGCATGAATGCATTCATTTGCTTTCTCATAACTTGTGCACTACTTCAGTGTACACTATTCATTGTCATTTCTCAACACAGTATACTGTGAATACGAGTACCACACTATAAAAAGCAGGAAGTGTATTCTACTCGATCACCTGTTGCAAAATGTGTACACTGTTTTCTTTCTCTCGCTCACTTGAGTGCTTGATTTGAGCGAAAGGTGTGCAATGTAAACTTATGGAAATACACTGAGTACACTGAGTACACTGGGTACACCGAATGCATTTAATAAAACAATAACAGACAACAAACAGAGTCCAATTGGTTTCTAGCTTTGTTTAGGTTACGAGGTTAAAGTTAAAATAAAAAATAATAAACATACAAAAAATGGAAACTACTGATGCAAGTTAATAATAATTGTCTTTTATGTAGGTTTCGATATTCTTTGTTAATGCAAACGTTTGATATTTTTATTGAATTAGGATTTAACAAATGACTCTGACGTCTCAATGGCCAGTGTTAGTGATAGTGGTTCACTGAACAGTTCCGTTATCAAATCAAAAATTAGAAATGGAGAATTCAAAATTATTAACAATAATAAAAGAGGCCGAAGTAAGGTATGGGATGTATTCGGAACAATGAAAATGAACATGGCGTTGACATTCAAAATTTAGTGCCGTGTAAAAATTGTTTTTCAGTGCACAAATTTAACTGTAAAAGCACCTCAAACCTTGTGAAACATAAGTGCTACATATTAACAAGTGTGAAAACCGACAATAAAATAGAAAAAATACAAGTATGTATATGTTGAAGATAAAAAAAGAAGTATATTGTTGGTAACAGAATGGGCGATAGAAAACTGCCGACCATTTAATATGGTAAGTGATTGTGGTTTAAGAAATTTTGCGGAGTTTTTAGTATCCATTGGCGCAACATATGGACACAATGTTGATATCGATAGATTATTACCACACCCAACTACAGTCTCACGTAATATTGATAATGTATACAATAAATACTTAAATGTTGTAAACCGGATGTATTGAGTGTTAAAAATATTGGATATGGCCTAACTTCTGACGTTTGGACAGATAATTACTTAAGAACTTCATATCTATCGTTGACAATTCATTACGTCAATGAAGGCAAATTGATTTCCAAACTCCTGGGCTTAAAATCTATGAAGGGCGTGTCATGTACATTGTTTCTGAAATTATTTTAAGTTCAAATATGATTGCTGCCTTCAGGTCATTTGATCATAATACTTGCATAAATCATTTACCACACATTATTATAGAAAAGAGCATTAAAGAAATCCCTGAAATAATTGATTTATGTAATACTTGCTCTAAGCTTGTAAAATACTTTAAAAAATCGGGTATTAATTGTTCGCTTGAAACATCATTAAAAAGTTATGTTTGTACTCGATTCAATACAATTTATTATTTATTGCTTTCCATTGAAAAAAATTGGGTCGAAATCACAAATGTATTTGCGGGAAAAAAATGAATTGCAAAAAATTTCTAGCATTAATTTAAGTTACATAAGTGGTTTGATTAAAATTTTAAGCTCTTTTGAGGAAACTTCAAAAGTATTAGAAGGTGAAAAATATCCGACACTTCATCTAACAATCGTTCATATTCATCGTTTAAAAAAAATATGCGCTGTTAACTATGAAGACTTAGACGCAATTAAGAATTTCACAATGGAATCCAAAAAGGTGCCTAATTACCTTTTTGGATTCCATTGTCTTACAAAATTTGTCAATAAATCATAAAATTGCCCTTTTCCTTTGTCCCCAACAAATAAATTAATTCAATTTGATGAAGCCGAAAAAATATTGATCAAGGATGAATGCAAAAATTGTATGCAATATTATGCAAATGAAGCGTCTGATCAAATTCTTGAACGAGTGTTGAATGAAGAGCTGGATAGCCTTTGATCAGATGGTAAAAATTAGTTTGAAGACTTTATTCAACCAGCAGAAACTGCAACTTCTAATGATAAAATTAACAATGAACTATTGGCGTATGAAAACGTAAACGTGATTTTTCATGACGGTTTTGATGTTTTGCAGTGGTGGTATTTACACAAAATTGAATTCCCACTATTGTTTAAAGTCAACTGCAAAATATAAGCTACACCGGCAAGTTAGTGCTGCCTCTGAACGCATATTTCCTGCAGCCAGAATGTTAATTTCAGAAAAACGTTGTCTT
This sequence comes from Dasysyrphus albostriatus, assembly GCA_946251815.1. Taxonomy (NCBI): domain Eukaryota; kingdom Metazoa; phylum Arthropoda; class Insecta; order Diptera; family Syrphidae; genus Dasysyrphus; species Dasysyrphus albostriatus. The sequence continues at coordinate 227,660,179 of OX276335.1, forward strand.
ATTGGATCCGACCCAATTTTAGTTAGCAAAATAATGTTTTTACATTCTAATATATATAAATAAATAAAACCGAAATATGTAATGACCTCAAAGAACTTTTGTAATAGTTTAAGTATCAAGCAGTGTATATAATATGGAAATGTACTTGAAATAAAGTGAATGTCTTGAAACTGTTTTCAAGACATTCATTGCAGACCTCTAATAAATATCTGTCTACGAAATAAAACTTTCTTCTTTTTATATCTCAACCCTAAGGGGAAATTCTGGTCGTTTTACTAAACTAAAATCTCGTCGTTCGTTTCGCTACCTTTAATGGTCTTTGTTCGAAAGCCATTTAAAGTCCTCTTTCGCTAATTTAAATAGTCAGCGAAATAAACCAGTAAGGTTTTAATTATAAATAAATTCGCTTTTTCGCTACCGTTGATAATCGATCAACCGTTGATAATCGATCAACGCATCAACCAGGATCTACCTATCCTTTCGATAAAGGAATTAATAGAGATCTCCGGGTTGACGGTCAAAGGTTCTTTGATCGTACAGTACTCATATTTGTTATAAGCCAAATTGTATATATTATGTTCAATAAAAGAAATTGAATTGAAATAAGAAAATTCAGTCCTCACTAGGACTCGGTAAGAAAAACATCTCTAAGAGATAAAACTAAAATTTTGGGTTGGCGGGAGTTCGGGTATGAATTAAAAAAAAAAGTTCAATTTTGTAGTTTTTTTTAACTGAAAAAAAAAAATCTGTGTCCAGGTTCCAGACCCACCTTTGGTCAGATCCAGTCCCATTTTTGTCCAAATTCAGACCCACCTCTGCTCAGATCCGCAATCACCTCTGTCCAGATCCAGACCCACCTCTGTCCACATCCAACCTCATCACTGTCCCAGATCCAGACCCAACCATCCACCAAGCCACACAAATTGAAATCCAATTATTATCTCTTTAACTCGAGGTGTTACCTCTACAGAGCTCTAAGAAGAACTGAAGATAAATGTCAGAGCACTACCCTTTATATACTTTTCTCAAAAGCGGGTGTGGCTTCGATAAATAATAAATTTACAAAGAAAAACAAAAATAATAATAAAATAAATAAAATATTTGTTCATAAGTACGAAAAAGTATTGTTTTGAATTATCTGATAATTTTGGATCATTTCAGCCAAATAACGGGTGATTTTTTAAGAGGTTTAGAACTTAAAAAAAAAAAAACACAAAAAAATCGAAAAAATGAATGAAATATTTATTTGAATCGATAGTTTAAACCTTGCAATTTAATGTTTAAAGATAATTTCATGCAAATGTTGACCGCGGCTGCGTCTCAGGTAGCCCATCCGCTGAGTCCAATTTTGGCATACTCTTTCACACATATCGGCCGGTATCTCACGAATGAATGCATGGATGTTGGCTTCCAGTGCGTCAATCGAAGCGGGCTTGTCCCTATAGACATTAGCCTTGACATACCCCCACAAAAAATAATCTAATGGTGTCAAATCGCACGATCTAGGCGGCCAATTGACCGGCCCGAAACGTGAAATTAACTGTTCACCAAACTCGCCTCGCAATTGCGCCATTGTTTCGCATGCTGTGTGGCATGTGGCACCGTCTTGTTGAAACCACATATCATGCAAGTCAAGAACTTCCATTTCGGGCAAAAAAAAGTTTGTTATCATCGCTCGGTAGCGTTCACCATTGACAGTAACGCTGCGATTCGCATCATCTTTGAAGAAATATGGCCCAATAATGCCGCCGGCCATTAAACCGCACCAAACAGTGGCTTTTTCGGGATGCATTGGTAGCTGTTGCAATGCTTCTGGCTGATCTTCACTCCAAATGCGGCAATTATGCTTATTTACGTACCCATTCAACCAAAAATGAGCCTCATCGCTGAACACAATTTTTCGATAAAAAAGCGGATCCTCGGCCAGCTTTCCAAGAGCCCATTCACCAATAATTTGCAAGCGTTGTTCATTTGTAAGACGATCCATGGTTAAATTGCAAACCAAACTGAAGCTGTTTGACAGTGACACAAGGTACTAAACACACGTCAGCTGTCAAAACCAGAGTTGCCAAAACCAAACCAGCTAAAAAATCACCCGTTAGTACTAACCACTAATAGTAGCGAATAATTCGGGCAAACGTGAAACTGAATTTCGGGCAAACGTAATGTTCCCGTTTTTTGGAAATGTTTTCTTTATTGTTTAGCAGCTGTTCCTAAAATGAACAAGTGAATGGTCATCCAAGTATCGGTACATTCTGTTCGTTTGTCATGATCTCATAATAATTGGAAGGATTTGCTTTATTCTGTGAGTAATTTCAGCTTTGAGAATTTTTGATTTTGTGCGTTAGGCGGATTACAATAGAAAAAAATCAAAGTTAATTGACACTTCTTGATAGAATTGGTATGTAGTTAGGTACGGTACATACCTACCATTTTGTACTTGCGATATGGGTAGGTATTATAAGGCAAGTTTTGGATTTATGCAAATAAAAAATTGAGATAATAATCAAACATGCCATTACGATGATAGAGAACACCAAGAAATTAGGTGGCACAATTCTGTTCTGGCCTGATTGATTTTCTTCAAACTTGATACGTAGTGGTTTTTGGTGATTATGCCCACACGTGTTTTTCATTTTTTAGAACCAAAAACAATGGTACCTGCCATACAATTTTTTTTAGCAGTTTTACATAATCGTATTTTTTCTCAAAAACGGCTCGAAAACTTTTCTTAAAAAATTAAAAAAATTACTTTTAGTAGAGGCTTCGTTTGAGTGGACAACTATTTTTCAAAAAATGGTTAATTGTTTAAAATTTTTTTTTTTTGAAAATCAAATATGTATTTCGAAAACGAAATGATCTGATACTTTCTAAAATATTTTTAGATAAAATTTTGCATATATAAAAATATAACGGTACCTTCCATACAAAAGTTAAAAAAACGGAAAGGAAAATTTTTTTTCTCAAAAACGACTCCTACGATTTTGATTAAACTTTTTCCATATACTTAAATTAATATGATCTACTACAAAAAATATACGATTTTGCACTTTGCAACTATTAATAGTACCTGTGATAGAACATGTTTTTTTATTTTAAATTTTCTCATTATCGGCTGAACGAATATAGATAAGTTTTATAATTATTTTTCAAATTTTATTTTTGTATGCACAAAGATTAATACCTTCTTGATTTGCATACTAAAAGTGTTTCTTAAACATATTTAAGAATTTTATATGTACATACATATCGTCGCCCTAGTATTGTAGTGCCGTATACGCCATTTTTACATTTTTGGGAAATCGCGTTTAAATGTTCGGAAGTAGCTATATTGCGAAAAAACTAGCCGATGACATTTTTTGATTTTTTAGTAAGGTTTAGTTTAGTTATCAAAATATTTCAGTTTTTGTCCAAAATAAGTTTGCCGTATACGCCATAAAAATCAGTTTCTTTTCTTCATACACGTACGTCAAAAATAATTAGGCGTTTGTTGCAAAGTTTTCAACTTTTAATTTCTGTTTGATGTATGAGTGAAATAAAATATTAAATTTTCTTTTAATAATTTTATACCACGTCGAACTTTCGTGGTTTAGCAAAGTAAATTATTAGAAGCCTATCAATCTGTGCTGTGAAAAGGTATACAAAAATTAATATTGAACAAAAACTCATTTACAATTTTTGTCGCTTTACTTAAATGAATTATGGGTGGTGAATTATGAAAAGCCACTGTTCGGTCGGTTTTAACATAATCTTCCAAGAGCTTCCGCCTATTCCCGTTCCACCTTGAAACTGCATTTGTATGCACATACGTCAAATCAATACTGAACGAGCATTTGATTTCTGATGACTTACGTTTTAAGGTACTAAGACGTATACGTCAAAACAATTCTCAAACAAGTTTTTTCCTAAATTGCATGAGAAGTTTGACGTAAATGCCAAAATTTTGTTAAAACAATACTTGATCTTAATGATTTTATGAATATACGTCAAAACCATTCTGAATATCTCAGCAACAAAAAGAGATTTAAAAAAAAACGTATAAAAGATTTGCATATCCAGTTCAAAAAATGCTGTTTGGCGTTTACAGCACTTCAATACTAGGGCGACGATGTATAAAAATTATTTTTTAATTTTGCGGAAAAGTTCACCTCTCAAAGTGCATAGCTATAGAATTTACATATAGAATTTATTCCTTTATAGCTTAATCTTTATACATAGGTACCTTTTGAGATACCTATGTATAAAGACTAAGCCATTTAAAAAAATTATTGATTGGAATTGGAACCCATTTTTCTTTTAAAGTTGAAGCAATATACAAACCAATAGTTAAAATAATTTGACATTTTGTTTTGTCTAATTTTCTTTGGCTACTCACAAAATTTTTCTGTTTGATGAACTTTCATTTGCCCCCTCTTAGCCACTTTAAAAATGATTTTATTAAAAACTTACCGCAGGTGATTCAGTGGACTTTTGAAATAATGTAAATGTAAGTAGATGGGTAAAAATTCTGCGCGGCACCAATCTTAATATTTTAATAAAATATACGTTTTTCTTGGGTCACTATTGTTTCGCAAAATTCATTTGACATTTTTTTGTGCCGCCGTAGTCGTTAAATATTACTTTTAATTCGCAATTTACGATTGGCAATTTACGTTTTCTTTTTTATTCATTATATGTACTCGTACTTTCCAATCATTTTGCTATTTCTTGTCCACATTAAGCATTTATATCTTTCGCTTTTCAATCGTTTCGTAAAATTCATTTGGCAATTTGTTGGTCAGCTTTTTTTGTTTAATTGTTTTTTATTTCGTCAAAAGTTTTTCTCGCGAAATATCGTTTCGCCGTTTTATTGTTTCATTCACTAGGTGAGCTACCAATCTTCCAAATTATTGCGGATGGAGAAGAATTGTTTAACACTTTGGAGCACCACGAGATAGCTCGATCGAATTTTACAGAGATTGTACAGAGCCATTTACGATCAACGTATATTCCTCGGTTTAATAAATTTTTTAATAAAGTTTACAACGTTACAAAAATGTTTCTCAGACTACATAAAAACATTTATATTATGTCGACTGACAAAGGCAATGTTACAGTTGCAATGTTTAAAACTGATTACATTCGGAAAATGCAGGTTCTTATGGCAGATTGGAGCGTATACAGAGTACTTAGGAACAGCCCAACAACAACGTCCAGATATTTGTGAAAAAAACGATTTTTGTGACGTTTGACCTCTTATAACTGACCTAGCAATATCGGATTTTTAAAGACTTTTCTCAGATTATAAGTTACACCAATCCCAACGTCCATACCAAACATCAGCCTGTTAAAATTTTTTCCTTGAAAAAATCGATTCTTTCTGGGCTATAGAAGGATGTTTTGTACTTTTGTAGGTGTAATAGGTATGTGCCGTCAATTGTAATTGTGGCTCCATTTTAGCTTGAAATGTATTTTTTCAAGCTAAAACAGCTGTAATAGTTAAGTTAAAAAATAAAATAAAGTTCAAAACAGTCAAAACTTTCTCCTCATTTTTGAATATCCTAATTACTAAAATTGAACTTCATAGATAGAATTTAGAATTCAAATTTCGTGAATACACACTTTGCCTTACCTTCCACTCCTACCCTTCTTCTATCCATGACATCTGCCACTGCTGAAAACAAAGACAGTCATTCAGTCAGTGTGCATCGTGCAGAACGGACAGACAGAGCGGGCGCTTTACAAAAAAAGGTCAAAAGTACTGGTATACCTTCGGGCTACCTGCTTTTATGCCAACAAGTGAAAATAAAAAAAGGGATTAATCCAGTTAGCGATTTAAATGTTAATGTGGAAGTGCGTTAAACTAAGTGTTGTGCGTGTCTAAATCCGAATTAATAAAATAATAAAAGTAAAGTGCAAAGGTAATCCAGCAATGAAACCCTTAAATCCCGATGCGATAATGGCCTCATTCAGGACATTGCTTGAGCGGGTCGTGAAAGACCTCGGCCCCCCAATATTGTGCTCAGCTGGCAATGATTTTCAATAGCATTGCGCAGCCCAATAAAATCAATGATGACCGAGAAATAGACAACAATATGGACACTGGAGAGATTGATAGCGACGAGGAATCTTCAGCCGCCAGCAGCTTGGAAAAATCATCCACTGATGAGGACCTCAGTGAAATGACTAGCTCTGAAGAAGACGTCAACGATTTTCCCCTCCCTGGACAGAAAAAACCCAGCAAGACTACCAAAAAGGACAACGGAAAGCATATCCAACTTGACAAGGGTTCCCCTTACGAATCCGCCTAAAGCGCCAATACAAGTCCAACCCAAAGTTCCAAACCAATTTTCCCAATACCAACCCCAGTGCCTGCCCAAAACAATGTTGAAAAGACAGCCAAACCGCAAGCCTCAACATCAGCAGCCGCCAAACCAACTCCAGTGCAGCCACCAAAGACATTGAAAGGTACCACGACCACGAATACAGCAAAGGGACAAGGAATGCCACCAATCTTCTAATCTTCTCGGAATGTTGCTGAAATTAGAAGACACTACAAAGCCTACACGTCACCTTCAATAATAGAAATACAAAGACGACCATCATTAATGCTGGAGACAGGGCATCGTTCGAGGCAGTAAGACATTCCTGCAGACACCAAAGATCCAGTCTAACTCGTTCACGCCAAGGGAAAAGGGAAGATAGGAAGAACCTTCTGCTAGTCAAAGGGATTCGCCATACCAACGCAGCTATCGAAGTGGAAGATGAGCTAAGATTCGAAGGGCACCCAATCGTCAAGGTGACGCACTTCAAAGCCAAGAGGGCAATGGAGAAAACCTACAACAACTTTGTCGTGGAGTTCGCAAAAACATGTGACGTCAGTGCAGTGTATACAAAGACGCTGAAAAAAGTTATCAATAGAGCTCTGTCTAAGTGGGCAGAGGACAATAATATCATACCGGACAATCAGTTCGGTTTTAAGGCGGGACATGACACCATTCATGCCGCGTCGAAACTCGTTTCTGATGTCCAATGGAACAAATCTCAGAAGCAATGTACGGGTGCCGGTCTGGTTGATTTGGAGAAGGCCTTCGACACCGTATGGCTAGAGGGTCTGTATCTAAAGCTGACCAGACTTGGCATTAGTAAACCACTGTTATATATGCTTTATGATATGCTCAATGGTAGAAAGTTTGTTGTCAAAAGTGGCAATGTAACTTCTGCCACAACCTTTAATATTAAAAATGGTCTTCAGCAGGGAGCGGTCAACTCGCCGATTCTATTCAGCAGCGATCTGATAAGTAGTCTAACCCAGGCAATTGCGTATGCCGACGATTGCGTACAGAACAGCTCCAAAAGTCGAGGTCAGCGATATTGCGATGACTGGAAGTTGAAAATCAACTTTCAGAAATCAGAAACTATCTTGTTTAGGACTCCGTTGCTTAGAGCCACAAGGGATACGAGAAAGAACAGGCGCAAGCTGGTGATCGTAGGGCCAAATGGACATCCACTGGCGAGTAAAAGTGTAGTAAAGTACCTTGGCATCTGGATGGATCAGTATTTGTATTTTGACAGACATATAAATGCTGCTCTTGCCAGGGCTAGGGGAGCTTTAACCCCGACGAAACGGTTGTTTTATAGCAGCCGGCTTGACAGCAGGGTGAAGGTGATTTGCTACATGGCCCTTATCCGGCCGATGATTGCCTATGGATTCCCGGTTTGGTTCAACGTTGCCCCATCTCAAATGGGAAAGATTCGGGTGTTTGAGAGGCAGTGTCTTCGACGCTGCCTTGGATTGCACAGAACACCAGAGTCGGAGTACAAACACTACTATTCCAACCTGGTTCTATACAAGGGGGCCAACATAAACAGGATAGATAATTTCTTGCTGAAGCTTATTCGAGCTCACATTGCAAGAGCGATGTCCTCGTCTAACAGCTTAATTTTCGGGGCTTATTACCCTAAATACGAATACTATGAGAGTGTGCGTCTAAGCGGCTTTATTCCGCCCGATGCATTCCTCCACCTAGACAGTCGAGAGCTGATCCAGGATAGAGCAACGGTTCCGTTAATCTACCACGTCGACCGTAGAACTGTAGATCGGCGCCTCCCTTACAGTCGAGACGTCCTCACACAAGACGGAGCTGAACACCTTCGGTTCAGTAGGACTGTGTCCGAACGGGACCGAAGAGATAGGGTAAAGCAGGAGAACCAGTTCTGGTGGTTGAAAAACGAAGATGAAGTTTCTTCAGATATTTAATAGTTGACCTTGCTATTTTCTTTTGTATGGCCGACTTGCATAGGTTTAGGTAGTTAGTTTTAAGTAGGGACAGTCAGGGTGGCACAAAAAAAAAAAAAAAAAAACACAAACAAATTATAAAATCCACAAAAATACAAAAAAATTATAAAACCGTGAAATGCTTCTAGTTTGTAAGTAGCTTATAAGTAATTTGTAATTAGTTTATAATTAGTTGTAAATAGTTTTAAGTAGCTTTAAATAGTTTTAATTAGTTTAAATTAGCTTTAATTTAGTTTTATTTAGTTTGTAAGTTTTATATAAAACCAAAAAAAAAATAAAGACAGAGATACCGAGTTTTTTGTAAATTCTTCCCGGTAAAAAATAAAACCGACCTGGATTTAGTATTAAGATAGTTCTTAGGCCGAAAAGCTTTAGCATTAAGTTATTTAGTTTAACTTAGAAGGTCCGATTGGGGCCAGTAAGTTAGTATTAAGATATTGATAAGTAGGCTAGTTTTTATGAATTTTCGTCTAGCTTTAAGATAGTTTTAAGAAAATTGAAAATAAAAATGAATTTGAAAAGAAAAAAAAAAAAAAAAAAAACAAAGACGCTGATAATGAACTAGAGGAAAAACTCAAATCCAATGACATCGTGAAGTGCCGTAACTGTTCACGCTTTGGACACGTTGCCACCAACTGCGGACGCCAGTACGTATGCGTCAAGTGTAAAGAGGAGCACGAGCCCGGACAATGTAAAAATGTAAAAGAACCCTTAATATAATATGCACCACAGCACATTCATAATGTTAGTCTACTCGGGCATCTAAACAAGTATATAAAATTTTATAACTGTATGTATGTTCAGTTGTTTTAAAAATTTCTTAAGCTACGAGCACACGATTTTGAAAAGTCGCAAATATTTGCGAGTATGACGTCATTTTTACGTCACAATTTGGGTTTTTTTATATAATTCGTTTTTATTTTCCATTTTCTTAAAACTATCTTAAAGCTCTTATCTTAATTAAAGACAAAAATTCATAAAAACTAGCCTACTTATCTATATCTTAAAACAAACTTACTGGCCCCAGCCGGGCGTTCTAAGTTAAACTATAATAACTTAATGCTTAATGCTAAATACTAAATTCAGGTCGGTTTTATTTTTTACCGAGAAGAATTTACAAAAAAACTCGGTATATATGTCTTTATTTTTTTTTGGTTTTATATAAAACTTACAAACTATATAAAACTAAATTAAAACTAATTAAAACTAATTAAAACTATTTAAAGCTACTTAAAACTATTTACAACTAATTATGAACTAATTACAACCTACTTATAAACTACTTATAGACTAGAACAGCCACAGCAGCATTTTCCGGTTTTATAATTTTTTTTGTTGTATTTTTGTTGATTTTATAATTTTTTTGTGTTTTTGCATGTTTTATAATTTTTTTTTTTTGGTGCCACCTTGACTGTCCTTGCTTGAAACTAACTACCTAAACCTATGTAAGTCGGCCATGACAGAGAAAAACCAAGGACAACTTTTACATATCTGAAGGAACTTCATTCTTCATATTTTAACCACCAGAACTGGTTCTCCTGCCTTACCCTATCCCTTCGGTCCCGTTCGGACACAGTCCTACTGAACCGAAGGTGCTCAGCTCCATCTTGTGCGAGGACGTCTCGACTGTAAAGGAGCCGCCGATTTACAGTTCTCCGGCTGACGTGGTAGATTAGCGGAACCGCCCTTCTATCCTGGATCAGCCCTCGACTGTCTAGATAGAGGAATGCATTGGGCGGAATAAAGCCGCTTAGACGCACACTCTCGTAGTATTCGTTGTTGGGGTAATAAAAATACAAATACTGATCCATCCAGATGCCAAGGTACTTTACTACACTTTTACTCGCCAGTGGATGTCAATTTGGCCCTACGATCATGAGCTTACGTAAGTTCTTTCTCGTATCCCTTGTGGCTCTAAGCAACGGAGTCCTACACAAGATAGTTTCTGATTTCTGAAAGTTGATTTTCAACTTCCAGTCATCGCATTATCGCTGAATGTTCTCGAAGTCACGCTGCAAAAGAATCCTGATGACCTCGACTTTTGGAGCTGTTCTGTACGCAATTAGATCGTCGGCATACGCAATTGCCTGAGTTAGACTACTTACAAGATTGCTGGCCCTCGACTGCCTAGATAGAGGAATGCATTGGGCGGAATAAAGCCGCTTAGACGCACACTCTCGTAGTATTCGTTGTTGGGGTAATAAAAATACTAATACTGATCCATCCAGATGCCAAGGTACTTTACTACACTTTTACTCGCCAGTGGATGTCAATTTGGCCCTACGATCATGAGCTTACGCCAGTTCTTTCTCGTATCCCTTGTGGCTCTAAGCAACGGAGTCCTACACAAGATAGTTTCTGATTTCTGAAAGTTGATTTTCAACTTCCAGTCATCGCATTATCGCTGAATGTTCTCGAAGTCACGCTGCAAAAGAATCCTGATGACCTCGACTTTTGGAGCTGTTCTGTACGCAATTAGATCGTCGGCATACGCAATTGCCTGAGTTAGACTACTTACAAGATTGCTGGTGTAAATGCTGAATAGAATCGGTGAGATGACCCCTCCCTGCTGAAGATCATTTTTAATATTAAAGGTTGTGGCAGAAGTTACATTGCCACTTTTGACAACAAACTTTCTGCTATTGAGCATATCATAAAGCATATATAATAGTGGTTTACTAATGCCTAGTCTGGTCAGCTTTAGATAAAGACCCTCTAACCATACGGTGTCGAAGGCCTTCTCCAAATCAACCAGACCGGCATCCGTACACTGTTTCTGAGATTTGTTCCATTGGACATCAGAAACGAGTTTAGACGCGGCATAAATGGTGTCATGTCCCGCCTTAAAACCGAACTGATTGTCCGGTATGATATTGTTGTCCTCTGCCCACTTAGACAGAGCTCTATTGATAACCTTTTTTTCGAATACCTTGCTCACACTCAGAAGAAGACTTATCGACCGGAGATTCGCTGGATTGGAGTTGTCCTTTCCCTTTTTCGGGAGAGGATGCGCCACAGCTGTCTTCCACCGCAATGGATAATATGCATTATTCAGAGCGTTGTTAAACAGAGGGGTATAAATGTTTACTACTTCTTGAGGTAAATGTCGAAGTACAACGTTGGATATGCCATCGACTCCTGTTGACTTCTTCTTCTTTAATAAATCGAAAAAGAGCTGGAGCTCCACCTTCGTAATTAACAGGGAACTAGGCCCACTTCGTTCGGCGATTATGGCGTTTGCCAAATGATCTTCATTGAACCCGGTGAAACCAAGGTTCTCTGATCGCCATTGCGTGATGTCATTCCGAAGGTAGAAGTGATGGAAAAAGGCTCTGTTTTCCAGGTCATGATTGGGGCAAATGCAGGCATTCACCTTGTATACTTGCTGGAAAGCAGCCTCCACTTTCTCCTGCGGATCTTCGACAGTAAAAAGGTCATCGTCCAAGATGGCGTCCTCTGGATTAATTCCTGCTGTCAGAAGTACGTCTCTGTTGTCTGTCGTTCTCTGAAGCTTAAGACAAGAAGGTCGTTCTGATCATGCCTTCTAAATATCATGTTAATTTGGGAAACATGCTCGGGTCGCTAGAATTAACGGCCCGAATTTTGTTATCCCAATACAAATTAATTGACAACCGATAGTTCTCTTTAATCAGTTGGTTGATGTTCTTGATCGACGACTTCAGTGTCCTAATCTCCAGATCGTGAGGGTCAGTAAACCGTCTGTACAAGAGTTTGAGTCTTGTCAGCAGTCCACTTTTTTGTCTGTGTAGTGCGTCAATGGTCGCCTTCCGGTACATGTCGGTTTCGTCCCGTTGTTTGTATTTTGGTATTGTTCTGTTCATTGTTCATTTGGTGGGGATATATTATTCGAACTGATTTTGCTCGATAAGGCGTTGGTAAAGCGTGGCCAGCGCACCTTACTGTAATTGTAAGTATGCACAGGTACATACTCATCCAACTCCACGAGCTCGTTCGGAAGCTGTATTACGGCGGCGAGTCCACAGTGATCACTGTCATACTCGATCGTTCGTAAACAGTTTCTTGGTCTTTGACCCACAGTTTCATCAATTGTCAGTCTTGCGTCTATTAGCAATAGATCCAGATAGGCACCGCTCCTTGGAAACGATGGCCAAACCGTAGCCAGAAGGTCGACACGATATTCAGCGTTATACTGACTCATCCAATTAAACAGATGAATACCTCTTGGATTCTGTATTTGATTTCCCCAATCTAGGTGCTTTGCATTCAAATCACCCGCCATGAGAAAGTAATTTTCTTCCAAGCTCAAGCGTAGACATTGGAAAAGATTTTCAAGCTCTGTCATAAAATCAGTTGGCCGAGAAGATTCCGGTGCATAATCTGCGATCACATACATTCGTTTCCCCTGTTGGAGAGGAATGCATACGATGCACGCCTCTAGCAGCCAAAATCGTTGCACATCACTATTATAGATAACTTTATGATTAATGTTTTTTCGTATGAAGATTGCAACGCCCCCCCCCCCCGTTCAGTGGAGTTGGGCCCATCTCTTGTAACGATATTGTAGTTGCTGTTAGTCAACTTATGTTTCTGGTTCAGCTTAGTTTCACTGGCCATAAACACATCTGGACTTTGGTCTTTCAACAATTGAAAAAAAATAAGCTCTACGTTCAGTCCTAATCAGTGAATTTACATTCACAGCAAGGAATCTAAGAGGCCTCTCCGACAGCGCGTCAGAGTAGATATAGTCTACCCTAGTCGCCTGCTCCCTGATCTGGTTTTGAAGTCCTGTCAACTGGCCTTGAATTGCCAGCACCATGCTGTTAATTTCGGCCTGAGCGTTTGGAGCCTTGGGCACGAGGGCCGGTTGACCTGCCTTAGCTGCAGGCTGTACCGTATTTCCCCTTCCTGCCGCCATGTGGGTGTAAGAAATTTGGGGGTTGACGGGCTTTGTTGTGGGAATACGCGTTAATGGCGTTTTTCTACCTCTGTCTGCCTAGCCGCTTTGTTGGTTCGTATTTGCTGAAAAGCTGAGCAACCCCGATAATTAGCAGGGTGCCCCTATTTTCCGCAAAGTCCACATCTTAGCTTGGTCATATCATCGATCCGTTCCTCCCCGAGCTTACACTCTCCCTTATTGTGGTTCTCACCGCACTTCACACAGCGTGACTGCATTTCGCAGTTTGCTGCAGCGTGGCTAAACCTTTGGCAGCGCATGCATCGAAGCATGTCACCGCGTCTCTTTAGTTTATCCCATGTAACAATCTGGTAGTTGTTCACAATTTGCGGTCTTTGATCGCAAATGGTCTGAACACAACTTTTGGGACAGCCTGCAAATGCTCGCAAATCATTTGCGTATGATTTGCGAGGGCCAAGTTGCAAATGCATTTGTGACATTTTGGCAAATCATGTGAACACTCACAAAAATAATTTGTGACAGTTTGCGAGTATTTGCGACCGTCACAAGCATTTGCGAAAACACGAAAATGGAACAAATGCGGACATTTGCGATGAATTTCATTGTTGTACTTGAAGTAATTGGCTGTGGTTTTTAGTATGTATGTATGTAGGTAGCTTCATTATTTTTATTATTATTTTTTATGATTTAAATTTGTTTTTTTTTTCGTTTTTTTATGAAAATAAGCTTTACGTTGTTAAAAAAAATTAAACTGACCTACAGCCCATAAAACATCACCAAAATATACATATAAGATACCCTTGTGTGTTTGTATGTGCATATGTTTACATATATAGTATATGTCAAGCTCGCAAATATGCAAATGAGTAAGAATATGATATCTACAAATGTTAATCGTGTGAACACCTCGCAAATATGCTGCAAAATTTGCGATCTTATTTGCGAGCATGTCATTTGCGAGCACCTTGATCGCAAATGTATTTGAAAACTTTGGGAGAACCTTCGCAAGTCGTCTGAACATGTGTATTTGCAGGCTTGCGAGCGCTGTCAAACGTAAGGCATTTGTGGTGTATTTGCGAGTTTTTTCGTGACGTCAGTGCTCGCAAAGATTTGCGACTATCGCAAATCGTCTGCTCGTAGTTTCAGAATCGGCTGATAGCATTGAATTCATGATGAACGAACATACCGAAATTTATTGAAAACGGTTCAGTAGTTTAAAAGGTTAGACCAAAATATTTTAAAAGTGGGTTAATTTTTATATATCTTTTGTAATATCGATTTTCTTGAAATAACTTAATGCCTTCAGTCCAAAATTAATGAATAAAATTATAGTACAGGTAAAATAGGATAAATACAACAAACAAATTAGTACCACCATGAAACTTGGTGAAAATGTTTCATGTACCATGAGAATGAGGAATCAAAAGAGTATATAAAAAAATATTTCACATGAGAGGGTGTTTTTTGAGGGAGGCGGAGGGGAAATTGTGGTGTATCGAACGGAAAAATATACCTTGGTACAACCTTAGCATTTGATACATGTTTTTTAAGTAGTCTTAAATGCTAAATCAAATGACATTTATTCAGCATTAAAAACTTCTTTAAAAACATGTGTCATGTGCTTAGGTTCTTCCAAAATAAGTTTTTCCGTTTGGTACACCACAACTGTTACCCTCTTCCCCTAAAAAAAAAATACCCTTCCATTTCAAATATATTTTTAGACTCCTTTGATTCTTCATTCTCATGGTACATGAAACGTTTTCACCAAATTTCATAGTGGTACCAATTTTGTTTTATTCGAATGCCTTTCTGTACTATTTTGCCTAAAAGAAATAATTTTAAATTTTATAAGACAACATATATTAATTATGTAAGCCCACAAAACGAATAAGTAATGAATCTTTGAAAATGAATCCAATCTTTTTTTGAGAATAATCAAGTCTGCCTAGTGCCTGTAGAATTCTTAGCACTTTCTGTTTAAAAAAAATTTTAATTATGTATTTTCAAAAAATTTATATATATGTAAATACCAGTGCAAACCTTGTGTTCTGTAGAAATCATAGCAAATTTATATAATCTTTGAACACGACAAAAGTAAACCGAAAATATTTTTTTTATTTTTTATTTAGAAAGGTCTTGAAATAGCCTCGAGGTTACAATGTTCTAACAATTCATCTTTAAGTATGGACATTATACATCCAATGTGTTTTATCCAATTCGTTAAAAATGAGTTTTTAAATGTTTTAATGATTTTTTTTTGATAGAGTGAAAATCTAGCATTTTTAATTTCTATTTTGGGTGTAAGCCTCCCCCAAAGTTTTCCATCCTTCATCTGTTTGAGCGATATCATCTCTCGACCGTTTTATTTGTCTCTCAACACTTCTTCTATCATCTCTTGGGGTTCATTGCGTAGATCTAATGCTCCATTAATTTTCCAACATCCGAGATACATGACCAGCCCAGTTCCATTTTTGTTGTTTCGCCTTGACCACATCTTCAAAATCTGTCATCCTCCTTATATGCGAGTTTGTGTGCTGATTTTGCTAATATTTTCCAAGTTTGTGAGCCGTACTGCAACTAGTTAAATTGTTGCTTCGAAGAGATATTTTTTGATTATTTAGACAGGTTTGAATTAAACGCCTGTTTTTATTTCCAAATTTTGAACGAAAAATATCTTCCAAAACTGCTGCGAATATGGCTGGTGAAAGCGGGTCTCCTTACCTTACACCTATTGAGGTTGAATTTTTTCCTTTGTTTTCTATGATACCCTAGCTTGTGCGTTTGCGTACAGGTTTTTTACAACTCGTATAATCCTCCTATTGATTTTCTGTTATTTAAGAGATTCCCAAATTACCACATGTTCGACCTTGTCAAACGCTTTAGTGAAATTTATAGGCGCCATGTGTAGGTCGAGATAATATTTACTACACTTCTCTATAACGATTTACAGCCGAATTTATTAGATTTTCTTAAAATGCCTCTTAGAGGTCATTTAGTTAAGTTTGCTTAAATATTTAAGTTGCCTTTAAATAACGTTACTTAAATTCTCATCTATAATCAATTTTCTATTGCTACTTAACTAAACGATTGAAATGTAACGTAACGTGAGAAAACTCACTAATACATGTTCTTTTCAGCTGTTTTTTTGACAGCTTGCAAACAAATGCAAACAAAAAATTAGCACATGTATTTATTAGAAACCCCCCCGTGGTTTTCACCTTGATGTGGTGGGGGGGCTTACGTTCGTTCCTCCAGCAATCCGGCTGCAGGATCGAACAACAAAGAAAAACCAATAGAGATGTTTTACTATATCTAACAAAAACAAATTAACCATTATAGGTAATACATCAAAAAGAAAAAACAAAAAGAATGGAAATGAATAAAATCGATATTGAAACAAAAAATCGAACGGGGATATACGTTCAAGTATCGGCAGAAGTCACGGCTGCCGGCGAGGGCTTGGCTAAGGCTAAGTCGCCAGTGACACATATAACAACAACAACACCAACAACAACAACAACAACAACAACAACAACAACAACAACAACAACAACAACAACAACAACAACAACAACAACAACAACAACAACAACAACAACAACAACAACAACAACAACAACAACAACAACAACAACAACAACAACAACAACAACAACAACAACAACAACAACAACAACAACAACAACAACAACAACAACAACAACAACAACAACAACAACAACAACAACAACAACAACAACAACAACAACAACAACAACAACAACAACAACAACAACAACAACAACAACAACAACAACAACAACAACAACAACAACAACAACAACAACAACAACAACAACAACAACAACAACAACAACAACAACAACAACAACAACAACAACAACAACAACAACAACAACAACAACAACAACAACAACAACAACAACAACAACAACAACAACAACAACAACAACAACAACAACAACAACAACAACAACAACAACAACAACAACAACAACAACAACAACAACAACAACAACAACAACAAAAGCAGTAGACTGCACCTCTGCCTGTAGCAGTGGTCATGCCAGTAAGGTCCATGGGATGTTCTCTGAATACCTCATGGACTTTCCGAACTCTGAGGACGAGGCTGTTGGGACTGACGATGGAGTGATGGCGTCTGATGAGGAAAACCGCATCCTCAATGATGACGACTACCAGTCCTTCGCCAGCTCGGACAGCTCGGACGCAGACGTCACTGTGGCCGAGAATCCTGTGAAAGGTCAAGGGCAGGTACCCCCTCAAGGCGAGTCTGCGGCAAATATCCTGGCATTGCCGATAGCCAAGACTACTTCGACTCCCTATAAAAGGTCTGGTGGAGGTAAACCAACCGAAGTCTGCGCGGATGGCCCAGGGTCCTCCAAGACCGTGATGGCATCCTTTTCCGAAGGTCGCTGCCCGTCAATCGATGGGCCAAAACCGACCCAGGTTAACAAGGAGCTTCCAAATAAGCAGAACAAGGGAGGGGTTCCGAATCCAGATCTCAAAAGGATAGAAAACGCCAAGAGAGCCGTACGTAGGTATGGCAAGGGTGATCCAAAACTGCTAAAGCTAAGAGACTGGAAGCGTTTGAGCTGGGCTCAAAAACTTCTTAACAAAATGGACCCCAACAGCAAGACCACTATCGACACTAAGATCTCTGAAATAAGAAGGAAAAACAAAGGTGTCTCTCCTCCCAAACTGGCGGTCAGTAGCCCTAAAGTGAGGCCGATAAATGGCCCAAAGCACCCAAGGGCCGAACACACTGGCAGTCAAAGAAAGAGGATGAGGCATAATGACTCGACGCCTCCCATAACGTCCGCAAATAAAAAACACAAGGCTGTACACAGCGCCAACAATGGTACGCTAGCGGACGTAGTGACACAAAGCCTTCATGTGGCTGTCATAAATGGGGGGAGCTCCGAAAGTCACCTAACTAGTGAGCAGTGGGCTCAGGTGGAGGTAAAGATCCTCGATTTTATTAACACCGAGATTCTCGCTTCCACTGGTTTCGTGCCGAGATTCGGGCCGCTGTCGACAGTCAAGGGGTTCAAAATCATGACGTGTAGGGATGAACCCACACTAAAATGGCTTCGAACTAAGATTGGTGAGATGAAAGGTTTACTTGAGGGGGTAACTCTTAAAGTTGCTCCTAAAAGTGAACTCCCGACCAGACCCAAAGTCCGCATTAACGTCCCGGGCCCTCGCGTATCAAAGGAACTCCTGGAAAACCTCCTTAGGGGTCAAAACTCAGGATTTCCTAGTAGCGATATATAGCGATAGTGGCGAAAAAATCTATAAATCTTTTCCTCTAATCTTCCCACAGTAGTGCAGACATGACGGCGGTGAAGTGCGAAAGAAAAGGGGCTCCGCCCCTGATCCTAGCCTCCGTCTACATGCCAGGTGATTCACCGAGGCCTCCGCCGCCAGATGCTCTTGATGACCTCATTACAGTGACTGGTAAGAACGGTTGGGACCTCCTGGTTTGTTGTGACGCGAACGCTCATTACATACAGTGGGGGAGCTCAGACATAAATAAAAGAGGTGAGTCACTTTTCGAATATATTATAGAGAAAAATTTGTTGATTTTAAATAAAGGTAACGAGCCAACCTTCGTTACTAGAAACAGAGAAGAAGTGCTCGATGTGACGCTTTCCACTAACTCCGATTCTATCGTAGTCAGTGACTGGAAGGTCTCAAGTAATGTAACATTCTCTGACCATAGAATGATAACATTCCATATCGAACACAAAACAGAAAATCCAAAACCCTACAGAAACCCCAGAAAGACAAACTGGGATGCCTTCAAGATAAGAATGGCCACATCTTTGGGTCAATATGAAAATCAGACATTGACAAATTGCTCAGATATTGAAAAACATATCAATGAACTAACATTGGCTATTAATAATGCTTATGAAAGTTCTTGCCCCATTTCAAAAGGCAAAGGTAAACTCAACCCCGTATGGTGGTCGAAAGAGTTATCTGTCCTTAGGAAAAACTCAAGGAGACTTTTCAATAGAGCAAAACATAGTAATGTACCTGCTGACTGAGATCTTTTCAAGATCAGCAAAAATATGTACAAAAACCGAACAACTTACGCGAAAAGAGCAGCCTGGCAAAAATTTTGCACAGACATTGAGTCAACAAATGACGTTGCTAGGCTCAGGAAAGTTATGTCAAAGGTTTACACTCCTCCGGGTTTTCTAAAAAGACCTGATAAAACCTGGACAGATTCCTGCTCTGAGACCTTAGAGTCACTTTTGAGCACTCACTTCCCAGGATGTATTACTGATTCATCGTCTGTGGATAGAGGCCCTGACATAAGTGTAATCTCTAACATAGGTAACCAAATCATAGATAGCAGAAAGGTGGCTTGGGCCATAGACTCATTCTCAGCATACAAGTCTGCAGGGCCTGATGGAATAATTCCTATTATGCTCCAAAGCTCTAAAGACATAATTGTTCCAATTCTAGTGGACATTTTTAGGGGTTGTATTAACATCACCTACGTTCCTTCTAAATGGAGAGAAGTCAATGTCATCTTTATTCCGAAAGCTGGCAAGCCCACCCACACCGAACCTAAGGATTTTAGGCCTATAAGCCTATCCTCTTTTCTTCTCAAGACTTTATAAAGACTAGTGGAGACTCACATTCGCCTAAAACTTAATGATGGCATGCTCTCACAGGCCCAACATGCATATATGAAGGGCAAATCTGTTGAAACAGCCCTTCATGAAGTGGTGGGCACAATCGAAAAATCGATTCAATTCAAGGAATTTACACTGGTAGCATTCCTTGACATAGAAGGGGCATTTAACAATGTTGAAAATAGTACAATTCGACAAGCCCTCATCTCAATCAGCATCGATCCGTTACTGATAAACTGGATTGACTCCATGCTTCAAACAAGACTCATAAATGTAGAAATGGGTGATACGAAGTTAAAAGTTAGAACATGCAAGGGGACTCCGCAAGGTGGAGTTCTATCTCCTCTGCTCTGGCTCCTTGTAGTCAACCAGATATTGGTTAAACTTAATCTGAATGGCATCAAGGTCGTTGCATACGCCGATGACATTGTGTTAATGGCCTCGGGAAAATTTGTCCCAACCTTATGCGACCTCCTACAATTAGCCCTCAACAAGCTCAGTAATTGGGCCAGCAGTTGCGGACTTAGCGTTAACCCTCAAAAGACAGAACTGGTGTTGTTTACAAGGAAACACAAAATTCCCAACATAAACCCGCCAACCATCAACGGAACTCCACTTCAAGTTTCGGATACCGCCAAATACCTTGGTGTTGTACTTGACCGTAAATTGAACTGGAAAAGGAATATTAAAGAAAGAGAGAAAAAAGCCTCAGTAGCATTCTATACGTGCAGTCGAATTTTTGGTAGAAGATGGGGTCCCAGCCCTAGAACCATTCATTGGATGTACACAGCCATTATAAGGCCAATCCTAACGTACGCATGTATGGTCTGGTGGCCAGCCTTAGATAAGGAAACCAATCTAAAAACCCTGACTAAAATTCAAAGACTAGCGTGTATCGGAACAACCAGTGCTATAAGAACCACACCAACGGCCGCCCTAGAAACTTTCCTTTCACTTGCCCCACTCGATCTGTTTACGAAAGAGTTGGCGGCAAAAAGTGCTTTACGACTGCAACAATGTAACAATTGGAAAAGGGGCCTCTTCGGTCACAGAACTATAATGAACTTTACAGACATTGACATTCAAACGGACTATGTTTCGCCGCACATTGATTTCAACCCAGTAACCATGACAGACATCCCCACCAGGGAACTCTGGAACGAAAACAGGGTCATAAATACAAACCATGTTTCGGTCTTCACCGACGGCTCCAAAACCTTGGAGGGTGTTGGGTCAGGTATCTATTCAGATAACCCACCCATATATAGATCAATGAAGCTTCCAAATTTTTGCAGTGTATTCCAAGCGGAAGTGCTGGCAGTTTGTGAGGCCGCGAAACATCTTGCTTCACGTAAATTAGTCAACAAAAATATTGACATTTTCATAGATAGCCAGGCGGCAATTAAAGCCATTTCCTCAATCACCATAAAGTCCAAACTGATCGATCGTTGCCGAAATGAGTTAAGAATACTCAACGCAACGAACACAGTTACCCTAAAATGGGTCCCAGGACATAGGGATATTCACGGAAATGAAATGGCAGATGAACTGGCCAAAAGCGGATCATCTCTTGATCCGAGCCTAATCGTAGCCTCGGTGCTCATGCCACTGGAGGAAGAAAAAAGTAGAATACACCACTGTTTCTTGGAAGCTGCAAATGTCAGATGGTCATCTATCGACACCTGTCGGGTTTCAAGGAACCTTTGGCCGAACATTTCGAAGAAAAAAACTGAATACCTACTCAAGCTAGGCAGGCCTCAATTATCACTCATAGTTGGCGTCCTAACGGGGCATAACTCTATGGGAACCCATATGAAAAGAATGGGCATCAGCTCATCTGACTTATGTAGAGGGTGTCATGATGAAGAGGCGGAAGAGGGCTCCCTTCACTTCTTATGTGAATGCCCCAGCCTAGCTAGAACCAGGAAAGCAGCCCTAGGAGAATATTTCTTCGATGAACTGGGCGACATCTCTGTATTGCCACTGAAAAACATCCTAAAATTCATTCAGAACTCAGGATGGTTTAGGGAGGCCCCCTACAACTAATACTCCTCATCAAACCCCTCCCTATCCCTCTTCACCACCCACCTTTCACTCTGGGGAGCGCAATGGATCCACTGAGATCCGAGTGAGATGATGCGGCCCGCCGTATCATCACCCCTTCTAACCTAACCTAACCTATTTATTAGAAAGAAAGAGAAGCAACTGGTTTACTAAATGCAAACGAAATGAAACATGATTCCATTTTGGTTTCTGATACTTTGATGTTTGTGTTCAGAAACTCTATTATTCATTTCTTTGATCCAGACCTTGGCCTTTTGATAGAATAATATGTTAATAATTCGAAACAATTTATTTTACAATTAATTTTTCTAAAGCCAAAAATCTTAAACTTTCATTAGGTACCGCCAGCAAAAATATGAAAACTCTACCCACAAACATACATAGGTATACCTATATTTCTGAAATAAAAAAAATCATTAGTCTCGAATGTCAAAATATGTTTAAGATGGCTTTAAGTAACCTTTAAACGCGGTGAATGGCGTTTAAGTTAGGATGCATTTAAGTAACGTTGCTTTAAAGTGAAAATTGATTATAGATACCTATTTCGCACTTAAGAGCAACTTAGAGGCATTTTAAAGTTACGAAGCCTTTGAATTTTTTTTATAAATACGGCTGTTAGTGTTTTACTTTTCACTTTTATTACAACCAATTTTTCATTCACGATTAAAATAAAACTGTGTCCACTGTCGTTATTATGTCCTTTTATTCCCATCACACAGGTTCCCAAAATAGCTTGAAGGTTCAAGTATTTGTTTTTCCATAGGGAAAATTTCCCATAAATTTCCTTTTCCAAAGCTATCATTTTGACAGCTAGAGAGCTCAAGCTCACCAAAGCTCTCCGAAGGTTGGTTTGTATAATTTATGGTGCGAAATATGGCGCTTCTTCATTCGAGAGTCATTATTGTTTATTCGAGAATCGTTATACTACAATTGTGACAGTCATTACACTGCCCCCTACTTAGGATTAACCGTGTTTTTTTGGGATTTTATAAATAGTATTTTATAAATAATAGTGAGGAATTCCCAATAAAACGAATCCGCAGCTGCCTATATTTTTGTATTTTTAATATGGTACCCCTGAATAGCTGTCACAACACAAAAGTGAATTTTATGAAAGTTAAAAGTAGAAATATACCTAAAGTATTAACAATAACTAACTTATGTTGAAGTAAAATATGAAATATAACTATATTTGTATATAATTTATGATTTAAATTGAATGTTTATGTCTCTTCCTTCTTTGTTTCCCATTTTCAGGTTCGAAAATTCATTTTGCAGCTATTAATAGAAACAAATGTGAAGGGGTTTGTTGGTAGACTATGGTCAAAGTAAAAAAGTCATCATTTAGGCTGCTATTACATATAGACTTTTAAGTCAACTTTTTAGAAATTAAATGAGTGCGAAGGTAAAATCAGATATTTTTTTTTCATTTGCAATCATTTAAATTTGAAAAATGTCACTGCGCAAAAGTCCGTCGTATAATAGCGAACGCATGGAGTAGATGGCGTTATTAGTGATAACTTAAAAATAATTATAATAATGACATGATTGTATTGCTGCTTTAAATGTATGTACCTACAGCCGAATTTATTAGATTTTCTTAAAATGCCTCTTAAAGGTCATTTAGTTAAGTATGCTTAAATATTTAAGTTGCCTTTAAATAACGTTACTTAAATTCTAATCTATAATCAATCTTCCATTGCTACTTAACTAAACGATTGAAATGTAACGTAACGTGAGAAAACTCACTAATACATGTTCTTTTCAGCTGTTTTTTGACAGCTTGCAAACAAATGCAAACAAAAGATGAGCACATGTATTTATGAGAAAGAAAGAGAAGCAACTGGTATACTAAATGCAAAAAAATTTTTGTTTCTAATGCTTTTATGTTTGTGTTCAGAAACTCTATTATTCAATTCTTTGATTCACACCTTTGCCTTTTGATAGAAAATTATGTTAATAAATCGAAACAACTTATTTTACAATTCATTTTACTAAAGGAAACCACAAATCTTCCAACTTTCATTAGGTACCCACAACAAAAATATGAAAATTCTACCCACAAACATATATAGATATACCTATATTTCTGAAATAAAAAAAACCATTAGCCTCGAATGTCAAAATATGTTTAAGATGGCTTTAAGTAACCTTTAAGCGCGGTGAATGGCGTTTAAGTTAAGATGCATTTAAGTAACGTTGCTTAAAAGTGAAAATTGATTATAGATACCGATTTCGCACTTAAGAGCAACTTAGAGGCATTTTAAAGTTACGAAGCCCTTAAATTTTCTTTATAAATACGGCTGCTAGTCTTCCATTGATAATCTTAGCTCACCAGTTTCAGGTGATTAAAAGAGGTTCAACGACCAGTTCAAACAAAATACATAAATTTTTGCTAGTTTCCAGTTACATAAATACGGTTCAAACTTTGATTCGTGACTCAGCGTCAGCATTCTTAAAATTGTAGAACCATGCGATCAAAGCTTGAACCATGTTTGTACAACTGGCCTTTTATCTGCAAAAGGCTGAACATGAAAATCTGAAACACGTTTGTACAACCTGGTCCTAAGCCAAGATTACACATATAAGTATTACTTATTATCACTTACGTTAAAGTGCTTTTCATAAAAGCTGCGAATAGCAACCTGCAATTTGCATGAGTAGTTTTTTGGTTGCCAATTGATGCGAATTGCCATAAAATAAAAACCCAGTAAAATAGATGATACAATTCAATCAATCATTCACTGCTTTGTGGGATACATCCTGACTTTGTGGATTGCGAATTAACGTTTGATAGTTCGCAGAATATATCTTGATGGTCACCTATATAATATACTGATAAGAATACTAAATTTTACAATTTAAACTAATTTGACAAACATGCACCTTTGAAAGACCCTGTTTAGACTCTGATTTCTAACTACGCCATGACCAGTGGCGGATGCAGGGGGGGGGCTATAGGGGCTGAAGCCCCTAGTCCGTAGGCTCTTTTTATTCCAAGCCCCTAAAAGAAAGACGGAAAATTTAAGTTGGGGCTTAGCATTTTATGCCTAGATAATTTTTTTCAAGCCTCAAGGTAATTGTATGTTTAAATGAGAATGGGGCTGGAAAATGTATATGTTGGCAGCTTTTTTCCTAAGGTCTAAGCCTCAAGGAAACCGAATAAGAAAAAGGTGTTGGGGGCAACAACTTACTGCCTGAATAGAATTCATGACGGAGCTGCAATAGATTTCAAAAATGCTGCAGAGTTGAACAATTTTTGACTTCGTCCTCCATTTTCTTCTGGCAGTTTCGTGTAAAATGTGTTTTTTCTAGACCCTAGGCTCTAGAAAATTGAACGAAAATGTAGTAATGTTGACGAAAAAATATAATAAAAAGGTTTTTTTTTATAATACAAATTCTATATACTACTGAAATAAATCAGCCAAATAGCATTAAGGATTAGACTTGTTGAATGACTTGCGTATGACTAGGCCCTCACTACGTCACTGATGAGTCTAAGTGAGTAAGCCGGACGAAACGCAAATTCGCAGGACTAAAGGCCATAAAAAGCTATTTTGAAAAAATTGTATGTTTTTGTTCAAGAATTGGGTGAAACAAACGATGTTGTTTACACGTTGAATGCAAATGAAGAGGTAAAATATAACGTTTGATATTTTCAATACGAGTGCTACCTCGATCATTAGACTCCTTTAGTGGTGCTTAGCCTGGATGTCATCTGAGAGTGAAACATGAACCTTGCGATTCATTTTATACTTTTTTAAAAGAACTTATTCATTCTGACCGCAAGAGTTATTATTTTTGTCCAAAGTTGTGTCTCAAAAAAATGAACCTGACTAAAATGGGCAGTTTTGGAAAGTAGTGTCACATTTTCTCCTTAGCTCATCTGTTGATACTTTTGAGCTGAGCTAAGCCTAGAAATCACTTAGAGCTTATAGGAAAAATTAAAACTGTGTTTCCGGTGCCAAAATAACTTTGGAATCGATAGTTTGCATTGTTACACTTTTTCTTCGTTAATAAACGCGAGGGGAGGGTATTGAAATTATTAATTATTATTATTTAATTGAAAATTAAAAAAAAAACAAGAGGCGGCTGCGTAGCGACGAACGACGACGCACGCAACGACACGAACAACTCGCACTCAACCGAGTACGAACGCGACACAAAATAGAGAACGAAAAAGTGCAACAATACAGCTCGTTGACGAAGCTGTAACCGCGGCTGCTCAGCTGGCCTGGGTTCTTGTGGAAGAACTTTTCTTAGAATTGATAAACTTAATCGATTTATAAATTCGATTAAGTTGAATCGCGAAAAATGTTTTATTGCACGTACAGTGGGGTACGTTGCAATAAAAGTGGGCGCCAGGAATTTTGTTTAAGAAACCGAAGTAGAAAACTCCAAAACTACTTAATGTAATGAGTGAAGCGATCTTAAATGAAATGCAACAAAGATTTAGTTTTAAATCTATTATATATTTTTTTTGGGAAACCGTGGGATTGAAGATCCCTGGATTAAAACCCAAAATGTTTTCAGAAATAAAAAAATTATTTAAAGATTATAACACGACACGACTTTACTGGATTTTATATATATGTATATATGTTTAGACTTACAAACATGTATTATATATATTTATATATCCAAGAAAATGGATTGTACTTATCTTTTTTTTTTGCGTTTCCTCTCCTCTATCTCCTGTAACTCCTACTATTTTCCCCACCTCGAATCCTTTTTAATTTTCCGCTTTCCTCGAAATTAAAAGTCTCCTTCTTTTCTCGATTTTTCTTTCTCCTTCTCAATAATCCTCGAACAATTCCTAGAACACTTCTATCCGCTTGGTAAGCTCTCTACAGAGTGCCTTCCATGCTATTCCCCATCTATTGTCTTCCTCCCTCGTCCATTCCAGTCATACACACATTCATACAACACAAGCATTCGTTTTCGTGATTGTCGGTCATGGCATCAC
This sequence comes from Dasysyrphus albostriatus, assembly GCA_946251815.1. Lineage (NCBI taxonomy): Eukaryota > Metazoa > Arthropoda > Insecta > Diptera > Syrphidae > Dasysyrphus > Dasysyrphus albostriatus. Next base: position 227,687,052 of record OX276335.1, read on the forward strand.
GGCTTCCTGGAAGCTTAACGCTCATCAGGAAAGCCACCGTTGTTGACTGTCAGCGAAACTTTACTCTCACACACACAAACACGGTTTCAACAAGTTGTTGGATGAGTTTCCAAAACTTGCCGAAACATAATGGCCGAGTTCAGATCCCCTCCCAACTATTTTTGACTTTCGAGAAAAATTGAAAACGACAAAAAAAATCGAGAATTGATCCTCACTAGGCATTATCCTATTACTCTATTTTAAAACGCGGGATTCGAAATGGTAAACTAGTTTTACTATTTTGGAGGTACGGAGGGAAGCATTTCTCTTAGTACATCTAATTTTCAAAAACGATCTTAGCAACGAAAAATTACACGGTGTTAAAAACCCATTTTGTACATTATTAATTTAAGTTAATTTACGTTAAAATTTATAATAGGTAAAACAAAAGGTATACTACGTTAATAATAATTAATATAAATATATAATACAAATATGATTGATGAATATGTTGTTGTTGTTAAGTAAGGGTCCGCCCGACCTCATACGTCTTCGGCTCATCCGCCGGCATTTTCGACCTCGTCGAAAGAACTCGTTCTCGAACTCGTACACCTGTATTTGTTGGTTTTGCAAAATAAAGGCTAGGTACACCTGTGGTTGATGAGACCATGGTTGCCCTCAACTTTGCCGATATTTTGCAGCCACAACAAAGGAAAAATAAAACGGCCAAAGGCTGGTTTTTGTTGCGGTAAAATTTACCGTAACAAATCCCACCCTTACCTCCCAAGAAATGTGTTTACTTTTCAAGAAAAGCAAACCATTTCTTAAGGCTCAGCCAGGGGTATACAACAACAACATAGGGACACCATCATTACATTTAAAAGAGAAAAAAAATCATTAGTGTGGCACATTAATCAAAACAAAAATGACATTGAACAACCAAAAAAAAAATTACTACTACAAAAGGGACTGGACTCAAGAATCAACATAAGGTTTTAAATCTTTAACATGCCACGTTCCTCGCTCCTTACCGCGATCGTCTATTAGGAGATATGTCCAAGGGGACATCCTCTTACTGACCTTGAAAGGTCCTACAAATTTGGTCGCCAACTTCGCCGCGAAATAATTTGCTGCATCGGGCAGCGCGAAATTCCTACGCCAAACGAGATCACCCGGGTGATATTGCGCGTCCCTCCTACGTAAATTATAAGTCTTAGCAGCCTTCTTTCCCGCTGCTTCCAACTTCCTAGCTATATCCTCTCTCAGTTTCCGGAACTGCCTATCAATTTCCCCTCTATCTAGGTCCCTATCACTATCCCTAATTCCTACATCATGGCCATTAGTTACCATGTTCCTACCGAAATTTGCGAAGTATGGCGACACACCTAAAACCTCATGTTGCGAAGTTCGGATTGCACAAGCGACTTTTTTCCAGTTGCAAATCCCAACTCCGCTGGTTTTCCGAAACATACGCCCGGAGCGTAGTCTTGATAATTTGATTTATCCGTTCCGCAGGATTCGCCTGCGGGTGATAATTCACCGTAAACCGAAGTTGTGACCCGTACGCTTCGCTAAGCGTTTTCAGTTCCTTGCCACGGAACTGGGGACCGCTGTCACAGACGATCCACTTTGGAATCCCGAAAAGAAGAAACACGTTTTCTTCCGACTCCCGACATACCGCTTTCGCCGTTGCGGACCGAAACGCGAACAACAAGGGGAATTTTGTGAAATAGTCGACGACCGTTTAAATATGAATCCTCGCGACGATTTTGGTAATGGACCCACCAAGTCCACGCCAATCATTTCCCACGGTTGGGAATTTCCTACTCTTTCGGTCATTAGACCAGCTGGTTTTTCATTCACTGGTTTCACGCTTTGGCAAACTTTACAATTCCTAACATATTTCGTTATATCGCCTCTCATTTTGGGCCAGTAATATTTTTCTGCTACCCTAGCAAAAGTTTTCTTAACGCCCATGTGTCCTGAAAGCGGAGCATCATGGCACTCGTTAAGGATTCTCGTCCTATCACTTTTTCCTAACACTAACTTCCACTCCTCACCATTATCATGAACGACTATATGGTTTAACCTTACATGTTTATAGAGCCGCCCATTCTCAACTCTCCAAGATGGGTATTCTAACGGGCTCTTTTCTACCTGTACTATCATTTTAATCATCCAAGGGTCCGAATCCGCCTCAGAGACACCAGCTACTTCTGGCACTCCTCGCGACAACATATCAGGAACGACATGTTCTTTACCCTTTCTATGAATGATTTTGAAATCGAATTGTTGAAGCCGAATGGCCCAACGAGCTAATCTACCCTGCGGATCCTTAAGGTTGCTTAGCCAGACCAAAGAGTGGTGATCAGTTACGACTGTAAATCGAACACCTTCGAGATACGGCCGCAACTTTTCAATCGCCCAAAGGACCGCTAAACATTCCTTTTCGGTCGTAGAGTAATTCTTTTCATTCCTATTCAATGACCGACTTAAATAACAAATGGCTTTTTCGCCATACTCAAACTCCTGAGATAATACGGCCCCGATGCCATAGTCCGATGCGTCTGTTTGTACCACAAACGGCTTTGAACAGGACAGGTCAGAATCGGTGCCGTTACCAAACACTCTTTGGCTTTCCTAAAACTTTCCTCACATTCTTGTGTCCACTCAAATTTCTTACCCTTCTTTAAGAGATCGGTAAGAGGCCTAACTAAAATTGCAAAATTTGGCACGAAACGTCGATACCAAGAAATAGTCCCTACAAAACTCCTAATTTCCTTTACGTTTTTCGGTGGAGGAATCCTAATCATGTTTTCCACTTTTTCCGGGTCAACATGAAGCCCGTTCCTATCAACTACATAACCTAGAAATTTTAAAGAAGGCCTACAAAAATTACACTTTTCCCTACCTACTTTTAAACCAGCTTCTCCTAACCTTTTAAAGACTTCTTTTAAAATTTCTAAGTGCCTATCGAAAGAATCGGTGACGATGATAATGTCATCCAAGTACACAAAGACGAACGGTTCTAAATCAGGACCTAAAACGTCGTCAATAAACCTTTGCCATGTCGCCGGTGAATTATGAAGCCCAAATGGCATCCTATAAAATTGAAAAAGTCCTCGTCCTGGCACGGTAAAGGCTGTGTACTTGCTCGATTCTTCTTCCATTGGAATCTGCGAATAAGCAGACTTAATGTCTAACGAAGACAAGTACTTCGCGTTTCGAAGCTTATCTAAAATCGCTGAAATAAAAGGTAGTGGATAAGCATCCCTATCAGTAACCTCATTTAACTTCCTATAGTCGACACAGAACCGATAACTACCGTCTTTCTTCTTAACGAGAAGAATCGGTGATGCCCAGGGACTCTTCGACTTCTCGATCACTCCAGCTTCCAACATCTCCTGGAGCTCCTGATCGATATGTTTCTGAATCGCTGGCGAAACAGGGTAATATCGTTGTTTTATCGGCTCTGCAGACGTCCTAATCTTGTGCTCAACTAAATTGGTGCACCCTAAACCTTCGGTCATTGTTTTAAAAAATTCTTCTAATACTAATTCTAACTCCCTATTTTCGGAATCGTTCAAATCCGATTTTTCCCTAATCGCTACCATGTCTGTCATCGAGGCCAAGCTCTCTTGGCTAGAAAAACTCCACACCCCTGATCAGAAATCCGGGACTATGCCCGATAGTGCCCAAAAGTCGGCACCTAATATCAGCTGATGTGGAAGATTGGGAATGACCAGACATTCTATCAAAAAGGATTTGTTCTCCACCTCCACTGGTAGAGAAACAGATCCAGCTACACCTACACCTGCTCCATCTGCTAACGCTACTGACCCAACACTACTCTTTCCTAATTTTAAGCTTAACTCTTTCAAAATTTTCCATCCGTCACCTCCTACTATAGTCCGGCAAGCTCCGGAATAAAGAAGCCCTAAAAACCTAATTCCATAAATCCTAACTCCTAAATATGGTCTAGTGTCCCTACCATTTGCCGCTAATGTGAAACTCAGTTGAACTTTACCTAAAAGCTGATCGTCAGCAGACGACCTTCCTATCGCCGGCGGACTCCTTGTCCTGCTGACACAAGGGCCCGATCCCCACTTCCCGAACACCTACAATCCCTACGATAAACCTATAGCTCCACAACCGAAGCAACGTTTCTGAACTGTACAGTTCGGGGCTAAATGCCCTTCCTTGTTACAGTTGTAACACCTAACCGACTGCCTAAATGGATTTTCAGAGACTGGAGCAACAGCCGCTACTCGGTGTTGTCCAGACGAACTCGGTTGGTAACCGCACTCTGGTTCCAACAAATTTTTGCCTCTAGAAGGCGGGGTAAAACTATCTTCGTTGACCTTAAGGGTATCTAATTCCCTACCTAAGATAGCAAGTTCCTTAACCGTCTTTGGTTTGGAACAAGCTATCCTAACCTGATAAAATGGATCTACGTTTTTCCTCAATATAGCAAGCATTCTTCCCTCTGACAATGGTTCCGATAATCTTCGAAACAATGTCCTCATTGTGGTCAGATACGCGCCGAAAGTTTCCTCCTTTCCCTGCGAACGCCGATTAATCTCCTCCAACAAGAGATCATCGTAATTCGCAGGAAGGAACTCCGCTTTGAGTTCCTTGACGAGTTCCTGCCAATCCTCCAAATCTTCCCTAGCCGTCCTAAACCACATAAGTGCCCTACCAGCCAAAAGCTCCGAAGCGGATTTGAAAAAGTGGTTTTCAGGAACATCGTTAGCCAAACGAAGCTCCTCCACTCTTTCCAGGAATGAATTCACTGATGCTCCACTTGAGTCACCAGTAAACTTCACCCCCCACTTTCCTATACGCTCGATGTGTTTCTGCTGAACGACCATTTGTCCAGAAAAACCATCGGCCCTATCAACCCTACGTTCCGACGGAACCCTAACTGAAATGTCTCCTACTACAGGACTACTGACACCACTCCTTGGTTCAGCTAACGTCCCTGTAGCAGGCCCTAACGCAGACCGCGAACTAACACCTAGGGTCTGACCAACTTGTGCCTGAAGTTGGGTTTTTATCGGAGTCTTTTCTTTATTTAGATCCTCTTCCCTATCACTATTCTCACTATCTCCAGTGAGATCTCCTAATAAACATAAAACCTTGTTCCGAAGTGAACTAACTTCATCTTCTTCATCTTCGGCCTCACAAGGTGTCCTAGCTAACCTACCTATACACCATTCAATATTTGTCACTATCTTAATGTACTCCGAAGACTTTGGATTCTTCTTCTCCTCCATCTTTGCCTCTATTGCTTTAACATCCTCTTCATAAGTGAAGGGGTAAGCTAAACTAACCTCCATCGAGTTCCTCTTAACGAGTAACCTCGATGACCTTAATGCCTTCCGCATCTCCTCCACTGTTCCTACTTTTAAACCCCTGACCTTCATCTCGTAGGCCAGTTCGTCCTGTGCTAATCTCCCAATGTTCATGTTAAAAAAAAAACAAAATTTAAAATTAAAAAAAATTATTTACAAAAAAAATTAAAAAAATATATGCTTGGTAACCCTAGAACTCGAAAACCTAAATATTATAAATAAATTAATTTATTTTTATTAATTAAATAACAAATAATTAAAAAAAACAACACAAAATTATTTCCTATCAAATTATATACAAAATAAAAAAAAATACGGATGGTCACACCAATCCCCTACTCGAACTAACTTTACTCAAATTCTTTTCAAATTGCAAGATTAGCTTGCACTCAAAACAAAAATACTCCTGAGAGAAAAAAAAACTATCATGTAAAATTAGACACTCAAATTAAACTCAAAATAGCTAGCGATAAAAACTCTCAAGTGATTGCAATGACACAAGAGAATTTATATCACTGCATACCAAAAAGAGAGAGAAAAAAAAACAAAACAAAATGTCCGCGAATAAATATTTAAAAATTAAAAACCAACAATAAGAAAAAAAGAATTATTTTCTGCACTAAAGAAAAACACCACACAATAAATGTATTTAAAACGAGTTTACGCAACACTAAAAAAAAAAAATACTTGCGATTTTCCTGTAAGCAAATTCTCTCGAAGAAATTTTGTTCCAAAAGTAACTCCTGTGTATTTTGCACGAACAAAAAAAAAAACCTTGTAATATTTCCTATACACTCTAGCAGGAACCAAACACCTCGGACAAAACACCTATAAAAAAAAACAAGCGGAATTAAAAGTTCTTTTAAAAGTAAACAATGTATAAAAAAAAACACGATACAAAACTACCACCGAAAATTCTTCCACTTTCTCGGGCCCCGCGTTGGGCGCCAATTTGTTACACTTTTTCTTCGTTAATAAACGCGAGGGGAGGGTATTGAAATTATTAATTATTATTATTTAATTGAAAATTAAAAACAAAACAAGAGGCGGCTGCGTAGCGACGAACGACGACGCACGCAACGACACGAACAACTCGCACTCAACCGAGTACGAACGCGACACAAAATAGAGAACGAAAAAGTGCAACAATACAGCTCGTTGACGAAGCTGTAACCGCGGCTGCTCAGCTGGGCTGGGTTCTTGTGGAAGAACTTTTCTTAGAATTGATAAACTTAATCGATTTATAAATTCGATTAAGTTGAATCGCGAAAAATGTTTTATTGCACGTACAGTGGGGTACGTTGCAATAAAAGTGGGCGCCAGGAATTTTGTTTAAGAAACCGAAGTAGAAAACTCCAAAACTACTTAATCTAATGAGTGAAGCGATCTTAAATGAAATGCAACAAAGATTTAGTTTTAAATCTATTATTTATTTTTTTTTGGGAAACCGTGGGATTGAAGATCCCTGGATTAAAACCCAAAATGTTTTCAGAAATAAAAAAATTATTTAAAGATTATAACACGACACGACTTTACTGGATTTTATATATATGTATATATGTTTAGACTTACAAACATGTATTATATATATTTATATATCCAAGAAAATGGATTGTACTTATCTTTTTTTTTTGCGTTTCCTCTCCTCTATCTCCTGTAACTCCTACTATTTTCCCCACCTCGAATCCTTTTTAATTTTCCGCTTTCCTCGAAATTAAAAGTCTCCTTCTTTTCTCGATTTTTCTTTCTCCTTCTCAATAATCCTCGAACAATTCCTAGAACACTTCTATCCGCTTGGTAAGCTCTCTACAGAGTGCCTTCCATGCTATTCCCCATCTATTGTCTTCCTCCCTCGTCCATTCCAGTCATACACACATTCATACAACACAAGCATTCGTTTTCGTGATTGTCGGTCATGGCATCACGGCTTCCTGGAAGCTTAACGCTCATCAGGAAAGCCAACGTTGTTGACTCTCAGCGAAACTTTACTCTCACACACACAAACACGGTTTCAACAAGTTGTTGGATGAGTTTCCAAAACTTGCCGAAACATAATGGCCGAGTTCAGATCCCCTCCCAACTATTTTTGACTTTCGAGAAAAATTGAAAACGACAAAAAAAATCGAGAAATGATCCTCACTAGGCATTATCCTATTACTCTATTTTAAAACGCGGGATTCGAAATGGTAAACTAGTTTTACTATTTTGGAGGTACGGAGGGAAGCATTTCTCTTAGTACATCTAATTTTCAAAAACGATCTTAGCAACGAAAAATTACACGGTGTTAAAAACCCATTTTGTACATTATTAATTTAAGTTAATTTACGTTAAAATTTATAATAGGTAAAACAAAAGGTATACTACGTTAATAATAATTAATATAAATATATAATACAAATATGATTGATGAATATGTTGTTGTTGTTAAGTAAGGGTCCGCCCGACCTCATACTTTTTCGGCTCATCCGCCGGCAATTTCGACCTCGTCGAAAGAACTCGTTCTCGAACTCGTACACCTGTATTTGTTGGTTTTGCAAAATAAAGGCTAGGTACACCTGTGGTTGATGAGACCATGGTTGCCCTCAACTTTGCCGATATTTTGCAGCCACAACAAAGGAAAAATAAAACGGCCAAAGGCTGGTTTTTGTTGCGGTAAAATTTACCGTAACAGCATGAAATTTTTCAAGCAACCGCATCAAATTATTTAGTTTATTATAAAATCCGTGTCTTGAAATTGAATCTACAGCTTTTACTTCAGCTTGTTTTGTTCCTTAAAAATCGCATTTTAAACTAAAATTTCGCTCTAAAACAAAACTCTCACCGCAACTCCAGAAAAAAAAATGGTTTTGAGTGCCGTACGTCACTCACTTATCTGTCAAAACTTAGCGCACAAAATAATTGTTTGCCGTATTATTCCCGAGTTAATAAATTTATGATTTATGATACTCGTACTTCACTTTGGTAAAATAAAAATTGAAGTCAAGAAATATTTTACAATAAACAATTTTTCAAAGTCAAAGGGAAAATCCCATTTTGTTTTAAAAGATTCACTTGATACATCGAAAACATTTTTTTTAAAACGGTTTGGTAAAATTTTTATTGAGAGAACAGCAGCTGTATTATTTGAAACTTTCTCCACAAATATTATGTTAAAATATAGCAAGCATTTTAGATGGTGTTTGGAGAACAATGTGGGAGTTAGAATTAAGCATTTTCTGGGTACTGCTGGGTGGTATTAATCCTACAAAAAACATTCAGAATTAAGAGAAATATATTTGAGTCTTTAAAAGAAGTTCTAATAACTTTTTTGTACAGTGTGGCCTTCTTGACATTATATATGAATACCAATTACAGCCTCTCCATTTCCAGCCATACATTTTTACATTAATCTAGCTATATTTTCGCATTATGAAAAATTTTGTTGGCTCATTGAGTCTACAAATACATTACCTCAGTTAGGATTGAGAGAATTAAAAAAAATGTCTCAAGCATTATAAAACAACACTAGGTCTCCCGCTTGAAATCCGTTCGTTGTTGCTTTTGTGCTGTATCGTGTTTTCATCCGATCACTTCATAGCTTTATATTTGCCTTGTCGTCTATTTCTCGGGGCCCATTATCATAACACCCCCATTTTATTTCACTTGGCAGTCGTATTACATCGTCAGAAATCCTGCTCGGGAAATTTCTGACGGTGCGGTGTATGTCCTGTTGAGCTTTCTACTACACTTCGATAGGCCAGCAAGAATGATAAAAATAGATTTTAAAAAATGAGTTAAACCGCATCGTTAACTCATTTTGTTTGAGAAGTGGAATACGTTGCTTTTGATTCTAATAGACACAATTGACAGCTAGTGTTCATGTGTGTTTCAAAAATAATTCCGTGGGCTCAGAACACGCTTGCTCGGAACGACTAAAAAGAACTTATTGTAGACTTTGCCAAAGTTAAAGCAGCAAAGAAAATAAATGTAAATAAACAGATGATAGATAAATAGATGATAAATTGTTTTAATATAAAAAGCTGAAAATTACAGTCATTTGTGCACACAACATCAACAGAGAAAAGAAAATATTGAGACCTGTAAGAAATAATTACATAAAATTGAAAAGCATTCGGTGTTTTAAAATATTCGTCTTCGACTTCTATTGGTAATTCGTTATACTTACATATGGGTAATTCCATGGTACCTCCCTCTACATTTGGGATAGTTTAACGAGCATTTTTATAAAATTTTCCATTTTAAATATTAATGAAACAAAATATAAACTCTACATGCATGACTTGGAGTGCTAGAAAACAAAAAAAATTTTTAGGAAAACAAAATTCTTTCTTAGTAAAAAATACGAAAACATGTTGGTAACTCACGCTACCCATTTCGGTTTAATTAGATACCTACAAGAATATATCAGCCTATTTATAACTATAAAGAAATTTTAAATTACTGAAAATATTCAATACAAAAAGTCGGTAACAGACGTTATTTCACGTTTTCAATTTAAAAATTAAGGGTTAACCTTCTATAATTTCATTTTATTTTTAGTCATATGTTTATTACTTGTAGGATATTTTGCAATTCTTATTTGAAAAGTAGCGAAACACAGACATTGCGAGATAAATTTTTAATGTTTCTATCATAATGTCCACTTTTTAATGGAATTACCCATATACATACGTATACTGGACATTGGTTAGGTATATCGGCATTGGACGTCTTGTGTATTTGTATATACATACATACATGTCGCAGTTTTATTTTTTTTATTTAGGAAATTACTGTCATTTCTTTTTATTAAGGCTCTCCCAAACCAACGCGAATGCGGAGCGATCATTCACAATAGAAAAAAAATTGACAAATACACAACTCTAAACAACAACAAAAATTCGTCGTCGCTTCGTATTCGCGTTGGTTTGGGAGAGCCTTTATGATAATATTGGTATGGTCCTCCATCCGATGGTCCAAATTTTCGATGACGCTGAGGCATAATTGAGATTTTATTTCTTTGGCGTTAATGTGCCGAATTATTTCATTTTTTAGCTCTTGAATTGTTGCTGGCTTATCGACGTACACCTTTTCTTTCAAATAACTCCAAGGAAAGAAGTCCAACGGTGTCAAATCACATGATCTTGGCGGCCAATTGACATCGCCACCACGTGAGATAACACGGCCATTGAATTTGTCGCAAACAAAAACCACATACCGTCCACATCGATATCTTCCAATTCGGGCCATAAAAAGTTCGTTACCATCTCACGATAGCGAACACCATTCACAGTAACTGATGCCTAACCGGCCTCATTTTGGAAACAAATACGGCCCGGTGATGGCGCCAGTCCATAAACCGCACCAAACAGTCACTCTTTGTGGGTGCATTGGTTTTTCGACAATCACTCTTGGATTATCATTCGCCCAAATGCGGCAATTCTGCTCATTGACAAATCTACTGAGGTGAAAATGTTCCTCGTCACTGAAGATTTTTTTTTTTTTTGTGGTTATTTTCCCGTGGGTAGGTGCAAAACCTGCTATTCAGGCTCTATGAGGACCGAAAAACGCGTGCTCATAGAAGTGTGAGATTCTTACTACACTAAAACCACCTCCACTTCCCGATTGCAACGAAGTTGAAACTTATCTAGCGATTTATTTTTAACGAAGTTAAGTAACGTGTTGCAGGTTACCTTCCGGTGAAAGTTCCTGCTTAATCCGCGATTTTTAAGCGGTTTTCTGTTCACCGCAAAAAGTCAGAAGGTTTTGTTCTTCGCAGACGGCGTACTAAATTCAACTCGTCAAGAATGTCAATAATCGTTGAATTAGCGTGTTCTAATAGTCAATTTCTATGTTTTCGCGCGAAATATTTTATTTCGTCCCGCACCGTATGAATCCCGAGATCCCTATAAAGATCTTCGTTTCTTATATACCACGGAGCATTTACAAATGACCTAAGCAATTTATTTTCAAATGTTTGTAAGTTATTTAAGTTTGAATCGCAGGTACAACCCCAAAATTGTATACCATAAGTCCAAACAGGTTTAAGAACCTGTCGGTATAAGATCAATTTATTTTCAATACTAAGCTTTGAATATATACCGAGTAACCAGTTCATATCTCTTAATTTACTTTTTAGTTCTTCGCATTTCTTTTCCACATGCGGCTTCCATTTTAATTTCGCATCTAGAGTCATTCCCAGATACTTTTCCTCATTTGCAAATAGAACACGAGCGGTATTAAGAAAGACGGGTAATCTATTTATTTTTTTATACGTAAGGTCCACGTGGACTGGACTTTTGTTCATTGAGCGCTATTCGCCATGTTTTCGTCCAGTCATTAACATTATTAAGAGCATTTTGTAATTTAATTGTAGCTTCGCTAATCGTTTTGCCTACTGCTAGTATTGCAGTATCATCAGCAATCGTGGCTTCAATAGTGTCATCTGTTTGAGGTATATCGCGTGTAGATAAAAGGTACAGAACTGGACCTAATACACTTCTTTGTGGTACCCCAGCCACTATTTCTTTGAAATCAGAATAGTCATTTCCGTGTCTTACACGAAAAAGTCTTTCATTTAGATATCCGTTTAGAATGATGCAAAATCCTTCAGGCAGAACTTGTCTTAATTTGAATTTGAGGCCTTCGTGCCACACCTTGTCAAACGCCTGAGACACGTCCAAAAAGACAGTCGAACAGATTTTCTTTTCTTCAAGAGCTCTCTCAATAACGTCAGTAATTCTATGCACTTGATCAATTGTCGAATGCTTGCTTCTAAATCCGAACTGATGTTCAGGTATTAATTGTTTCTCTTCTATTATCGGTTGCAGGCGCAGGAGTAGTATTCTTTCAAAAACTTTTTATATAATAGGAAGAAGCGAAATCGGCCTGTAAGACTTCTTTTCGTGAGCTGGGTTGCCAGGTTTCAATACCATTATGACTTCGGCAACTTTCCATTGGCGCGGAACATATTCTAACCTTAGAGCGGCATTCATTATGTAAAGGAGGTTAATAAACCCTTTACGAGGGAGCATTTTTAAAATCTCTGCCGTTATTAAGTCATATCCTGGGGCTTTGTTGGACTTAAGCTTCTTTATTTCTCTTTTTAATTCGGCAAGTGTAGCATTTCTCGTTATGTAGCTTTCATTAGAGGTAAAATTCATATTAATATTTTCGTTGAGTTCTTGCCCATCAAACGGCTTAAATGTTTCTCTAAGTAATCGGCGAATACCGTCGCTTTTTCTTTGTCACTTTTAGCCCATTCATTTTGGCTTTTCTTAATCGGGGGCACTGGAAGCTTTGGTTTTTTCGTTGTTTTTATAGCTTTCCAAAGTGAGTAGTTGGATTCTATTCCCCGCTGTCAAGCCTTCAAGGTAATTTTCAACTTCAAGGTTTTTGAAATCTGATATCGCCGTTTTCAGCATATTACTCAAGCAATTTAAATGAGCTTTGTCTTGAGGAGCACGGGTTTGCTGCCATTTTGTACGTGCTTTTCGTTTCTCTTTCACTAAATCTTTTATTTCTTGCGGATATTTTATATCTTTAAGGCGAGGCATTAGCCTTTGATAAGGTGTGTTATCCCAAGCTGCTTTTTGTATGATATGAACTAAGGTATCTACTGCGTCTTCAAGCTCAAGAGGCGTTTGTAATGATACTCAACGTTGTCCTCGATATCTTTTTTGAATCCATCCCAGTTGGTTTTACTGTTTGTTAACCTGGGTGGTTTTTCAATTTTAACAAGGCTTTCGCTCATAATGAGTACGACGGCAGAATGATCTGAGAAGAGGTCACAGCCCTCTGAAATTTCTATACGGTTAGAAGGTATTCCTTTCACCATGAATAAATCGATTAGGTCAGGTATTTTCGACGGATCAGTTGGCCAGTAAGTTGGCTTGCCAGTCGAATGAAAGTCACAATTATTTTCCATTCCTGCTTCATATAGCATGCGACCCTTTTGAGATATGCTTCGTGAGGCCCAGAATGTGTGCTTTGCATTAAAGTCACCACCAACAATTAAATTTGGACTTAGTGACTTTATCAATGTCGTAAATTCACTCTTATCAATTTTGCAACGCGGAGGGCAATATATGGAAGAGACATTGAGAGGAATATTTTTAGTTTTAACCTGTACACTACTCAATTGCATTGATTCCGCCTCTATTTTGAGGCCTATCGAGTGTTCAATGCATTCTTTTATATACAATGATGATCCACCTCTTGCTTTGTTTGACGGATGAATAGCGTGGTAGTCATGAAACCCGTGGATTTTAAGATTTGATTCATTTTTGGCATGCGTTTCTGGTGTCAAACATATGTCAATATCAATATTTTTGCCATAATCCGTTGGCATTCCACGTTAGAATTTTAAGCTTTTCCATCATATATTTTTTGAAAGAGGTTTGGGTCGAATACAATTTTCGAGCTTACTTAATCTATCAAAGATAAGTTTATTTGTTTCACATTGTTCTTCAAGTTTTGACAAAATTATTGAAAAGACTTTGGAACCCGGGTCTGTTTCAGTGTTTTAATTACGGGTATATTTTTTGCAGCCATTTGGGCACATGTTTCTGCATTTCCTTGCTTCGATATTTTCTCCGAAGGTACTGACACTGTTTTCTTTTCCTTACGGATACTAGGTTTTGGACCTTTCGTAGATTTGACACTCTTGGGAATTGCGGTTTCTAATTGCCTTGGTGGGTTTCTTTGTGTTTGGGCAGATTTTGATCGTCGCTTTTGTAATTCTTTAGCTACTTCACAGCCCCTATAACTTGCTGGGTGATTTCCATTAAAATTAATGCACGTGGACTTTCACTTTTTCCGTTGCAGTCAACAGTTAGATGTTTTCCAGCGCATTTTACACACCTTGGCTCTTTTTTGCAATAGGTTTGGGTGTAATTGAATTCTTGGCAGCGTTAACACTGAGGGATTAACCTTGTGATCTTTCTCAGAGGTTCGATCCTAACTACGATGTTTAGAATTGTTTTAATTTTATAAATTTCATCTAGTTTTTCAGTGTTATCGAACGAAAGTATAAATAGTGGGAGACCACGTTGTACCACTGTCACTTCACCCTCTTTTTTCTGTTTCTCTCTTTTGACAATGTTCGTCGCATCTAAGATTTTGAGGTTGCGCTCTTTTAGATCACTAATAATATCGTCTTTTAAACATGATGCGTGTAGACCTCTTGTCACAACACGTAGGGGTCTTTCCGACTTATTTTCATAGGTATACCATTCTACTTTTTCTTCGTTTAGTTTTCGTGACAGAAGACGATAACTTTCGGGGTCTTTCACACAAACTTTCCATTTGTTGTTGTTAAGTGAAATAATTTTAAAAGCCGATGGCAATAATGCCTTTAATATGATTTGCAACTTGTTATACTCCGCAATACCGATAACATTTATCGGTGGTGGGGGCCGTTCCTTAACAGGTTTTTGTTTTACTGTCGCATGTTTTGGTCAAACTCTTATTTCAAAAGAAGAGGCTGCTTCAGGCGAAGAGCCAGCTTTACGCTTTTAACTTAATCTTTTCTTTGAGGACTTCTCCGTTTCACGTGCTAGCTCTTCTTCGTCAGTTTCATATCAACAATTATTGACTTGTGGCAAGCTAGACTTTGAGTTTATTGGAGGATTTTCGCTTTTCAATATCTCATTTTCTTTTCGAAGAAGATCGACTTCTTTCTTTAGCTCTTGATAAAGTTCCATTACTTGATCAAGTTTTTGTCGAAGTTCGTTATTATCTTTTTCAAGATTTTTTGTTTGATCTGAGTCTATTTTGGCGAGCGCAGGCGTGACGGGTGAACTCTTTTGCCCGAATTTTGTTGGTTTTGCACTCGATTTAGATGGTGGTGATCGAGATACCCTTGCACTTTTTAGGAAGGGATTTACTAAATGCAATAATTGGCTCTCCCCAGAATCCATAGAGCCGACCTCCGAAGAGGGTGGATTTTCCAGTGAACCTGGACTGCCACCTGGGGTACTATATCTTATTGTTTTGCTCATTGCATAGTTATGTATACATCAATCTCAGTATACGGAGTTTGGATTTTAGTCGCCTCTTACGACAGGCATGCCTACCACGGGTATATTCTTTCCCCTTACCCGCAGGGGCCATCACTGAAGATGATTTTCTTGGAAAATTGAGCATCCACTGTGAATAACTTTAACGCGTTGCTCGATTGTGTATCTTTCGGTGGTTCAAATTGAGTTAGTCTGAAATTGAGAAATGTCATATGAAATGCAGAAAAAAACTTGACGTTTAGGTGTGGTTCACATTCAACATCGGCCCAAAAAATTAACCACCCTTTAAATAGCAGTTAAATCAAAATGACAAAAGAAACATTGGCCAAATTAGCATGTGCTTCCAACCACGATACTGATATTGAAGGTAATATCATTAGCGTTTTCTTTTTTGTTCAGTTCTGCGCATATCTCAAAATCAGTGGAAATGGGGGATCCCGTGTTGTGTGACTGAAAATTATTGTAGGTTATCTTTGTATTCCTTTGTTACTTGATAAGAAATTAAAATTGTTGTATTTAATGTTTATTATTATTTTATTACTTTGACAATAAGAAAATTGGTTTTTTGTGTTATTTAAATTATCTCTTTCGTGTTTGTTGTTGTTGTAATATGGCAGACAAATCACGAGAACGGTAATTTTGAATTCCTTCTAACAGTTCTCATTTTAGACAACCTGCGCAATATAATACCTTCTATTTGTGTACTGTGCTTCCAACTCCCAACTGCTTAAATAAATTTTAATTCAATTTGAAACATATACTCGTAAGTTTTCAGCAGAATTACTTACGGTTAATTTTTTACAGTAAGTTTTGGTTTAAAAATTTTGCAAAACAAAGTCATTTTTCAAAAGAATTGAACAGGCTATAAACTAACAAACTACCAAAAGATGACTGTAATGAAGATTTGTTCACGTACAAATCGCTTGGATCAAGAAATTTTTGAAAAAGGTGAACAATTAAACTCGTCTTTTTCAGAATTTTTCGTTGATGGATAATAATAATTTGGAAAATATTTTTCGTAGCAATAAAAAATATAAATTAAGGGTTTTCTCCTAAAGTTACACTGAAGATAAGTTGTGAAATTTTGAGTGCAGCAGAATTAAGAAACAATTGGTGAATCAGCACACCTTCAGAACTTTTTTTACTTTTAAAAATTACAGAACTCAAATTTTGATTAAATGAAGGTATATATGTTTTTAATTTTAGCTTTAAAAATATTTTTTGTCTAACTAACTATAATTTTAGTTTATTTCTTGTTCTTTGACTTTATTTCGGCAAGTGCCCAGGAACATTTTTTTCTTAATAGGACTTAAATAAAAAAATCAATCAATTTCAATTTATGATTGAGGCGTGAGTCGTTGGAAAACCATTCATGTGAAGCATTTTTGCATTTTTAAATTATATTTTCTTTAATATTTTGAACATGAGGGCTTACTGAAAATATTGAATCAAATATTAAAATATACTTCTTACTTACTTCAAAGAACTTATCTGACGGAGCATTAAGGTTGCCAAAATCAGAGTTACGGCTGTAATTTTTTTGAAATAACAAAAGTTCTGCAGGACACGTTATTACTTCATCTCTTTTCTTAATTCTTGCATTGCAAGCAATGTGATGGCTTATAAAATACCTCATCGATCAATGGTCATTTCAAAATCAGTGTTTTCAAAACTATCCCAAACGAAAACATCAGGATATTGTTCAAAAACATCGAGGTCTGGTAATTCTTTTTCACACTGTTGGTCATTTTGAGCAGTTGAGATGGAGGCACACAAATTTTCATCACTAATGTCAGAGGAACCTTGTCCTGTTCCCAATTGCCTAAAGAACTTGATTGGACAATATTAGTAGCCATCAGTTTCACAATTATTATATTAAATTCATATAAAGAAGGGGTTTGATTTATAGTTTATTCAATACCTTATACAAAATAAACAGATTTTTGAGTTATATAACTTTTGAACAATTTAAGAATTCATGCGGGCAAAAACTGTCGGAATTCAGAAAACCACTATTCATACAGTCAAAAAGCTGATCAATTTTACCGAAAGACAATTCTGTAGAAATCGCAACCTCTTTCGAACAGTTCTGGAAACCAATATTATCTACGACTGTATGAATTGCAACCTTTACAGTTCTACTAAAGACTTGGTGGAAATTTGTTTTGAAAATTTTGATTTTTTTCGCATGGAACTGTATACTTAAAAAACTAAAAACAAAGTTGAACAATTTTTGGTTCCTAAATTTCTT
Organism: Dasysyrphus albostriatus; assembly: GCA_946251815.1. Lineage (NCBI taxonomy): Eukaryota > Metazoa > Arthropoda > Insecta > Diptera > Syrphidae > Dasysyrphus > Dasysyrphus albostriatus. The sequence goes on from OX276335.1 coordinate 227,704,634, forward strand.
ACCTAAGAAAAACGAAAGTAAAAAATAATTTCATTTTATTTTCCCAAAATATTTTTCTTAATTCAGTGACCCACATTAAAAATAGCCATCTTAAATCAAAAACATCTTTTTATTTTATCAGGGACAGGATATTCTATGTCTGGGGCTGTATACTCGTAGTATACATGTGGTTTAAGCCTGTTTAGATTGGCAAAATTGAGTCCGGACTAATGAGTCTCATCGTGTCAACATTCGACCATTTAAGATGCCTCAAAACACATAGAAACAACAATAACTTCAATGCTTGGCACATTGGAATAACAAGAAATGAGTCTCATGATGTCGGTGTTTATATTTTGTTCATGCCTCATGACATCCCTGACCCCCACTCACGTGTCCAGAAACTACAGTGAGACCGGTCTCAATCTTCCCAATCTTAACAGCGTTATACACGTTGTTCTCGCAGTTGCAATAGGTACTATTGAAAACTCAAATTGAAAAAGCGGAGGGATACGAAACAAACACTTAAGTGCCAAACTGGCACTTTCAAACACTTAAGTGCCAATTTGGCACTCTTTTTTTATTTAATATTATTCCTAAAGTAAAAAAAACATTCCAAAAATATTTTCTTTGAGGTTTTCCATTAAGAGTAATTTTTGTTTTTATTTTTCCGTAAGAAAACATTGTTCGTAGTAAAAATGACCAAGATTTCAATCAAAAAAAAAAAAAAAAACTACCAATGTTTTCCTTAAAAAAAAAACTAATCCGCTGGTTTTACCAGCAGTTCAAAGCACAAGATTTTTAAAAAATAACAAAATAACGAAATGTAATTGTTTCCCGTTTTTTTCAAACATTTATTTTTTTTTCTTTCCATAATGAGTATACTCACTATTTGGTTTGAATTGGAATCTTACAGTTTTGTTTTTATGAATGAAGCTCGTTCTCCACGCTTCTCAGAAGGCTTTAATTGAGGCGTATTTATCTTCAGACTATCTTCCAGCCTCATACAATTTTTCGACGTTTCGACTCAAAGTTCGGTGAATAGGTTGGCCATGGCCAAAGTTGCTCGATTTTCGACAGAATCCAGCTCCTAGCTTGCATCATTGAATAAAATGACATCCGGCAAAATGCCCGCATCATTTTAAGAAAAGCTCTGCTTTCGCTAAAAATAATATGATGAGGTAAATTAAATTTCCTAAATTATAAAAAGTTTGAGTAATTGAAAGGGAATTTTTCCATAATTGTTTTAATTATTTTTGTTTATTCTATGAATTACTATGGAAACGAGTCTCTGGACAAAAGTTGTCTTTGTTTTGTATGCTAGTTGTGTACTATCTGAAATTTAGAATTGCTTTTGAATTTTGTAGAAATTAATGATTTTCGTTGTCGTTTTAATTTAAACAAAAATCATTACAAGGGCTAAGTACATAAACAAGAAATATAGTGATGTTCTGTATACGAAACGTGTCTTATAATACAGGAGATAATAATGAATGAAAATAAATAAAATGTGGGAGGAATATCGGTTGAAACTTCCAAATACTAAGCTATGTTAAATTGTTTATTGATTTTTTTTTTATCCGATGGAAATCTTCAAAAGACACTCGGTTAGAATCGGAACCGAGTAGTGTGGGACTGTTACCGCACTAAACTCACCGGTGAATCGGGACCAATCTATGAAAGATCGACAGATGAGTTTTCTTTCTTACTTTATAAATTGCATTGTGGGAAGTTTAAGTCATAACACTTTCCCATAGCTTTAAGACCATCAGCTCATGAGGCTTGGTTCTTCTTAATCTCCGAACATTGTCTCGTACATTTAAGACGGTGTCCATTTCGGAGTTGGTATGACTGCAGTCGCTGATTGTGTTAAACAGCGTGTTTTTTAACCACTTCTGTAACCATTTCAATGTGAAGGTCACGATGTACATCGCTATTTCTTATATACCAAGGGGCATTTATTATTCCGCGAAGGACTTTGCTTTGGAATTTTTGGATGGGTTCAGCATTTGTTTTCTTTGTACAGCCCCATAGTCGGATGCCATTGTCCAAACGGGTTTTAGTTCTGGCTTATATAATATTCTGGATAGAAGATTTAGATTTAGATTTAGATTTTACTGGCGGGTTTTGTGCCTGTGGTCTTTTTAGGTGCTTAGCCCAACTAACAATGTAACTTGTATAAGGTCCAATTTTTCGAATATGGTTAGCTATAGCTCGAATAAAACTAAAATAAGGCTTTATTATAGTAGCCAACCGTTTTCCAATATAAATTTTTGAAAATAGTATGTTTAATGACTTTTAAACTTAGATTGGCAAGGTGTATACAAGACTTGTATGCATTAGTATGAAAATGCCTGTTTAAGGCCTGTCCAAGTTGTTTTACTGAAAGTAAATAAAAACATTTTATATACGGCTTGCTTAAAAAAGCTTGTTACACACAGCTGATTTGATTTGACATTTCTCTTGAGTTCAAAGTATTCTCCAGCGGGTTTAACATATATTGGAAAGTGTTCGTCGGTCAATTTAATAGATTAAAAACAAATATATTATAAAAAATCTTAATTATAAGAAACAAGTGAATAATTAAAAAGAAGTTATGATTATGATATGATGATATTTATATTCAATAAACTTCGAGTGCCCGAAATCGATTAACGATATAAACCGCGCGCTCGCCGATGTGTTCCCAATTGATGTTTTTTTTAATGGAATTTGTGTTGAATTTTTTTATCTTTAAAGAATGCATAACTATTTTTTGTTTATCTTTTAACAATTTTTGTCGTTAACATATTTGTAATCTTACAATTTTACAAACAAAATTTGTCGTAATCATATTTCTAATCTTACAATTTTACAAACAAAAATAAAAGCATTTTAAAATATTTGTTATGAGTTTTTTGTTGTAGTTTGTTTAGTTTTTTGTATCAAATCTACATTGATCTACGATCAATAGGAATTTTGTTAATTGTTTAAGGAGATCAAATAAAATGTTTAAAACAAACCTATTCAAATATTATTGCCTTTTTATTGAACTATTTTGTTTTGTATTTTGTTATGTTGCCCTGCGAAAGGGAAATCAATGTTTCATAAAATGTGGGTGGCAAACTTAAAGAAATAATTGCCCTCTTTCATGAGCTATTTCGTTTTGCTTCTGACAGACGCACAGAGGTTGCCTCTGAAAGGAAATATATAGTTTTTATAAAATGTTAGTAAAACAAACTTTTAGAAATGATTGAATTCTTTCGTGAGCTATTTTGTAATGCTTCTGACAGATAGTTTTTATAAAATGTGAGTAGGAAATTTATTCAAATGATTGCCTTCTTTTGTAAGCTATTTTATTTTGCATATGACAGATGTTACCCTGCGTTAAGAAATATAAGGTTTTATAAAATGTTGGTAGCAAACTTTAAGAAATTATTGCCTTCTTTTGAGAGCTATTTTGTTTTGCTTATGAAAGATATTTAATAATAAACATGAATGAGTCGCATGCACTTGCTTTTATAATTCAAGCTGTTTCTTAAGCTTACTTTATAATACAATCGTGTACCACAAACTTAATAACGAGATGAATGATTGTAAGGATTTAAGTTTTTCTTTCTAACGACCTAAAAATTTAATATCAAAGTTTTGGTTCAGTAGAAATGAAAGTATAACTTGTGATCTTTTAAAATCATTCATTTATTTATTTCCAAAGATCTTGTCATAAGAGTGTACGAAAAAAATTTTTAAGGTTTAATCATTAACTCGTATGTTCTTGCACATTTTTTAAGGAATCAATTGATTCACATATGAAACTTAAAAAAAGGTACCAGGATTCAAGAAAATCGTACAAGCACGTTTTAGCCTAGGTTGAGGTTTATAACGGGTGATTTTTTAAGAGGCTTAGAACTTTAAAAAAAAAAAAACACAAAAAATTCGAAAAAATGAATGAAATATTTATTTGAATCGATAGTTTGAACCTTGCATTTAATGTTTAAAGATAATTTCATGCAAATGTTGACCGCGGCTGCGTCTCAGGTAGCCCATCCGCTGAGTCCAATTTTGGCATACTCTTTCACACATATCGGCCGGTATCTCACGAATGAATGCATGGATGTTGGCTTCCAGTGCGTCAATCGAAGCGGGCTTGTCCCTATAGACATTAGCCTTGACATACCCCCACAAAAAATAATCTAATGGTGTCAAATCGCACGATCTAGGCGGCCAATTGACCGGCCCGAAACGTGAAATTAACTGTTCACCAAACTCGCCTCGCAATTGCGCCATTGTTTCGCGTGCTGTGTGGCATGTGGCACCGTCTTGTTGAAACCACATATCATGCAAGTCAAAAACTTCCATTTCGGGCAAAAAAAAGTTTGTTATCATCGCTCGGTAGCGTTCACCATTGACAGTAACGCTGCGATTCGCATCATCTTTGAGGAAATATGGCCCAATAATGCCGCCGGCCCATAAACTGCACCAAACAGTGGCTTTTTCGGGATGCATTGGTAGCTGTTGCAATGCTTCTGGCTGATCTTCACTCCAAATGCGGCAATTATGCTTATTTACGTACCCATTCAACCAAAAATGAGCCTCATCGCTGAACACAAGCAGCGCGCGATGAACATTTCGAACCGAGCACGAATTTTGATAGTAAAATTCAATAATTTGCAAGCGTTGTTCATTTGTAAGACGATCCATGGTTAAATTGCAAACCAAACTGAAGCTGTTTGACAGTGACACAAGGTACTAAACACACGTCAGCTGTCAAAACCAGTGTTGCCAAAACCAAAGCAGCTAAAAAATCACCCGTTACAATAAAGAAGTTAACTTATCTTTAAATCTATAGTGTAATATAAGTTTTGATTAAAAACTCGAGTTAGATTTTAAATAATTCCAACACATGGCCTTTACTGCTGATTTATATTCCTAGTAGAATTGTTCAGGCTGTGAAGTATACTTAAAGTGTATCAACTGATTAAAATTTGTATATGACTCTTCTTAATTGGCAATGGCCTAGCGGGTAGCGCGCTGGATCGGTGATTGGAAGGGCGTGAGTTCAAACCTCGGAAAAGTCATGAAATAGGTAACATTTTTTCAAATAAAATAAAATTCTTCACACTTCGGGAAAAAGAAAAGTGCAGTCCTAGCCCCCCTCATAAAGAGAAAATAAACAAACAAAATAAAATTATGTAAATAAAAATAAATAAGAAAATAAAATTAAAAAGCAAGAAGTTTTTTTGTATAAAACTGCATTGAGTGGCTCTTATAAGGCCTTAATGAAAAGTCTATGTACGGCCTTTCAAAGGTCTTATTATACAAGCCCTATGCTGTCATATAATAACTTTTTTAGTTGAGCAATATTTTATCTTTTTAAGGCCTTAATACACTGTTGATAGGAGGCTATTGAATTGTATAGCACTTGTGATGACAAGTCTTAAGGGAATCAAATAGCTTGTTTAATGTCAGCCAAAATGATTTGTGTAAGGCCTGTTTTAGTTACTACACAAGCCAGAAAATAATTTGTATTAAGACTTAAACAAGTTAAATTGTTAGTTGGGAGCTGCTTTCCATAAGGAGTATTCCGTAGAAACATCCGCTGTCAGACTATTCAGGAATCTACTAAGTGAATCACTTTTAAATTCACAGATTCTTTTCTTTAGTTCATTGTTAAGACGGTTTAAAACTGCCTTATCACCTGGAAATCTCGTAGTTTGTCATTTTCTTCGAGCTCGTCTTTTCTCCAAGATCAGCTCCTTTATTTCGACAGGATATATTATTTCTTTTTCTCTTGAGTTCGAAATTGTCGGAGTACTTTCTTCTGCAGCCTGTTGCACATCAGCAATAAAATGTTCTACTTCATGATCAATCTGTTCAATTGTATGCATAGGGGATCTTAGGTTTATAAAACTTTCACGTTTATCTCTGAATTTATTGAATTAAGACAAAAACTAACTAAACTAAAACTAACTAACTGAACCTCTAAGTTATGATGTCAATTTATTTATAATAGAAAAAGCTGATTTCTAAAAATGCTATAACTTTAAAATGGAACGTTTTAGAAAATTTTGGTGGATAATGTCGTTTTTAGTGAGTCCAAATTTATGAAAAGTATCTCTTTTTAAAAATGTTTTTATAAGAAAATGAAGTTTCAGTGCCGTGCTAAAAAAAAAACATTTCTTAAATAACTTATTGACCAGCCCTCATAAATTGAAAAAAAAAGTTTAAATATAAAGGAAGATTTTGTTCTTTATTTATAGACCAAATGCTGGTGAGAGTTTTGCTTAAAGATTTTTATACTGCGCCAAATTGGTATCGATAGCAACCTGGTAGCGATTTCTCGATTCTTTTGACCAGCAAAATGCACTTCAAAATGCAAAAAAAAAAATGAGCGAAGTTATGAGCTCTTGGACACAACTTTATAAACATCTATCCATCCATCTCATAGCCGAAATCTCTTACCTTAGCTTCCAGCTGAAACTTAACCAAAGTAAACCATCCACCCAATACCTAACATAAATAATTAAAATCATCAAATTATTCTAATTCCTTAAACACATACTCGTAATATTTTTTTTTATTTTAACATATAAAATAATAACAAAACTATCCTCAAAGAACTTTGTTTTATAAATTTATTCAATAGGCAAAATAAAATCTTCTGCATAGTTTGAAAAACCATAGCCATGGTAACAAAATATACAAACTCAACCTATACCATCATACTTCATAACACAAATTGTTAACAAATTTCAACACAAAACAAAATATTGACTCATATATTTAAATAAATATCCCTTTGAGAACTGGTTTGTGTAAGTTAACGACACATAAGCTTAAAAAGCTAAATCGGCAACTTTTTCGTTCCCGTGGGAATATAATTGGTCAGCAGTGCACACGAGCGCTGCTTTTGCTGACACAGCGTCTGGAATGAAAACACTCTGAAATGATGCAGTAGCGGTTTAGCGCAAGATACTTTAAGTTTAATTTAAGAATTGTAATTAAGTCTTAAGCAAACTTTGACACAGAAAAGATGTTTTTTATAACATATAAACAATAAAAATTATAATTTTTACTCAAAAAACCCATACAAATCTATTTATTTTTTCCTATTGGCTACCATGCGAACAAAGCGCTTTGAGTAATTGGGTGTCACTTCTATATATAATTATTCAATGCTTGCATGCATTGATAAGGGTGTAATCTTGTTTTTTTAAAATTCAAGGTACTAGCGATGGTGAACCAAAAGCACCCGAAGAAATATTATGGGCACGTTATTTGAGCGGCAGCATCAGCAATCTAATTCGAGCCTAGATTTCTTCTTATGTTTGAAAAAGCGGAAGATTGATATCTTGGAAATATTTTTGTCTGTCTATGAGTGTGACGTGGTTACATTCCTAGAACACCCTCACATAACTTTATAATACATAATACTAAACACCCTATTATAATGAAAAAAGAAATAAAGTATCTTTCAATATAAACAATGATTCATAATTGCACTCCATAGTGGATGATCATATCCGATCTCATTATTATAAAACTGCATATCAGCACATTTACCTTCAGTAACTTGTGTGTCAAAAGTCCAAAGCATCATCTAAAGAATTCCAATAGATTTCTTGTGTCAGCAATTTAAAAAGACAAAGGAAAGCAAAAGATCTTCAGTTGAAGACAGAATTGCTGAGTTAACATATTATAAGTATAAAAAGGATTTCATAAATTATATAGAGTCAGTTCTCATTCTAAGTTCTAGTTGAAGATTTCCCCCCAAGTGGTAAGGGATCGGAAGCACTTAAATATATAATATTTAATTAAACACTTGATTCGTTTTATTTAATTGTTGTGTTCTCTTTTGAGAATACAAAAGCATATTGTTTTTATTAATAAAGAATCGCAAACGAAATTACTTTTTTTAAATTAATAACACTAACGATTCGCTTGGAAACCGTTTTGTCAGATGATTGCAGTCCAGCTTGCATTTTGCTTGACATGTCGAAATACAGCCCCGATATAAACTACTTCGTATCGAATGTGCAACAACAGTAGTCATACGAAGAAAGTTCTCTTTCGTTGTTTTTCTTCATTTCATTGTTTTTTGGTAATGTGATTTTTTTTATTTTAATTAATTAAAAACTGTAGGTTTCAAAAATAAGTTATTCAGCCTTATTGAGCCTGAGTTTCACCTGAACAACATTCCAGCCGGAAAAATTTTAATTTTACTTTTCGCCTACTTTGAGTTTCACTCGAAAAACTAAAATTCCCCTTTTTTGAGACTAGGTATCTATTTCGGTCGAAATTTCATAATTTAGAGCTTAAATTGTCACATATCTTTTGACGAAAAAGAGAAGTTTAGTCACTATATTTCGGCACGCCAAATGCGTTTCAAATAAGCTATTTTTTAAAAGTGGAACGAGGCCTTAAAACGGTTGGCCATTCTTGTACTAGTACAATAATGTCTGTAATCTTTACATTATGCCAATTCTAACAGAGATTTGTAACTATTTCCGCTAGTTGTTGTAGTTATAAGTTGCAATTTAATTGTTCCATAATAAGTGATAGCACCCCGACCCATAAGACAACTAAGATCCTTTTTTACCGATGAGACAGTCCATTTCCATTCGTTGCTCGAAGCAACAAGGTGAAATTCATGTGAAGTTCATTGTTTCGTTGCCGTAAAACAGGTTTTTTTCATAATCTTACCCAGAGTGTTGTCACTGGCTTAAATTGTCTTTAAAACAGTCAAAACACCGGGCATTAATAGTGCGGAATTCAAGTATTAGGCAGAATTGACCACTTTTCTGGGATGTTTTTGCTTTGGGTGCTTTTTTTACCATAGTTTTTAGTATCTACTAGATACATTTTTACTTCCTTTCATTCCTCGTACTATTTCCCAGCTCCTTTAAATCGTCTATTGTCAATATTTCAGATATCGTTAAAGTGTTTCCGGAGCCCATTTGTACTAAAAATTAAATTTAAAATATAGACATTTTCTCAAATATTTTAAACTTTTGTTAAAAAATGCAAGGTGTTAGATCTTGTAAATCAGTATTTACAATGGCTTCAATAATGTGACTCAACCTTTTTTACTCACTTTTGGCAGTTCATTCATTTATCTTGTGAAATTCCTATGGATATCCAAGCTACTCCTTCAACGTTGTCCTTTTTCATTGGACAATACTACTACTCGCAGGTTTAAAAAATTTACAAGAAAAATATTTCTTACAGGTGTTTATCGAGAAAAATCGATTTTGAATATAGTGGCTTCAAACAAGTTACGGGTTGTGTATATGTATTTTGAACAAAAATACGTAAAAATATTCCAGCTTGACAAGATATACCGAAATATTCTCTAACAAATGTCGCTCAAAGGACAGTATTTGTCATGAAACGCATTTCTATCATGGTCTCTTCTTAAAAGCGCTGCTAAAAAAAATGTGCCTCATTGTATTTGAACATCCGATTTTTTCTGACTTGGATTTAACGTCTTGGCAGCTTGGCACTCCGTGGCACGCATTGAAATAATAGTAGGCACTGCAAATTTTTTTTCAGGTGCAGGGCTGATACTGTGATCGGTAGCTGACTCCTCATAATACGAATAGTGAATATTATGGTATGCGTGGTGTTTGCCAAGATTGTATGAGAAAGAGATTTTCTCCAAATTATTTTTTATTTCGTTCTTTTTATAATTATTTCGAAAAGACCTTTCGGAATTGGATTTTATTTTAAGATCCAGATAATACTTCATGGTAACTTTATGTTCTTTGATTAACCATATCCAATTCTTTCAACTGTTGATCCATTGATTAAAAGTTTCAAGATGCAAAATCCCAAAAGATTATTAATTGGAACATCATGTTGTAAAGTTAAACTCACCGCACCATATTAATCTTGTTTCCGAGGTTGGTTCAAGTTTAATTTTCACTAATTTATGTCACTGGAGAAACGAAATCCAAACTTTTTGTCGAAATTATTGGAGAGAGGCCCTAGACCGACGATTGTGCATTGTGGAAGATGAAGAGGGAGGCTTATACTAATCAAACTTATTGAAAAACCGTTTTCATATATGTACATATATTTATAAAAAACAATAAAAAAAGTGTAAGCTTTTAAGAGTGAATAAAGCTTAAATAACTTAATGTCACTGGATGACAATTTTCAGTTTTCTCTAAATGGTTTGTTTCCAATTAAAATTTAATTTGAATTCACAGATAAAAAATAAAATTATAACATTTATATCTTCGATTAGGTAAAATCCAAATTTAATGGTATAAGAAAATCATCTGGCAGAGATGAACACACAATTCGAACAGTTACGGTGTTTCATGATGAAGAGTAATAATATTTGCCACAATAACCCATTGTTGATCGTGAGATAAACTTATCATTTAAGCCGCAATGGATGTACAGCATAACTACGCATTGAGCACATTTTTTTCTTAAGTCGAAATCATGGTCACAACACCCTGTAATTACATTTTTATAATCAAGGAATTTCAATTTAGATTAGCATATTTTCAGGTCGTCGATTGTTTTTTTTTTGAAACTTGTTGCACTAAATTATTCTACCGGCATTCAGCAGCTCGTTTTAGGAACGTATTTTGAACCACACGGGAAAGACAATAATTATTAATAAATCGCACTACAGATGCCTTTTAGATGTTTATCTTACCAATCATGAAGTTACATCTGCAAAGTTAATTTAGCATAGAGAATCTGAAACACCGCTACCGCTAAGCCAAGAAGAAGGCACACAAAAAATCCAGATATCGAGTGCGATGAACTAGATTGGTCCATAGAACGCACGTGCATTGAATACAGTAATTTTTGATATTTTTTTAAAGATATGTTTATTTTGTTTTGCCTAAAACCTTAATGCAAAATAGGTCCAGTGTCTTCTCCATTCACGGAGTGTGGGTGTATCAAAATAGAAAAAAATGGTCCGCTGAGAGATTTTTTATTATTGTGAGAAATTCGATGTCACGAGTCACGAGTCATGCCGAGGAATTTCAAAGAACAAAATAAATTGAGTGAGCTTATATCGCGAATACGTGTGCTGTTGATTCGAGATGTGATGAAGAACTAAACGCAAAAGGCAAGGTTGTTTTCACTAAAGATACATATCCGTCGGATATAAAAAAAAAATAATGGCATAGCAAGCAGAGAGTTCGGTGTTGCCGATGGACAATGGTGTTGCTGCAAAATGTACACTGTGTTGCAAGAGACAAATTTCTTCCTCTTTTTTTGATGAACGATATGTTGCAGGACACAACCTGATATAAAAAAACTTTACCAAAGGACGAAATGTTTTTGAATGTCATGCGCTTTTACTCACATTATATTATAAGTTTGTGAGATAAAATTTTCAAATACTCTCTGAGAGACACACCTGACTAAAATTTTAATTTGCATTGTGTTTCACTTATCTCGAAAAGTGGTAAAAGATGAAAAGTTGAGAGAACAGTTTTGATAAAAATTTTAATAGGCCTACTAAAACCATATATGTACTTACTAACTAATAATAAATAATTAGTTGGTCTATGCTACAACAATTTGAAAAGAAGTCTCCACAATTTCCAAACTGATTTCCTCATTTTCTTTTTCGTTCAAAGTCTTATGAAAAATAAAGAACTTACAAAACAAATGCATTTAATTTCTAAAATGGACATACCTAACTTTGATGAAAATTTCAAAAGTCGATTTCATTGCATTTCAAACTTTAATAAAGGATAGGCAGAATTTAAAAATAGCGAAAAAAGGAAATAAATTTATCATTAGGGTTTTTTTTATATAATATAGGAACCTAGAAAAAATCTTAAGATACCTTTTGTCCCTTTTTTTAATCTAATATTAATTTAAAAAATTCAATTTAAGGCTTTGTAGTTGAGTAAGCATAATCATCCTTACTTCCCTCTGATCGTAGCTTTTTATGTACAACGGCTTAAAATTGAATAACAGTGGTGGTCCAGTATAACGAATGATATGAATGTTCACGCTTTATCTACAAAGAAGTAGCTTTTGTTTATTTTTCAGCTCATTGTTGCAATATTTTCAACCGAATTTAGAATGAATGTTAAGACGATAATTAACTTAAAAACCGCGAGCTATAATCCATAGTATAGCGAAGCCGGTCCAATCAAAAAACGGCACACGCAAGAGATATGATCGAATTAACAAACTGTCAAACGATCAACGGAGGATTGGAGAATAGAAGGTAGACAAAATATTGCAACAACAACTGCAACGACGCTGCAGCTAACCTGCTTGCCAGCTGGGGGTGGGTTCGCCGAGTTTTGATACACACAAAAAGTGAATAATTCGAAGCGAATCAAATAAATGAAATATAGTTTATGATCAACAAAAAAGCTAAATTGAATAAAGGTTTTTAGTGAAAAATTTTATATGGTTTATAGGGTTGCCATTGCTAACGTGCAAAGGAAAAAATATTTAAGTTTTTATTTTTCAATACCGTTTAATATTTGATCTTTTTTGGTGAAAATTGCTAGAAATTTGTAAGGGTTGTCAAGGTACAAACAAAATTTTAGTTTTTATTTTCAAATTCTATGAAATCATTTTAATAATTTTTCCTTCGTACTTTTGGTACAATTTAAAAAGTTTTCATTGCAACTTAACAAACTTTGATAAGAAAAGCTGAAGATTAGGTATTTGGTTTTATTTAGATTTGTTATGGGGCCCAAGGAATTTTCGTTTATAAGTAAAAAAAATTACAAAACTATCATTGTTGAATCTCACGTAAAGAAAGGAAAAGAAACAAATTAAAGAAAACACAAGTTTTTATTTTATTTGGGAAACCTTTGAGCCGAAACCCAGGGATTAAACCCCAATTTTTTTCCAGGATATAGGAGTATATATACATATATATATTTCATTTAATAATCTAATCCGCTATCGAACGTTAATTTTGCTGTTTCGGACTATGCTCACTCATCAGCCTTCTTACATTTTCTCCAGAATACAAATGACCTCATCAATTCGATCTCAACAAATCTTACAATTTCGTTTTACATGTTTAACTTCCGAACGACAATTTTTCGTCCATTCATCGTGGCTATGGAATAATCTCCCACGAAAAATAAGGGTAATTAGAACCTTGAAGTGTTTTAAAAAAGAACTAAAGGCACACTTTTCCTTACAGTAAAACCTGCAGAGTATATATGTTTTTATCAACTTTCATCAATTTTATAAATTTTTATAAATAATAATTAAATAATAAATGTAATTTTTTTATTTTAAACAAGAATATTGTAATTGTAATGAATTTTTGGATTAATTACTTCTCAGATAATTATAATTTTTTAATTTTAAATAGATGTAGGTATATAATATACTATGTTTATATATATATATTTTGTTTTCCTTTTTTTGAAGCTATTTTAATTATCTTTTACATTTGTATATAAAGCTATGATTAATTAAAAATCAATGCTTGTATTAGTTTAGAAGATATTGTATCTTAATATGCGAGCATGCCAATAAATGAATAAATGAAATGAAATGAAAATACAAAACAGCAAGTTAAAAGGGTTATAGGTTTAACGTCAAGTCGAAAGCAAAGAAAGAACAGGCAATGAAAATGGGCTGTTAACGAGTCGAAAAACCGTGCCCACTTGAAGCTTGAATTTTCTGCAAATCTTGTGCTAAGAAAAAGTTCAGCCTTATCATGGTTTCATTCCATTGGAAGTATTGATCAGAAAGAAGCTTAACAATATATTGGACTCCCACTTTGAAACCGTATTTATCAACGTATTCTTCATTGTAATCACCATATTTACCCACAATATAGCTTTTGAAAACCATGGGTTCCTGAGTTAATTTTATTTTGAAAAACTTAAAATGTTGTTGTTGCTTTGTTTTGCTGTTTGTATGAGGGGAATAAACGATATTTTATGATTTAGGGATCCGTTTCCTTTAACTGGCCTAATCTTTTAGGGTTTAGGCTGTTGAATAAACAGGAGAATCAGGGGAATAAACTAACAATTACGTGCAAGAGTTTTTACTATTGTATTTGTTTGGTATAGCTCAAAAATTAAGCTGAATTTGAATTTTGGTTTAGAATTGAATTTTCTATAGATGGTTTAAAATTTTTTATAAAAATTTGAAGCAGGAAATATTAGCTAACTAACCAAAAAAAATGAAAATTCTAGTTTTTTTAATAAATTGCTTATAACTTTTTTTGGAGTAAGAATAGGCTTAAGCATGCTAGGACATAAAAAGTACAGGTATGGCATGGTTAAAATGTCATTTTTATTCGAAATTGAAAGATATATACCCATTCAAACATTAACGTTTCTTGTTATATTTTTTCCCAGAATTGGCCCGAAAGCCTCTTTTTCGCTCCTCTATTTGTAGTTCTGTGGAACAGCTATTATCTTAGATGGTGTTCAAATTGGAGTAAGTCTAATTTTGTTTGCAGTCTCTTTATTCTGAAGAGGATGGTCAAGTCAGGCAAGATTTTGAGAAGGTCTCCAATCGATTCGGGCTCCTCTACATTAATCGTACGGGGTCGAAGGTCATGAAACCTGGTATTTAGTTTATACAGAATGATTCACAGAAAATGTGACAAAAAGCTAAAGCGTGTCGTGCGGGTTGAGAAAAGAAAAAATATCATAAGGGAGAGGGGTACAAAAAATATTTAAAAAAAGCAACGGTAACACTTACAATGCCATGCTATACTCTTTCAGTCGATCTCGATCTGTGGAAGTGTGCATACGTTATCGGCTTTCACAGTTTTCTTTAAATAATATCGGAGTGACTTTTCAAAGTTTTAATTATAACCAGCTATTTTTAATAGTGCAATAGCACAGTGGTAGAGGTGGCCGATCGACAACCAGAGGATCACGGGTTCGAGTCCCAGTCGGGTAAAAATTATTTGGCTGCTTTTTTTCACAATCGTGAAGTAGAAAACTTCATTGAGTGGGAAAAGCAGCAAATGCAAACCAACAACACCGCGGGGACATCGAAAGGTGCCCCAGCATCAACAATAAAGTCAGCTATGGCACCACCAGCCAAAGTCACGGTTAGTGCAGTAGCATCAACAACAACAACAAGCAAGCAAGCGATGGCACCACCAGCCATACCATCAACTAGTGCCGTAGCAACAACGGCAAAACAAGCAACGGCATCAACAGCCGATGCCAAAAACAAGAGGAAGAAGAGGATAAGCTGTGCGACGAACCTCGTCAAGCGCCGCTCCACCACCACCTCAGCCCAGCTGCCAGCTGGGGTGAAGGAGACGGCGCGCACAGCAAAGACGTCAGCAGCAGCAAAAATTCATCAACAACTTGATACCTCGCCATCCGATGACGACATCGAATACATGTCCGAAGGTGGCGAGGGTCTATACACTACAGGGGAATCCAACAGCAATGTGCTTGTTGGTTTAACCTCACCAGAGGCGTCCTCCGAAGAGGAAAACGAGGCGCAAGAAGAATTGGATGAGCAGGCCATCAGCCAAAAAATAGATGTCATTCGGGGGGAGATGGAACGTCTCAATGCCATCGTGACCCCACTGATAGAAGCGCTCAGACAAAAGCAAGAAGCTCGACGCGAAAGGGAGAAGCAGGAGCGCGAGCAGAAAAAAATATTACAGGCGCCACAAAAGACAGCGCCACAGCCTGAGCTGCCACCGAAAAGCCAGCAGCCAGAGGAACAGCAACAGCAACTGCCACAGCAAAACCAAAATAAGCAGCAACAACAACAGCAGCCAACGAAACAACCACAGCAGCAGCCGAAGGAACAACGGCAAAAAAAGAAAACAACACAGCAGCAGCAGCAGCAGCAGCCACAGGAGCGGAGTCAGCAGAAGCGGAACGAGCAGCAGCAAGGAGAACACCAGCAGCAGCCACAGCCACCCCAAAATAAAAAAGAAAAAGTGCCACCAATAAACACTTACAAAATGGAATTGCAGGAAACTATTGACCTATGTAAGTCGGCCATAGGCCAAAACTTTTTTATTAAACGTTTAAATAAAGATAGACATGCTATCCACTGCTCAACAGTGGCGCAGCATAAAATTATAAAAGAATTGTTAAAGAAATCCACGACTGAGTTCTTCAGTTTTACCCCCAAAGTGGATAAATATCAGACGGTCCTCTTGAAGGGCATAGATTCCTGCACGGAACCACAGGTGCTCTTAAATGAGCTCCGTCAAAAAGCGAGCGACGATCTCGACTTTATCGGGGTCAAGCCGTTCGCTACAGTCAGAGCCAGACGGGAGAAGCGGTCTTTGCCGTTCTTCCTAGTCCAGCTATCGCCCAGCAGCAAACTGGATGGGTTGAGAAGTATCTCCGTTCTCAACTACCAGGTTGTAACTTGGGATAAATTAAAGAGAAGCGGCGACATGCTTCAATGCAAGCGCTGCCAAAGGTTTGGCCACGCTGCAGCAAACTGCGAAATGCAGCCACGCTGTGTTAAGTGTGGTGAGGACCACATTAAGGGGGAGTGCAAGCTCGGTGAAGAACGGGTCGAAGACATGACCCAGCTTAAATGTACACTTTGCGGAAAGGAGGGGCACCCTGCTAATTATCGGGGTTGCTCAGCTTTTCAGCAAATAAGAAACAACAAAGCGGCTAAGCAGACAGCGGTAGAGATACGCCCATCAACGCGTGCTCCTACAGCAACGCCCGTTAATCCCCAAATTTCCTACGCCCAAATGGCGGCAGGAAAGGGAAAAACGGTACAGCCTGCAGCTAAGGCAGCCCAGCCGGCCCTAATGCCAAAGGCGCCGGACGCTCAGGCCGAAATTAGAAGTATGTTGCTGGCAATTCAAGGCCAGTTAACAGGACTTCAGACCCAGATAAAGGAGCAGGCGACTAGGGTAGACTATCTCTACTCTGTTTTGCCTAGCCTAACGCAAATTAGAGGTTAAAGGCGCGCTGTCGGAGAGGCCTCTTAGGATCCTTGCTGTGAATGTAAATTCACTGATTAGGACCGAACGTAGAACTAATCTTTTCCAATTGTTGAAACACCAAAGTCCAGATGTGTTTATGGCCAGCGAAACTAAGCTGAACCAGAAACATAAGTTGACTAACAACAATTACAATATCGTTAGAAGAGATCGACCCAACTCCACTCAATGGGGGGGGCGTCGCAATCTTCATACGAAAAGGCATTAATCATAAAGTTATATATAATAGCGATCTGCGTAAATTTCGGCTGTTAGAGGCGTGCATCGTATGCATTCCTCTCCAACAGGGGAAGCGAATGTATGTGATCGCGGTTTATGCACCGGCATCACATCAGCCAACTGATTTTATGACAGAGCTTGAAAAACTTTTCGAATGTCTACACTTGAGCTTGGAGGAAAATTACTTTCTCATGGCCGGTGATTTGAATGCCAAACACCAAGATTGGGGAAATCAAATTCAAAATCAAAGAGGTATTCATCTTTTCAATTGGATGAGTCGATACAACACTGAGTATGGTGTCGACCTGCTGGCTACGGATCGGCCATCGTTTCCAAGAAGCGGTGCCTATCTGGATCTATTGCTAATAGACGCAAGACTGACAATTACTGACACTGTGGGTCAAAGACCAAGAAACTGCTTACGAACGATCGAGTACGACAGCGATCACTGCGGACTCGCCGCCGTAATACAGCTTCCGAACGAGCTCGTGGAGTTGGATGAGTATGTACCTGTGTATACTTACAATTACAGTAAGGCGCGCTGGCCACGCTTTACCAACGCCTTATCGAGCGAAATCAGTTCGAATAACATATCCCCACCAAATGACAGGAATTTGACAAATAACGAAATAGACCAATACCTAGAACAAATGGATGAGACAATCAAACGAACAATGAACAGAACAATACCGAAATACAAGCAACGGGACGCAACCGACATGTATCGAAACGCAACCATTGACGCACTACACAGACAAAAAAGTGGACTGCTGACAAGACTAAAACTCTTGTACCGACGGTTTACTGACCCTCACCATCTGGAGATTAGGACACTGAAGTCGTCGATCAAAAACATCAACCAACTAATTAAAGAGAACTATCGGTTGTCAATTAATTTGTATTGGGACAACAAAATTCGGGCCGTTAATGCTAGCGACCCGAGCATGTTTCCGCAAATTAACAAGATATTTAGAAGGAATGATCAGAACGACCTTCCTTGTCTTAAGCTTCAGAGAACGACGGACAACAGAGACGTACTTCTGACAGCAGGAATTAATCCAGAGGACGCCGTCTTGGACGATGACCTCTTCATTGTCGAAGATCCGCAGGAGAAAGTGGAGGCTGTGGGGGCTGCTTTCCAGCAAGTGTACAAGGTGAATGCTTGCATTCGCCCCAATCATGACCTGGAAAACAGAGCCTTGCTCCACCACTTCTACCTTCGGAATGACATAACGCAATGGCGATCAGAGAACCTTGGTTTCACCGGGTTCAATGAAGATCATTTGGCAAACGCCATAATCGCCGAGCGAAATGGGCCCAGTTCCCTGTTAACTACGAAGATGGAGCTCCAGCTCATCTTCGATTCATTAAAGAAGAAGAAGTCAGCAGGAGTCGATGGCATATCCAACGTTGTACTTCGACATTTACCTCAAGAAGCAGTAGACATTTATACTACTCTGTTTAACAACGCTCTGAATAATGCATATTATCCAGTGCGGTGGAAGACAGCTGTGGTGCATCCTCTCCCGAAAAAGGGAAAGGACAACTCCAATCCGGCGAATCTCCGGTCGATAAGTCTTCTTCTGAGTGTGAGCAAGGTATTCGAAAAAAAGGTTATCAATAGAGCTCTGTCTAAGTGGGCAGAGGACAACAATATCATACCGGACAATCAGTTCGGTTTTAAGGCGGGACATGACACCATTTATGCCGCGTCTAAACTCGTTTCTGATGTCCAATGGAACAAATCTCAGAAACAGTGTACGGATGCCGGTCTGGTTGATTTGGAGAAGGCCTTCGACACCGTATGGTTAGAGGGTCTTTATCTAAAGCTGACCAGACTTGGCATTAGTAAACCACTATTATATATGCTTTATGATATGCTCAATGGCAGAAAGTTTGTTGTCAAGAGTGGCAATGTAACTTCTGCCACAACCTTTAATATTAAAAATGGTCTTCAGCAGGGAGCGGTCAACTCGCCGATTCTATTCAGCATTTACACCAGCGATCTGATAAGTAGTCTAACTCAGGCAATTGCGTATGCCGACGATCTAATTGCGTACAGAACAGCTCCAAAAGTCGAGGTCATCAGAATTCTTTTGCAGCGTGACTTCGAGAAGATTCAGCGATATTGCGATGACTGGAAGCTGAAAATCAACTTTCAGAAATCAGAAACTATCTTGTTTAGGACTCCGTTGCGTGGAGCCACAAGGGATACGAGAAAGAACTGGCGCAAGCTGGTGATCGTAGGACCAAATGGACATCCACTGGCGAGTAAAAGTGTAGTAAAGTACCTTGGCATCTGGATGGATCAGTATTTGTATTTCGACAGACATATAAATGCTGCTCTGGCCAGGGCTTGGGGAGCTTTCGCCCTGACGAAACGGTTGTTTTATAGCAGCCGGCTTGACAGCAGGGTGAAGGTGATTTGCTACATGGCCCTTATCCGGCCGATGATTGCCTATGGGTGCCCGGTTTGGTTCAACGTTGCCCCATCTCAAATGGAAAAGATTCGGGTGTTTGAGAGGCAGTGTCTTCGACGCTGCCTTGGATTGCACAGAACACCAGAGTCGGAGTACAAACACTACTATTCCGACCTGGCTCTATACAACGGGGCCAACATAAACAGGATAGATAATTTCTTGCTGAAGCTTATTCGAGGTCACATTGCAAGAGCGATGTCCTCGTCTAACAGCTTAATTTTCGGGGCTTACTACCCCAACAACGAATACTACGAGAGTGTGCGTCTAAGCGGCTTCATTGCGCCCGATGCATTCCTCCATCTAGACAGTCGAGGGTTGATCCAGGATAGAGCGGCGGTTCCGCTAATCTACCACGTCTGCCGGAGAACTGTAGATCGGCGGCTCCTGTACAGTCGGGACGTCCTCGCACAAGACGGAGCTGAGCACCTTCGGTTCAGTAGGACTGTGTCCGAACGGGACCGAAGAGATAGGGTAAAGCAGGAGAACCAGTTCTGGTGGTTGAAAAACGAAGATGAAGTTCCTTCAGACATTTAATAGTTGACCTTGCTATTTTCTCTTGTATGGCCGACTTACATAGGTTAAGGTAGTTAGTTTTAAGTAGGGACAGTCAGGGTGGCACAAAAAAAAAAAAATATAAAACATAGAAAAACACCAAAAAAAATTATAAAATCAACAAAAATACAAAAAAATTATAAAAACCGGAAAATGCTTGCTGTGGCTGTTCTAGTTTGTAAGTAGCTTATAAGTAGGTTGTAATTAGTTTAAAATTAGTTGTAAGTAGTTTTAAGTAGCTTTAATTTAGTTTTATGTAGTTTGTAAGTTTTATATAAAACCAAAAAATAAAGACATAGATACCGAGTTTTTTGTGAAATTCTTCTCGGTAAAAAATAAAACCGACCTGGATTTAGTATTAAGATAGTTATTAGGCCGAAAGGCATTAGCATTAAGTTATTATAGTTTAACTTAGAGCGCCCGACTGGGGCCAGTAAGTTAGTTTTAAGATATTGATAAGTAGGCTAGTTTTTATGAATTTTTGTCTAGCTTTAAGATAGTTCTAAGATAATTAAAAAATAAAAATGAATTTACAAAAAAAAAAAAAAAAAAATGCTATACTCTTTTGTAAAGCCAAAAGCCATTCCTTATATTTTAATTTCAAATAATAATAATAATAATAATAATAATAATAATAATAATAATAATAATAATAATAATAATAATAATAATAATAATAATAATAATAATAATAATAATAATAATAATAATAATAATAATAATAATAATAATAATAATAATAATAATAATAATAATAATAATAATAATAATAATAATAATAACAATAATAATAATAACGACTAAAAACTATGCGTCTTAGAAGGGTACAACAACATCAAACTGATGAGCCCAATTGCTGTACCTGGGCGAAACGCATTTGGACTAAAGGTCGCAGAAACTTTTAAATTTGAATTTTAATTCAAGAGTTCACAAAAACAAAAATAAAAACAAAAACAAAAACGTTTTTATTCTTCATATTATACCAGTCAGACCGCTGGCCTTACCATCATCTTTTTTTAGGCGTCTGAATTTAAATAAATTCCACTAGAATATATAATTTGGAGTGCTATTGTGCTGTTTATTTAATACGTGTTGGTAACCATCGACTAAAAATCATGCGTCTTAGAAGGGTACCACAACATATAACTGATGAGCCCAATTGTTGTACCTGGGCGAAACACATTTGGACTAAAGGTCGCAAAAACTTTTAAGCTTGAAAATAATTATAGACAAAAAAATATAAAAACATAAGAAATAGGATCTATATCGTCATTTTAACTGTATAAACAAGTAGTAAGATCACCTAGAGCTCAAAACAAGTATGCCATTGGATTACTTAAAAATTGGAACATATGCAAAAAAATTATATTATTAAATCGTTGGAGCGGTTTTCTTATAAATTAATTTTTTATATATTAACATTTAGAAACACTTTTGATAAGAAAAATTGATATGCTTATTTTTAGTATTTATTAATATTCATTAATTAACTAAGTTTCCAAAAAATTCATTAACCCGTTTTTGAAATATTGAATATTCAAAAAAAAATTTATATATTTTTTTAAAAATTCAAAATTTATTTTATTTAAATTTTTTATATGCAATGTTATTAATATTTGAAAGGAACTTCTGCATAAAAATTCTGATTCCAATCCTTTAAGCCGTTAATGAGAAAATCAAAACCCCAAGAAACCGTTGCATAGCAGGTATCGTAAATAACGGTTTTAGGTAGACAAAATGTTTACCAAAAAGTGCACCATACGTACAGTAACTCACTGATTTTATTTTATCAAAATCGTTGGAGCCGTTTTTAAGAAAAATTTGATTTTCCTTAACGGTCTTATGGCAAGTACCGTTATGATTGAGCTAAAAAAAAACGTCTATCCCCTCTGGAGAATCACTAAAAAGCCTTAAGTTCAAAATTTGAAGAAGATCGAATCATTGGTTTGGCCTGTAGATAAAGATAAACAGACAGACAGCCAGAATTTCACCACCCACTTTTTTGATGTTTTCTATCACGGTAATGTCATGTTTGATTTTTATCTCGTAACTTTTCTTGCACTAATCCTTAACTTGCTCTATAGTACCTATATCGCAAGTTTAACTATAAATAAATGTATAAATTGGTAGGTACCTACTGGTTTTTCAAAATTATTTTGTAAGTTTTAATTATCATGATCAAAACCATTGAGAAGGTTATTTTTAATTTGCGCATATTTAAAACATCTTCCAAAGTTCGAAGATCATTTTTGATCTGCATTCAATTTTTTTATCTGCCGCTAATACTTCACTTGCTCAGTTTTAAGGCTTCAATAAAAACAGATTGTGGAAGCTATGAATTTCAGTTTTTTTTGTCTAAGGTAAAAAAATGGTTCCAACTTTCAAAGTTTTTGATCGATTAATGAGAAAATTATCTCCTCGTAATCTATTATTTAAAAAAAATCAGATAAGAAAAAAATGTAATGCAATGCAATGCAAGATTACCATCTCCAAAACCTACATATTTTTTACCAGCACAAAAAATCCATACAAAATATTTTTGGTCACAAGAGACTCGACCTCAATTTCATATTTAAAATGGGGCGTGGATCAAAATTCTGTTTCCAAAATTCAGCTTTGCAAAATTTAATTCTTACACAGAAAATAACAAGGGTATTGTATTCATGCAACAGCGTAAAGTCGTCGTAATCGTTGTAAAGTTGTAAACTGCGTAAATCTGTCAAATTCTCCATACACAATGTGTCAGAGTTAAGAAGTTTAAAACTTTACAACAATTACGACGGCTTTGCGCTGTTGTATGAATATCCTTAATATAAATAATTTTTAAACTTTATCAACGAATAATAATATAGTAGACCAGTTTATATTTCTTAAGCGCTCGGAATTTTTCCTCAATTTTTTGGCAGAGCTGAAGGATAAAATATAAACAGTATTCCTCTCACATTGAAGTCAAAACAACTCTCTTCTTCTTTTCTTTTTATTTAATTTACTGCGACAAAAAATAATTGAGCAAGCGAATCCAAAACATTTCTTTCTCAGTTTTTAAGGGGAAAAGTGAGGAATTTTTGAGAGGAATCCTGTTTATATTTCTGAGCGCTCTGAGTCCTCTGAGATCTCGGAAATATAAACTGGGTAATTATCTACTGTATTCTCTTTATTACTGTCAGAATTATGAAAACAGAATTTGGAAAATCAGAATTTTGAGGAACAAAATTTCGAGAAAAACTAATTTTGACCTTGCCAAAATTTCAACCACCATTTCCTAAAATTATAAAAAATTGATAAATTGTGGGACCAGTAATAATTAGTTTCGAAGTTAACCCAAAAAGATTGAAACAGTGAATCAGTCTTTTAAATAATTATACGTACTTGGGTAATTTTTTTTTGGTGTGATCCTCCCCCCAATAAGTGGAGCTGTATACGCCGCTGACGCAACTGATGAAAAGTTAATGCTAGAGCCGATATTTCCAAAAGTTCCAACATTCATCCATTTCGAAAATGACTGTTCTTATTCATAATCATTAATCATTGCCAATGACTCATTTCACTCTTATTAATCGGATTAAATTAAAAAATCATAGGTAAGTATATACGATACGTATTTGAGTTTCTGTTAAAAAGATTTTCATAAAATTATTCAAAGAAAATAACGTTGCGTTTCGTTGGTCAAAGGGCAAGTTATTCTAGTAGGGGAGTGCGGCGGGCATGCTGATATGTGCTCGACACAAGCTTGACGGAATCATCATGGGTGTTTGCACTGCTACTAGATACAGTCCTATTTCACATGCCTAAATTGATAAAAGATCGAACACGAATAGATTGCCTGATTTATTCTGCATTTGTTTCGAAAGAGATGTTATTGGTTTCGGATGCGATACCCCACTCCCAATCGGGTTTCGATAAACTACAACCGTCCATGGCTATTACCCCGCTAGATTTTACGGTAACAGCCCCGTACTTAACTTCCTACACCAGGGATGGCGAATCTTTTTAGAGCTTCGTGACATTTTTATAAAATAAATAATTTGGAATGCCTTTGGAGTGCTAAAATATACAGGCCAAGTTCGAATACGTAAAACCAGAGTCAATTTTATAGTCAAATGATCGTCATTTTTTGACGCAGATGCTGCGATCGCCAAAAAGACAATCGTCCTGCTTGCACAAAATGGTTTTGATCCATGTGGTACCCGGGTTTCAAGAGCTCTACTGTCAACTTACTTTGATTTGATGTTAACGAACGCACTCTCTGGATTTGCAATATTTTATTTGTCAACTTGATTTTTTTACTGCACAGCTGCACCGCAGACGATATTTTTGAACTAGTGACTTTAGCAAGCTGCGTTATCGAACACAATACTAATGTGCCCTATAACAAGACGATGGGGTAAGATTTTTTTTCTCGTTCACACTCATTGAATTTCGAAATAAGTTATGACTCAAAAGTCGTCGTAGAGCAGGGCACAATGCACTAAAATTTGTATTTGTGCTATGAAACCGAAGTATCTTGCAGTTTGCGTTAATGATTGTAATTGTAAATACATAAGCCGTATTTTGGCGAAAATTATTAGCCGCGCAGTAATAAAATCTGAACAAAACACTTATGTTCACTTTCTTACAAAATTTCGAAGTTGGTATAGCCTTCTTTTTTATAGCCTACCTTTAGGTTGGTATAGCCAGCCTTTTGAGTGGTGTATAGCCTACCTTTGGAGTTGGATCTGCAACCGAGTTGAGCGTAATTTTTGGTATAGCCAACTTTTAGGGTACGAATATTTACTCGGCAACTCAATTGAGTGCCCTCATTCATGTCAAGAATACAACAATTTATATTCACTCTTTGTTCACTCTGATTACTGACCAAAATTATATGCACTCTTAAATGTGTTTTTGCAGTGTGTAAAAATTTGTTGAGCTGCTTTCAAAAAAACACGACTAGTATTGAGGCAGATGACGTTTTCAAAAACGGTCACAGTTGAATATATTGTCAAGAAAGAACTAAAAGGCACAATCGTATTTCTGAATTAATGACGTGCCCATGATTTTTCGTCACATCACCTGCCACCAATTGCACGCATGCCATTGGTTCGATATCGCTGTCCTACACCATCGTTCACTATACCTTCTGATAAGCCCTCAATAGCACTCAATAACAACAAAAATCCGATTATCTTAGATATTGTAATAGTTGATGGATTAGGTCTTAATTTATCCTCCGGCTTTTTTGGTCACTGGGAGTTGCAATGAAACAAAGTTACATTGCTTTATTCCCAACGTTAGGGATTGCTGTCCTCTTCAGGGGATCTTTATTTTAACATTATAAAACAACAATTTGTTAGAAAATATACATACGCAGAAACATAATTAAATATATAAACTAAACGTAAAGTTTAATGACTTTCATTAAATAAACCAAATATTATTTATACAAAATATACTAAAAATATTTAAGAAAATTTAAATAAAGCCGATTAGTTTTGCCATCATTAATTTATAGAGGAAGCGAGAGAGCAATACAAGGCAGATATATTCTGGGTGTCTTGTTTTCTATTCATAGCGTTTTTATTGTTTAAAATATGAAGGGTTTCCCGAGTGTAGCGTTTTGAAGCGTGTCTTTCCGTTCGAAGAATTTTTACACTATCGAAGTCGGGTTTATGTATTTCAGTATTTTTTTTAATACTGTGTGTGGCCCGTGCTGTTTTAGCAGAGTTATCACAGTTTAAATCATATTTATGATTAGCCATTCTCTGCAGGGCAGTAGATAGAGTTGAATTTAAAGTAGGGCAGCGATGGAATTAGGTAGGGCAGAATAAATAATTTTATTTGATGTACCTAATCTGGCGAAGGTTACGGTCACTGACAATTTTTTTTTTAGATTAACCTTTCCGCTGGCACGTTTGACGACGAATGAAAAATTTCATTTATACAACCGACATCGGAAGAGCCGTATTAAATACATACTTACTTTTATATAAAAAAAAAAACTTAAACATTTTCGGAATTGAATCGTATTGGTATTTTAAAATACACAAGTGTTAGAACAAACTTGTTCGAGTCTGTGGTTCAGGTATGGATAAAAATAATTCTATCAGCTGTTAAATATTTTGCAGGATCATCAGGATTTTTCTTATGAAATCTTTTTCCAAATATAAAATTCCACATAAATGAAATTTCAGTAATTTTGAAGCAAAAAAAAGGAGGTGATTATTTTAAGTTACCTGCTTTTTTTGATATTTTTCTTCTAAAACAAATCAAAATTTAGTAAACAAAAATGATAGTTGGAAATTTTTGTTGCACGAATTTTTAAAATCGTTAATTTTTTTTGAGTTAAAAACTAACAAAAAGTTAGTGTTGCCTGGTCTTCTTCGATCAGACTTAGGTTATATGTCTTACACTGAACCATTATACACTGAATACAAATAAAATTATCAGCTTATATCGCAAAGTGTCAAAAACAGCCAAAGTTTTAAGACCCCCGAAAATAAAAAATTCTTGAATGACGTTTTTTTTAAGGTGTCTTATGGGATTTCAAATCTGTGTGCTACCTAAATTATGGAAAAACCTATATGAATATTATTTGTGGAGCTAGATATTCGCATTAGCACCATTTTTAATGCTCCCCCTTAAAAATTTTTTTAAGGGCTGATTCAATGACCTATTTTAATAAAATGATCATGTAACTAGGCAAAAATGTTCTCTTATGATGTTTTTATGATATTCCTAATAATGACTGAAAATTTGTGCTGAATTGGTTGAATTCTTTCGATTTAAGACCGCCTCTCCATACAACCAGAATGTCAAATGTTTGTGTTTATTCCATCGTTATTATATATTAGGTTCAATTTAAACCTAGAATTGTACATGAAACTAATATGACATTTCCTTTAAATTCGTTTTTTGTTATTTATTGTTTTTTTTTTTTTGTAAATTAAAGAAAATAAGAAAATTGTATCTACTGTGGGATGTATTTTTAAGGAAGAGCTTTGGTATTTTAAGGTAGAGCATTGCCCCACAATGCCCTACCGTAGCTACGGCCGTGATTCTCTGTTTTAAAAATTGTTTTGTAGTCCCTACATAACAATGGTCCACTTCTCCTCTTTATTGCCCAGACAATTTATTTTATAAATTACATCCGTACATCAGTCTTTTTTTGGATTTACCTCCAGGTGACTAAAGAGAGGTGCCAGGGTGTTGTGCGACTTGTATGCTTCTTGCATGTTGTTTGTATTATGTATAAGAAGCTCATGAGTCAAGGTTAACAAAAATGCAAAAAATATATATTGCGTCAGTGTTTTTTAAAGTTATTAGCCTTGAAAGATCATCTAAAAAAATATTTTTTCGATCTCAATAACTTTTATAGAACATGATAACAATATGATTTTTCCACAATTAGGAAAAATCATATTGTTATCATAAATGTTATCAAGCCTTCTATTTCTAGTCAAACAAAATTTCAAATAGGCCCAACTTTCCATATCAAACTGACTTCTCTTATTTCAGTGATTGAACTACCTTACAAATGATCACTGAAATCTTAAAAGTAATTTTTTGTGGAGAGTAGGGTCTATTTGAATTTTTTTTGACTAGAAATATTGAGCTTTAGTCTTGAGCTTTATTTGTTCATCAAAATAATAAATGATTTTGCTTATATTTTTTCTTTGACAACAATAGAAAGAAAAATAATCATACTTTCATTTCAGCAAATACGCATACGCACCCAGCTCTCGACCTCTTTTAATCATTGACAGAACCTATACTTTTGAAAAAAAAAAAAATTGCTTAATTTCTTGCCTCCCCCTAACTCTTATATAACGAGAGCCCACAACAGATTTTGGGTGTGAGTGATAGCAAAAAAAAGAAGTACAAGCGTCGAAACCTTCATTAAAAGCTATTCAAAAAAATCGATATCTTGCAGTCCACAACTGGAGCCTTTGTGATTAAACAGTGTATCAAAAAGGTAAGGTAAGAAGGTAATCGTGTTACTCAAAACTTGTTTTCACCCCTCCCTAAATTAGCTCCTGGGATCACGTATCATGGAATCCGAGACCATTTGAGTGTATAGTTCGACCTGTCCGACTGTTTAAAAAAACCGTTTTTCACTTTGAATTTTTTAAACGGTCCGCGTTCCAAATTTTTTGAATAAAGGTTTTAAGTATGTGAAAAGTCTTCATTTGAATGCAATTATTGCACCCGATTTCAAGGACATTCCAATTAAGTGCTGCGTTGATATTGCAACACTTTATTAGCCCCTAAGAAGGACGTAATTTATGCATCATTAGATTGTGTTTATGTTTTCGTTTATGGCAGTGCAATCTTGACGGAAGTACATTCTTCGAAAGTGTTATTTGGCCTTTTAAAGGCGATAGGGTTGAAGTAAAAAAATGAACTACAACTTTCTGCAACCTGCTCGACTGCACTTTAATTCTGGTGTTTCAACTTTTTGGATAGAGGTTAGTATGTAATAAGTCTTCAACTTGTTTTAAATTATTGCATCCTATTTCAAGGTCATCCAAATTAAGTGCTGCGTTGATTTTTCAGCACTTAATTAGCCCCTGAGAGGGGATTTTAGATTTTCGAATTTCGTTTGTGGCGGTGCAATCTTGGGAGAAGTGCATTCTTCAAAAATTATTTTGACTTTTCACGGCAAATGGGTTGAAGTATAAAAATGAAATATAACTTTGTGGAGCACTTTAACACTAGTGTTTCAACTTTTTGGAAACATTTCGTATGTAAAAAGTCTACAGTTTTCTTGGCAATTGTGCACCCGATTTCAAGGTCATCCGAATTAAGTGCAGCGTTTATATTGCATCATCAGATTTTTTAATTTCGTTCGTGGTGGTACTATCTTGACGCCTACCCATAACAGCACAAGTTCCACACAAGGTCTATAAACCTGTTTGACCATGAACGGGTGGGAATAAAAATTCAAATCGTATCTTTTGTTCAAGACATGGCAATTGTTTTTTTTTTTTTTTGTTAAGTGATTTAGGTATTTTGAATAAACTTTTAAGGTGCATTTCAAGGTAACTTGAATTAAGTGCTGCGTTGATATTGCAGCACTTTATTAGCACCTAAGTAGGACGTAATTTCTGCACGGTTAGATTTTCAAAATCGTTTGTAGCAATGCTATCTTGACGTCACGATAGCACCGCCAAAAGTTCCACAAACCTGTTTGGGAATGTAAGAGTGAGGGTAAAAACCTGATATGCACCTTTTTAAGAAGGATTTGGAAAAATCTTTAATTCAAAACCAGTTTTTTCAATGTTCAGTAATTTTTAGTCATTTTCAGTTTTTGGAATGCACTTTTGGGATGCATTTCAAGTTTAAGATTTCAGCACTTAACTAGCACTTAAGTAGGACGTAACTTTTGCATCATTAGATTTTTGGATTTAATTTGTGGCAGTGCTATCTTGACGTCAAATTAGCACCGCCTCAGGCTTGAAGGGGAAGGGAATTAAGTGCTCAGCTAAGATTGCAGCACTTAACTAGCACCTAACTATTGCATCATTAGATTATTGAATTTAGTTTCTGGTGGTGCTATCTTGACGGACCTATTTTCCAGTGTATTTTCGAAAACAGTAAAAATACATCAATATTTAACTGGACTCAAGCCCAGATGGGTTGTCTCAGAAAAAAACCTTATAAAGAGATTTATTGGAAATTCTGTATACTTTCGATGGTACTTTGAAATAATTTTAGAATAATTGGTAGTCTTCAAGCCATTACTGAAAAACTCCCAAAACATCATTTTGCATCATTTTTGGCATTTTTGTCCATGTTGCGTCACGATATTTTAGTCGCAAATCTCAAAAAAAGATAAAAGAATATTGTTTTCTTACGATAAAACTAAAGAAGAATTAATGAAGTGAGAATTATTAGTTAGTTTATTAATTAAAAAAAAATATTTTCACAGCTTTATACAAATATAGTGTGAAAATCATACTAAAATGCAGCTTTTTAATCTTTGAATTAAGTACAAGTTAAATAGTATAGAAATTCCTTAAAAGCAAACAAAAACTTTGGACCCAGCAGTGCCCGAAGTTGCCCGAAGTATATATATATTCATCTTCAAGACTATACAGTATAAATCTAACGATTTTTTGGCAACTTGAAAGGTGTCTGGCTGATATTGGGTCCCTTTGTAGGTGTCGGGCAAGAGTGAAAATAAGATTTTCATAACTTTCCTCAAAACATATAAACAAATAAGCTCTGATAAAATAACGTAGTTTTGCATCAATTAAATGCACCTCTGAAATGCACTCGGTTCCAAGATTCGTATTATACATCCGTTCATACTTACCCTAGGGTGCATGCACAGAAAAAATTCAACTTGTATAAAAGGAAGTAGGTATGTCTGGCGGCCCTGGTATCCTGGTCTATAGTCCTACATTATACAAAATTAATGTTCAAGAAAACCGCTCCTATAAACCAAACCAAGCTCCAAACGCCGACAACAAATTTTGGCAGTGGATGTATAACCAAAATCTGGGTATAAGGATTTACAGGTGCATGTATCGTGATATGAAATACTAAAGTCTGGCAGGTTTCTTTTTCAGCCTTTAGGAGGTTAAAACCCGATAAAAAGAAACCTACCAGACTTTGGTATTTGATATTACATGCACCTATAAGCCTTCATACTGAGATTTTGGTTATACATCCACTCCCAAAATATGCTGTTGGCTCTTAAAACTACTAGGAAATAAGGCCACTGATGCGCATGAAAAGTGTTTTTGTTTAGATTTTTTAACTCTGCCCATTTTTTTAAAAACCACGAACATAAGGTTGACAAATTTTTACATTAAATTGCAAATAAATAAAATTTCAATTTATGTATTTTATAAAATTTTAGTTTGTTTCTATAGAAAATATATAATTCAAGAATCCCCTCCAGCTCCAATATTTTCTTCGATACTTGGCGAAGTCATATCATCTGAGCTTTCATCGTCATCTTCGTCACCATCAGCACTATAGCCTTGATCTAGAACATTGAAGGGTTCGTTTTCAAGCTCGTTTTTTTCATGATTATGCTGGTCATAAAACTTCTGCAACTGCTCCAACAAATCCTTCACTTCTCGAATACCCATATCTGATGATTTAGAACTTACACTGAACTTCGATCGTTGAGCGCAGCTAATTTCAGTAACACCGTTGTTGCGACAGTTCGCCGTTGGTAGTGTAGAAGTTTTGTTAGGTTTGAGTTTTATCTGATGACTTTTCTGAGCTAATGGCTCATTGAGTGGAGTTAGATGTTGTGGATATGGATTTATTGCATTTTGTCGAGCATCAACAGGAACAGTGGTAAGTACATTCTGGTGCTGATAAAACATCTTGTCGTACTCTGACTTCATGCAAAGGTATCGGAAGTGCCTTGAATTTTCTTCCCCGTAATGAATGACTTCTGAAAAATATTCAGTTTAAAATTTTGAGGAAAACACTGTATAATTACCCACTATTTATCATTTCAGCATGAGCTTTTTCCAAAGCATTCCCGATGGTGTTAATTTTTTCCTGATTTTCATCCAATTTGCTTCTAATCTCCCTCAAGCTGCGGGCAATAATATCTTGAAGTGATTTCTGCAAATATTTAAAGATATACAACATACATATGTAACTACATATATACATTCCAAAACGACAAAACGTTATTTTTACCTCTACCGCCCGCTCGACAGTTTCTTTGATCATCATAAAAAACTCTTCTGTATCTTCGTCTTTTTCATTTTCTTGTCGGCCAAGTACCGTTTCTTCATTAATCAACGTTTTTTGATCTTTTTTTTCTACAGGATTTCTTCCTTTCGATTTCTTACGACTGTTAACCGTATTATGTATGCAAATATTATCCTTCTGCTCATTAATTTTACTTTGTTTTGAATTTTGAAAAATATTCTCATCAAACCGAGTGGTCGCCGCTAGTGGCCCTGGCTGAAGAACACCTGTATAAAGCTTCTCTACAGGTTGCTTAGTCTTTTGACGAACCATCTTTTTACGGGAGGAGAAGAAATTGATGATCTGTTTTTCAATTTTACGAAAGTGAAATAAATTCATTGCCTTGCTATGAATTATAGTCTTTTCTTACACAGAAGCAGGTGTTTTTAGCAACCAAAATATAAATTAAAACTAGTTCGCAAGTGTAGATATCTATTGTTAACAAAGCCGCCCAGGCGGGGCTGTCAGGCAGGACACTTTTCCCCTGACTCAGGGTAACTAACTAACATATTTTTCATATTATTATGAACTTTATCAAGTAAGTACTTGTCTTATTTACTTTCAGAGTCCATGATAAATCAGGGGGCCGATTCTAGTTCTTTGAAAAAGTAAATCGAATAAATCGTTTTCACTTTTTCGATTCATTTGGCACTAATAAGCGATTCTGGTTCAATGAATGAAAACTTTATTATAGATGCAAGATGGTTGAACCATATTATCATTTTGCTTGAAAACAGCGTGATTCTCTCAATTTTCTTGCGTTTTTTAAGAGAACAGAGAAATGCATTGATAAGAAAAACTTTTTGATGTATAAAATATTTAAACGCGCTTAAGAGGGTTAATAAAATAAAACCAACTTCGTTGTAACACAATCTTTCTAGACGATTTAATATAAGTCTCAAAGTGACATTTAGTGGGACAAATTGCAATAACAGATTTTCTGCATGAGAAAAAAAGTTTACCAACATTGGATCATCGGAAGTCACTTTTTTTCAAAATGGCAGCCGGTTACCCTGAAAATCAGGAAAACATTTATTTTTGGTATTTTTGTATCTAATCTAGGGTTTTAAGGATCAATCAATAATTTATTTAAAAAAAAAATAAAAATATCCTTTTTTATGTGATCTTTGTCTAAAAAAAAAAAATGTTCCAAACAGTACAACCATTGAATAAATACAAATAACGGGTGATTTTTTAGCTAGTTTGGTTTTGGCAACACTGGTTTTGACAGCTGACGTGTGTTTAGTACCTTGTGTCACTGTCAAACAGCTTCAGTTTGGTTTGCAATTTAACCATGGATCGTCTTACAAATGAACAACGCTTGCAAATTATTGAATTTTACTATCAAAATTCGTGCTCGGTTCGAAATGTTCATCGCGCGCTGCTTCCATTTTATGGTCGGCATTTTCGACCTTCTGAGCAGTCTATTCGGAAGATTGTGACCAAATTTCGCACCAAATTTACTTTGTTGGACATTAAACCACCAACACGTTTACGTACTGTGCGTAGTGAAGAAAATATTGCGGCCGTATCAGCTAGTGTGACAGAAGACCGCGAAATGTCGACTCGGCGCCGTTCCCAGCAGTTAGGCCTTTGTTACAGCACTACGTGGAAAATTTTGCGGAAGGATTTGGGCGTAAAGCCTTTTAAGATACAGCTGGTGCAAGAACTAAAGCCAGCCGACCTACCACAACGCCGAATTTTTGGTGAATGGGCTCTTGGAAAGCTGGCCGAGGATCCGCTTTTTTATCGAAAAATTGTGTTCAGCGATGAGGCTCATTTTTGGTTGAATGGGTACGTAAATAAGCATAATTGCCGCATTTGGAGTGAAGATCAGCCAGAAGCATTGCAACAGCTACCAATGCATCCCGAAAAAGCCACTGTTTGGTGCGGTTTATGGGCCGGCTGCATTATTGGGCCATATTTCTTCAAAGATGATGCGAATCGCAGCGTTACTGTCAATGGTGAACGCTACCGAGCGATGATAACAAACTTTTTTTTGCCCGAAATGGAAGTTCTTGACTTGCATGATATGTGGTTTCAACAAGACGGTGCCACATGCCACACAGCACGCGAAACAATGGCGCAATTGCGAGGCGAGTTTGGTGAACAGTTAATTTCACGTTTCGGGCCGGTCAATTGGCCGCCTAGATCGTGCGATTTGACACCATTAGATTATTTTTTGTGGGGGTATGTCAAGGCTAATGTCTATAGGGACAAGCCCGCTTCGATTGACGCACTGGAAGCCAACATCCATGCATTCATTCGTGAGATACCGGCCGATATGTGTGAAAGAGTATGCCAAAATTGGACTCAGCGGATGGGCTACCTGAGACGCAGCCGCGGTCAACATTTGCATGAAATTATCTTTAAACATTAAATTGCAACGTTAAAACTATCGATTCAAATAAATATTTCATTCATTTTTTTCGAATTTTTTGTGTTTTTTTTTTAAAGTTCTAAACCTTTTAAAAAATCACCCGTTATAAGGTGACACCGAGAAAAGTCCGCATCATCCTTGGAGAGCCCTGCTTTCGCTCAAAAAAACATGATAGGGTGGTACATAAAATGAATTTCCTAAATATCAAAAAGGTTGTGTTTTAGAAAAGGAATGTTGCAATAATTATTCTTATTTTTTATTCCATGAACTACTAGATATGTATGGAAACAATGAGTGTAGGGACGAGTGTTGTGTTTGTTTTGTATGCTATAGTTGTGTACTACATATCTGAAATTTAGAATTTCTTTTGAATTTTGTATAAATGAATGATTTTTGAATTGATCTGATATCTTATATAAAGCCTTAAAAATACAAAAGATACAATCTGTACATTCGTGCGAAAAGAACCAATGTCCATTTTTTTTTCTCTTATTGACTTAAGTACACTTTTTGACCCAGCGTAATAAGGGCTAATGTGCTCCAATTGTTTCTTAAGAAGATACCGATGTTTAATGAAATTTTAATTTTCAAAAGTAGTAACGGTCAATTTCTTCACAAAAGTACTAAGCCAGCTTTGTATCCAGCCTACCTAGACCAGGTACACTCAGAGAAAAAAGCAGGTATAACCAATCAATGTCTGGTTTATTATACCTGATTTTCAGGTTGTTATTTTTCAACTCGGTAGATCAAGTTAACTGATTTTTAATGTTGTCGTAAATCAACGTTGCTTGCAAGCAAATTTAAGACTGCCTTAAAAAAGTAAAACTGTAAATTTTACCTGAGAATCTTGCTAATTTTACCTGTAAATCTAGTTAGCTTTACATGAAAATCTAGTTCAAAAACACGAATTAAATGTTCAACGTCCTGAAAATTTTACATTTTTTTTTTATTTTCCCGTGGCTAGGTGCAAAACCTGCATATCAGGCTCTATGAGGACCGAAAAACGCGTGCTCATAGAAGTGGGGGATTCTTACTACACTAAAACCACCTCCACTTCCCGATTGCAACTAAGTTGAAACTTATCTAGCAATTTATTTTTAACGAAGTTAAGTAACGTGTTGCAGGTTACTTTCCGGTGAAAGTTCCTGCTTAATCCGCGATTTTAAAGCGGTTTTCTGTTCACCGCACCAAGTCGGAAGGTTTTGTTCTTCGACTCGTCAAGAATGTCAATAATCGTTGAATTAGCGTATTCTAATAGTCGATTTTTATGTTTTCGCGCGAAACTTTTTATTTCGTCCCGGACCGTAGGAATCCCGAGATCCTTCTGTGAAGATCTTCGTTTCTTATATACGGAGCGTTTACAAATGACCTAAGCAATTTATTTTCAAACGTTTGTAAGTTATTTAAGTTTGTATCACAGGTACAACCCCAAAGTTTTATACCATAAGTCCAAATAGGTTTAAGAACCTGTCGGTATAAAATCATTTTATTTTCAATACTAAGCTTTGAATATTTACCTAGTAACCAGTTCATATCTCTTAATATACTTTTTAGTTCTTCGCATTTCTTTTTCATTTGCGGCTTCCACTTAAATTTCGCGTCCAGAGTCGTTCCCAGATACTTTGCCTCATTTGCAAATGGAACACGAGCGGTATTAAGAAAGACGGGTAGTCTATTTATTTTTTTATACTCAAAGACCACGTGGACTGACTTTTGTTCATTGAGCGCTTTTCGACATCTTTTATCCACTCATTAACATTATTAATTGTAGCTTCGCTAATCGTTTTGCCTACTGCTAGTATTGCAGTATCATCTGCAAACGTGGCTACCATTGACCTATTATATATGGACTGCCAGGAGCCAACTTCACGACGGTTCATCTTCAACAATCATGCGCCACCAGCGCTAGTTGGAGCAAAACAGAAAAATGGTGTAACTTTTGACAATTTGGTTTGACGGTTGTGTTGTCGTTATTTGTTTATTTACTTTTTTAGAAAATAGTAATAATAGTTTAAAACAATGATTTAATAAGCCATAACCTTTCTTTTCCAAATTAATCAGTTTTTGTTCTAAGAGTTTTCAGTTTTCATTAAAAAAATAGCGTTGGAAAAACTAAAAGAAAGGATCTAAACTACGCTGTCTCATCCTGCACTAAAAACATCCAATGGACCTGGACCAATTTCATTGCGACGTAGTTTATCACACAGCCACATCTAATTTGTAATCAATCGCCACGGAAATCTCCAAGCATTAAACTACAACCATTCTGCTAACAATCTATTCATCAGCTTTCTTTGTTCCTGGACGATTTTCGTTTCCATTTGATAATGCATGATGATTTTACATTCAAAAGTTCTAAGAAAAAGCTTAATACTAAAAAAAAAAAAAAAACAAATGGCCTCAGGCAATGAACAACAAATTGATCTAAGATTTGCGTAGAATGTGAGTCCAACTTGGGCGAAATGTGTATTTTCCAGTAAAATTGGTGGAAAACCAGCTTGGATGGATTTGGAAAATGTGGTGCTCCACAATCTTTTCTGTGTCAGGTAAACTTTTGGTCAACAACTAAACTTCTTTTCTTTAAAAGATCTATGCACCCATAGAACAAAAGTCCGAGTGTTTCCATAGAACGATTTGCATCTTCATTTGCCGTGAACCTGGTTGTTCTGCTCAGAACTCAGCAGAGTAGGTATCCGGATATTTTCTCATATATTTTAAATTTGATTGTATTGTTCTCTATAAAAGATAGAAACTTCTCAGCATTTCAATCTCAACTTCCTCGACAAAATCAATTCAACTCAGCAGTTTACCCAAACGAGGATGAGGAATTAGTAAGAACATCAATTCAAACAGTTTTTACGCTTAATGACAAATCATTACTTGCTGTTGAACCACCTTGCAGAGTTTGCTCCATTTGTGGTTGTCGAGGTAATTTGGTGTGTCCGCTATGCACAGCATCAACTACTGCTCCGCCAAGCATCAGCGGGGTCATTGGCCGCAACACAAAGTCCATATCGATCGGAGCTTCAATCCCCACTGACGAGATCAACTTCCCAGTTGTTTCGTCTTTTGAAACCAATAGCCAAAGTCGGCCAAGGAAAAGCTGGAACTAAGAATGAGATTCCCGGATCGAATCTTCCTCAACTTCAAATAACGCAGCGCAGATTCTTCGTTACGATCTATGTAGATTGCCGATAGTTGTATTGTATACACAAGCTTACTAATAAAAATTGGTAAAATTTTTAAAAATATAAAGTCAATAGTTTTCTTAAAGCTAAAAAATCTAGGTAATTTTACCTATGATGAAATTTTTTTGCCTCAAATATCTTGAAAACAGACAACGATATTGGCTTTGGGTTAATTTATATTTACAGACTTGCTTTTAAGTAATAATTTATAGGATTTGCAAAAAAGAATTCGCCAAATAGTTAAAAAAAAAACAAGAAACTGTACCAAAATCGTTGAAATGTTTTAATTAATTAAATTCTGTACACTAGTTCCTAATTGATATTTGATTGGTTTTATAAAATATTTCAACAAACATAAAGGGTATTCATACAACAGCGTAAACTCATCGTAAATGTTGTAAAGTTTTAAACTTCGTAATTTCTGTTACAATTTTTATGGAAAAATTGACAAATTTACGAAGTTTACAACCTTACTACGTTTTCGACGACTTTTCACTGTTGCATGAATACCCCTATTGTTTTTTTAAAGTAAAAAAAAAACTACTATAAACCTTACCAAAAATTATTAAACTTATTTCTTCTCAAATAACTTGTGAACAACTAATGATATTGGCATTGGGTTAGTTTTATTCTTCTCGCTAATCTTCACTTGATGTCATATTGAATATCTTAGAACTTTTTCGAAGATCTTTAACAGGCGATGTTTTGAAAATAAAATAATATCGGGCCTCTTGCTTTCAACCGAACCAATGGGAAGTTACCAATTTGGGTCGCACCCAGGCTCTTTTTAGAATAAAAGTTTACAATTATTTGTATTGTCTTGCAAATATATACACACAAATAAGCACTTTCTTTATTGTTTTTAAAACAAAAATGGACATATTTTTGTTTATATTTTACATTTTATTATTTTTACCATTGATTTTTGAGCAATTGAAAAAAGTAATACAAAATAATAAATTTGATAAATTCAAAATAAACATAAATCAAAGTTGAAAAATTAATAATAATAATAGGTACAATCAAAATATACCCAAAAACTGTTCGTGGCATCAAGCTGCAATTTTGTCATACAATTTTGAGCTCTCATTTCATCTTTAATACTATTACCATTAACAACTGCTTCGCTTGAATAATAATCATGGTAGTGGTGGTCATCAGCTTCTTGATCGTCATCCTCATCTCCGTCTCTAATGCTCATTGCTTTTTTGGTTGTTAAGAGTTAAGAATATCGATCTTGAGCTAAAATATTAATTAATTATAGATAATTTATGTTATTTAAGATATGATAAATTACCTTAAAACCATTTGTACTCTTATTTTACTATACACTGCGATTTCTTTTACTATGGATTATACAAATACGAAGGTGATTTTCTGGCTCGATTCGATCTTCGTGAAGCAAAATATTCTGCAACAAATAAGTATAAGAATAATTAAAATATAATAAGAAATTTGTTTGTTTTTATTTTATTCAAATATCTATAAACTTATTATATTGAATACAAGTAAATAAATAAATGTTATTGAGTAATTTGAAATGCGGTATTTGTTTTTTTATCTTTTTCCTCTAAATAAAATGGCAACCACTGTCAAAACATTAGGACAAAGTCATCCAATAAAAAGGTAAACAATAAAGTCCTAAACTATGAATTGATTGAAATGATCATTTCCAAGCCAAAGGCCAAGGCAACAACATATGTTAAGTTGTGATTAATTTTTTCACAAGAGTAACATTTTTTCTCAAAATATTCTACAGTGTTAAAATCCGTTCAGTACTGAGTCTCAAAAAATCTACCATGTGGTTTTCAAAATATTAGATTTTCAAAAAAGAAAAATATTTACATTTTTAAAAATCCATAAATTATTTTTTGGAAAATTTTGTTAAAAATTATTTACATTTTTTAGAATCATAAATACCGTTTGGAAGAAAATTGAAACTGAAAAAATGATTCTTTTAGAGGTAGCATTAATAACAATTTTTTGAAATATGGTTACTTATCCAAAGGTAGCCTTCACTAAAAAAATTTACCTAAGAGAAGTTTTGGACCCGTTTCTTAGAGAAATAAGATATTGTTAAATTAATAAAAAAATTGTATTGGCAGGACCGTTATTTTTGGTTCTAAAAAAATGAGAAAAAAGTGTGGGGAGAATCACTAAAAAAACACTATGTACCTACCAAGTTCTTAGAAAACCAATCCAGTCGTTTAGGTTGTAGCCTAACAGACAAAGAGAATTGTGAGACCTACTTTTTTATCTTCCTTATCATCGTAATGACAAGTCTGATCAAAATCTCGATTTAAATTTTTTTACGAATGCAGAACTTGACATATAGTATAGTAACTACCTATGTAAGTAAAATTAAATGCATTATTGAGTGTTACGCTTTATTGAATTTTGAAAAACGCGACGTAAACGTAATAAAACTTTAAACTTCGTAAATATGTTTTGTGTGAGTGATACTTAGCAAAATCAATCAGTCAAGATTATTCCCAAAACAAGTCTTGCAGTCCATAACCGGCAATGAACTCCAAGAATTTTAATTTTTTGAATAGCCTTTACTCATATTTTGTATATGCCTATACTTCTGTTTTTAATGTCACTGACATACAAAATTAGCTGTGAGCTCTGGGTCATAATAGAATCATAAAAAAATTATTATTTAGTGTTAAGAGAATTTTTTTAGACAGGATTTGGGAAATCATTTTCATAAGTATTGCTATTGGTCATAGGTATCTGTTACCAATTTTAGAAATTTATTTTGAATAACGAGGTACCTACATAGGTACCCACTTATAAACTTATTCAAAATAAATTTATAAAAAGTTTTATTAGATAAGAAGTTTAGCATATGCACTCACACTTACGTACAGATATTGAAGAAATAAAAACATTTCACGAAAATCTTTCTATTACTGCCTACTCTTTTTTTTATAAATTAATAGGTACCTATCTACCCTAGAATTTAGCAAAACAAACTTTAATTAAAATACCTACCTACCTAGCAAAAGAAATACCTACCTATGTAACTCGGTTTACATAAACCCACCCCATCTTCAACAAAAATATCTTAATACCTTTCCAAAAGATAAAAGGTATCTTTACCTAAGCCTAACTCTGAATTTTCATAAGAATACCTACATATTTTATTTAAACACCTACCAAAAAACATATCCTCGAAACAATTAATAATAAAAAAATTACAATTCCACCAGAAGTTATAGGCATCCTGCCGTCGAAGTTATACGAGAAAATTTATATCTAAATAACTATACGAAAAGATATCGTCGAACATTTTAAATCAGCCATAAAAATAATGCCTACCCTCAATAATAATATGAAAAAATATACCTATACTACGTTTCTCATTCACACCATCTGCAACAAAATCTGTGCAGAAAGGTTTTTCTGCTGTTTGCTATGACCTACGACACCGACGAGGCGATACGGCGCAAGCAGCTCACTCAAGTGTCTGTTTCATCCCCTTGTTAAATTATTTTTTGCTAATCTGGCTTTATTCTAAATATATTTCCAAAATAAAACAACAAATAATGTTGAACTCAAAGAAAATAGGGGAAACATTTTCACATTTCCATTCACAAAACCAGAGAGTATCAATCATAGATAAACTAATAAAGATGGCAATCCTCAGCTGTCAGTTTGATTTGCCTACAAGCGAACAGCTGTAATGATTATATTTGCAAGTATTAGTGAAAAGCAGTGCAAGCCGCACACATAGAATCAACTAGTCACTCACCACTAGTGAAAGCCGCACACATAGAAGCAACTAGTCACTGACCACAGTCTGTATAGGAATGGTGAATTAATTTATCGGTTATTTTTGAAAATCGTGGACATGTTCAAAAAGTATTAAAACCTGAAGAACGAAATTTAAAGTGCTTACTTAACCTTATATATCATCCAAATTAAAATTATGTGGAAGATTTGGAGTAACTTTAAATAAAAATAGGTGTAGGTTACTGATGCAGGAAGCTTGAATTTTCATTTAAGAAAAAAATTGTGTATTCTTTTTCACAAAACAACTGCTCTAGCGGGAAATTTTTTTTTACTTTTGTAATATTGCAAAAATAAAAAATAAAAAATAAAAATAAATTTTGGTTAAGGAAAAAATTTGTATATGTTCCCACGAAACCGATCTAGAGTTTTTATTGAGATTTCATCGAAATATTCATGAAAACTTGTTCCATATACTTGAAATAACAATTGTTTTTAACCACAAGCTCGAATTTCATTTTGGTGGGAATATATAGCGACAGATTGTTTTCGTCTTTATTTTCATTGGTGTTGGGTGTTGACACGGGATTATTTCTGCTATTACACGATAACTTTTGAGTCATTACTTTTTTTGAAATTAAAATATGGGGGAAATGTGAAGATTCGGACCGAAATGTCCTAAACCAAAGTGAATGCGGGGCGACGACGATTTTTGTTGTTTTTTAGCATTGTGTATGTGTCATATTTTGAAGTATTGTGAATGATTCAAATTGTCATTGGTTTGGGAGAGCCTTTAAAGGTTGTGTGCTTGCCATATTTTGTATCTTTACGAATGATTCGCTATGATTTCATGTTGGTTTGGGGTTGCCTTTATTTATTAATTAAATCCACACCTAAATCCGTTTTTTTTTTTTTTAATTCAGGCTTTATGAGTGCATTTGAAATAAAAGCTCCTCCTAACCAACACCAAATCATAGCAAATTATTCGCAATGATACAAAATATAAGAGATAAGCAATGCTTAGCAAAAATAAAAAAAACTTTCGTCAATTCTCTTCCATTTCGCAAATTAAAATTTATTAATTTACGCCAAATACGTACCAATGTGAACCGGGCCCTAGTTTGGTTTCTATTTGTTGAACACGCTCCGTGGTCAGAATTATTCACCTCAATTAGATGTCAAAACAAAACCAAATACGGGGTGTCCCCTATTTCATGCAGGATAATTTATGAAATAATATTTTTAGAAAAACAAATTGCTTAAGAGGGGCCGATCATTTCTCCCCTTTTAGATAAGAGATAAAAAAAAAATAAAAATCAATTAAAATTAAATTAAATTTTTTTGAATGAATGAAAGTACGACAACAGCTACGAGATCATGCTATAATTTTTTAAAATCCATTCTCGAATCAATTTTTCAAATTAAGTTGTTTCGTAATGATTTTAAAAAAAATAATTTTCAAACTTTA
This sequence comes from Dasysyrphus albostriatus, assembly GCA_946251815.1. NCBI lineage: Eukaryota > Metazoa > Arthropoda > Insecta > Diptera > Syrphidae > Dasysyrphus > Dasysyrphus albostriatus. The sequence continues at coordinate 227,747,241 of OX276335.1, forward strand.
AAGTAAAAAAAAGTTAATGTTTTTGTTAAAACTATTTATTTTTTATACATTATGAATTATAATATCAGTAAAAAGTATTCAATACTCCTATATTCAACACTCAAAACCAAATACCTAGATGTCGTGAAGTTTAAAAAAATCAAAAATAGCTATTGTTGTTTTATTATATTCGATAGAGATGCGCATCTCGATTACCTTTTAACACGTGCAACAAAAACGTTTTGAAAATTCCTCAGTTATCTTTTTTGTACTTAAAGCTAATCCAGATCAATACCCGAATCCCGACAGAAGATAATAAAACCCACCTAATATCTACTTTAATACTTCCAAAGTGGAAATTGAGAGTTTAGTGGAATTTAAACAACAAATTGAAGTTCCGGGTGTCAAATTGCAGAAAAACTATTTTTTTATTTCGTATTTTCTTAACTATTTTTTTCCTTAGAATATATCTAACAATAATTTTAAAATTATTCTGGATGAAGAAAGGGCCACCCTGTATTATATGCAAGATGCATTAAAGATGAACGGAAATCTGAGTGATTGAAAACAATTTATAGATTAATTTTTTGTATTTTATTATAATTGTGGATGAATATTAACTATTAATTACAATTGTTTGTATAAATTAAACAATTTAACAACGATATTTTTGTTTTTAGCCGAAGAATTCTTAAAACTATTTTCCAATTTTCAAAAGAAAAAAACTGAGCTGTCAAAACAAATAAATCTCACCGCGTTACATTGTTGTTGCAATTCACATCTATTCATCGTCACGAAGTGAAATTACAAATACAACAATGTAAACAAATGGGGTTTGGAGGGTGAAACGTACGAAAGATTGGCTTCTTGGTAATTGATATTCTCTGATATCAATTTTCCAAGAAGCCAATCCTTGGCTGTCATCCGGCTTTGCCTACAAACTTAAACACGCACATATAGACAGTTGGGCTAAGTCCACCACTAGGTTTTTGCACACATTGACAGTTGGGATCGACCCACCACTGATTTATTCTTACACATAGACAGTTGGGATCAACCCACCACGAATATGTCGGTTATTTTTGAAAATCTTCAGTTATTTTCAAATTTACTTGGGCTGCTACGGGCTTGTTCAAAAAGTATAAAAAAGGGAGAAATTATATATCAAGTGCTCACCTTATGAGAATAAGTTGTGGTTTTTTTTTAATGTAAATTGTAGTCGTTTCTTACTAATGCTCGCCTGTCTGGAAAATAAATATCTTTAATTACTTTCTTTTCAATAAACAATTTGTCTTTTCTGTTTTTTTTTCTTTTCAACTCCCGAAATGTATAAGGAAATGTAGAAAATGTACTCTTTTCTTGACAGAAAATAACTTACAATGAAGAAAGTTTTAAATAATTTTGCGAAATGGAAAAAGATATTCACAAGCTACTAGGCTTACATGTCTTGTTAAACAAGCTTGAAGCTCGCGTCAACTCCTTGTAAAGCTGGGTTGAGTTAAAATGAGCTTGATTTGACTAGATCTCATTCGGGGAGTGGAGTCAAGTCGAAATATGTGACGAAAAACCTGGGTTAAGGAGTTGGTCTTACAGATATTGCATTATGGTCTGTTAAGATAGACTTTAATAGACAGGTGCAGTAAGTGCTATGGTTACCCAAGTAACAATTTTCCTCTCATAAGAGTTTCCTAGAGGCTTGTGAGACTTTATTCCGGGAGTTATTCACACTCTAGAAGAGTACTCCTACATCCTTATGAAAATGTTAAAAGCCTTAAATGGCCCACTTATAGGAGTTAATTTCCTCTTATAGAAACATTTTTATTGTTCCTATGGGATGACAAATGCTCCATTAATCTTGTTAGGAGAATGCGTCACTTCTTGTGGGAGTTGATGAAAATAGTTAGAAAGAGTATGCGCATAATTAAAAAAAAACAGATACTCATCTTTCACATTTGTATACTTCCTACGGAAACTTGGTACGAATTATTTATGTCTGTATGTGTCATCGTCATTGTCTCATGTTGAAAAATGAATGTGTGAATTTATATTTTCATTTCATGGCGACGTTAGTATAATTATAGTTTGTCACGTATGTGGAGTTAAATCTTAGTGCGATTGAAACTTTTTGTACTAACTTACACATTTTACTTCAAAAAATAACGAAGCGCTTTCAAAATAATTGATATTTAAATTATTTTAATTTTATTTTGAATTGCAAAAAGGGTTACCTTGATGTTTGCTTTTAGTAAGAATAGTACTTTTTATGCTGACATTATTTATGGTATTTATTCATATTATATGAAGAAAAAGATATAATAGCAGATAATATGTCGAATTGATAATCTTATTCTTGTATGCCTGTTTTTGTAATCTAAGAATTTACAAGAGGTTAAGAGACGTTTTAATGAAAAAATAATAAGTCAGAACTTATATTTTTAGACATTTGTTATTAGAACAAATACTTCTTTTGCATTTAATGTTGAACAAAATAAACATCAATATCAATACACGTATATACATAAATATAACTTAAATAAATTCATCATAATGGAAAACCAAATAAATTATTTCAAAATTTAATTTCATATCACGGTAACCCTCAAACTATACAAAAAACACTTCGTTCAAATTTAAATATGGCTGCTGTCGTATCGATACTTTTAACTCTTAAAAAGACATTTTTATTAGAGTGTTGTCCATTTATGTTGGTATGTAAATATACACTTTTTTATGAGAAGTCTGATGCTTTTATGCGACTTTATTTTGACATTTATCAAACGAACCAAGAACAAATCGGTGATGCGTTCCCTTTTTTCTTAAGAATGTGAATTATTGTTGATGTTTTAAAAAAAGATGAAATGTCAAAGTTTGAAATATTAAGTTTTATGCATTACCTTTTCTGAACGATAAATCTTCATTATAACGTCATAATTTTTGGAATAAATGGACAAAGAATATCAAGAAAATTAACATTCCGCAACAAAACTATAATATATGATATTCGTAGTAAAATTTTAAACTGCGTAAATCTGTCTAATTTTCCACACAAATTCTGACAAAGTTAAGAAGTTTAAAACATTAAAACGTTTACAACGGGCTTACGCCGTAAAAAAACCTTATATTACATCGAAATAAAATAAAATGAAAGTCTATCACCGAAAGTTCACATTTGTAACAAAATAAAATACATTTTAAACAGTAATCGGCATCAGCATCCAATGTTTCCTTCAGGTAGACAGACCAATAGAAAACTCAACGCCAGAAAACAATGTACATACAAAACGTTAAAAAAAGAACGACTGTAACTGTTGTATGAATCAAATAAAGCTGCTGTCAGTGCAACATCTCATATGAATCCTATAGTTAGAGTTTTGTAGTTGTTACTTTATTAGCTCTTGTTAAGAGATTTTAAAGACTTAAAATTGACGTTTAGAGTTTAAATTTAAAACAAAATTATTATAAGACTTTCAATTTACATACAAGAGTAATAATTGTTCTAGGTATAAGATTAAAGTGATTTGATCCAAGAAAAATGCTTACATCATTTAATGAAAACACTATGAGACAAATTTATGTTTCATTATGACAGATCATATCTTAAGTTTAGCAATAAGATCTAAAAAAGTACTATGAGCGTTTTTTTGAGAAAATGGGAGCTTAGCTCTCGAGAGTATGTTAGTTGGGTAATTTAATTACATTTGTCTAGCATTAAAAAAAATACATAAATGTCAATAATTTTTCTGGAATCTCATTACCATTTTACTCAACAAATAAAGCACTCAACTCCAGTGACGAAAAACGTGGGTCAAATATTCCCTATTGCAACTCGAGCTCTCGATCCTGCTTATAAACGTAGTAACATGCCGGCTCCACTAGACACGAGCCATGCTCAGACTATAAACCTGTCGAGAAAAAAAACAATGGAGGCAGAAAAATCCCAGTCTAGTCGACGACATGTCGAAGAAAACCAACTTTTGAACAGCACATGACCGCTGTTCAAAGCTCGGCCATGGGATTTGAGATTTCACGTGCGTGTGAGTTTTTTGTCTGATTTTCAATCAATTGGCTATGAAAAATAATAGTATTAATATAATGCATATTTAAACGTTTTCATAAGAGCCCAAATGAGGCAATTTTATAAATTACAGAAAAAGTGTTTTCATCTGTAATTTGGTATTTCTTTTGACAGCTCATTTCATTTTTTGAGTTTCATCCCTGCCTGTTAATCGCTTTTTGTTGTTGATTTTTTTATTCAGCTTAAACATTTATTTGGCATTAAAACTTTGCGGGAAATTTTTAGGCATGTAATTTAATGGAAATCATTAACTCGCAAAACAATTGAATGTCAAATTAAAACAGCTAAACAAAATGCCGAATTTCGCATGATTATCTAGATTTTATGTTTTAAAATCGAAAAAATATCCATCGATACTTTGTACCTATATTTTTGATAATTTTGGACAAAAAAGTCTCATAAGTTTTGTCGAAATAATCCGTTAAGAAAACTGAGCAAAGCAATCAAAGAACAAAACAACCAAGCCACTGATAGTAACAAGAATAGTCAACGAGTTAAAATAATATTAAAAACACAATTTATTGAGCAAGCAACCAAGCCAATGATAATGAAGGGTCAACCAATCAAACGGCAAATCGATAATCAGCGAAATAATGAAACGGCTTGGTGATATTTCGCGAAATAATAAAATAGCGAAACGTTATTGCGAGAGAAAAAACTTTTGAACAAGTAAAAAACAATTAAACAAAAAAAAAAAAAACTGAACAACAAATTGCCAAATCAATTTTGTGAAACGATTGAAAATAATTTCAAACAAAAGCGGAAGATAAAAACGCTAAATGTGGACTGCAAAATGATTGAAAATTATAATGAATGAAAAAGAAAACGTAAATTGCCAATCAAAGATTGCGAATTAAGAGAAATATTTAACGCCTAATATAACAGGAAAGCCACTTTTCAATTGATGCATCGCATTTTATGAAAAATCGATTTTTATCTTTAAAAGCGATTTGCGGCTAAACTAAACATCCTTGAAGCATCAAAGTTGATCAAAACGTCTCAGCGAGTTATAAAATGCATATACGTGATCTAAAACACCTATATCTTTGATATATTGTTAAAAAAAATTAAAGAAAGTTAAAAAAAGTTATTTCTTGTCCCAGTTACAGACCTTACTTTAGAACTTTTGTCCCAATCGCAGACCCACCCCCGTCACACCCAACCCCGCCATACATTTTATATACAAAGCTCTTGATCTATCCCTTTTTTGCGCATCTGCGTTTGTATGCGTATATTTTATTTTCATATGCCTCGATCTTGAAAAGAATTTCATTTCGTATTTTCTTTTCAGAATTTTTGGGAGGCATACAAGCTTATATACAAAGATACTGTGAAGGAATGAAAGTTTGCACTCACCCACGCCCATCAACAACAAAAAAAACACTGAAAGAAAAAACTAAAAAATATATTAATAAATGTAATTTAATTTAATAAACTAAAAAATATATAAAATTTATAACACGCTGACGTGATTATTGTAATTAAATAAAAAAAAACTAATAAACGTCAGGCGTCAAAGAATAAATTTGAATATAATAATAGATGGCCTTAGTTTCTATGTTAACAAAGCTTGTTTAGCCCAAGAGTGTCAAGAGATGGCATTAATAACAATAACACTTTTTGCCACTTTGCTCCAACAAGCAGCTATGTCGGTTAAAAGATTGAACACCTTTTAATACAGCTTTTGTATGGAAATGAAACTCGACTAGCAGTCCATATATAGTATGTCAATGGTGGCTACAATAGTATCATCAGTTTGAGGTATATCGCGTGTAAATAAAAGGTACAGAGCTGGACCTAATACACTTCCTTGTGGTACCACAGCCACTATTTCTTTGAAATCAGAATAGTCATTTCCGTGTCTGCCACGAAAAAGTCTTTCATTTAGATATCCGTTTAGAATGTTGTAAGGTCCTTCAGGCAGTACTTGTCTTAATTTGACTTTGAGGCCTTCGTGCCACTTCTTGACAAACGCCTGCGACACGTCCAAAAAGACAGTCGAACAGATTTTCTTTTCTTCAAGAGCTCTCTCAATTACGTCAGTAATTCTATGCACTTGATCAATTGTCGAATGCTTGCTTCTAAATTCGAACTTATGTTCAGGTATTAATTGTTTCTCTTCTATTATCGGTTGCAGGCGCAGGAGTAGTATTCTTTCAAAAACTTTTGATATTATTGGAAGAAGCGAAATCGGCCTGTAAGACTTCTTTTCGTGAGATAGTTTGCCAGGTTTCAAAACCATTATGACTTCCGCAACTTTCCATTGGCTCGGAACATATTCTAACCTTTAGAGTGGCATTTATTATGTATAGGAGGTTAATAAACTCTTAACGAGGGAGCATTTTTAAAATTTCTGCCGTAATTAAGTCATATCTTGCAGCTTTTTTGGACTTCAGCTTCCTAATTTCTCTTTTTAATTCGGCAAGTGTAGCATTTCTCGTTATGTAGCTTTCATTAGAGGTAAAATTCATATTAATATTTTCGTTGAGTTCTTGCCCATCAAACGGCTTAAATGTTTCCTCTAAGTAATCGGCGAATACCGTCGCTTTTTCTTTGTCACATTTAGCCCATTCATTTTGGCTTTTCTTAATGGGGGGCACTGGAAGCTTTGGTTTTTCCGTTGTTTTTATAGCTTTCCAAAGTGAGTAGTTCTTTCCCCGCTATCAAGCCTTCAAAGTAATTTTCAACTTCAAGGTTTTTGAAATCTGCTATCGCCGTTTTTAACATATTACTCACTAAAGCACTAAATCTTTTATTTCCACCGGATATTTTACGTCTTTATAGCGAGGCTCTAGCCTTTGATAAGGTGTGTTATCCCAAGCTGCTTTTTGTATTCTCTCAACAAAGGTATCTACTGCGTCTTCAAGCTCAAGAGGCATTTGTTATGATACCCTTTACTCAATGTTGTCCTCGATATCTTTTTTAAATCCATCCCAGTTGGTTTTACTGTTTGTTAACCTGTGTGGTTTTTCAATTTAACAAGGCTTTCGCTCATAATGAGTACGACGGCAGAATGATCTGAGAAGAGGTCATAGCCCTCTGAAATTTCTATACGGTTAGAGGGTATTCCTTTCACCATGAATAAATCGATTAGGTCAGGTATTTTCGACGGATCAGTTGGCCAGTAAGTTGGCTTGCCAGTCGAATGAAAGTCACAATTATTATCCATTCCTGCTTCATATAGCATGCGACCGTTTTGAGATATGCTTCGTGAGGCCCAGAAGGTGTGCTTTGCATTAAAGTCACCACCAACAATTAAATTTGGGCTTAGTGACTTAATCAATGTCGTAAATTCGAGAGAATGGAGGAGACATTGAGAGGAATATTTTTAGTTTTAACCTGTACACTACTCAATTGCATTGATTCCGCCTCTATTTTGAGGCCTATCGAGTGTTCAATGCATTCTTTTATATACAATGATGATCCACCTCTTGCTTTGTTTGACGGAAGAATAGCGTGGTAGTCATGAAACCCGTTGATTTAAAGATTTGTTTCAGTGTCGTTATTTACGGGTAAAGGTACTGACACTGTTTTCTTTTCCTTACGGATACTAGGTTTTGGAATTTTCGTAGATTTGACACTCTTGGGAATTTTAATTGCATTGGTGGGTTTCCTTTGTGTTTGGGCAGATTTTGATCCTCGCTTTGGCTATTCTTTAGCTACTTCACAGCCCCTATAGCTTGCTGGGTGATTTCCATTACAATTAATGCACGCCGGTGGACTTTCACTTTTCCGTTGCAGTCAACGGTTAAATGTTTTCTGGCGCATTTTACACACCTTGGCTCTTTTTTGCAATAGGTTTGGGTGTAATTGAATTCTTGGCAGCGTTTACACTGAGGGATTAACCTTGTGATCTTTCTCAGAGGTTCGATCCTAACTACGATGTTTAGAATTGTTTTAATTTTATAAATTTCATCTAGTTTTTCAGTGTTATCGAACGAAAGTATAAATAGTGGGAGACCACGTTGTACCACTGTCACTTCAACCTTTGCTTTGATTTGATTTGATTTTTGCTTTTCAATAACTCATTTTCTTTTCGAAGAAGTTCGACTTCTTTCTTTAGCTCTTGATAAAGTTCCATTACTTGATCAAGTCCTTGTCGAAGTTCGCGCAGGCGTAACGTGTGAACTCTTTTGCCCGAATTTTGATGGTTTTGCAATCGATTTAGATGGTGGTGATCGAGATCCCCTTGCACTTTTTAGAAAGGGATTTATTAAATGCAATAATTTGCTCTCCCCAGAATCCATAGAGCCTAGCTCCGAAGAAGGTGGATTTTCCAGTGAACCTGGACTGCCACCTGGGGTACTATATCTTATTGTTTTGCTCATTGCATAGTTATGTATACATCAATCTCAGTATACGGAGTTTGGATTTTAGTCGCCTCTTACGACAGGCATGCCTACCTCGGTTTTATTTTTTCCCCTTACCCGCAGGGGGGAAATTTTACATGAACATCTAGTTAATTTAACATGATTCAATGTTGAATCAAACCTGTATCCGGTAATAATTATGTCTTTGATCCATGCTTGTAGGTCCCATCTCTAACGCTGCTTACCGCATTTAGCATTTTTCAGAAAGTATAGAAATTTATAACTATGTATATTATCTTATGTTAAAAATACTGTGTGATATTTAATTAGTTTTGAACTGGGAACCTCTCACACATGGAGATAGTACCCTCTGGGCCACTCCGCTGCATAAAAATCTTGTGCCAAATATCAATAACTTGAAACTGATCTTGTTTGGATGGCTTGAGTGTGCGTGCTTTAACACTGGTGTCACGTTGAAATGAACTGGCAGCGTGTTTCTTAAGCCATGGGTTATGAGTGCGTTTCAACACTGGTAGAGGGCTACTTTAACAAGCGGCCAGGTTAAATTTAAATAAAATTATTCGGATGGCCTGTGTGTATGTGTTTTAACACTGGTGTCACGTTGAAATTAGCAATATAAATGTTGCTTCAACCAGATTTGTGGTAAAATAGAAATTCATAACAAGCAATGTTAAAAAAACCTGATCTCAGTTAAAATTAACGCTATGTTCTTGTGAAAATTTCTTGTTTACCAGAATTCAGTGTTAAAATAACAGTTCATCCACCCAAAAAAATTCACTGTAAAAACGTTTAAAAACGCGATGAATTCTACTGCATTAATCGTCACAAATTACCCGACATCCACAGCTCTCATTTTTACAATGCCATGGTTGTAGAATCTAAAAATGATTTGTGAAAATCGCAAACTCATCTATAGGTTTCACAACTAAAAAAAAATAAAAAAGAACACTCTTCGTTGTTAAACGCGCAGCAAAATATATAAAATATACCAATTAATGTACAAAAACAACACATTTTTGATGTAAGTTTTACAACACTTTGCGATCAAAAAAGCCTTTATTATGTAAAATCTACATTTTGTTTTGTAGAAATAACAACCGATTCATTAGATTTTGACAGCTCTTTGCGGTGAAATGTACAAGGCATTTCATTTTTAAAAATAAAAAAACGTGAAATATTTTAAAATTCTTTTTATTCATTTTATTTTCAAGAAAGTAAATAATAATGATAACATTAGTTATTACATACATGTATTATATTAAATGAACTTATTTCTAAAAAATATGTTTTCACCTTCTCTTCTCTATGCAATGTTGCCACGATGGCTTTTGCAATTGTGTTTAATTCGTGTGTGTAAAGCTTTTGAGATTTCGTTTTGTAGTACTCCACAATTAGTTGCACTATTTGTTTTTGTTGTCGTTGATTAAAAACTTTACTTGAACTGATTTTTCTAAAATATTTCTTCCCGCTAAGGATAGTAATAATTTAAATTAATTTAAATAAACATATTTTTTTTTTATAAACAAACCAATAAATTCGCAGATGAATTAGATGCAAAAGAGCTCCTGGTGGATGTAGGTGTTCCAGTTAATTCTTGTGACAGGCCATCAATCCAATTTTCAGTGCTCATTTCACTGGCTACCGTGCTGCATTGTGTAAACTAAATATGAAAATAATTTGACTTTTAGAATAGCTACATACCTACATATGAACGTCGAAAAAAATAAGGATTATGCTTACTTCTTGCTTTTTCCACTTATGTAATTCATCTTCAAACTCCAATTGAAGACCTAGTTCGCTATACGGAAATATTTTAGATAAGTGCTCTGATTTAAGGAGCAGTAAACTTCTCTTTGTCAATCCACGACCTTTAAAAACATAAATCTGCCAGATAAATGTCTAATTCACAATGAAATAAAACGTACCCGCTAAAAATGGCGCAACACTGTGGGAAATTGTTAACAACTTCAAAAACTTCCGCGTCTAACACCATTGAATTGTATACGACACTTTTCCCAGGGAAATTTTTTTTCGACTTCTGGGTCATCTTCAATGAAAATATTATTTAAAATGCCCGAATCACTATTCTTTAATGTTAATAGAAGTTCACTATCCATTTCAAATAAATTATTACCCAAAAAACAAACTAACGGGTGATTTTTTAGCTGGTTTGGTTTTGGCAACACTGGTTTTGACAGCTGACGTGTGTTTAGTACATTGTGTCACTGTCAAACAGCTTCAGTTTGATTTGCAATTTAACCATGGATCGTCTTACAAATGAACAACGCTTGCAAATTATTGAATTTTACTATCAAAATTCGTGCTCGGTTCGAAATGTTCATCGCGCGCTGCTTCCATTTTATGGTCGGCATTCTCGACCTTCTGAGCAGTCTATTCGGAAGATTATGACCAAATTTCGCACCAAATTTACTTTGTTGGACATTAAACCACCAACACGTTTACGTACTGTACGTAGTGAAGAAAATATTGCGGCCGTATCAGCTAGTGTGACAGAAGACCGCAAAATGTCGATTCGGCGCCGTTTCCAGCAGTTAGGCCTTTGTTACAGCACTACGTGGAAAATTTTGCGGAAGGATTTGGGCGTAAAACCTTTTAAGATACAGCTGGTGCAAGAACTAAAGCCAGCCGACCTACCACAACGCCGAATTTTTGGTGAATGGGCTCTTGGAAAGCTGGCCGAGGATCCGCTTTTTTATCGAAAAATTGTGTTCAGCGATGAGGCTCATTTTTGGTTGAATGGGTACGTAAATAAGCATAATTGCCGCATTTGGAGTGAAGATCAGCCAGAAGCATTGCAACAGCTACCAATGCATCCCGAAAAAGCCACTGTTTGGTGCGGTTTATGTCACTGTCAATGGTGAACGCTACCGAGCGATGATAACAAACTTTTTTTTGCCCGAAATGGAAGTTCTTGACTTGCATGATATGTGGTTTCAACAAGACGGTGCCACATGCCACACAGCATGCGAAACAATGGCGCAATTGCGAGGCGAGTTTGGTGAACAGTTAATTTCACGTTTCGGGCCGGTCAATTGGCCGCCTAGATCGTGCGATTTGACACCATTAGATTATTTTTTGTGGGGGTATGTCAAGGCTAATGTCTATAGGGACAAGCCCGCTTCGATTGACGCACTGGAAGCCAACATCCATGCATTCATTCGTGAGATACCGGCCGATATGTGTGAAAAAGTATGCCAAAATTGGACTCAGCGGATGGGCTACCTGAGACGCAGCCGCGGTCAACATTTGCATGAAATTATCTTTAAACATTAAATTGCAAGGTTCAAACTATCGATTCAAATAAAAATTTCATTCACTTTTTCGAATTTTTTTTTTTTAAAGTTCTAAACCTCTTAAAAAATCACCCGTTATTTTAGCGAAGATTTTATAAGTGACTTATTGATCTGTGACACGATGAGCAAATGTGAAGAAACTAACAAAAAGTAATGTCTGGGTAACGCAAAAACGGTAAATGGTTCCGTATATCGCTCACATTAACAACTTGTTGTCGTTTCTACAGGTATTGGTTGTAGGTTTGAATGTATTTGCTGTGAATTCCACATTTTTATATAAAAACTACAAGTTGTTGTAGGTTCAACTGTGGGTGATGTTTATGTTGATTATTTTACAAATAAATCTCGTCGACTGACTGCTTGGGTTGGTTGTAGAATCTAAATGAATAAATTGTGAGATCTACAACACATTGTGGATTCTACATTCTTTATTCTGCATGGATTGTAGATTCTACAATTTTTTTGATGTAGATATAACAAATTAATATTCTTACTTTTAACAAATAAATTTGACAACGCGCTGTCGTTTTTACATCAAAAATATGCAATGATTTTTACATTTTTGGTGCACAAAGTAAAGCAATTGCTGTGAGAAAAGCAATTATTTGTGAATTTGTTTGCGGTTCCTGTTTATTTTACAAACTTGGCGTTTATTTTAAAATTGACTGCCACATTTTGTAATAATTATAGCGAAGATTTTTTTGGGTGTCTTCTTAAATTAACTTGAATATGGTAAAATAGGCCACCAGGCTAATGTAATACTTAATGTAAGGTTATTAAATGCAGGTTAATTTCTGAAATGTCTGTAACTTTATATGGGATTATGCACCTTGTAAATTTAACAGGGCCCAGGTTAATTATTTACCTGATTTTTTTCTCTGAGTGTACTAGGTCTGGTACTCGGTGCTAACAAAAAGTAATTGCCTGAACATTTCTTCACATCACTACTACCGGATCCAATTCCACCCACAGTACTTGGAATTAATTACGAATGCACAGGTCATCGTGTTTTCTATCATGGATGCACTTCCAGGAGGGTTTTTTCTGAGCCGGTTTTGTCCAGACAATTAATCTTTCAACGCACTTGTTTAAAAAAAATCAAAAATGGCATTTAAAGTAAAAAGATTTTTTGGTTAAGAGTACGGCCAGGATCAAGAACTTCCGGAATCAGTCCCATCGCCATGTCAGAAAACTCGCTCCCATGAAATTTCCGGCACATAAGAGTTGCCGCCAGGCTATACAAATACGAAATTGCCAAACTTCGACCATTTTCGTCTTAAAGTTTTCTGAAGTTAATTTGTCTTTACACGGTCGGTCACGGGAGAAATTTTTTATATCGGTTTTGTAAGGTTTTCCAATTTACCTTAAAATATCGGTACGTGCTTAAAAGTTACCTTTTTCCTAAATAACTCCGCAAAAGGGAGCGTTAATATAAAAAAAAAACATAATAACGGGTTACATACTATCCATATTCAAAGCGCCCGAAGAAACTTGCTAAGTGCCGTAAAGCCTATAAATGTACAAATGAGCATGCAAAAAGAAAAATAAACAAAAACCAAGTAAAAGTGTGATAAAAAACATGCCAAAGGTGCCGTCACACCGTGCAAGTAAAGTACTTGCAGCAATTATTTAAAAATTTCGATTTTGAAATTTCGTGCAAGTACTTGTAGAGAGCAGTCACACTAGGCAAGTAAATTGCTTGCTGAAACGATTTTTACTTTCTCGCAAGTAAAATTCCTGCAAGTAATTTTAAGGTCGTCACACCGAGCAAGCAATTAATTGCTGAAATTACTTCCCGCAAGTACTTGCTGAAATTATTTGCTGAAATGAATTGCTGGAAAGTAATTGCTGGAAGTAATTTATTAGTTCTTGTGTGGATGGGTGTGGTTTTTGCCATTTTCAGCTCAGTTTCGTTTATTGTTTCATAAGCGACAGATCTAAAATGCACAATCAAGATTTAGAAGAAGAAGTTATTTACGAAGAAATTACTGCTAAACAAGAAAAAGATTTGCTTAACTTTCTGATAAAAAAATTACTAACAACTGTTTTTGACGTAACCTTCAATATAACTTTTAATTTCAATCTTCTCAACAAATGCTCTACCGAATGCAATCAAAATCTTGAGAGTTGTTTTAACAACTAAAAGAAAGAGTTTCATGCAAAATATATTTGGTGTTGATTAAATCCGGTATGCTTTGTGAAATTTAAATTATATAACGATTTTAAATTATGATAACGAACTATATATCGACAGTTGGTTTTGTAATCTGGTTAGAAATTGAAATAAGATATTAGTAATTAAGTAGTTATTGCTAAAGAACTACACATATACTTGATTAGACACAATCAGAATTTTTCAAGTTTAAATTTAGCATATTTAACAAATTTTCTGTTGGGTTAAGTCTTTCATCACAATAAAATTAATTTTGTATAATATTGATGGTCTGAAACTTTGAGCTTTTTTTATATAATCTGATGTTTTTGATACTTTTTTGGGAAGATTTTCTTTTTCGGAGATTTTTGATGTAGCAAGATGTCTTTCTTTTAAGAGACGTCACGGGTGGATGTTGTTAAACGCGCAGCAAAATATATAAAATATACCAATTAATGTACAAAAACAACACATTTTTGATGTAAGTTTTACAACACTTTGCGATCAAAAAAGCCTTTATTATGTAAAATCTACATTTTGTTTTGTAGAAATAACAACCGATTCATTAGATTTTGACAGCTCTTTGCGGTGAAATGTACAAGGCATTTCATTTTTAAAAATAAAAAAACGTGAAATATTTTAAAATTCTTTTTATTCATTTTATTTTCAAGAAAGTAAATAATAATGATAACATTAGTTATTACATACATGTATTATATTAAATGAACTTATTTCTAAAAAATATGTTTTCACCTTCTCTTCTCTATGCAATGTTGCCACGATGGCTTTTGCAATTGTGTTTAATTCGTGTGTGTAAAGCTTTTGAGATTTCGTTTTGTAGTACTCCACAATTAGTTGCACTATTTGTTTTTGTTGTCGTTGATTAAAAACTTTACTTGAACTGATTTTTCTAAAATATTTCTTCCCGCTAAGGATAGTAATAATTTAAATTAATTTAAATAAACATATTTTTTTTTTATAAACAAACCAATAAATTCGCAGATGAATTAGATGCAAAAGAGCTCCTGGTGGATGTAGGTGTTCCAGTTAATTCTTGTGACAGGCCATCAATCCAATTTTCAGTGCTCATTTCACTGGCTACCGTGCTGCATTGTGTAAACTAAATATGAAAATAATTTGACTTTTAGAATAGCTACATACCTACATATGAACGTCGAAAAAAATAAGGATTATGCTTACTTCTTGCTTTTTCCACTTATGTAATTCATCTTCAAACTCCAATTGAAGACCTAGTTCGCTATACGGAAATATTTTAGATAAGTGCTCTGATTTAAGGAGCAGTAAACTTCTCTTTGTCAATCCACGACCTTTAAAAACATAAATCTGCCAGATAAATGTCTAATTCACAATGAAATAAAACGTACCCGCTAAAAATGGCGCAACACTGTGGGAAATTGTTAACAACTTCAAAAACTTCCGCGTCTAACACCATTGAATTGTATACGACACTTTTCCCAGGGAAATTTTTTTTCGACTTCTGGGTCATCTTCAATGAAAATATTATTTAAAATGCCCGAATCACTATTCTTTAATGTTAATAGAAGTTCACTATCCATTTCAAATAAATTATTACCCAAAAAACAAACTAACGGGTGATTTTTTAGCTGGTTTGGTTTTGGCAACACTGGTTTTGACAGCTGACGTGTGTTTAGTACATTGTGTCACTGTCAAACAGCTTCAGTTTGATTTGCAATTTAACCATGGATCGTCTTACAAATGAACAACGCTTGCAAATTATTGAATTTTACTATCAAAATTCGTGCTCGGTTCGAAATGTTCATCGCGCGCTGCTTCCATTTTATGGTCGGCATTCTCGACCTTCTGAGCAGTCTATTCG
This sequence comes from Dasysyrphus albostriatus, assembly GCA_946251815.1. Classification (NCBI taxonomy): domain Eukaryota; kingdom Metazoa; phylum Arthropoda; class Insecta; order Diptera; family Syrphidae; genus Dasysyrphus; species Dasysyrphus albostriatus. The sequence continues at coordinate 227,762,950 of OX276335.1, forward strand.
GAAGATTATGACCAAATTTCGCACCAAATTTACTTTGTTGGACATTAAACCACCAACACGTTTACGTACTGTACGTAGTGAAGAAAATATTGCGGCCGTATCAGCTAGTGTGACAGAAGACCGCAAAATGTCGATTCGGCGCCGTTTCCAGCAGTTAGGCCTTTGTTACAGCACTACGTGGAAAATTTTGCGGAAGGATTTGGGCGTAAAACCTTTTAAGATACAGCTGGTGCAAGAACTAAAGCCAGCCGACCTACCACAACGCCGAATTTTTGGTGAATGGGCTCTTGGAAAGCTGGCCGAGGATCCGCTTTTTTATCGAAAAATTGTGTTCAGCGATGAGGCTCATTTTTGGTTGAATGGGTACGTAAATAAGCATAATTGCCGCATTTGGAGTGAAGATCAGCCAGAAGCATTGCAACAGCTACCAATGCATCCCGAAAAAGCCACTGTTTGGTGCGGTTTATGGGCCGGCGGCATTATTGGGCCATATTTCTTCAAAGATGATGCGAATCGCAGCGTTACTGTCAATGGTGAACGCTACCGAGCGATGATAACAAACTTTTTTTTGCCCGAAATGGAAGTTCTTGACTTGCATGATATGTGGTTTCAACAAGACGGTGCCACATGCCACACAGCATGCGAAACAATGGCGCAATTGCGAGGCGAGTTTGGTGAACAGTTAATTTCACGTTTCGGGCCGGTCAATTGGCCGCCTAGATCGTGCGATTTGACACCATTAGATTATTTTTTGTGGGGGTATGTCAAGGCTAATGTCTATAGGGACAAGCCCGCTTCGATTGACGCACTGGAAGCCAACATCCATGCATTCATTCGTGAGATACCGGCCGATATGTGTGAAAAAGTATGCCAAAATTGGACTCAGCGGATGGGCTACCTGAGACGCAGCCGCGGTCAACATTTGCATGAAATTATCTTTAAACATTAAATTGCAAGGTTCAAACTATCGATTCAAATAAAAATTTCATTCACTTTTTCGAATTTTTTTTTTTTAAAGTTCTAAACCTCTTAAAAAATCACCCGTTATTTTAGCGAAGATTTTATAAGTGACTTATTGATCTGTGACACGATGAGCAAATGTGAAGAAACTAACAAAAAGTAATGTCTGGGTAACGCAAAAACGGTAAATGGTTCCGTATATCGCTCACATTAACAACTTGTTGTCGTTTCTACAGGTATTGGTTGTAGGTTTGAATGTATTTGCTGTGAATTCCACATTTTTATATAAAAACTACAAGTTGTTGTAGGTTCAACTGTGGGTGATGTTTATGTTGATTATTTTACAAATAAATCTCGTCGACTGACTGCTTGGGTTGGTTGTAGAATCTAAATGAATAAATTGTGAGATCTACAACACATTGTGGATTCTACATTCTTTATTCTGCATGGATTGTAGATTCTACAATTTTTTTGATGTAGATATAACAAATTAATATTCTTACTTTTAACAAATAAATTTGACAACGCGCTGTCGTTTTTACATCAAAAATATGCAATGATTTTTACATTTTTGGTGCACAAAGTAAAGCAATTGCTGTGAGAAAAGCAATTATTTGTGAATTTGTTTGCGGTTCCTGTTTATTTTACAAACTTGGCGTTTATTTTAAAATTGACTGCCACATTTTGTAATAATTATAGCGAAGATTTTTTTGGGTGTCTTCTTAAATTAACTTGAATATGGTAAAATAGGCCACCAGGCTAATGTAATACTTAATGTAAGGTTATTAAATGCAGGTTAATTTCTGAAATGTCTGTAACTTTATATGGGATTATGCACCTTGTAAATTTAACAGGGCCCAGGTTAATTATTTACCTGATTTTTTTCTCTGAGTGTACTAGGTCTGGTACTCGGTGCTAACAAAAAGTAATTGCCTGAACATTTCTTCACATCACTACTACCGGATCCAATTCCACCCACAGTACTTGGAATTAATTACGAATGCACAGGTCATCGTGTTTTCTATCATGGATGCACTTCCAGGAGGGTTTTTTCTGAGCCGGTTTTGTCCAGACAATTAATCTTTCAACGCACTTGTTTAAAAAAAATCAAAAATGGCATTTAAAGTAAAAAGATTTTTTGGTTAAGAGTACGGCCAGGATCAAGAACTTCCGGAATCAGTCCCATCGCCATGTCAGAAAACTCGCTCCCATGAAATTTCCGGCACATAAGAGTTGCCGCCAGGCTATACAAATACGAAATTGCCAAACTTCGACCATTTTCGTCTTAAAGTTTTCTGAAGTTAATTTGTCTTTACACGGTCGGTCACGGGAGAAATTTTTTATATCGGTTTTGTAAGGTTTTCCAATTTACCTTAAAATATCGGTACGTGCTTAAAAGTTACCTTTTTCCTAAATAACTCCGCAAAAGGGAGCGTTAATATAAAAAAAAAACATAATAACGGGTTACATACTATCCATATTCAAAGCGCCCGAAGAAACTTGCTAAGTGCCGTAAAGCCTATAAATGTACAAATGAGCATGCAAAAAGAAAAATAAACAAAAACCAAGTAAAAGTGTGATAAAAAACATGCCAAAGGTGCCGTCACACCGTGCAAGTAAAGTACTTGCAGCAATTATTTAAAAATTTCGATTTTGAAATTTCGTGCAAGTACTTGTAGAGAGCAGTCACACTAGGCAAGTAAATTGCTTGCTGAAACGATTTTTACTTTCTCGCAAGTAAAATTCCTGCAAGTAATTTTAAGGTCGTCACACCGAGCAAGCAATTAATTGCTGAAATTACTTCCCGCAAGTACTTGCTGAAATTATTTGCTGAAATGAATTGCTGGAAAGTAATTGCTGGAAGTAATTTATTAGTTCTTGTGTGGATGGGTGTGGTTTTTGCCATTTTCAGCTCAGTTTCGTTTATTGTTTCATAAGCGACAGATCTAAAATGCACAATCAAGATTTAGAAGAAGAAGTTATTTACGAAGAAATTACTGCTAAACAAGAAAAAGATTTGCTTAACTTTCTGATAAAAAAATTACTAACAACTGTTTTTGACGTAACCTTCAATATAACTTTTAATTTCAATCTTCTCAACAAATGCTCTACCGAATGCAATCAAAATCTTGAGAGTTGTTTTAACAACTAAAAGAAAGAGTTTCATGCAAAATATATTTGGTGTTGATTAAATCCGGTATACTTTGTGAAATTTAAATTATATAACGATTTTAAATTATGATAACGAACTATATATCGACAGTTGGTTTTGTAATCTGGTTAGAAATTGAAATAAGATATTAGTAATTAAGTAGTTATTGCTAAAGAACTACACATATACTTGATTAGACACAATCAGAATTTTTCAAGTTTAAATTTAGCATATTTAACAAATTTTCTGTTGGGTTAAGTCTTTCATCACAATAAAATTAATTTTGTATAATATTGATGGTCTGAAACTTTGAGCTTTTTTTATATAATCTGATGTTTTTGATACTTTTTTGGGAAGATTTTCTTTTTCGGAGATTTTTGATGTAGCAAGATGTCTTTCTTTTAAGAGACGTCACGGGTGGATGAGCAGTGCGTTAAAGATGGATAAAGACTACAAGTAAGAGTTAAATAAGGAAGCTACCTACCTGGTTTGCAGATCGGAAAGTCAGGAGGAATTTGGGCTCCTTTTTGATCCCGATCTTTTTCTTTAATATTTACTGGCATGTTTTAACCGTAACGACCGTGTAGCGTTGTGATGGCAAGAACCCCATCTTTCTGACGAGCTAAGGCGAGCATGAAGCTAGCATGCCCTTTCCCCTTTTCTTCCGCTGCCAGGATAAGCCCACTGTGTCTGTAAGCAGTGGGTTGTAATGGTAGCGTAGGAGGGAAAGGTAATAAGGACTTTCCGATGGGCTTGTTTCGACTATGTGCTGACGTGTTTGTATGTTTCTGGGCTATAGCACCTCTAAATTAGGAGAATATGAAACACCCCGTCGGCTATAATAATTAAATGATGTACTCCCAATAACCTTTTGAACAATGTATGATATATTTATATTGAGTATATGGGCCAACTTGCCCTTTCTCCTTTACCGGCTTCACAACTGCACTCAGAAAAAAACGAGCTAAAATCAAGAATATTGGAGTCAAATCAAGCCGATTCGTTGACGAAAGTTTGTTAAACTCGAAAATTCTTGATCCAAGCCCAAAATTCTTGTTTTATGTGTGTTTTTTATAAGCTTCGAATTCTTATTTCAAGACTAATATGGCTTGAGTTAAGTATTCAATCGATTAATTTTAATAATGAAAATGCTTAATTTTAGACCATTCCGATCTTAAATTAAGATCACATGTTCCTAGATATACCAGAGATAAGAACAATGCATACTTAAATCTTAGTTTTTATTCTTAAATTATGCATTACCAAACTCAAAATAAGAAGAAAAATTCTTGTATTTGAGTTTCTTTCGGATTATTTCTAGCTCATTTAATCTTAATTTAAGATTGAGTGGTTTTACCTTCAGAATCCAGAATCTCCTTTCTCCCAACAACACCAAAATAAAAAAAGCATTAATAAATTTCCACGTACCTATTTATATTTTATAACTTATTTTTTTTTTTTGGTATTTTACATAAAACACTTAGATATACTTAATTCTAAAAAAAATGTTTCGCTATTGTTTAATGGATATAAATGTATTTGTGGACTTAAAGTGGTGTTAGTTTTTCATTAAGGAGTTCAGTATAGATATAGTCATGGGCATCTGAAGGGAGAACAGAAACATTACATTTAAAAACAATTGATATATGTATGAATATACCCTATACTTTGATTTGTACACGATTAAGCAATTACGTACTCGTTGTGAATTTTAGCCTCATAACACTTTTGAGTTTTGGTTGAGAGACTCGAAATATTACCTTAAGAAGGACTTTTCCTCAACTTAAACATCTTAACAAGCTGCTGTTTTGGGTGTTCTTAAGCCAGTTTTCTGTCGGCATTAACATTGTGTCTTGCTTAATTTTAAACTTTAAGTACGTAATTATAGGAACTGAACACAACATTAATCAAATTCAATCTGAATGTCATCGGCATAAAAATGCTTTAAAATATTCAAAATTATGTTTTGAATATTGTTGAGGTAGAGCGAGAATAATAGGGGCCCTAAAGTTGATCCTTGTGGAACGCCTGGAAATATTGGGAGAAAATCTGATAAAACAATCCCTAGGGACACAGCCTGTTTTCTTTATTTAAGATAAAAATCTGAAAAAATTAGGAACATTTTTTTTCTATGTAGAGCCAGAAAAACCCAACATAAGGACCACTCTAATACGTACATATATGCATTCCTTTTGTTTACTGCTTTGATACATAAGAACATCTTCGAGGCAAAGCTGTCTTGTGTTTTTGCAAAAGAGAGTAACTGCTTGGAGAACGGAGTTTCTCTCGTGTGGAGAGTGAAATTTAACTATGATAGGTGTGTCTCACGATACATAATGAAGGATATATCATTAGCGTTTTCATTTTTGTTCAGTTCTGCGCATATCTTAAAATCAGTGGAAAATGGTGGATCCCATGGTATTTTACTGAAAATTATTGTATGTTATGTGTGTATTCCTTTGTTGATTGATAATAAAATAAAATTGTTTCGAGATATTTAATGTTTATTATTATTATTTTATTACTTTGACAATAAGAAAATTGGTTTTTAGTGTTATTTAAATAATTTATTTCGTGCTTGTTGTTGTTGTAATACGGCAGACATATCACGAGAACGGCCATCTTTAATTCCTTCTGACAGTTTTCATTTTAGACAACCTGAGCAATATAATACCTTCTATCTATTTGTGTACTGTGGGTGTGCCTGGCTTGTCAGTCTTAGTTAGATCGTTGTTGCAGTGAGTTTGATCGTTTTTCCGGTGAGGTTTCTGGCAGCGAAAAATAGTTTTTAGAGCTTCCGGAGGACATTTGGGGATCAATAAGACACTGGAGAAGGTAAGGCAGCGATTCTACTGGCTACATGCAAGAGAAGACGTTGAAAAATGGTGCCGCAAATGTGATACTTGTGCTGCATGCAAGGGACCAGGCAGAAATATCCAGAGTAAAATGTAGGCACGCCTTTTGAGAGGATTGCAATAGACGTTGCGGGACCTTTTCCAGAAACTGAAAATGGAAACCGATACATCCTGGTAGTAATTGACTATTAATTCAGTAAGTGGCCTGAGGAATTTGCCATCCCAAACCTGGAAACTAAAACAGTCGTGGATCAGACCGTTTTCAACTGTATTAGCAGGTTTGGTGTGCCGATGAAACTTCATTCCGATCAAGGAAGAAACTTCGAGTCCAAAATCTTTCAGGAAGTTTGTACACTATTTGGCATTAAAAAACGAGGACAACGCCTTTTCATCCACAATTTGATGGAATGGTTGAACTATTCAACAGGACCCTTAAAGAACACCTTTCCAAAGTGGTAAGCGACAACCAACGAGTCTGGGATCGGCATATTCCATTATTCTTGATGGCCTATCGAAGTGCAGTACATAGCTCAACAGGACATACAATATTAGAAATCCTGATCTGGAACCCAATACGACTGCTAAGTGAAATAAAATTTGGATGTTTTGGCAATGAGCCCCAAAAAATAGACGACTACGTGGAAGACCTGAAAAAAAAGCTTCTTGACATTCACGAAAGGACAAGGGCAAATATAAAGCTATCAAGTGATCGGATGGATACGACACAAAAGCAACAACGAACGGATTCCAAGCAGGAGAACTTGTGTGGTTTTATAATCCCCACCGTCGGAAGGGACTTTCACCGAAACTTCAACAAAATTGGGAAGGCCCGTATACTGTTGTAACACGAATAAACAATGTCGTCTACCGCATTCACAGAGGACTTAGAGGTAAAATGAAAGAAGTTCACAGTGACCGTTTACACCATTATAATGGTGAAGGATGTTATAGATTTGCTCGGGATGATCAATCTTAAAGAGGGGGCAGTGTAACGACTGTCACATTTGTACTACAACGACTCTCGAATGAACTATAACCACTCTCGAATAAAAGAAACATCGAATTTCGGATAAGACAGGACACAAACCAACCTACGGAGAGCTTTGGTGAGCTTTCGAACTTCCAATACTAAACGTCAGAATGAAAGCTTTGGAAAGGGAAATTTATGGGACATTTCCCCTATGGAAAGCTTTGGAAGCAAATACTAGAACCTTCCAGCCTTTTCGGGAACCTTGTGAAAAGTATAAAAGCACATGTCTGACCGGCAGAGGACGCAGTTTATTTTTAAACGTGAATGAGTAAAGTTAGTTGTAATAAAAGTAAAGCTTTGAATTAATTTCAGCGGTGAACAATCAATTGTTTTGTGGTTGTAACAATAAAGTGTTTTATTTTGTAAAGTAAATAAGTGGAGAATTTAAATAAAGTGAATAAGTTTTATTAACGAACCTGAGAAAATATTACAATATTATCAAAATAGGTGTTCTCTTTCATACCCATTTGACGGACTATATGGCCTCTTCCAGTCGACTGTTCAATGTTTGCTGGCAAACTCAAGTCGATCGGTTCAGTGAACCATCAGCAATGGCCCGAACGTCAATGAATTGTAGGATCCACACAAGCAGTCAATTCCGTCAACTCAGTCAACAGAAACCTCTACCGATCGAAGGTAAACAATTTCTTCCGGCCCAAACACCTGATAACAAAGGACAATCCCCATTAACTATTTGAGGGTAGTTTCTGTAGGTGAATTCAATTCACGCTATATTTTTTTTTGTGGGGTTATCTGATATAGGTGGCCAAAAAGAAGCAATCTTTCAAATTTGGACATCATCGATCCATATCACAACTACTTGAAATATTTCGGCGTTGTCTTACTCCAAACATAATGGTAGTCATGTACTCGTACCTTTAAAATATAAAAGCGAAAATACGAAATATTCAGAACTAGCTATTCGTCAGAAATAGTGGTTGCAGTTGAAGCGTTCTGGCGAACAGTTCAGCGGAACATTTTTGACGAATACGTCAGATAATATTGATCATTTTATTGAATTTAAAATTTATGTTCTTCATAAATATTATATTTTAAAAAATAAAATGCAAAAATAAACTTGAGATAATTTTGTTTTGTTTATAGATATTTTTTTATCTGCACCTGGAAGTGCAACAAAATATGCAAAACCAATTAAGACAGGTAAGAACTGAAAAATCTATAAATTTTACATTTGCATGAAAAAAAAAATCAAATTTTCTTGGATTACCTCTTATGTTTTTTTGGCTTAAGAACATTAAATAAACTTTATTTTGAAATAAAATGTTTTTTAAAAATATGAATTGAACTTTCACAAGAAGGAACAAAATTATACTCAATAATGTATTTTTTTGAATAAATTGATATACAGTTGGATTAAAAAGAACTTTAAGAATCCGTTAAGATTTGGCAAAGATAGGTTCAATTAAAAGAACCGGGTACTAATATCATACAAACCGTTGTAACTGCCAAACGAAGTGGAAACGAGAAAATTACCTCTTAATTTTTTTAACTTAAAATTACCTCAGGAACCTATGGTTTTTCTCTGCGGTGGTGACTGTGGGACACCCTGTAAATTTATGTAATTACATAAATAAACATCTCTAACATCTACTGGAAATTCGAAAAAAAAATCGATGAAAATAGCAAACAGCAAAACAAAAATATTTAAAATGACAAAAGCAGGATTAACTCAGCAAGAATAAAGATTTGAGTTCGAAAAGAAGACAGTTGACGTCATTTTAAATAAAGTATTCTAAATATTCGGTTCCAAACCTGCATGTATATAAAACAAGCGATTGTCTAGGGTAGCACTATAACAGGCGGCAAAATCGAAAAAAATAAGCTTTAAAGACAATTAACACGCACGCATTAACGCATATCCTCGGCTAAGAGTTAAAAGCGGCTAACTCTACTTTTATTTTGACCATTACACGCCACAAAAATTAATAATTAAACGATCAACTTTGTGCATTCACGATTAAAAACAAACTATATCCTCTGTCGCCCAGCCAGGGTCCCCAGATCAGAATAGTTGAAGTACATTAGAAATGAAAAAAGCATTTATGTATTTAACAACCTCGAATAAAGCAAATTTGTTGGTATATTCATAGTAAATATAAATACTACCAATCGGTAAAGGCTTCAATTTGTTTTCTTCTAGTTTTTGCTTAAGGTTCATCTTCTTGTAACGACTCTCAGATTTTTACTATAAGACTCTAGAATCAACTATAACGACTCTCGAATAAAAGAAGCACCACATTCCGAATAATTCATGACAAAAACCAACCTAGGGAGAGCTTTGGAGCTTCCAATACTAAACGTCACAATGAAAGCTTTGGAAAGGGAAATTTATGGGAAATTTCCCCTATGGAAAGCTCTATAAGGTAAAGTAAAGTTGGTTGCAATAAAAAAATTAAATTGCCCTAAATACACTTAAAAAAACTTAAAAAATTTCGGAATTTTTAGAGGTTTCTTAAACCAACCATTCAGCCATTCATCAATAGAATTTGACAGTAAATGGCTTGGCAGATGGAGGATAAACTATTTTTTGACGGAAAAAGTTAAAAAGTTTATTTTAATCCAAATGGCAACCAATTGCTCTGAAATCACATTTCATAATTTTTAGAGGTTTTTTAACCCATCGAAATCGTAGCCATCTCTCAATTTAATCCAACACTTTATAGCTTGAAAGATGGAGGATAAACTATATTTTTACTCTGCAAATGCTTTGAAAGAATCTGATTTCTGTATAAAAATTTTTCAAATTTGTAAATTGAAGTAAATCTTTTTTTTTTATTTCAAGCTACGTTACTGTTCTCATTGGACTTTTTTTTATTTCTACACCAGAATTTGTCTTGAGAAAAAAATGTAGAGATAAAAGATTTGTCTTTGCTCGATCTGCGCACTAGGCTTGAAAAGTGAAAATTAAAACAAAAAAGACAAAAGGCAGTTGTGCAATATGTGGCCTAAGGCTCGGGTTATGATGTTCTTTCGAATTGCAAAAACAAAAATCGACTCGGATTTTTTCCCAGAGCACAATTTAAAATTAAATGACAGATTCCTTTTCGATTTATTCGATTAAAATAATCCTGTACGGATTACTCAGTCTTATTTGCGTTGCAGCAAGTGAATCATTAATTGTATCAGAAACCCATTTAAAGAAAAAGTATAGATATAGAAATTGATAGACCTATTACTTTTATTACGGCACTTTTTTTAGTGTAAAAAGAGATATGACGTATATAAGGAAATCAACCCCGGTTTTTTTTAAATTGTTCTGTAACTCTTAAATTATGGAAGTTAGCAAAAAAAGCTGTTAAACATATTTTGTAGATTTCCTTTCGTTTTTTATTACGGCACTTTTTTTTAAAGAAATCATTCCGTTTTTTTTAAATTGTTCTGTAACTTTTTAATTATGGAAGTAAGCGAAAAAAGTTGTTTAACATATGAGTTTTGTAGATAATTAAATTAGCTACAAATTTGGGATGCAACTTTTTGTCCTAGAACGAAAGATACGAAAGTGACGAGCTAAAAACTTAATTACCGTTCAAAACAAGATGGCGGCTATATGACAAAAGGTGCAGTTGTGCAATATGTGGTGTTGGGCTCGACTTATGATACTCTTTCGAGTTCCGAAGTCAAACTTGACCCCAGATTTTTTCCCAGCAAAAGTCTAAATACCCCGTTCTAATAGGCAATAATATTAGAGAATGGTAAATAAGTAGTAACAGCAAGAAAGGAATTTATTTTTTGCATTCTGATAAGAATTTGAGGGAGTAAAAGGGATAACCAAATCAAATGTTAGTGAAATTTCAAACAATAAAAAAGATGAAGAAAACCAAAGAAAAATAGAAGAAAGTGGTGAAATAAATATCGGAAAATAAGTTGCTTGCGTCGGTCGTCGCTGTCGTGTCGTAGCAATGAGGAGAAAAATAATTTGAAAATCCACATTTCACTAAAAAGCTTTTTTCAAAGAAATATTTTAAGATCTTTGTAAAGTGCGTTTTCTCTTTTAAATTTGTACTTTCTTAATTCCCAACAAAAATAATATTTTCTTTGATGCTCTCTCACTTCTATCATTGAATAATTATATATAGAAGTGACACCCAACTACTCAAAGCGCTTTGTTTGCATGGTAGCCAATAGGAAAAAATAAATAGATTTGCATGGGTTTTCTCAAAAGGATATTTATTTACTTAATTGTCCTTTTAAAGGGTGATTTTTTAGCTGGTTTGGTTTTGGCAACACTGGTTTTGACAGCTGACGTGTGTTTAGTACCTTGTGTCACTGTCAAACAGCTTCAGTTTGGTTTGCAATTTAACCATGGATCGTCTTACAAATAAACAACGCTTGCAAATTATTGAATTTTACTATCAAAATTCGTGCTCGGTTCGAAATGTTTTTTATCGAAAAATTGTGTTCAGCGATGAGGCTCATTTTTGGTTGAATGGGTACGTAAATAAGCATAATTGCCGCATTTGGAGTGAAGATCAGCCAGAAGCATTGCAACAGCTACCAATGCATCCCGAAAAAGCCACTGTTTGGTGCGGTTTATGGGCCGGCGGCATTATTGGGCCATATTTCTTCAAAGATGATGCGAATCGCAGCGTTACTGTCAATGGTGAACGCTACCGAGCGATGATAACAAACTTTTTTTTGCCCGAAATGGAAGTTCTTGACTTGCATGATATGTGGTTTCAACAAGACGGTGCCACATGCCACACAGCACGCGAAACAATGGCGCAATTGCGAGGCGAGTTTGGTGAACAGTTAATTTCACGTTTCGGGCCGGTCAATTGGCCGCCTAGATCGTGCGATTTGACACCATTAGATTATTTTTTGTGGGGGTATGTCAAGGCTAATGTCTATAGGGACAAGCCCGCTTCAATTGACGCACTGGAAGCCAACATCCATGCATTCATTCGTGAGATACCGGCCGATATGTGTGAAAGAGTATGCCAAAATTGGACTCAGCGGATGGGCTACCTGAGACGCAGCCGCGGCCAACATTTGCATGAAATTATCTTTAAACATTAAATTGCAAGGTTCAAACTATTGATTCAAAAAAATATTTCATTCATTATTTCGAATTTTTTGTGTTTTTTTTAAAAAGTTCTAAACCTCTTAAAAACTCAGCCGTTATTTATTCAATGCTTCTATCTCTGTTTTTCGTTACTCTTTTTTCATCTTTCAAGGATTACGATGTACGAGTAAATAAAAGGCAAGTGCAAGTGCGTTGTGTATTCCGAATTCCGATTGCAGGTAGGTAAGGTATGTACATATGTAGGTATAACTTGTGTATTCATATAAGAAACCAATTGATTTTTTCGTATTAGATATGTAGGTATGTATAAAAACACTTATATAATTTGAAAATTGAAATTTTACTGACTTAAAGCTAAAACTACGAGTAACTATGAGCACAAATTTCCTTAACAAAAATCACGAAATTGTAAGAATACAACGTTGAAAACAATTAAATTCATCATAAAACAATTAAAAACTCAAAAATATTTGCTAAATTTTTGCAAATACTAAAAATAATTCCAAATCGAAAGAACCAAAAGTAAATAAGAGATAATTTGTTCGGAAGCTGTTCGCTTCCAGCTTGTAGGCAAATCAAATTGACAGCTGAGAATTGCCATCTTTATTTGTTTATCTATGATGTTGACGCTGGCGTTTATCTGTTTTCATATTTTTGATTTGTTTATGAATGGAAATCAACAAATAAGTGCAGTTTTGATTTAGAAGTGCAAACATTTTTTTTGGTTTTTGTAAAAAAATAATATGAAAATATGTGTGGTAGCAAACAATAGAGGAGTGCAATAAACATTTACTTTTAAGGTTCAAGATTTTATCGATATTTTTGTGAGATTTGTTGCAGTTTGTAATTCTCACTTCGTAAACCCTAATAGAGCTTTAAAATAAAGACAGGTTGTTGAAATCCTTATTGAGGGAAAGGCAAATATCTTATCTTTCCTGTACTGCAAACATAAATTGGACAGAATATAAGAAAAAATTATTTTTTTTAATTTTCAATTTTCTCAAAAATATATACGGTATACATACATAAAATCAATTGGTTTTCAAAATTCGACCCATAATTGATAAGATCACTGAAAAACGTAAAATTAAAAAAAAATCACTATAAAACTGAGTTTGAAAATAATTTTTTCGAAAACTCTTCACTAAAATAACTCAATTTAAAAACAGAATTTAAGGATGGCATTTTGGATTTAAGAAAAGGTATAGAAAAATACTCAGGTGTTGCCGTTTATTTTAGATAATTTTTTTTCCATTTTAAGTAATTTCAAAACAAAATTGCCCGCCCACCTAAATGGGTGGAGATACGAAGTGGCCCAATATCTTTAAATCATTCTTTTATAATGTACCAACAATGACTAGAATTATTTGCTTTTATCACAGTGCACAATTGAATAGCTTAGCCCCCACTAAATGTCGATTGTTATATGGCTAGAATTGTTGTCAAATATTAATAGACAAGGGTTTTCCTCAGAACTATTCACATATTTGGAGAAGTGTATCATGGCCTTTTAGAAACTCTCTTTAGTTATCCAACTACTGGAGTTGGCTAGACCCAATGACCCTTTTGGACAACCTTGTAACATGAATTCCTTGAAATGGACTCTAGGAAACACAAATAATACTTACAGGATGAACAGTACCACCAGAAGCATTAGTGAATCCAAGCATTGTGAAAACCTTTAGCTTTCTTAACAATATCCGCCAAATATGACTTTTTGTATGCTGATGCAACTGTCCGAATTGACTGTCCTTTTCTTAGTATTTCCTCCACCGCAGACTCTATTGCTCCTTTTTCCGGACGAATCCTCTTTATTTGGCGGCATCTGATTGTTAGGAATAAATAAAACTAGTTTTGAACAACTACTGGGCCGCAGGAGTAACGATTTAGACAGCCTCTGGTGCATTGAATCGGACGTCCGTTTCACTGCTACGATACCTGTCAGATTCATTGCAAATCTAACCTTAAAACAGTTTGATCAAATTCCGTATATAATTATGTAAAACAACTCACCACTCGGTATCTTTTTGACAAATTGTTACAACAAATAAAACTACCGCAATTGTAGCTAAAGATTTTACGGTATTTTCATTCACTTTGCAAATATACGATTTTTTTTTACAAAAGTAATAAGCTTCAACCACGTGTGAAAAGAAGGTAAAAAATTGTGGGTTTATCTATGGCCAACAACCAAAACATGAATAGTTTTCAGAAGTTTTTTAGATATAAGTATATAGTGTACGTTTTTTATCTATTCATTTGATTGAACAATGAAAAATAATGAACTATCAATCACGGAAAATTAGGACAATCGTTTTTTTTTTTTAAATTTAACCATTTCTGACAATGTTTTTTCATAATAATAGTGTAATTTTTTCAATAGAAAGGATCTGGTCCTTAATTTTTCAAAAGTCCATTTTTTCAAATTAAATTCACAAAAAATATATAATTTAATAACGACTATTTTCACCAAATTTCATCAAAGCCAAATTATTTTTATCGAAGATAGAAGTAAAAAACAAAAAAATTACATTACATTACATTGATTTGTATTGGCTCCCCTAAGGGTTACAAGTCTCCCACTTCCTTACTCTGCTCCCTCTCCACCCCTCTCTATCATCTTATCTTTTCTCACTGCCTCTAGTTCCTTTATCCACTCTTCTCCCTTCCCCGCTTCGTCCATTATCTCCCTCATCCTTTCCCCTATTGATTTTCTTTCATCTCCGACAGATCTGCATCTTTCTAGTACATGCTCCCATGTCTCTTGTTCACCCTCACATATTCTGCACATTCTCTCCTCTTCGCGTTTCCAGTACCATCTTTCCCTCACCTCATTCCCTAGCCTGACTCTTGCAATTCTCCTTGTTCTTTCTGTCTTCCAACCCGCTGTTAAATATTGTGGAATCCCTTCTGTCATTATATCTTTATACCACCTGTTGTAACTGGATTCTCTTATTCTTTCCCTTCTTTCCTTCTCTTGCTCTCCCCAGTCTTCTCTTTCTATTGCTTCGTATCCATTCATACTGTCTTCTCTTCCCTTTATTTTTTCTCTCCCTTGTTCCCATCGTGACCCTCTTCCCCCTTCATCTCTCTGTCTCTCTTTCATCTCCTCTAAACATTCCCTTGCTATGTCACTTCCTTTTCCATCTGTTAATTTCTGTTCATAATTCCATGCCCTTTTCCGTGCTCTCATCATTATCTTATCTCGTTTTGTTTCCTCTCTTATCATGTACCCTGGAGTTTGCCATTCTACCCCTAGCGTCCACTCGAGGTACCTCTCTTGCACACTTTCCATTTCTTGTCTCTCCTCCTATCCCCATACTTCCGCCCCATATCCCATCACCGTCCACACCAGAGTGTCAAAAAGCCACATCTTCCTCTCCCAATCCTTCTCGAATTTCCTCCTTCCAATCCCCCATGCTTCCTTCATGGCCACTGCTGCCTTTTTTATTCTGTCCTTTATATGTGCTTCCTGCCCTCCATTCTTTTTGAACACATACTCCAGGTATTTAAATTCTTTTACTTCTTCGATCTTCTTTCCCCTCCATGTCCAGTCTACTGTTGTGTTCCACCCTCCTCCCTTCCTGAACCTCATCACTTTCGTCTTTCCCACATTTACTTCCAGTCTTTTCCTCTCAAAGTACTTCTCCAGTCTTCTTATCATGCTTTGCATCTCCTCTTCATTTTTCGCCATTACCACCACATCGTCTGCGTATGCCAGCGAGCAAATTCTTTTTCCTCTCACTTTTACCCCTCCCCAGCTCCCTTTACCCAGTTCATCCTCTATATCCGCCGTCAACAAGTTAAACAGTATTGGGCTCATCGGGCACCCCTTTTCCGTCCAAAATGTTTCCCCCATCACACCTGCCGATTTCACTCTACTCGTTGTTTCTTCGTAGACCTCCCCTACTCTTTCCCTGAGCCCTTCTCTCACTCCTCTTTCCTCCAACGCCTCCATCATAATTTTCCTGTCTACTGAGTCAAACGCAGCTTTTAAGTCTATAAACAGTGCCACTAGCTTGCCCCTTTCCTCTGTAACCTCTTTGTTCACCAAATAGTTCAGCACATATACGTTGTCTATCGTTCCTACTCCTCTTCTGAAACCCGTTTGATTTGGTGGTATCATCCCTTTCTCCTCCGCTTCTTCTTCTAACCTCTTCGCTAAAACCGTCGTATATATTTCATACAGCGATGGCATGAGCGTTACTCCTCTGTATTCTTCTACCTTTGTTCCTACACCTTTCTTTATTATCGGGGCAATTACTCCCTCTTTCCACCCCTCTGGCCATCCATCTCCTCTCCACACCTTCCGGCAGATGCCCCATGCTACCTCTATAGCTTGTTCTCCTCCATATCTCCACGCTTTATTATGTAAACCGTCTGTTCCCATTGCTTTTCCTTCTTTGAGTTTTCTAACCACCTTTCTGATCTCCTCCTTACTAATTTCGGTCTCATCTTCCGCTCTTCTTGTTACCTGTTCTCCCATTCTCACTCTTTCTTCCACCACTCCAATTAGATTCATAAAATATTTTTTCCATTCCTCTTCTCCAATCCCTTCCCCCATCGTCTTTCTCTTCTTTCTATCTCTATTTATTATTTCCCACACTTTGTTTTCGGTATTGGCCTCTGCAATTTCTCTTATCATCTCATCCTGCTCCTCTCTTTTCTTTCTCTCAATCATCGCTTGATATTCTCTTTTTCGCTCCCTCCTTAACTCCTTTCTTACTTCTTCTTTTTTCTCCCTACATTCTTCATCCCACCATCCTCTCCTTTTCTGTTTCCTTTGCCTTCCCCCTACCTCCTCACTTTGTTCAATCTCTCTCTTAATCCTCTCCCCTATCTGATTTTCTGAATCCTCTGCTCCCTCTTCCAAGCTCACTCTTCGCATTCTTCTCTCGAATTCCCGTTTCATCTCCTCCGACCATCTTCCCGTTTTTATTCTTTTTACTTCCTTTGCTTTATCCCTCTTTCTCCTTCTTCCTGTCTTTATAGTGATCACCAATGGGTGATAATCTGACTCTACTCTATCTGTTACTTCCATCCTTTCTATTCCTCTTCTCGTCCTTTCGTCACCTAGTACATAATCAATTACTGTCTCCCCTCTGCCTCCTGTATACGTGAACTCTCCCTCCTCATACCCCTCTATATTCCCGTTAAAAATTTCCCACCCTAATTCTCCTATCACCTGCGTTAGTTTCTTACCTTCGGTGTTCACTTTTTTATCTTTCGATCTCCTCCCTCTCTCTTCGTCTCCTATACCCCTCACTCTCCCACCCTCCAATCC
The DNA here is from genome assembly GCA_946251815.1 of Dasysyrphus albostriatus. Lineage (NCBI taxonomy): Eukaryota > Metazoa > Arthropoda > Insecta > Diptera > Syrphidae > Dasysyrphus > Dasysyrphus albostriatus. Next base: position 227,780,275 of record OX276335.1, read on the forward strand.
TGTTTTCGCGTTGAAGTCCCCGCCTATTATCACTCTTTCTTCATTTGACTGCCTCTCCATCCATCTTCTTAAGCTTTCCAACTTCTTGTCTATGTCACCATTTACATTCGTTGCTACTATAACCCATTCATCCGTGCCTGCTTTAACTTTCCTGCTCATTAATCCTTCTTCCTGTTCCTGAATCTCATCACCCTCTATCGCCATTTCTTCTCTAACTCCCATTATCATCCCCCCATTGCTCTTCCCTTCTTGTTCTTCTTTTTTGCTCCCTGTCTTGTCCATTTATACCCCTTTGGCAGTTGTGTTTTCCATTTTTCCCAATTCTTTCCTCTACCCACGTTTCTATCATCACTACAACTTCCCATTCTTTGATCCCTTCCCAGAACTCTTTTTCTTTATTCGCTAACCCCGCAACATTCCAGAAGCCTATCTTCCATCTATCCCCTGACTCTTTTCTACTTGATTTATCTCCTTCTTCTTGTTCCCTTATCCGTTTTTTGACTCTGAATTCTCTTCTATTCCTCCTTCCCCTTCTTGTTTTTCAATATTCCTACTTTCACTCTGCATTTGTTTCTCCTGTTCTCCCTCTTAAGCTATTGTTTCCCTTATGACCTCCCTTTTTTCATCCCAAACCCATGTCTCCCCATTTACTATCAGCTTCCCATATCATATTATGACCTGCTTCCCTTTTCTCTTTTCTTCTTCTGCTCGATCCCTTATCAGCCACTGCATTCTTCGTTCTTTCCACGTTAAGTTTTCTTCAATTCTTTCCCTTCTTCCTCTTAGGTTGGCTTTCTTCCTCATCACCTCTGTTTTACCGTCTAGAGTTTCCATTTTTACTTCTATCATACCTTCTTTCCCGTCTGCACCTCTCCTTCCGACCTCCCTTGCTTCCCCTATCCTTGCTTGGACTCCTATACTTTCGAATATTCTTTTTACCGTGTATTTTATTGTGCCTCGTATCTGCACGTTTTTAATCATTATATTCCTCCTTCGTTTTTCTTTTTCTTGTCTTTCTATCCTTGCTTCCATCTCGTTCATCCTCTCCGCTAGGTTTTCTTTCCCATCTCCACCACTTATTGTGCTTGTTCTTTCTTCAATTTCCGCTCTACTATTTGTTATTCTCTCCTCTATCTCCCGTGTGCCTTGTACTTTCATCTCTAATTCTTCTATCCTTCTTGCTAGCCCTCTTACTTCAACTTTCAGTTCTTCTCTCTCCTTTTCCCCTCTTCTTATTTCTTCTCTCATCTTTCCCAGTTCTTCCTTCATCTCCATTCTCAACTCTTTCACCTCTTGCTTCACCTCTTGCATCTCCCGTTTGAATTCATATCTCATCTCCTTCAATATCCTCTCTACTTTCGACTCCTCTTGTTCCTTTTTCTGCGGCGATCGTGGGATTTTCTTGCTGGCTTGGAATACCTCGATTCCTTCCTCATTCTCTCGCTCAACTCCGTTCACCTACTCCCTCTTCCTCTTCCATAAGTCACTAATATCTCCCATCGATCCCGTGTTCATATTCCTCGACAATCTTTCGAGATTTGTCGGCCTTCCTCTCCTCTTCATTTCTTCCTCACTACACTCTCCTCTTTTGTCCGCCATGCTCTCTTATCTAATTTATTTTTATTAAAAAAAAAAAAAAAAAAAATTATTTTTTTGGTATTTTTCTCAATATATTTTGGGGGTGTGGCGACTCTTATTATTTTATAGTACCATATTTTCAATAATACTTAATGTAGTTTCTTTTATTATTATCTATTTGTTTCTATTCTAATTCCAAAATTTATACTTTGCAATTTTCTACTTTTCATTTTAAAGTAATATAAATCAAAGCAATATTTGTTTATAGGAAAATGTATGTAATATTAATATTCATTCATTCATCTTTCAGTTTTTCATTTTTAAATGTCTCTTCTCTTTTAAATAAATTTATTAAAAATTTTCTGATTTTGTAACTTGGTTTGCGCAATTATTATTTGAACTGATTTTCTGCATCAAGATATCAGTAGTCTTTTCAAATTGGATTTTTGGCTGCTGATTATAAATAGGATCATCCTACAACACAAAACCCACATTGGTGACCCCGAAAAGAAGTCAATCTCAAATAATTCCATTTCAACATTTCTTAGAGAGAATAATGCCTGAAAACCAAAACTCTGCAAATAAAGATGCTGCAAATCAGAACCAAACTGGAAGCAAAAACATGGACCAAGGACAAAACAGAAATGAAGTTCATCATGTTGCAATAAAACCAGTGCAATTCGTGAAGGAAGAACCCGACCTAAACTTTCTACAAATGGAAGCTCAGTTTCGAAATTCTGGAATCAAACGTGACCAAACAATGTTGATTGTCAATTACGCTTGATCCAAAATATTTACAAACAGGCTTTCGAAATTGGTCAAAGAAATCGAACTAGGTGACGACAAACCTTCTCAGTTGCTGCGGAAGATGCGTGATTTGGCCGGAAACTCTATAACAGACGATGTAATGAAGACGTTATGGCTGGAAAGGTTACCTGAAAACATTCGTGCAGTTGTCTCGGTATCTGAATTCGAGCTCGACAAGCGTGCTTTGATTGCAGATACGATGTTGGAAGTGATGGTTCGAAATTATATTTCCCAAGTGAATAAACGTTCTCCTCCTTCAACATCAATATCTTCGACTTCAGAGATTATGAATTTGAAGACAGAAATTGCTGCTCTCTCACAACAAATTAACGAGATGAAAACAAATTTTTTAAGACGAAATCCTCGATCCAGAAGCCGATCCAAATCCAGTTCAAAGCCAGACAAACAACATCCTTTCTGTAAGTATCATCATCAATTTGGTTCCTTAGCTAGAAAATGCCGTGCCAATTCAACAAAAAAGTTGGTTCTAATCAGGAAAACTAATTTCCACTTCGCCAATAACGGTACACGAAGTGGATTCCTGCACATCCAACCGTCTTTTCATTAACGACAAATCTAACAACCTGCAATACCTCATCGACACTGGCGCTGATTTGTCTGTGTTACCTATTGAAATAAACATTTACACTTTGTGTTCAAACACTTTAGATTTGTATATATTTTTTTTTTTTACACTATCAGATCTTTGCCGAAGAGAACTTAGTACAAGCGACATCTTGCGACCAAAGAATTGCCAACATAAATTAAGTGCTCATCCGGCTCATCACTTAGTGTAGTGTTAGTAGTTAGTAAGCAACAAACTACTTAAGACATACACTTTACAAAATAAAATTAAAAACAATGATTATAAGATAACAAATACATATAATGAAAATGAAATGATTAACAATTGAAGCGTTGAGAATGAGAAGGGGTCAAGTGACATTTTTCGATTTTTTGCTTTTTTTTTATACTAACAAAGGTGTTAAGCGACAATTTAAATTTTTGTCTAATTCTCATGTCTCTATTGTTATTACTTACAAAGTTAGCTTTAGATAAAGGGGTTAACTACACGATTGTTTTGAAGTTTTTTTCAGCAAGAAGGGGTTAAGATCACTTAACGCCTCTATGAGTTGAGAACGCATTTTTAATTAAATTTTGTTTTTGCATGAAGGTGTTAAGTGTACACTTAACCCCTTTATGCAATTAAAGCCAAAAAATAAAATACCACACCTATTCACTTTATGCAATACAAGCATACAAAGATTGTATTTAAGTTTATTTTTATCGTTCTGTTGTGTGGTTTTCAAAAAATAACTGATATTACAGTGCAACTAGATTGAAAAAACGTTTAAAAACCGTTTGTTTTGTCTGTAAGTGTTTGGTGATTATTCTTCAGTTTGCATTGGATTTTCGTTTTGTGAAGACTTTTTTTTAAGCAGATTTTGTTTATTTGTTTAAACTTTTCTTATTGAGTGCGAAAAAAGCAGTGCTACGGAAGGTAGGTCTGACTAGAGTTTTGTTTGGGCTTGAAGCTCATGCTCTATCTATTTTGCATTTAGAATAAAAGCTCAGATAAAAATGTTGCAAAGAGGGAAGTTGCTGTACAAAGTTTTTAAAGAAAATCAAGAGAAGAAAGAAAAGAGTGAAATAAAACATTAACTTCCAGTGACTGAAAGTAAGTTTCAAGTTATATTTTCCGTAGCTGTACATATATTTTATGATCGTAAGTTTGTGTAGGAATGGAAACAAGACTTGCAAACGTCGAAACCTATGCAGAATCAAACAATAATGAATGCAGTGATATGGAAACTGATTTTTCTGCTAGTGACAGCGACGAATATGTTCCAACAATGTCCATGCCGATATGTTGTCAGAGACCAGCAGTGACAGTGATAATATTATTGGATCAGCATCTTTAATGCAGAATATTGAAGAAGTAAGAAATAATGTTATACTTACTACGGAAAACAAATCGCCACAAGTTACCAAGAAAAAGTTAAGAACGCCTTATAAATGGAAGCAGCGCAAGGCTGCGCTAATAAGAGAGCAAGGTAAAGAATACATTACCAGGAAAGGCCTAGTAATAGAAGAAAAAACGGTTGCTTCAGGAAATCTTTGCGGACCAAATAGAGACTGTCGTTTCGGCTGTTCAGACAAAATTGATTTAGACAAGAGAACAGAGATCTTAAGTTCGTTTTATAAGCTTGATATTAATTCGAAAAATGCCTTGCTTTTTAAAAGTATTTTAAGAAAACATCCCAACCGAAAAAAAAACAATAGTACCAGACCAAAAAATTTCACATACCAGTATTCGGTCGTAATAAATGGTAAATCTGAAATTATTTGCAAAAGTGCTCTTTGTTCCCTTTATAAGATTGGGAAAAAGAAAATAGAGATTATCCAAAATAAAATAAAATGCTGTGAGTTTGTCCCATCTCTGGATAAAAGAGGACAACATGAAATTCGACCAAACAGAGTTTCAGAAGACGTAATACAATTCATCGCTAAACAAATACGACAATTTCCATCTGAGGAGTCACATTACTCAAGAAACAAGAATCCGTTTAAACGCTACCTTTCGCCATTACTAAACATTTCGAAAATGTACCAGCTTTATATAGAAGAATGTACCAAACAGGAAAAAGATATTAATTTTTTTGTAAAAGAATCTTTTTATAGAAAAATTTTTGACACGAAATTCAATCTATCGTTTCGACGTCCAAGAAGCGATACCTGTAGCACATGTGATGCTGGACAGAATACCACAAAGCATCGACTGAGCTATAAGGCAGCCTTTGAGCATCAAGAACAGGATCGCAAAAAATCTCGAACGGATTCAAATATCTGCTATTTGACAGTCGATTTGCAACAAACTATGCCATTACCAAGGCTTACAACTTCCAAGGCTTTCTACCTACGCCAGATGTGGTTTTACAACTTAGGCATTCATTCCATTACGTCAGATGGTGATAAGCCCTATATGTTCACATGGACGGAGGACGTTGCAGACAGAGGTAGCACGGAGGTCGTTAGCTCACTTTGGACCTTCATTCAACAAAATCCATCTGTTGGCAGTAGAAGGCACCTAATAATCTGGTCAGACTCCTGTGCAGGTCAGAACAAAAATTTCAACATGATTTGCTTATACCAGGCGCTGGTTTTACAAGGATATTTTGATGTCATTGACCATACATTCCCGGAAGTTGGTCATACATATCTAGACAGTGATCGTGACTTCGTGAGAATCGAAAAAGTTTTGCGGAAAAATGAAAACGTGTGCACAGCTGAACAATACCGAGAAATCATAAGAGATGCAAGCTCCCGTACCACCGTTGTAGTGGACATGGAAAACCATTTTCGATCCCTGACTGGCATACAACTAAAACTAAACGTCAAAAACTCCACACAAAATGAGCAAGGTGAGAAGGTTCTTTTCCGCGATGGAATAAAATGGATACGGGTTCAAGAATATGGATCCTACATGTACAAGGAATGCTACAACGAAGACACCCCATTCAGCAAAGTGATATTAAAAAAAAGCAACAAAGTTCCAGACATACACCAAGATTTCTTCCCAAGAGAGAAGAAAACCAAAAAACTTTTGTCTGAAAAAATTAAAAATCTCAATGACCAGATACAATTTGTACCCCAAGAGCACCGTTGGTTTTATGAGAAGGCCTTATCTGAGATTCCGGACAACAAAAAGAAGCCTAAAACCAAAATTTAAGAAACCCAACTTTTACTTCACCCCTCTTTCATAAAAATTAAATATAAATTCATTTTCGCATAAAGGGGTTAAGTACTGATTTTTTTGTAAAATACCAAGTTCTGATGAATTTTAATAAAATTGGTTGATACACTAAAAATTTTACATTTTTTTTGTTTTTAATGGATTTCTTATTAGTTCTTCTCGATTTCAGAAAAAAAAGTTATAAACGTAAAACTTTAAATGCTAATAGCTCAAAACATCAAAAACGTCACTTGACCCCTTCTCATTCTCAACGCTTCAATTACAAAAATTTAAGAGCGTGGTACACTGGTCTTCAATGTAGCTTTGAGACTATTTTTGCTTATGTTAAAATCGAAAAGGTTTGAGTTCAAATTCAGAAGTTTACACAGCGGGTAAAGGGCTCGTGCATTCCATTGTTAGTACGGTGATGAGATAGATGTATTAGTTCTAGACTACGAGTGTTGTGACCTTCATAGTATGAGATAATAAATCAGGTGCATCAATTACACCGGTTAAAAGTTGATGAATAAATACAATATCATTATTGATTCTCCGTTGTGCCAAAGGTTGAATCTGAAGAAGCTTAATCCGATGTTCGTAAGGAGGAAGATTATAAGGATCGGACCACGGTAGCCCTTTCAAGGCAAAACGTATAAAATTACGTTGCACTGCTTCTAATCTATTTTCATGAATCTCATAAAAAGGAGTCCATACCTGTGATGCGTATTTAAGATGGGGGCGAACAAGGCAGTTGTAAAGAGCCAGGGTAACATAGGGATCCTGAAATTCCTTAGACCATCGTTTAACAAACCCTAACATAGAGTTTGCCTTGTTGAAAATTAAATTGATATGCTTCGTAAAATCAAGATTAAAAGTAAAATGAACTCCTTGGTCTTTGAAACTATCAACACGACGCAATGTGTGCTGCGATATTTCATAATCAAATGAACTAGGAACTCTTCTTTTAGAAAAAATCATCGCCTGACACTTAATAGGGTTGAGATTTAAACCATTTTTATTACACCAAAGAACAAAACTGTTTAAATCATCTTGCAAAAGTAAACGACCACTCACAGATTTGACGGTTTTGAAAATGTTCGTATCATCCGCAAAAATAAGAATTTCACTATAACGTATACAGAGTGATACGTCATTGATAGCTAAGATAAAAAGAAGTGGGCATAAATGACTACCCTGGGGAACTCCAGATTTGGCAAGGAAAGGGTTGGAGACAGAACTTCTAAATCTAACTTGATAGGATCTATTTTGGAGATAAGAAGAAACCCAAGTAATGAGCTTAGGAGGAAACCCAAACACCTTTAATTTAAACGTGATGATGTTATGAGAAAGTTGATCAAAAGCCTTAGAATAATCTGTATAGATACAATCGAGTTCTTTACCATGTTCCAACGCAGTTGAGCACTTATGCAAAAATGCAAGTAAATTGGTTACCGTCGATCGCTTCTGCATGAATCCATGTTGTTGGTTACAGATTATATTTTTACAGTTGAATGTCAAACTATCACACATTACTTGCTCAAAGAGCTTGGGAATGCAAAACAGTTTGGAGATTGGTCTGTAATTGCATATATCAGATCTGTTGCCCTTTTTAAAAACTGGGGTAATAAATGCTTTTTTCCAAATACTTGGAAACTTAAATGGGCTAAGTGATAGGTTAAACAAATTAAGAAGAGGGGGTGCTAAGATAGTTTTGCATTTTTTCAAGATTATTGGAGGGATATCATCAGGTCCAGATGAGTAATCATCATGAAGTAGGGACATATAATGTAAAATTTTTTCGATTATAATTGGTATATTATTGAAGGTAGTTTCTGGACAGTCTTTTAAGTAGAGAAAAAAGTTCTCATCAACATCGACAGGGACATCAACGAAAGATTGGCGAAAGTTGTTAGCAAACGCATCACAAATATCTGGAGGACTATTTAAAATAATATTGTTATAAGTAAAACTGACTGCATAGCCATCAGATTTCTTTTTCAAGTTAACGAAATTCCAAAAACTTTTTGGGTCAAGCTTAAGGGAACTTTCCATATTATTAAGATAATCAGCGTATAAATGATTGGAGAGGTTTTTAAACTCGTCAAACAAGGAAATATACAAATAACGGTCCCCAAGGGACGTACTTTTTATAAAATTCTTCCAAGCTCTGTTTCTTTTATTAGGGAGAACTTTGAGTTCTTTCGTATACCATGGATGGCAAGAGCTAGAGTATTTGGGTATTTTTTGTGGAACTATGTCATTTATACAGTTATTCAATACTTGATAAAAGTATGAAACTGCAACGTCAATGTCACTTGAAACTGGTATATTTTCGATACCAGATGCACTTAAATGCTCAGAAAGAAGCTGGAAATTGGCTCTCCGAAAGTCAAAAGAATATGAACAGTCTTGTGAATTACTATTATTAAGTAAATGTCCGTCTAATTCAAGAAAAATGTCAAAAGGAGGATGGTATTTATCTATGTTTGATATTGCAGTAGTAGACTCTACCACTACAGTACTAACGGCGTCAGATGAAAAAACTAAATCGAGCTATCGATTTAAAGAGTTTTTAATACAACCTACTTGCTGTAAGTCCGTAACTATAATATGGTCTAACAATTGAAGCTCCTGTTGAGATGAAGTCAACGAAGCTTCAAAGTAAGACTCGTCTTCTGAAGGAATCCAGTAAATGTTTGGAAGGTTAAAGTCACCTAATAGAATAATAATACTCGTACTATTGAATCCAGCAACGTCAATAATATAGTCGAGAGCCAGGGAAAGCTCAACATACATGTATGTATGTATGTATGTATGTATGTATGTATACTGAAACTGATTAAGACATATACAATTTATCTATTAGATTTCTGTTTGTTGTGTATAAAATTGAATTAATTTTCTTCACTTTTAATATAATAATTGTTAAATTAAGTTGGAATAATATTCTTTTCTTTTATTCTTTTGTTAAGAAGAATTCTTTTATTTCTTTAATATACGAGTATATTCCTTTGGCTATACGTGGAACCACACTTTTAAGAACATTTCCAACAGGTTATGAGCCCAGTGTGAGTCAAAGGAATTTAATAAACAAAAACAAATTGTTTGAGGAAAAGAATTGCATATAAGTATTAACCAAAAGATGACTGAAGGAGGAAGATTCATCATGACAAAATTAAACAATAGAAATTATTCAATATGGAAATTCAAGACCGAGTTGGTGCTCATTAAGGATGGTTTATTGGATGATATTACACAAACAAGACCAGAGAAAGCTGATGCAGTATGGGATAAGCGAGAGCAGTTATTGGTCTTCTAGTTGAAGATGATCAGCTTGTGCATATAAGGCGAGCGACATCAGCAAAAGCAGCGTGGGAAGCATTACGAAGTTATCACGAAAACGTCACACTTAGCAATAAGATACATCTGATGCGGAGAATTTGCAGCATGCGGCTAAACGAAGGTGATGATGTCCAGGTTCATATTAATAATATGACTGAGTTGTTCGAAAAGCTTAGAGACATCGGTGAAACTGAGCTATCTGATAATTGGAGCGTAGCCATGTTATTAAGTAGTTTGCCAAGAAGCTTTGACACCTTGATAACGGCACTGGAAACGCGCCCCGAAGAAGACCTAACATTTGGCTTGGTTCAATCAAAGTTGTTAGGAGAGTTCACTTGTAGAAAAGAAGCGGATGTAGTCTATAAAGAGATGGCGCTGAAGACAATAACGAAAATGGAAAAGATTTGTTTCTTTTGTAAAGGAAAAGGACATTTCAAACAGGACTGCAAGAAATATAAAGAATGGAAATCCAATGTAAATAAAAGCAAACCACATTCTGCAAATAAAGTTGAAAACCAGGCTGGATTTTTGTTCATGGTGGGGAATCAGCAATATGGTTGGATTGTGGATTCTGGTGCTAACAGAAGTCTTGTATGTTCCAGTTATTGGTGGCAATCTTCTGTCCGTACGGAAGCTCAACAAAAGGGGATTTTCGGTTGATTTCAAGATAAATGTAACCTATTCAAGTTGCGGCAGTCATATAAAGTTTATTCGGCACTTGAGCACAGTAGCGATTGCGTTCACTACTGGCATAGAGTCTGTGGTCATTGAGATCATGAAGTAGTTACAGATATGTTCTCAAAAGGTATGGTTGAAGGTGTCAAATTATCTAACTGTGGTTTGCGAAGTTTGCTTGGAAGGTAAAGCAACAAGACTACCATTTTCAAAGAAAAGCATTAGCAAATCGGTGGCTCCCCTTGATCTAATTCATACGGATGTTAGTGGACCAATGCAAACAGTATCTCCAGGTGGCAAAAGGTATATTGTAACGTTTATTGATGATTTTACTAGGTATTCTGTGATTTACCTGTTAAAACACAAGTCTGAGTTATTAAGTTAAATGAAAGAATACGTCGTAATGGTGAAAACAATGTTTCAAAGAAAGTCAAAGGTGATAAGATCAGATCGAGGAGGAGAATATACTGGAAATGAGGTCATGACATTCCTGAAGAACGCAGGAAACCAAATGCAAAATACAGTCGCATATTCACCTGAACAAAACGGAGTTGCAGAGCGAAAAAATCGCACTTTAATTGAAATGACCCGATGTATGTTATTGGATGCGAGTCTTCCGAATATTTTTTGGGCGGAAGCAATAACAGCAGCTAACTACAGAACAGGCTACCAACAAGAGTTAAATCTTTTACTCCATATGAAGGATGGAATGGTATCAAACCGAACATCAAGCACTTTCAAGTATTTGGTTCCAAATGTTATGTTCATATTCCAACTGAAAAGAGAAGAAAAATGGATCAGACTGCGAAGCAGATGATTTTCGTTGGTTATGACGAACAATCCAGGGGCTATCGTTGCTATGATCCATCATCAAAGCGAGTAATAGTGAGTCGGGACGTACAGTTTGCAGATTCAGTTGGTATGAAAACAACTGAGACTCCCGTTAAAGTGAAATCTTTTGAAGAAATGAAACCTGAAGAAGCAACAGTTCTAATTGAATTTGATTTGGATTTAAATTCCTGTTGTGAACAAAATCAAAATACAGAACAAGAGACGCAGAATCAAGAAAATATTTCTGAACATCATGAAGAACTCGAACCAGTTTCATTAAGGCGGTCAGAACGAGCAAACAAAGGAGCTCCACCAGTAAAGCTAATTGAAATCATGAATGTGACGCAAGAAAAAGATGAGCCCAAAAATTTGAGAGACGTGATGTCAAGTAAAAACAAAAATGAATGGCTCTTTGCAATGGAGGAGGAAATGAATTCCTTGAACTACCAAAAGACAGAAATGTGATATTGAGGTTTAAGGCTCGTTTGGTCGCTCAAGGACTCTCTCAAAAATATGGAATGGACTATGATCAGGTATTTGCTCCAGTAGTCAAACAAACGACGCTAAGAATATTGCTATCAATCGCCGGAAAAAATAATTTTAACATTTAGATGCAAAGACGGCATTCCTAAACGGTGAGTTAACCCAAACTATAGTTATGAAGCACCCACCAGGGTTTGAAGAAGAAGGTAAAGAACATTTAGTTTGCTTATTAAAAAAGAGCATTTACGGGCTTAAGCAGGCGGCAAGAGTCTGGAATGAAGCACTTCATTCCGTATTAGTTAATGTAAAATTTAATCAAAGCATAGTTGATCCATGTCTTTACGTTAAAAAAAGAGAATGAACATTGGTGCTGTGTTTTAATATATGTAGACGATCCAATTGTGGCTAGTAAGAATGTAGAAATGATTGAGTTTGTGCAGAAATCTTTGTCTTCTAAATTCGAAATGAAAAATCTGGGTACTATTAAGAACTATTTGGGACTTGAAGTTGAAAAAGATGTTAACGGTCATTATAATATATGTCAACAAAATTATATTCAGCAGATCGTCAGGGATTTTGGTTTAGTAGATTCAAAATGTTCAAATGTTCCTATTGATCCAAATTACGGAAATTTTGATTGATAATTCCAAATATCAAAAACTTATAGGATGTTTACTTTATATATCAGTAAATACCCGTCCTGATATATTAGCTAGTGTTTCAATCATGGCACAAAAAGTCAGGAAACCGACACAAAACGACTGGAACGAATTAAAACGTTTAGTCAGATTTTTAAAGGGAACCTCAGAGTTAAAACTTGCATTGAGTACAAATGATTATTACTGAAGACAGAATAACTCGAAAATCAAATAGTGGCTATGTGTTCAAGTTAAACGGCGGAGTTGTCAGTTGGTCTTATCGAAAACAAGCTTGTGTGGCACTTTCTTCTTCGGAAGCATGCCAGGAAGCTTCATGGATTCGTCGCATGTTGATGGAAATGCAAGAGTTAAAACAAAAACCAACAAAAATATATGAAGATAATCAAAGCTGTTTGAAATTAATTGAAGAAGAGAAGTTTTCAAATAACGGGTGATTTTTTAAGAGGTTTAGAACTTTAAAAAAAAAAAAACACAAAAAGTTCGAAAAAATGAATGAAATATTTATTTGAATCGATAGTTTGAACTTTGCAATTTAATGTTTAAAGATAATTTCATGCAAATGTTGACCGCGGCTGCGTCTCAGGTAGCCCATCCGCTGAGTCCAATTTTGGCATACTCTTTCACACATATCGGCCGGTATCTCACGAATGAATGCATGGATGTTGGCTTCCAGTGCGTCAATCGAAGCGGGCTTGTCCCTATAGACATTAGCCTTGACATACCCCCACAAAAAATAATCTAATGGTGTCAAATCGCACGATCTAGGCGGCCAATTGACCGGCCCGAAACGTGAAATTAACTGTTCACCAAACTCGCCTCGCAATTGCGCCATTGTTTCGCGTGCTGTGTGGCATGTGGCACCGTCTTGTTGAAACCACATATCATGCAAGTCAAGAACTTCCATTTCGGGCAAAAAAAAGTTTGTTATCATCGCTCGGTAGCGTTCACCATTGACAGTAACGCTGCGATTCGCATCATCTTTGAAGAAATATGGCCCAATAATGCCGCCGGCCCATAAACCGCACCAAACAGTGGCTTTTTCGGGATGCATTGGTAGCTGTTGCAATGCTTCTGGCTGATCTTCACTCCAATTATGCTTATTTACGTACCCATTCAACCAAAAATGAGCCTCATCGCTGAACACAATTTTTCGATAAAAAAGCGGATCCTCGGCCAGCTTTCTAAGAGCCCATTCACCAAAAATTCGGCGTTGTGGTAGGTCGGCTGGCTTTAGTTCTTGCACCAGCTGTATCTTAAAAGGCTTTACGCCCAAATCCTTCCGCAAAATTTTCCACGTAGTGCTGTAACAAAGGCCTAACTGCTGGGAACGGCGCCGAATCGACATTTCGCGGTCTTCTGTCACACTAGCTGATACGGCCGCAATATTTTCTTCACTACGCACAGTACGTAAACGTGTTGGTGGTTTAATGTCCAACAAAGTAAATTTGGTGCGAAATTTGGTCACAATCTTCCGAATAGACTGCTCAGAAGGTCGAGAATGCCGACCATAAAATGGAAGCAGCGCGCGATGAACATTTCGAACCGAGCACGAATTTTGATAGTAAAATTCAATAGTTTGCAAGCGTTGTTCATTTGTAAGACGATCCATGGTTTAAATTGCAAACCAAACTGAAGCTGTTTGACAGTGACACAAGGTACTAAACACACGTCAGCTGTCAAAACCAGTGTTGCCAAAACCAAACCAGCTAAAAAATCACCCGTTAGAACGAAACATATTGATACAAGATACAATTTTGTAAAGGATTATGTAAAAAAAGGTTTGGTTATTTGCAAATACTGTCCTACCGAGACCATGTTGGCCGACCTTCTTACTAAAAGTCTCATGACAAAACGACATACAATGCTAAGAGAACGATGAGGTATTTCCTTGTGTAAATGAGGAGGAGTGTTGAAATAAACATTTACACTTTGTGTTCAAACACTTTAGATTTGTATATACAATTTATCTATTAGATTTCTGTTTGTTGTGTATAAAATTGAATTAATTTTCTTCACTGTTAATATAATAATTGTTCAATTAAGTTGGAATAATAAATATTCTTTATTCTTTTGTTAAGAAGAATTCTTTTATTTCTTTAATATATATTCCTTTGGCTATACGTGGAACCACACTTTTAAGAACATTTCCAACAATACCAGTATCTGCAAATCATAATGTCAAAAAAGCTGATTCATAAAGACTATTCGCTGCAAACGGGATACCCATCAATACCTTTGGTACGAATGTTACCACAGTTAATTTGGGATTGCGTAGACGATTCGATTGGGAGTTCATTGTTGCAGATGTTGATAAGGCAATCATTGGCACAGATTTTCTGTCACGGTACAACACCAGATAATTACGAATGGTCAGCCTGTGTTTGCAAAAGCACGAAGATTGAATCCTGAACGCCTAAAAATAGCAAAGAAGGAGTTTGACTACATGCTAGAAGCTGGTATCTGTTGTCCAATTAAAAGAAGTTCGGCTTCACCTTTGCATTTAGCACCGAAGAAGAATGGCGAATGGCGACCGTTTGGCGATTAGTAGATTTATTTAATTTTTCCGAATTATTGTTCAGGATACAACGTCTATCTGGAACGCATGAAAATCTAGAATGTATCACGAAAGACATAACTCTGAAAAAATTTCGAAAAATAAAAATTTGATTTGAGATTGTTTTAACTTAATTTAAAAGTTAAGTCTCTGATAACAACAATAACAATTCATTTTAATTATTTTTGCTGGAATTTCGGCAAAGCAATTAACCAATGAATTAAATAAATTAAAGAAAACGTTATTAGTAACAGAAAGGTAAAAACAAATTTAATTTACATTCCTTTTTTTAAATTTCACACGTTGATGTCATGTGAAAATGACATTTAATACTAAAACTCGGCTTTACCTCCTATGAACCAGTTTTAGCTTACTCCATTCGCATTCCTTTTGTAATTCTTAAAAATAAGTTTTTCAAGATTAGAGCAGAGGCGCTGTAAAGTCAAAGCTATTTTACTAAAAACTAGAAAGAGATTGAACACTATATGCCACGTACTGTCTCGTAGCTGTAGATCAATTAGGCTTTTCCAAAAACTATCTTTGTCTGTTCTCTTTCTAACTTTGACAACACACAAAAAAAATACAGCTGCAGGGTCAAACAAAAAAGATTTTAATTGTTTTCTGTTTTTTTTTTATAGAAGTAAAGGATTTTAATTGTGATAAATAGTTAAACAAGCATGATAAAATAACAATACAGAAAGTTTTTTTTGGAAAACAGTCATGATATACAAAAATACTCGTTTCAGAATATTCGTGACTTTTTTTTACATTTAATCTCACTAAAAGCTGTGAATTATTATTATTCCTCTTTGTTTTTTAAGTTTACGACTTTTTTTTGGTTTTTTTTTGTTCGTTTGATTCTGATGTCCAGTGAATATTCCGAATTGTGGCTGCGCAGCTTCATGCAATTCCGCTGAAGTGCAGTTCCGTCGAGTGTGGTCTTACCTTTATTCTACATCTAACACCTATAATGCCATTATGGCAACGCTGTCACTGATATCAATGCACAAGATGCCATAGATGTCGCACATTTCTATAGATGAAACTTCAAATTAACTTTACTTTTCAATTTTTAAAAAAAGATGGCACGAGCTTCTACGGAAAATGTTCTAGTTAATTTTTTTTTCCTGAAGTGGCGTGTTGAGGGCTAGCATCGCGACGCTTATTTTGGCGACATTTTCTTGACAGTTATTATATGAAACTGACATTAGACAAGCAGTCCATATATATACGTCCATGCTTACGATATCGCTTATCTCATTAGATATGGTGTGTGTTCTTTTGGCCTGCCTGTCTGGACTACCGTACTTATATATTATGTCCGGTTCAAAAATTAAGAAAAAGAAAATGCAAAATTGAATCGAATCGAATATACTAGGACAGTTAACCTTAGAATAACCAACGGACAAGGTAAAATAAGCTACGTTATATATAAATGAATCTAAAAAATGCCTGGAAGCGAAAGATCAACCTTTTGACTGTTCAGCCAACTAGTCCCACCAATGAATACTCTTGAGCATCCCTCTCCATTGCCAAACTCATTACTGAGTTGACACCTTGGCTTGGCTGTCGCGCGAGTTATGGTTCCAACTTCTCGATTTTATTAATAAATAATTAAGTATTTTCAATTTTTACAAATAATAAACAACGGAAATGTGGTGTTCATTTTTAATTCAGTGGTATGAATTTATCTACTCTATCTATATCAGTAAACTCATCACTTTCATGGATAGGGTCGTTGAACTTAAGTTTCGCTCAGTAATAGCGACAATCCCTGAACCAAGGCCCTGCGTCTCACCTGCGGAAAGCTCACCCGTCGAGAACTCTCATATACCATTCACCATCAGTCACTCCACAGAAAATTTAATATTCCATGTTCAATAACTTTTGCAGCCAAAAAATACAAAACATTATTGTAAAAATTAAAACATACAATATTTGAAATTCCCGCCACACGAAAATATGTATTAATTAATTTTGTATTAAATTTAGTTTCATTTCATTTCATCTTTGTTTTTCTCTATAAAAGAAATTCACCACACCTAATCGTGCTTTCCTATATTGTATAATTTAAATTGTTCTTTCTCTTTAACATCATTCATCATACTGTACAGATCGTGTGCTACAATTGTATAAATCAGAGTTGCGTTTACGTTACGTGCAAACAAGTTTTTTTATTCATTGGACATAATATAATTAAAACAAATTTCCTTGCTCAAAACTAATTTTGTTTAAAGGTAATTAGACACTTAATTTTATTGCATACAAATTATAACTAAGTAGGTAAATAAGAAATAGTAATAAGTATAAGTTTTATGTTTAAGTAAGAATTTGAAATTGAAATTAAGATTTCAAAAACAAAACAAACTAAATGTAGCTATCTAAAATAATAAGGAAGCTACATTTATCTGCCCTACGAAATTTTCAAGTTCACGGTCAAAGGTGAACAAACTAAGATTAGAATTTTTCGCAAAGGAGGATAATAATTAGTTAATGAATAAATAAATAAAGAGCCTGAGTCCAAATGGAGTGTCGTATTTAGATGTAATTGTCAAATAATTAGTAGTTTTTCAGCAATTAGTGAAAAACTTTTTGCATCATTTTTTGTATTTCAGTCCATATTGCGTTACAAAATTTAAGTCGCAAGCATTCGCATTTCGCAAGCATCGCAAGATTCATCACCCCCGAAAACATAAGAGGGGCAAAATCAAACTTCCCTACAATTTTCTGGCTAAGAGCATTTTTGAGCACAAACTTTTAATTATTTATACATATAAACGGTTTCGAAAGTCTTTTCAATAATTTTGTCAAAACATGAAGAACAATGTGAAACAAATAAACTTATCTTTGATAGGTTAAGTAAGCTCGAAAATTGCTTTCGACCCAAACCTCTTTCAAAAAATATATGATGGAAAAGCTTAAAACTCTAACGTGGAATGCCAACGGATTATGGCAAAAACTTGGAGAATTGGAGATGTATATGCGAGAAAATGATATTGACATATGTTTGATATCAGAAACGCATGCCAAAAATGAATCAAATCTTAAAATCCACGGGTTTCATGACTACCACGCTATTCATCCGTCAAACAAAGCAAGAGGTGGATCATCATTGTATATAAAAGAATGCATTGAACACTCGATAGGCCTCAAAATAGAGGCGGAATCAATGCAATTGAGTAGTGTACAGGTTAAAACTAAAAATATTCCTCTCAATGTCTCTTCCATATATTGCCCTCCGCGTTGCAAAATTGATAAGAGTGAATTTACGACATTGATAAAGTCACTAAGTCCAAATTTAATTGTTGGTGGTGACTTTAATGCAAAGCACACATTCTGGGCCTCACGAAGCATATCTCAAAAGGGTCGCATGCTATATGAAGCAGGAATGGAAAATAATTGTGACTTTCATTCGACTGGCAAGCCAACTTACTGGCCAACTGATCCGTCGAAAATACCTGACCTAATCGATTTATTCATGGTGAAAGGAATACCCTCTAACCGTATAGAAATTTCAGAGGCCTATGACCTATTCTCAGATCATTCTGTCGTCGTACTCACTATGAGCGAAAGCCTTGTTAAATTGAAAAACCACACAGGTTAACAAACAGTAAAACCAACTGGGATGGATTTAAAAAAGATATCGAGAATAACGTTGAGTTAAGGGTATCATTACAAACGCCTCTTGAGCTTAAAGACGCAGTAGATATCTTTGTTGATATAATACAAAAAGTAGCTTGGGATACCTGATCAAAGGCTAATGCCACGCTATAAAGATATAAAATATCCACAAGAAATAAAGATTTAGTGAAAGAGAAACGAATAGCACGTAAAAAATGGCAGCAAACCCGTCTCCTCAACACAAAGCTCATTTAAATCGTTCGAGTAATATGCTAAAAGCGGCGATATCAGATTTCAAAAACCTTGAAGTTGAAAATTACCTTGAAGGCTTGACAGCGGGGAAAGAATCCAACTACTCACTTTGGAAAGCTATAAAAACAACGAAAAAACCAAAGCTTCCAGTGCCTCCGATTAAGAAAAGCCAAAATGAATTGGCTAAAAGTGACAAAGAAAAAGCGACGGTATTCGCCGATTACTTAGAGGAAACATTTAAGCCGTTCGATGGACAAGAACTCAACGAAAATATTAATTTGAATTTTACCTCAAATGAAAGCTACATAACGAGAAATGCTACACTTGCCGAATTAAAAAGAGAAATAAAGAAGCTTAAGTCCAACAAAGCCCCAGGATATGACTTAATAACGGCAGAGATTTTAAAAATGCTCCCTCGTAAAGGGTTTATTAACCTCCTTTACATAATAAATGCCGCTCTAAGGTTAGAATATGTTCCGAGCCAATGGAAAGTTGCAAAAGTCATAATGGTTTTGAAACCTGGCAAACTATCTCACGAAAAGAAGTCTTACAGGCCGATTTCGCTTCTCCCTATTATATCAAACGTTTTTGAAAGAATACTATTCCTGCGCCTACAACCGATAATAGAAGAGAAACAATTAATACCTGAACATAAGTTCGAATTTAGAAGCAAGCATTCGACAATTGATCAAGTGAATAGAATTACTGACGTAATTGAGAGAGCTCTTGAAGAAAAGAAAATCTGTTCGACTGTCTTTTTGGACGTGTCGCAGGCGTTTGACAAAGTGTGGCACGAAGGTAGGGTTGCTAAAACATCGGTAGTCTATCGATAGTATCGATAGTCAAAAACTATCGCCTCCATCGATAGTTTTGAAAAACTATCGATTGTTTTTCATCTCAAGTTTGTTAGTCATAAATGTCATTCACACTCCACTCACACTTTTTTATTTTTATGAAAATGAGTTAAATCACTACCGGATCTTCATCATAGTGCACTTAGTAGTATGTGCGTATTATCGTTGTTGTGCCGTCCATAGATTCTTTGTGGATTATCTTTTTGTCGGAAATCTCAGTCTCCTTTTCTCTGATCTAAAGTCAAATTGTGTTCTGTTTATGGTTCGTTTGTATTGATGTTCATCAAAATGCACTTGTATGCGTGTATTTTCGTTGTTTTGACGTCCATAGATTCTTCCCCTTCAAGCAAAAAAATCCGTTTTGGACCCGCAAACTTAGGGAACAAGGTATGAACGACTACGTTTTCGGATCCAAATGTGAATCCTCAAAACTTTTTTTATTAGCTTGTTAAGTTTGAGTTTTGAATTAAAAGATTCAGTTAGGTTCCTTTCACTTACCCCGAGGCCACACAGGCAAATACTTGCAAGTAAGTTGGCTACATAAACTGCCTGTGAAATTGCTATTTTGCATTCCACTTGCTTGTCTCCCAACTTTCTTCACTACTGGCTTCAAAAATTCCATGCCAGTTCATGAGCAAGTTGCATGGGATTGTATGTGGTAGTGAACAAATATGTTTGTATTACAACTTGCTTGCCAGTACTTGCCCGCGTGGCCTCGGGGTTAGAAACTAAGTTTTTTGAATTACGAGACTTATTTGGGTTCTTTTAAAGCGAAATTTCTTATCTTATCTTTTCAAATAGTTTTACTCATATAAAATATGAATTAGACCAATAACTTTGACTGCGAAATATTTTCCTCACATAAAATATATAACAAAAGACTTCTTTGTATTATTAGAAACTAAAATTTTGTATTTTTTTTCTTATCCACATACAATATGAATTAAAAGAATTACTGTGACCTATTTATGAACTAAGATTTTCTAAAAATATTTTTCACAATAATTTGAATTACTTTTCTTACATCAAACATGAATCTGAATATTTTGTCTTCTGTTTTAGTAAATTAGAAAGTAAACTTTGTTAATAACATTAAATTATATATTATGTATAATTTTTTTTTTTTTTTCACTTGGAAAAAATATTACAATAATAATTTGAAAATAAAAGGAAAAATGTAAGATCGTTTTTACCACCCTACTATTTTGTAGTTATTTTAGTGGACTGAAAAAAACAATTTGTTAATCATGATAAGCTTTGTTTGAACTTTCTTCAACGAACTTAAAATCTAAAACGTATCCGAACTTTATGTATACATACCTATATGATTTTTTGTGGTTTTAAAAGGCCAGGTTTTATGGAAAAAACTATCGATAATATCGATACTATCGATAGTTTTTTGGAAACTATCGATAATTTTTTTGGAAACTATCGATACTATCGAAACAGCCGACTATCGATGTTTAAGCCACCCTACACGAAGGCTTCAAAGAAATAGTGGCTGTGGTACCACAAGGAAGTGTATTAGGTGCAGTTCTGTACCTTTTATTTACACGCGATATATCTCAAACAGATGACACTATTGTAGCCACGTTTGCTGATGATACTGCAATACTAGCAGTAGGTAAAACGATTAGCAAAGCTTCAATTAAATTACAAAATGCTCTTAATAATGTTAATGAGTGGACGAAAACATGGCGAATAGCGCTCAATGAACAAAAGTCAGTCCACGTAGACCTAACGTATAAAAAAATAAATAGATTACCCGTCTTTCTTAATACCGCTCGTGTTCCTTTTGCAAATGAGGCAAAGTATCTGGGAATGACTCTAGACGCGAAATTAAAATGGAAGCCGCACGTGAAAAAGAAATGCGAAGAACTAAAAAGTAAATTAAGAGATATGAACTGGTTACTCGGTATATATTCAAAGCTTAGTATTGAAAATAAATTGATTTTATACCGACAGGTTCTTAAGCCTGTTTGGACTTATAGTATACAACTTTGGGGTGGTACCTGCGATACAAACTTAAATAACTTACAAAAGTTTGAAAATAAATTGCTTAGGTCATTTGTAAATGCTCCGTGATATATAAGAAACGAAGATCTTCACAGGGATCTCATGATTCCTACGGTCCGGGACGAAATAAAGAGTATCGCGCGAAAACATAGAAATGACTATTAGAACACGCTAATTCAACGATTATTGCCATTCTTGACGAGTCGAATTTAGTACGCTGTCTGCGAAGAACAAACCCTTCCGTCTTGGTGCGGTGAACAGAAAACCGCTTTAAAATCGCGGATTAAGCAGGAACTTTCACCGGAAAGTAACCTGCAACACGTTACTTAAATTCGTTAAAAATAAATTGCTAGATAAGCTTCAACTTAGTTGTGGTTTTAGTGTAGTAAGAATCTCACACTTCTATGAGCACGTGTTTTTCATTCCTCACAGAGCCTGATATGCAGGTTTTGCACCTACCCACGGGAAAATAACCACCACATTTATATAAATCATAAAACAAAATAAGAAACACATTTAAGGAACTAGGAAAAACAAAACGAAGAAAGGGAATTTAAAAACTATATCTAAAAAAAGGTATATGTACATATGAAGGTACTTGATTTGTATGAAATACTATTATTTTTTTTATATATAGGGTGAAACCCTGCATCGATACCAATTTTTATATTTCATGAATTAATTATTTCAAGGTTCCCCATACGATTTGAGCTATTTTCCCTGTACTATAGTTTTTTTTTAAGAATTACTGCTTTTTAAAGGATGAACAAAATATTTTTGCTTTAAATTCAATCAGATTCTGCTCTATAAATGAAAAAAATCATACAAATTCAAACGATACTATACTACGTTGGCCTAAATAATGAAAGTTCGCAAATCACAGAATTTAGCGCGAGCGACTGAATTTATAATTCCAGTTAAAAGTTCAAGGGAGCTCAACTCCATTGCTGATTTTAACTTTTAGCTTAAATTAATTTCAAACCTAATTTCCTGCAAATTTGGTGGAAATTATCTAATTTCGAAATGTGAATGGTTAAGTTAAACTACATTAGTAGCAACATAAGTTATTATACGTAGCAGATGCCTAAAAATAAATTAATGAAATAGATATACTACTTATGAAGTAAATACTTATCTCTGATTGGTGACATTGGAAACACATCACAAATGTTTTCTGGGCATTCCGGTGACTTCCTCGTTTTGATTCCTATTCCAGGACGGTTAACAATAAAAAAACAACTCTAGACTGTGTTTATAAATTTAAACTTCCAGTGTGAACACGCAAAACAAAAATAACGTGAATCAAGTTTTGACAATATTCACGATGTCTTAACCCGACACGTCTTACATTAAGCATTCAAGTGGCGCGCACCATTCAATACAGCGATCAGCGAGTCGTCGGATCGGATTAAATCGCAGAGAGCGGAGTCAGTATAAGGAAGTATGTATTCTTCGTTCGTTTGACTCATTAAATGTTTTATTGTTGTTGAGGCTATTATGGCCTAAAGCAAAAAGATAAAAAAAAAAACATACTTATGCGAATTAATAGATGAATTGAATTGATTTAAAACAAAACAAAATACAAAACTCTTTTGAAAAATGACCTTGTGATTGGAGTATACACTACGCACGTTTGCAATCCGCGATGTGATTCTCAAAATTATGAGTAGTGTCGGCATTTATTTTTTCCGGCAAAACAATAGTTCGTTCTAGACATTTGACGTTAATCGTATCAGTTTTCAGTTTTGTATAGTCGATATGGAAAAATACGATTTTGAAATTTTTGAACGTTTAGATGAGATACTCATTACAGATGAACAATTTGCTGATCTTGTAAGATTTTTCCATAAGACATCGATTTTAACTAAGTTTGTGTTTATGATACTATGTGGTAATTACTAATAAGTGTCAATGACAGATGCAAGAAGTGATATAAGTGTTCTTTTACCTTATTGGTGCGGTGCTATGAAATTATTGTAAAGATGTTTGTGTCTCCTATCCTTAAGACTTATGGCTACCCTGGTAGCGCTTACATCAACCCTAAACTTCGAACGTGAAAATTACAAACGTAAGATAATTGCCTCAAGTTATGGATATGTAGATCAATACGAGCTGGGTTTAACATGTTAATATGTCCTGGAGCCGAAGTTTTCTTTTAAGTGTAGGTGTAGTGTGTAGGCATCAAAAATTATATATAGTTAATTTGGATCAAAAAGCTGATAGCAGAGATAGGAACAAGAGAACGAAAAGTAAAGAGTGAAATTGTTCGTTTATAATTTCTTTGCCATTTTGTATTGATATTTTTTTGTATTTATTTTTCCCGTGGGTAGGTAGGTGCAAGACCTGCATAATGCCCTATGATGACCAAAAAACGGGTGCTAATAGGTTTTGGAGATTCCTATTACACTAGCACCAACCGATTGCAACTAAGTTGAAACTTATCCAATTCATAAGTCCGTCGGTGGTAAGTGGGACCGGTTATACATTTTGGTAATTAGACCGATTCAAACTTATGGCGTGGCAGTATGGTGGACTGTCGCGATAAACTAAGCAAAGTCAAAATAACTACATGTCTATGCATAAGTTGAGCTCTTCGGTCGAATCCATCCACGGCATTAGACACTCTTCTTCATCTGACACCTCTGGATATTTTCAGCAAACAAACGGCCGCGAGCATAGCCATTCGCCTCAAAGACTCTTCACATTGGATCAATAATGAGATTGGCCACTTCCCTATTCTTAATTCATTCGGATCACTTCCAAGTAACACTGGCTACACAATCCCAGTATTAAATTTTTAAAGAAACTTTGAAGTTACCAAACCTTCCAGAATCCAGATCCACCTGGGAGGATTTGGGATTATTTGAAGATAAATCGATTCACTTCGACACCGACCGATCGAGGACTTAAGATGGGGTTGGTGGAGGTGGGTACTCTGATAGACTAAATTTAACTCTCTCATTCCGTTTTCCTTATCACTGTAGCGTATTCCAGGCGGAACGTCTAGCGGTAAAAGAAGTACTGTCTTGGCTCAAAGAAAACGTGATATCAACCTTGGATATCCGCATCTTCTCTGATAGTCAAGCCGTCTCTGAACTCTGTGTTTATAAACTCTAGAACTCCCCTTAACTCTCGAGCATGGTGGAGATGGCGCAACAGTCTAATATTCACTTTTGTTGGGTGCGGGGCCATAGCGACATTCCATGTTATTATAAAGCTGATGAACACGCTAGAAGTGGAACATTATTACCCATTTTATCTTAAAGAATATAATATTGGTATACCCATCGCTACGTGTGAGAACAAACATATAAGGTGGAAGAACATCACTACTTGTTTGGCGACAAAACTAGTACGGCCAAACCTTCATTTAAAGCGCTCCATGTGTTTAATATCTCTTAACCGACTGCAAACAGCTCTGTTGTAGGTGTCATAACAGGACACTGTTTAAAAAGCAGGCACGGAACGCGGCTTTTCATACTTACAAATGATTTTTGTAGAAGCTGTATGGACGAGGAGGAGGAAGAAACGATTTCTCACCTTCTCTGCACATGCCCAGCACTTTCCTACAGGCGCAGGCTGCACATAGGATACTACTTCTACAACGATCCCAGTGATCTGGCAAACATCGACATAAACAGTCTTGTATGCTTCGTCAAGAGTTTTAAGTGGTTTAACGAGTAAGGCAGAGGAGTCTTCCAGATTCATGTGGTATCACAATGGACCCAATTTTGTCAAAGTATGTCAGTATTAATTTACTGACAGCCACTTCTACCTAACCTATCCAATTTATTTTAAACCAAGTTCAGGTAACTTTTCCGTGAAAGTTCCTGATTATTATAACTTTAAAGTGGTTTTCTGGTAATGCTTTGTTCTTCGCAGACGGCGTACTAAATTCGACTCGTCAAGAATGTGAATAATAGTTATTAATTAGCGCGTTCTAATTCTACTATTTTCCATGTTTTCACGCAAAAGTTTTTACTTCGTCCCGTAATCTAAGCAATTTATTTTAAAACGTTTGTAAGTTATTTAAGTTTGTATTCATATCCGTGTCTTACACGAAAGTCTTTTATGTAGATATTCGTAAAGAATGTTATACAGTCCTTCAGACAGAACTTGTCTTAATTTGAATCTGAGACCCTCGTGCTATAACTTGTCCAACGCTTGCGCCACATCCAAATCCTGAAAGACTGTCGAAAGATTTTTTTGTCTTTGAGAGCTTTCCCAATTACGTCCGTTATTCTATGCACTTGATCAACTGTCGAATGCTTGCTTCTAAATCTGAACTGATGTTTAGGTATTAATTGTTTCTCTTCTACTATCGGCTGTAGGCGAAGGAGTAGTATTCTTTCGAACACTTTAAATATATTATGGGAGAAGCAAAAGAATCTGCAAGACTTCTTTGCGTTTGATGGCTCGCTAGGTTTCAAAACCATTATGACTTCCGCAACTTTCCATTGGCTTGGAACATATTCTAACCTAGAGCGACGTTTTTTATGTAAAGGTGTTTAATAAATCTCTTATGGGGGAGCATTTTTAGAATTTTTGACGCGATTAAGTCATATCCTGGAGCTTTCTTTGACTTAAGCTTCTTTATTTGTATTTTTAACTTGACAAGTGTAGCATTTCCTGTTTCTTCTTCTTTTAAGGTAAAATTCAAATTGATACTTTCGTTGAGTTCTTGCCCTTCGAACGGGTCATTTGTTTCCTCCAAGTTATTGTCGAATACCATCGCTTTTTCTTTGGCTTTCGGGGGAACTGGATGTTTTGGTTTTTTCGTAGTTTCTATAGCTTTCCAAAGTAATCAGTTGAATTCTTTCCCTGCTGTCAACCCTTCAAGATAATTTTCAACATCAAAGTTTTTGAAATCTGATATCGCCGTTTTTAGCATATTACTCAAGCGATTTAAATGAGCTTTGTGTTGAGGGTTCGCTGCCATTTCTTACATGCTTTTCGTTTCTCTTTCACTAAATCTATTATATCCTGAGAATATTTTATATCTTTATAGCGATGCATTTCCCTTTGAAAAAGTGTGTTATCCTAAGCTGCCTTTTGTATTATATCATCAAAGGCATCTACTGCGTCATCAAGCTAGGCTTGTGTAGTTCGCGATTTTCGAAAAGCAATTAGTAGGTATATAACAGGTGATTTTTTAAGAGGTTTAGAACTTTAAAAAAAAAAACACAAAAAGTTCGAAAAAATTAATGAAATATTTATTTGAATCGATAGTTTGAACCTTGCAATTTAATGTTTAAAGATAATTTCATGCAAATGTTGACCGCGGCTGCGTCTCAGGTAGCCCATCCGCTGAGTCCAATTTTGGCATACTCTTTCACACATATCGGCCGGTATCTCACGAATAAATGCATGGATGTTGGCTTCCAGTGCGTCAATCGAAGCGGGCTTGTCCCTATAGACATTAGCCTTGACATACTCCCACAAAAAATAATCTAATGGTGTCAAATCGCACGATCTAGGCGGCCAATTGACCGGCCCGAAACGTGAAATTAACTGTTCACCAAACTCGCCTCGCAATTGCGCCATTGTTTCGCGTGCTGTGTGGCATGTGGCACCGTCTTGTTGAAACCACATATCATGCAAGTCAAGAACTTCCATTTCGAGCAAAAAAAAGTTTGTTATCATCGCTCGGTAGCGTTCACCATTGACAGTAACGCTGCGATTCGCATCATCTTTGAAGAAATATGGCCCAATAATGCCGCCGGCCCATAAACCGCACCAAACAGTGGCTTTTTCGGGATGCATTGGTAGCTGTTGCAATGCTTCTGGCTGATCTTCACTCCAAATGCGGCAATTATGCTTATTTACGTACCCATTCAACCAAAAATGAGCCTCATCGCTGAACACAATTTTTCGATTTTTCGATTTCGAACCGAGCACGAATTTTTATAGTAAAATTCAATAATTTGCAAGCGTTGTTCATTTGTAAGACGATCCATGGTTAAATTGCAAACCAAACTGAAGCTGTTTGACAGTGACACAAGGTACTAAACACACGTCAGCTGTCAAAACCAGTGTTGCCAAAACCAAACCAGCTAAAAAATCACCCTTTATATCTCTCTGTTGTTTATTCACAAACGTCAAAACCATTTATTTCATGATGTTTATCTATTGCTAAGAGCAAAACAATAGGTAAAATGTTCATATAAAGACTTAAGAATTTTATATGGTCCAAGTATGTTAGGTTTTGACGTTTCCCATCGGCCATGAAAGAGCTGATAAGGAGTATAGAAAACATTTATGAGTCAACATTTTAAATCAAATTAACTTGCTAAATCGAATGGAAACGTGATAAAAAGCGCATCCGACTATCCCAATCGAGACACAGACATACAGACTTGAGGTTAGGAGTTCATAGTTCAATAATTCTTAATAATCACACTAGTCTTTTATTTCCTACTGAATTTGAAAAATATATTTGTTCCTTAGTAACTTGGTGTTTTTTGAATTTATTTCAAATGTCATCAGAGATCATATTTTAATGTGTAGCAAGTATTTTTTTTTTTGTTAAATGGACTATTGAACTAACTTGAACTAAAATGAACGAACTAGTTCAATAGCGTGAATTGAACTAAATTCATCGCTCACCCAAATAAACTAAACTGCCCAACAGGCTCTAGAGGGTATTCCTTTTACCATAAATAAATCGATTAAGTCAGGTATTTTGACAGATCAGTTGGCTAGTAAGTTGGTTTGCCAGTCGAATGAAAGTCACAATTATTCTCCATTCCTGCTTCCAGGGCCGGCCCAAGCTAAATTGGCACCCTGCGCAAGTTCATCATTAGCTCCCATTAATTTTGGGTTATTGGTGGAAGAAGGCATTTATCAACATGCGCGCTGTACATTCTCTGTATTTGCTATTGAAGAATTTTGTTTTATCTTATACATGATAAGGGAGGGCTATGAAAATAAAATATGTAAATGCTTTCCATCAAACACACGATATGGCGAATGAGAATAACGTCGGCAGTTGGATAAAGAGAAATATAGTAAGTAGGTAGGTATCTGTTGTTAAAGACGAACAAAATTGTGCACTTTGCCAAGATTTTGTGAGGTTGTTTTTTGTAGGTATCGGCCTTTTTTTGGAATAATAGGTATACATACCTTATGCTCGTATGTATATCTTTAATTTCAGAAAAAAACTAGTAGTTATTCTAGGATTTCAAAACTGGTGTCGGTGTGAGCTATTAAAAAGAAATGAAAATTAAGAAGTAGGTTGGTATAGGTAGTGATTACTGGGTAGTGGTTTTTTTAATAATTGCTTTAGGTGCCCATAGGGTCCAGCGCCCTGGGCATTTGCATCGCTTGCACGTATAGCTTGTTCGGTCCTGCCTGCTTCAAATAGCATTCAACTCTTTGGAGATATGCACCTTGAGGCCCAGAGGGTGTGCTTTGCATTAAGGTCACCACCAACAATTAAGTTTGGGCTAAGTGACTTTTTCTATGTCGTAAGTTGACTCTTAGCCATGTTTCGGTAAAAATTATTAGCAGCGCAGCAATCAAATCTGAAGAAAACACTTATAGGTATTCACTTTTTAATACATTTAAAAGTTGGTATAGCCTGCTTTGGTATAGCCTACCTTACCTTTTGGCTGGTATAACCTACCTTAAGGTTGGTATAGCCAACCTTTTAGGTGGTATAGCCTACCTTTTTGTTGGAATATCCTACCATTTGTTGGTATAGCCTACCTTTGGGATAGGAATATTTAATCTGCAACCGAGTTGAGCGCCATTTTTGGTATAGCATACTTTTAGGGAAGGAATATTTGCTCTGCAACCCAGTTGAGGGCCCTAATTCATTTCACGATTCAACAATTTATATTCACTCTTATTACTGCCCAAAATTATATGCACTCTTAAATGTGTTGTTGTTAGTGTGTAAAAATTTGCTGAGCTGCCTATTCACTCTTTCAAAAAAAACGACTATTATCAAATATTTTAAGTAGAGAAATATGGAAACAACTGCAAATTATGACAGAAATACAGTGTAATTTGGAAATGGGGTCACTAGCGTCATAGAATCATGATTAAATATTATTAAGAGTTAATTGAATGAAGTAAAACAAGTTTTTTTTTTACATTTTTTGGTGTTTCGTCTCCAAAGAACCATAAGTTTAGAGTGAAAATCGGAGATATCTAAAGCAGCCCCCAGGTGTTAGGTCTAGGTGTCCCCCAAGGGTCAGTGTTAGGACCGGTTCTGTTTTTGATATTTATTAACTCCTTGTTTTCCCTACCTTTTGCAGGTAGAGTTACGGCTTTTGCAGATGATCTTGGAATAGCGTATGGCTCAACAAGTCCACTGAATTTGTCAGCTAATCTAAACCATGGTATTCACTTATTGAGAATATGGTTCGCTTCACATAAGTTAATTGTAAGTGAAAAAAACAAATTAATTTTTTTTAGATTAGGTTCGCTTGAGCCACCACATGTAGAAGTCAACTTTCACTCATTTAACTGTCAGCGTTTCGGCTTGAATGGTTGTGTGTGTACATCCGTGCCCGAAGCTACCTTTAATGATAATGCGGTCTGCAACTCGAACTGTTTTCAAATTGAAGTAGTCAAGAACTTTAAATACCTTGGTATTACGATTGATCAAAATATGAGTTGGATGCAACACATTTCTGGTTTAAAACAGTATTTGCGCTCTTCTATTAGGTGTTTCTATAGGTTGAGAAAGTGTTGCTCTAAAATAACACTTAAAACGGCTTATCATGGAATCTTCCATTCAAAACTGCAATATAGGATTAGTGTTTGGGGAGATGCCTACATGTCTAATCTAAGCCCAATCATAATTCTACAAATGTCCGCCATTAGAATAATTAGTAACACACATCCCCTTGCCCATTCGATGCCATTGTTTAGATCTTTGAAGATCCTTCCAGTAAGACATTTGTTTTATTTTAGAGTCTGTAAAATATTTTTTATGAGAGGTGGCTATATGCAAAGTCCAATATTTGGTTCACGTAACTTACGTAGTATTGCCCGTCATGTTGCCGAAATTCCATCTTTTCGCACTACTCACTATAGAAACTCCTACCCAATTGTGTCCTGTAAACTTTTTAATCACCTTCCTCTTGATATAAGAAATATAAGAACTCTAAGTAAATTTTTATTAAATGTTAAATCATGGCTTCTTGATTTTGACCATGATGAGACAGAAGATTTGCTCACTTATATTGCTTAAATATTAAATCAATCAAATATTTTGTAATTATATTATATTTTGTAAATATTTTGTTTATTTTGAAAGGAAAAAAAAAAAAAAAAACAAAAACTGTCACCCCACAATGATTAATTTTTGTCTTTTTTAAAGTGACATCTAACAACTTTAGCTCTATAAGCATAATACAAAATGTCACTAACTATTCTCAGTTTTATATAATTAAGATTTTGTAATTATTTATGAATGTATTATGTATATCATATAGATGAGAATAATGAATAAAATAATTATAATAATAATAATAATAATAATAATAATAATAATAATAATAATAATAATAATAATAATAATAATAATAATAATAATTGTGTGTTTATTAATGAATGGAAATAGCAATAAAATAAAAATGTTTAATTTTAATTTAAGAAAATTTTATTTTAAAATTTTCTTAAAACTTAGTACATAAGTACATAATATTGAAAATTTTTATTAAAATTCAAAATTTAATCGCAACGTGTTTCGGAATGAATTCCATCTTCGGGCGTATTTAAAAACTTAACTTAACTTTAAGTTTTTAAATACGCCCGAAGATGTAATTTATTCCGAAACGCGTTGCTATTAAATTTTAAATTTTAATAACATTTTTCAATATTGTGTACTAAGTTAAACATTTTTATTTTATTGCTATTTCCATTCAATTTTTTTTAAATATGTATTTTATTGGTTAATTTTACAAAAGTGGATACTGTCACCTTTTTTTAATTTTAGCTTCATAAATTCGATCCGATATGACCCCGTTAGTCTCTGTAATCTAGCTATATTTCGAGGCTAATGTTATGCCTGTAATTGGGGATTTTTTGTCCTTAAAGCTTCACTTTCACCTTAAAGTTTTCACTGAGGGAAAATTTAATACACTCAGCAAATAAAAGTTTGTACTCATCCCATATTTTTCTGCACACATACTTTTTGTACCCATTAAATAGAGCAATCTCTACTAGCTACATAAGACCGCATGTAGCTAGTATATAATTCTGTTAACTTATTACAAGAATATGTGAAGCTTTTCGGTGATAAATTCATGAAAATATAGTGATTAAAGTTTCTATGTAATACTTTATGCATTCATTACTTTAAGAATAATATTTAATGTACTCATAATATAAATATGTTTAAGAAAACTCTGATTTTGATATTATTATGTAGTGGGTACAGCTCCTTTGCATATTATATGCGATATTACATGAAAACGTGTAAATTATCGGCAATGCCTACGTATTGCGATTCAGTGAGTACAGTTTATGTGCCATTACATAAATATAATACAGCTATCGGTAAGGAATACATGTCACTATTTAATGAGTATAGGTTATATGCACTCATTGCATTGATATAAATATTTTATGTACTCATTACATAAAAAAGTGTTGGTAATTGCTTATGTAAACATGATGTTTTTTTACTAAGTACAGTTAATATGCTATCATTACATAAATATAAAGAGTCTATGTAATCATTCCATACATTTTTGTGAATTATCCTTAGTGAGTACATAAATGTGAGTGCGGATTTATTGAATTAAAAACATAAAACCAATTTTGTATGGACTCGTTATATTATTATGTATTGATACATAGTTGTTTATTTAATGGCTCCATATATCTTTGTAACTTACTTATTTATGTTTGCATTTATTATTATATATATCATATTATTAAGTCTATATACTCATACCATATTTATGTTATTAGTCTAGTCTCACTACATTCAATTATGTAATGAGTCAATACGTCCTACTGCCTCCTTGAGCACTGCTCATCGCCCAACTCATTTCGTATTATTCTGAAAGTATAGAAATTCATTATATATTTGTTTTATTTTAAAAATACTTTGTGATACTTACGGAGATTTGAACCGGGAACCTTCCACACACGGAGATAGCACGCATCCACTAGGCTAATTCATGGCACAAAAAACTGGAGCCAAATTTCAATAAGTTGCAACTCATTTGTGTGCATGGAGAAGGTTTATACCGCCTGTATTGAATAAATGATAGCATGGACTCAGTACAAGTGGTATTTACTCACCACATAGCATAATGTAGTGATGAGTACCGATTTCAGTTGGAAGGCTTTCGCTTCATGTGTGCAGAGTATGAATCATCTGTATTGAATACATGTCATCAGAAACTCAGTATACGTTATTTATTCACCACATTACTTAATGCAACAAATAACTGTTTCAGTTGGATGGCTTGCCCTTGATGTGTTGAGAATATACCATCTGTACTGGATAAATGTTGTCAGAGACTCAGTACACGTCGTATTTATAAAGCACAAAACTTTATGTACTCGATAAATGTAGTCAGAGAACATACATAATATTGAATGAATACATACATCCTATACTCATCGCATATCTTTATGTAGCGGTTATAGTTTTTGTTGGGAGTTTAAGATACTTTTACTTATAATATGGACTGAACAGACGTACTTTTATACTCAACGCATAACTTGATGTAATGAGTAAATGTCATTATATACAAATATTCAATGAATACACGCTGCCTATACTCAACGCATATCTGTATGTAGCGGTTAGAGTTTTTTACTTGGAGTTTGAGGTAATTTTAAATAAAATAAAGACTGAACAAACGTACCCTTGTACTCAACACATAACTTGGTGTACTGAGTAAATGTCTTTACATAAATATTGAATCATCGCATGATCGACTGTGAGAGCTATTATTGTTTTATTTTGATAGCTGCAAGGTTTTAAATGTTACTTCTTCACATTGAATGAATACACGTTGCTCATACTCATTGCATTATTCGCTTTAATATGAGTAACAGTTCTTTATTTGGATAGGTGGTGAGTTTCAGATATGTCCATACTTAAATATAGACTGAATACACGTTGTAGCCATCGGAAAACTTGCTGTGATTTATGTTTTTTTTTTTTTATTGCTGACAGTTTTTTGAATGTTTGCTAAATAAATATTGAATTGGCATACGATGCTTGTAATAAGTTTAAGATAGTGTTTAGTCAATACAGTATTATGTATTGAGTCAATATGATCTATATTCAATGCAAGTTATTACGCTGGTGATTTCTTTTGACACATAATTTCAAATGTAACCAGTCCATGTAGAATTCACTCAGTAAATACAACTTTTATGGCAGTCCCATACAAACTTCGATACATAACTTTTACATAAAAATCTTTGTGCTGAGTGCATAGATTTTTACCTCAGTGTTCAAAACAATTGTCCTCCTATTCTTTGCACCAAATTGCATAAAATTCAAGGCAAAAAATGTTTGCCTTGGCCTTAACCACCCATTAAGTCATTAATTTACCCAAAATTAATAAACTATAAACCTTAAAATAGAAAATAATTATTTTTGGAAGCAAAAACTATTCGCATGCAAATAATGCCTTGAGGTGAATAAATATATATTATTTTTTGGAAGTGTAAGCCGAACATCCGAAAATAATATTGCATAACTCACTTTTTTTCGCATGCAAAACAATTAACGGTCCATTGTTGTGCATGACATTTCATTACAACAATAGTTTTTTTTTTGGCCTGAAACTATAAACCAATCATGGAAGCAATTAAGTTAGCATTTAACTTAAATTATTTTTAACATGCGATAATATTTGCATACATACACGGGAACTTTAAACTAGGCTTAAACTTAACTTTTCACCATCCCCAAAAATTTAAATTAAGTTTTGGTTTAGTGAGTACGGTTTTCATTAGGAGGGCTTACATGAAACAACATCTTACCAAACATTGTTTGACTATACACGCTGTGTAGGAAAGTCCTGGTTATGGATACAGAAATATCCGAATATTTAAGAAAATTTCTTTCCAATTTATTTATAAGTTACTAGCTGGCCCGTGCCGGCTTCGCGCGGGTAGAAAAATCTAAGTTGGGTAATATACTTTAGTGAAATAAATCAATAAATATTATAAAAGATCGTACCTGGTATAATCTTTTAATTTTGCTTTATAAGTAGGTATAATAATGTAGAACAGTTAATAATACAAAAAATATGGAAGATGATGAGAGAAATTCATAATAATCTGTAACAGGCTGAAATTGCAAATCATTGTTGCTCAAAGGCTAATGAATAAAAGGCAAAATTTGAATATTTCCTCTATCAGCACTTCATATTTTTTCCAGTTTCTTAAATTCCAGAATTGCTTTGTCGGCTCTAGGCAATTCTTAAATTTATAAAAATACAAATGCCACTTAAATAATAGATTATTTACTAATATCTCTTTTTTAAATCGATTTATTTCAATACCTTTTGGTGGGAGATCAAAACAAATATTTATCCTGAAATGTTGAGCAATAGTTTTAATACAAAGGTGCGTGTCCGACTCTCTCTGGTTCATACATTTCTTAGAAGTAAGAGAACAACACAAATTTAAAAATTACTCAGGTGAACACATTTGGAAATTGATTTGTTTTGGAAATTAAAAGCGTCAATGAGTCAAAACTATGAAAAAAATTATTCAAAATTTCAAGTTGAGTATTTCTTTTTCAAGTTAAAAGTAAAAGTTAAAGAAGAATTTCCTTTTCAAACTTTCTTCCTTTACTGTTAACACTTCTTATCCTCTCAAGCCAATAGATATTGAAAAAAAATCGATAATACCCTAATATAAAAGATAATTGCTTGCACAGAGTTATATAAGAATGCAATCTTTTACAAATGCAAATGATTTAAGTCGTTTTATTGAATTTGATCGAAATATTGCTTCCTTAACTTCTTCACTTTTAGACTTCGACTTCAAATAAAATGAAAACAAATGCACAGAACGCAATTAAATGCAAAAGAATGTAAAAAATGTATGCATTCCCAAAAGATTGCACACAATTTATTGCTGTAAGTTGTATGTGAT
The DNA here is from genome assembly GCA_946251815.1 of Dasysyrphus albostriatus. Classification (NCBI taxonomy): domain Eukaryota; kingdom Metazoa; phylum Arthropoda; class Insecta; order Diptera; family Syrphidae; genus Dasysyrphus; species Dasysyrphus albostriatus. The sequence continues at coordinate 227,815,771 of OX276335.1, forward strand.
TGCAGAAATCAAAGTTTCGTTAAGTTCATGAATGTAATCTTTAAATCGAATTCATAGAAGATTGGTTGTTCTATTGCATGTGCACGAGTTCATGCAGTTTGTAAGCATTTCGATTCGTTACGTTGTCTTGTATCCTTGTATGAGCTGTTCTTCAGTTTCACCATTCAATTAAATCCTTCTTTGTTCACTTCGTGAGATTCGACCAATATTTCTTCGCTTTGGTGGCATTCTTTAGTAATTATGGCTTCTATTTATTTTAATTTGGACATACATTTGTATGTATGGATATGATATTTTATATTTACAGGAAGAAAAAATTGTTAATCCTTACAGTCTTAAACATCACTAAAAAACCATCACTAATTATTATTTTCTGACATAAAAATTTAGAGCTACATAGGTTTTGAATATTATAAAGGGTGATTTTTTAGCTGGTTTGGTTTTGGCAACACTGGTTTTGACAGCTGACGTGTGTTTAGTACCTTGTGTCACTGTCAAACAGCTTCAATTTGGTTTGCAATTTAACCATGGATCGTCTTACAAATGAACAACGCTTGCAAATTATTGAATTTTACTATCAAAATTCGTGCTCGGTTCGAAATGTTCAAAATGTTGGAAATTGTGTTCAGCGATGAGGCTCAGTTTTGGTTGAATGGGTACGTAAATAAGCATAATTGCCGCATTTGGAGTGAAGATCAGCCAGAAGCATTGCAACAGCTACCAATGCATCCCGAAAAAGCCACTGTTTGGTGCGGTTTATGGGCCGGCGGCATTATTGGGCCATATTTCTTCAAAGATGATGCGAATCGCAGCGTTACTGTCAATGGTGAACGCTACCGAGCGATGATAACAAACTTTTTTTTGCCCGAAATGGAAGTTCTTGACTTGCATGATATGTGGTTCCAACAAGACGGTTTCACATGCCACACAGCACGCGAAACAATGGCGCAATTGCGAGGCGAGTTTGGTGAACAGTTAATTTCACGTTTCGGGCCAGTCAATTGGCCGCCTAGATCGTGCGATTTGACACCATTAGATTATTTTTTGTGGGAGTATGTCAAGGCTAAAGTCTATAGGGACAAGCCCGCTTCGATTGACGCACTGGAAGCCAACATCCATGCATTCATTCGTGAGATACCGGCCGATATGTGTGAAAGAGTATGCCAAAATTGGACTCAGCGGATGGGCTACCTGAGACGCAGCCGCGGTCAACATTTGCATGAAATTATCTTTAAACATTAAATTGCAAGGTTCAAACTATCGATTCAAATAAATATTTCATTCATTTTTTCGAATTTTTTGTGTTTTTTTTTTTTAAGTTCTAAACCTCTTAAAAAATCACCCGTTATTTGAGTAGATGAGAACCAAAACTCGTCATATACACTTTTATCAAAAATTGAGATTAATGCAGATTTGTTAAGCTTGGCATATTGAATAGTTTTAAGGAAAATTTGACAGCGTTACCCCTCTAATCACCTTTTATATTGATGTCAAATATTATAACTGTTTTCAAAACTCTCCATATCCATACTGTGATTCGCATCAGAACTTTCCATATCTATTGTTTGCAAAAGGTTTGCTTTCAAAACTCTTTTTATCCATCATAGGTTATCAATTATGCCATAAAAGAAGTAACTAAAACGTTCATGAGTTTTTATTTTAAGAAGCTTAAGAGGGGTAATTAAAGATGGGAAAGTAGCGTAGTGCTATTATATTAGAGGGTACAATAGAAAGAGGGGGTGATGGTGTGGAAACCCATAAACATTTGTAGCAAAACTCTTCATATCCAAATTTAATTGTTAAGTATGTACATTTTAAACGGAACTTTCAATATATTTTTGGACTAAATCATAAAAATCTTTTAGTAAACAAAATTAAACCTTTTCTAGGAACTATCATATATCCGGTTCCATTGACTGCATGTCGCTCTACAACTCTGTCTCTTTTAATACTAACCCTCGTTATACACGTACTACTCGTCTCTTTTACATACCCACCAACGAACCTATTTCTCGCATGCTGCGGGGTGTTAACTCAAACTTGTCCTCGTTCGACTTTAACCTCAGTACTCCTTCCTTAAAACTCCGGCTTCTGAATCACCCTCCCCCTCACTAACGTTAGCTTAAGTTCTTAGTTTTTAAGTTAGATTAAGAATTAGCTTGTATTAAGTCGAATAAATAGGGGTTTTTGCCCCCACCAAAGTTAAATTAAATAAAATTTGCACAAAATTAAAATTTTGGATAAGGCGAGTTTAGGTTATCATCTACTCATTTATAATAATATATATTTTTCACATATAAACATGAATTTTTGTTTATTATAATAAAAGTGCAGTGCCACATTGAAAACTTCTCAAATTAGTCTTTAAACCTTTCCAGTCATATTTTTAATATAACCCATAAGTTTGAGCTCAATCTATCGAGTAGGGCTGGAGTCTGTAGGTAATACACAGGCAATCATTCAGTAATTTTTGAAGTTCGAAACTCCAATTCAAATGCGCCATAATATTTAACTGCTCTCCAAACCATAACATCACCTTCCCGAATATAATCAAATTGGAGTTTATAACTACAACAACTAACGGGAATAATTACAAATATCTTTTGGAATGAGCGTTTCCATTGTTAGACCAGTACCTTTTTCCCACAAAACAAAACCCTTATTCCACAAAACCAGGGTAACCAAAAGCTGGATTCAGTCGGAAGACGTATACTTTTGCCATGGCTGCCCTATTCTCTGCACTTACACCATTTGCGCATGGACATGCCTATTTTGAATAATTTATTGCAACTCAGCACATTGGACATTGTATTCCTACTCAATATCAATGTGTCGTAAATCGTTGAAAATGTTATTGTATGTACTTCATTTTGCTATAAGGCCGTTGAGCTGTAGAGGTGGGCCATGGAGTTCGAGAGATATTCAGCTTCAACACACCGAAGACAATAGTTTCTGCCGTTTTTTTGCGAAATACCTCGCGAGTCCCATGTGCTACAGCTCAAAAGCCATTCAACAAAACGAAGTACATGCAATAACCTTCAATGAAGTACAACTCATTGATGTTGAGAAGGAAGAAAAAGTCCAAATGTTCAGTTACATTGTTCTTTTCGGTGCTTTAAGGTCGAATATCTCTCGAACACCATGGCTTAGAGCTTAACGGATACATAATGAAAGAAAGTATAGTCAATTTTTCAAAAACGAATGACACATTTCTTTTGAGTTTGTAGACCAGCGCTCAAAATGCAGAATTGTATTACTATTTTACTTGACTTTTTTAATGTCAAATATCTCTGGAGTCCCTTGGTCTACAAATTTAAAAAAAAGTGTATGCGTAAATAATAAAAGTCTACAACTCTTATACCAATCATTTTTTGACATAGCCTCAAAATTTTTGATATAATGAGATAAGACCGTCTTTTTCTTTTGCTTTGGTTTTTTATTTTTCATTTCCCCAAAAATAATTCAATTTAAATGAAACTTTGTGAAAATATATCTTGTTGTTTTTTTAACTAACACAATTTTTTCAAGTAATACTAAAGAGTAGTTTTTGAGAAAATCATCCCCTTTTTTTCGAGTAAAAATATGTTAATAAGCCATCTGCACTATAAGGCATTTGATAGTTTAGTTGAATTTGAAGTTTCAGTTTCTCTTTTTATTAAATATTTAAATATTCATTACTATACTACATTATTTAGACTAGCTATAGGAGGAACCATAAAGAAGCCTTTTCTGTGTGATTTTGCTATGATTATAATCAAAAATATTTGAGTACGAATTTACTTCCCTTAAAATTCTAGTAACTGGTTCATTTCTGTCAGTAATCAGTGGAATTGGGGTACTAATCTAACAGAGTGCGAGTTGATGTTAATACTCATTACCTCAAGGAGGGCCGAAGAATCAGTTGCACCAGAAAGAATTTGATACGCAAAAATTATATCAGCTACTTCACGACATTTTTCAAAAGATTGAAAATTAATGAGACGTAGCCGATCTTGATACGGATAGGTTGTAGTTGTCAACCCATGGGAGTCCCCTAAAAGCAAAGCGGAGAAATCTACGCTGTATGGCTTCGATTCATTTTATATGCACAAGGTGAAAGGAGGACCATACTTTGCTGGCATACTCAACTAAAGGTCAAACAAAGGATGTATAAAGAGATTTCGTAACGTAGGGATCTGAAAACTCCTTAGACCAGCGTTTAACTAACCAAGAGCGGAGTTAGCCCTAGAAATTGTGTTGTCATAATGGAATCTGAAGTTGAACTCCCTATCACGAATAACACCTAAGTCCCGAATGGTTGTTACTAAGGAAACTAGGACATTATTTATATAATAGTTCCGTGCTGGTGAGCGTAAACGTTTGCGGGAATATGTGATGGATTAGCATTTAATAACATTAAGCTCTAAATTGGTTTTTTGATTTTTTTGACACCAGACAAAAAAATTTACCTTGTGGGAAACCGGATTTTGCAATGAATGGATTGGATGCTTACAGATCTAAATAAAACCCAATATTTGCGATCCAATAAGTATAATTATCCATCCATTGAATGAAATTGTGAGGAAATCCCAGAGCTTTCAGTTTAAAAGAGATAATTTTATGCGAGATTTTGTCAAATACCTTGCTATAGTCCGTAGCAATAACATCAACCTCGCTTTAATTTTCAATTGCTTCTAATGTATAGGAAACAAATTCTGTTAAATAAGTGGTCGTGGGTTTAATTTTAAGGAACCCGTGCTGTTGGGTGGAAAATAATGATTTACAAAATTACAGTCGAATACAATACCTTCAAAAAATTTGGGAATGTACGATAATTTCGCAATTAGCCTATAGTTAGCAACATCTGCCTTAGAACCTTTTTTGTGGATCAGAATGATGAACGAATCCTTCCACATAAATGGAAAGGTCCCTAGAGAAAGAGATTTTTGGAAAAGAGTAGCAAGAGGCTGAGCCAAATTTTCTTCACATTTCTTTAAAACAATTGCTGGGAAACCATCTGGGCCCGATGAGAAATCGTCCTTGAGATTATTAAGCACATCATCAACATTAATATTTATTGATCCCAATGATCTTTTATTGCAATTACTTAAATAGTTATGGGACACAAAGTGTTTTAAACTTAACAGCCGATATAAACGAGTATTTAAGTATTCTTTGCGTCTGGTTTGCTAGACATGAACTTTTTATCAGCTATAAAACAAAACTTATGTTGTTTAATTTATCGAATGTCCACAACCTTCATTTAGATATTTCTTACCACTCTCCGGAATGTGAACGTTTTAAACTACGTTACTGAAAATGTGAATCTGAATTAGCAAGGAATACTTTTAACAATAATCTACCATTTAGTGAGAATTGTTTTCAAATGGAAAAGGTAGATGAGTTCCAATATTTAGGTATAACTTTGGATTCAAAAATGAGTTTCTCTGGCCATACTGAAAAGTTGAGACGATACTTTCGTTCTAAGCTCAGGCACTTTTTTTATTTGCGCTCTGTTTGTAGTAATGAACTTTTAAAAACGATATATTACGGAATTTTTCATTCTAAGATGCAATACGGAATAACCTGCTGGGGAGGAACTAATTTTAACAAAATTCAACCACTTATAATAAGAAAAGTATTAAGAAAATCACGTATGGATCATAGTTTTCCATTATTCACGAGTTTGAAAATCCTTCCTTTATGACACCTGTATTGTTTTAAAGGTATTAAAAACATTCTTTTTGAGATCTGGTCACAGAAATTTAAGAGTTATTGAAAATTATAACATGCGTGGAGTTCACTTATTTTTGGTTAACATTCCTCGCTCACGCACCACTGCATTTTATATTATAGTATAGTTTTTATAGTATAATTTCTTGTAGACTTTTTAATAAACTACCGCTTAATCTCAGATCAAAATTATCACCATCTAAATTTTTGAAAGATTTAAAATTATGGTGGTTCAGCTTTGATCATGTTTGTATTGAGTCATTTGTGTAATGTTATTTACTTAAATATCGCATATCGTTTGTATTTTTCTAATTTCAATTATTCTTTTTTTTTTTTTGAAGGGTCACCTCACCCAATGTCTTATTACATTGAATTTTTGAATATGAAGGGACAATTAAAACAATTTAAAAAAAAATATATATGCTTCTACTATATTTCTCTTTTATTTTTATTGTATTTTATGAAATAAATTGTTATTGAAGAATTATTTGAGAAATAAAGAAATGTATCTATCTATCTAGTTAAAGTAGTTAGAACATGGCACAAAATTACTATCGGAAAAATTAAATCTGAAGAAATTGACAAATAAGTTAGTTATGATTTTAGAATCATTTGAAGAATGAGCTAAATAATTTTGAGTAACAGGATAGCCATCACACTTTGTCTTTGAGTTTATAAATTTCCAAAATCGTTTGGGATCTGTCATGATATCGAATTGCATTTGGTTGATATAGGCGTCGTATAGCAATTTGGAGAGTGTGGAAAACTCATTATACGATCGTATGCATCTAGATAGTGAGAGTAGTCACTTTCTGTTCTTGATCTTAAATATTTTTTCCACAGACCATTCCGTGAGTTTCGGAGTGAACGCAGTTCTCTCGAATACCACGGAGGTGAAGACGATGTACCCTTCCTGGGTGCATACGGAACTGATAAATAAAAACATTCAAAAATTACAATACTATTGTTTAAACTAGAATTGAAAATTAAATCAAAATTTATATGACTCAGAAAGTCATTGAGTTTAATAAAATCTGCTTTACGAAAATTAAAACTATATGTTGTAATATCGGACTCTATAATAGTATTTGCATGCTCATAAGCAAAAGTTACAGATAACGGGGGATGGAAAAGGTCAATAGTGGAAATAGCTAAGCTACTTTCCTCAACAATGCAGTTAATAGAATCATTAGAAAAAATTAGGTCAAGTTGTCTATTCAAATTGTCCTTAATATCACTAATCTGTTGTAGGCCAGAAACCGAAAGATTGTCAGTAAATAACTCGACAACGGGAGAATTTAGACTAGGGCGTCTGCTAATGAGAGACGAATTCGATAAAAAAGTTCAATTCGTCAAGAAAAAACATACTGATGGGAGCATCCATAGCATTTGTATGGTTAATATTAAGAATGGGATTATTTGAACTTGAAAAAGCAGTATTAATCATTCCAGCAAAGCAATCTGTAAATTCCTCTAAATGTTGTCTACTAATTTTTATCAAGCCGTCAAAATATTTAGAAAGCTGGAGAACGGACTCCGAAATATTATTATCATGTGATTTATTGTCTGAAAGGAGGTTATTAACATTATTATTCAGATTTTCGTTAATTTTATTAAGAACACGCGAGTTTTTTTCTAATTCAGAATTGACTGTTTCAATTTATCACCAAATACCTCATAAAGGGTATTGTCCAAGTTATTTAACGATTTAACAACCTTGGTTTTTGTAATTGCTCAAAGTATTAAGAGAGACAACCTTAGTGTTAGAGGCAATTTCTTTTTCAATTTTATCGCCATTTTCAACTAAGTCATTTAAATGGTCGAACAGCAGACCAACCTTTATTCCACATAAAAGAATCTTTCGGAATTATTGTCAACCATGGTCTTAACTTCGTCCAAATTACGGTTGGCATTATCGAGACTTTGATTCAATTTTGTAGCTGCAAACAAATGTTGGAATTCCTGCAACCGCTGCACAGGAATGAAACTTTCATCAGTGCGATCTTTTAAAAATAAATAAATATTAATCACAAATTAGTCAAAATAATGCAGGTATTATATTATAATTTCTGTTACGAGAATAAAAGAGTGAAAGCAGGATAAAGAGAAAAAGAAACATTGAGAGAATCTTTGTATTATATGTAGATGAAAGTTAGCACAGAATTGCAACACGAGATAGGAGCAAGGGAAAGGTAAAACTAAACAACGCGAGCAAGCATATAAATTTAATTAGTACAATGAGATATACAAGTTTAGGTAGGTACATGCTATTTGATTTCTAACAATTTATTAATTTAGAAGATTTTAATTAATATTAAAACAAAAGAAAGGGAGCAATAAAACACTAAAAACACAGAATTTAAAGTAAATGGTACAAAAATAAGAAGGCCACAAATAATTTATTATATTAATATTCGATTAAAAATTTTAAGCAGAAAAACAAAAAAGTTGACTACTCAGAGAGCGAGAGGAAACTGAAACGAAGACTTATGATACTTTGCTGTTGAGTAGGTAGACCAGCGCTAAGAAGAATTGCATTACTTTTCTATACGCCGTTTTTGATACCGAATATCTCTCAAATCCCACTACGTACAACTTAACGTTCATACCTATAACAAAATAAAGAACATGCAAATAACTTCACCTTTCAGTTATGTATTTCAAATGTATGTTAAGTCATTAGACCACTTTGCCCATTTAAATTTTTGATACAAACATACGCAATTGTGTGATGTATTGGACAAAAATGCAAGACTGTTATTTTAACTAAACTGCCTTATTTTTGTTGTTATAAGAACATTAAAGACTTTTATTATTGCGATTTGATTGTAGGCCAGAACGTGGAGAACAAATGTTTAAAAATTTGATCGGGGACAAAGTCGCGGGCATCAGCTATTGTCAAAAATAAGATCACATATTCTGAAAAAATCAAATAAATAGTTATTGCCAATTCTGATACTTCAAGAAAAAATTCTGTTCAAATTTTGAAGTCCAAATGTGGCAAACAAAAATCGAAAAATTCATTTTGAGCTCTTAACTTTACTGTTAAGTTAGTAAAATAGTCCTTTTTTCAGTAACGGAGCTAGCTAGAAAATTGCAGCTACGTCCCGTATTTGCAGTTTTGTATGCACTTCATTTCAAACTTTGAAGTCCCAATTTGACAAAAATCAAAAATTAATTTTGCACTGTTAATTTCACTGTGAAGTTAGTAGAGGAGTCCTTTTCTCAATAACGGAGTTAGAGCTAGCTAGAAAATTGCAGCTAAGTCCAAAATTTGCAGTTTTTTATGCACTTCAAGGAAAAACTCAGTTTAAATTTTGAAGTCCAAATTTCACAAAGTAAACTAATTTTTTACTGTTAACTCAACTGTGAACTTAGCAGTAAATGCACATTTAATAGCCAACGAGTTAGCTAAGAAATTGCAGTTGTGTGCCAATTGTGCATTTTTTTACGTATTTCAAGAAAAAACTCTGTTCAAACTTTGAAGTCCATAATTGAAAAATAAAATCGAAAAATCATTTTCACTGTGAAGTTAGCAGTACATATCCTTTTTTGAGCGAATAAATTTGCTAGAAAATTGCAGTCGTGTCCCAAATTAACAGAATTTAATGCACAGCAGGCCACAAAAAGTGGCGAATGCCGCCCACCATTGAATCCTGCAAAAAAGTTATAAGTAAGTTGTGTTTTATCACATCAAAACAGCAAATTCGTATCAAGATTTATAAGAACAAAAACCCAAATTGAAAAAAGGAATAATTTTAAATCTCTTATATCACGTCACGTCAACGTCTCGTTTCCTATTCCTAGTCGTATTGGGAAGTCTGATTCACCATGCAACGAGAAAATGAGACGCTGGCGTAACGAGATCAACTTGTAGTAAATCTCTCTTCAAAACGAATTTAAAATAGAAAAATCTGGCTAACAGTTTTTCCTCATGTCAGCTGGTTCCAGGTGGAATTCAGGATATCACGAAGTTTATTGTTACAGATTGACATAATTTATTCCTTGTGTATGGACGATCATTTCCATTTTCGTTTAACTATGATAGGTTGTTATAAAAATAATCTTGGTTTATTTGTAGGTATGTGACCTGTGGTGTCTCCCTGCGAGGTATCTATGTAACAAAAACTTAGCCCTCAAAATCGATGATTGAAAGCTCCTACCAAATCCATTACCTATCTACGTTTATAAATTTGTTCACACAGCACTGGGCTCGCGAATATCAGAACAACCGATTGAAGTATGTCAAAAGTTCAAAATCCGAATAATAATATGCAATTTCTAACATATAATAGGCTTGCATATCGATATGTTGATGATGGAGGAAAAGTCTTTATTCAACAAAAGTTAAGAGATAAAGAAATTGTAGGTATACAAAACACCAGAGAATTTGATATACATCTATGTGCTTGTGCATACATATTTATATAATATATGTATGTTAGTTTCTTCCAAAGCTGATTTATTTTTCGGATTTATATATGTAGGTATAGGGGTTGAAGTGAGAGAGCATAGTCTGTCTGTAAAGAAATAATGTGACAAATTCCAACACAGCCAAGATTGTCTGTTGCCTGTACCTGTCTACCCTACTGTTGCAGAACAACATGTATGCAGAAATCCAATTCGATTTTCTAAGACTTCTTCAAGAGAACAAACAGAAAACAGAGAAACTATATAGTAGCACTTGCAGTTGTCATTTTCCATCACACTTTTTCTTTCCTTTCTGACCAAACTTTTTTTTTAAGAAAACTGACCGGCGCACATAAGGGTATTTCATGAATTAAGGTGGACAAAATAAGTAAATTCCAACTTGTCGTATCGTAAAGCCTAGTACGCTGCTGTTACGAAACGAAATTTTAAGTTGGTCTCCAACAAGAAAACGAAATGCTTACAAAAAGGGGCTAAAATCTTGAAAACGTACGAAGCGGGCCACCCAAGATACGAGTACTTTTGCTTACGAAATTTTTGAAATCATTATTTCGATTTTTATTTTTGTTGAAAGATTTCCAGTACATTGTGAAACACTATTATCTTACATGACCTTCCTTTAAAATTACTCTACCTTATCCAAAAATATTTTTTTCGAATTTTGAAAGATGACAATTGTGAAAAACTCATATATCTAAAATGACCACCATTTAAAATTTTACAAGTTATTGTAACTGGTCCGATTGGTCGAATCGAAAATCTTGACATATCTTCACATCTCGAGCTCACTAGAATCACAATACATAATTTTTAGAGAGATGTCTGTGTTTTTGCGTATTTTCGTACTTTTGAGCGTTCCTTTGGTTTTTTTTCGCTCACCATATCTCAAGAAGGAATGAAGATAACGACTTCAAATGGGTTTTATATTTTAGATAAAGATTTCAATACGTACAGAAAGAACTTTAAGAAAAATTAAATAAGTTGTTTTTTTTACTAAAGCAATTGAAAAAAAATGTTGTTTAATTTCTTAAGCCTCGAATATCTACAGAACGACTGATGCTTTCGACTTCGGATTAATTTAATTCTACACATATTGACGCAAAAAAGAATTTGCAAAAATATGATAGGTATATGACAAAAGAAAACTGTTAAAAATTATTGAAAAAAGTTTTTCGCCTCGAATGTCTTTAGAACAAACAATGATATTGGCATCGGGGTAGTTTTATTCTTTACACTAGTTTATAGTAAACAATATTTAAGTTTGTATGTATGAGAAATGTAATCCAATAAACAATTGATAAAATTTGTAAGAATATTGAATGAAAGCTTTTTTAAAATGAAAAAAATACAAGAAATTTTACCAAAAATTGTCGAAATTTATTTTTGTCTCAAATATCTGGAGAACAAACAATGATTGATATTGGCTTCGGGTTAGTTTAATCTTACACACTAGTTTATAATTGATAATTTATTGGTTTTGTAAAAAAAAATTCAACATGCAGTATTATTGTTTTTAGTACCTCGTGTCATAAATGTTAGTGCGTTGTTTTTTCCAAGGTACTGCCTCTTTCAAGGAACTGACAAAGTCTTCAAGAGTATACCTGTCATGAAAAAGGTCTTCCTATGTATCCGTTCGGAATCGGCATAAAATTGTAGGTCCCCTTCATTCATGACAACAACAAGCACACATGAATGGTGGAGAGTTTTAAGTCACATGGCCCTGGTTCCTCACGAGTTGTTACGCCACCCAATTTATTTTATTTTTTTACCGAAAAAAATGCTACCAAAAACTGTACCAGAAATTGTTGAAATTTTTAATAACTAGTACTTCCAGCCCTCGAAACTCGAGTACTAATAACATTATTGTCTTATTGGCAAATTTAAACAATTGATTTGATGGCTTGTTTTCTTTGTTATTTTTATAATACTGCGCACGGGGTCACAGAAACGGCTGTTTTGAATTTCATCTGACTGTCCTCATAACATGCACAAGATAATACCTTAGATATGTGTACTGTGACCTTGGAATACCCGTTATAAATTAATTAAACATTGCGGTTTCCTTACAAATTATTGATAGCCAGTTATTCGCACAGTTTTGTACATATACACGCTGGATTGCGTATTATGACGGTCTGCGGCAGTATGACGTAGGACGGCTGTCATTCCAGTGCTAGACATTTACTCATCAAACAATTTAAGAATTTAATATACTAATTGCAGATGCAAGCGCACCACCCCCACCCATGTGCTCCAAAATTAATTAAAAAACCGCTAAAGTAAATCCGTCGTTTAGTAGCAGTCTTAATCGTGGAGGTAAACTGAGCTACTTATACCTTTTATTATCTTCGTTTTATTGCACCATTTTTATCGCGACAAAAGTTAAATCCACTTAATTGGTGCGTTAATTTGCATATCCATATGGATTTTGGAAAAAAACGACATCGAGACATTTCACCATTTGCCCTGGTCTGCCGTTTGAACTATCCTATCAACAAACATTTGACATTTCCATATAAATTATCGATAACAAAACGACAATGGTAGTCTGGCAATGTCATTTTTATCGGGACAAAAGTTAAATCCACTTAATTATCTGGTCATACTAACTCTATATGGACATAGTTGTTGTTGTATTTGACATGTAAATTGCTTTGTTTTGTTGTCGTTTTCATTTTTGATATCAACTGTCAAATTCCATTGTTCTTGCTTACACGTGAGGAACGGAAGTGTGCAGATGTGAAGAAAATTATTCTTCTGATTTTGTTTTCCTCTTTTTTTTCGTAGTTTCATAATGAAAGACACGATTTGATTGGTTGGATTGGATAGGAGAAAGTTCAGAAAAGAGAACAACAATTTTCTACACTGAATATTTTCAAATATTTTTAACAAATTTCACCCTCTTCTGCCAGTTACACCGCTCACCATCACAAACCGCAGAAAATGGTTGCTTTTTCACGTGTAATCAGTGACTTTGACGGATGACTAATATGTTAATAGATTAAAAAATTAAAAAACCTAAAAAATCACAAATTTTTAATGGATTTTAACTACTCCATTTGGATAGTAATACCCATCGTTATGTCAAAATATAGTTGGCCCCCTATATTTCAAGCCATCAACTGTCAAATTCCATTGTTGAATGGTGACTTAAGGGCAATTGGGTGACATATGGACAAAAAAACCTGGTTTTACAAAATAAAGGTCATCCGTATCTTCCAAGCCTTAAAGTATCAAATTCCATGGACGGATGGCTACGATGTCGATGAATTAAAAAGCCTCTAATAAATCACAAATCCTTTATGAATTTTTACTGCTCCCGAAAAAGTTGACTTAAAGGAAATTGGGTGACACTTGGATCCGAATAAAGTCTTTGTGCCAAAATAAAGTTCGTGCACTATCTTTCAAGCCATCAATCAGATTCCATTGAGGAATGGCTAAGATATCAATGACGGTGCTCATATCAGCTTCACGCGAGGCAACTCATTTTGATGACTCTTATTTTTACCTTTCTCTCATCTCATGGATAGAAAGAGATGGCGAAGTGACTCAGAAGTTGTTAAAATTTTAGAAAATGTCTGCCTCATCGTTATCTTTTTCTTTCTTATAAATAGTAATAATAGTGCAACAGGCTGCAGAAGAAAGTACTCCAACAATTTCGAACTCAAGAGAAAAAGAAATAAAATATCCTGTCGAAATAAAGGAGCTGATCTTGGAGAAAAGAAGAGCTCGAAGAAAATGGCAAGCTTCGAGATTTCCAGGTGATAAGGCAGTTTTTAACCATTTTAACAATGAACTAAAGAAAAGAATCTGTGAATTTAAAAGTGATTCACTTAGTAGATTCCTGAATAGTCTGACGGCGGATGCTTCTACGGAATACTCCTTATGGAAAGCAGCTAAGCGCCAAAAAAGACCACAGGCACAAAACCCGCCAGTAAAAACTCAAGATGGTAAATGGATCGGAAACCCAAAACAAAAGGCTGATCTCTTCGCTGAACATCTCGCGAATGTTTTTAAGCCATTTCCAGCAAGCACAGCTACAGATCCCTTACAGTTTGTTGATAGAAACGACGAATGTGAAATTCCTTTTGTCACGCTCAAAGAAGTAAGAAGTATGTTCCAACATAAGTTGTCTAACAAAAATCACCAGGGTACGATTTAATAACTGCTCAGGTTTTAAAAGAAATGCCTTCTATAGCCTTCAAAAAACTCCAATTTATAATAAATGCATGCCTTAAACAAAGATATGTGCCACATCATTGGAAAATTGCAGAAGTCATTGTTATACCTAAACAAGGTAAGCCACCAACAGAAGTAACATCTTACAGACCTATTTCGCTTATACCAATCATGGCAAAAGTTTTCGAAAAACTGCTTCTGAAAAGACTAAGCAAAATAATAGAAGAAAGAAGACTAATTCCGAGCCATCGGTTTGGATTTAGAAATAAAAATTCCACGATAGACGCAAGTGCATCGGATTACGGATGTTGTGGAAAAGGCACTTGAAGAAAAACAAGTATGCTCGGCTATATTCTTAGATGTTGCTCAAGCCTTTGACAAGGTTTGGCACTTGGGACTTGAGTACAAACTGCAAAGGGATCTTCCCAGGCAGTACTACGAAATACTGAAATCCTACGTTACGAACCGACTCTTTAGAGTACGGTACGACCAAAATTACTCGGAACTAAAGAAAATTGAAGCCGGTGTACCACAAGGAAGTGTCCTAGGACCAACCCTGTATCTGTTATATACAAGCGATATTCCAGTGGACATCAACGCTATCATGGCCACCTTTGCTGATGATACTGCAATATTGGTGCCAGATAAATCCGTTACGAAGGCTACACAAAAACTGCAAAATGCAGTCGATAAAGTTAGTGATTGGACGCAAAAATGGCGAATCAAACTAAATGAAACAAAATCGACGCATATAAACTTTACGAACAAAAAAATAAACAATGTTCCAATTCTTATAAACAGTACAACAGTACCTTACCCTGCCAAATACCTTGGAATGACTTTGGATGCAAAGCTCAAATGGAAAGAGAACATCAAAAAGAAAAAAGACGAACTAAACTTGAAGTACAGAAAAATGTACTGGTTACTAGGAAAGAACTCTGACCTATCTATCCAGAACAAGCTAATGTTATATAAGCAAGTACTGAAACCCGTTTGGATATATGGCATCCAACTATGTTGCTGTACAAAGAAAACAAATGCTGAACCCATCCAAAAATTCCAAAGCAAGGTCCTTCGCGGAATAATAAATGCCCCTTGGTATATAAGAAATAGCGATCTACATCGTGACCTTCAAATTGAAATGGTTACAGAAGTGGTTAAAAAACACGCTGTATCACACAATCAGCGACTGCAAAGTCATATCAACTCCGAAATGGAGACCGTCTTAAATGTACGAGACAATGTTCGGAGATTAAGAAGAACCAAGCCTCATGAGCTAATGGTCTAAAAGCTATGGAAAGTGTTATAACTTAAACTACCCACAATGCGACTGATAAATTAAGAAAGAAAAATCATTTGTCGATCTTTCATAGATTGGTCCTGATTCACCGGTGGTTTTAGTGCGGTAAGAGTCCCACACTACTTGGTACCGATTCTTACCGAGTGTCTTTTGAAGATTTCCATCGGATAAAAAAAAAATAAATAAATAAATAGTAATAAAATGAGAGACGTCAAAATGAGTCGCCTCTCGTGAAGCTGGTATAAACACCGTCAACGGATTAAAAAATCTCTAAGAAGTTTGAATGAAAATGAATTTTTACTGCTCTAAAAAATGTAATCTTAAGGCAATTTTGTGACGTTTGTATCAATATATACTTCTTCAGTCAAAATATAGTTCATTCCCTATCTTTCTCGCCATCAACTGTCAAATTTCTTTGACGGATGGCTATGATATCGATGGATTAAGAAACCTCTAAGAAATCTATAATTCTTGATGAATTTTACTGCTCCAAAAAAGTGTGATTTTAGGCCAATTGGGTGACATTTGGTTTGAAATATACTTTTTCTGTAAAAAATATATTATATGTAGTTTGTCCCCTATATTTCTACGATGTCGATGGGTTAAAAAACTTTAAAATATCTCAAATTTTTGATGAATTTTTACTGCTCCAGAAATAGTTGATTTTAAGGTAATTGGGTGACACTTGAAGCCGTTATGTTAATCTTCACGCATAGAATTCTCGACACTTAACTTAAAAAAGGGTAAATAGTGTGTTGCGTGTAGTAGACACTAACAGCCGTATTTATTAAGGAAATTTAAAGGCTTCGTATCGTAACTTTAAAATGCCTCTAAATTGCTCTTAAGTGTGAAATCGGTATCTATAATAAATGTTCGTATCTAAGCAACGTTACTTAAATGTATCTTAACTTAAACGCCATCCACCGCGATTAAAAGTTACTTAAAGCCATCTTAAACATATTTTTACAATCGAGACGAGTTTTCATATTTTTGATAATGAAAGTTTTAAGACCTGTGGTTTCCTTTAGTAAATTGAGCTGTAAAATAAATTGTTTCGTTGATTTATAAACATATTTTTCTATGGAAAGGCCAAGGTGTAAATCATAAAATTAAATACGAGAACTTCTGAAAACAAACACAAACCAAAATGGAGTCATTTTGCATTTCTGTTACATTTATTATGCCTAGATGTTACATCCAGTTGCTTCTCTTTCTCTCTTATAAATGCATGCGCTCATTTTTTGTTTGCAATCTGTCAAAAAACTGCGAAAATGTACCTGTATTTGTGAGTTTTCTCACGTTACGTTACATTACAATTGTTGACAGGTCGGTCGTAGCAAAAGTGACGTTTGCATAAAATTGGAGCTAAGCTGAACCAAGAGAAGTGGCATTTGCATGCGATTTATCGCTTAGTCATTCGCTCAGGTTCTTAATTTACTTTAAAGTTCTTTGCATTTCTTTTTTACGTGCGGCTTCCATTTTAATTCCGCGTCTAGAGTCATTCCCAGATACTTTGCCTAATTTGCAAATGGTGTTTAAAAGTGTTAGTCTTGTTTTGTTAAATACTTATTATTAATTTGTTTCAGGCTCACCTTGATGTTCAGACATTAGAGTTGTGACCAGAAAATGGTTGTACGATAAAATACATAGGTATGATGTGCCTAGTTTGGCAGAAGAAACATGTGATAATTAAGGCTCTCCCAAACCAACGTGAATTCGCAGCGAATCATTCTCAAAAGTAGAAAATATGATAGACATAACGTCGCGTTGCATTCGCGTTGGTTTGGAAGAATCCGAAAAAAATCAGGTTTTGCCCCTGTGAATTGACTCTTACAAAAAAAGTGAAGATCATCAAAGGAAGGCAGGGTACTTATTTTATTCGGTCCATTTTATAGCAACTCTAGGAATTATTGTGAATTCACTTGGTTACATCCTGTTTTTTTTAATATTAAGAACTTGAACCGTTTTATTTTTGATTTCAATATTTTTTGAATAAATATTAAAAACAATAAAATCATAGACGCATAAAAAAGAGCCAAGTTCTACCATTCCTATACTATGAACCTATGTATATCAAGCTAACCCTGAAATGTAAAGAGATCCAAATGTATTCCAAATTTCGGTTCAACATCACATGTATCATTTCGTCGGCCAAGAAAGAAAAAAGCAACAGAAAATAAATTCAACAAGTCATCAAGTATTTTTATATACTCGTTATTACTAAGCTCAGTCAAAATGAATTGATATGATATTTGTGTGTTTTTAAGCAATTTATCAAGATCACTTCATGATAAAAAAAATGTGGAGTTAGCCGTGCTTCACACCTTCACACTAAGAAAACTATAACATCATATTTGAATATTAAAATAAATGGAAATATTTGATGTAATGATTATAGATTATAAAATTTAAAAAGTCCTTAAAACTGAAACACCTGCCAAATTTTATTCAGTAATCAGTAAATATCTAATATAAAATTTCAGTAATAATTGGGAGTTGTTTCCAAATATTTAGTTCGTTTGAATTATTTAATACTTATTCTGAGAAAATAGGTGGACACTACTTTGTTTTCACTTTAAGTTCCACCGCACTACCAAATTTCATTATTCTGCAGTGCGCCACTATAATCGTACAGAATTCTGAGAAAGTGGGTGGGTTCCACATCCCTGAATAGAAAATTTGAATTTGAATTTCAAGATTCTAAAGTTTCGCGCGGTCCATAATTTGATAGTCTGCCAGTAAGTCAGTTACGGTTTAAGCAATTTTTTTAGTTCTATGTATATCTCAAGAACTACTGATGGCACGAACTTTTAATTGGTAACTGCATGATCAGTCTAGCAAATATTTTGAACATGAAGTTTATGACTTAATAGTACTATGAAGTTACAGGGGGTTGAAAATAAGCTGGGATTGTTTCTTTTAAAATAGTGAAGTGTCAGAACTTGGCTAAGATAAATTGCAACAAATACAAAATTCCAGAAATCTATTCGGACATCTCATATGCAGAACAACTATTTTTGGTTTCAACTCCCTCTATGTCTTGGAGTACGCAAAATATTGGTAACTATATCAAAATATGATTCATAATGTAAATCAAACCTAAATTTTAAAAACTGAGATATGTTGAACATTTTCTTTCACAAGTGTCCTTCTAGCAACAAAATTCATTTAATACGGCTTTAGTAGACATAAGACACAAAATAATTTCACAGAGTAAAATCCAGAGAATATCAATTATCAAGAAGCCAATCTTTCGTACGTTCACCCTCCAAAACCCATTTGTTTACATTGTTGTATTTGTAATTTCACTCCGTGTCGATGAATAGATGTGAATTGCAACAACAACAAGACCTGTGCTGAATGGACGTTTTGCACTGTTTTTCACTAACACTTTGCAAATCTAATACATCAGCTTTTCGCTTTTCAGCTTGTAGGCAATTATATTGTTTATCTATGGTAAAAACCCTGGATTAAAAACGTTATTCCAAATGCAATTTTTGTTTTGTCGTTGAGTTAAGCCGTTTCAACATAACTAAAAAGTGTCTACCCGTTGAGATAGAAACAAAATGACTACACAGAAAGGTAGGTAATTTTTTACTTTATTAAATTATTCAAAAACCCGTTTTTGGCTTGAGTCGACTTAAGCCATTTACCTTTTGAGCAGAGATTTCAAAGATTCCTTAAAAATATTGATCCATAAGGAGTGTTATGCCTTAAAAATCATATACAAGTGGGGTTGTGATGGGTCACAACAATTCCAATTTAAACAAAAAATGCAAAACATTTTCCAAAGTTGTCTTTTTCCACTTTAATTAATTTGTAGTGCACACAAAAAAGTTAGTGGGCGAAATCCCACGCCATCATTACCGCATGTTACTGTCGGCCGATAAGGATTCGATTTGTAAAAGAATCTATCGATATTACAAAATACGAATAGAGAAATCAATTATGTCCTAAATCAAATAGATTCGTTGCAAAACACCCAAATCCTAAATGAAGGAGTGAAGCATGCAATTGCAAAGGTTGCCAATGCTCCTACACAAACCACATCTACAATGAAGTGCTATATTTGTGTTGCAACATCAAAAACATTTACTTATTAACTTGTTGAATCGAAAATTTCAACATATATTCGTTTCGAGCTCCCTAGAATCGGAATCCATCATTTTTAGTGAGATGTATCTGTTTGTACGGACGTTCGTACGTTCCCTCGCTTTTTTCGTTCACCATATCTCAAGAACGAATAAAGATATCGACTTCGAATAGATTTTATTTCATAGATAGAAGTTTCAATACGTGCAGAAAGGACTTTCAAAAAATTCATTGAGCGGTTTTATAGGCGTTAGGAAATAACGCCAGAAGGAAAAAGTGCCCAAATTGATTTGGAAATATTGCCCAACAAAATTTTTATCACCCAAAAGCAACGAAGAATTTGGAAATATTGCTGAAAACTACTTTGCGACCAAATATTAAAGTGGAAAAATCGCTCAAATACTTTGCATGAAAATAGTTTTTGTAGAATTTTTGCCATATTTCCTCAATTTTTAATGATATTTCCAAACTTTATTTCAATGAATACGTAAAGTTTTTAGAAGTATTTGTGAAGATGTAGTGCTATAAGACCCTTGGTAATGGATACATTTAAGTTCTTTAAATACAGAATCTTTAATTTAAAAGAAACTTTTCATACACCCAACCTTGCACCCACCCCAAATCCTATAGTGAGTCCAAGCACGGGAGTTGCAAGGGGACAGCATATCCCCCATACAAACCTCACTGTTTATTCGCCGTAAAGCTGGGTGGCTGGTTTTTCGAGATCTTATTTACTCTTGTCTTGCCAAACACTTTTTGGCGATATTTCCTTATATTACTGCTATTTTTGGCAATTTTTCCTATTTTGGGCAATTCCGCTTTTTTAGTTTTTTTTCGGGCACTGTTTCATTTATTAAGGTAAACTTAAAAAGGAAATATCACCCAAAATTTGAAGAAAAAAAATTACAACAGTTTGTTCGATATTTTCTTGGGGATTATTTCCAAATCAATTTGGGCGCTATTTCCTTGGGCATTTTTTGCCCTAGCCGTTATTTCCTAATGCCGCTTTTTCTTTTGACATATTGACATAATCAAGAATTTGATTAAATATAATAGCATATCAACTTTGAGTTTTTTTTTAAATTAGAAAAACTGCTGAAAATGTTTGCAAAAAGTTTTTGGCTCCAATATCTTAATAACAAACAATAATATTAATTTTGGGGTTATTTTAGTCTTTACATAAGTTTTTTATAAATAAATTATAATTTTTTTTAAAAATAGGAATGAACAATTTTTTTTTAAAGCGAAATACCAGAAATTTTACCAAAAATTGTCTGTTTTCAACTCCAATATCTTAAGAACAAAAATTAATAAATTTTAAACACAAGTTTATAATTAATAGCTTATAGGCTTTGCGAAAAAATTCGACATTTAGTAGTTGAAATTATTTTCTCTCAAATATCCTCAGATCAAACAAAATGGTATTGACTTCGGGTTAATTAAATTCTATACACTGGTTCATAATTGATATTTTATTGATTTTGTAAAACAATTTAACAAACATTGTCTTTTAAAGTGAAACAAATTACAAAAAACAACCTGCTTAAAATTGTTAAACTACCAACAATTGTTTTATCGTCTCAAATAAAAATAATTCTCAACAACAAATGATACTGACATTGGGTTAGTTTTATTCTACTCACTAATCTTCACTTGATTGCATATTTAACACCTTAAAATGTTTTTTAAAAATTAAAATAACATTGAGCTTCTAGCTTCCGAGGGCACCAATGGGAAGTTACCAGGTGAGGGTCGCAACCAGCCTCTTTTTTAAAAATAAATTAACAGCGGGTCTCTAGCTACCGAGGGCACCAGTGGGAAGTAACCAGTGTGGGTGGCACCCAGCCTGATTTTTAATAGTCCAGTCACATTTTATTTTTATCATGCAAATTGTGGGGTAGGTTTGATTTTATCCCCTTTTTTTTTTGTTTTCGGGGGTGCTGCATCCAAATCTGAGGTTTGAGACAAAAAATTCGTAGCGCAACATGAAGAAAAAAAACCAAAAAACTTTTGTTTTTAATATCATTTTTTGTGTGCCAGCAAAAAGTCTCTATTTTATGATTCACCAATACAGGGACAAAACATCAGAATTGAAAAGAAGTAACAGGCACTGTTCCATTTGATTCAGAATTAGTGTATTTTTGAGTGAAACCGATGGAAAACGACACAAGCAACTACACTAAAATACTCAGAACTTTAATAACTAGTTAGACGTACTCAGTATTGTGAAACGTAAATGAGTTTGTTAATTGACGAATAAGTTCAAAGTAGCTTAATTTAAACCTTAATCACAGAATTTTAAACGATCTTATATTTTATATAAAAATACAAATTTTCAAAAATTCAATTTGAATAAAAAATATTTTTTTTTTCAAATTTTTAAGTTTGAAAATAATTTTTTTTTTTTTTTTCAAATTTTTAAGTTGATAAAAAATAGTTCATATTGTTGAACAATTTCTTATTAGTTTTTGTCATTTTTGTATTGAAATTGCAACATTAAATATAAAATTTGACTTTTACTTTCCTTATAGACTAATAAAAACTAGAGAAATAATTTTGTCCGCTTAAATTGGTGAAATACCCCTATGTGCGAGCTTATCGAAACTACATAATATTATGAACAAAAAAGACAATACCAGACATCCATTCCCACTCCCACTCACGTCCTCTACACAGTGACAATTGAAAAAAGTCTCTGCTTTTGTTGTGGATTTTCATTTATTATACTATTTTCCATGTTCCTCAGAACCTCGGACACACAATTTTCTATGTTGCCATGCAAATTAAAAAATAAGGAAAATTCAGTTCAAATCGGGTTCTCGAGTGTGTGTCGAGTAGAATCGGAATAATAGTGTTTCCCCGTTTTTGTCATGCTCTTAAACTCCCGGAGAGAATCTTTTATTTCCGGTATATCTGTTCTGGAAAAATAATTGCGTTTATGTTGCGTGTTTCGAGAACCGAAAAGAATTTACAACCAAAGGTGAACAAATAGAAAACAAATGGAACAAGCGGGAAATCCAAGGAGCGGGAATTTTCTTAAATTATTACTCACAGGAACAACTCCAGGGTGATATATGTAATAGTACATAATATACATATGTATGTACAGACATGTTGTGTCCGAAAAAAGTTATTTTTTTAAGTTTTTGGTCAGCACTGTTGCACATGGGTTGATAATGTGATAGGATAACTTCGGAGAACTAAGATTGACTTGCTAAGATAGTTAGAACAGTTGGCAGGAATGAAAATCAATTTTCATAAGTCATACCTAACTGTTTAGACTTTGTGAGAAAAGCCTTTAGGTACATATTTGTACATTTAGTTCATTTGATATCACTGATTAGTACCTAAATATGCCACCTGCTCCCGGACTAGCCGTGGGTATGTCTGAGACAGCCGCCCAAACTCGTAAAATACAGCAGATTTAAGTGGCGCGACATACGTCCGCTTTTCATATAACTAAGTAAACATTGCAAAAACTGCTAAAACAGCTGATTTCAGAGAAGATAAGCCTTGGTGTAGTAATAGCTATCATAAGCATATACAAATACGTACACAAAAATACCATTCTGCTGAACGGGGAAACCTTGCAGCTTTAGAGTTTAGAGCTCCACCATGATAAGAAAATTAGTGTGTTATTTAACATATGGTGTACCTTTCTTCATCGAAAACCGTTATTAACGGTACCTGCCATATAACCGTTTATTTGTTTTATATTTTCTCATTAACGGATCAGCTAATTACAATCAAAATTTTTATGTTTTGCATAAATATCAATAAAATAGCATACCAAAATTTTGAAAAAAATAATTTTGGTTTTAAAATTTTTTTGGGAAATTCAATATTTCAAGTTGATGAATTTGTTTGAAAACTTGATTTATAAATGTTCATATATTAATAAATACTCAAAATTTGGTGGAAATTTTTTTAAATGCAATCAAAATTTTATGTATACAAAATTAGTTTTTAAAAAACCAGATAAAACGATTTTTATTTTTTTTTTCATATACAGTACAAACTCGATTTACGCAACAAATAGAAACTGGGACAGTTGCAATAACCGAGGTTGTTGCACTTACTGGGTTGTATTTTTTTTTTTTGTACACAAGTTATAATTGAAATAGCTTATTTTCGTATAGATAACGACAATGTTATGAACTTTAATATCACCAAAACAAACAATTTTTTTTAAACATATTTTTATTAAATACGAAGCCATAGTGATACATACAGAATATTATAGATTCAAGACGTGCTACAAATTTAGTGTTGCGAAAATCGAGGAGTTGCACGAATCAAGGGTTATGAAAAAGCCTTCCGCTTTTGAGTTGAAAATGCGCTGGTGCATCGCATTTCAACCGATTTTTACATACAATCGCATTTAGTATTAATTTTGTACAAAACTGATTTCACCAAACTTGATCAATATATCAACAGTTTAAAGAAAAAAAATAATACCATACACTTCCAGTGGTGGAAAAGCTGTCCGCTTTTGAGTTACAACAAAATTTCAACCTTTTTTTCATACAATTGCGTTTATTTCTTATATCTACAAAACTGATTTCAGCAAACTTTATCACTGGCATAGTGATACCTTACTTCAACAATCAAAATAAAAATACTATACCATAAACTTCCAGCGGTGAAAAAGCCACCAGCTTTCAGTATTTGACTAAAAATTAATGAAAGTATTGAATATTAAAAACAAAAATTGTACTTGATTGCTCAAAATTTTCGAAAGAATAGTTTAAGAAAAAAATCGGGTTTTAATTAATTTCAATTTTAAGTTTGAAACAAAAACAATTTTTTTTAAATTAATTACAAACTGGATTATTGTCTTTAAGAAAAGATATAGCATGACGTTGTAAGTATTGCCGTTGTTTTTTAGTATTTTCTCTTTTCGAAGTCAATTTCCTTAGAAAATTGCCCCACCCGCCATACGATTTGTATGGAAAACAGAAAGTAATAATATTAATCTAAAGGTCTGAAATTTACCCAGGGTCAATATTTCACAAAACTTAAATAAAAACCTAGTGGTATTGAGAATCGGAGACATTTTAATTTTTTTTAATCAGATGGAGCGCATAGGTTGGGTCCTATTACCAACCGGGAGGGTGGTAATTTTCCAAAAAAAATATTTTTCTTAAGATTTTCGAAGTTGTTGACCCTAATACATAAAAGCATTCAAATCTAAGTACCGCATCCTCCCACACAAGCTTCAACACCATTTTGCAATTGTAATTGAACGAAAGCCTGTTGTTTTTTTCTAAATAGGTCGGAGAAGAAAATAGTGACACAAAAGGAGGAACGGTTTCTTAGAGTGAAGGAATAATAACCCCGGACAGATTTTGTTTGTTGCTTAAAAAATGTTTATATTATATTATTTATTATATTATATTTTTAGGCGATTTTTCATTTTAGATTCTTAGCTCTTAGCTTAGGTAATTGCCTCTCTAATTTAATTTTTGTCTGTTTTAAGTAATTTTTTTAAAGAAAACTGCTCTTAACCATTACGTCAGGAAATAGACCTCCACTCATCTCCCATACAAATTTTTCAAAGAAATAAAATCATCTCTCATCTTTTTCCTATTGAGTCGTTTATTGAAAAAAACTCATGTTTCGATATTGAGCGAATGTAGTCTGAATAAAATAAAAATAAAATGGACGACTGGATCGCACGTACTTAGTCTTATGTTATAGTTGCATAGAATTAAACATTTTTAAAATATGAAAGTAATTATAAAAAATATAAAAAAAGCATTTAAATCTTTCTTTTAATTGTATAAACAACTAGTTAAAAAAATTAAAGCTCAAAACAAGTATGCTTTTTGATTTCTTGAAAAAAATATGAATATGTGCAAACAAAAATTTTAAATCGTTAAAGTGGTTTTCTTAAAAATTAATTTTTATATATGAAATTTTAATAACATTTAACAAAAAAAAGTTTTCAAAAATATTCATCACCTCATTTTTGAAATATTTTATTTAAAAAAAAATTAATATTTAAGGTGTTCATGCAACGTCGTAAGTTTACAAATTGTGTAAAATGATAAGTTTACACAAAGTTTGCATGAACGACCTTTCTTATACATTTGATTAAATGCTAGGTAATTCAATCAGTGTGAGTCACAATGACGTTTGGATAAGTTTAAGCAGTTTGGTTAATTTTACGAAACAAAATCCTTTGATGAGTTGAACCAAATTATGTAAATCATTTCCCATACAAAGATTGACAGTTCACTAACCAAAAGATAAACTTATCCAATTTGAAAACTTATCTAGGTTGTACGTAGTTGCATGAATACCCTTATTATTTTTTAATCCAAAATTTATTTTTTTTTTCAAAATTTTGATGTGCAATATTATTAAAATTAAAAAAAAAAATTTGCTTAAACATTTTTACTGAAATCGATTAAGCCGTTAATTAGAAAATCGAAAATTAAAAAAACCGTTATTTGGCAGGTACCATTAATAGCGGTTTTCGGTAAATTGTTTTGTTATCAAAAAGTACACCATACCTTCAATAATAATTTTTTTTATCCAAATCGTAAAATCCGTTTTTGAGATAAATGAGCTTTTCATGTACGGTTGTAGGGTAAGTACCATTACAAACAAACCTCTATTTCCCTCTGGAGAGTGAACCTTAAGTTCAAAATTTGAAGAAAATTGCTTCAGTGGTTAAGCCTGTAGGCCAATATACGGACAGACAGACCGCCAGGCAGACAGAATTCCACCCACTTTTTTCGTGTTCTCTATCATCGTAATGTCATATGTGATTGTTATCTCGATTTTTTTTGGCACCACGAATTCTGTATCGCAAGTTAAAATAATAGATGAACTCAAGTGTGCAGGTTAATGTTATATACAAAATTTAGCTCAGGGACATGAGGAGGTGACAGGTACTTCCTAGAGCCAAGACCTATAAAGTTCTGACTGTAACTGAAACTAGGTATCTATTTTTTAACAAATACTTTCAAATCCTTATTAAACCAGACTAAAAAATGATTATGATAAATATATAAAGTTCATACCTTGATTAACTTAATCAATCACTAAAAAATTAGAGTAAGTTAATACTTAAAATTACAAATAGGTTAACAGTTTAATCCATCGCAAATTGAACAATTTTTTTTAATTTATTTATTTTCCCGTGGGTAGGTGCAAAACTAGGCGCTATGAGGACCGAAAAATTCGTGCTCAACTAAACTTATCTAGCAATTTATTTTTAACGACGTTAAGTAACCTGTTGCAGGTTTTCTGTTCACCGCACAAAGTCGGAAGGTTTTGTTCTTCGCAGATGGCGTACTATATTCGATTCGTCAAGAATATCAATAATCGTGGAATTATCATGTTCAAATAGTCGATTTCTATGTTTTCGTACGAAACTTTTTATTTCGTCCCGAGCCGTAGGAATTCCGAGATCCCTGTGAAGATCTTCGTTTCTTATATACCATTTACAGCATTTACAAAGCCTAAGCAATTTATTTTCAAACGTTTGTAAGTTATTTAAGTTTGTATCGCAGGTACAACCCGTCAACCCCAAAGTTGTATACCATAAGTCCAAACAGGTTTAAGTACCTGCCTGTATAAAATCAATTTATTTTCAAGACTAAGCTTTGAATATTTACCGAGTAACCACTAACTGTCGAATGTTTGCTTCTAAATCCGAACTGATGTTCAGGTATAATTTTGTTCTCTTCTATTATCGGCTGCAGGCGCAGGAGTAGTATTCTTTGAAAAAATGTTGATATTATAGGAAGAAGCAAAATCGGCCTGTAAGACTTCTTTTCGTGAGATGGTTTGCCAGGTTTCAAAACCATTATGATTTCCGCAACTTTCGATTGGCAATTGGAAGCTTTAATTTTTTCGTTGTTTTTATAGCTTTCTAAAGTGAGTAGTTGGATTCTTTCCCCGCTGTCAAGCCTTCAAGGTAATTTTAAACTTTAAGGTTTTTGAAATCTGATAACGCCGTTTTTAGCATATTACTCAAGCGATTTAAATGAGCTTTGTGTTGAGGAGCACGGGTTTGCTGCCATTTTGTACGTGCTATTCGTTTCTCTTTCACTAAATCTTTATTTCTTGTGGATATCTTATATCTTTATAGCGTGGCATTAGCCTTTGATAAGGTATCCCAAGCTACTTTTTGTATTATATCAACAAAGATATCTACTGCGTCTTCAAGCTCAAGAGGCGTTTGTAATGATACCCTTAACTCAACGTTGTCCTATATTTTTTTTTTAAATCCATCCTAGTTGGTTTTACTGTTTGTTAACCTGGGTGGTTTTTCAATTTTAAGAAGGCTTTCGCTCATAATGAGTACGACGGCAGAATGATCTGAGAAGAGGTCATAGCCCTCTGAAATGTCCATACGGTTAGAAGGTATTCCTTTTACCATGAATAAATCGATTAGGTATTTCGACGGATCAGTTGTCCAGTAATTTGGTTTGCCAGTCGAATGAAAGTCACAATTATTTTCCATTCCTGCTTCATATAGCATTCGACCCTTTTGAAATATGTATGCATCGTGAGGCCCAGAAGGTGCAATTTGCATTAAAGTCACCACCAACAATTAAGTTTGGGCTTAGTAACTTTATCAATGTCGTTAATTCACTCTTATCAATTTTGCAACGTAGAGGGCAATATATGAAAGAGACATCGAGAGGAATATTTTTAGTTTTAACCTGAACACTACTCAACTGCATTGACTCCGCCTCTATTTTCAGGCCTATCGAGTATTAAACGCACTCTCTTATATACAATGATGATCCACCTCTTGTTTTGTTGAAAGCCTAGTACGCAGATCAAGACAAAATTTCTCCCATACAAAATTTTTCCCAGGACAAATTTTATCTCGGAGTTTGTTCTAATCAGTACGCAGCTCCAGCGCAAAATTTGTTATTCGTAGCCGCTGTATATAAAAAAGCAAAATTAAGTTGCCATCACATTTTGCGCGGAAAAAGAATGCTCGAAGCATTATTTTCACAAGAATCCTCACAAGAAACTCACCACAGTAATTGGGCACGTTCAAGCATGTCAGATTTTCATGATTTTTTGATTTCTTGGGCTCTGATTGGCTGACTGTCATAAAAAGAACCTTAATAATTTTCTCGATTTATGTTGAACGCACTTATTTACTACGAAAGAAGAAACATATGATTTGCTTATTGTTTTTTTTTTCAATATTAGGTAAGCTAAAATCAAATAATACTTGCATGCACGATACACATATTGAAGGTAATACGAGTATCATTAGCGTTTTCATTTTTGTTCAGTTCTGCGCATTTCTCAAAATCAGTGGAAAATGGTGGATCCCGTGTTATTTGACTGAAAATTATTGTATGTTATGTGTGTGTGTGTGTCCTACTTGATAAGAAAATAAAATTGTTTCGAGATATTTAATGTTTATAATAATTATTTTATTACTTTGACAATAAGAAAATTGGTTTTTCGTTATTTAAATAATTTCTTTCGTGTTTGTTGTTGTTGTAATACGGCAAAAATATCACGAGAACGGCCATCTTTAATTCCTTCTGACAGTTCTCATTTTAGACAACCTGCGCAATATAATACCTTCTATTTGTGTATTGTGACTTGCATGCATATTTATTTTTTAATGAGTTATATTATTTAAAGTGAAAGTAACGAGAAGTAAATAGAAATGAACATGTTAATGTCGGTATATGTGAAATCACTGGTGTTTAGTTTTAGTTGTGACCTCCTCCGAGGGAGATCACAGTTTCGATAGTTTTTGAGAGGATCACAACTTGTGATGTTGCCGCCAGAATACGAAAACCTCACAAAATCAAATTAACTTCACCTTATGAGGTTGTTGTGACTTGTGAGGTATCAGTGAGGTTTGCCAGAATAGGGCTGTAAGTCTTCTCCCTGTTTCATTCTTTCCATTAGTAAGAAGTTTTGAGGACGCACGACTGAAATAAAATATAAAATGCGAAAAGAAAATGATGACATCAGAATGGAGAATAAAATATAAACAGCTGTTTCAAATCAGTCAGTGGCGTAGCTAATAGGAAAGGGTACAAAAGGGCCACATACAGATTCGGAAAATATTTTCTTCTTCTCCAAATTTAAATTTATTTCCAAACCAAGTAAAACCGAGTTGGAACTAGCAAACTGATCTGGCAAAAATCAAGTGGATTTCTGGAGATGTTGAAAACTCTGAACATTTCTGGTTTTGGCAGGGTTTTTTTTATCCATCGACATCACATCCATCCTTCAATAGAATTTTATAATTGATAGCTTCACAGATAGAGAAAGATCTATTTGACGGAATAGGTTTGGGATCCAAGAAGTAAGATCCGGAGAAGTAAAAAAACTTCAAAATTTTGGAATTTTTAGAGTTTTTTTTTTAAACCAACGACATCGTAGCCATTTTTTAATGGAATTTGACAGCTATTGGCTTGACAGATGAGGGACAAACTATGTTTTGATGGAAAAAGTTCACAAATGTCAACCAATTGCTCAAGAAATCAGGGAAGTAAAAATTAAAAAAAAAAAAAATCGTCAAATTGATCCGACAGTTGATAGCTTGAAAGATGGAGCAAGAACTTTATTTTTATGAAGATAGTTTATTTAGGTCCAAATGTCAACCAATTGCACTGAAACCGCCTTCTGTAGAGTAAACAAAATTTCCGACTTTCTCATCCATCCACATTATATTGTTCCCCAAAAAACGAAGGCGCCCAATTTTGGTTGATCTGCAAATGCTTTGAAAGAATCTGACTTCTGAATATAAAATTTTTAAATTTGAAGGAAATCTTATATTTCTTTAAATTTCTAGCTACGCTACTGTTCTCATTTGACTTTGGTTTTATCCATATTTATACAACTTCAGAATTTGTCTTGAGAAAAAAAATTTAGAGACAAAATTTGTCTTTGCTCAATCTGCGTACTAGGCTCAACGAATGAATAGCGTGGTAGTCATAAAACTCATGGATTTTAAGACTTGCTTCATTTTTAGCATGCATTTCTGATATCAAATGTGTCGATATCACTTTCCCGCATATACATCTCCAATTCTCCAAAATTTGGCCATAATCCATTAGAATTCCACGTGAGAATTTTAAGCTTTTCCATTATATAATTTTTGAAAGAGGTTTGGGTCGAAAACAATTTTCGATCTTATTTAACCTATCAAAGATAAGTTTATTTGTTTCACATTGTTCTTCAAGTTCTGACAAAATTACTGAAAAGACTTTCGAAACCGTTTCAGTGTCGTTATTTAAGATACTGACACTGTTTTCTTTTCCTTACGGATACTAGGTTTCAGAACATTCGTAGATTTGGAAGGTTTCTAGTTGCTTTGGTTGGTTTCTTTGCGTTTGGGCAAATATTGATCTTTGATCTTTAGCTACTTCACAGCCCCTATAGTTTGCTGGGTGATTTCCATTACAATTAATGCACGTAGACTATCACTTTTTCCGTTGCAGTCAACGGTTATATGTTTTCCAGCGCATTTCACTCACCTTGGTCATTTGGGTGTGATTGAAATCTCGTCAGCGTTTACACTGAGAGATAACCTTTTAACTCTATCTTAGAGGTTCGATCCTAACTACGATGTTTAGAATTGTTTTAATTTTAACGGGGTTTTCAAAAGGGATGCTATAAAAGTAGAGCGACAGGGACAGCAAACGACGCCATATTTCTTGCCGCTCTTTTGACATTTCTTTTCAGTAAGGTTTGCCATTTTATGATAGAAAGATATATGAGCCAACAATGAGTCGAAATTAATAAAATTTACTACCGAAATTCGGAGTCAGTGACCTCAACGTTAAGAGCACTACGTCCAATTTATGGTCGTCATAATCGTCCTAGCAGATCAACAATTGAGCGTCTAGTGGAAAAATTTGAATCCACAGGCACAGTCCAAAATGTTCCCGTGCCAGTGAGACAAAGAAGTGCCCGTTGTGTCGAGAATATTGCTGTCGCTGAGGCTTCAGTTGCAGAAAGCCCAAATGTGTCTCTCACACGTGGTTCTCAAGCGTTGGGTATCTCTGTGACGTCGTTGTGGCGAAATTTGCGAAAAGATCTTGGCCTACATCCTTACAAGATTAAATTGACACAAGAACTGAAGCCGCTTGACCATCAGAAGCGTCGTATGTTCGTGAATTGGGCTGAGCAACAACTTGAAAATGATTCGGATTTTCATCGAAAAATCATCTTCAGCGATGAGGCTCATTTCTGGCTTAATGGGTTCGTCAATAAACAAAATATACGGTATTGGTCAGGCAACAATCCACACGTATTCCTTGAGTCATCATTGCATCCCGAAAAAATTACGGTTTGGTGTGGTTTATTGGGCCGTACTTCTTCCGTGATAATCAAGACAGGCACGTTACTATGAATGGGGATCGCTACCCTTCAATGATAACCGAATATTTTTGGCCCAAATTGGATGATATGGACTTGAAGGATATGTGGTTCCAACAGGACGGCGCCACAAGCCACACAGCGAATATCACAATCAATTTATTGGAAACCAAGTTTGGAGAACGTGTTATTTCACGAAATGGTCTAGTCGCTTGGCTGCCTCGGTCGTGCGATTTGACGCCGTTAGACTATTTCCTGTGGGGCTACGTCAAGTTTATGGTCCATGCCAACAAGCCAGCGACGATTGATGAGCTTCGTACGAATATCGAACGTGATTTATGCTTGAAAACCGTCGAAAATTGGGTGCAGCGTCTGGACTTCTGCAAGCATGCTCGTGGTGGCCATGCAAAAGAAATCGTGTTCCATACATAATGGCATCGAACGTACTTTCACAGGAATAAAGAATTTTATTGATATCCAAGACCGCTTTTGTTTTATTTAAAAAAAACTTTTGTAGCGCTCTTATTGAACAACCCGATATAAATTTCATCTAGTTTTTCAGTCTTAACGAACGAAAGTAGAAATTGCGGGAGACCACGTTGTACCACTGTCGCTTCACCCTCTTTTTTTTCTGTTTCTCTCTTTTGACGATATTCATAGCATCTAAGACTTTGAGGCTGCGCTCTCTTAGGTCACAAATTATATCGTCTTTTGAACATTATGTGTGTTGACATCTTGCCACAACACGTAAGGGTCTTTCCAACTTATTTTCATTCTACTTTCTCTTCGTTTAGTTTTCGTGACAGAAGACGATAACTTTCGGGGTCTTTTACACAAACTTTCGATTTGTTGTTATTAAGTGAAATAATTTTAAAAGCCTATGGTAATAATGCCTTTGATACGAGGGCGAGTCAATAAGTCCGTGACTTTTGGAATAAAACACAGATTTTTTGATAAAAAAAATAATTTAATTTTTCAACGTAGTCTCCCTTGAGCTCTATACACTTTGTCCAACGCTTCTCCAATTTTTGTATCCCTTCCAAAAAAAATGATTTGTCGAGGTCCTCAAAATAGGCCTTTGCTTGCGAGATGACTTCATGATTGGAGTCAAATCTTTTTCCGCCAAGCCATTTCTTCAGGTTTGGGAACAAGAAGTAGTCGCTCGGAGCCAAATCTGGAGAATAGGGTGGATGAGGGAGCAATTCATAGCCCAATCATGGATTTTTGCCATGGCAACTGCACAAATATTTGCACCCTTGCATTTTCTTGGTGGAAAAGAACTTTTTTCTTGGCCAAATGAGGTCAGTTTTTTTTCAAATCGTCATTGAATCGGTCCAATAAGTTGGCATAATATTCCCCATTGATTGTTCTTCCCTTTTGAAGGTAGTCAATGTGGATTATCCCGCGTGCATCCCAAAAAACAGTCGCCATAACTTTATTGGCTGACAAACCCACCTTGGCCTTCTGGACCCGATTCACCCTTAGAAACCCACTGTTTTGACTGTTGTTTGGTCTCTGGTGTGTTGTGATGGATCCATGTTTCATCCACGGTTACAAAACGGCGCAAAAACTCCTCCATATTGCGATTAAGCAACGCCAAACCTTCCTGTGAAGTTGTTACACGATTGCGTTTGTGGTCGACTGTGAGCAAACGCGGCACCCATCTTGCGGAAAGCTTTCTCATGCCCAAGTGATCATTCAAAATTGAAACCACTGAGCCATGCGAGATCCCTACGGCTTCCACAATCTCTCGCACTTTCAATCTTCGGTCGGCCAACACCATATCGTGAATTTTTTCGATTGTTTCGGGTGTAGAGACCTCAACTGGGCGTCCAGGACGTTCGGCATCTTCAGTGCTTGTGCGGCCACAACGAAATTCAGTAAACCATTTTTTTAACATTGAAATCGATGGTGCTGAGTCCCCATAGTATTTGTCAAGCCTAGCCTTGGTCTCGGTAATGGTTTTTTTTTCGCAAGAAATAATGCTTAATAAGCACACGAAATTAACTTTTTTCCATTTTCTCCTCAAATTAGTGAGTAGTCTGATAAAAATAGGTGTCAAACACAAACTAACTGACGCAGCAAGTTTAAATTTTGACAGGAGTCAACTGACAGATGCCTGTTGACGGGAGCAGTGTTGCTGTTTCAGTAAAGAGGTCAGAAATTCACGGACTTATTGACCCGCCCGTAATACCTTTCACTTTTAGCAGATTTTTGAACCCGATCACTTATCCCTGATATATATATATATATATATAAGACGTATATATTTTTTGAGATCGGAGGCTTGGGAGTATTTTGTGCTATACTTAATTCCTTAGTTTTTTTTTAAAAAGGGGGAATGAGATTTTTCCACATGGCTTGTTCTAGGTGAAACACTGCGATTGTATGAAAAAAAAACAATTGAAATGCGATGCAGTGCATTTTAAATTCAATGGCGGATGGCTTTTCCACAGCTGGATGTTTATGGTATAATTTTTTTTCTAACTGTTGAAGTAAGGTACCATGATGACAGTGATAAAATTTGCTGAAATCAGTTTTGTATGCAACAAAAAAATTCAATGATGTTATTTTGACTTACAAATCCAATATAATCGATTTTCCTCATACATCCGTCTATATGTATATTACCTACATATAGTCTATTGATCGATTTACATATAAGTATGTAAGTCATATATGTTGGTAGGCACCTATTCGTTTTAAAGAAACGAAGGTCAGGTACAAAACCATTTTCTTATAATAATTTGAATTCATGGTCAGAAATACTAGAAAACATGTATGTATGCTTACTTCCTCTAGGTTGAAGTCGTGGGAATCGTAAGGTTTCGTTTAAGAAAGGAAATAGTGAAAAGAATAAATAAAAAGGACCATGCAGTAAGGTTTAAACAATTTATCTTTATATAAGTGTTTCAAATCGGAAGCTTAGGTAGACAAAGCTACTTTTGGCACCTATGATTTGGTTTGTTTAACGGAGCTACGTTGACATGTCCTCCCAGGTTATTTTTATAACCAGTGAGAGTAAAAAATAATTAATGATTAAATGAAGAGCTTATTCGTTATTGTATATACTGCCGAAATGCCGACACACATTGTGCCAGTTATAGCTATCATTGAAGCCTATAGTTGAAAATAGTTTTAAATAAATTATAATTATTATTGTATCATATATTCCCAACTTTCCACATATACATGGAAAATTTTCATTCATATTTAAAACTAACTCTTAATCACTCTTTAAATGGGAGTCTGCTTTAAAAACTATTTTTAATCCTAGAGTCGACTCTCTTGCAATTACATACATTCGACATATGACATACTTATATATACTTTAACGCTAAAGCACTTGTCTAACTTTAAAAGCAGCAAAACCCATATTTACCTCTTAAAGAGTATACTTTATCCATAGATACAAATTATTTCACGAAAAAGGAAAATGTTTTAAGAAGTTTTTTTAAAGACTTTTGGAGATTTTTTACTTCATAATTAACAAAAACATGAAATGAGGATGAAACCAATGACGCTATCTTCAATTTTGTAATATTGTGGCGATGAATACACATACACTGTACGAAATTGCTAAAATTTCCCAGGGGGTGGAAGAACAATTTTCTTTAATCAATGATATAAATTGTGTCTCCTTCTATAATTAACTACAATTATATCTTAACAATTACAATCTAAATCTATATGGCAGTTTCACTATAATATTTCATTAAAGTTACCTTCTATTTTTTTCGAAGTATTTTGTTTTTTTTTTTAGGATCTGACAAATCCTCCAAGAGTATACTTGTCATGAATAAGTGCTTCTCATCTAGCCGTTCGGACTCGGCAAGCAATTGTATAGGTACCCTCCATTCCTGCCAAAAACACGCACACAGGAAGGGTTGAGAGTTGTGTTGGTGTTAGTTCTCCATGAGCTGTTGCGGCACCAATTTTTTATTTAATCAACATGATATAAAAAGTAAATAAAAGGATGAAATATTGGCTTCAAAGAAAACTATAGCACATTTTTGTATGGTGCTTTCGTTGATTTAAATGTTTTACTTCCATTTTAGGTAATTTTTTTCAAAATCTGCCCCCATTGCCTCAGGGAGGGGGGAGATGAAGTTCCCCTCTATACAATGTGTATTTAAGAATAAAACCAATCATCTTCCAAAACATTAAGCATGAATTTGGAAATATCCAGTTTAATACGAACATTAATTCAGGCAATTTTCTATCAAAACTTAAAAAAAGGAAAAGGGTACCATCTTCCATTATACCTAAAAGGTCGAAATTTTGTGACGACAACACAATTAATATATATGTAGGTAACAAGATTCTGTGATGGGCGGGTCATAAAATAAAAAAAAACTACTCGCACCTCCGGTGGTACAAGAGAGTGGGTGCAAAAATGTTTTTTCTTCAGAAAATGTAGGGCTGGTCACGATACCAAACCAAACGATACTTTTGTAAGTATCGTCTCGGTATCGTCAAATTCGAAAAATTTCAGTATCGTCTCGTTTGGTCTCGTATAACAAAGTCTCGTCTCGGTATCGGTCTCGTCTGGTTTCGGTCTGGCCTGTGTCACAAACAAGAATAAAATGCACGACTTGGTTACATGTTCTAGATGTAGAAGTTCCACTCGCTTGGTATTTCTAGCATTTTTATTTTAGCAAGACAAAAATCATTAAAAAAGACAAATTTTTAACTGAAGTTGTTTTTTGTGCACTTAACAATTTTTTTAAAGGCTTATAAAGTTCCGATAAAGAATTCAACACAAAATTATGACGCGAGGTCATATGGATTTCACTAAAGTTACTTTCTCACTTAAGAGAACCAAGTCTGAAAACTTCATCCAAATCATTGGTTTCGGGGAAAGCCAGCATAATTCATATCGCTGGTATCGTTTCGGTATCGTTTCTCTTTCTGTTTCCGATACCGATACCAAACGATACCGAGACATTTCTGGTATCGTGGCCAGCCCTAAGAAAATGCATTTGAATTTTTTATTTTGCATTAAAAAACAAAAAAAATATTTCTCTATTTTTTTTTTTTAATGTAGGTAAGTGTTTATAGAAACTAAATAAAAAAAGTTTATGGCAGTGCATTTTCTTTGTTTTTATTAAGAGTAATTAATACTTACTTGATTGCTAATAACAAAAGTATATAAAATTGACACTTATATCTTTGTTCCACTGAAAGTTATAAAAATACTCCTTATGTTTAAGCATAAAATGGACGTAACACACATTAACGCCTTTGTGCGATCGAAAAATTTCATAAACTTTGTAAAATTGCGTGAAAATCCAACCTAATGTGCAATCGCGTCATTGTTTCTACAAATGAACAGTAGCTATTTGATGATTTAAGACACAACTGACAGTTACGCCCGAATTCTTCCGAAACTATTTGATTTAAACTGAGCATTGGTATAAAGACGTATCTCTCCCCTGGAGACAGTGGCGGATCAAGGGGGTGGGGGGGTCATGGTGGTCAAATTTCAATTTTACTTATTAAAAATACATAAATTCAAATGTAGTAATTGCAATCAGAGCTACCTTTCTTGATTCTGAGAAAGAGCCAATAAGAAGAGCATTTCAAAAGAGAAAGCGCCATCACTGAAAACATCACAAAAATTTAAAACAAAAGCCAAAATATAATTCAGGAATATTTATTCCTTTGAAAAAAAAATCATTTTTTTCAGAAAAATAAATAAACATGAACTTTGTATCGCATTCAAAATTCATAAAAATAATTTTAAATTGCAAAAAATCAATTTTGCTGTGTTTGGGAAAAACATTACAGGTCCAAAAATTATTGCGTCTTAATGTCAATCGGATATCAAGCTAGATGCCTTATGAACTTTGGAGTTATGAATAATTATGAATGAAAATGAGTACATTCAGATTCCAAAGAAGTTTTTACTCGGAGGAAAAATTTCAAAGAATTTTATAGTCAGAGGAAAATTTTAAAGAGTTTTTTACTCATAGAAAATTGAAAAATTATGGAAAAGAAAATTAAGTAGGTAGATATATTATTATGAAAAAGAGTATAAAGATTAACGAACATCTCAAAAGGAGCCATTTTTGGATGATGTTAGAAAAGTGGGGCCAAAGAGCCACATCTGAAAAAAAGAGTCATAGTGGCTCTTTAGAGCCACAAAGGTAGCTCTGATTGCAATCATTGAAAAAACAGTTGTCACAGAAGAAAACTTAATAAATTTCAAAAAACTTTAAAAATCTTGCCTTAGAGACACAAACAAAATTGAACTTACTCCAATTACATCTTCTTCGACAATATAAGCTGTCCCACAGTCACCCACCATCTGAATCTGTCGTAGTTTGACAAATAGGCCATTGAATACATCTTTTAAAAAGGAACAATTACATGCAAGGGTTTTTATTATTGAATATGTTTGTTTAGCCCATAAGCATGCAAATTTTTTTTTCCTGATAAAATTGTCACACTGGCCACTTTTCGTGGTTTGGCATAACTTGGAAATCAAGCCGAATTTTACAATCTAACTCTTAAAACTTTTTTCTCACAATTAAAGTAAAGTGCCTAGTACCAGTTGTAAAAAGTCACTTTCGTAGACTGCAAAGTTATTTGTAACAAGGATATTTTTTCAGCAGAAATACCTACCTACTAGCGATCACTTTCTGAGAATGTGTTATAGCTATAAATTATTTTCCTGAAATCAGTAAACAGAAAATGGTGAATGGGTAGGAATTCCAATTAACTTTTGAATAAAGTTTATCTACTGTAACAGTTTCGTTCAACTTCTGACGAACCGATCGCATCTACTGTAACTGCTTTAATTGTAACTGCTATGTTAGTTCTGACGTAATTGTCAAAACTGTGAGAGTACCCATTTATTGTAGCCACAGCCTGATTTTCAATTCAGACTTCTGTGTTTTGTCCCATTTCTATCTGCACTAGATAATCACCAGGTGAATTAAAGTTGAAATTAATTTCTGAAACCTTGAAATTATAACAAGCCAGGAGAGCTTGAAATTTGGAAAAAAATCATCTGAATTGAAGTTCTTGTCTAATATTTCACCAAATATTTCCAAACAGTATTTTAATTTTTTGTATATTGTTGTTTTGTACATATACAAATGAGATATGAACAGTACATGTAAATTAAGTGGTTGTCCCCGTTTTCTAGATATCTTTAACTTCAATAAAAATAGGAACATATTTTAAAAAATCAAGTTTTGGTATGACTTACCATTGAAAGCATCCCATTCTACTAATTTATAAATTTTTCTTGATACATATATATACAAATTCCCCATGCATGGGGAGAGCAGCTGAAGTCCATTTAATTCTCTAGATGTACGAGTATTCGATTTGCTTAGTAGTATCTTAAGTAACATAAGATTTCTCAAAATACAAATAAAAATTGGCAAAAATGGCTTAATTTGCTTTAGTAACGATAAAAATATCTTATAACCATATGTAGAACTTGGTGAAATAAAAACTGATTTTTGTCTTAAATCGACTTAAACGGTTATTGCTTGTGACCACAGAATTTCAAGGTTTCAGAGGGGCAATTTCTGACAAAATAAGTTGCAAATAAAATCACTTAAAATCAACCAAGCACATAAAATAATGTGCTTTGGAGGCTGATACTCCATATTTTTACTTGTTTTTTTTAAATCAAGTTGTTTTAATGAATACATTTTGAGAAATTGAAATTCAAAGTCAAAATTTATGCAAAATATTTTAGATTTTTTCTTAAAAATGATATTTTTGTCCAATATTCAATGCCGTTTTTAATTTTAAGTCAAATACCGAAAACCAAACTTTAAAATCTTACTTATTTTTTTGGGAAATTAAAAAAACGCGTTAATTTTTAGAAATTGAAAAAAAAGAAAATTTTGCGAGCACAAATTGATTTTCAACTTAAAAGTTGCGTTATAAAGAGTATGGGTTATAATTTCTTCGAATATTTTTTTAAATTTTTTTTTGCTAAAACTAAATGTAGTTTAGGTAAAAATGATTCCCTA
The DNA here is from genome assembly GCA_946251815.1 of Dasysyrphus albostriatus. Classification (NCBI taxonomy): domain Eukaryota; kingdom Metazoa; phylum Arthropoda; class Insecta; order Diptera; family Syrphidae; genus Dasysyrphus; species Dasysyrphus albostriatus. The sequence continues at coordinate 227,855,806 of OX276335.1, forward strand.
CTCTGTAAGATATCGATATTATTTACTTGTCTATTATTAACTGAAAGAAATTTTCTCAAAAATTTAAAAAATCAATTACTCAATACCGGTTTGGAGTATAAGGCTGGAAGTTGGTGTTTAAGTTGTTTTTAATACCTACTTTTTTTGAGATATTTAACACTATAATTTATTGAAAATGATATTGTCAGCCTTACATGATAAGGGCCCAGGAAAAATGTTCCGGTGTTAACCTTCGCGCATTAAAACTTTTAAAACTGTATTAAAATTAATACATTCGATTTCTTCCATTTATTTCAAATTCAACTCACAATAGAAAGTTTGAAAGAACTTTTTCTGGAAGAAAACTATAGAAATCGCGGATTTGGCACGATACTAAGAAATTAAACTAGCCATTTGGCTCTAACCTCTAACCTCTAGTAAAATGTTAAGAGATAGTACAATACTAAAATCATGCAAGTTCAGCGAAATAATCTTTTAAACTTATAAAATTGTTTTAGGAACGTACTAAATCGTTTAAGATCTTGCACCAATGAAGACTATTCCCGGCAATTTTCAATAAGAACAGATGATTTACACAAAAATAAAAAAAAAATAACAAAAACATTAAATTTTATTTGAACCAAGGCCAAGGCCAGGCCAGACAATTATAAAAAAAAGCTTAGCGATGAGAAAAAAATTGGCCTCAAAGAAAAATTTTCAGTGCTGTGAACGAAACTCTTATCCGTCTTCATTTAATTATGTAAAAGCCAATATAACTTTCAAGCGCAATTTTTGTTTTGCAAAAGAATGTCAGTGACATTGTTTGGCGCGAAAAAAAATCGTCCTTAAGCCTAGCTTACATGGAATTACGAAACTAATTGATCAGCAATTGTTTTGCATGCGGAAATATAGTGTGGTGAACAAGAAAATATTTGTTTGTATAGTCGGTTTACACTTGAAAAAAAATATAGCTTTATTTTCATGCAAATGTTTTTTGTATACAAAAATAATTGATTTCCATTTTTATTAATTTATGGTAAGTTAATGAATCAACGGGCGGCTTAAGCCAAGCCAAAAATTATATACTAAATAGGAAGAAAATTGTTTTGAAAAATTTGATTTTTTCGCCATGGTAATTGTAAACTATGTATGCTTGAAGGTGAAAATTCACTCCCTACGAAACAGTTCCTTCCTCTCAATTTGTCGATGAATTGACATTAACGCTTACCTGTGTAAGACTGTCTTCATCGGTAAAATTTCTGAGGTAAATCTTTAGACGTTTTATTGTCAAAAAAGTTGTTTCCTATGTGCAGCGTGAATTTAGCCTATAAACCTAAACCTTAAATATGAAACCAGATCCAACGAATTCATTCAATTTACAGTTCATAAGCCAGCGTTTTTCCTGACCCGAAAAAACTCGAAAGCCTCTTCGCTCAAAAGGCTACCAAAACAAGAAACCTGATATTGAAACTTGCAATATTGATGAATCAATTTAAGTGCATAACGAAAATTATTATTACCTATCAAGAAGGTTCTCAGTTCCCAAAGGGGTTAATGCAAAGGGGTTGCACGTACATCGACCCTCGTTTGGCCACTCACCCGGTAGCAGTTTTATATTTTTTATTTCAGTGCACATTCGGGTAGGTATCATAAATAAATACCTACTACCTACGTAAACAAAATTCTAAACTAAATAACCATAACAACGCCAATCTACACAATCTGACATAACAAAAACCAAACGTCGACTTTTTATGGACTGACAGTTGGTGGTGCCGTTACGTTAGTTGTGGACTTGTGTCATACAGCAATACCCACCCCCGTCTTTGGGCTTCTAAGTAAAGGTTTTTTTGAGTTTTTAATTTATTTTGCACTTTGATGTCAGTAGTTGCTGGTTGCTCTTAGCATAGTTCGTCCAAAGTAATTACTAATTAGTTAGAATTTATACACTCGCACAACATACAAACGGAAATCAGCTAATTTTAAAGTAAAAACTGTTTCGGCCTGAAATTGTTGAACCGTGAAAAAGCAGCTCGATGCAGAATATGCAAACAAATTGACACTATACGAAAGAACAGTATTTTATTGATGATGAGTGATGATTGTGATTATTTTGATCTATCTAGTATATTTAATTAAATACGTTTTTTTTAGAATTGATCCAATAAACTCACGCAAAGTAACTAATACCAGTTTCTCTTGGTACATACATGTTTTTAATAACTTTTAAAAAGTTTAGCATCTTAATGAAAAGTATTGTACCTACTGTAAATAGAAATAACAAAAACGCTGTGATTAATGCCCTTTTCCTCATACCAACAATAATACGATTATAATAACCAAAGCTATGTGACGGTATACTTTTAAAAAATATGAGTATCGAACGTACAGTACATACGTATGTGCAACATAATTTAATTATTTGTGGTAGCCAGATATGAACACAAAATCAATAACTAAATAAAACCTAAATAATATACCTACATTCTGCAAAGAAAATCCCCGACTTTTTGGATTACCTGCGAAAGGTAAAATGCAAATACACAGTTGTTGGAGTACACAAAGAGGTAAGTGGCGGCAGATTAAAAGGTTAAGTAACATTGAAACGAGATTAAATTTGTTAATTGTTTATTTAGTTTACTCTCAAATCTAGTTTTCAAAACTTGTTGGTACCTATATTTGCTGTTGTTTTGGCACTAAACTACACATAGCAACATCAGTGTTTTATGACTGGGAAGTTCTGAAAATTAAATCAATCAAATGTTTTGACAAATGTATTGTAGCAATAACTCGTACGAGTAGTTCATTATTTGTCTTCATTTCTACAAACATTAAAAGTCCCTACTTAATATTTTACCAAAACAAACTTTAACTTCGTTCGTAGACAAAATCCGCAAAATTTAACTCCCGGAAAGTTGACTCGATCCACAGTCCATTCACGTTGCCGATAAAAATTAATTACGCGCCAGTTATAGCTATCATTGAAACTCATAATTGAAAATTTTAATGATTGATTTTGAGGCATTTAGAAAGAAAAATCATTAATTATTTTGATGGACAAACAAAGCTTAAGATTTTTTTTAATATTTCCAGTCAGAAAAAAATTTCAAATAGGCCCAACTTTCCACTCAAAATTAATTTTAAGATTTCAATGACCATTGGTAAGGTAGTTCAATCATTTAAATAAGAAAATTCTTTTTATGTGAAAAGTTGGGCCTATTTGAATTTTTATTAGACTAGAAATATTAACAAAGGCCTTAGCTTTATTTGTCCATCTAAATAATAAATGTTTTTTCTTTTTAATTGTCTCAAAATCAATCTTTAAAGTTTTCAATGATGATTTCCAATGAAAGCTATAACTGGCACCTAAGTAAATCCGCCGGAAGAACTACATTATCGATTCTCAAAACTACCTTATCATTTCCGAACTTTCTTATCGATTCTGCCTGTTTTTGGCATTCATATTCGTTTGTGCGTTTTTTTCTAAAAATAGTATTCCTTTTGTGTTCTAGTTGTAACAGGTTATTTGTTTCTTAAAATGGCGTTTGGACCAATTGTCGTAAAGGAGACAATGCAGAAATATACAATTTTATTCTATAATAATGCAAATGAAGTTTTATCGGTTGTTTGACCCATTTACAAGATCTAAGGACGTATAGTATCTGAAACGATGAACATGCTCATCAACTGGCATGGAATTACTGAAGCAAGTTGAAAGGCAAGTGGAATGCAAGTTGAAGGCAAGTGGATTGCAAACTACGAATTTTACAGGCAGTGTATGTAGCCAACTTGCTTGCCATTACTTGCCAGTGTCGCCTTGGGGTAAACTATAGAAACATTAAGGGTATTCATGCAACTTCGTAAAACCCTAGATAAGTTTACAAATTAGTTAAGTTTATCTTTTGGTAAATGAACTGTCAAATTTTGTATGGGAAATGATTTACAAAATTTGGTTAAAATTATCAAAGGATTTTGTTGCGTAAAATTAACCAAACTGCTTAAACTTATCCAAACGTCACATTGTGACTTACTCTGATTGAATTACGTAGCATTTTATCAAATGTTTAAAAAAGGTCGTTCATGCAAAGTCTGCGTAAACTTATCATTTTACACAATTTGTAAACTTACGATGTTGCATCAATACCCTTATTAAGGGTATTCATGCAACTTCGTAAAGCCCTAGATAAGTTTACAAATTGGATAAGTTTATCTTTTGGTTAATAAACTGTCAAATTTTATATGGGAAATGATTTACACAATTTGGTTAAACTTATCCAAGCGTCATTGTGACTCACACTGATTGAATTACCTGGCATTTAATCAAATGTATAAGAAAGGTCGTTCATGCAAACTTTGCGTAAACTTATCATTTTATACAATTTGTAAACTTACGACGTTGCATGAATACCCTTATTATGAATGATTTTTCGCGTAAACAGAAACACTCTATTCAAGCTCCAAAACAAGTGTGAATAAATTTTGACTGCAAGTGTAAGTACACGTTATCTATCAAAATTTCTTAAACTCACTCGGAATCCTAAACATCCATATGTAAGTACACGATTTTCTTTAAACACAAAAAAACTCACTCTTGCGGAATTAAGGGCTTAAGCCCCTCAGTCAAAAACCTAATCAAAAAAGTGGAAAATATTTGAAAATACCAAATTAACTTACGGATGCAAAAAACAGTTTATTCTTAATATCTTTGAAACTAGGTGTCCCCAGGAGCGAAAATATGTAAGACTAAGCTGACAACTGTGGTTTAACCAAAGACAAAAAGAAAAATCAATTTTAGTATGAACATTCTAACTTATTTACAGTTAGTCTGTTTTCCTTTGGGACCAACCCAACAACAATCCTTACAAGGAGTACTAGTCACACAAGAGGAAGAGTTTGTGACTTGTGACTCCTCACGAGGCGAGGGGGGAAATCAAGCTCTAAATGTACCCAGCTATTACATATAATGGTGCCTATTGCTTTGCCTTTTTACTTGCGATAATACTATAAGCCTAGTTTATAGTTCCCGTGCGCAAAACAAATCTATGTAAATATTCTCGCATGTAAAAAATAATTGAGGTGACATGCTAAATTAATTGTTGCGTGTTTTGTTTACAGTTTCATGCAAAAAAAAACACTGTTGTCATGAAAGGTTATGCAAAACAATGGCTTTTTGTTGATACTCCAGAGGGGAAATTAAATTATTTTTGCAACCTTAAAGAAAATCTTGTTAATCTCAAAAACGGCTCCAACGATTTTGATAAAAAAATCCATGTGCTTTTTTACGTATGGTATACCTTTTGGTAATTGAAGAATTACCGAAAACCGTTATTAATGGTACCTGCCATATAAGGGTTTCTTATTTAAGATTTTTCATTAACGCCTCAACCGATTACAATCAAAGTTTTAATGCGAAAATTCCTTTGAAGTTTCAATGAAATTGCATACAAAAATTTTGAAAAAAATAAAGTTTGGATTAAAAAAAAGTTAAAAATTTTGTTTCAAAATTTAATACTTCGAAACCGTTTTGTTGAATTTTTTCGAAACTAAGTTTGGAAATGTATATTAATAAAAATACTCAATAAATTTTTTGTAAGTGTTACCAAAATTGTATGTTAACAAAATCAGTTTTTAAAAAAACCGCTCTAACGATTTAAAAAAATTTTTTTGAATGTATTCATATTTTTTTTTTTACACTTCAGATTCTTTGTTGTAGTGAGCTTAGAGCAAGCTGCAATCTACAAACAGAGGCTCATCATGAGTGCATGTGTTAATGGTTAGTTGAATTAAGCAAACTAACACAAGCACATACATAAACACAAAAAACTAACAAAATTACAACAAAATACAAAATCAGATATAACATTAAAATTAACATTAAATATACAAAGTTACGAGTGAAACATTTCTACATTAACGAAAGTGGAGTACTGGTTCGAAATACTATTTTTAATCCTATTTTACTCATGTTAAAATCAATAGATGAGGCATTTAAGTTAAAAAGTTTGCACATACGATTGAGAGGTTCGTGTGTGCCATAGTTTGTTCTGTGAAAAGGAACGTGAAAAAGTTCAAATCTTCGCAGGTGGTGGGATTCTCCCCGATAATTAATGCCTACATTGGCTAAAGTTGATACAAAAATACCAAATCATTATTAACACGCCTTTGATATAAAGGTTGAAGTTGCAGAAGCTGAATTCTGTGTGCATAAGGTGGCAGGTTATACGGATCAGCCCAGGGAAGACCCTTTAAGGTAAAACGAATGAATCTATGTTGTATTGCTTCAATACGGCTTTTATGAAATTCTCAAAAGGTGCCCATACTTGGGAAGCGTACTCAAGATGGGGTCGTACATATCAATTGTATAACGAAAGAGTAACATACGGATCGTTAAATTCCTTTGCCCAACGTTTTATAAATCCAAGCATGGAACTCGCCTTATTTACAATATAATTAATATGTTCTATAAAACCTAGGTCAGAACTAATGTGAACACCCAGGTCCGTGTGTGCTGTGAGATGGAGTAATCAAAAGCACTCACTACTCGTTTTTTAGAGAAAGTTATAGTTTGGCATTTAACGGGATTTAAGGAGAGGCCGTTTTTGCAACACCAGACATTAAAATTGTCAATATCAGCCTGCAGCAGAATGTGATCCTGACTAGATTGTATTTTTTTGAAAATCTTCATATCATCAGCATATATAAGAATATCACTAAAACGTATACATGAAGTAACATCATTTATAGCTAGAATGAAAAGTAACGGACCCAGATGACTTCCCTGGGGTACACCCGAGTGAGCATTGAACGAGTTTGAAAAGAAGTTTCTTTATTTTACTTGGTAAGATCTATTTTCAAGGTATGATTTAATCCATGCTATGAAAATGGTCGAAAACCAAAAGCTTTGAGTTTGAATATAATAATGTTATGACTTAGCTGGTCAAATGCCGTCGAAAAATCCGTGTATATGCAATCAACTTCATTCCCGTTTTCTAATGCAAGAGAATATTTATGCAAAAACGTAAGAAGATTTGTTACCGTTGATTTCTTTCTCACAAAACCATGCTGTTGTTCACATATTATATTCTTTGTATGAAATGCTAAACTCTCGCACACAACTTGTTCGATAAGTTTTAGACTGCAAGATAGCTTTGCAATGGGTCCATCATTTTTAATATCAGCTTTTGAAGTAACCAAATGACATACTCGTTTTTGCAAGTTATTTATTTAATTTAATTACCTTGTTGTTTCTTTAATTACTTTCAGATTTCAAAAGTTCTTAGTTCCAAGCAACTTGAACCTTAGAGCAAGTACGTGCCATCCAGTCGTGCATTTTATTTGTTTCGCTTACGGTTATTTCGCTTTGGTCAAAATAATTTCCGTTCATTTCGCAAAAGATCTTTTTATTTTTTTCAGTTAGTGTTTTAGTCATTTGGTCTCTAGATTACTTCACATTTGTTGGTTCTTTTTAGTTTAATGCAAATGTTTATTTTAATCCAAGTCAACCAATTGCCCTGTAATCACTTTTTACGAAGAGGTAAAAAAACTTCAAACATTTTGGAATTTTTAGAGGCTTTTTAATCCATCGACATCGTAGCCATCCTCTAATATAATTTGGCAGTTGATGGCTTGACAGATGCGGGCCAAACTAGGTTTTGACGAAAAAAGTTTATTTTGATCCAAATGTCAACCAATTGACCTAAAATCACTATTTTCCGGGTAAGAACAAAAATACCAAATTTTAAGAACTTTTAGATGATGTTCACATTCGAGTGACAAATTAGATTTTTTTGACACTTCAGTATAGCACCTCACTTTACTGAAGGAATAGGGATGTGGATACTGAATGTCAAAAAAATCCTGTTTTTCAGTTATGAAAACCGTCTTTGGTGTCAGTTCAAGCTATCATCGAAACTCATCATTGAAAACTTTAATGATTGTTTTTGAAACGTCTAGAAAGCAAAATCATTTAATTTTTTGATAGACGAATAAAAGTTAAGACTTAGTTCTTATTTTTAGCGAAAAAAAACTAAAGAGTCCCAACTTTCCACATAAAATGACTTTTAATATTTCAATGACCATAGATAAGGTAATTCAATCCTTGATATAATAAAAGTCATTTTATGTGGAAAGTTGGGCATATTTTAAGAAATGTATGGCTGGAAATAATAACTGAGTCATCCTCTTTATTTGTTCATCAAAATAATAAATGATTTCCCTTTCAAAATGCCTTAAAATTGATAAAGAAAATGCTCAATGATGATGTTTAATGATAGCTGTAACTGGCGCATTAAAGGCTTTTAAATCCATCGACATCCTAGCCATCCTTCAATATAATTTGACAGATGGGGGACAAACTATATTTTGACGGAAAAGGTGCATTTGGATCCAAATGTTCCCAAACTGCCCTAAAATCACCTTTTTCCAGAGAAGTAAGAAAATTGAAGGGCTTATTGCTAGGGTCTATTCAGAATAGAATCAAAATCTACTGTCAGTATTGCAGATCTCTATTAGAATAGAGTTTTTCCTACTTGATAATATTTTTTTTCCATCAAAAATTTCTGATCGACTTCGAGGATTGTTGCGATTTAATAAAATTGAAAAGGGATATGGACAAGATTTAAGAAAACAATATCTTTTGTTTAAAATCATTATAAATAAAAAAATATCTAAGAGATTTGAAAATTAGTTTTATCTTTATTTCAAAGTAAATTCTACATTTATTGGTTTCAAATAGCACTTATTTCTTCGGCCCTTTGAGCAAATATATTTTCGTCATCAAATAAAAATTCTTCTTCACTGCTCAAATTCATTTCCATTATACATATAGCAACATTTTGGAGAGCAGCGCAGGCGTTGACAACTTTCGTTACTTTATATATGGCTTACAATGGAGCCAATCACGCCCTGAAACGGTTTTTTACAAGTCCAATTTATTGTTTGTTCAACAATGATTCTTCCTTTTGAATGATTTTTTATTGAAATGTTCTTGAGAAGTATTTTATCTTTTGGCACAATCAAAGAAAACTTATCTCTTTTCCTTTAACCTTAGCACAAACTTAGAGACTTAATTCAAATTTCTAGCCAAAAAAAATAAACATGCCTAACCTTCCACATTAAAAGAATTTAATTATTTCAAAGATTGAACAACCTTACCAATGATCATTGAAATCTTAAAAGTCATTTTATATGGAAAATTGGGCCTATTTGAATATATATTTTAAGAAAGAAAATGAAGATTTAATTACTTTTTTTTTTAAAATAAATTTATACTTAAATTTAACAATGTTAATTAATAATTAACAATTTTTATAAATTAAAGGAACACATTGCAACTCTCCGATTTAGCTGTCTTGATTGGTTTATCTGAAATGAGATTAACAGCCCTATTCTGGCGTTGTGAGGTCTCACAAGTAACTAGCTTTTGTGAGGTATTCCTTGTGATGTTTGTTGTTATTCGATAACATTTTCGGTATTCTGGGAAAATCCTCACAAGAAACTCACCACAGTAAATGGGCACGTTCAAGCATGTCGATTTTCATGATTTTTTGATTTTTTGGGCTCTGATTGGCTGACTGACATAAAAAGAAATATAAGTAAAATTAATAATTTTCTCGATTTATGTTGAACGCACCTATTTACTACGAAAGAAGAAACATATGATTTGTTAGATTGTTTTTTTTTTTAATAATAGGTAAGCTAAGATCAAGTAATACATGCATGCATGTTTATTTTTCAATCAGTTATATTATTTAAAGTAAAAGTACCTAGAAATAAATACAAATGAACATGTTAATATCGTTATATGTGAAATCAGAGGTGTTTATTTTTAGTTTTGACCTCCTTCGAGGGAGATCACAGTTTCGATAGTTTTTGTGAGGATCACAACTTGTGATGTTGCTACCACAACACGAAAACCGCACAAAACCAAATTAACCTCACCTTATGAGCTTGTTGTGACTTGGGAGGTATCAGTGAGGTTTGCCAGAATAGGGCTGTATGATACGAAACTGTGAATTGCTTTCACAATTTTATTAAATATTAAAAATGTACTTTCTTATTCTATATTTACATTTTATCGGCCAGCCGTCAAAACAGGCGGCTGTTTTACAACAGACTTACTCTATTTTTACAGGCCGTTTGTCGCTGCTCAACATCTAACACCACTCTAAAAGGCGGCCGTCTGCAAGACGCTGTTTAGATTCGGAAGATTCAGAATGGTCTCACGGTAGTTTCTGGATAAGAGAAGTGGGGGTTCAGGGAAGTCGTGAGGCATGAAGATAATATAAGCATCGACCTCATGAGACTCATTTATTGGTGTTACAATGTGCAAAGCATTGAAGTTGTTGTTGTTACTATCTGTTTTGAGGCGCCTCAATTATTCGAATGTAGGCACGATGAGACTCAAATTTCCCAATCTAAACAGGCTCCAACGGATTTACACCATTTAAACAGGCGCCCATGCTACAAAGAACTTACACCATTTGTTGCTGTTAAACAGTTTTACAACACTCAGGCGGTCGTCTATAATGGGCTTACACCATTTTTCGCTGTTAATCAACAGTCTTACACAATACAATATTCTTTATCACTATTTCACTATTCCTTTCATTGAATTTTCACAACTGATTGATTAGAATATTCCATTTTACTTAATTTCTTTATTTTTGCACACAGTATGTACATATGTATGCATATTTTTGTTTGTAATTTCCCTGTTCTCTTATAATCGTCCATCCTGATTGAGTTCTCCACTTTCGGAAAAATCGTCATCCTTCTAATCATTTTCAATATTTGATATACCACCTGACGGTACCCAAGGTCTCATGTTGTCAACGGAAATAGCTCGCTCATAACTAGCCCAGGAAAATTAGACAACAAAATGGCAAAACTACGAAAAAATTCCGACAAAGCTGAATTTTGGTAGAGTGCTTTGTTTTGGCGTCTTAAGCATTTCCTGAAAAGTTCCGTAAATTTGGGCCGGGGCTTAATTTTTTAGGGGGTGGAGGTTAATGGGGGTAAAATTTAGTTTTTTCTTAATTTCTCGAAAACTATAATTTTTTTTGGAAAAATGTGAAAGTAAAAATTGTAGCTTATATCTTTCTACACAAAAAAGATTAACATACTTTTTTCATATAAGCAATAGATTCTGAGAAAATCATGCAAGAACTTCTAGTTCGAGTAAATTTTGTCGAAAAATTTATAAAAATTTTATTAATCGATGGGCAAACATTTTTGTACGATTTGAGTTTGGCAACAACTCCTCTTAATAAAACCCAAGATTTCGGGGTGGTCGGGGTAAGGGGAACACCGCCATCTTGAATAAGAAAGTGATTTGGGTTTTGTTCAACAACTCGATGAAATTTCCTTTTACAACAAAATCATGAAAAAAAATAGCATTTAGACAATAAAATTATCTAAAAACTGAGCTATTAACGAACTCTGTAGGTTTATTTATCTTGAAGTTATAGCGTATCAAAGTAACACTCTTTATTTTGTACTTTAAATGGAAAAATAACGGTTTTTTGTTAATAGCTCAGCAGATATAATTTTTTTTCAAAAACTAATGAGTTTATATTAATGCTTATAATATAAGTTGCCCTGAGAAAATCGAATCAGCTTGTTTGATTTGCATAATTTTGTCTTTGCAAGGATTTGTTAGTATAGGCAAGGTTCATACGTACATATTAAACATTTATTTTATTTATAAGAAATAAAAACTTTGAAAATGTCCAAGTACAGGACAAATACGGGACAAAAAACTAAACTCGGGACACTTGTTCGTCCCGGGTTTCTTAAAAATAAGCCGGGCAGGCTATTGAAATACGGGACAATCCCGGGAAACCCGGGACGGATGGTCACTGTAATCATGTTTGATGTGCTTTAATTTGAATCATAAGGATTCACATCCCAACACCCATTCATTAATGTTGCGGTCATGCCATTGTCTTACAGTCATAGATATGTACATTCTATGTATGTTTTTTATATATAAAAACATTGTTCTCATTACATTACCTACATCCAAATAAATAAAATCGTTACCTACGCGTTTTTATAAAAATTAAGTTCTTGGGTTATTTTTTTTTTATATAAAAAAAATTGGTTTCAAATGCACCATGTTTATGTATCAAAAGTATACAAAGACGTAGGAAACATGGGAATAAATTAATTTATGCATCAAATATGATACATAGGACGTATAGCAAACTGGAAACATAGGACAAAAATATGTGTTTTTTTTATAAAATTAATTTTTATTTTTATTTTCTTAAAACTATCTTAAAGCTAGACAAAAATTCTTAAAAACTAGCCTACTTATCAATGTATTAAAACTAACTTACTGGCCCCAATCGGGCGCTCTAAGTTAAACTAGAATAATTGAATGCTAATGCCTTTCGGCCTAAGAACTATCTTAATATTAAAATTCTAGATCGGTTTTTATTTTTCCCCGAGAAAAAAATGTGTGTATCAAATATCATACATGGGACAATGAAGTTGTTAAATTATCACTCTTAGGAAAAATAAATGATAGCTTTGTATAATACACAAACTGTGCATACAAATGTTTTTGATAACGCTCACCATATCTGAGTTATACGCAAAAAAGTGATATTTTCTTCAATTTACGTTTTTAAAACGACGATACATAAACTTATTAGAGCTGCGAGTTTATGAATTAAAAAATCTATAAGCCATTAGCGCTCTTAAGACTTGTGAATGAAAAAAGGTTTAATTCGCAAGATATTTTTGATTTATGAATTGAAATTTAAAAATATTCAATTCATAAGTTCTTTGTGATTTGTGAATTTAATAATTTGTAATGCACAAGCTCGTTCTGATTTGTGAATTGAAAAATATTCAATTCAAGCCCTTTATGATTTGTGAATTGAAGAATATTTAATTCATTAGCCCTTTGGGATTTGTGAATTGCAAAAAAATTTTTAAAGCTCTTTGAGACTTAACAATTGTGGATTTAGGTATTCAATCCATAAGCTCTTTTTGGCTTGTTCGTCACATTCGGTTTGTATAATAGTACGAGAGCTGGGAACGTTAAAAAAGTCATTTTAGTATGACCCATTTTTTTATATTATGTCCTATCTAAGTCCCTAGATTCGCGTGAGGACAGTCTACCTGGTGAGAAATGTTGCGTTGCCCGTCATTTTGAAAAGAAGGCTTTTTTGAATCGTTTATGCATTTCCTTGAGGATTAACTTTATCTTTCATCTGTCAAAAATCTAAGGCCATCGATGTCCGACACTATGGATGTCACCTTTTTATGTCTTTCACGCATTGGAATAGAGATAGCACCACAACGGAATAGCACTGACAATACCTTTCACTATCGAAATCAAGATGGCACCACACATGCAAAAGAACAATTTTGTGCCTAAGTTAACTCACCAAAGTGGGTGAGTTAACTCCCAGTTAACTTAGGATTTCAATTGACTCAAAAGCTCGTTACTGCAGTTGACTCGGGTTTATCCTCGAGACTAGGATGATCTCGCACAGCAAAACTAGCCCTAAATACACATTTTGGCTGTAAAGTAGTGTAACCAGAAGAATCTATAAAAATATCCCCGGTAAAAGAGTTTTTTTTTATGGTGGTTGGGGGTATGGTGGAATTGTTACCAAAAAACATGTGACAAAAAAGTTACCCTCATGAAACTTGATAAATGGTAAATAAAAAAATGTTTTATTTGCCTTGAGAATAATGAATCAAGTTCTCGAAGTTTTACCGTGTATATTTTTATAGATTCTTCTGAGTATTAGTTAACGTGACAAATGAACCACAGACGGCAAGTTTTAAGAACGGCCCATTATTTTCAGTAGGAAATGTGTTATGTAAAGTCACCTTTACATAAAAATGACAATTACTTTTATCAGGGAGCTGGTATCAACTTAATTTTGGTTTCATGTGATTCAGTATTTAAAACCATTTTAAAAAATATGTTTTCCCCTAAAGAAACACCCTTCCATGTGAAATATTTTTAAATACCATTATGTATCTTCATTCTTATGCTACATAAAACATTTTCACCAAGTTTCATGATGGGAATGGGACTAAAGTTTTTGATAGATTTGAAGAAATTTCTGTTTGTACTATTTTACCTGTACTAAATTAGGTGCATTTTAGTATGGTTTACACCTCATTTTTGCAAAAAACTGTGAAAATTTGTTTGGTTTTTATAAACTAACTAATTATCCTCACTTTATAAACTAAAAGTTAGTTTTGTTGTAAAAAATAAATAAAAATAAATAAATTTGGTGTCACAACAGCTCGTGGAGAACAAAGGCCTAGTGGCTTACAACTCTCAACCATTCCTGAGTGCGTGTTATAAGCAGTAATGGAGGGGACCTACATTTTTTTTGGAGATTCCGAACGGCTAGATGAGAAGCATATATTCATGTCTCTTTTGTCAACCCCTAGCAAAAGGCAGTACCTCGGACAAAAAACATTTCTGTTTTAAGCTGGCAGCGGCTGGGAATCGAACCCAGACCTTTGGCATTACAGTCCCGCACACTAATCATCATGGCACGAGGTACTACTGTAAAAAATAAGCATTGAAATAATATCGCTAAAAAAGCGCGATAAAAACCGAAAATTTAGCTTTACTTTGAGCGACTGTGCCTCGATCGATTTTTGGCAAAACATTTTTTAATGAGATATTTTTAACTTCCCACTGGAAGTTACTGTAAATGGTCCGATTTGTCGAATCGAAAATTTTGACACATCTTCACGTTTCGAGCTCCCTAGAATCGGAATCCATCAATTTTAGAGAGATGTCTGTGTTTGTACCTACGTTCGTGTGTTCGTACATACGTAAGTTCTTTTTTCGCTTATATCCGTTCATAATAACTCAAGAACAAATGAAGATATCGACTTCGGATGAATTTTATTTTAAAGGTAGAAGTTTCAGTACGTGCAGAAAGGATTTAAAATAATCAATGAGTGTTTTTTTTTATTATAACAATTTCAAAAAAAAAAACTTGAACAATTTCTTTAGTCTCGAATATTTCCAGAACCAATGATGCTATAAACTTCGGGTTGATTGAATTGTAAGCATATTGAAATAATAAGGAATTGGTAAGAATATGAAAAAATATCAACTTCCAGTTTCTTAAAAATAAAAAAACCGATGAAGATTTGCTGAAAAAAAGTAGTTTTTTAAAAGTGAAAAAAGACAAGAAACTTTACCAAAAATTGTTAAACAAATTTTTTCTTCTCCAATATCTTGAGAACAACCAATAATATTGGCTTTGGCTTAGTTTTATTTTACTCACTTATCTTAACTTTATTGCATTTTGAACACCTGAAAACGTTTTCGACAATCTTCAACTGACGATTTTTTAATAATAAAATGACATCGGGGCTCTCGCTTCAAAGTGCACCAATGAGATTTTTTTTTTTTTTAATTCGTTTTTTATTTTTACATTTTCTTAAAACTATCTTAAAGCTAGACAAAAATTCATAAAAACGAACCTATTTATCAATATTTTAAAACAAACTTACTGGCCCCATTCAGGCGCTCTAAGTTAAGCTAGAATAACTTAATGCTAATGCCTTTCGGCCTAAGAACTATCTTAATACTAAAATTTTAGATCGGTTTTTATTTTTCCCCGAGAAGAATGTACAAAAAACTCGGTACCTTGTCTTTATTTTTTTTGGTTTTATAATTAAGACTAACTAAAATAATTAAAACTACTTAAAGCTATTTAAAACTACTTACAACTAATTACATCCTACTTATAAACTAGAACAGCCACAGCAAGCATTTTCCGTTTTATAATTTGTTTGTATTTTTGTTGATTTTATATTTTTTATTTTATTTTTTTTTGAGCCACATTGACTGTCCCTACTTAAAACTAACTATCTAAACCTATATAAGTCGGCCATACAAAAATGAAATTTAAATTTTAATTTTTAATTTTTTTTTTCACTTCATGTTCGTTTTTCAACCACCAGAACTGGTTCTCCTCAGGTGCTCAGCTCCGTCTTGTGCGAGGATGTCTCGACTGTAAAGGCGCCCCCGATCCACAGTTCTACGGCCGCCGTGGTAGATAAGAGGAACCGTCTAGATGGAGGAATGCAAGCTTAGACGGCTGCTTTCCAGCAAGTGTACAAGGTGAATGCGGGCATTCGCCCCAATCATGACCTGAAAAACAGAGCCTTGCTGCATCACTTCTACCTTCGGAATGACATCACGCAATGGCGATCAGAGAACCTCGGTTTCACCGGGTTCAATGAAGATCATTTGGCAAATGCCATAATCGCCGAGCGAAATGGGCCCAGTTCCCTGTTAATTTTGAAGGTAGAGCTCCAGCTCATATTCGATTCATTAAAGAAGAAGAAGTCAGCAGGAGTCGATGGCATATTCAACGTTGTACTTCGATATTTAGCTCAAGAAGCAGTAGACATTTATACCACTCTGTCAGTGCGTTGGAAGACAGCTGTGGTGCATCTTCTCTCGAAAAAGGGAAAGGACAACTCCAATCCGGCGAATCTCCGGTCGATAAGTCTTCTTCCGAGTATCAGCAAGGTATTCGAAAAAGTTATCAATAGAGCTCTGTCTAAGTGGGCAGAGGACAATAATATCATACCGGACAATCAGTTCGGTTTTAAGGCGGGACATGACACCATTCATGCCGCGTCGAAACTTGTTTCTGATGTCCAATGGAACAAATCTAAGAAGCAGTGTACGTGTGCATGTCTGGTTAATTTGGAGAAGGCCTTCGACACCGTATGGTTAGAGGGTCTTTATCTAAAGCTGACCAGACTTGGCATTTGTAAACCACTATTATATATGCTTTACGATAGTTCAATGGCAGAAAGTTTGTTGTCAAAAGTGGCAGTGTAACTTCTGCCACAACCTTTAATATTAAAAATGGTCTTCAGCAGGGACCGGTCAACTCCCCGATTCTATTCAGCAGCGATCTGATAAGTAGTCTAACCCAGGCAATTGCGTATGCCGACGATCTAATTGCGTACAGAACAGCTCCAAAAGTCGAGGTCAGCGATATTGCGATGACTGGAAGTTGAAAATCAACTTTCAGAAATCAGAAACTATCTTGTTTAGGACTCCGTTGCTTAGAGCCACAAGGGATACGAGAAAGAACAGGCGCAAGCTGGTGATCGTAGGGCCAAATGGACATCCACTGGCGAGTAAAAGTGTAGTAAAGTACCTTGGCATCTGGATGGATCAGTATTTGTATTTTGACAGACATATAAATGCTGCTCTTGCCAGGGCTAGGGGAGCTTTAACCCCGACGAAACGGTTGTTTTATAGCAGCCGGCTTGACAGCAGGGTGAAGGTGATTTGCTACATGGCCCTTATCCGGCCGATGATTGCCTATGGATTCCCGGTTTGGTTCAACGTTGCCCCATCTCAAATGGGAAAGATTCGGGTGTTTGAGAGGCAGTGTCTTCGACGCTGCCTTGGATTGCACAGAACACCAGAGTCGGAGTACAAACACTACTATTCCAACCTGGTTCTATACAAGGGGGCCAACATAAACAGGATAGATAATTTCTTGCTGAAGCTTATTCGAGCTCACATTGCAAGAGCGATGTCCTCGTCTAACAGCTTAATTTTCGGGGCTTATTACCCTAAATACGAATACTATGAGAGTGTGCGTCAAAGCGGCTTTATTCCGCCCGATGCATTCCTCCACCTAGACAGTCGAGAGCTGATCCAGGATAGAGCAACGGTTCCGCTAATCTACCACGTCGACCATAGAACTGTAGATCGGCGCCTCCCTTACAGTCGAGACGTCCTCACAAAAGACGGAGCTGAACACCTTCGGATCAGTAGGACTGTGTCCAAACGGGACCGAAGAGAAAAACGAAGATGAAGTTTCTTCAGATATTTAATAGTTGACCTTGCTGTTTTCTTTTGTATGGCCGACTTGCATAGGTTTAGGTAGTTAGTTTTAAGTAGGGACAGTCAGGGTGGCACCAAAAAAAAATATATAAAACAACCAATAACACAAAAAAATTATAAAATCCACAAAAATACACAAAAATTATAAAACCGGAACATGCTTGATGTGGCTGTTCTAGTTTGTATGTAGTCTGTAAGTAGCTTATAAGTAGGTTGTAAATAGTTTATTATTAGTTGTAAATAGTTTTAAGTAGCTTTAAGTAGTTTTAATTAGCTAATTTAGTTTTATGTAGCTTGTAAGTTTTATATAAAACCAAAAAAAATAATGACAATGATACCGAGTTTTTTGTAAATTCTTCTCGTTAAAAAATAAAACCGACCTGGATTTAGTATTAAGATAGTTCTTAGGCCGAAAAGCATTAGCATTAAGTTATTATAGTTTAACTTAGAGCGCCCGACTGGGGCCAGTAAGTTAGTTTTAAGATATTGATAAGTAGGCTAGTTTTTATAAATTTTTGTCTAGCTTTAAGATAGTTTTAAGAAAATTGAAAAATAAAAATGAATTAAAAAAAAAAAAAGACGCACACTCTCGTAGTATTCATTGTTGGGGTAATAAGCAACAAAAATTAAGCTGTTAGTCAAGCACATCGCCCTTGCAATGTGGCCTCGAATAAGCTTCATCAAGTAATTATTATGTTGGCGCCGTTGTATAGAGCCAGATTGGAATGATAGTGTGTGTACTCCAATTTTGTTGTTCTGTGCAATCCAAGGCAGCGTCTAAAACACTGCCTCTCAAACACCCGTATATTTTCCATTTGAGATGGGGCAACGTTAAACCAAACCAGGCATCCATAGGCAATCATCGGCCGCATAAGCGCCATGTAGCAAATCACCTTCACCCTGCTGTCAAGCCGGCTGCTATAAAACAACCGTTTCGTCAGGGCAAAGGCTCCCCTAGCCCTGGCCAGAGCAGCATTTATATGTCTGTCGAAATACAAATACTTATCAATCCAGATGCCAAGGTACTTTACTACACTTTTACTCGCCAGTGGATGTCCATTTGGCCCTACGATCACCAGCTTGCGCCAGTACTTTCTCGTATCCCTTGTGGCTCTAAGCAACGGAGTCCTAAACAAGATAGTTTCTGATTTCTGAAAGTTGATTTTCAACTTCCAGTCATCGCAATATCGCTGACCTCGACTTTTGGAGCTGTTCTGTACGCAATTAAATCGTCGGCATACGCAATTGCCTGGGTTAGACTACCTATCAGATCGCTGGTGTAAATGCTGAATAGAATCGGGGAGTTGACCGGTCCCTGCTGAAGACCATTTTTAATATTAAAGGTTGTGGCAGAAGTTACACTTCCACTTTTGACAACAAACTTTCTTCCATTGAGCATATCATAAAGCATATATAATAGTGGTTTACAAATGCCAAGTCTGGTCAGCTTTAGATAAAGACCTTCTAACCATACGGTGTCGTAGGCCTTCTCCAAATCAACCAGACAGGCACCCGTACACTGCTTCTTAGATTTGTTCCATTGGACATCAGAAACAAGTTTCGACGCGGCATGAATGGTGTCATGTCCCACCTTAAAACCGAACTGGTTGTCCGGTATGATATTATTGTCCTCTGCCCACTTAGACAGAGCTCTATTGATAACTTTTTCGAATACCTTGCTGATACTCGGAAGAAGACTTATCGACCGGAGATTCGCTGGATTGGAGTTGTCCTTTCCCTTTTTCGGGAGAAGATGCACCACAGCTGTCTTCCAACGCACTGGATAATAAGCATTATTCAGAGCGTTGTTAAACAGAGTGGTATAAATGTCTACTGCTTCTTGAGCTAAATATTGAAGTACAACGTTGGATATGCCATCGACTCCTGCTGACTTCTTCTTCTTTAATGAATCGAAGATGAGCTGGAGCTACACCTTCGAAATTAACAGGGAACTGGGCCCATTTCGCTCGGCGATTATGGCGTTTGCCAAATGATCTTCATTGAACCCGGTGAAACCGAGGTTCTCTGATCGCCATTGCGTGATGCCATTCCGAAGGTAGAAGTGGTGGAGCAAGATTCTGTTTTTCAGGTCATGATTGGGGCAAATGCACGAATTCACCTTGTACACTTGCTAGAAAGCAGCCCCCACAGCCTCCACTTTCTCCTGCGGATCTTCGACATTAAAGGGGTCATAGTCCAAGGCGGCGTCCTCTGGATCAATTCCTGCTATCAGAAGTACTTGAAGCTTAAGACACGGAAGGTCGTTCTGATTATTCCTTATAAATATTTTGGTAATTTGCGGAAACATGCTCGGCTCGCTGGAATTAACAGCCCGAATTTTGTTATCCCAATACAAATTAATGGACAACCGATAGTTTTCTTTAATTAGTTGGTTGATGTTTTTGATCGACGACCTCAGCGTCCTAGTCTCCAGATCGTGTGGGTCAGTAAACCGTC
Source organism: Dasysyrphus albostriatus (assembly GCA_946251815.1). Classification (NCBI taxonomy): domain Eukaryota; kingdom Metazoa; phylum Arthropoda; class Insecta; order Diptera; family Syrphidae; genus Dasysyrphus; species Dasysyrphus albostriatus. Next base: position 227,876,120 of record OX276335.1, read on the forward strand.
GATACAAGAGTTTGAGTCTTGTCAGCAGTCCACTTTTTTGTCTATGTATTGCGTCAATGGGCGCGTTCCGATACATGTCGGTTGCGTCCCGTTGTTTGTATTTTGGTATTGTTCTGTTCATTGTTCGTTTGATTGTCTCCATTTGTTCTAAGCATTGATCAATTTCGTTATTTGTCAAATTCCTGACATTTGGTGGGGATATGTTAACTGAACTGATTTCGCTCGATAAGGCGTTGGTAAAGCGTGGCCAGCGCACCTTACTGTAATTGTATGTATACACAGGTACATACTCATCCAACTCTACGAGCTTGTCCGGAAGCTATATTATGGCGGCGTGTCCACAGGGTTACTGTCGTACTCGATCGTTCGTAAACATTTTCTTGGTTTTTGACCCACAGTGTCAGTAATTGTCAGTCTTGCGTCTATTAGCAATAGATCCAGATAGGCACCCCTTCTCGGAAACGATGGCCCATCCATAGCCAGCAGGTCGACACCATATTCAGTATTATATCGACTCATCAAATTGAAAAGATGAACACCACTTTAATTTTGAATTTGATTTCCCCAATCTAGGTGTTTGGCACTCAAATCACCGGCCATGAGAAAGTAATTTTCTTCTAGGCTCAAGCGTAGACATTCGAAAAGTTTTTCAAGCTCTGTCATAAAATCAGTTGGCTGAGGTGATGCTTGTGCATAAGCCGCGATCACATACATTCGCTTCCCGTTCCCCTGTTGGAGAGGAATGCATAATGAGATGAGAAGTTACCATATATTGTGAGTCACACCCAGCCTCTTTTTAAAGAAAATCTAATTATTTGTCTCTTATGTGAATTGCCTATACCTATCTCTACGCCAAAAAGGGTTATAAGGAAAAAAATGGCTTTTAGCATCATCTCTGTAAATTTTGCTTCGTTTTCGAGTTTTTTGCATAAAACCAAAAAGGGTGCTTTTCCACCCCTCTTGAAATCGCAACCTCTAATTTAATAGCACTCCGCTGTTTTCCCATCTTCATGACCCATTTAATGATTTTTGCTATAAAAACCCTTGAATATCTTAGTTCCTAGGCTATGTGTTCAAAGTTAATAGAACGGTGAAAACGATTTTTCCTTTTCTTATATATTCACTTGAACTTTACATTCTTTTTACTTGCGATATAGGTACTATATGGAAAGTTTTAGATTCTTGCAAAAAAAATTTCGAGATAACAATCAAACATTACGATGATAGAGAACACGAAAAAAGTGGGTGGCACAATTCTGTCTGTCTGTCCGTATATAGACCTACAACCCTAAGCCACTGAAGCAATTTTCTTCAAATTTTTAACTTAAGATATTGCATTTTTTGGATAGGGTTTAAAGATTTGTTGTTGTGTACCAGAGTCTTGAATAGATCATGGAACGATGGCCACGAGTCATAACGACCATTGTATATTGGTATGTTTATTCGCTCAAGTTTGATCTCATTGCTGCTTTCCTGCTGGTTTTTCTTATTAGTTTTTTCCTTGGTTGCGACTGTTATTTCCTGGTACAAGGTTTCTATTTCTGCATATTTATCTTCCTGAAGGTAGTTGGACTCGTCTGGAATCATCGCGTTTTCGATGATGTCATCGTGATTCGCCATGATGTCTCTCCAATAATGCTCTAATGTTTTAAGATATTGCTCGTATGCAACATTTGAGAGCGACTGTGTGAGGCCTTCTTTCATTTTGTTGTAGAGGCGTACAAATACGGCTATTTTATTTTCCTGCCGTTTGTATCGTTGTTGTTGTTGTGGATTTATTTCGGTTTTGTTTTTGCTTGCTTTATCTTCTGATGGTATTGTATCAAGGATTGCTCCATGAGCATCCTCAATTAATTTTAACATTTCTTCGTATAGGTTATTTATTTCCTCAAAATAACCTTCAGAATGATATTGGTGTTCTTCTTCTTCATATATTTCATGGATCACCGTGTCATTAAGAACGAATTTATCCCATTGTTCTTTTAAAGCTTGGCGTTGCTTTGTCAGATAATCTCGGGTTATTCTATTTTTTGGTGCCTTTTTAAAGTTTCTTAGTAGACTTTTGATTAACTCTCCAGTCTCACTTTGTTTTGCTGCAATTTTTTCCATTTTTGCTGATTTCGTTTGATGCTGTAGTAAGATTGTTGGTGCTTCGGTTTTTATTTTTCAATTGTTGTAACGCCTTTGTCAGTTGGTTGATTTCTTAGTGTTAGCCCTAAGAACGCTTTTTTTTTTGTTGTTCGGTTGAGCCCCCAGAATGTTGACTTTGAATCGATCTTACCACGGGTGGGGGATCGAAGCAAAGAGTGAGAATACGCGTTGTTGGTTATAAAACTTATTCTGATTTATTGTCTGCAACTTAGGTCTATTTATACTAGAATTAATGCTTACTTTTGCTTTATTTTAACTCCAATATATACATTTCTTATAACTATTTTAAAACCCAATTTATTACAACATATTGCTTATATGAATAATTTTTGGTTGACCTATTAAGCGATTCAATTATAAATACACGGAAAGCAAATCAAAACATAAATAATACAATTATTGATGACACTGCGCTTTAATGCAACACATTATACAGTTAAGGTATATTGCTGTGAGTCAGTATACTGCGCCTGCTGTTGCTGCCGTGGGAATTTGGTGTTATGTTTAATGTTGTTATTGATTACTGTTGATAGGTACTTTCAACAGATTTGAAAAAAAAAAATATTCAAATTTTTTTTTGAAAATTCAATATTAAATAAAATGCACGACTGGATCGCACGTACTTGCTCTTATGTTTAAGTTGCTTGGAATAAAGAACTTTTAAAATATGAAAGTCATTATTTACAAAAAATATATATATATAAAGCATTTAAATAGTTCTTTTAGTTGTATAAACAACCAGTTAAAAAACTTAGAGTTCAAAAAGAAGTATACCATTTGATTACTTAAAAAAATATGAATATGTGCAAAAAAAAAATCGTTGGAGCAGTTTTCTTAACAATTAATTTTGTATGTATACAATTTTAATAATATTTAAAAAAAAAGTTTTGGTATGCCAATTTTGAGTATGTATTAAAATACAGTTTTAAATCAAGTTTCAAAAAAAATTAAATAACTCATTTTTGAAATAATGAATTTTCCAAAAATTTTTTTTAATTTTTTAAAAAGCTTTCGCATACAAATTTTTACAGAAATCGTTTGTGCCGTTAATGAGTAAATCGAAAATTAAAAAAAATTCTTTCTTATCAAAAAGTAGAAATGGTATAAGGTGCTGGAGCGAGTAGGTTGATTTAAGACAAGAAGAAAAATCGTATGGGAGGGGGGGGGTCTATTTCCTCCAGTTTAGGCAGGAGGGGAAATTTAAAAAAAAATATTTTAAAACAACGGTACAATTTACAATACCATGCTATACCTTTTTGGAAAGCCAGTTAACAATTTTTGAAAAATTAATTTTCAAACTCGAAATTTTGAAAAAAAAACATTCAAATTAATTTTTTTCAAAATTGTATGTAAATAAGTATAAAATTTATTTTCCAAATTCAATGCTCTTATTAATTTTCAATAAAAAACAGAACACCGGATGTTAAAATGTATCTTAGTTTTTGAGAAATAAAAAAAAAATAAAAGTACTTTTTTTCAAGGAAAATTTTTTTTGGTTTTCCCAAGTTTGATCTGCTCAGGTAAATTATTAAATTAGAAGATTACCCACTTTTTATTTTTTATAAAAATAATAAAAAATAAACTGGATTAATTAGATTTCACATTTTTTTATTGAGGTATGTGTTCAATTTAACAAAATTGACCTGAACGTCTACCTGTTACCCAAATTAAAAGGATTACCTATACCAAAACAAAAACAAATATGTTTTACCTAACCAACAATAAATATGGAAGGATATTCTATTTGAAACTTATTTCCAAATTACGTAGCAAATCGTCAATACAAAATGATGGCAAGTTACTCTCGGGAAAAATTGACAGATATGCACTATTGCTACGGATTAGCAAATGGTTTCAGTCGGGAAGCACAGAGATTGTAAACTGAAAGGTTCCCCAATAGGAGATATCACTATTCACTATTTTCAAGACTTCACAACCATCTTCGGGAACATGGAGTACTGGAGACTCGAAGTAGAGAAAGGTCATCTGGTGTATCAAGAGACATAGAGGAACGGATTTTGGATTTGGTACGACGTAATCACACCCTTTTTTTTTTTTAATTTCGAGTTTGAAAATTAATTCAAAAACACGTCACTAACACAACTTAATTTAAAATGAAAATCAAAGAAAAAATTCCTGGCTTTCCAAAAAGAGCCCCCCTCCCATACCATTTTTTTTTGTCTCAACTCAACCTACTCGCTCCAGCTTTTTGGTGCCCCTTATACCAATCACCCTGTATAATAACACTGATTTTTTTAAATAAAATCGTTAGAGCCGTTTTTGAGATAAATAAGCTTTTCATTTACGGTCGATTGGCAATTTTTTGAAGATTTACACCTGACAACCTTGCCACTTTTCAAACTGACTCAGTTTGAGAAAAAATTAAAACAAGTTCACTACACTGAGAAAAAAATTAAACTCATTCATGTTTAAATCATACTCAAACACATATGATTTGGCATCAATTCATCAATTTCTATTTAATTTAAATAGAATCGTATTAATTCATCCTTGAAACGGTTTGAACATGATTTTGTTAAAATTTACCATGCTTTCTATATAACATACAAATATTTATTTTCCACACTTAACGAGTTTTACTTTTGGACCGACGGTATTACAGTGGCACTGATTTTGGAACTATTTAAATATCTTTTCCGACGGATGGAAGAGACAGACTTATTTCAAAATATCTAAGAAGCTAAACGCCTTTATTACTTTGAGTTCAATTCAAATTGATTCGAGTTTAAATTTAACTAATTTAAACTCGTGCATGTTGATTTTATGTTAAAAACTTGTAAGTGAGTAAAATAATATAACATGTCTTTTAAAAATCAAACTCAAATGGGCTGGAATTTACGTAAAAATACTTCGGTTTAAATAAGTCATAGTTCAGTTTTCTCAGTGTAGGGTTTTGTTTGATCCGGTTTGACTCGGTTTAGTAAATTGAGTTGACACATCACTAATGTAAGAAGCTTTGCTTTTATGTGAAGATCACAAATAATTGAAGGCCAAATATAATTGTTGGTGTCTGAAATTCACAGTTGTTCAATATTGCTTCTTCGGTGGGTTAGAACCATCAGAAAAGTCGATTTTTTTAATGAGGGCAATTCAATTTGCCCCTTCCCTCCATACGCCCATGTCTGCAAACCGTTTTACAAAATCAGACTGTCTCGATAACATTTTTTGAATGTTCAACGAAGCTGTTTCAGCTTTGGAGGACAAATCGAAAACAATATTTTTCACTAGAGACAGAGAGACTGGCAGCTTCAAAATAAAATTTATATAATAAGATTCTGCTGTATTTTGTGGAAATGCCGACGCGGGGTGCAGGTGTCCATCAGCAGCCACATATGAGTTTCAGTCGTATATCTATCTATAAATAGCTTTATATATTTGTATACTATGTATCTATAACTACAATATCTACATACTCGTACATCTGTCTTATATAAAACATCTTTCTCTTTCCCAGCTTCAATATGGCTCCTACTTGGTCTAAGTTTCGTTCACACATCGACAGCTGGACCAGCGAAAAAGATCCCATCGAAACTTAAAATCAGTACCACAACAACAAGTACGACGACTGAACCATCTTCTACTATACCCTTAGGTAGTACGGCTCCCGCGATTCCTTTGATTTGCACAGATGGCATAAAATCTGGCACTGCAGATGAGAATAAGTCTCAATCTAGTGAGAGCAGTCTTGTCCAGGTAATCGAAGGTGATGCAATGTTATCGGTTATGACGGGAGATCCCATTACGGCGATATTTGTTTTGAATCGTATAAATCAGGCAAATGCGATAAGTGCTGACTTTGAAATAGGTAAGCCCTGAATAACTTACTTAAAGGTTATAAAACGAAGTTTTCTTATTTAGGAATCCGAGCGATAGAAATCAAAGATTCTGAGGGGGCGGAAAACATTCTTCTTCAGGAAGTCCAATACCTCCAGCAATGTGTGGATCATTCGATTGGGCTTTTTATAGATTTTGATATCTTTAATATGTTGAAACATGTGATCGACGATCTAGAGTATTATATTTGGCCAATTCCATCAGCAAGAAATTTGATCTTCTCGAAGGCAGCTCATCTGTTGTATCAGATGCCCTGGGGAGAAAAGATTGCTTCCGTGGAAATTCTGGCTGAGAATTTAGATGTTTACAACGACTTTATGGATTCAGCCAGAAAAGAACATCTTTGTCTGATGCACTTCCGAAGTCCTGATAATATTTATATTGTCTTTGGCAACAAAATGATAACGAACTTCCATGAAAATGGGACAATTTTTGTCATTCCAAATGGGCGAACTACAAAATCTTTCATTTCAGGTAAGAAAGAAATATGTATTTTTCATACGACTGTCCGGTTTTCCCAAACTCATATTTTATTTTTTATAATCTTAAAAGTTTATACTACAAAACTTTTTTTTCAACTTTGACTCCTAGCATTTTTTAAAAGATATTTAGATAAGAAGAACAAATGAGGCGTAAATTTTCAATAAAATATTTTTTGGATTAAAAAAACAAGCTTTGGTGAAAAGAAAAAAAAAACAGCACATGGGGCCAATAATTCTCGATCTGTGAAACTGTAAAATAAAAACAAAGTTAAATTTTCAATTTTCATAGAGTTTTATTATTTTATCACGTCACAAAGAGCTATTCCCGAGCTCCTTATGAAAAACACCTGCTAAATTGAGTGTTAAAAGGTACTTAAATGGAAAATGCCGTCAATTACATATGGTACAAGTCTACACCACCTGAAATCAACCAAGTCAATAACAATTTCTGTATAAGAGAATAAAAGAATTTTTAACACTTTGGAGTTCTGATTACTTTGGCTATCAGAGCATTAGGTACCCTCTTGATAAGATTTTATGATTTTTTGTCTGGCTTTTAGATAGTTTTAAGAAAATGGAAAAATAAAAATGAATTTTCAAAAAAAAAAAACCATTAGGTACCCATCAGACAAGATCACCGAAAATAAGATTTAGTAGAGTATCATTTCACCATCATCACCATTACTATCATTTATTAAAATAGTGACAATCAAATTCAAATAGTGAAAACCCCTTTGAAATAGTGTCTTATCCAGTAGGAAATTTGCTCCGCAATGAAAAATAAAAGTGCTTTCCTCATGGAAATCATGTGGCACATTCATTGAGGAGAGGGCCAGTAATGATTTCCATTTTGTTACTTTTGGATCTAGTTACGAGTACTTTTGGGATTTGATTACTTTATGGATTTAGTTACTTTTGGATCTAGTTACTCTTGGGATTTGTTTATTTTATGGATTAAGTTACTTTTGGATCTAGTAACTTTTGCATCTAGTTACTTTCGAGATTTGATTACTTTATGGATTTAGTTGCTTTTGGATCTAGTTATGTACAGTACATATTTCTGGGATAAGGTTTTTTCTGTATTTGGGTACTACTTGTTTTGATCTGAATACTTTGGGATTTGGATATTTCGGTTTTGGTGGTTCAGGACATGAAAGTGAGTTACATTTGAGAACCAAGTGTAATTCTCCACGATATCGCAGAGTAAATATTTGGCATAAGGGTGGTTCAAAAAAAGTATTTTAGGAGTTTTATGTAAAAATTTATGTTAATCAAGCAGAAAGTATAAGAAGCTTGTATCTCAAGAAAAAATTGTTAGATTCTATATTTTCACATTAGGGTACCTCTGAAAAACGCTATCTTCTACGTTTTTGGACAGAATCTAATACAATTTGGTATAAATAATACTCAGACAAAAATGTTGAAGAAAAAAAATATTTGGCATAAGGGTGGTTAAAAAAAAGTATTTTAGGAGTTGTATTTACCTATACTTTAAATTTTTTGCAATGCAAAAATAACTCGATTTCCACTTCATATAATCATTTGTAGGTACCTCTTCACAAAATTCGGAATTTATTATTTTAAATACAAAATATTATATATATTTCTGTCTGAGTACTTTCCATACAAAAATTGGATTATCTCCAAAAGGTCGAAGATAGCGTTTTTTAGAGGCACCCCAATGTGAAAATATTTAATTTAACAATTTTTTCTTAAGATACAAGCTTCTTATATTTTCTGCTTTACTTACATACAGTTTTACATAAAACTCCTAAAATGCTTGTTTTGAACCGCCCTTATGCCAAATATTTTGTTATCTAAAATCTAAATCATCTGTTTATTTCATTATTTGATTATTTAACTTGATTAAATATATACCTTTAGGTTTTAGAATTTTTTAAAACTACTTTTAATACAATTTTAACGAAAATAAGAAAAGATTGCAATTTTAAAGTTTGCCATTCCGATTATTCTTTTAGGAGGAAGAGAGTTCCATAGCTTGGTTGCATAAACAATGAAGAGCCACGAAGAATTCAAGTAGTTAAAAGTTGGTGCTAAAAGATTGGTAGTTCTAAGAGATTGGGCAAATTGAACTTATCATATATGTATAGTGGAGCTCTATTTTTTATAATTAAGTGCAAGAATACACAGCATCTAGTATCTAGATATTGCTGTAGCGAACATCCAAGGATCAGATGATGATAATGTGAGATGTGTTGGTATCTTCGGAGACCATACACGTATCTTATCATGTCGTTGAAAGCCACAAGGACTCTCTGTAGAGAATGTGAGTCTGGCTTACAGTAGACCACATTGGCATGGCCGATTAAGGGTAGTAGCAAATTTTGTATAAGTCTTAGCTTGGTATTAACTGGTGTTATGACAGAAAATTACCAGAGTCTACGTAATCCAGAGTAGATTCTTCCCACTAAGAAATTTACGTGATTTTCAGCTGAAAGTTACTGATAGATTTTAAAACCAAGACTGGTAACACATTCAACAAACTGAAGCTGGAGTTGGGACACAAAAACTGGGAGCAAGAGATAGGTGTCAATTAGCTGTTAAGATATATCAATAAGTTGAAACTTTACCGGATTTAGTGTTAGACCATTTTCATAAAATATTTAATTAAACAATTTTTTCTTAAGATACAAGCTTCTTATACTTTCTGCTTGATTTACATACATTTTTATAGAAAAACTTCTAAGATACGAGTACTTACTACCTATGTGCATTATAAGAATAACTTATCTCGTATTCAAAGCCACCATCCTGCAATAACCAAGCACCCAGACCTAGACCCAAATGCAAATCCAAAAATAATTAAATCCAAGAGTAATTAAATCAAAAAATAAATAATCCATAAAATAATCAAATCCCAAAAGTAACTAAATCCATAAGGTAATCAAATCCCAAAAGTAACTAGATCCAAAAGCACCTAAATCCCAAAGTATCAAATCCAAAAATTTTGCGGTTAGCTGTTATACAATTTTTTTAATGTTGGACTGGTTTTCCTTTAACTTGAGTTATAAGGGTTGTATCTTGAAGGTTAAGATATCGAAATCGAGGAAAAATAGTTGGCTTCATATTGGTAAAAGAAAATGTAAAAAAAAGTAAAGAGGTTGAGACAAAGTGACTTACATTTTACATATAAGAGATTTTTGTTTTTTTTTTTTAATATTTTCATGATACCTGACAAATGTGGATTTGACCTCCATGTGATTTTTGGATTTTTGTACAAAACGACCCAAAAATCACGGTCTTGAATCCTTTTTGTCAAGAATTCATGTAGTAAAATTATTTTTTTTTTTATTTTGATAGGAAAAAGTAACTAAAGTAATCACTCAAAAGTAACAATTCCTTTACAAAAAGTAACTAAAAGTAACGATTTAAAAAATAACGACTTTCTACATCAGGACTTGATCATACGAAAATTAGGAACAAACCAAATTTTTTTTTTAAACTGCCACAAGAGGAAATACATAAACAACAACCTAAAAAATATGTATAAGAAATCTTACAATCATGTAACGGTATTTCCCATGGCCGGGTTTATTTAAGTAATGTATTTACTTTCGTTTGTTACGATTTTTTTGGGTTTGTATCAACATTTTTGTGTATTCATTTTTAAAACATTTTTGTTGACAAATAATACGATAAATATATATATTAACATGAAGATAATAGACGGCTACTTTATTTTTTTCATTGTTTAGTCGTCGAATTCAGGTAATGGTCAAGTCTCCCTAAGGGGTGATCAAGTCTTCCGCTCCACCGGGGGACTTGAGCCGAAGATCTTTCATCAAACAATTTTCTTTGGGTTGAAACCAATTACGTGTATTTGAAGCATATAAAACTAGTTTTAAAAAAGATGAATGTACCTTTACAAAGATGTATGTATCATGCGACTGAGATAAATAAAAAAGTTTTTATCAACAATTTTACAAAAATTAGCTCAAGTCTCCCGCCTTCCACCTAGTTAATAAACTTCTTAAATACACTCTACAAATTGAATTTATTTTAGTTTTCATGAATTCAGCTACATTCTTTTCTTTTTTTGATGAAATCAAAAAGAAAGTGCATAATGATTTCAGTATAACCTCTCTTCGTCTAAGGAAACATCCCCTCACAGTGGATCCATGATCCATTTTTCACTCATTTGCGTTGAAAAAAACACTATTCCACGAAAACCAATTTTTCAGATAATTTCAGATAAGGAAAAGAACTTATGAATTCGAAAGAGCTACGAGCGTAGTGATTTCATTACAAAATATTCATCGAGAAAGTGTGTAGGAATAGGTACTTCCTTCCAATGACAAGCCTGTGTTAAATTCATGATAGGATTCCGTAGGAAATTTTTTTCAAATATCCTTTTCGTTGCTGTAAACGCTTCCTTAAGTGGCCCATACACACCACACTTGTGTGCACACTTGTGTCGGTGCACTCAAATGTGTGTGGGCTGGTGTGTGCACCGATTTCGGTGCGGCACGTGGTGTGACAAAAAACAAAATATTTTGATTTTTTGTATCAGTGTCTTGTGTGTGGCGGAATGCCACACCGGATTGTGAACACCGGTGCGCACATCTGTGTTGTGTGTATGGACCACTTGAAATGTAGATGCGTGTTCATAAATTACGTAAGTTAATGCATTCCTTCCTCTTCAAATAAAACACCGTTATAGACGTTCCTTGCATACTCGATCAGTTCCAATAAAAAAACAAACAGACTAGTGCGGTTAAAAAAAACAAATGCCTGCATTGTCGGTAAAAATGCTAAGTTGCGGTTAAAATTCACCAGGGAACACGAAACTGACTAATGACCAGAGTTGTAAAAGAATGCAATACTTTGGTATTTTATTCTTTGAAATCTCAGTCATTTTACTTTCCTTTGCGAATGCAGTTAATTCCTATACTTTTTTTACTTCGACGATTAATTTCCATTCTATTTTGAAGTCCTTAGTAATGCAATCATTTTACCCAGTCAAAAGACTTAAAGTAAAAAGAATGCAATAAAGACTGCTTGAAGTCATTTAAGTCCTTACAAAGAATACATTCATGAAGTCTTTTGATGGCAGTCTTATGACTGCAGTCAATTGACTGCTTTGTAGTCTTTTAAATGAATGAAGTCTTTCGACAGCTTGAAGTCTTTTGACTGCTTTTAAGTCTTTTAACAGCTTGAAGTCTTTTTACTGTATGAAGTCTTTTAACTGGTTTGAAGTATTAACTGCTTGAATGTTTTTATCTTCATGAAATCTTTTTACTGATTGAAATCTTTTATCTGCATGAATTCTTTTCACTCCGTGAATTGACTGCTTGGAGTTTTTAAATTATTTTAAAGTCTATGTATTTGCTGCAAAATTTATATCAATCAATCAATCAACCAACCAATCCCAAATCCGCTCAATTAATTAATATAAAAACTAAATTTATTTATGTGTTAATATATGTAAGACTTAGGTTGTTTGTTCAAAGTGATGAGAAATAAATTTTTAAGAATCAACCTTAGCTCAGAAAATTGCAATTTTCTACATGGTTACAGTGAGACCAATCTTCCATTTCGACCTGACGGGTTAAGCTTTAGTATACTAATAGTTCATAGCCTAACTATACTTTTAAGAGCCAAAGTGAAAAAACTGTCAGAAGAATGAGAAAAGGGTTGTCACTTATTTCATACATTGGCCTATAAATCGAGAACCAGAGGTCGGACGATGAAAAGAGAACTCTCGTTGCTTTCAGCGCCCTTGTAACAATAGTACCACATTATTGATTTTCCCCTCCCCTTTCCTTGCATGAAGAGGGTGGAAAAAAGCCGATTGGGATAAGAAAATGCAAAGCCAAAAAAACTAAGAAAAATATTTATATTACTTAAATTTAAAAATTGGTGTCGAAGCAGAATTTAACTTTCTATACAACATTGTAATCTTATTAATATACTTCGAAGTAGTATCGCACTTGGGTATACACCAAGTCTATGGAGAAGAGCTAAGGTAATCTTCATTCCCAAAATCGGGAAGAAAGATACAACACATCCAAAGTCCTTCAGACCAATAAGCTTAACATCCTTCTTACTGAAGACTTTGGAAAAGGTAATTGATAACTTTATTAGATCAGAAGTATTAATAAATAAGCCTTTGAACCATCGCCAGCATGCTTACAGGGCGGGTAGATCTGCAGAAACCGCCCTATATGAACTCACAAACACCGTACAAATAGCTTTAGACTCTAAAGAAATGGCCTTTTGTGCGTTCCTAGACATTGAAGGCGCCTTCGACAATACCTCACATGAAGCTATTAACAGGGCCTTGTTAAGGAAGGGTGTACCCATCGCTATAATCAGATGGATAAGTGCGATGCTGAGCACATGAACTGCGGAAGCATATGCAGGACAAAGTGTCCAGAAAGTTATCACAACAAGAGGCTGTCCTCAGGGAGGGGTCTTATCACCCTTACTGTGGAGTCTCGTGGTAGATGAATTATTGGAAAGTCTTTCTTCCCAAGACATACGTTGGTTTCGCCGACGACATTGTTATAACAGCCTTAGGGAAGTTCGAAGAAACTCTCTGTGATATTATCCAGAGAGGACTTAATATAACAAGGAAATGGTGTCTATCTGTGGGACTGAACATAAACCCCACAAAAACAACGATATTTCCATTTACTAAGAAAAAACTTCTAACACGCATGAAACGAATCCGGTTGGCTGGTGAAGAAATCGACATCCAGAAGGAAGTTAAATATCTAGGTATAACATTAGACTGTAAACTTCTCTGGAACAAACATGTTGAAATAACTGTCGGGAAAGCCACAAAAGCTCTCATGATATGCAAGAGACTTGCAGGTAAATCATGGGGCTGTAAACCAAACATCCTTAGATGTATGTAAACCATGATGGTAAGACCCATCATTACCTATGGGGCGGTTGCATGGCACAAAAGAACAGAACTTACAACAACTAGGAAATCACTAGAAAAGGTGCAGAGACTAGCATGCATCTGCATTAATGGAGCAATGAGAACATGCCCTACAGCAGCAATGGAAGTCATTCTTCACTTGACCCTACTACACGTGGCCCTAGAAAGCGCTGCTAAGGGAGCCATCATGAGATTTGCAAAAGAGGGAACTGGGACAGGGAAAATCATTAGTCTCAGGCAAAGAGACTCGATTTGTAGGTCTACAGAATCGAACCTTCTTGATATCCCAAGAGATGGTATGATTAAAAAGTATAGCTTTGAAATCAAATTTCATGTGGAGTTAAGTAGCAAAAAAGAGTGGGTGGATGAAACCGTAAACTACATTCTTAAAGCAAACGCCATCAAGTGGTACACTGATGGATCGAAAACTTCGGAAGGGACTGGTGCTGGAATTTATGGGCCTAGAACCAAACTTTCAATACCGATGGGACAGTCTACAAGTATTTTTCAGGCAGAAATTAATGCCATAGGAAAATGTGCCGAAAGAAATCTCGAAAGAAAATATAAAAACCAAAATATTGCAATCATGTCGGATAGCCAGGCCGCACTCAAAGCATTCAGCTCATATAGCATCAGCTCTAAACTGGTATGGGAGTGTGTAGGCAGGCTTAACGAAGCTTAACGAACTGGGCAAACATAACTCTGTCACACTCTATTGGGTCCCTGGCCACGTTGGCATACAAGGCAATGAAGAGGCAGACTCCTTAGCAAATAGGGGCAATGACACCCATTACGGGACCAGAGCCTTATTGTGGAATAGGAGAAAACGTGATAAAACATAAAATCAAAACAGAAGAGGAGGTGAAAAGATCAAAAATCTGGAACGAACTCCCAAAGCTAAGACAGGCCAAACTTCTGCTTGGGCATCACAACAAAGAACGATTCCAGTCCTGTATGAGCTTAAACAGGAACAAACTTAGAATAATAACTGGTCTCCTCACAGGCCACTGTAAGCTTAGGAGACACCTCCACATTCTTGGCTTAGAGAACAGCGCCGCGTGCAGATTCTGCAATGCTCATGAGGAGACACCGGACCATATATTAGGCAGATGTGATGCACTCGTGCATCAAAGACACAGGTATCTGGGAAATCACCAGATAGAGGAGAGCGAACTACCCTCCCTAAAAACACTCCAAATACTCAAGTTCCTCAAGGAAACAAACTTGGAGAACGTACTGTAGTATGAACAACCTCATCCAGCTCGAGACGGTTGCACAATAGATCTTAATGGTCGCAGTGCACTTATACCCCAAATCCCTCATTCATTCATACAACATTGTATCCAAACTACCTTGGTTTTATAAAAAGTCACTTTCAAAGTGCTGGGGAGGGGGAATATGTTTAACAAACTAAACTAACAAACTTGGTCCACATATATAATCTTGGTATAATCTAAACATATGACACATGATTTAAAAAAAGTTATTGTCTTTTTCATTTGAATTTTATCTGAAACAAATAAAATTTTACGAAATTTCAACAGTATAGTGATGAAACCTATTTAATTTGTCATAACCATAAGTAATAAGAATCAAGAAAGTTTACAAAAATATTTGTAGTGAGGGAGTGTTTTTTCAATGAAATGGAACAATTTTGAACCACTATCATGAACCCCTTCCAAAACTGGTACGTCGATGAATGTTGGTGAAAATTTTTATTTTTTTTTTGAGTACCTCGTGGCATGATGGTTAGTGCGTTGGACTGTCATGCCGAAGGTCCCAGCCGCTGCCATCCAAAAATAGAAATGTTTTTTCCGAGGTACTCCCTCTTGCAAGGAACAAATCCTCTAAGAGTATACTTGTCATGAATAAGTGCTTCTCATCTAGCCGTTTGGACTCAGCAAAAAATTGTAATTCCCCTCTATTCCTGCCAATAACACGCACACAGGAATGGTTGAGAGTTTAAAGATACTAGGCCTTGGTTTTCTATGAGCTGTTGCGCCACCAAATTTTTTTATTTTATATTTTTATTTTATTGATCAAAAATATTTGTTCTTTAAGTCTTTTCAAATTACTTTATAAAGTGTTTGATTAAATAAACAGAATTTAAATTACATTTGAAAAAAAGGTTCCTGTTGTTACTTACTGATTTGTGCACTCAATTTTAAAAAGGTGAAAAGTAATATAAGTTATAGAAAAAATCCACCAATTTTGAAAAACATATTTCTATTATTTAGAAAAATTGATTAATGATTTTTGACATTCTAAATATTAGTTCTCGCCTTTTAAAAATCAAGTGAAAAAATCCGAAAGGCTAAATATGATAAATACTAATAATAAACTATTAAAAATTAAGAAAAAACTGCTATTTTTGTATAAAATTAAACAACTTGTGCTCATTGTAAAAATTCTAAAACTAAAAAATAACAAATGTTTTCATATTTCAACATTTTGTTTTTCTGGTACCATTTGTATGGGAAAAATATTATATCTAACCCGTTAAAATCGTAATTCAGAATTTTATGAGCATTAATATAAACTCATTAGTTTTTTGAAAAAAAATATATTTGCTGATATATTAACAAAAAACCGTAGTTTGTTAATTTACAGTACAAAGTAAAAAGTGTTACTTTGATACGCTATAACTTCAATATTAATAAACCTACAGAGTTTGTGCAACGAAAATGTTGAGCATTCGCTCTGTGTTAGATAGGCCTAGTCTATTTTAAATAAATAAATTTCTCTGAAAGACATATGATTAAACATTATTTACTTACATATTTGAATACATTTAAAATAAATAAATAAATAAATTTGGTGGCACAACAGCTCGTGGAGAACCAAGGCCTAGTGACTTACAACTCTCAACCATTCCTGTGTGCGTGTTGTTAGCAGGAATGGAGGGGACCTACAATTTTTTGCCGAGTCCGAACGGCTAATGAGAAGCACTTATTCATTACAAGTATACTCTTGGAGGATTTGTCAGTCCCTCGCAAGAGGCAGTACCTCGGAAAAAAACATTTCTGTTTTAAGGTGTGGCCGGGAATCGAACCCAGACCTTTGGCATGACATACATATAAAAATCAAAGAAAATATCTTAAATATTTTTTGTTTTCTATTTTTTGATGGTATTGATTCTTAAATTAGGCTATCAATGCTTTTTTTCATTTAAACCATATTACCTTTAAATAACTCTGGTTAGATAAAAAAATGTACATTATTGTTTTTACAACCTAATATTGTTTTCTTTAATATTGTGGTTAAATTCAATTCTCTAAGAAGTACTTAAGTTAATTTCAATGGTTTAAGTCTTCATAAATATTTAAAAGTAAAAAGAACCCAAGCAGTAAAAGACTTCATGAGGTCAAAAGACTTCAAGCTGTTAAAAAGACTTTAAGTCAGTTAACAAAACTTCATGCACTCAAAAGACTTCAAGCAGTTAAAAGACTTCGAAGCAGACAAAAGACTTCAAGCATTCAAAAGACTTCATGCAGCTAAAAGACTTCAAGGCAGTCAGTTGAATGAAGGTATGACTTCAGTCAAAAGACTTCAAGAGTGCATTACTTGTAAGACTTTTACAAGACTTCAATGACTTCAACTTGTCTTTAGTATTGCATTCTTTTTACTTTAAGTCTTTTGACTGGGTAAAATGATTGCATTACTAAAGACTGAATGGGAATTACATTTTAAAGTTGAAGTACTTAAGTGAAGTTAAAATTCTTCAAAAACTTTTTATGCCGTACAAAAATGATTGCGTTCTTTCACATCTCTGCCAAAACTGCTCAGTGTCACTCTCACAAGCATTCGCTTTCAATTGTATCAAAACTATTTGTAGTGAACAATCTAATCACAACGTTTTTCGGATAAAAGATAGGTATTTTTCAGACCCATAGGGCGCAGGTGGGTATCACTCGTATGCTAAAAGATGAAATCACACCCAACTGTCCCTTCAAAAAAGCCTAGCCACTGAAGCATTTTCTTTAAATTTTGAACTTTAGGTTTTTTTTTGTAAATTTCCAGAGGGGAAATTGAAGTTATTTTAAGCACCAAAAATAACGGTACATGCCCTAAAACCGTAAATGAAAAGTTTAGTTATCTCAAAAACGACTCTAATGATTTTGATTAAAAAAAATAAGTGAATTACTGTAGATACAGTGTACTTTTTGATAAAAAAAGATTACCAAAACCGTTATTAACGATACCACCCAATAACGTTTTTTTAAATTTTCGATTTTCTCATTAACGGCTCAAACGATTTTAGTTAAAATTTTTATGCAAAAGCTCTTTTATAATGTTAAAAAATAAATAAACAACAAATTTACACCATCTCAACCAAACATAAGGTAAAAATATCACGAACCCGAGTCCCGAGACCAAGAGTAATTAATTTTTTCAGTGAAAATATTTTATAAGCATCTTTGTTCCTCATTAAAAAGTAAGTTGGGGAAATAACAGTCAACCTACAATCTGCATATTATCAAAAAAAAGTTAAAAGGAATTATTCTTTGGCTTTGCGATTTTCAAAAAAAAATCATTTTTAATTTGCACACAATATTCTTAATTTGTTCAATTTTACAAATCAATCGTTAAAAGCTTAAAATTTTCATTAAACACTCTTTCTAGGACTTCCCAACAAATCCTTCCTCTTGATGGAATCAGAGATAGATCTCCGAGTGATAGATGATAATTCCACTCACGTGACTATCGATGAGAACCTCATAGGTCAGAGTGTTCTTCCATCAAATTTACTGGCACTTGCTGGACCTGTTCTTGATCTTACCCATTGGATCAACGATTCCCTTGTAAAAAATTGTAAAAAAGATCATGAGACTTACCTCCTCGATACTTGCCCAGATTTTTTAACATTCATCGAGGATTGGGACACCGAAGAACATATGTACAATTCTATGAAAGTTCTTGATCAATTGAAACTAAATCGTTTGAGTCACATGATGAATTTTGAGATGTTTCAAAAAATGGAAACTAAGGCCAATGTCACAAATGAGAAGATAACTGACCTTCGTGAGATAGCTTCACAGAATTTTATATCGAATGTTACTACATACTACCACTACAACAGTGCCAATGATTCGAGACATCAGATGAAGTCTAAGTTCGGACAGGTCTTTAACTGCCAGTATGTTGATGGAAACAACAAGCGCTATCCGTTCCTCTTCGAAGGAGAATCAGTGATGTCTTGGAAGATTAAACCTGATCCCTGGATTGCTGCTGGAATGACAGCGGCAGCACTTGGAGTACTCATTAGCCTGGCCATATTGGTTTTCATAATCACTCGCATTTCATTGGGTGATGTTTTTGAAGGAAATCCTGTGACTTCGATATTACTCCTGCTTTCACTGGTTCTGCTCTTTAGTTCGTTTGTTCCTTTTTCAATGGAATATGCTTCTGACCATCGGAACTCTCACGTGACATTTGAGGATGCCTCGACTCTAAACACTCTTTGTGCAATTAGAGTTTTTATTTTGACGCTTAGCTACTGCATGACATTTTCACTGTTACTATGTAGAGCTCTTATGCTAGCTTCAATTGGTTCTGAAGGGGGGTTCCTGTCGCATGTAAATGGTTACATCCAAGGAGTGATATGCATCTTTAGTACGCTAGTTCAAGTTGGAATGTCAACGCAGCTGATTATAGTAATGCACATTGCAAACGAGAGTGTATCTTGTGAGAATATGTACTATGGAAACTGGCTTTGGGCACTGCTGGCCTACGACTTTATATTACTGGTCTTCCTTGTTTGCATGATACCATTTGTCTATCGATCCCAAAGGAACTATCGCGAGGGAATTCTTCTCGTTATTGGAGCTATTTTGATCTTTATCATCTGGTGCACGTGGATCACCATGAGCTTCTTTGGAGATGAATGGAGAGATGCAGCTCTAGCTATGGGTCTTCAAGCCACTGGGTGGGCGATTCTCACGGGAATCATGATTCCACGAACATTCCTTATTGTAAGAGGGATTGAGCGATCTGATATCGCGCAGGCACTTCCATCTTTAACATCACTGGCATTTGCGCAAAACAATCAGTACTCATCTGAGCAGGTTCGTTGTTATGCCTTTAATACTTTTTTCATGAATTTATTTTGTTTTCTTTTTTTAGAGTGTTTACGAGTGTGTGAATCCTGCAATGAGAAATTGCTCATCCCGAGAGGATGGTATGTGTGAAGTTGGTCATATGCGTCAGTCTCAGAGTGACATTCCAACGCTTCCACTCCGTGGTGGTGTAGCTAGACGACAGCAGTTCTTTAATAATATTCGACAGCAAAATCAACAAAATCAAAGAGGTGCTCCACCACCACGTCGTCCCGTTAGCCCGACGGCTAGTTCACAGCAGTCATCATTGCCACCGTCACCAGAGAATAATAAGATAACTCGATTTTAGGACTATTATATATGAAAAGAAATTTTTAATTATGTAATTGGCTACATCTCCCTTTCAAGATTTGAATTGAAACGAAACTTTTTTATTTCAAGAAACATATAGGTACATAAACATACATGTAAATTAACTGTTTCATATAGTAAAATATGAAAACATTTATATAAGATAATTTGCTAGGTTCTCAATCCTCTGAGAGTGATTAAGAAACAACAATGCATTCTAGTCAATTGGATCTGAACAAAAGTCATTTAGTTTAATATTTAACTAAATTATATCAACAGATCTCGAAAAAATGAAAATTTGAACAGAAAAGTTCTTGATGATAAAATATGATAAGGGTATTCATGTAACTACGTAAAACTCTAGATAAGCTTACAAGTTGGATAAGTTTATCTTTAGGTAAATGAACTGTCAAGTTTTGTATAGGAAATGATTTACACAATTTGGTTAAACTTATTCAAGGATTTTTTTGCGGAAAATTATTCAAACTGGTTAAACTTATCCAAACGTCATTGTGACTCTTACTCTCATCGAATTACCTAGCATTTAATCAAATGTATAAACTTTTCGTAAACTTATCATTTTACGACGTTGCATGAATACCTTTACATATATATATTTTATTTTAAAAAAAATCTATCTGAAAAACTTAAGTGACTAAAGGTGGGTCCCATAAAAGGTTTGTTACAGAAAAGCATAATAAGGTAAGTCTCATATCAAATTGCATAACGATCCATTCAAAAGTATTGAAAAATTGAAGCTTGATTCTGTATCTAAATCAAGATGCATTAGAGAGAACAAACCTTAGGTGGAACAATAGCCGTGTTTTGTTGAGAAGTTGCCAGCCAGCCAGTTGAAATTTTACACGCAGTGCAACAACAATCACCAACTGCCAATAACTTAACCTTTTTTTCTGCAGTCAAATGTGACTAGTCAAATGGGTTTAAAGCGGCCTAAGTGTTTGATACCTCAAAGTAGATTACACATTGATGTTCTAACAGGACACTGTCTTATAGGCAAGCACGCGTCTTGGCGTGTTCTCTAACGATTTTTGAAGAAGCTGTATGGATGAGGAAGAGATTGAATCGATCCCTCACGTTCTATGCACGTGCTCTACTCTATCTCATAAACGAAGACTTCACCTTGGTGATTTTTACTTCAAAGATCCCAGTGATCTACTAAACTTGGACATAGGCAGTCTACTGCACTTCATAAGAAGCTCCAAATGGTTCACCGAGTACGGAATAGGGTTTTCCTAGATTCATGTGGTGTCACAATGGACCAACTCATGGTCTAAGTGTGTCAGTCTTCATGATTGACAGCCATTTCAACCGTACCTAACCTAACCTGTATCTCAAATAATTGCTTTTAATGTTTAATTTTATGTCTTATTCCTAACAACCAAAAAATCGATTTTTTTCTAAATAAAATCAATTTTATTCTGTCAAAACAAATCTTGCATTTTCAGCAAAATTTCATACAGATTTCACACGCACTAGTAAGATATGACATTTCTCTGGAGTTGAAAGTATTCTGCGGCGGTTTTAACAAATATCCTAGAGTGTTCGTCCTATTTTAAATAGATTTAAAGCAAATAAATTACAAAAACAAATTTTTATAAATCAAAAAATAGTTAATTGTTAATAAGAAGCTATCAATATATCAATTAACTTCGATTCAAAGTGCCCAAAGTCAATTAAAGATATAAAGCTCGTCCTCGCCAATGTTTTCCTCGATTGATGAGTATTTTTAATGAATTTGGATTGTTTTTTCTTACTTTAATGGCCGCACAACTATTTCTGTCTATTTCTACAACTTTTATCCGAAATATGTTTTATTCTAAAAAACGACGTGATAAACTCATTAAGCCATGGTTTTTCTCTGTGGCGGTGACTGTGGAACACCCTGTATATGTGTTCTGCAATAAATTGAATCTGAAGGGTGCTAAGAATTTTACTTTTGATATGGATTTTTGCCAAACTCAATGTAGTTTTATCTTAAAAATCTATGAAAGATCGACAAATGATTTTTCTTTCTTGATTTATAAATCGCATTGTGGGAAGTTTTAGTTATAACACTTTCCCATAGCTTTTAGACCATCAGCTCATGAGGTTTGGTTCTTCTTAATCTCCGAACATTGTCTCGATCATTTAAGACGGTCTCCATTTCGGAGTTGGTATCAATTTGCAGTCGCTGATTGTGTGATACAGCGTGTTTTTTGACCACTTCTGTAGCCATTTCAATTTGAAGGTCACGATGTAGATCGTTATTTCTTATATACCAAGGGGCATTTAAAATTCCGCGAAGGACCTTGCTGTGGAATTTTTGGATGGCTTCAGCATTTGTTTTCTTTGTACAGCTCCGTATTTGGATGCCATATGTCCAAACGGGTTTCAGTACTTGCTTATATAACATTAGCTTGTTCTGGATAGATAGGTCAGAGTTCTTTCTTAGTAACCAGTATATTTTTCTGTACTTCAAGTTTAGTTCTTCTCTTTTCTTTTTGATGTGTTCTTTCCATTTAAGCTTTGCATCCAAAGTCATTCCAAGGTATTTGGCAGTATTGGAGTAAGGCACTGCTATACTGTTGATACAAATTGTAACATTATTTTTTTTTTTTTTTTGTAAAGTTTATACGCGTCGATTTTGTTTCATTTAGTTTGATCCGTCATCCGATGCACTTGGTCTATCGTGGAATGTTTATTTCTAAATCCAAACTGATGGCTTGGAATTAGTCGTCTTTCTTCTATTAGTTTGCTTAGTCTTTTCTGCTGCTTAGTCCCAGAAGCAGTTTTTCGAAAACTTTTGCCATGATTGGTATAAGCGATATAGGTCTGTAAGAAGTTACTTCTTAAATTTTAGGTATAACAATTACTTCTGCAATTTTCCAATGATGTGGCACATATCTTAGTTTAAGGAATGCATTTACTATAAATTGGAGTTTTTTGAAGGCTATTGAAGGAATTTCTTTCAAAACCTGAGCAGTTATTAAATCGTACCCTGGTGATTTTTTGTTAGACAACTTATGTTGACACATACTTCTTACTTCTTGTAGTAATATGTGATTTTATTATTTCTTTAAGTTTAAAATATATGTTACGTTGTTCACAATTAAGCATTGGCTTTTGCCGTCAGCTGAAAAAGAGAGTTTGTTCTTCATTTTAAAGTTTGGCTGATCACTAATCACATTAAAATTAAAATATAAATTTCATTAATTATTATTATTTAGAAGGCTTCATTCAATATTCGTTGGCGATAATTTAAGGCGGTTTTTATGTATGAGTAAAGGCAGTTCCAGTTTTCTCCATTCAGTATTCGAACCATTTCATCAATTCATAATGTGGTTTTACTCCAGACTGATACTCGTATCGGTTTGAGAATAGGGCACACTCCAATAAAGTGCTGAATATCTTCATTTATTCTTAGGTTGCACAAAGTGCATATTGAGCTTACATTAGTTCTATATAGCAAGTAGTTGAGTGGTAAAAGCTCACCTCTGGCTTTGAAGATAACGGATATCATGTCAAGATGGTAATCATCGTTGAAATAATTTTCGGACCCGAGTTCATGTCTAAGTATTTTATAAGTATTCCTTGTTTGGCTCATTTGGCTCAAATTGTCTCGATAGGAGTCTCCAATTTTCTCAAGAAGTTCCAAATGTGTTCTTCTCAAAGCTGTATCATTTTCATACGTTAAAGTTACATTATGCTCCCTCCCTAGTCTTGACCATTCACTGAAGATCTGCGCATTTCTGCTTTGAAGGTGATTATGTATGTGAGGCGATAAGAAGGTTGCATCATAACTTTCCGGATGTATGAAAAGTGTAGTCTCATTGTGTATAAGTGTAATGGCGGCAAACCAGTCTCAAGGTGTAGCATGTAATTTGGGCTGTTATACGGCAGCCTAAATATACGTTTGAGAAAGTACCTAAGCAGCTTCTCCACTTCTTCAAATTGGTATATACCCCAAACTTGTGCCGCATAACACATGATTGATCTCATCACTGCTTCAAATACCTTGTACTTAGCGCTCGGATCTACACTGTTTTTGCTGAGGACTCCCCTCCAGCTGTAATTGATTGCGCGTTTGGCTTCTGCTAATTTGTCTTGCAGGTGTTTCTTAAATGAGAGCTGTGGCGTAATGAAGACACCTAGGTATTTATATTCTCTGACTTTCTCCAGTTCTTCGTTATGCCAGGTCCATTTCTCATTTCTTGCATATCTGCCCGACCCATTCCGAAAAACCATGATTTTTGATTTACCGGTGTTGAGTTGAAGACTCCACAAAGCACAATATTTGGACAGCTTGTTTATCATCAATTGCATCCCGTTTGGATTGTCTGCCAGTATTACTATGTCATCTGCGTAAAGCAGAAGTTTTATTTTCACTCCAGCAAATGTTATACCCCCTAGCAGAAATTCTCCAAGGTCATCCAAAAATAGCGAAAATAGTAGCGGGCTGAGAAGACAACCCTGTTTTACTCCTGTTTCCGTTTGAAACCATTCAGATAAAATATTTCCATCCCAAACCGCAGTCAAATTTCCATCGTAGAAATTGTGTATTACTCTTAGCATTTTTGTTGACATACCTAAATTGCTGAGTTTGTAGAATAAAGCTTCCCTATTAATAGAATCAAACGCAGCCTCGAAGTCCACAAAAAAACCGTATAGCTTTTTTCCACTATCCAAGTATGCTTGTGTGATGCTCGTGAGGGAGAAGATATTATCAACAGTTGAGTATTCCTTGCGGAACCCAGCTTGGTATTCGCTCAATAAATTATTTTGTTGCACCCATTCAGTAAGCCTTTCCAGAATAACACTTGTAAATATTTTTGTGACAGCGTTGAGAAAAGAGATTCCTCTATAATTGCTTGGTTCCTTTGGGTCACCTTTCTTAAGGATTGGAAAAATAATATTCTTCTTAAAGCTTGATGGTATTTCGCCAGTATTGAAGATAAAATTAAAAGCTTTTGTGAGCTCAATGATGAATGAAGATGTTGCATTTTTGAAAAATTCATAAGGAATGCGGTCTTCGCCTGGGACTTTGTTTGAACTACATCGATTTACTACTCTGATTATATACAGATGAGTGATGGATCGATTGAGTGCTTCCACTTCCCGTAAGGGCATTGCGTACTGTATACTATCTACAGTAATGGTTATATTCAGTAGCTTTTCAAAGTATTCAGCTAAAACGGGAGCTTTAAGTTTTATGCCACGCCCCATGATCGGGCCATTCAAACTTCTAGCAATCTTCCAAAAAGCCCTACTACCACTTGCACTACTAAGCATCGAAGCTAGTTCTTGGACATGAGCTTTCTGTTTCTTCATGCAGGTAAGTTTGTATAATTTGTTTGTCTGAAGGTACATTTGTTTTGCATAGATGGAGTCTTCTTTCCTTAGTATGCGCAGGCAAGCGAAAGATTTTTTTCAGGCTACTTCACATTCCCAGTCATACCAAGGTTGCTTTCCATTGACTTTTCTCCTTGATTGCAGAGGTTTAGCCGCTTCAAAGATGCAGGTTGTTAGAATGTCAATTCCTGTGACTGTTTCGATGCTGCTGTGTTCAATCTGGTTGAGCTGGTGATTTAGATTTGATGAATACCTTTCCCAGTTCTCTTCTCTCCACTGCAGTTTTGGAAGCAAGAACCTTTTTGTGTCAGTAGGGGTTGCCCTTTGGGTGCCCAACATTAACGTTACGGTTATTGGTTGGTGATCTGAGTGGATTAACTCCTTCACTTCAAAGTCTTGAACAGATTGGAGACACATTCCTTAAGTGAGGCAATAATCAATCGTTGAGCAAGCAGTACCCCTTAAAAAAGTCGGTGGACTTCCTTATCACTTTTAGATCGGCCGTTCAGTAAGACAAGTCCAAGGGTTTCAAACATTTCTAAAAGTTTTTTCCCGTTGCCGTCGATTTTTGTGTCTGTTGCGGCTCTCAATTCTGCAATTGACTCAGGTAAGATCTCTGGCTCTACGTTCAGCATATGTGTATCTCCAACTCTTCCGTTGAAATCTCCTATAAGCATCACATTTTCTTTTTCGAAATATATTAAAAAGTCATGTAGGTTCGTAAAAGCCTCCATCCATTTATTGCAGTTGATGTACACTTGCACCACAAATATTTTTCCATTTTCGGTACTTATTTCAATAAGATCTCGTTCGAAAAGTCTTACAAAGCCGCAGTTTTTTTCCGTCATAAGACATTTTTTTACCCCATACACACATCCTCCGCTGGCTCTGCCATGTGTAAAGATTCTAACTGCTGGTATCCAAATGAGTTCGTAGTTTTTAAATAAATGCTCAAACCGTTCCATATTGCTTTCTACAAATGTTTCATACAACAAAAATACATCATAGTTATTTATGAATGTGAAAAAATCCTTAAATAATAATTTATTTGCTAAACCTGCTACGTTATAAGACAAAATTGTGATATAGTAAATGAAAGAATTAGAATTAATTTTTTTGTTAACGTGGCTGACGGCATTACAATTAAAAGTTCTGAGTGCGTTCATTAGCTCTTTCTATATTTAAGCCACTGAACTCGCCTTCCCTTGTGTTTCCACCATTATTTGACATTTCGATGTTGTTGTCATTGCTGTCATATAGAAGCTGCTCCATAAACTCCTTTCCTCCGTTTTCATTACATGACAGTTTATTGTTTTCATTTAAGAAATAATTATATCTATCATTTATTTTTAATGGCTCTCCTCTCAGTTAAAGTTTTAAATTCGGGTTTCTTAATGCGATTTCATTTTTTATTTTAACTATGCGCCTTCTTCTTTCACGCGCTGCAAACGGATAATCTTTATGCATAGCAATGCCCGTGGCTCGAAGATTGCTGGCCGATTGCAGTACGCTGCCAACGTACTCTCTGTTTTGGAACTCTAGGATGACATTTCCAGCATTCTCACTCGTGGATTTGAGTTCCCTAGCTGAAGCTATAATTGCGGGATTTTGGGACTGTAGCAAGTCTAAGCAGAGAGCTTTGGCTTTCTCGGCTGCAACTTCACCGTTT
This sequence comes from Dasysyrphus albostriatus, assembly GCA_946251815.1. Taxonomy (NCBI): domain Eukaryota; kingdom Metazoa; phylum Arthropoda; class Insecta; order Diptera; family Syrphidae; genus Dasysyrphus; species Dasysyrphus albostriatus. The sequence goes on from OX276335.1 coordinate 227,902,943, forward strand.
TCTACCGGCAGGTGAATAATTAGATTTTTTTCATTGGCTTTGCTAGATAACCACTCTACTTATTTTTCGAGTGAGATGCAGCGGGATTCCATTGTTTGCAATTGGTTTTGTAAAATGACGTTCTTCTGGTGCAGTGTGTGCAATTGTATTCCAATTCCTTCCAAGTCCGATTTTGTGGGCATATCTTTCAACTTTTCTCCAAGATCAGCTCCTTTATTTCGACAGGATATTTTATGTCTTTTTCTCTTGAGTTCGAAATTGTTGGAGTACTTTCTTCTGCAGCCTGTTGCACATCAGCAATAAATTGTTCTACTTCATGATCAATCAACGCAATGCTCTTAATGAGAGCTTCCCGGGGCGGTAGATGGGCAGAAGAGGCCCTGTTAATTCGTCGCCAAAGTCACCAGATCTCAACTCCTTAGATTATTTCTAGTGGGGCACCACAAAATATCGACCATGAAACTATACTCAATAACGTATTTTTTTGAATAAACTGATATAACTGTTGGAGAAAACAATTCGAAAATGAGAAAAATCACGTTTGATAATTAATTCCGGAAAAACCGTTTCTCGCTCAAGAAAAAGTTGTAAACCATGTTTGAACGGTTAAAAGTTGTTGTTTGAATACAAAAAATAAGGAATCGGTAGGGGTTTGGCAAATATAGATCAGATCCAATTAAAAGAACGTACTTAAATCATAAAAACCATTATAACTGCCAACCAAAGAGAAAACGAGAAAATTACCTGTTAAGTTGTTCGACTTAAAATGGCCTCAGGAAGCCATGGTTTTTCTCTGTGGCGGTGACTGTGGGACAACCAGTATCTGCAATTAACTTTAAAATATATAAAAAAAAACATAATTAAAAAATAAAGTTAAAAGACCTTTAAAAACAGATTTAAATATAGCGGGTGATAGGCACCTAGTCAATTGAATCTGAAGGGTGCTGGTATTTTTACTTTTACTATGGATTTTTGCCAAGCTCAATGTAGTTATATCTTTGTAATAGAATCTGTAGCTGCCTTTTATTATATATGTAGACTTAAAGAGAATATTTTTGTGAAAGCTGGTAGACAGAAAAAAGAAAAACTTTTGAAATTTTCTTTTGTTTCTCATTTATAAAACAAAAAGGCAATGCTTTTCAAAAGGTAGGACCGAAATGAGTGACATTGATCAGAATCATTGACGGTGACATCAGCTCTAAAATTGCCCATAACCGGAGCGAAAAATATAATCTAAGAAATATGTATGGATTTTCAATGCGAAAATTCTGATTTTTCAGAGGGTCCTTAAGCCATCGAAATCGAGACTTGACATTATATGGCTTTACAGATGAACAAAGAACTAAATTTTGACGTCTGGTATAAATTTCGTTTCCAATGTCCACCGAAAGCTCTTAAATCAACCGTTTTCTTCAATAAATTGATTTGTTCGCTGTGCACTGAGGGAAAAACCTATTTTGTTTGTTTGTATGGGACTGTCATAAAAGTTGTATTTACTGGGTGGATTCAACATGCACTGGTTACATTTGAAATATATAATATAGATTTTATTGACTCAATATATAATATTGTATTGACTAAATACCATCTTAAACTCTATTACAAGCATCGTGTGTTTATTCAATATTTATGTAGCAAACATTTAAAAAACTGCCAGCAATTAAAAAAAAACATAAATCACAGCAAGTTTTCCGATGGCTATACAAGCAACGTGTATTCAGTGTATATTTAAGTATAGAAATATCTGAAACTCCTATCCAAATAAATAATGGAATGAGTATTAGCAACGTGTATTCATTCAATATGAAGAAGTAATATTTAAAACCTGTCAGCTATCAAAATAAAACAATAACAGGTTTCACAGTCGATCATGCGATGAGTAGAAGCAACGTGTATTGATTCAATATTTATGTAAAGACATTTACGCAGTATATCAAGTTATGTGTTGAGTACTAGGGTACGTTTGTTCAGTCTATATTTTATTTAAAATTACTTAAAATTCCAAGTAAAAAACTATAACCACTACATACAGGTATGCGGTGAGTATAGGCAGCGTGTATTCATTGAATATTTGTATGGAATGACATTTACTCATTACATTAAGTTATGCGTTGAGTATAAAGGTACGTTTGTTCAGTCCATATTATATTTAAAGTATCTTAAACTCCCAACAAAAACTATAACCGCTACATAAGGATATGCGATGAGTATAGGCTGTATGTATTAATTCAATATTTTGTATGTAATGATTGAGTCTGACTACATTTATCCAGTACATTAAGTTTTGTGCTGAGTAAATACGACGTGTACTTAGTCTCTGATGACATTTATTCAATACAGATGGTATATACTCAACACATACATACATTACATAAACGTATGTGCTGAGTTTAAAAAACTTGTACTGAGCCTATATATAATATTGACATTTGTCAATGCACACAATATATACTCAGTACATAAATATTTAAGGCCCGTCTGGCCGTCCAAATAAAATGAGTTTCAACTTATTGAAATTAGGTGCCAGTTTTTTGTGCCATGAATTAGCCTAGTGGATGCGTGCTATCTCCGTGTGTGGAAGGTTCCCAGTTCAAATCTCCGTAAGTATCACAAAGTATTTTTAAAATAAAACAAATATATAATGAATTTCTATACTTTCAGAACAATGCGAAATGAATTAGGCGATGAGCAGTGCTGAAGACAGCTGTAGGACGTATGGACTCATTACATTACCATTGTATATAGTGAGATTAGCTGTTGGACGTATTAATTCATTACATAATTACCATTGTATATAGTGAGATTAGAGTAATACCATAAATATGGAATGAGTACATAGGCTTAATAATATAAATTAATAAATAAATTATAAAGACATGGTGTCGTTAAATAAACAATTGTGTATTCAATACATAATAATATAATGAGTCCATAAAATAATTGTTTTTGTGTTTTTAATTCATTAAATCTGCACTCACTTTTATGTACTCATTAAAGGTTATTAACATAAATTTATGTAATGACTACATAAACTCTTTACATTTATGCAATGATAGTATATTAACAGTACTCAGTAAAAAATATCATATTTACATAAACAATAACCAACACTTTTTTATGTAATGAGTACATAAAACATTTATATCAATAAAATGAGTGCATATAACCTCAGTAAATAGTGTCATGAACACTTTGCCTATAATTTTCACATTTTTATGTGGTGAGTACATATCTTATATATTTATATGTAACGACAGTATAAAAACTTTACTCACTAAATAGTGCTATTAATGCTTTGTTTATAACTTTCATATTTTTATGTGATGAGTGCCTAGCAGTATTTTATTTATGTAATGGCTGCACATAAACTGTACTCACTGAATAGCAATACGTATGCATTACCGATTATTTACACGTTTTCATGTAATATCGCATACAATATGCAAAGAAGCTGTACCCACTACATAATAATATCAAAATCAGAGTTTCCTTGCACATATTTATATTATGAGTACATTAAATATTATTCTAAATGTAATGAATGCATAAAGTATAACATAGAAACTTTGATCACTACATTTTCATGAATTTATCACCGAAAAGCTTCAAATATTCTTGTAATAAGTTAACAGAATTATATACTTGCTACATGCGGTCTTATGTAGCTAGTGGAGATTGCTCTATTTAGTGGGTACAAGAAGTATGCGTGCAGAAAAATATAGGATGAGTACATACATTTACTTGCTGAGTGCATTCATTTTTCCCTCAGTGTGCGTCGGGCGAACCGCACCATTATTTTGGTAATACATTTGCACAATTTGCCAACGTTGTTCAGGAGAAAGTTTATTCATTATGAAATGGCAAACCAAACCGAGCATAAATCAATTGACAACTGTCAAAAAGACCAACTCAAAAAAAAGTATTGCCAGTTTGAAAACCACTCGTCAAAAAATAAACAACCTTTACATTTAAAACTTAAACAAATGAAAATATGTTTTATTTGTTTATGTGCCACGACATACTAGGAAAATAAATTGTAAATTATACATTTTACTTTTTTAGTAAAAAAACTAATTGTGATAACAAATTCTTTCATATTAATTCTCAGTCATAAATCTAACGCTCAACTTTTGTCAAAAAATTTCACATCAACATAATCTTTCCAGACCGAGAATTGACGTGTCAATATAATGTCGTTTTCGATTGGATTTTCTGACTGTTCCACTCTTTTTTGATTCCAATCGAATATGGAAACATAAATTTACACACACTACCGACTGACGCGATTTTACAAAATGGCTTCTTGAAGCATTAATAACTCTTGACAAGTTATCCGATGAAAAGTTGTATATGTATGAGTGTTCCAAATCTACTCCTTCTCGATATTGGGAACCGGAAAAGACTGGACCACCAATCGAAGGTTTTTGGTGTAGTTGGAGTGGAAATGCATAGAAAAAAAAGCCGCACCGACCGAACGCGAGATTGTGGTTTGGCTTTTATAGGGGTTAGGGTCTCTGTCATACGCATATTCATGTTGTATATAATGGATTGGATTGCTTTTTCCTTGTGAACAGCTTCAATTAAAAGGTTCTTTAACTTTTATTTTAAAATGATATTTGTAACCATCAACAAATAACTTACGGCTACCTTTGTTTGATTTTATCTCAACTATTTCAAATTTCACTCATTACACCCACTTGTAAGAACTTGTACTTTTTCCGCTTTATCAAATGCTAATTTTTCTTTTTCTTAGGAAAAAAGTTCTTGCAAAAATGCAACTAGGAAACCAAGTATTAATTGATAAAAACAAGGTTTAGACAAATCACAACTTTTCACATTGGGAAACTGCTAGGTAGTCACTAATCATTAATAGGTAGTCACTAATCATTAATCAGATAGGAGTAGTAGCAGTAATAATTACTTTTATTTTCAACTAAAATTTTAAAAATACATATATAATACATTGGTTTTTGATTTTTCCTAGAAAAATTATTTCTATTGAAAAATAAAAATGTACGACTGTGACAATGAAGAAGTCGTCTGCAGGTAAATTAAAATAACTTTAAATTTTATTTCAGGTACATTACGTATAAATCCGATATTTTCAGAACGATAATCGCTTAAACGAATTTCTTTAACGTTATCGTCTATAAACTATAATTTACTTCACGTAACTCAATCACTATCGTCTCGTCTATTGTTTTTTTAAATGAATTTAGCTGTCAAAACTAAAAATCCCTGTCGTTTTATTTGAAATGTCAACTTATTTTAAAAATATATTTGCAATATCATCCGTTTAGGTGTATTTTCGTTTACAAATTAAGGGCGTTTTCGAAAACGTCAAATCAAAGGCAATTTGACCGCCAAATGATCGTCATTTTTTGACACATACTGCAATATGCAATCGTCCTGCTAGCACAAAACCGGTTTGATCAACGTCAATAAATTTACTTGGAATCGCATTTGACGTTTACAAACACGCTCTCTGACTTTTTAATATTTTGCTCGTCAACCCGAATTTTGAACTGCACAGCTGCACTGCAGATGATGTTTGCGAACATTTAGCAAGCTGCATTATCGAACACACTGCTAATGCAGCAAAATTCGTGTTAGCGTTTTCAAACAGAAGACTTGTGCAGTTTGTGTTTTAGAACATTCTGCAATTGCATTTTTGACGCAGTTGACGTTTTCGAAAACTACCTTAATTCTTAGCGATACGCAACAAAATTGTAATAAGTCAAAAAAGCAGCTGGACAACCAAAATGCCCACTCAAAAATACGATTTTGGCCGATATACAAGCAGTTGAGTGGGTGAACAGGAATATGAAGATACAAAAAATATCACGCTGGCCACGCTTTACCAACGCCTTATCGAGCGAAATTAGTTCGAATAACATATCCCCACCAAATGACAGGAATTTGACAAATAACGAAATAGACCAATACCTAGAACAAATGGATGAGACAATCAAACGAACAATGATTAGAACAATACCAAAATACAAGCAACGGGACGCAACCGACATGTATCGAAACGCAACCATTGACGCACTACACAGACAAAAAAGTGGACTGCTGACAAGACTAAAACTCTTGTACCGACGGTTTACTGACCCTCACCATCTGGAGATTAGGACACTGAAGTCGTCGATCAAAAACATCAACCAACTAATTAAAGAGAACTATCGGTTGTCAATTAATTTGTATTGGGACAACAAAATTCGGGCCGTTAATGCTAGCGACCCGAGCATGTTTCCGCAAATTAACAAGATATTTAGAAGGAATGATCAGAACGACCTTCCTTGTCTTAAGCTTCAGAGAACGACGGACAACAGAGACGTACTTCTGATAGCAGGAATTAATCCAGAGGACGCCGTCTTGGACGATGACCTCTTTATTGTCGAAGATCCGCAGGAGAAAGTGGAGGCTGTGGGGGCTGCTTTCCAGCAAGTGTACAAGGTGAATGCGTGCATTCGCCCGAATCACGACCTGGAAAACAGAGCCTTGCTCCATCACTTCTACCTTCGGAATGACATCACGCAATGGCGATCAGAGAACCCTGGTTTCACCGGGTTCAATGAAGATCATTTGGCAAACGCCATAATCGCCGAGCGAAATGGGCCCAGTTCCCTGTTAATTACGAAGGTGGAGCTCCAGCTCATCTTCGATTCATTAAAGAAGAAGAAGTCAGCAGGAGTCGATGGCATATCCAACGTTGTGCTTCGACATTTACCTCAAGAAGCAGTAGACATTTATACCACTCTGTTTAACAACGCTCTGAATAATGCATATTATCCAGTGCGGTGGAAGACAGCTGTGGTGCATCCTCTCCCGAAAAAGGGAAAGGACAACTCCAATCCGGCGAATCTCCGGTCGATAAGTCTTCTTCCGAGTATCAGCAAGGTATTTGAAAAAGTTATCAATAGAGCTCTGTCTAAGTGGGCAGAGGACAATAATATCATACCGGACAATCAGTTCGGTTTTAAGGCGGGACATGACACTATTCATGCCGCATCGAAACTCGTTTCTGATGTCCAATGGAACAAATCTAAGAAGCAGTGTACGGGTGCCTGTCTGGTTGATTTGGAGAAGGCCTTCGACACCATATGGTTAGAGGGTCTTTATCTAAAGCTGACCAGACTTGGCATTAGTAAACCACTATTATATATGCTTTATGATATGCTCAATGGCAGAAAGTTTGTTGTCAAAAGTGGCAATGTAACATCTGCCACAACCTTTAATATTAAAAATGGTCTTCAGCAGGGAGCGGTCAACTCGCCGATTCTATTCAGCATTTACACCAGCGATCTGATAAGTAGTCTAACTCAGGCAATTGCGTATGCCGACGATCTAATTGCGTACAGGACAGCTCCAAAAGTCGAGGTCATCAGGATTCTTTTGCAGCGTGACTTCGAGAAGATTCAGCGATATTGCGATGACTGGAAGTTGAAAATCAACTTTCAGAAATCAGAAACTATCTTGTTTAGGACTCCGTTGCGTGGAGCCACAAGGGATACGAGAAAGAACTGGCGCAAGCTGGTGATCGTAGGACCAAATGGACATCCACTGGCGAGTAAAAGTGTAGTAAAGTACCTTGGCATCTGGATGGATCAGTATTTGTATTTCGACAGACATATAAATGCTGCTCTGGCCAGGGCTAGGGGAGCTTTTGCCCTGACGAAACGGTTGTTTTATAGCAGCCGGCTTGACAGCAGGGTGAAGGTGATTTGCTACATGGCCCTTATCCGGCCGATGATTGCCTATGGGTGCCCGGTTTGGTTCAACGTTGCCCCATCTCAAATGGAAAAGATTCGGGTGTTTGAGAGGCAGTGTCTTCGACGCTGCCTTGGATTGCACAGAACACCAGAGTCGGAGTACAAACACTACTATTCCAACCTGGCTCTATATAACGGGGCCAACATAAACAGGATAGATAATTTCTTGCTGAAGCTTATTCGAGGTCACATTGCAAGAGCGATGTCCTCGTCTAACAGCTTAATTTTCGGGGCTTACTACCCCAACAACGAATACTACGAGAGTGTGCGTCTAAGCGGCTTTATTCCGCCCGATGCATTCCTCCACCTAGACAGTCGAGGGCTGATCCAGGATAGAGCGGCGATTCCGCTAATCTACCACGTCGGCCGTAGAACTGTAGATCGGCGGCTCCTTTACAGTCGAGACGTCCTCGCACAAGACGGAGCTGAGCACCTTCGGTTCAGTAGGACTGTGTCCGAACGGGACCGAAGAGATAGGGTAAAGCAGGAGAACCAGTTCTGGTGGTTGAAAAACGAAGATGAAGTTCCTTCAGACATTTAATAGTTGACCTTGCTATTTTCTCTTGTATGGCCGACTTACATAGGCTTACGTAGTTAGTTTTAAGTAGGGACAGTCAGGGTGGCACCAAAAAAAAAAAAAAAAACACAAAAAAATTATAAAATCAACAAAAATACCAAAAAAAGTATAAAAACCGGAAAATGCTTGCTGTGGCTGTTCTAGTTTGTAAGTAGCTTATAAGTAGGTTGTAATTAGTTTAAAATTAGTTGTAAGTAGTTTTAAGTAGTTTTAATTAGCTTTAATTTAGTTTTATGTAGTTTGTAAGTTTTATATAAAACCAAAAAATAAAGACATAGATACCGAGTTTTTTTTGTGAAATTCTTCTCGGTAAAAAATAAAACCGACCTGGATTTAGTATTAAGATAGTTCTTAGGCCGAAAGGCATTAGCATTAAGTTATTCTAGTTTAACTTAGAGCGCCCGACTGGGGCCAGTAAGTTAGTTTTAAGATATTGATAAGTAGGCTAGTTTTTATGAATTTTTGTCTAGCTTTAAGATAGTTCTAAGATAATTGAAAAATAAAAATGAATTTACAAAAAAAAAAAAAAAAAAAAAATACAAAAAATATCCGATAAAATATACATACATAGCTAGGGGTTGATTTTGCAGCAAGACAATGCCCTTAATCACGGCACGGGCTTATAACGGTTGTCATTACATCTATGAACTTCTATGATTTCCACTTCTTTAGTGTTTTGAAAAGTGCAAGATTGGACTCTGAACCTTTGGCACCTCATATATGGGAAATTTGATATTTTAGAATGTCATCTAATTGGTCAGTAATTGGTCAAGAAAGGTCAACTAGTCCTAGAAATTGGTCAGCCCTTGATAACTAGTTATAAAGACTTAAAGTTTCTCAAGGTCACTCAAGGTCACGCGTGATTTTTGGCACCTCATTTATGGGAAATTTACAAAAAAAAGATGCCATCTGAAAGATTTGTGGATAGTGATAAAAGGTCAACTATTTTCAGTAATTGGTCAGCTATAGTTTTTTTTCTATGAATTTTCAAAAATCGTTTCAAGGTCACAAAAAAACTTTTGGCACCTCATTTGGGTCATTTCAAATAAACAAGTATGCCATTTGAAAGGCCATTTCACGGTCATAAAAGGTCAGCTATTTTCAGAAATTGGTCAGGCATAGCTTTTTTTTAATGAATTTTTAATTTATTTAAAAAAAAAATTCAAGGTCATAGCGATTTTTGGCACCTCATTTATGGGAAATTTGCAAAAAATATATACCATCTGAAAGATCTCTAGATCTATATAAAAGGTCAGCTATTTTCAATAATTGGTCAGCGATAGATTTTTTTTAATAATTTTTTTTTAAATTTCAAGGTCATAGCGATTTTTGGCACCTCATTTATGGGAAATTTGGGAAAATTGCATGCCATCTGAAACATCTCTAGATCTATATAAAAGGTCAGCTAGTTTCAGTAATTGGTCAGCGATAGATTATTTTTACGATTTAAAAAAAAAAAAAAAAAATCAAGGTCACGAACGATTTTTGGCACCTCATTTGGGTAATTTTCCAAAAAAAAATATACTATGTGATAGGTTACTCGGTCATCATAAAAGGTCAGTTAGATTCAGTAATTGGTCAGTCATATTTTTTTTTTAATTAATTCTTAAAGTATTTAAATGTAGGTCACAGTATAGATAGTTGGCACCACATTCGGGTAATTTAAAATTTTTTTAAATGGATATAGATCCAATAGATTCTGAGAAAATCATGGTGGATTAAATTTTGTCAAAAAATTTATTAAAATTTCCATAATCGGTGGGTACGATTTGAGTTTGGCTGCATCTCTTCTTTAAGAAACCAAGTTTTTGAGGTGCCGGGGTAAGGGAATGACCGCCATCTTGAAAAAGAAAGTATTTGGTTTAATCCACCATGATTTTCTCAGAATCTATTGGATCTATATCTATTTAAAAAAATTTTAAATTACCCGAATCTATCTATACTGTGACCTACATACAAATACTTTAATTAGAAAAAAAATATGACTGACCAATTACTGAATCTAACTGACCTTTTATGATGACCGAGTAACCTATCACATAGTATATTTTTTTTTGGAAAATTACCCAAATGAGGTGCCAAAAATCGTTCGTGACCTTGAATTTTTTTTTTTGTTTAAATCGTAAAAAATAATCTATCGCTGACCAATTACTGAAACTAGCTGACCTTTTATATAGATCTAGAGATGTTTCAGATGGCATGCAATTTTCCCAAATTTCCCATAAATGAGGTGCCAAAAATCGCTATGACCTTGAACAAAAATTCAAAAATTCATTAAAAAAATCTATGGCTGACCAATTACTAAAACTAGCTGACCTTTTATATAGATCAAGAGATCCTTCAGAATGTATGCAATTTTCCCAAATTTCCCATAAATGAGGTGCCAAAAATCGCTATGACCTTGAAATTTAAAAAAAAATTATTAAAAAAAATCTATCGCTGACCAATTATTGAAAATAGCTGACCTTTTATATAGATCTAGAGATCTTTCAGATGGTATATATTTTTTGCAAATTTTCCATAAATGAGGTGCCAAAAATCGCTAGACCTTGAATTTTTTTTTTAAATAAATTAAAAATTCATTAAAAAAAAGCTATGCCTGACCAATTTCTGAAAATAGCTGACCTTTTATGACCGTGAAATGGCCTTTCAAATGGCATACTTGTTTATTTGAAATGACCCAAATGAGGTGCCAAAAGTTTTTTTGTGACCTTGAAACGATTTTTGAAAATTCATAGAAAAAAAACTATAGCTGACCAATTACTGAAAATAGTTGACCTTTTATCACTATCCACAAATCTTTCAGATGGCATCTTTTTTTTGTAAATTTCCCATAAATGAGGTGCCAAAAATCACGCGTGACCTTGAGTGACCTTGAGAAACTTTAAGTCTTTATAACTAGTTATCAAGGGCTGACCAATTTCTAGGACTAGTTGACCTTTCTTGACCAATTACTGACCAATTAGATGACATTCTAAAATATCAAATTTCCCATATATGAGGTGCCAAAGGTTCAGAGCCAGCATATACCATGTTTTTGTGAAATCCTATTTTGAAATAAAATTATATATCTATCTATCTATCTATCTACAACCTAATATTCATTCAGAACTCAGTATGGTTTGGGAGGCCCCTCACACTCATACCTAAGCCTTCCTCTTAATCCCCTTAACCCACTCCCTACCCATCCTCACACCCTGGGGAGCGCAATGATATCCGAGTGAGATGATGCGGCGTGCCGTATTATCACCCCTTCAAACCTAACCTTACCTAACCTACTCGGATTTTTCGTCTATACATTGAATTATCTCTTTCACTCATAGGAACAAGATGTGTCTGATTTGTGAAGGTATTCATTCAGCATTTTTTTGGTAGACATTCAGAAAGTAAATCTATTTATCAACCCCATAATGGTAACAAAGAAGTATGACGTGATTTCCTTAAAAGCTTAAATTCGAAACAAAAACGGGATAAAAATGTAGCAATACAATTACCTACTTCCCGAATATCTCAATAATTCCTTTAATAAATTGACAATTTTCTGCATCCCTCTCCTAAAAATACTATTCTCCCAATGAACTCCGTCCCAATAGTGAACTCAGTAGTCATTCTGCATCATTTCCCTAAACCCAACTTATTCTCACATTAACGGTATAACCTAATCCACTGTGAAAGAGATAAAGTGTCACCCGCGTCAGAAGTGGAAAGAACTCGAACCGTTTTATATATTTGTTGGCTGTAATAGCACAACACTGCCATTCAAATCCCACTGCTTTTGCTTCTATTGCCGCCACATCCACCTACTGCATGCTCCATATATCCTGGCGAATAATGGAAGAATGAAAATTGTCTACGTCTCTCTTGCAAACCCCTCGTCCTTAACAGGATGTGACTAAGAATGTATTTTTGGCAACTTAGCTGTCAGTGATGCTTTGTGTATGGTCATGGTGGGAGCTCTTTCGTGACGTAAGCAGGACGCCGCCACCGCCATCATAGAAGAAAACAACAGCAAGTTTGTAAATCTAATATGTAAAAGAAAATAGTAGACTTGTAGAATGTAGAGAGATCTAGCCTCGTGGTAAGAAAGTTGTTCGACCACCACACTTTCCTTATACCATTAAAACCAGGCTATAATTATTGTCATTTGTCATTCTTAGCCTTAAAAAAAAACGTTTGTATGGATATATGTATTTAATATTCAAATACAACTACACTCAAAGAAGTTTCAGGTCCTACATTTGCATTTTATTTATGTATTTTTTTTTTTGCTTTTAGAAGGGCGTGCAAAACAAACCACGTATGAGTAAATGACGACAGTTTCAGATTTTGGGAAGGAAATTATACAATTTTGTGTGTATTGGTTAGCTGCAAAGCTTTTCATTCACTAAGTTAAAGCTCACTGTGAAAATTTGGTGAGAATGACACATGCGTAGATTGCGAAAAATCATGCTTTTTCATTTTCTCTATTTGACTGGATGATTTATAATGGAAATTGCGGTTAAGTTGACAAGTCAAACATAGATTTACAACTGGAACTGGAACTAAAGTTGGAATACCTGTGCTGTACAGCTTTCTGAAATTTGTGTCATTTCAAGTGCGAACTTAATTTAACAATGGATTATGATGAAATGGAAGCTAACATTATTTAACGTTTCTATGAGAGCTCAAAAAGAGTTCTAACTCACCTTAACTCCCATGTAAACACTCGGTTGTGCTCGCAAGTTTGAAACGTGAAAAAAACTGCAGCTCCAGTTGCTCCGTCTCCATTTAGTCATTTCACACACAGCCGGCAACCGGGTACCCGGTACCGGCTAACCGGTCGTTGGGTTAAAGATCTTATGGAAGCTTTCACACGTGCCTAAACCGGTTAGCTGGCAGCCGGCAGAAGAAATGCTGAAATGTTGATGTCGATGTCGATCAACTGATTGGTTTGGTTGAGACAAGGCCCGTGATTTGGGATAAGGTTAATAATATATTTCAATTTTCTTAAATCAAATACAAAAACACAATTTTCTTTTTTCAAACAATTTAGAACCGCTCTTGAAGGCTTTATATAGTTCAAAATTGTGCGACATAATCTTAGAAGAGTGGAATGGCAATTAATGTGCGTGTTTTGTTTTTCTAAATTATGAGAATTTTCATCAACTTTTGAATTTAAAATGCCGGAAATCGAATTGAGTGAGGACTTATTCAGCCTTTTAGTATAATTAGTCAATTAGTCTACTAATTAGTCAATTAGTCGAACAAGAGTTTTGATTTTTGAAGCCATCCATATCAAATTCCATCGATTCAGATAACGGGTCTTCCACACTGGTGGGTGGTCCTCCGCAATGGTCCAAGCAGGTAATTTTAATGCAATTTTTTGATTTTTCAATCAATTTAAAATCAAGATTATGACACTTCTATATCACGTAGGATAATAAGTGATGTATCGAAGTAAGCCTAATTTTATTTTTATGCGAAATTTAAAAAAAAACCAAAGTGATCCATATATGCACGGAAGAGATATGAGTTCATATGTCAAAGCACTCAAATATTGCCGTTAACTCCGTTGGACGGTATTTTAGGATTCTGATTTTTTGTACTTAAATTCAAACTTATAATTTCTACCATCTATCAAAATTTCAGTTATCAAGCCCTACCCCTCAAAAAGATATAAACAAAATAGTACACAGATAAAACAGGTAACAGATAAACAAAATTAAAACATTCATATTATATTGCCGGCTGCCGGGTGTGTGTGAAAGCATTCTCATTTGTTGAGAAATCGGGTAACTGGTGCCGGCTAACCGGCTGCCGGGCATGTGTGAAATGGGCCATTCTGTTGAGTCAGTAACTCGTAAGATGAAATTCATGCTCTGGTTCATGCCGAGTAATGCGGGATTAACACAACTGGGAAGCTGCCAGTATAATGCCAAAATTAATGAATTTGTCCATTCTGTTGTTATTTTTTCTGTAATTTTGCAGCCAGTTTTCCAATCGTGTAAATCCGTAATAAGTTGAATTTTTAATCTGTTGGCCTCATCTATTTTGACAAGAGACGGAATAGTAGACAGTGGACAAAAAGAATATCTGCAATATAGAAAATTAGGATTTGCCAGGGCTAGTTTAAAATTCACGGGAGTTGTAGTCATTTCTTATTTTCCCATATAATTTAACTTAAAAAAAGAAAGATGTGCAACGTGGCTGTTTAACATGCGTTTGTACCCTAAGTTCAACAAAAACATCGCACAGATCGATTCACCTCACAAAAAAGCTTTTATATTTACCACCCTCTCTTTTTATAATCTGTTCAGCAAAACTTTATGAACGAATCTCATTCTAAACGAATGTATAGTGTAGGTATAGATTCTTTTTTTAACCAAAAAATTACTCAGTTCTCAACGGGTTTTCTTCGCCATTGGTAATGTAGTTCCACATTCGCGTTCGTATACTGCATGTAAAAGTTTTCCAAGAAAAAAATTCAAACTAGGAAAATTCACTTTCTTAACTTACAAATTAGTAAGATCCCAGTGGAACTCTGTTGTAACATTTTTCGCGTCTGATTCCTAATTAAATCGTCAAGAAATTAGATTTGCTTTTAAATCAATTAAAATACAATAAATTGTTCAACGTCTATGTGAAAATTTAAAAAAAAAAGTTCATTCTTCATCTTTTCACACATTTCCTTACCTAAAATTCAACTTTTCCCCACACTATATATTTATCTCTTTTCTTCTAATAGTGTAGCTGGAATACAACAACAATACAAAGCCATAAAAAAAAACCTGCAACAACAAGGATGTATCCTGTTAAATTCTTTCGTAGCTTAAAATCATTTCGGGTCATTGTGTGAACAAGAAAGAAAATAAAATAAAATTATTATGTACATAAATGTGTATTGAATCGCCATCTTTTAGTTTGTTGTTCTTCTGATTCCTTTGTTAAATCTCCCAAGAATCAAAAAGTCTGAAAAAACGAAAAAGTATGCTCTTTAAAATGGAATCAGAAACATAAATTAAAAGTTGTATGTTCTTTTAAAGATACTTTGAGGCAAATCATTTACAATAGTTCCTTCTCTGCACTCCAAGAAACAACTCTTCGAATATCAAACAATGTATAAAAAAAATTGCATGTGATGTACCTTAAATTGCAATTAAGTACCTATACGGGTAAATACGGGACAAGGTTAAGAATCATCAATCTCGTGAAATAAGGATATTTATAAAGCTTTCTCCTTTATGATAGCGGAACAGTTAGCGCCGTTAACGGCGAATCAATTGACAACGAATAATCTACAGGCGTCATTACACCCACAACAAGGATATTATGGAGGTGAGTAGTGATGTGAAATCTTTTTCCTTGTTTTTTAACGAACGTTATTTTTACTTTATTTGACAGTGTTTATGCATACCTTAATTGTTTTCAAGAATAATTTTCTTTGTGTTTGTCAAATTTTGTTATGAATAGCCTCCAACCTGATTTATATAGAAACTATGTTGAATTATCTGACAACCATACACCATTATGTATTCTGCTACACAAACACATATTTTTTTATTATATATATCCAGTCCTGGATTTGTCATAGGGGCCATTGCCCAGGGCGCAAATTTTTGGAGGCTGGCAAATTTTAAAGACTGTAAGAAAAAAAATGTACGTCAAAATAGAAAATATCCGTATATTTGGTTTACCTTGTCTTTATGCCATTTCAATTGAAGAATACATAGTACGAGTACAATGCTTGAATTTCTTGTTCGCTTTCGCTTTAATGCCATTCGCTTTGGCTCTCACGTCATTTTATGATAGAGACGCATACAAAAGACTACAGCAATTAAAAAACGAAGTGAAATACATCATCCAGGCCCGCTTGCTGATATGAACATTGAACAGTGACAAAATGACTGCGAGAAATATAGAATAACGACATGCGAATATCATACCGCGTTTTACTATCCATAATAAAGATTTTGCAAATGCGCATCGCCCAGGTACAACGCGTTTTATTATCGCTCATAAATCATACGGTTCACCTCGTGAAAATAAAACGATACGGGTTTGTGCTATATACCTATATCTTTTTTCCTTATGTTTACTTTTTTTCACGAAAAGCCTGTCTCATTTCCTTACACTGTTGACAAATCGCTGACATGATTCACAATAGTAAATAGCCACCTGCATGCCGGTCAGAGTGAAAACTTGTATTTGGGTTATTGAAGCCACGGTTGCCGCTGTGTGTCTTTAGTCGCATTTCGACCCCTTTTTTTCCTCATGCGACCATGAAACGACTTTTTTAAAAACTGGCTCTTTTTACCCCTTTTTTTAAAAATTATGCGACTTTTCTGACCCCATTGCAAACTTGGTACAGGTACATAGTGATATTAGATATTATTTTTTTGGAACCAAAAATTACGGTACTTGCTATACACTATTTTCTCAATTCAAAAAAATTTATTTTTCTCATTAGACTTATTGACAATTTTCTGTAAAAAAATCAGAAAAATTACTTTAAGTGTGCAGGTGAAAACCCTTTTTTCAAAAAATTGTTGTTAACGGTACCGTTAACATCAATTTTTTCAAAAAATGGGGTTTTGAATCAAGTATTTTTTGGTACCTTCTAAACAGATGTGCTAAGCATTTCATACGATTTAAATAAATTTTGTTTTTGGCCTAAGATAAGTACGGTCTTCAATATAATAAAACTACATAAAGGAACTATTAACAGCCTGCCGTCCCAAGAAAAAAGGTTGTAATTGTCAAAATCCAAAAATTGGGTCTGTACCATAACTGGAACCGTTAAATATCTAAATTAATATTTTTGTGTAGCTTAAAACTTATATTTCCAACTGCAAAAATAACGAACGAATATTTCATTACAGGTTTCAAGTAAGTTGCTTATGTGCCTATACTATCGAAGCTAAAAAGTTGCAAGTTCATTTTTCTTAGTTCTCACTAAAATTACTATAACCTATGCGTTCGGGTTCGCTTCGATAAAAAATATTTAATTTGAAAACGAGGAAAGCGAAATCATTAAAACGCATTTACATACCTCAAAGCTACTAAAATGGGTACACATCCTTTTTCCGTATGACGGCAGAGTAGGAAAAGTACCTTCGTTAGAACGTTTTTTATTTTGAAGTTTTTTATTATTGGCAGGTCGAATTTAAATAATTTAGCTATACAAACATTTTCAAATAAATATTTTTGGAATTTTTAATAAAATTTCGATACATTTTTTGTGAAAATTCGATTCGATCACAATTTTTTTTGAAAATTTAATTTTTCCGTAATATTTTGAAAATTTTGAATAAAAAAAAAATTTTTTTAAAAAGTATCTTTCCAATAATTGTTTTTTTTTTCAGGAATTCAGATAGCTTTCCCTATTTGTAGCTAAGGATATTAAAGTTATAAGGGTTTTTATGCAACAGTTGTTAACCTCGTAACTCTGTCACATTTGTATGGAAAATTTGACAGATTTATGTAATTTACAACTTTACTATGTTTGCGATGACTTTACGCTGTTGCATTAATACATTAATAAATATATGGTCAGTTGTTTAATAAAAAAAAGAACAATTTACTTTTTTTGCAAATTACCTGAGCGTATTCTTATTGATTTGGCTATTTATCAAAAGAAATTCCTAGTGCGACTTTTTTTTCCTCGTGACGCTTATTTCTGCGACCTTTTCAAATTCCTCAGCGGCAGCACTGATTGAAGCTAATATGTAAACTCTATATACATAGGTACCTTGATGCCGGCCGTAAGTATTAACATTCCAGAAATGGGTGCTCTAGGACTATGCATTTAGCTCCGAAAGTAGAGTGTGCTGCGATGAATAGGTAATACTCTGGTGTTTTGGAACTCCTTTAGAGAAAATCCTTCAACGGATAAAAAAAAATCCCATATAAGCTATTTCTTTTCAAAATATTGGAGAATCGAGACTCGTTTTGACCTTAAATTAAGTGTAGTCGTTTTCTCTGCTTCCGCATTGCGTTACAACCTAACAACGAAATCCTTTTTTAGAAACCCAACATTGTAACAAGAGCTGTAAGGTTATTCAGGATATTGGTACTAAAGTACAATTACCTTGTACTTGAAATTTTGAAGTACCAGAACATTTTATTGGTACTTAAAAATTCTATGTGCTTATACTGGTGCTTAAATACCTCCAAAGTACTTGAAATGTTTGCATTGATTATTTTGTACTTATGACTGGTACTTAAATACTTTCCAATTCCTTATTAATTCCAAAAGTACTTAATATTCCTTTAGTATTTTCTATTCTTTTTAAGTATAGAACTTATTGTAATTCATATGGGTCATGAAAGAAAAAGCAAATAATTTAATTATAAAATTAATAATAAAAAAATAGTGCAATAAACATTCAGTACAAATGTGGTGTAACCCAGTTTTTAGCACATGTATATACATTGAATATTAGGGTGGGCCATATTTTAACAGCTTCTTTAATGGAAAAATAAAAGTATTCTTACTTATTATAGGTATATTAAATATTCTTTATTCACATCAGTAATTCCCGACACGACTGCGCTTCATAAATGCTTAATTCAAATTTGAAACTGAACTACTTTTAACGATCTTCTTCGCTTTTGTTTAATATTACAGTGTTGCGAGTTACGACAGTTCAGCCATCCTGACCGTAATCGTCCCGATTACCATTTGCCTTAATAATGTCGAATCTTAGCCACGGTTTCATACTAGCCGCTTCCCAAGATCCCAAGTACCCCGATAAGAAACCTGACTAACCTGGAGCCCTTCTACGTCAGATATCAAGTATATATCATTGCCAATGTTCTTTTTTATTTGGTATGGGCCGTTGAACTTGGGTGCAACCTTTTTGATACGCCGGGTGTACTCATAAAGTTCTTGACCATTACGTAGTCATCTAAAATTATACTTTGCTTAAGTTCTATCTCTTTCGTCATTAAATTGTTTTCGGTGTTTTCCTTGTGTTGGAGTTCATGGTTGTCCTTGTGTTTCTTGTCTGTGGTTGAAATTTAAGCGCCTACCTCATCAATATCGTCATCGTTTTCTTGGTTTCTATCGTTGGATTCTGTGTCTTTATCTTTACTCTTCGTTTGGTCGGATGCTTCTTGTAGCCCAGGAAAATTAACTTTTCACTTCGAAAATATTCCCACAAAGCTGAATTTTGGTGAAGAGCTTAGTTTTGACCTCTTAACCATTTACTGAGGGGACATTTTTTTTGGTGGGTTAAAGTGGGTAAAATTCAGTTTTTTCTTAATTTCTCAAAAATTATAAGTTTTTTTGAAAAAAATGTGAAGGTACAAATTGTAGCTATGTCATTCTACACAAAAAAGATTCACATACTTTTTTTCATACAAGCAATAGATTCTGAGAAAATTATGCAAAAACTTCACGGTGGATACAATTTTGTCAAAAAAATTTATTAAAATTTCCATAATCGATGGGCTAAGGTTTTTGTACGATTTGAGTTTGGGTACATCTCTTCTTTACAAAAAAAAAGTGTTATAATCTTTTTTGTCCAGAATTTTATGAGCATTTATAAAAACTCATTAATTTTTTGATTTTTGATTTTGATTTTTTTTATTTAAGAAAGTCATGACTGTTATCTAAAAGGATAGAAATATACCATTTTTTTTTCTAAAAATATCATTTCATAAATTATCCTGCATGAAATAGACACCACCCTGTATTTGGTTTTGTTTTGACATCTAATTGACAGACCGAGGTGAATAATTCTAACCACAGAACGTGTTCAACAAATAGAAACCAAACCAGGGCCAGATTCACATTAGTAGGTATTTGGCGTAATTAAGTGTGTAGCAGTGTAAAACAAATTGACTAAAATTTAAATCTATTTTCACATACCCTACTCGTAGCTACTTTTTGCGTAGTCCGCTTTTCAATTACCACTCCAATAATGCACAAGAGAAGGTAGTAGGTAGTAGTATTTCTTGACAACTGTAATTTTCAAACTTTTTATTTTACTATGTATCCTTATTTCGTGACCTTTTATAGTAAAAGATGATTGTCATCTAGTGAAAAAACAATAGTGGGATCTAGCCCACTGATCTTTATATACACTGGATAGTGTATTCCTTATGATGTATAACCGTTTTCCATTTGAAGATGACAATTAGGTGGTCGGCTTCATAATTTGACGTCTACATTTACACAAAAAAACGTGTTTCCAAGATGTCAATCTGAAGAAAGAAAAACTTTGTGGGAGTTTGTTTTATTATTTTATTTTTCATTAAGTTATTCACTGTGTGTATTTTGTTAATGCTATTATTTTCCAATGGCACTAGAAATATATCATTAAAAAGCTGTTTAAATAGGTAATGGTAAATATGTAGATGGGAAACATCGACTTGGTTCATTATTTTTTTTATTTTACCTCTTTGTCACACTCTTTACGTTTGTAGCTACGTTTTTTAACCATTTGTGAATGAAATAAAATTACAAACACAACAATGTTAGCAAACAGATTTGGGGGGAGCAACGAACGGAGATATGACGTCTTGATATAGTGGATTATTTTGTTTGACTTGTTATACAGTTATATTGTTATACAAAAAAGTGGTCAGCTTCATAATATAACAATTCTTCAAATGGAAGCAACTTTCTTATGTCGATACGCTATCCAGTGTATTATAGAGATCAGTGATCTAGCCCAACTGCCTATGTGTGCGTGTTTCAGTTTGTTAGCAAAGCCGGATGACAGTCGAGGATTGGCTTCATGGTAATTGATATTCTCTGGTTTAGAGCTTATAGAATAGAAAAATGTCGGACAGACTTTTTTCTAGTAGACTCTCGCAATAAGGCCCAATGTCTTAGGTGAAAAAGCTTTTGAAAAAGTAAAATGTAATGCTCCTTTTTCAGGTGTTATTATCTTTGAACGAATTAACATCGTTGCATTTTTTCCATATTTGGTTATGGTTGAGCTCTCAGTAATTTATTTTTTTCTAATAAAATATTTTGGTAAATTTATTCGATAAGATTTGTTTCAATTTTGTAACTGAAATTCGTTTTATTTCCTTGACACTTTTGCAGATGGGAAAATTCAACACGATAAACAGCAACAACAACCACTACGACGATTTTCGATGACGACAACGACGACTACACCTGCATCTGGTGTAAGTGCTTCATCGGCATCGTCGTCACCAGTTGCATCGAAAACAATAACGACATTCAATAATTCAACGATAAAAACAACACCAGCAACGAGTCCTAAACCACCAGCTGTGGGAGCAGCAACTATAACTTCAACCCGGGATCAATTTTACCGAGATATTACTTCGCCGAGAAACCGTAAGAGATTTGAAGCTGCTGTGGGTGAGACTCATAGCAGTCGATGTAGTAACGAGTATCGGAAGAGTAATGACGCCAGCGGACGTTCGGCTGCCCTGGAGCGGGCATATGTTCACGATGTTTATGAGAATTGTGAGGAACCGTCAGGAACCATTCGACCGAAAGTTGCACAATTTTTGGGCGCTTTGGATGCCGGATCGGTTGTTTGCGACGTTGGCTGTGGTAGTGGACGGTATTTGACGCAATGTAATCCGTCGATTTGTACAATAGGCATTGATCGATGCCATCGACTGAGTAAGGTAGCCCATGAAAAGGGTGGTGAGGTGAGTAATATTTTCTGAATATGTAAACTTTTTACACTGAAATAGGGCGTATTACATATGTAGGTACATATGTAAATCTGTTTTCGATTTCACGGTGGGTATGTAAATTGCAATTTAAACGAACTTTCATCACAATATTTAACAACTGTACCGGAATATCGCAGGCAGATTAGATAAAAATGCCGTCCAAAAGAGAAATTTACTTGAAAGGAACAGTATGAAGAATAAAAACGTAAGGAATTGAAACCTTCTTATTTTTCTTTTTCTGGACTGTTAGTTGATTATATCTATCTTATTCAATTTAAAGTTTTTTGACCTTTAGTCCAAATACTTTTCACCTAGATAAAACCATTGGGATCATCAGTTAGATGTCGT
The DNA here is from genome assembly GCA_946251815.1 of Dasysyrphus albostriatus. Classification (NCBI taxonomy): domain Eukaryota; kingdom Metazoa; phylum Arthropoda; class Insecta; order Diptera; family Syrphidae; genus Dasysyrphus; species Dasysyrphus albostriatus. The sequence continues at coordinate 227,925,290 of OX276335.1, forward strand.
TGTACCCTTCTAAGAAGCATTATTTTCAGTCGAGGGTTATAGTACGCGAGCTAGCAACTTCAAACAAGAAGTCATTTTAGAAGTGCTAGTTTTTTGATATATCGTCGCCCTAGTATTGAAGTGCCGAAAACGCCATTTTTAAATTTTAGGGAATTCGTGATTAAATTTTTAGAAGTCAATTACGAAAAAACTATAGCTGAAATTTTTATTATATTATATTATATTATATTTCTCCGTAGGTTGGTTTGTGTGATGTCTAATCCGGAATTCGGTGCTTCTTTTATTCGAAAATCGTTATAGTTCTTTCGAGAGTCGTTATATTTGCAAATGTGAGAGTCGTTACTATATGTACAGTTAATACATATATGTTATTGGACATCCGAAACTCTTTTAGTTTTCAAAATATTTAAATTTTTGTCCAAAATGAGTTTGATATACGTCATTAAAATTATAAGTTTCTTTTCTTCATACACGTACCTCAAAAAATAAAGTAAAATTTGAAAGTATCCGTCACATCTATTTGAATGAAGTGAAGTGAAGTGACTTCTATTTTTAAATTCATTGTGATTATATATGTATGCTATTGAATTCGAATCCACTTAACCGACAAATTTTCAGATAATGTTTTGTATTTTCCCTTAACTTTTTCTGAAAAGTTTGGTTAAAATCAGTTCAAAAATTTTCAATGCAAGGGCAGAAATGCACGCCGGATACATAGTAAAAATGTAGTGTTTTTGCGTTAAAACGTTTTTAGTTTTATTATTGTTTATTGAAGCGTGATTAAAAAAATTGCCTATTACAGCTGTAGTGAACTCCCATACATACTTGTACATATCAAAGTAACAATTGTCCTATTATAAGAATTGAGACTTTATTCCAGGAGTTGATTTTACTCTAGGAGAGTATTCCTACATCCTTATAAAAATAAGTTAGAAACGTTAAAGGTCCTACTTACGGGAGTTAATTTTCCTCTTAAGGAAACATTTTTATTGTTCTTATGGCATGAAAAACGGCTTTTTAAACATTCTAGGAAAATGCGTCTCTTCTATGGGAGCTGATGAAAAAAGAACGAGTATGTGTCTACCTAATTGAAATAAAACATATACTTATCCATATTTTCACGAAGATATTAGTTGTTTTTTTGACACTAAAGATGCAGCTAATTCCACTTGAGAAGCCATACAGGAATTGTTGTTTTCGTGGAAAAAAGTGAATTCAGAGTATTGAAAATATAAATATTTCTAGAAAGAATTGGAGTTTTGAATGAAAACAACAACGGATAATTCCAAAAATGTAATTTTGCTTTACAAAAATTTATTTGCTTATGAGCTTTTTTTCTTTTATTTTGGGTTTGACAGATAACAATAGAGAAAATCAAATGCAAAGTAAAGACGTGTAAACATAAAAAAATGATAACCGTATGACTTGACTTGAAATGACATGTGAGAAATCATACAGAAAATATAATGACAGGTCATATGACTTCTATTATCGTGTAAATTGGCTTTAGGTATGTCCAGATAATGGATTTAACTTTTGTCCCGATTAAAACGGTACTGCCAACCTACTACTGTCATTGTGTTATTGATAATTTTTATAGAAATGTCAAATGTTTGTTGTTAAAATTATTCAATAAAAAATGGCAGACCAAGGCAAATGTTGAAATGTCCCGATGTCGGGACAGCTATTATTTATGACTGTATGTTTCATTATCTCATGTTATCTCATGCTGAAAAAACTAATTTGTATTTTATTGCGTGAGCTTATATTTTGATATTATGGCAACATTAATATAAATATAGTTTGTCACATATGTGGAGTTAAATTCTAGTGCGATTGAATTTTTTTGTACTAATATACACATTTTACTTCGAAAAATGACAAAGCACTTTCAAAATAATTGATTTTGAAATTATATTAATTTTATTTTGAGTTAAAAAAAGGGATAACTTTATGTATATTTTGAATCAGAATAATACATTTTATGCTGACATTATTTATGGTATTTTCATGTTGTATGACGAAAAAGATATAATAGCATCTTATTCTCGTATGTGTAATTTTGTAATCTAATAATTTACAAAAGGTTAAGAGACGTTTATATTCTTAGATTTTTTGTTTTACGTTTCTCTTTACGAAACTGTCAATGACTTCTGACTTTCACTTTTTTCCAGTGACGTTTAATCGAAGGTGCACAATTGTTCTCCGCACACCCAACCAAAATCTTAATTTCCATGCATGCCAAAATTCCTTATGTACATTACTTATCTTTCTTTTCAATATTTCACCTGCATCAATATCCCAAACAAAAATATATACACCAATTCATTTGGGTCATTTCAAAAAAAGATGTATGCCATTTGAAAGGCCATTTCACGGTCATAAAAGGGCTCTGGACCTTTGGCACCTCATATATGGGAAATTTGATATTTTCAGCCCTTGATAACTAGTTATAAAGACTTAAAGTTTCTCAAGGTCACTCAAGGTCACGCGTGATTTTTGGCACCTCATTCATGGGAAATTTACAAAATACAGATGCCATCTGAAAGATTTGTAGATAGTGATAAAAGGTCAACTATTTTCAGTAATTGGTCAGCTATAGTTTTTTTTCTATGAATTTTCAAAACTCGTTTCAAGGTCACAAAAAAAACTTTTGGCACCTCATTTGGGTCATTTCAAATAAACAAGTATGCCATTTGAAAGGCCATTTCACGGTCATAAAAGGTCAGCTTTTTTCAGAAATTGGTCAGGCATAGTTTTTTTTTAATGAATTTTAAATTTATTTTAAAAAAAATTTCAAGGTCATAGCGATTTTTGGCACCTCATTTATGGGAAATTTGCAAAAAATATATACCATCTGAAAGATCTCTAGATCTATATAAAAGGTCAGCTATTTTCAATAATTGGTCAGCGATAGATTTTTTTTAATAATTTTTTTTTAAATTTCAAGGTCATAGCGATTTTTGGCACCTCATTTATGGGAAATTTGGGAAAATTGCATACATTCTGAAGGATCTCTTGATCTATATAAAAGGTCAGCTAGTTTTAGTAATTGGTCAGCCATATATTTATTTTTATGAGTGTAATATTTTTTTTTATTTAGGTCACAGTATAGATTTTTGGCACCTCATTTGGGGTATATTTGCATAAAATGTATACCATCTAAAAGGCCAGTAGATCGCGATAAAAGGTCAACTAGTTTCAGTAATTGGTCAACCATAGACGTTTTTGTATGAGTTTTTGAATTTTCGTCAGTAGTATAAGAGAATGTTAGTAGCTAATTTTGAACATGAAAGCAATGCCTAGTCATGCGCAAATTACCTATGCATCTGTAAAAACAATCTAGTTGTTAAAAAACCCTAGAAAAAATTATTTTGACGCTAATAGAGCTTGGCAATGGTAATAATCGAAGGTGTCGCCTTGCCAGCAATTTTTAGCTCAGGAAAATTAGACTTTTACTTCGAAAAAATTCCGACAAAGACGAATTTTGGTAGAGAGCTTTGTGTTGGCGTGTTAACCATTTTCTGAAAAGTTCCGTAAATTTGGACCGGGGCTTAAATTTTTGGGGGGTGTTAAAGGGGGTTAAATTCAGTTTTTTTTTCTTAGTTTCTCGAAAATTATAAGTTTTTTTTGAAAAAAATGTGAAGATACAAAGTTTAGCTTATGTTATTCTACACAAAAAAGATTAACATACTTTTTTCATACAAGCAATAGATTCTGAGAAAATCATGGTGGATTAAATTTTGTCAAAAAATTTATTAAAATTTCCATAATCGATGGGTACGATTTGAGTTTGGCTACATCTCTTCTTTAAGAAACCAAGTTTTTGAGGTGCCCGGGGTAAGGGAATGGCCGCCATCTTGAAAAAGAAAGTGTTTGGTTTAATCCACCATGATTTTCTCAGAATCTATTGCTTGTATGAAAAAAGTATGTTAATCTTTTGTATGCAATTTTCCCAAATTTCCCATAAATGAGGTGCCAAAAATCGCTATGACCTTGAAATTTAAAAAAAAATTATTAAAAAAAATCTATCGCTGACCAATTATTGAAAATAGCTGACCTTTTATATAGATCTAGAGATCTTTCAGATGGTATATATTTTTTGCAAATTTCCCATAAATGAGGTGCCAAAAATCGCTATGACCTTGAAATTTTTTTTAAAATAAATTAAAAATTCATTAAAAAAAAAAACTATGCCTGACCAATTTCTGAAAAAAGCTGACCTTTTATGACCGTGAAATGGCCTTTCAAATGGCATACTTGTTTATTTGAAATGACCCGAATGAGGTGTTAAAAGTTTTTTTGTGACCTTGAAACGAGTTTTGAAAATTCATAGAAAAAAAACTATAGCTGACCAATTACTGAAAATAGTTGACCTTTTATCACTATTTACAAATCTTTCAGATGGCATCTTTTTTTAGATTTTCCATAAATGAAGTGCCAAAAATCGAGCGTGACCTTGAGAAACTTTAAGCCTTTATAACTAGTTATCAAGGGCTGACCAATTTCTAGGACTAGTTGACCTTTCCTGACCAATTAGATGACATTCTAAAATATCCAATTTCCCATATATGAGGTGCCAAAGGTCCAGAGCCCACGAGTGTTCTCAAAATTAAGTGCACTAAAAGTAATGAAAATTCACACGCAAAAGAATCTAAAACAAAAACAACACGAAGTTTGTTCTCCGTCTACCCTTATTAATCTATAGGGCTTGGTGTTCAACTTTTCAACATTTCCTCTGATAGAAACGAATGATTCACCCATCAGGGTGTTCGACTAACTTTAGCGCACCGAGGTAAAGAAAATCCACATAAAAAAACATAACAACAAAACGACACAAAGCTCATTCTTCCTCATAGAAATTTAGATAGATAGATTTATCGAGCGCACCACGGTTCATCATTCGGCACTTTGCTACGTTGAGAATTCTCTATCTGTTCTGTTCCAGTGTTGATGGATGGTGAATGGTGATATTTAATTTACAGTGTTCGGAGATCGTGACAAAAATTAATTTGCTGTGGGAATTTTTACCGAAATAAAAAAATAGAGGAAATCTTCTGATTTGGTGAATTTTAAACATTTACAGCCTTATTTATTAGATTTTTTAGGTGGTTGACTAGTTAGACAGTCAACTAAATGTCAATTTTAACAAATTTTAGACAGCCGATGCCGTTGTCCAAGTTAGACAGCTTAAGGACAACAGAAAACAAAGTTTATTAATAACTTTTTGCAGTAAGACGCCTGTCTAAAGTTAGACAAAGTTTATAAATACGACCGTTAAAATATACAAAAGATGAATACACATTTTTTTTAGATATTATAAGATAAGTAAAATAGCAACATAAAAAGCGATAAATATCATAATTGCTTTAAAAACTTATTGAAATTTATTTTGAAATTTGTAAACTTTTTCGATTTTTGTTTTCAATAAATTATCGAGAAAAAATCAAGAAACCAACATTTTTGGAAATTAATAGGATAATAGTTGCAGCGATTGAATTTTACAGGTAGAATTATTATTATTTAATGCTTAGAATTATTATTTAAAAAAAAAAAAACAAAAATACTGACAGAAAAAATATTAAAGATATATAAAATAATTTTCAAACATTATTTTATTTATTTGATTAAATGAAAAAGTCTTTATAACCAATTCCCATTGGGTTTGTGGCTGAGGTTTACTTTTGCTGTCCTTGATTACAACAAACTAATAGTGAGGGAGTTTTGTAGCTTCTTAGAATTATTGTTGTTTGAAGTATCTGCTTATTTTTGCAACGACTAACTGGCTGAACAGAATAAAGACAGATCTGCAACTGGAGCTGCAGCAGGAATAGCTGTCAAAATGTTGAATAGACCCAAAATGTTTTATTGAAAAACAAGTTAGCGCACACCCTGCTGAAAACAGCAAATAAATGTCATTATTCCAATTTGACTTTGAGTATATAAACACAAAACTTTTTGAATTTAATTAAAAAAAAAAAACAAATAAACATCAATATCAACACAAGTAAATATATCTTAAATAGATTCATCATAATGAAACACCAAATTAACTATGTCAAAATTTAATTTTAAACCACGGTAACCCTTAGACTATACAAAATACATTTAGTTCAAATTGGCTGCTGTCGTATCAATACTTTTTACTCTTAATTAAACTTCTTTATGAGAGAGTTATTAATTTATGTTGGTATGAAAATTAACACTTTTTTGAGAAGTCTGATGCTTTTATGCTGCTTTGTTTTGACACCTATCAAACAAACCAAGAAAAAATATCGGTGATGCGTTCCTTTTTTTCTAACGAATGTTAACTATCGTTGATTTTTCGAAAAAAGATGGAATTTCAAAGTTAGACCCCTAATAAACGATTATTCTTTGCGTCTGACTCTTTTCGAATTTTCGTCGTGTAGGGGTCTTAGAAATATTTCGTTTTGTGCATTACCTTTTACGAACGGTAAATCTTCGTTATTACGTCATAATTTTTGGAATAAATGTACAAAAAATTAAAAAAAAAAACTACTATTTTACTAAAGTCAACAAAATTATAATATTATTCATACAAGGGGTGCAAGGTCATAAACATATTAAAGTTGAAAACTGCTTAGATCTGTCTAATTTTCCATACAAATCGTGACAAATTTACGAAGTTTAAAACTTTAATACGCTTACGAATGAATACCCTTAGTTATTTGGTCAAATTTACAAGCGTAATTTCGTAAGAAAAACTTTAAATTATACAAAGAAAAATCATTCACCGATAGTTTACATTCGTCACAAAATAAAATACATTTTAAAAACTAATCTACAGCACCCAATGTTTCCATTCAGGTAGCCAGTCCTATAAAAAACTGAACGCCAAAAAATAATGTGCATACAACACGTTAAAAAAAGAACGACTATTGTATGAATCAAATAAAATAGCTGTCAACGCAACATCTCATAAATCGTATGAATCCTTTAGGTTTAGTTAGAGCTTTATAGATGTTAGTTTATTAGCTCTTTTTGTAGGTATTTTAAAGAATTAAAATTACGAAAAAGTTTAAATTTGAAAACAAAATTATTACAAAACTTTCAATTTACATACAGAAGGAATAATTGCTTTAGGTATAAGATTAAAGTGATTTGATACAAGAAAAATGCTTAAATCATATAATGAAAACAGTATGAGACTTTGTGTGTTATAAAAAAATTTAGTCCTTTGTATATAGCAATAAGCTCTGAAAGAGTATTATGGGAGTTTTTTTGAGAAAATGGGAGCTAAGCTCTCTAGAAATTGTAAGTTGGGCGATAACTTATATATGTACTCATATTTATACTCTCAATAAACAGTCAGTCATCAAGTAACTCTCGTTCTTACATGACATGGTGTCAGAAGTTATTCGCAAATTCTAAGTACTTTCATTTTAAAAAGTTATTAACTAGAAATATATTTATATAAAATAAAATAGAATATCGCAGTAGAAAAAAAGAAGTTAAAGAATGCCTGCTGAAAATCCTGCTGATCTGAGCTATCCTTCAGGAACCAAAGGGTTTGCAAGACCACCAAAACCTTTGGAAATTACGTGGAACATAACCATTGCATGGAAGAATTGGTTGCAGCAGTACACCTGGTTTGCAGCAGCACGAGAACTGGACAAAAAATCAATATTCGTCCGCAAGTAGGTACATTTATGTCTTGCATCTGTCCTGATGATATAGAAATTTTTAATACATTTACCCTAACAAGCATTTAAGCACAATCAGAGAAAAATTCAGAGCCCATTCCACTCCAAAAACTAGTATCATTTTTGAAAGATATGTGTTTGATCGATTTATTCAATCAGATGGTGAATCTTTCGATGATTTTATCACTTAAGCCACTCTGCAAAATAGAGTTCCCAGGAAAAAAATCATAAAAGGGATTCATAGTGATGATCAAACGAAAAAATTGCTGACGAGCGATGACATTTCACTAGATGAAGCTATAAAAAAGTGAAAAGCAAACGAGATAGCACTTATACACAGCTTCAAACACTTCACAAAGAGGATATGCAATACATGCTGTGTAAACACACAAAGCAAACAGGTCCCGAAATTAAAATGCGTCTACAGTTGCACAAATAGCTCACCAGAAGCATCATCAAAAAGTCTATGCAAGTCCTGGTGAAACGGAAGCAGCCTGCAATCGGTGTTACACCCATATAATCAATGTCCCGCTATTATTAAAAGTTTAGTGAAAAATATGTTTTTCCATAGGCTTTTTTGGTCACAATAACTTTAGCAATGAATACAAATTTGTAACATATAAATACTTTATAAAAGTCAAGGAAAATTGCACTTCTAATGAAGAAGTTTAGTCTTTAAAGGTTAAGGGTAAAAGACTAAATTTCTTCATTAGAAGTTCAATTTTCCTTGACTTTTATAAATTTTGTTTTATAAATCAGTTCCTTTTTTATCATGTAAAATATTTTTACTTTTTAAAGTTTCCCCTCGAAGAAGACAGCAACCCCTGTCGAAACGTCGGGAAAAGTATGTATGTTACAAATTTTGTTTCATTGCTAAAGTTATTGTAACCAGAAAAGCCAATGGAAAACTTATTTTCATCAAATTGGTCAATAACTTCATCTTTTTATCATTAATAAAAAGTGTAGTAAAGCAAACGAAAGATCACTTTGCTAAACTGATCAAAAACGAGAAAATGAAAAATAAAGCGCTGAATTAATTTAATTTATTTTAAAAATTTACATATCTTTTCCCAAACGAATTGCTTGTGCAAATAAGCACTGTTTTAGGATATCTCTCATCGTTAAATGATGATTAATCGTCTGGTCCAGATGGAATTCCATATAGACATTCCGTGTAGACATATACATATTATCCCAGCCTCTTCATTCTTTACTTAAGCTTTCTTTAAAATCAGGGAAGTTTCCTTACTTATAAAAATAATCATTTTTAACCTCAGTTTTCAAAAAGGGTGATAGGAACGATATTAAGATCTATAGGTCTATCTCAAAACTGTCTTGTACACCGAAGCTTTTCGAAAAAGTTATTTGTGAAAGCTTGGCATTTGATAGTAAAAATTTAATATGCGAATAACAGCATGGATTTATGCAAAGAAGATCAACGATGACAAATCTTCTTCCCTTCTTACAAAAATCCTCCAATGCTTTGTCAAACGGTAGTGAAGTTGACTGCATTTACACTAACTTTTCTTAAGCATTTGATCAACTTAGTCACAATATTATTTTATTCAAACTAAAAGCTTTCGGATTTCCGCCTTTCTTTAAAGATTGGATAAAATCGTTCCCTGAAAATATATCCTATCAGGTAAAATTTCGACACTCGCTCTCAAACCTATATAACGCTCTCTCGGGTGTACCTCAGAGAAGTCATTTGGGCCCCTTTTTATTCATCTTTGCTATAAATGATATTGTGTCATGTATACGTTCTAGTGAAATTCTTATATTTGCGGATGATATGAAGATTTTCAATACAATAAGAGCCGACCATGACCACAGTGTCTTGCAGGATGATATTGATAGCTTTACTCTATGGTGTGAAAAAAAACGGTTTTAGCCTAAGCCCTCTTAAATGCCAAAAAATTACTTTCTCAAGAAAACGAGTTGCAAGTGCTTTTAATTATTCTATTTTGTAGCATAAACTTTATCGTGTCTTTAGCTTTAAGAATTTGGGTTTTCAGCTTAGCTCTAATTTAGAATTCACAGAACACATAAATTACATTGTTAAAAAAGCGAGTTCTATGATTCGATTTATAAAACGTTGGGCAAAAGAATTTAGTGATCCGTATATTACTCTTTCTCTTTTCTTTCTGTTTATAACATAACAGTCTCTCAAGTTTGGTCACCCTTCCATGAAATTCATAAAAGTCGTATTGATACAACATAAATTCATTTGCTGTTAAAGGTCTCTTTTTGGATCATCCATGTAACCTTCCACCATATGAACATCGATTCCAAACTTTTTATCAAAGGCGGGTTAATAATGACTTAATATTTCTTCAGCAACTTTTAAATGGGGAAGTTGATGCTTTGACTTGTTAGGCTGTATTGGCATAAATGACCGCGGAGGATCTCACCACCTGCGAAGATTTGAACTTTTACATGTCGATTTTCATCGAACTAAGTACGGAAATCATGAACATCATCTAAGCCATATGTGTAAGCTTTACAATTTAAATGCTTTCTCTGTTGAATTTAATATAGATAAAATGGGATTGAAAACATTGTTTGGAACCAGTGCTCCACAATCGTGAGCGTTTTATACATATATCTATTAAGATACTTTAATATTTTTTGTATAATTTTTTATTTTAGGTATTGATTTTTGTAATCATGTAATTAACTAATTTTGTCTACTAGCTTGTTTGTAATTATTTGTCTCAGTGAAACGACATGATGTTTCTGAGTCAGACTCAGATGAAGGCCTTTTAGTGCTATCACTGTCAAATGAAAGAGATGAAGATGATTGGTATGAAGAGGTTAAGTTCGAAAACGTGTTAAAGTGAAATTAGACACCGGTGCACAGTGTAACGTTATTAGTAGTGGCTTAGATATAAAATTGGCTGCGAAAATAACACCTTCCAGCAAAACAAAGTTAGTTGCTTGGAAACGGTAGACCTGAAAATGTTTTTGGTGAAACAATTATAAAATGTATAGTACGAAAAAAGCTACGAAAGGTGTTGTTCAAAGATGTAAATCATCCAGTAACTCCAATGTTTGGCAAAAAGGCATGTTAAATACTTAACCTGGTGATGCGTGCCCAAGAAGTGCAATTAAGCAGGATTACAATCACATCAATGCATTTACAAAAAACAGCAAATGATGCTCAGTCATTTTCCCCCAGTCCATAAACTTTAGTTTTGACGATCCGATTAATAGATCTGAAATTTTTTTTTCTTAAAAACGGCTCCAACGATTTTTATAAACATTTTTTTGCAGGTTTATATAAGTTTGGTGGTTAGATGTTGTAGGAACTGGTGGCCTCGAGCTGTATCTTTTCCTACACATCAAGTGCCTACATTAAATGCAAGCTGATACTGGTCTTGGCTTCATGTCATGACTTGCTAAACTTGAAAGTGCAAGTGTTGAACAAGGAAAGAATTGCAACACCAAACCCAGATTGGAGGTTAGTGTGTTGGGCTAATGACCCGGCCATAGTAAAAGAAAAGCAATTGTTATGAAAGAGATGCGAGAAGCCTCAGATAGCGTTCCCCTCTCAAATGGCAACCAGACCCGGATCGAAAATGGAATACGACCTACGAGTATGCACCTGGAATATAAGGACACTCTATACGCCAGATGATACTCAAAATCTTGAATCTGTCCTCAAGCGGTACAAGGCAGATATTACCGCGATCCAGGAGATACGATGGATAGAATCTGGGATAACGAAAAGAGAAGATTGCGACATTTATTACAGCTGTCATCAAAGATTGCACATGCTATGATGCGGATTTGTCATAAGAAGTCGACTCAGATCGAAAGTCATCGAGTTAAAGCCGATCAGCGTTCACCTGGCTGTGATCCACATCAAAGTTACCTTCCAAAACATCAGACTAATATGTGCACACGCCCCTACCGATGAAGCTGAGGAGTCTAACAAGGAGGAGTTTTACGACCTCCTACGGAGCCTGTCTGGAGTACGATGTCAAAGTCATGCTCGGAGACTTTAATGCTAAATTCTGGAAGGAAAACATCTTTGGCGGATTAGTTGGAAAACAAAGCCTCCCCGAAATGACAACGAACAACGGCTTTCGACTAATCGACTTTGCTGTGGCTCCTAATACGGTGATAAGTAGCACTACACACGGCAACTTGCCGATCTCCAGATGGTCTAACCCCCAACCAATAAACTTTTCGAGGTGCGCACATGGGCTCATGGGCTGTACCAAGATGTGGATGTAGTCCAAAGAGCCAAAACACGTCAACTACACTGGCTCGGCCTCATCGAGCGATTGGACAACAACGCTTTAGCCAAGAAAATCATTGAATCCCAGCCCAGGTTCGAGATGAGCAGGAAGACCGAACCTCTGTAAGAACGCTTGGTCTTGGTGACTGGAAGGAGCGTGCAAGGAACTGCAACCGATGCAAGACCGCAATATCTCAGACAGAGACCCTCCATGGATCGGGAACCGGATAAGTAAGTAAGTTAAATTAGTTTGACCTACTACCATAAAATAAAAACAAATTACAAATAACAAATATTAACAACTTCACTGTCCCATGCATCATATTTGATACACAAATTGATTTGGAAACAGCAATACGTCCCTAGTAGTTTTTTAGAAAAAAAAAATTATTTGCCAACGACCCATGTATCATATTTGATACATAAATTAATTTTTGCGCCGTGTTCCTTCGCCCATGTATCACCTTTGATACATAATCATGGTGTTATTAAAAACAAGTTTCTTGTATAAAAAAAATAGCCCAAGATTAATTTTGTATATGAGCGCATAGGTAACGTCTAAAACTTAACAAAACTGCAAAAAAAAATTAGAAAATGAAATGAAATGAAAACTTTCTTCACTTTTTTGACACTACTTTTTTTTTATTTGCAAGTACTTAATGTAATGAGAACAATATTTTTATATAGAAACATGTGTACATATGAATAGAATGTACATATCTAAGACTGTTAAACAATGGCGTAACCAAATTTTTTGAATGGGTGTTGTGATGTGAATCCCTAGGATTCAAATTAAAGCACATCAGGCATAATGGTTTGCTTTAAAGGCCCCATGACCATCTCTCTTCAAATTGCTGAAGCACGAAGCGCAACGCTTCCTAAAAAGTTTATCATTCTGACAGAGTATTTTTATGAGGCGTATTCCACTTGCAAATGGAAGAATTCTTGTAAAAACTTTCGCTGACGAACACGACCCTAGCTTCTCTCTTAAGAGTATTTCTCTGACCTGCAATATTAAAAGCGGTTTTCATCAGTCAATTTACTGTAAATGTATCTTGCATTTAAAGCCGCAACCCGAAATATAAGATCAACTGCAATTTACCTGCACCAAGTCATACATTTTTGTAAGGAGAAGTGAACTGAAGACAATTGATCTGCGATATCAATCCCTTTCGTTTTGTTTTGTTTTTATTTCTCAAAAACTTAGATTAATTAATAAAGATTTTTAAAAATTCAAAATGTTTTTTTTTTAAAGTTTTGACTTTGCAACTTAATTTTTCAAAAACGAATAAAAGAATGGAATATTAGCGCTCATAAAAGCTAAAGCATTTTAATGTATTTGCTTTCATTGATTTTAAATATTTTATTTTGCATTTAAAGACAATTTTTCAGAAATTGAACACCCTCTGTCTCAGGGGGGGAGGGGGGATAGAATTTTCCCTCCGTATATTTTTTTCCAAGAATAAACACAAAAATCATAGTGTCTATGTTTATTTTTTTTACACTTCAGATTCTTTGTTGTAGTGAGCTAAGAGCAAAGCTGAAATCTACAAACAGAGGCTCATCATGAGTGGTTAGTTGAATAAAGCAAACCAACACAGGCACATACATAAATACAAAAACTAAAAAATTACAAGAAAATACAAAATCAGATATAACACAAAAATTAACAAAGTGGAGCACTGGTTCGAAATACTATTTTTAATCCTATTTTACTCATGTTAAAATCAATAGATGAGGCATTTAAGTTAAAAAGTTTGCACATACGATTGAGAGGTTCGTGTGTGCCATAGTTTGTTCTGTGAAAAGGAACGTGAAAAAGTTCAAATCTTCGCAGGTGGTGGGATCCTCCCCGATAATTAATGCCTACATGGGCTAACAAGTCAGGCGCATCAATTTCACCATTGATAAGTAAATATAAAAATACGAAATCATTATTAACACGCCTTTGATATAAACTTTGAAGTTGCGGAAGCTGAATTCTGTGTTCATAAGGTGGCAGATTATACGGATCAGCCCAGGGATGACCTTTTAAGGCAAAACGAATGACTCTATGTTGTATTGCTTCAATAGGGCTTTTATGAATTTCGTAAAAAGGTGCCCATACTTGGGAAGCGTACTCAAGATGCGGTCGTACATAACAACTGTATAGCGAAAGAGTAACATACGGATCGTTAAATTCCTTTGCCCATCGTTTTATAAATCCAAGCATGGAACTCGCTTTATTTACAATATAATTAATATGTTCTATAAAACCTAGATCAGAACTAAAGTGAACACCCAGGTCCTTGAAACTTAAAACACGACAGAGTGTGTGCTGCGAGATGAGGTAGTCAAAAGCACTCACTACTCGTTTTTTAGAGAAAGTTATAGTTTGGCATTTCACGGGATTTAAAAATAGGCCATTTTTGCAACACCAGGCATTAAAATTGTCAATATCAGCTTGCAGCAGAATGTGATCCTGACTAGATTGCATTTTTTTAAAAATCTTCATATCATCAGCATATATAAGAATATCACTAAAACGTATACATGAAGTAACATCATTTATAGCTAGAATGAAAAGTAACGAACCCAGATGACTTCCCTGGGGTACACCCGAGTGAGCATTGAACGAGTTTGAAAGGATGTTTCTAAATTTTACTTGGTAAGATCTATTTTCAAGGTATGATTTATTCCATGCTATGAAAATTGTCGGAAAACCAAAAGCTTTTAGTTTGAATATAATAATGTTATGACTTAGCTGGTCAAATGCCTTAGAAAAATCAGTGTATATGCAATCAACTTCATTCCCGTTTTCTAATGCAAGAGAACATTTATGCAAAAACGTAAGAAGATTTGTTACCGTTGATTTCTTTCTCACAAAACCATGCTGTTGTTCACATATTATATTCTTTGTATGAAATGCTAAACTCTCACACACAACTTGTTCGAAAAGTTTAGGAATGCAAGAGAGCTTTGCAATGGGTCTATAACTTTTAATATCAGTTTTTTAACCCTTCTTAAAGACTGGTGTAAGGAATGATTTCTTCCAAAAATAGGGAAAATTACCTGTCCTTAAAGAAAAGTCGAACAAGTATTTAAGGGGTTGAACAAGTATATATTTACACTTTTTCAATACTACAGGGAGAATTCCATCTGGACCCGATGAGTAATCATCATTTAATGATGAGAGAAGGAATAAACCAGTACTCGGTGGTGCTGGGATATTGTTGCAGCTAGTTTGGGAATAGGTATGTAAATCTCTGCCAAATCAAGAATTCGATTTTCACAGTTCTTAAAACAACTTATTTGCTGTAAGTGTAAGCCAGTCGAAATTATTCTATCAAAAAGCAGTAACTCATTTTGAGAAGAAGTTAAAGAAGCTTCTTGGTAGGATTTGTCATCAGAGGGAACCCATTCTATGTGAGGTAAATTAAAATCACCAAGAAGTATAATGTTGCTGTTGGAGCAAGACAAGTCAATAACAAAATCCAAGGCCTTAGAGAGTTCAACGTAAACTGCGCATGAACTTTTCGGGGGAATATATGCATTTAAAATATACAATTGTTTGGGCTGTATAGTTAATTTTAAACAGATTAAGTCAATAGAGGGGCTGAAAGGGAACGAAACATAAGAAGATGTAAATTTACTTCGAACTGCAATTAAAACACCACCTCCCACTTCTTTCGGCCTATCAACATGACGATCTTTTCTGTAAACTAAGAACTCCTGATTAAAAAGTTCCGTGTCCATGAAACTAGAATTTAACCAAATTTCGGTTAAAACAAAGATATCATGTGAGAATGCTTGGGAATTCATATAGATATAAGCGGTTTTGCTGCGAAGCCCTCTTACATTTTGGAAGAAGAGGGTAATCCTATTGAGTTTTTTGGAGATGAAATTTTGGGTGCATTTCGCGTTTGTCCTTTTTTTCTTGAAGTAGTGAACTCTTTAACAAGAGCTTCAAAAGGCCAATTATTAATATCGCAAATTGAATCGAAAAACGAAGGATGTGTAACTACTTTGATAGAGGAAATGAAACTATTTGGTTTACTAATTTTAGTACACTTAACGGAAGTGTTTGAGGGTATACTATTATTAGATACTAAATGGGAAATAATATCATCCAAACGTGAAATAAAAATAGATCTAGGCTTGGAGACTGCTTTTATCGGCTTAGGATTAATACTTATATTAGGTAACCTTCCACAATCCATGTAAGGATCAACCGTCTCTGAAGTTTGATTTAAAGCTTGAACGGGAAAGGGTAATTCTAAATTATTATTGTTATGGTGGTTGGGATTGCTTTTAAGATTTGAACGTTTAGGGGGTGGGGAGCTTATAGCAACTAATGAGTCTTCGTGACCTCTTTTATTATTACTTATGGCATCAAATGATCCAGATTGGGCAACAAGATTCTCTTTTTCATTATTTATCGGAAAGATAACTGGATGAGGTTCATTAACTAAGTTGTAGAAGTAGCACTATCAACCATATCATTTTTGAAAGAGAATGAGCTAACATTGGAGACAGCATTATTAAAATTAATAAGAAGTTCTTCAAATCCCTTCGAGAGTTTTATAATGTCTGCTTTAAAAGAAGACATTTTAAAAGCCATTTGGTATAAGGAAAACTTACGACAGTCAGTGCAGTACCATAAAACAAATTTTGAGTTCGATATCTTTTCAATAAATGCATTGGTTGACCCAATGCATTTTGCGTAGTAGAGATTACCACAAGATCCAAAACAGGCAAAAAGCGGTGTAGAAGGCAAATCTTCGTAGTTCTTTGCTGAGCAAACCATTATAAATTAAAAAGAAATTATCAAAAGGAATTAAAAAAAAAAAAGAAATAAGAGGTTTAGAAAATAAAAAATAAAAAAAAAAACAGGTCTTCGGTAGGGATCGAACCCACGTCCACGACTACAAAGATTTAACCACCGCGCGTTTTTTTTTTTAATAAATTCATTTCTACTTTTCATTTTCTTAAAACTATCTTAAAGCTAGACAAAAATTCATAAAAACTAGCCTACTTATCAATATCTTAAAACTAACTTACTGGCCCCAGTCGGGCGCTTTAAGTTAAACTATAATAACTTAATGCTAATGCCTTTTGATCTAAAAGCTATTTTAATACTAAAATCCAGGTTAGTTTTCTTTTTTACCGAGAAGAATTTGCAAAAAAAACTCGGTATCAGTGAACCACCGCGCGTTAACCACTTGCGCCACCAGGAAAATAAATAACCACTGGAAAAAAATACCTTAATTATTACAAAAAATTGGATTTTAACATTAAAAAATTGAATTAAAATTTCTAAGAAAAAGGTGTAAGCAAGACAGACTCATTAAGCTTAGAGCTTAAGTTTAAATATAAGTAGAAGAAACAATATGGTAGGAGAAGAGTTATATAAGGCACAGGTAGACACAATCACTTGAAAATAATTTAATACAAAAAAAAAATAAAAAGCATTTCGAGTTGGACAACAGTTCAACTTTCAATGAGAAAACTTATCCTACCATGCACTATTTTATTAAGCTAAAATAACACTTTACAAAATATAAACTTGATCAGAAAAATAAGGTTAACACAAATATTCACTTCTTCAATGAAACTGGATAGTTAATTTATATAAAATTGACGAAATACATTCAAAAAACAATAGATTACACTGGAGCGATAAGAAAGCACAACTAAGTACAACAAAACCAGTGCTGTCACTTGATTTTGTGATATCATCATATTTTACTATGTAAAGGGCTTTTCAACAGGGACGCTACAAAAGTAGAGCGACAGGGACAGCAAACGACACCATATTTCTTGCCACTCTTTTGACATTTCTCTTCAGTAAGGTTTGCCATTTCATGATGAAAAGATATACGAGCCAACGACGAGTCGAAATTATTAAAATTTACTACCGAAATTCGGAGTCAGTGGCCTCAACGTTAAGAGCGCTACGTCCAATTTATGGTCGTCATAATCGTCCTAGCAGATCAACAACTGAGCATCCACAGGCACAGTACAAAATGTTCCCGTGCCAGTGAGACAAAGAAGTGCCCATAATGTCTAGAATATTGCTGCCGCTGAGGCTTCAGTTGCAGAAAGCCCAAATGTGTCTCTCACACGTCGTTCTCAAGCGTTGGGAATCTCTATGACGTCGTTGTGGCGAATTTTGCGAGAAGATCTTGGCCTACATTCTTACAAGATTAAATTGACGCAAGAACTGAAGCCGCTTGACCACCAGTAGCTTCGTATGTTCGTGAAATGGGCTGAGCAACAACTTGAAAATGATTCGGATTTTCATCGAAAAATCATCTTCAGCGATGAGGCTCATTTCTCAACAAAATATGCGGTATTGGTCAAGCAGCAATCCACACGTACTACATGAGTCATCATTGCATCCCGAAAAAATTACGGTTTGGTGTGGTTTATGGGCCGGCGGTGTCATTGGGCCGTACTTCTTCCGTGATTATCAAGACTGGCACGTTATTGTGAATGGGGATCGCTACCGTTCAATGATAACCAAATATTTTTGGCCCCAATCGGATGATATGGACTTGGAGGACATGTGGTTCCAACAGAGCGGCGCCACAAGCCACACAGCGAGTGTCACAATCAATTTATTGGAAACCAAGTTTGGAGAACGTGTTATCTCACGAAATGGTCCAGGCGCTTGGCCGCCTCGGTCTTGCGATTTGACGCCGTTAGACTATTTCCTGTAGGGCTACGTCAAGTCTATGGTCTATGCCAACAAGCCAGCGACGATTAATGAACTTCGTACGAATATCGAACGTGAAATTGCAGCAGTATCGGCCGATTTATGCTTGAAAACCGTCGAAAATTGGGTTCAGCGTCTGGACTTCTGCAAGCGTGCCCGTGGTGGCCATGCAAAAGAAATCGAGTTCCATACATAATGGTATCGAACGTACTTTCACAGGAATAAAGAATTTCATTGATATCCAAAACCGTTTTTTGTTTTATTTAAAAAAAACTTTTGTAGCGCTCTTATTGAAAAACCCGATATCATTTTTGATACGTCCATGTATCAAATATGAGGAAAAATCGAAACCGTCTTTTTAACAACAAAGAACAGTTATTTTTTATACTACCAACCCATTCTTTGTTGAAGCTTATTTAATAATAATGCTTTTTTCTGGAAAAAAGTACGGATGTGGGGATGTTTTTAAATAAGTTTATATGGGGACAGTCAAGCCGAATTTTGGTTTTATATCAAATTTGATACATGGATGTAGGAGACTTGGAACAAAAAAAATTATGTATCAAAAGTAATACATGGGACGTATAGTTAAAGTTTTGTTTTCTAAGGAAAAATAATGGACGTGTGGGGTGGGGGTTTTTCATACAATTTGTATGGGGACAGTGAAGTTGTTAATAGTGCTTCCCATAGAATGTTTAGTTTAATTTTGAATTTGCCGAAATATCATGAAGGTCCTAGTATTTGCTTCTAAAACTTTTCATATGGGTAATTTCCCAAAAATTTCCCTTTCCAAAGCTTTCATTTTGACAGCTAGAGCTAAAATTTCTTCGGCTCACCAAAGCTCTCCGTAGGTCGGTTTGTATCATTTATAGTCCGGAAGATGGCGCTTCTTTATTTGAGAGTTGTTAAAGTTCATTTGAGAATCGTTATAGTACAAATGTGAGAATTGTAACAGTGTAGTCTGGTAGTCACTCGTGTGACGCCCGGTACATTACCCTGGACATGGTCCCCATATGGAGTTTTGATCGAAAAACATTTGATACATTTTCCTCGAGCTAGCTATAGATCACCGCTCAAGTAACCAACGTGTGTGTGCAGTCACCAATTAAGAACACTTAATTGGCCACCACAAAATATTGGGACTTCACCGGTCACCGTAACTAAAGGGCAAGTTTTGGATTCATGTAAGAAAAAAAAATTCGAGATACGAGTAACAATCAAACATGACATTACCATGATAGAGAACATGAAAAAAGTGGGTGGCACAATTCTGTCTGTTTGTCCGTATATCGACCTACAGCCTAAACCACTGAAGCAATTTTCGTCAAATTTTGAACTTGAGGTTTTTTTGTAACACTCCAGGTGAAAAGTTGAAATTTTTCTTGCCATATAACTGTTTTTATAATTTTCAATTTTCTCTTTAATGACTTAAACGATTTCAGTCAAAATTTGTATGCAATTTTTTTTTTAATGTTAATAATATTACATATCAACATCTTGAAAATAATAAATTTTAAATTTTTAAAAACATATTAAATATTTTTTTTGAAAATTCAATATTTCAAAAACGAGTTGATGAATTTTTTGAAATTAGGTTTAAAAATGTATTTTAATACATCCTCAAAATTGGCATACCAAAACTCTTTTTTAAAAGTTTTATTAAAATTTTCTATATAAAAAATTATTTTTTAAGAAAACCGCTCCCACGATTTTAAATTTTTGTTTGCACATACAATCATACATATTCGTATTTTTCAAGTAATCAAATGGTTTACTTGTTTTAAGCTCTAAGTTTTTTAAGTAGTTGTCTTTACAATTAAAAAACGATTTAAAGCTTTTTATATTTTTATATTTTTTTACATTTACTTTCACATTTTAAAAGTTCTTAATTCCAACCAACTTGAACATAAGAGCAAGTATGTGCGATCCAGTCGTGCATTTTATTTATATATTATGACTAAATACACGGAATATTTGATCACCCAAACAAAATTAAATGCATTAGTAGTAGGTATATGTATGTACATTTTTCAATTATTAATATTTACTTCATTATATTGATTTTCTTATACAAAATTGTTTTAAAATAAATAAAATATATTTTATGCACGGGCAAAAGCCTCCCCCATTAATCTCCACTCGTTTATGCTAACTGTTTTTTGGAACCATAGCCTGTC
Source organism: Dasysyrphus albostriatus (assembly GCA_946251815.1). Lineage (NCBI taxonomy): Eukaryota > Metazoa > Arthropoda > Insecta > Diptera > Syrphidae > Dasysyrphus > Dasysyrphus albostriatus. The sequence goes on from OX276335.1 coordinate 227,946,071, forward strand.
ATCTCTCCATCTTTTTGGTTGACACCCAAATAGTCTGGTACCATTATAAGGTGTCCATTTGGTACATTCTTTCGTCCATCTGCCGTCTGAATTTCGCATGACATGTCCTGTCCAGTCCCATTTCAGCTTTCTTGTCTTCCAAACAACATCTTCAAAACATGTCCATCTGCGTATGTCAGCGTTTCTTACTTCTTATTTTTAGGGTTGCTCTTTCCATTGACCTTTGAGTTATTGCCAGCCTCCTTTTCAACGATACGTTGTTACTCCATATCTGGGACCCATACGTAAGCACTAGTATAAAACCGTGGAGATATCTTCGAATGTATTTTTTTGGTAGCTTTTGAGATATTGGAATCCAGCATTGGTTTAACGTCCCAAAATTGCATCCAGCCGTTTGTTATTCTTCGCGAAACCTCCTTGTTCTCCCTTCCATTTAAAGAAACTAACTGTCAGGTATATGAAGTATATTCTAACATCTCTCCATTTAGATACATATGTGTTGGGATGCGCTTTATAACTTATAGCCTGCTTTCGAGCACTCAAGAGAAATTTCATTGATCATCTTCTGAAGATCTTCCGGATTATCACTCATCAGAATAATATCATCCACAAACCTCAAGCTTGAAATATATTTTCCATTGATTTTTATGTCAATGCTTTCCCAATTTAACTTTCTAAAACATTCTTCTAATATGGCTGCGAAGAAAGGTGGTGAAATTGGGTCTCCTTGTTTCGTTCCGCTTTGTAGTTTAAATGGTTCTTTAGCTCTGTATATGTATTTTAATACTCGTAGCTGGTTTTTGAACTCAATCATTTCAATTTTTTTTTTAATATTTCAAGTGAATCCATTAAAATAGAGTAGATTTCTCCCTTTGGATTTGATAAACCATTTTTCTGGAATATTTTTCGTTATCGATTTTCATTTTAACAAAATTTTAAAATCTTATGAATGAATAAATCAAAATTAAGATTAATGCTCGTGAATAATATGTGACTACTAATTATTTCGTGTCCTTTTTATCAATTTATCAATGTTTTATTTTATAGAAAACCAAAAGAGGTTAAAATCGCATCGTGTTAAGGAGACCTATTGAATCGTCAAAGTATCTTCAAACCACACAAATAACCAGCTTTAGATTCGTTTTCGAGGACACTGATTTTAATAAACAAAAATTATTTGATTGGGTTGCTCGACAAAATTGCATGCAAACTATCAATAGGAAAGATTGTTTGGTACCAAAAACTCAGTTTTTATAGTTAAAAAGTTCTTTGGGCCAAAGCAAGTATAAAAGATATGAACAGATGAGCTAAGGAAAAAAATTTTATTCACTCTTGGGATAAAATTCAATTCATTCGCTAAAAACAGTAGCATGCTTTACAGAAAATTTAACCTGAAAACAAATTTCTAAGGCAAAATGTAACATTTTTCACTCAATGCAGAACCTATTGGAAGTTTGGTTTTTCAATTTCAGGAAAATAAAATTAAGATGAAAATATCAGGTGTTCTTCTTCAGAGATATTCATTTGCATTTTTAATATAAGTTTTCTGAACTAACCTAGTTTGTTTCGCCCAACGCTCTAGGGGCTTAGACAAAAATGTTGCATTTTTTCAACTAACTTCCTTGCTTTTAAGCACTTCTCTTGAATCTAGGCTCTAGGGGCATGAAAAAATACAGCCTATGAATATGTCAATTGTAAAGCCCCAACATATAGGTTTTTTGTTTAATTTCCTTGAAACTTGGGAAAACAACCTTGCCAACATGCTAATTTGCTTGCCCCATTTCATTTTGTTTTTCAATTCCCTTAGGGCTTGGAATACACATTTAAGACGTACGTTTTTTAGTCCCAACTTTTATTTTTCATCCTTCTCTTAAGGCTTGGAATAAATAGAGCCTACTTACATTCAAATAGCTCAGTCTCATCTTTGTTTTTTCATACAATTCCCTTGGGACTGAAAAAACAAAGCAAATTTTTGAGCCTCAACCTTGCATTAATAGTACAATTTTCTAAGGGCTTTTAAAAATACAACTAACTTACACATTTTTAGTCCCAACCATGTTTTTTCCACTCTCTAAAAACTTAAAAAAAAAACTCATTATATCTGGAATTAATGATTTAAAAAAGAATTATTCTGTTTCATCAAAGGATTTAAAAAATTAAGGGTTCAAAAATAAATACAAAATTGAAACATCGTAATGTATTTTGTTTAGCTGTTAAATTAATCTAACGAATCGGCTTGGCTGTGGGGGGGCTTCAGCCCCTTTAGCCTCCCCCCCTGGATCCACCACTGTGGGCAATTAAATAGGTTTTACTGTGAATTTTGAATATACTTACTTATGTACATAGCTGCTTGATATAGAAAAGAAACTGTAACTTTTTATGTTTGGTTAAGGTACAGCTTTTTGTCAGTCTTCACTGTTTGGAAAACTTTTATTTAGAATAAAACCACAATACCACAATATTCCACTTTTAACCCAAAGAAAAAATTTTTGTTTTGAAATGAATTGAAGTGAAAGAAAGTTTATTTAATGAATTGAAAACAGTGCAAGAAATCAAAAAAGAATGTTCGAGTCCTGCAGTGCTTTTGAGTAGGCTTGTGTAGTTCACGAACGAACTAGTTCAATGAACTAGTTCACTTAAGTGAACTAGTGAACTTAGTTCACTAGTTCATTTTAGTTCGCTAAATTTTTCTCTTAGAAAGAGAAAAGCTCTTTCATTTATCTTTTTTTTATATTTTCTTTGGAGTTCCTGGTTTCTTTAATAGAGCATAAAATCTGAGGTGAAGTGAGTTTGAACAATGTTACGACTCTTTTGACCTTTTCGATTGGCAATCCAGAAGCGTTCGGATTGCGTTTGGACCTTACTGAAAGTGTTCTATTGGCATTCAGAATGACAATTCTTCTCCTGAAAAGAACAGAAAACGATTTTGGATTTAATTTCAGATTCGAAACCAGAGCTACTCGCAAATTCAAACACAAATATTGCAAAAAGTAAATTTTTATCTAAAAATATGTAAATTTCACACATTTTACTGCTTCTTACGCAATTATTTTCCCATTTTCTATATTTCAAACTCGTCCATATTTGTGTCCGCCAAGTTTTCAAATGTGAAAAACTATTTCCGAATCCGCGTAAAAAGTTGCACAAATAAAGGGATATGAAAACTTTAAAATCAAACTGCATGTGCCTGTTTGTTTTATTGGTGTTCCTGATCTAAGAATTCTTCGGAATTGCAAATCGTAAAAGGATATTAATGAACCATTATTAGGTTCATGTTCCGAATAGCAATATATCTCTCTCCGGTCTAATCACAAACGTCGAAATCATTTATTTCATGATTTTGAACCTGGCATTTGTTTATCTATTTTTGAGAGCAAAAAAAATTTGATCTGGTCCGAAAGAATTTATTAGTTTTTGACATTTCCCAACCCCCATAAAACAGCTGCTAAAGAATGTAGAGAATATTTCTAACAAATTTTAAGATTTCAAATCAAATAAGCTATGTATAATGAAAATAAAAATAATTTTTTTTAATTTTTTAATTTAAATTTTAATTTAAATTTCGTACTCTTCTAATGCGTTTAGAAGAGTTTACATTTGTGTAGTGGTTTCAAGTTTGTGTCAAAGTCGGTATAATTGTAGTTACAGTCCATCAAATGTTGTGCGTACGTGGATTTTGTATTCTGTTTTGGTTTATGTTCTAAATATCCAACGTAGTAGCTGTCGCAGTCGTCGCACTTTATTTTGTAAACTCCAGATGATGTTTCATTGTCATTTATTGATTTGTGCTGTAGAATTTTTTGGATGTTATTTGTTGTTTGAAATGATAAATTAATATTAATTTTATGGAATTGGTTTTGTAAAATATGTGGTAGCAAATTGGTGTAGTCGATTGATATGTATTTTTTGTTATTATGCGTGGCTGTGTCATCTTTGGTTGTTTTTTATTTTATTTTTATTTTTGTATACTAGTTTGTCAATTAGTTCTGTTGAATATCCATTTGCGGTAGCTATTTGTTTAATTATGTTTATTTCGTCATGATAATCTTTTTTGGACATGAGTATATTTAAGAGTCGGTTGACGAGGGCATGATATGCTGCTAATTTTTGTGATTGAGGATGACATAGAGTACCTATATTATATAGAGAACCGACTTCAGGCTTTGTAACGGGCGATTTTTTAAGAGGTTTAGAACTTTAAAAAAAAAAAAACACAAAAAATTCGAAAAAATGAATGAAATATTTATTTGAATCGATAGTTTGAACTTTGCAATTTAATGTTTAAAGATACTTTCATGCAAATGTTGACCGCGGCTGCGTCTCAGGTAGCCCATCCGCTGAGTCCAATTTTGGCATACTCTTTCACACATATCGGCCGGTATCTCACGAATGAATGCATGGATGTTGGCTTCCAGTGCGTCAATCGAAGCGGGCTTGTCCCTATAGACATTAGCCTTGACATACCCCCACAAAAAATAATCTAATGGTGTCAAATCGCACGATCTAGGCGGCCAATTGACCGGCCCGAAACGTGAAATTAACTGTTCACCAAACTCACCTCGCAATTGCGCCATTGTTTCGCGTGCTGTGTGGCATGTGGCACCGTCTTGTTGAAACCACATATCATGCAAGTCAAGAACTTCCATTTCGGGCAAAAAAAGTTTGTTATCATCGCTCGGTAGCGTTCACCATTGACAGTAACGCTGCGATTCGCATCATCTTTGAAGAAATATGGCCCAATAATGCCGCCGGCCCATAAACCGCACCAAACAGTGGCTTTTTCGGGATGCATTGGTAGCTGTTGCAATGCTTCTGGCTGATCTTCACTCCAAATGCGGCAATTATGCTTATTTACGTACCCATTCAACCAAAAATGAGCCTCATCGCTGAACGCAATTTTTCGATAAAAACATGCGATGAACATTTCGAACCGAGCACGAATTTTGATAGTAAAATTCAATAATTTGCAAGCGTTGTTCATTTGTAAGACGATCCATGGTTAAATTGCAAACCAAACTGTAGCTGTTTGACAGTGACACGAGGTACTAAACACACGTCAGCTGTCAAAACCAGTGTTGCCAAAACCAAACCAGCTAAAAAATCACCCGTTATATATATTTCATAGTAATATCATGAAGTCGTTTTTATTTACGCGCTGTTTGTCCAGTGCTGCGCTTGCGTCGCTAAAGTTGCTTCAACATTTTGAAAATTGTGTTCATAACAATGGCATTTGTATCTGGTTTGGTTGTTTGTTTATGAGTATGGATTCTTTTTTTTCTTTTGCTATGAAACAGTTTCGAAATGCAATGGTGGTTGTTTTTTTTCTTAGATTTTTGTTCGATCCTCTTTTTTCCCGCGCTCGTCTTTTCTTTCGTTCTTGATGAATGAATTTTTGTTTGTATTTAGATATTTCTTCTGTTTGTAAAACAGAAAAAAATATGAATGATGGTTTCAAGCAGAGATTATAAATAAAATAATAATAAATATATTAATAATATAATATAAATATGTGTATTTTGACTTCTGGGGGTGGAGAATATTTATTTCGTTTTATTAATTTTTTTTTCAGTAGGTATGAAAATTATAATAAATAGGTATAGGTAAATGACAGAGGTGATTTAATTAAAAAAAAAATTTTCGATTAACAATTTGAAAGAAAAGAATACAAATACAAATACCTAAATAATTTCAAAAAAGTATTTACCTATTAGTTTAAACTTCAAAAAAATTATTTATGTGGATGTCTCTACCTGATTTTCTTTTCGTAAATGGGTAGGTACCTGGATTAGATTAATTTATTTGTATTTGCGAGAAAGTCAGATCTAGTAGGTTTGTTTTAGATACAAACATTTCTTCAGGAGAAACCAATTTTAGGATGATATATGATATGGGTATATACATACAGTGGCGACAAAATAAATAGCACACTTCTGTTAAAAATTCTCTCTTGGCCATTAACCGAAAGTGCACTTTCAATGCCGGTACTGTAAGAGTTTTTTTCTTGTGAATTTTTAACGTTAAGTAACGGGAAATTAATTCTCTGGAAATTGTTTTATAAACAAAGTCAAATGGAAGCGCAATGGGAAACAAGGTGCTCTCAAGTCAGATCAATTTAAATAGCACACTTTGATTTCGCTACAAGTTTAATACATTTTTCATACATATTTTTAGTTTTTAAAAGGTATATGAAAATGTTACGAGTTTTTTATAAAGTTTTAAGGTAGATTCTTGAATTTTAATTGATCAAATGTAGTATGGGACGTGGCAAACACTCAACAGAGACCTTCAGGCTACGGGTTCTTGATTTTAGGAAATAGGGTCACACTAACTCTGAGATAACGCGGAAACTAGAATGCTCAAGGAAGAAGGTAATAAATGCTCTTCACCATTGCCAAAAAGAAGGAGGTAGTCAAAACAAAATTCGTAAGAATCGGACCAGAAAAACCACCCCTAGAACTGATATTGCCATCGCCCGCCTGAGCAAAGCAGATCCATTCATGACTGCTCCTAAAATTAAACATGCGATTGAGCAAGATCTTGGTGTAAATGTGTCTGTAAGTACAATTAAAAATCGTTTGCGTGAAAAAAAATTGTTTGGACGAATTGCCAGAAAAAAACCACACGTCTCTAAGCGCAATCTTTCACGTCGACTGCAGTTTGCAAAGGAGCATGTTTCAAAAGATCCAAATTGGTGGAGAAATATCTTATGGAGCGATGAGTCCAAATTTAATCGCTTTGGGTCGGATGGAAAAATATATGTGCGACGCGGAATCAACCAGGAATGTGACCCAAAATATACGATAAAGACTATTAAGCATGGTGGGGGTAGCATTCTTGTTTGGGGATGTTTTTCTTGGCATGGTGTGGGGCCACTTCATCGAATAGAGGGTATTTATGGACCAGCTTAAATACAAGGAAATCCTAAGGGATACTATGCTACCGTATGCTGAGGAGGAAATGCCCTTGAGGTGGATATTTCAACAGGATAACGATCCTAAGCATACGGCTAAGTCTGTGAAGCAATGGCTATCCACCCAAAAAACCAGAGTTATGGAATGGCCAGCCCAGTCCCCAGATCTCAATCCTATTGAGAACTTGTGGAGTGACGTGGAAAAAGCGATAAATAGATCTGATACTTCAAATTTGGACAAACTTTGGCAGGAAGTTCAACGAGTCTGGTACTCAGTACCTGTTGAACGATGTCGGAGTCTTGTTTCATCTATGAACCGCCGATGTGCTGCTGTGATTAAAAATAAGGGTTACCCAACAAAATATTAGTTATTTTCTTTTAATTTTGTTAAAATGTATGTTATTTTATTTTGTTATTTATGAAGTGTGCTATTTATTTTGTCCTCAAAAAAACTTGAATTGTATCAATAATTTTGTTGTTATTTTTTTTATGAACTCAATATACTTTATTTTGTTTTTAATAAATCAAATATGTCTTTGTTTTTACTTCCTCATAAATCAAACAGCCCTTTGAAGTTAAGAAAGAGCGGAAAACTTTAGTTACAGAAATCTAAGAGTACATGTGCTAATTATTTTGTCGCCACTGTACATATGTAGATAATTTTAATTTCTAAAAAATATCATTTGAATACCATTTGATTGATATACATAGGTATGTAATCATAGTAGGTGCTTTTACGGCCATTCCAAAGGATTTTTTATAAGAAGGTTATATTTGTTCACGAATCTCTTTTTAAGAATTCATCACAAAGTAGATGACACATTTGCTTCCACAAAAAATAATTAAATGTAGCAAGTTTATACCTACATATGTACAAAAAAATAGATGGTTACGGAGTAGACAAGTTCAATTTATAGATTTCCGGCCTTTTTCTTAAGAGTGTTCCGGATGGCGATTTTGAGAAAAAAAGATTGTGAAGCGCGTAGTTGTCCGATCAAAATGAAAACGCATCTTTGACAGTCAGTTTCCTATAGCTAACGGTATTTTTTGAAGTTTTTTTTTCTAGTGGATATAAATTCAATTTATTGACGATTTTCATTTAGTATATAATTATAATTATATCATTTGACATTGATATTTTAAGTTCTTAAAAGGCACTTTTTGACAGAAAATTCATGTAAATTTCGAAGTTACCTAGAATCAGTTACTTTTACAAAATGATTTATTTAGTGCATAAAATACCCCTACAAGTTACCAATTATTAAAAAATAAAAAATTTTATAAAACAGAGTATTTTATGAAAGTGAAAAACGACCTTATATATATGCAAAAAAAAAAGTTAGCAAATTACTGGTTTTGTTCAGTTGGGAACACTCTTAAAGTTAAAAATTGTGCGCAGTCCATCAAAATAGAAGTTGATTTTCTTGCACACTTTTATTAAGCTTACATATTCTAAGAACCATCTTTGGTGTAATGCTTTATTTCATTTTACTTTAATAAAAAATATTAAAGATGGTAACGGAGAAGATAGCTAATGGTAACGGAGGAGACACGTACGATTTAAAATTCATTTTTATTCTTAGGCATATAATTTTTGAATTTTTAAATTATTGCCATCAATGAGAAAAGTAATCAAGGTTATTAAATCAAATTTGTGTAAAATTTAATAGAAATCGGTTAACGTTTACATCGTACAAAATACATGGGGTTTCCACAGTTTTTACTCAAAATATCAGCAAAGTTGTAAAAGTTTATGGAAAATCTTTCAACTTGGCACATAAAATAGGTAAGGTGTATTAATAAAATATTTTCAACAATTAAAATTTCTTTCCGATAAGATAATCGCTTAATTACTCAACATAATGTTTATTAGCAGAGTGCGGATTGAGAATAGAGAACAATCTCAAATTTTTCTATGTTTTTAAATGTCTTAAAATAGGCACCACCAGAACAAAAATTCTTGTCTGAAATGAACCTACTAAATCTGTCTTTTCGCAACTGCAAATAAATAATTTTGGGAACCCATCTACAATGAAAAAGATCAGGTAGAGACATCTATGTAGGTATACAAAAATTATAAATTATATATAAACATTTTAGATTAATTTGTTTTTTAAACTGTTAAAGAATGAAAAGTCCATAGCAACCTTATAAATAACGTATCTACAACTAATCCATATCTTTATGTAGGTACAAAAAAAAATTCTAACATCACTACAAAATAATTTCGTAATTCTTTTTTTCGTGCATTTTACAAAATTTGGTCAATTCAACAAATATTTCGTAGGAAGAATTCGATATGAAAATTGTGCAAACACTTCGTACTATATACAAGGCCTTTCGTAATTTTTCTTGAACAAATTTTAACTCATATGTACGAAATATTTCGTTCGATGATAAGGAGAAATGTTTAATTTTTTCCATTGTAGTCATTTTACTTTTAAATAGTACCAATGTTAATGGACATTCCTTTGAAAAATTTCAAAATATCCCGATTCCGTAAATGATTATGCGTGTATAAACATTATTTGTTTTTCAATCGTTTAAGAGTCGTGACTCGTGAGAGAGCAGATACAGTAGTTAAAGTAGGAATATTGTTAACACTAATTTTTATAATAATTCTTTTTCTATTACCTTTTATAGTATAAATATTAACTTGAAAAGGTTCTGTAAGTACATTAGTGTTGTAGGTAAAAAAACATTTCATGAATTACTGTGTCCGGATATCTACTATCAACTTCCAGCCTATCCCACCTAAAACCGTGAACCTTTTCAAGACGTACTGCCTCTTGCAACAAAGTGAAAAATCCTTCAATAAATATTGCTTTCCCTCGTCAAAAGAGATTCGGCCTAGAATTATAGGTCCTCTATCTTTCTGTCGATTTACAAGTAGCAACACGTACACAGAAAAACTTTTAAATAAGTCATCCTCTCTCAACTCTCCACGAGTTTTTAGTAAAATATTTTTATTAACATATAACGAAAAAATAATTTATACCCAAAGATTTCGTACAATACACAAAATATCCCAAAATATTTTGTAAGTATATTCTACAAAATTTTTGAAAAAAATATTTCGTAAATTCAACTTAATTTTATTTGTAAAAATACAAGAATTTCGTAGCATTCACGAATGAAATAAACAATGCTATTTGTAATACATGGGGTTTCCACAGTTTTTACTCAAAATATCAGCAAAGTTGTAAAAGTTTATGGAAAATCTTTCAACTTGGTACATAAATTAGTTAAGGTGTATTAATAAAATATTTTCAACAATTTTGTTGAATATTTGCCCCATTAAAAATAAAATTAAATATCGTTGTTTTTGTGCATTTGTTGTTATTTTTAATGGAATAGGTAACTGTTGATTTAATTTTTTTTTAATATATTTGCTTACCTTTTATGGTACTTAGTATACATATGTGCCAGGCTTACGTTTACACTTTTACTGATACTTTGAGTAAAGGCTGTGAAAACACCATGTATTTTGTATGAAAAATTGGAAGTACCCATTAGCACGAGTTAACGTTAACCTGTTTCAATGAAATTTTACACAAAGTTTTTTTTAATACCCTTGATCACATTTAAGCCTGGGAGAAATTCAGGCCTTTAAAAAAAAGTGCATATGAGTAGTTGAAATTTGGGGGAGAAAAGAGCAATTTCGTCTTCTCCGCAACACTCTTTTTGTTGACTTCTTTTTTAATTTTAAAGTCTTTTTTGATTAATTAAAATGATTTATTAATAATTTATTTGTTTCAAATTTATTTGAAAAAGGACAAACACTTAAGAATATTTGTTAAACCCCATTTCACCCTACAGTTAAAAATGTGTACAAAATTTTAACACGAAGCTGAGAATAACTTTTCAAGCTCCAAAGAAAATTTTCGAAATCGGATCTGTAGTACACTTTAGTTTTTAAAAATATTAAAATCAAAAACTCACAAATACCCCAAAAAAAACAAAAATTATATCAGAATATATGAAAATGAAAACTTAACACTAGAGTACACGCTCCCCCCTTGGACTACCATGGTAGTCCATTTTAAAATGTTAATAATTTTTTTGTTGATAACTTTTACATCAAACCAATAACTACGTTTAACATTTATATATTTAAACTCATTCATATTGAGGAGGAAATATAAATTAAAAATCATTTAGTTATTAAAAACAAAAATTATAATCTGACTGTGGTCTACTATAGAAGTCCACGCGAGTACTCCAGTACAAACCACCATCGCCAACAGCCAACGTGCCTACATTACATTTATAGGTACCTCTACTTACTGCAACAAATTTTAATAATAATTTTTTTCGTAGTTAGTATCTCTATGTATATGTACAATACAATTTGTTATAATAAAACCGAAAAACCCTTTCTATAAATATTAATCCTTAGTTTCAATAGCAATTAAAATTTCTTTCCAATAAGATACATAATTGCTTAATTACTCAACATAATGTTTATTAGCAAAGCGCGGATTGAGTATAGAGAACATTTTCAAATTTTTCTAAATGCCCTAAAATAGGTACCTCCAGAACAAAAATTCTTGTCTGAAATGAACTTACTAAATCTGTCTTTCGCAACTGCAAATAAATAATTTTGGGAACTCATCTACAATGAAAAAGATCAAGCAGAAATATTTATGTATGTATGTTATTTTAAACAAAAATACAAATTTTGAATTAATTTGTTTTTTTAAATTGTCAAAGAATGAAAAGTCCACACCAACCTTATCAATAAAGTACCTACAACTAATTTATATCTTTATTTAGGAAATTGTTATTATGTATGTAGATAGGTAGGTATTTATTGAATTTAAAAAATCAATATCCTACAAAATTACATCTATTGATTTTTATAAGGTACCTACATATTTTCTTTTTCAAATTGTAAATGAAAATATTACCTTCTATTTTTGTATTAAAAAACTTTCTCATTAACTTATGCCAGAGGGCTATGAAATTTCAGAGGGCTATTAAATTTCAGAGGGCTATGACCTCTTCTCAGATCATTCTGCCGTCGTACTCACTATGAGCAAAAGCCTTGTTAAAATTGAAAAACCACCCAGGTTAACAAACAGTAAAACCAACTGGGATGGATTTAAAAAAGATATCGAGGACAACGTTGAGTTAAGGGTATCATTACAAACGCCTCTTGAGCTTGAAGACGCAGTAGATGCCTTTGTTCATATAATACAAAAAGTAGCTTGGGATAACACACCTTATCAAAGGCTAATGCCTCGCCTTAAAGATATAAAATATCCGCAAGAAATAAAAGATTTAGTGAAATAGAAACGAAAAGCACGTAAAAAATGGCAGCAAACCCGTGCTCCTCAACACAAAGTTCATTTAAATCGCTTGAGTAATATGCTAAAAACGGCGATATCAGATTTCAAAAACCTTGAAGTTGAAAATTACCTTGAAGGCTTGACAGCGGGGAAAGAATCTCACTTTGGGAAGCTATAAAAACAACGAAAAAGCCAAAGCTTCCAGTGCCTCCGATAAAGAAAACTCAAAATGAATGGGCTAAAAGTGACAAAGAAAAAGCGACGGTATTCGCCGATTACTTAGAGGAAACATTTAAGCCGTTTGATGGGCAAGAACTCAACGAAAATATTAATATGAATTTAACCTCAAATGAAAGCTACACAACGAGAAATGCTACACTTGCTGAATTAAAAACAGAAATAAAGAAGCTTAAGTCCAACAAAGCTCAAGGATATGACTTAATAACGGCAGAGATTTTAAAAATGCTCCCTCGTAAAGGGTTTATTAACCTCCTTTACATAATAAATGCCGCTCTGAGGTTAGAATATGTTCCGAACCAATGGAAAGTTGTGGAAGTCATAATGGTTTTGAAACCTGGCAAACCTTCTCATGAAAAGAAGTCTTACAGACCGATTTCGCTTCTTCCTATTATATCAAAAGTTTTTGAAAGAATACTACTCCTGCGCCTGCAACCGATAATAGAAGAAAAACAATTAATACCTGAACATCAGTTCGGATTAAGAAGCAAGCATTCGACAATTGATCAAGTGCATAGAATCACTGACGTAATTGAGAGAGCTCTTGAAGAAAAGAAAATCTGTTCGACTGTCTTTTTGGACGTGTCGCAGGCGTTTGACAAGGTGTGGCACGAAGGCCTCAAATTCAAATTAAGACAAGTTCTGCCTGAAAAACTTTACAACATTCTAAACGGATATCTAAATGAAAGACTTTTCCGTGTAAGACACGGAAATGACTATTCTGATTTCAAAGAAATAGTGGCTGGGGTACCACAAGGAAGTGTATTAGGTCCAGTTCTGTACCTTTTATTTACACGCGATATACCTCAAACAGATGACACTATTTTAGCCACGTTTGCTGATGATACTGCAATACTAGCAGTAGGCAAAACGATTAGCGAAGCTACAATTAAATTACAACATGCTCTTAATAATGTTAATGAGTGGACGAAAACATGGCGAATAGCGCTCAATGAACAAAAGTCAGTCCACGTGGACTTTACGTATAAAAAAGTAAATAGATTACCCGTCTTTCTTAATACCACTCGTGTTCTATTTGCAAATGAGGCAAAGTATCTGGGAATGACTCTAGACGCGAAATTAAAATGGAAGCCGCACGTGAAAAAGAAATGCGAAGAACTAAAAAGTAAATTAAGAGATATGAACTGGTTACTCGGTATATATTCAAAGCTTAGTATTGAAAATAAATTGATTTTATACCGACAGGTTCTTAAACCTGTTTGGACTTATGGTATACAACTTTGGGGTTGTACCTGCGATTCAAACTTAAATAACTTACAAACATTTGAAAATAAATTGCTTAGGTCATTTGTAAATGCTCCGTGGTATATAAGAAACGAAGATCTTCATAGGGATCTCGGGATTCATACGGTGCGGGAGGAAATAAAAAGTTTCGCGCGAAAACATAAAAATCGACTATTAGAATACGCTAATTCAACGATTATTGACATTCTTGACGAGTCGAATTTAGTACGCCGTCTGCGAAGAACAAAACCCTCCGACTTGGTGCGGTGAACAGAAAACCGCTTTAAAATCGCGGATTAAGCAGGAACTTTCACCGGAAAGTAACCTGCAACACGTTACTTAACTTCGTTAAAAATAAATTGCTAGATAAGTTTCAACTTAGTTGCAATCGGGAAGTGGAGGTGGTTTTAGTGTAGTAAGAATCTCACACTTCTATGAGCACGCGTTTTTCGGTCCTCATAGAGCCTGAATAGCAGGTTTTGCACCTACCCACGGAAAAATAACCACACAAAAAAAAAAAAAAAAAACTTGTGCCTACATCAGTTCTTTAAGCAATTTTCTTTACTAACTGAACAAATAAATAAGCAAATAAAACAAACACACCCACTTCTCACCCTTAAAAATCAAAACGGAGAAATTTTTCAAAACAACTCTACAATATGTATATGTTAGGTACCAACCTACCTACATAATATATTCATACCGGCTCATTCCAAACAGAAATCCTTTAAATTATATATGTATTTAAAAAAATGAAAACTCTTGCCATTATTTAAGGATCGAGAAGAACAATAATAAAGGTATACCTGCAAGTGTACACACGCACCTGCAACAAAAAGGACAAGGGAAAGCTAAAAATTAAAAAAAAAAAACAACCGCCAACAAGGCTACCATAATGTTTTCCCCCCGCAAACGAGAGAAATCCACCAAATTTTCTTTAAAATATTTGTATGCCTCACAAAAATTCTGAAAAGAAAATACGAAATGTCAAGAAGAAATTGTCAAGATCGAGACATACGAAAATAAAATATACACATACACACGCAGATGCACAAAAAAGGGATAGAGCAAGTAAAAAAAATCATTAGAACGAAAACGTCACTTAACCAACCATCCACCCCACCAACCATCCAACAAAACGAACCACAGACGGCGACCAGCCTGCCTATACGTCGTATAGTATACGACCTACCTACAGTAAACAACAAAAAATGTATTCATTTCTGGAGCGCTGAGTGGCGACCCATTCATAACCAATGCATTCTTATGACTGAAAATAAAAATACAAGAACACACAAAAGTAGAAGAAGAAAAATGAAAAATAAACATCCAAATGTTTCCCTCAACATTTTGTGTTGAGAGTAGGCAAGCTGTTTGACCGCTAGTTGACGCTAAAATCAGCGATGTGTAGGAGTCGCCACAATATGTGAAAGTCACAATAATATAATTTAATCTTGTGAAATTATTTCCTCAATAAAAGACTTGATTTCTCTTACAAAATACTTGAATACTTTAATTAATAAAAATGACTTCAAAAATACAATGCGAATGGCGTCAGAGTCTAGAAGCATCTGGATGGTGAAAAGAATCGTTAAGATACAATTTTGAATTTTTAAATGCGATAGGTATGCCCTCTAGTTGTGGTGGCTGCTGATCGCCACATGAGCCCCTCACGAGTTGGACGAGTGTCGAACGAGGTTAATGAAATTTACTCGTTTTCCTTTTTTTACTGGGTACGTTCGTTTTGTGAAATTTACTGAATGCGTTTGTTCTATGAAGCTTACTGGATGTGTTCTTTCTGTCAAAAACGATGCTGTTGGTGTGAAGAGTTGGGCATTGTTGTTTTTCAATTTATTTGTCTCTGTTGATGATGCGAGTGAATAAGGTGTATTGCGAATTCTCAATGATGACGTTTGAGCAAATGGTGCTGTTGAGACAGCTGTGTTGTTTTCAATAAAAGCTGGTTTTAGTCTCTCCGTTGAAATGGTTTGTGGATTTCCATCGATGTTTATTTTAAAAACGAAATCTGAAATTCTATCGAGGATCGTAGGGTCCACGATACGGCTGCTCTAATGGTTTTTTAACGCTGTCGACACGGACGAAGACATGTGAGCATGTAAACAAGGTTCCATGTGCAAATGCTCTTTTCTTTTTGTGATGTGCTGACGGTGCCGAACGGACTTGTCTCATGGAAGTACGGAACTCCTCGATGAATGATTGAGGATCTGGATTGGCTTCCTCGTCGATAAAGTACTCACCAGGCAGACGCAAAGTTGTTCCATACAGCATTTCGGCGGCGCTGGCTTTTATATCTTCTTTTAGGCTGGTTCGCAGTCCGAGAAGCACGACGGGCAGTATTTCTGTCCAGTTTTCTGTGCTGTGGCACATTATTGCTGCTTTTAATGACCGGTGCCAACGTTCAACCATGCCATTGGATGCAGGGTGATATGTAGTTGTTCTTATTCGAGAACATCCGATGAGTTTTGTTAGGGCGTCGAATAAACGTGATTCAAACTGCGAGCCTCTATTACTGGTTATTGTTGACGGTGCACCAAAACGGCTTATCCAACTAGAAAAAAAATGCATTTATGACTGTATCGGTTAATATATCTTTTATTGGTATTGCTTCTGGCCAGCGAGTGAAGCGATCGATGAATGTTAGACAATAGCGATAACCCTCAGATGGTGGCATCATGATGATGTCAACGTGGATGTGTTTGAAACGTTCACTGGGTATCTCAATGTGTTGTGGAATGTTCTTCACGTGTCTGTGTACCTTACTCCGCTGACAAGGAAGGCACGTTCGTGTCCAGTTAATGATGTCACGGTTCATGGATGGCCAGACGTAGCGTAGTGTTATGGCTTTCTTTGTTGCACGGCTGCTTGGATGTGAAGGGTTGTGCATGTTTTCGAATACTTTTCGTCTTAATGGTAGTGGAATAAACGGGCGGACAGTTTTACTAGCAATGTCACAGTAGATAGGAGCTGCTGCATCAATTTTGAGCTGCCGGAGTTGAAGTGACGTATCTGATTCAGGTCGCAATAGTTGTTGTAGTTCTTCGTCATGCATTTGGTGTTCTGCGATGTCCTTGGTGGAGATAAGGGTAGGCATGTTGATTGTTTCTATCCTTGACATCGCATCGGCCACTACATTTGATTTTCCAGGTGTGTGTACGATATTAGTTGTGAATTCACTGATGTAATGCAAATGCCGCTGTTGTCTTGGTGTGGCTTTATCCGATCGTTGCGAAAAGGCAAAAGAAAGAGGACGGTGGTCTGTTATGACTGTGATGTCACGTCCTTCAATCATGTGTCTGAAGAATTGTATGCCTTTGTAGATTGCGAGGAGTTCTCTGTCGTAGGCACTGTAACTCGATTCGGATTTGCTTAGTTTTTTTGTGAAAAAAACCCAAAGGTTGGGGAATTCCGTCGACAGTCTGGTCAAGTGCTGCGCCAATGGACTTATCCGATGCGTCACAACGTAGTGTTAGAACCTTATTAGGTATAGGGAATACCAATTGAACGGCGTTAACCAACAGTTGCTTGCATTTTTCAAATGCGTCCTCTGCAGTTACGTTCCAAACGATTTCGGTTTTGTCGTTTTTCTTCACAGTAGGTGCCAATTCGATGAGTGGAACGTGAACTTCAGCTGCGTGTGGCATATTGAGTCGGTAAAAATTCCATGATCCCAAAAACTGTTTTTGGTTTGGGAAAGTTGCGGATTGCTTCGACTTTCTCTTCGGGTGGTTTGATGCCTGATTCATTTATTGTGTAGCCAAGATAGTCGACGGTTGGTTGACCAAATTTACACTTAGATACATTGATGGATAATCCGTGTTGTTGAAGTTTCTCAAGAACCATTCGTAGGTGTTGTTCGTGCTCCTCTAGGTTCTTCGATGCAATGAGGATGTCATCTATGTAAACGTTGCAGAAATCAAACTCACGTAGAATCGAATCCATCAATCGCTGAAATGACTGTGCAGCGTTGCAAAGTCCGAAGGTCATCACGTTGAACTGAAATAGTCCGAACGGCGTGATGGCTGCTGTTTTCGGGCGGTCTTCTGGTATCACGGGAATCTGATAGTACACTCTAGTCAGATCGAGGGTTGAAAAGCCTTTGCAACCGTGGAGATTGAACATAAAATCGCGCACATTGGGAATGGGGTAGCGATCTGGGATGGTAATTTTGTTCAGACGGCGGTAGTCCCCGCAGGCGCACCATTCTCCATTCTTCTTTTGCACGAGATGCAAAGGACTTGCCCACTCACTCTTGGAGGGTTCACAAATTCCTTGCTGCATCATGTTGTTGAATTCAGTTTTAGCGGCTTGAAGTTTCTCACCTGCTAGACGACGGGATCTTTCAGCAACCGGTTGACCTCTTGTTGTGATGTAGTGATGGACACTGTGAGCAGCTATTTTGCACCCAACGGGTTTGGTCACATTCTCGAATTCCTTGAGTAGCTTGTAGTATGGATGGTTGAAATTGACTGTAAGAATTGTTGGTTGTGAAGAATGGACGAGCTTTGATGGAGAGGAAAGGTTCGTTTTCTCATCAATAAGTCTTCGGTGGCGAAGATCGACAAGCAGGCCATGGTGTTTGATAAAATCAGCACCAAGGATTGGTTGTGTGACATCAGCTATGGTGAAGGTCCAAAGATATGACCGTCGAAGGCCAAGGTTAAGTGAAAGTGTTGTTGTACCAAAAGTGCTGATGGTGGATCCGTTCGCTGCGAATAGTTTAGGGTTGGTTAGCGATTTATTTTTATTCTGACCTTTTTTCTGTTGTCTAGGGATGACAGAAACATCCGCTCCGGTGCCACCAGGAACTTCAATCCACTCTTTCGGTCAGTGATTTGCAGGCGTGTCGTTAAAACACCTTCAGATGCCCCTGCATGGATGTCTGAAGGGCTTAGTGGTTTAAAGATGTTTTCTTGTTACGGAAATCGCATGGTTCCCTGCAATTTCGAGCTTGATCTCCAAATTTGTTATGGAAATAACAGGTTTGTTTTTTGTCTTTTCGTGAGCGACTTGAAGATCTAGACCGGTTGTTCTTGTTTAGTTTTAATTTGAGATCTTTAACCTCTTTTAAAAGCACGTTGACCTGGGCTGCTAATCCTGTTGGTTCTGGATTTGCAGTAGGTGGCCTTACTGCTTCTGCGGTCATGATGGAGGGCCGTGAATACTCGATGATTTTGTCAGCTTGAATGGCCAATTTGGTTAGGTCAGTTACCTCATTTATTGCCAAGATGCCTCTTATTTGTTCGGGGAGTAGTTCAAGGAAGAGCGTGCGAAGAACGTTTTCTGGAAATGGGCTTCCTGCCAAATTCCTTAGTCGCTGCAGGAGGTTGGATGGCTTGGATGAGATGAGACGCTCTTTGATTGCATCGTAGCTATTTATGACTGGTGGTGAAGCAACTATATCAGAGACGAACGGCAGAGTGGATGCGTCCAAATTTACCAGAACATAACGATACTTCGTGGTGTCGGTGGTGATACGTGAAATCGCAAATGCTGCTTCCACTTGGATGAACCACAGTGAAGGGTTTTCTCTCCAGAAGGGTGGAATTTTAACCACTCTTACCGCGTTTATCTCATGGATTTGTTGGTCGGTAAGTGCTTCATTCTCATCAGCATTGGCCATTTTGTACGAGCTATACTCAGTTGTGCTCTGTGTCGCCGTGAAAATGGGGTGAAATTTTATTGAAAGACAAAAAAAAATTTATCTCGTTTGATCACGTCGGGGTCACCAGTTTGTAGGAGTCGCCACAATATGTGAAAGTCACAATAATATAATTTAATCTTGTGAAATTATTTCCTCAATAAAAGACTTGATTTCTCTTACAAAATACTTGAATACTTTAATTAATAAAAATTACTTCAAAAATACAATGCGAATGGCGTCACGGTCTAGAAGCATCTGGATGGTGAAAAGAATCGTTAAGATACAATTTTGAATTTTTAAATGCGATAGGTATGCCCTCTAGTTTTGGTATGTTCATGGTAGTTCATGATATTACTATAAAGTTTATATACAAAGCTATCACACGTATTCACGGACAGGGAATTTAAGAGAATTTTTGCTTAATGTGCTCAAATAAAATTTGCGGGTGTTTTAGGCAAGAGGGGTACGAGTCGGTTCTCTAGATAGTATAGGTACTCTATGGTGGATGATGTTAATTCTTGTGTATTGTTATATCTTTTGTTGTTGGTTTTCTATATATTTTGTAATTTAGTTTATTGTTGTTTTTGTAAATTGTTAGATCCAAGAAATTGATTGAGTTGTTGTGTTCTATTTCGGTGGTGAATTTTATATTTTCATTTATTTTGTTCATGCATGTTGTTAGTACGTCAATTTGCCTTTTTGTACCATCGAAGATGACAAAAGTGTCATCTACATATCTTAAATAAAAGATGATCTTTTGATATTGTGTGTTTAGATTTGTTAATATATATTTGTTTTCGTAGTGATTAAGCCGCTTAATGGTGAATTCATTGCGAGGCCTTTGCCTTTTATGTAATATTAGTTATCAGATGTAAAATAGTTTTGTTTAAGTGTTATTTGCAAAAGTGTTATTGTTTCGTCTATTTGTTGTTTGTTAATTTTTCTTTTAATATTTTTCCTATTTCAACTATTGGTATGTTGGTGTACATGTTTCTGACATCAAATTATATGAGTTTGTATTGTGGTATACAATAAGCTGAAACCGTGATTACAACGCGCTTCCGAATGTCACAATCGAGACACAGCCATACAGACTGATGTTAGGAGTTTAATTATGTTTAATAATCACACGCGTCACAGCTGCGCGTCTTTTATGTTCCTACTCAATTTGAAAAATGTAGGTATTTTTTTTTAGAAACTTGGTGTTTTTTTTTTAATTTCAGATGCCAAGTAATTTTTTTTTAATAAACTATTGAACTAAAATGATCGAACTAGTTCTTTAGTTCTGTAGCATGAATTGAACTAAATTGATCGCTCACTCAAATGAACTAAACTGCCGAACTCTACTTTTGAGTGACTCCAATGCTTCAAGAGGCATAAACAAAATTTTGAAAGTGAAAATCAAAAAATGATTTGACGCGGGGGGCGGAGTGCACTTCGTGCAGTTACGCAGATACGCGACGCGTCACGCCACGCACGTGAACGCACCGCGCCGCCACCACGCCACCCTCGTGTCCCCCCCCCCGCTGGTGCGTTCAATGTTCCTATTATAAATATATTAATTTATCGTTGTTTCTTATAAATAGTAATAAGAATGCTACTGGAAGCTTGGTTTATTCAAAAATGCTTCGAAGCCTGGAAAGACTATCACCAAAAATTTGGTTTAAATCTTCACGATCGCCTCAAGATATTGTTGAAGCATTGCAACATTAATACATATGGCAAACGCATGGGTTGTCCAAGCACAATGATTTTCCTCGGTCTTTTTACAAGGCATGTTTTTCAGAGCCCGATTTTGCGTACTACATTTTCAGATCTGATTTTATAATGGAAGGCATAAATGAAAATATTCATATTTGACCAAAGACAATATTTAATTGATGGCACATTTAAAGCTGTACCAGTTGGCTGCTTCTCACAACTTTTGGTTGCATACATACAGTACATTGAAGACCTAGGTCTTTTTGGCATTTGTTTTGAACCAAATTTAATAAATATTTTCATATTTAAGATACTTCCAGTAATTTTTGTATTGAGTACAAACAAATCAGAAAAAATTTATTCGTATTTATTTAAATACATAAATGATTGCCAAAATGTTTTATGTTGGATTACGAAACTGGCTTACGCAAAGCGTTAAAACTTAATTTTTCCAGAGCCAGTTTGAGAGGATGTTGGTTCCATTACTGTTAGGCTATTCGAAGAGGGATAGTTACGAAATGCAAACCAATTATGAAAGCTATTCGGACCAGTAACAAAATTTCACTCAACTATCATAAGATTTTGGCCCTTCCGCTCTTGCCGCCTTATGATATAAACGACATTTGAAAACAATTAAAGATGCCATAAATAGTGACGAAAATACGAGACGACACTTTAAATTTGTTGATTATTTTGAAAAGCAAAGCAAAGACAGCATTTATTTATTCATTATATTAGCATTTATTTATTTATTATATGAACAATATTTTATGTCTCTTTAATTTCATTTAACACTTTTTTGATTGTTGTTAAATTTGTGCTTGCCCTCAACAAGGAAAAATTCGAAAAAAGCCGCAATTTTAATATCTTCACAGAAAAAGGCGGTACTTTGGGGGTTCAAAAACGAAAACTTAGCAGAAACAAAAATACCCAAATTTTACAACCAACTCAGGATCTTCTGGTGAATCCGAAAAATTATATACGTATGTACTGAGATGAAACCCCATGAGGATATTTTTGACGAAAATAATGCGAAGGATTCTGGGGAAGAATTCAAGGCAACCAGTAACGTTATGTGTTCTTTCCCAGGATATACCACCGAATATCCTAGTGCTGCCTGGCAGGCATTTGAGGATGTGCAATGAATGCTACGTTCATTTGCAGTGGGGTGTCCATCATGTACCTTTAAAAATAAAGAACATTTTCCTCACAACACTATATATAAGGGAAATTTCAAATACAAAACAGAGGACATACAGAAAAAGAAATAAAAAACTCAGGTTATTTGAAACTTTGGAAATTTTTTATGAATTTATGAGTTCCAGCTTTGAAATCCTTATACTTTAATTTAATTTTTAATTCCATCTAACAACTAAAAAATATAAGATCAATTCGAGTAAAAGGATTTATGTTTCAAGATACTGAAACCATTTTTGATATTATCTGTAGCAATAACTTTGATATTATATAAGAAAAATAAAGTAAAATTCAATCGGGATAAAATAAAACTGACGTTCAAAGAAAAAAGAGAACGAAAAAAAGATCCTTAAAGAAAAAGAGAATGTAAAAAAGATCGGAACAAAAAAAAGAGAACGTATTCTCCTTTTAAGATATGCGCTGGAAACCAGAGAATATCAATTATCAATAAGCCAATCTTTCGTGAGTCTCTCCTTCCAAAACCTATTTCCTTGCATTGTTGTATTTGTAATTTCACTTCGTGTCGATGAAAAGATGTGAGTTGCGACAACAACAAGACCTGTGCTGAATGATGTGCTGAATGGACGAGTTGATTCTATATGTGTGCGTTTTCACTAATAATTTGCAATCTAATACATCAGCTGTTCGCATTCAGCTTGTAGACAAATCAAATTGACAGCCGAGGATTGCCATCTTTACATTGTTTATCTATGCTGGAAACCCTTAGTTGCAGGCAAAAGCAACAACCAAGATCACTGCATCTGTCCTTGCTGCAGGAAAATCGTACTACATACAATTCAAGCTTTTTTTGTAATTTTCAATAAATAAAATTTTTCAATTCGGTTTAAAAATTGTTATGTTATTACATTTTTGTACTGTAAACTTTTTGGATATTTTTCACGGTATTTGGGGTATATGTCTGACATTCCAATTGGGCTTTTTGACACTTTTCATCTTGATATTTTGGGCAATGTGTCCGGTTTTGGGTGTAATGGCAATTTTTGATGTTGGCTTCATGAATGTGATCTCTAGGATCTAAGATCGAAAACGTCATAACACCCCAAATATATGACACAACGCGCAAAAGCTATAAAACAAAAAACTAATTCGGCGAAATGACATTCCTCGTTTTGGATGCTACCACATTTCAATTATATTTTGGGCGTTATGGCATTCCATCTAGGTCTTGTGACATCTAATTTTATTAGTTTTTGGACAATAGGTCGGTTTTTGTGGGTAATGAAATTGTAAGATTTGGGCGTTATGGTTTTGGGTGATAAGACCTAGTGCCCTCCTGTACCCTACAATGTTTAGTTTAGAATATTTCCTATTCAAGTTTATTAAACGATTGATAACCAACATAGAATATGCAATACAATAATTATATTATCATCTTTAATTTTAGGTGGCGGTCTGTGATAACTTAGAACTTCCATTCCGAGATGAGTCCTTTGACGCAGTTCTGTCTTTGGCTGTGGTGCATCATTTTGCTACAACAGAGCGTCGTGTAGGAGCCATTCGAGAGTTAGCTCGAATTCTTCGAATTGGTGGTCGTGTGATAATCAGTGTATGGGCTTTAGAACAGCGTCATAGAAGGTTTGAGTCACAAGATGTTCTCATACCCTGGCAACCACCAAGGAATCGTAACCAATCTTGTTCCGATGACGAGGATGAGGACGACATTCTACCACCCTACAATGCCTATGTAGAGGAATCAACCAATTCTAGCCGATCAGCAGGTGATGGAGATAGTTCTAGTTTGTCCTCGTCGTCACCAGGAGAATCTTGTTACAGCTTTGTAAGGAGAGCAATACAGGTAGCTTAAAAATATGAGATAAAGTTTTTAATCGGGCCACAGTTTAATGTATTTGTTTTCAGAAATTAGCTGGAAGTAAACGTCACCCATGGTTCCTTGATTCGTGGACCTCGAAGGATACAAAAAATAATAGTAGCTTGGACTACGAAGATGCAAAAGATCTGCCAATCGAGCTACGTCGTCTAGAAGATTTTGAAGATTTTCCCGATCCACCATTATCGGCGGGCTTAAAGTCACGTAGCCTTGGCAGCATTTTAAATCCACCACCACGACAAATCGTTCGTTCTCGATCCAGTGTACCCAGTCTTGGGGCACAAATGATGGAACCAAAGCAGCTTGTTGTACAAATATCTCAAGGGCAAGTTCTTACTAGCACCGCTGTTGAAATGCAAAATTGTAACAGCAGTAATCATTCACCTGGCTCTGGAAGCAATACAAATAATGCTGCATCAGGAACAGTGACGGCATCTTCAACTCCTCCACATTCCACTGCAACACCTCTTCGACGGCCAAAACTGATCAAACAAAAACAATCCCTTTGTGATGAAGACTACCAACTGCCAGATAATCCATTTTATATGATAAGTAACTGTAATAGTAGTAATAATCTAAATAGTAGTAGTCCACAACAAGAACAGCAACAACAAACACAGCAACAACAACACCAACAACAACAACAGCTACCACCACAACAACAGCTACCACCACAACAACAAACAACACAACAACAACAACAACAACAACAACAACAACAACAACAACAACAACAACAACAACAACAACAACAACAACTACAACAACAACAACAACTACAACAACAACAGCAACAACAACAACAACAAACACAACATCAACAACAACAACAGCACCAACAACAAGAACAGCAACAACAACAACAACAACGCCAACAAAAACAACAACAACAACGACTACAGCCGCAGCAAAACAATATACGAAGTCCTACAGCATCTAAGCATCTAACGGATGCAAAGGCTTTTCTGCGCAAGCAAAGTTCTTTGAACGAAGAACTAATGGCTGGGAATCGCATTCGAGAAAAGGAGCGAGTGAGAAAGCGCATTCAGAAGCAAATGTCGTTGAACGAAGCTTTCCTATGTCGGTCGGTCTTCTCAAAACGACTGCAAATCCTGCGTGATGGTCTCACAAGCAAGTTGAAGACATCCACAGGCAGCTTAGAAAGAGTAACGAAAAATAGCTTTGTCAAGATCATGCAAAATTTCAAAGCTTCAACAAGCTCTAACACATCCACCTCTACCACAACAACCAATACTACAGGAGTAAGTGATCATTATCACTACTACAATTATGCACATCACTCACAAATGCACAAACAAGGTTCATTTTCATCCAATAAGTCCAGTGAAGCATGTAATTGTGGTTTAGCGGCGGTAGCCGCAGCTGCGGCCTCACTTGCAAATGGTACCGAGGACCAATCAAACAATAAACCAAGGCGTTCCTCTCGAGAGTCCGGCTCCGATTCCTCAAAAGACAGCAGCTTCCAGTCGGACACAAGCATTGAGTCCGAGGATAGTTTTGCTTCGGTTATTTTCGTTCCAAAGCCCGAACTTCAACAGCAACAACAATCCCAGACAAATCCTCTGTTAGCGGCTCAAAAGCATCAACAACAGATATATCATCAGCAAAATTCGAATAGTAGCAGTAGTAATAGCAGTAGCAGCTGTAACGGTATTCATAACAGCAATTGCAACAGCCTCACCCAAAACAACAGCCTCAATAGCAATAACTCTAGAAACCGTATACCATCAGTGCCAACATCTCCACTTATAATGCCATGTCCCCCAACACCAGCGCACTCACCGGCGGCTGCATACACCGTTGTGACATCACCTCCTCAAACAACTTCGTCTGTGCAAGCGGCAATGGCCATGCTTACGCCACCCAAACTCGTAAAAAAGTGCATCAAAACCAATAATACAGGAACAATACAGGAAAAATCTCGATTCACTTTCGAAGATGAGCATATTCAACAGCTAGAGGGCTCAAAAAGCAACAATGGCTGTACCGCATTGACAAATGGACATGCTCAAGTAGCAACGATTGTGGTTGACAAACCTGATTCGAAAACAAAAGGTGCGCCACCTCCATTATCAACAAAAATAACACGCCAAACCATCAAAGATCTCCCGCTAATACCAAAATTTAGGAAACAGCAGTCTTTACAAATGAGCAAGCCTGGTTATGCAATAGTTCGTCGAGCATCAATGATCGTTCCAACAATTCCTAAGTTTATGTCACTAGAACTCTTTAACCCAGCCACTGACGATTTGGATAGTGATTCAAGTGAACCATCTTCACCAGACTCCATTGATAGTGTAATAAGCGCACCCAAGTCAGCCCAACCTGATGATCTGTCACATAAAGTTGACATTCTTAAGTCTGATTTTCACATATACGGCAATAGCGCTTCAATGGAGAATCTCAACATGGGTGATGATTCTGTAGGAAGCATGCCATATGCTAGAGCAGTAAATAAAATCCGCCCTGCTACTCGGCAGGAATGTGCCGACTTTGCCGAACAACTCAGTGCTCAACTTTTGCGTGAGCTTGATGAAAATAATAGGTCCGATAAAATAGAATGTCGAAGTTTGGATGGTATTGGTGGTGACATTGGTGAATATATTGATGATCCTGTCATGGCAAATTTTCGTAAACGAAATAGTGATTTAATGGCTCTGCGAGACGAGCT
Source organism: Dasysyrphus albostriatus (assembly GCA_946251815.1). Taxonomy (NCBI): domain Eukaryota; kingdom Metazoa; phylum Arthropoda; class Insecta; order Diptera; family Syrphidae; genus Dasysyrphus; species Dasysyrphus albostriatus. Next base: position 227,972,855 of record OX276335.1, read on the forward strand.
TCGAGAACGCCGGCTTATGTTGGCAAATCTGTCAACCCAACCCAGCCTCCAACAATCTCCGATCTCATCTTCTACGTCTTCTCTGTCCTCTCAAACTCGCAGTCTGACAATACATGAAGAAGATGAAGAAGAAGAAGAACGTGAAGAAGCTGAGGGTAACAGTTCTAATAGCTACTCCCTGAACCTCTATGATAATTATAAGATATCAAAGTTTAAATACAAACGGAACCGGCAGTATAGCTTAAACCCTGAGACTGCATATTTGCTCGACGATGGCGATAGTTCTGCGCGAGAAGACGATGATGATGTCATTTTTGAAGAAGACGAAGATGTCAAGAGTGATGAAGGAGTGCTAGATGATGATGATCCACATGACAATGGAACGGTTGCCACTGAAGGAGAAGGCTATGCCAAGAAAACTACGTATAACACCATAAAATGTGAAGAAAACTCTTTGGATGAAAATAAAAAACAAGATGGCTGTGGAGCTGTAGCAAACCGACAGTCAACGATTGAATCATGGGAAAACTCAAACAGTTCAACAGCTTCATTAGATAGCCCAACTCAAGGTGGTGCTTCTACACATCACAGATATTATCATGTATTCCGTGAGGGTGAGTTAGACGCACTGATTAATCATCATGTGGCAAGCCTCCACATCGTGTCTTCTTATTATGAGCGAGCCAGCTGGTGTGTAGTAGCGGAAAAAGTCCAAGTCTGGACCATTTGAGTGATGATGGAATACATATGTAAAATTGTAGATTTATATAACTCTCCATTTTCAAAAAATTGTTTGTTTAATGTTTTGTGTAGGGTTACTACTTACTTACACATCTGGCTTCCGATTCATGGAAAGACTCTTCCTGAGATATTGCAGTCCCTTGCACACTCCCTGCAGTCGTCGAGACCAAGCGCTCTTGTGTCTGTAACCACTTGGTCCTTGTAGTGGAGGTTCGGTCTTCCTGGTCATTTCGAGCTTAGAGGCTGGGATTCAAAAATTTTATGGTTGTCCATTCGCTCAATGTGGCCAGTGTAGTATTTTGGCTTTTTGGACTACATCCATATCTTGGTACCGGTCGTACAATTCACGATTGCTTCTTGTACATCTCGCTTGGAGCGGCCGATGATGTCAATGTCGTCCGCATAGCAGCTGAGAAGACCTGTTAAAGATAGTTCCAGGTTAACACCACTCTTGCGCACTATCTGCTCCAGGACTATGTTGAAGAAATCACATGATAGCGCATCTCCTTGTCTGATCCCTGTATACCTCTGGAAAAGCTCGGAAGCTCTGTTACACATTTGCACCGCGTATTTTGTAACGTCATGCGGCATAGCTGGATCAGTTTTGTTCGGTACCCTGATTTCCGATATCACCAATAGAAGCTCTTGGCAACTTATGCTATCATTATGCGGCTTTAAAGTCGATTTAAAGATGGTAGGTCTTGACTTTAAATTCGACGGTCTTTTCCAGGATTTGCCTCAATATGAAGGTTTGGTCTATCGGTGATCTGTCTGAACCAAACTGGTACGTGCTAATCAAACTGCTGCAAAAAGGTTGTTGATGCTCACATAGTATATAAGGTAGGATCTTATAGGCAACATTAAGCAGGGATATGCCTCTATAGTTTTTGCAGGTCATAGGATCGCCTTTTTGTAGATTGGGCTTGGGCACATGGACCTATTAGACGAGTCGTCAGGCAAACTTTCCTCCTCCCACACTTGGTTGATGAGCTAATGCATGCACCTTCCTCCATTTTTTAGATATCGATTATGCAATACCTACAGAAAGGTGGTATTGGATGTCTAAAACAAAGACTCAAATTCATCATCTTTTTTCAGCCTTTGGCTCAAGTTTCCTGGCTCATTCAGTCAGCTTAATTATGCCAAGCATATTGAAAAGTGGCCAGTGTGACAATTCTCACAGAAAAACAAGCATATGCAATGCATGCTTATGGGCTAAACAAACATATTCAATAATAAAAACCCTTGCACGTAGGTATTTGTTCGTTTTTAAAAGATGTATGCAATAGCCTATCAGTCAAACTACGACAGATTCAGATTGTGACTGTGGGACAGCTTATATTATCTAACACGATGTTCAAATAGGATTAAGTCAATTTTTTTGCTGTCTCTGTATTCTTAAAGGGATGGTCAAGTCAGGCAAAATTTAAAAAAAATTAAATTTTCTTTTGTGACAACTGTTTTCTGAACGATTGCAATTATTTGATTTAGATACATTTCTAATCAATAAAATTTAAATTTCGAATGTTTTTTCGACTGAAGCTCAACGTCAAAGTGAGTCTATTGCGTTTGTATTAAGTTGAAGTAATCAATCCAATCTGGCTGTCGAATCCCTAACTATGAAAACGTTAACTGAAAAAAAGTTATCATTTCAGTTTTCCCAGAGTCTTATCATTTTATCACTTCACAAACACGCGCAAGGCGATTCCCGAGCTCGTATTGAAAAACAACTGCCAAAGAGAGTGCTAAAAAGTACTACAGTGAGAAACGCATCTCATCTCTCTCAATCTCTCATAGTAAAAGATGGTTGTTGTGTCATGGAGAGACCAAGATGGTGACTTTATCATTTATCTTTTCACAGGTTTTCACAGAGTGAATTGATTGTGATTAAAGAATTATAATATGAAAATATTTTGGCATTTGTTTTCATTTTTCCAAACTTCGGGAATCGCATTTGGCGGCAAAAGCATAATCAAATTAATCACTTTACAGTTTCACAGATAGAGAATCGGCCCCCTGACATCGTCTAAGAGAGTGCGCACAATTTTGGGTTGGATGGAGCAGACAGTCTAGTGTGGCATTTAAGGCTAATAAATTTTAGAAGTAATTTTTTGTCAATATTTATTTCTTGTTCATTTATCATTACGAAGTTTGACTTTGTTAAAAAAATAGAAGCTAACTATCATGGGTTTCAAATAAAAAAAAGATTTCTAAACAATATATGAAATTACCCAAAAGGTCTCCCTCTATTTTTGAATAACAAGTAAATATTGCTTGTGTTTCTATGGACCCCTGGGCACTCCTCAAGTTCGGCTATTTCTTATTACTTTTGTCCGTACCCGTGCTAGCTGTTATGGTCGAAAGTATTTGAGTACATCTGTTCAGAGGGAGATTTTCCTTGGCTGTTAAGGATTCAGTATTTCTCTTCTCCTTTCAAAGTTCCGTTTGAACATCGTCCAGGACACCTGTCACCTTTCACTTGTGGCGCTCAGCTCGGGCCTCCACAACACCGTATTCACGGTGTCCATTATTGAGTTGGTCGGTTTGCAATTCTTCGGCTGAGAAGAGGTGGATGCTTCCGGACTGCATTCAGGTAACTCTTGGAGTTACCTTGCCACCTATCAGGCTCATTGGAGTGATTTGCATCGTGCAATGGCTGGTCGATGTTTTGGATGGACCAGAAGCGTCTTGTTTTTTTTCGTGCCAGTATTTGCATACACATTCCATGAGGCTGACCTTTTTCTTACCTGGGATTTACCAACAAGGGGTTCGGGTGGTCCCATCAGCGTGCTCACGTTTATGTCTTCCACAGAAATAGCCTTTGTGGGTATTTTGAACGTCGAACATTTTAATCTCAATCAATTCATTATTCGATACTGTTCTGATTCAATTTTTATTTCGATTTCGATAAAATCAAATCTATCTGAATCTAACAAATTCAATTCAATACTGTACCGTTGATCGATTCTAAATTAACCCCAATCGTGGACAGCACTGGTTCGTTCTTGTTAGTAGTGTTGACGTTTCGCTTGGATATTAAAATATTATCTTTACTAGTATTTCATAATTTTTATTTATGTAATTGACTTAATCCACTGCATAAGTGAATATTTTAATTCAAATTAATTTAATTTTTCGTATTTGTTCTTAGTTTGTGCTAAAAAAATAATTAATTTTTTAATTCTTGGTGAGAGTATTTTTTCGTTTGTTCTATGTGATCAATAATTTGTGTTCCTCTATTTGAGAGCATTTCTCATTGTTTTTTTCTGCATATCCATATATTTGTGCCCACTTGTGCTTAAATAAAATGTTTTTTTTTTTTGTTTGTATGTAGCTTAAGCTTTAGTTAGCAAAAATTTGCAGTCCCTTCTTTCTATTTTAAACTTTCTTTAATTTTAATTCCACCCGTTGATTTAGTTTAATTGATAGCTCCCATTAGCCAAGCCCGGAGTCCAGATAGTAAAGACACGGCAATCAAATCTTCGTTGTATAAGTTCGAATCCTGGTAAAATTCATCAAATATTTTTTTTTAAACTTATGGAATCAACCTATTTTTTTTTTTATTTTTCTGGTTTGCTTTTTATTAATTTTAACTTTTAACTTTAATTTTCAAAATGATTTGCTCTTCATCACGCCAAATGCATCGGTTGTGAGAAATTCTAAGTATGCGTATTGGTATTGCACCGACTGCCGCAAACTCTCCTTGCCTCAGCTTGCGTTTAAAAAGTCTAGTTTTAAAGTGGACATCATGAAGCTTTATAAAGGCTTCGAAGAACTGATTAGCTTAGTAATTTTAAAGACGCAGTCTCAGGTTTTAATTCGTTAACACTTCCAAATGATCCGGTAGATGTCGGTACATCAACTGACGCAAGCGTTCTGATAGCGTATCAGTTGCCAAAAAGAATAAGTGAAGAGGACGAGATAACACATAGTTGTAAAAAACTACAGTCCACCCCCTAAAAAAACTTATCTTATTGCTAGTCCCCATATTGTCTAAGAATTAGCTCCCCCGGTTGAGGTTATGGATCAAAGTTCAGGAATGGTTCCAAACGCAATCCCTATCCCAGATATTGAATTTGCTTCCACTGCTTCCAAAGCTGTTTCTAATCAGAGGACTATTTTTATTTCCCGTCTTGAACCAGATATCGTTGAGCTAGCAAAGCAAATACTTTCGTTTCATCTTTTAAAATAGTAACACTTTCCTCTTACTCTGATTCTATAATTTGCAATATTAATATCTGGCCCTCAGAAGCTCTTGTTTAGGAATTTTCTATTAAGAGAAATAGACTCACACGTAGTTTGCCCGAAAATATCTATATCTTCAAAAACTAAGCAGAATTACCCTCTACTACCAAAATGTAAGAAGGCTACGCAGCAAAACTGCTGATATTTATATGAACTCCCAAGTATTTTCACATGACATCACTGTTTTGACTGAAACTTGGCTGAATTCAAGTTTTCTTGACACGGAACCTTTCAGCCAATAGTTTTTAGTATATAGAAAAGATCATCATGTTGATATGCCAAAAGGAGTGGGAGGTGGTGTTTTAATTGCAATTAATTTCTATTGAATTAATTTGTATAAAATTAACTAAACACGTAGAGTGGAGCGTTTTTAACATTTTTTTTTTCAAATCATTGCGTGCAACTCATAGTTTATGTGTAATGATTTCCTGTACATATCCTCATCCTTAGTTTTGAGTCTCGGGAAGTAATTGAAAAACAGGCCTTTTCCAAAAAATTTACTTATTTTTTAATATGTTGTTTAACGACTACGTCCTAGAAACCATCAATTGTTTTTGGCTAAAATAAGCCGTAATATTTCTTTGAACATATCCTCATGATTAGTTTTGAGTCACTTTTTGGAGAAAAAAAACGGTAAATCACTGATAAATGGTCCTTTTTCAAGAAACTGCTTATTTTGAAGAAATAAAAAATGGCTAATATGTAGTCCACAAAAAATAGTAAACGTTGCCAATGAAATATTAATTCATTAAATTTTAATATTGGTAGGGATGCAGAATTTGACCTTAAACTGCAAATCCAAAGTCCCATAAATGTCCCACATTGGAATTTTGTTTAAGAGGAGAGAAGGTTAAGGTTTAGGTTTACTAAACTTTTTTAATATTTTTTGTGGTAAAATCTAGGCACATGACACATGATTCAAGGGTATTTTTTAATGCTGAATCCTATGAGACTAAGGGCCAGTTTCAAATGTTCTGGTTAAAGTTTCGGACAAATATCCGACACATAACGATATCCAGCATATAAAAGTGGCTGTTATTTTATTTCTGTTTCATCATAAAAGTCTCGGATAAACTAACCGGTGGATAAATTTACAGTTTGAGAGCAACATAAAATATCAAAAACATACTGAAAATTAAATTTTTGTTGTAAAAACAAAAAATCCTTATCGCTTTAATTTAAAATGTCACTGCTTTTTGTTATTAAAATTCAGTATAAGGCACGACGGATTGATTAAAAGCGAAATTCAAAATATTACGATGAAAACTCATAACAGCTAGGCATCTTCTGGATAAAATATTTAATAGCCACTTGAACCTGTGGATATGCTATCCGAGACTTTATCAGTCGGGTATCACTATCCGAGACATTTGAAACCAAAAGTTTAACTTAAACTGTCAAAAAAGTTCCGAATAGGCTATCCGAGACTTTATCCGTAAGTCTTTAAACTGGCCATAAATCAAGAAAATACAATTATCCTATAAAAAGTGATACAAAGTTTTATGTAATGATGATTTTTAAGTAGGAACTAAAGTTAAATATAAATTTTTGGGATGCATAGAAAATTCGGCGGATTGTACGGTTCTGCAAGAAGATCTTCATAGGTTGTCAGGTATGGTGCAAAAACCTTGAAAGAGCTTCGATCAAAAAAGATTTGGGAGTCATTTTTGACTTCAAGTTTACCTTTACCATATCATAATATAGAATTTAAATCAATGAAACAAATTCTATGCATGGCTTTATTGTACGTAACTTCAAAGGTTTAAAGGATCCCTTTACCTTAAATTCTTTTATATCGCATATGTCAGGTCAGTTCTTGAATATTGCTGTGAAGTATGGAATCCATTCTATATAACTCATTGAAAGAGAATTGAAAAGAATAAACAGAAATTTGAAAAGATTATCATTTATAAACAATTATTATTATTTTACACAATTTGTTAACTCACGACGTTGCATGAATTCCCTTATTGTTCACAATCAAAATTGATTTATTTGAAATAAACAAATTTTTTTTAAAAGGACCATTTTTCAGTGGCTATCCGTTTTTTTTTCTCCCAAAAGTGACTCAATATTAATCATGATGATATATTCAGAAAAATATTACGGTTACTATACGGCTAATTTTAACCAAAAAATATTGATTGTTTCTAAGACGTAGCCGTTCAACAATTATTCAAAATAAGTCAATTTTTTGAAAAAGGGGTGTTTTTCAGTGGCCTTCCGATTTTGTTTTTCCCAAAGGGGACTCAAAACTAATGATGAGGGTATAGGTTAGGTTAGAAGGAGTGATGATACGGCAAGCCGCATCATCTCACTCCGTGGATCCATTGCGCTCCCCAGGGTGAAGGTAGGTAGGTATGGGGAAGGTAGGAGGATTGAAAAGAGCTTAGGTATGGGATGCCTCCTTAAACCATCCTGAATACTGAATGAATTTCAAGATATTCTTTAGTGGCAAGGAATACTGAATGAATTTCAAGATATTCTTTAGTGGCAAGGAAGGAATTCATCGAAAAAGTATTCTCCGAGGGCTTCTTTTCTGGTTCTAGCCAAGCTGGGGCATTCATTAAGAAAATGTGATGAGCCCTCCTCTTCATCTTGACACCCTCTACATAAGTCCGATGGGCTGATGTCCATTCTTCTCATGTGGGTTCCCATTGAGTTGTGGCCCGTTATTACTCCAACCAGGAGTGATAGTTGAGGCCTGCTTATCTTTAGTATATATTCAGTTCGGTTCCTTGAAATGCTCGGCCACAAATTTCTTGAAACCCGGCAAGTATCGAGGGTTCAACCTGGCTCGGATCAAGAGATGATCCGCTTTTGGCCAGTTCATCCGCTGATTCGTTCCCAAAAATATCACTATGTCCTGGGACCCATTTAAGGGTAACAGTATTTGTTGCACCAAGAGATCTCAGCTCAATTCGACAACGTTCTACTAGTTTGGACTTTATAGTGATTGAGGAAATAGCCTTGATTGCCGCCTGGCTGTCTATGAAAATGTCGATATTACTGTTGACTTATTCATGAGAATACGCTGCAAAAGTTTGGATGCTTTATTGATCTATTGATCGGTGGGTTTTCCGAGTAGATACCTGATCCTACCCCTTCTCTTGTTTTGGAACCGTCATTTAACACCGAAACATGATTCGCATTAATGACCCTGTTTTCATTCCAGAACTCCCTTGTTGGGATTTCTGTCATCGCCACTGGGTTGAAATCAACGTGCGGTGTGATTTAGTCTGTTTGAACTTCTATGTCCGCAAAGTTCGTTATTATTATATGAACGTAATGGCCCCTTTTCCAATTATTGGACTGTTTAAGTCTTAAAGCACTTTTGGTCGCCATCTCTTTCGTAAACAGATTGAGTGGGGCTAGTAAAAAGAAAGTTTCTAGGGCTGCCGTTGGAGTAGTTTTCATAGCACTGGTTGTGCTGATTCTTGTCATGGCTGTATTTGGTTTCCTTCTCTAAGGCGGGCCACCAGCCCATGCATGCGTACGCAAGAATTGGCCTTATTATGGCTGTGTACATCTAATGAATGGTTCTGGGGCTGAGATCCCATCTTTTGCCAAAAATTCTACTGCAGGTGTAGAATGCTATTGAGTTTACGATCAAGTATTTGCAACGCCAAGATATTTGGCAGTGCCCGAAACCTTTAACGGAATTCCGTTAATGGTTGGCTATGTCCGGAATATTATGTTTCCTCGTAAACATCACAAGCTCTGTCTTCTGTGGGTTAACGCCAAGTCCGCAGCTGCTGGTTAGCTAGCTTCTCAAGGGCCGTTTGTAGGAGCTGGCACAGAGTAGGGGCGAATTTTCCCGAGGCCAATCACAGAATGTCATCGGCATAGGCAATAACCTTGATACCATTCAGGTTTAATTTTAGCAGAATCTGGTAGATAACAAGGATCCAAAGCAGAGGAGATAAGACTCCACCATGTGGAGTACCCCTACATGTCCTAATCTTTAGCTTGGTATCACCCATTTCCGCGTTAATGAGTCTCGATTGGAGCATGGAGTCAATGCATTCTATCAGTATCGGAACAATGTTAATAGAGTTTAGGGCTTGTCGAATTGCACTGTTGTCAATATTATTAAAGGCCCCTTCTATTTCGAGGAATGTCACCAGGGCAAATTCCTTGAAGTGAATTGATTTTTCGATTGTGCCGACCACCTCATGAAGCGCTGTCTCAACAGATTTGCCCTTCATGTTAGCTTGCTGGGCCTTTGAGAGCACGCCATCATTAAGTTTTAGGCGAATGTACGTTTCAATAAGTCTTTCTAAGGTCTTTAGAAGAAAAGAGGAGAGGCTTATAGGCCTAGAGTCTTTCGGTTCAGTATGGGTAGGCTTGTCAGCTTTCGGAATGAACATTATTTATTTATTTAAAACATAAATTCCTCCGAAAAGTTCGGACGCAACTAATATGGATTTTTGTAAGGCCTTCGATTTTGTTATTGACTTGTCTTGCTCCAACAGCAACAAGTGCTTTTAATTTACCTCACATTGAGTGGGTTCCTTCTGATGACGAGTCGTATCAAGAAGCTTCTGTTACTCCTTCTTAAAATGAGCATCTGCTTCTTGATGGGATAATTTCAACTGAATTACAGCAAGTAAGCTGTATCAAAAATTCAAAAAATCGAGTTCTTGATTTGGTATTTTCTTAGGACGCTAGTAGTACCTTAGATCTAGAATCTAGTTCTGGGGCCACTAGTTTAAATAACTAGTATAGATCCTTTCGATATTATTTTTGAAAACAGTAGCCCTTATGATTGTTCATATACTTTTGACTTCAGAAAAGCAGACTTTTAATTTCAGAAGCAATAGCTAGGTCTGGTATTGTGAATATATCAGTGTCGTTCAGTGCGATATTGACATTAACAATACTATTTCTTTAAAAATATCAAAGAATATGAACTTTTGTCACACATGGTATACGAAAGAGTTAAGAACACTCCGAAATAAAAAAAAGCATGGAAATTGTACTTAAGAACTCTTTCGCCAGTAGACCACAACTCCTACATTACCCTTTCTGAAGAATTTAAAACTCTTTCAAAAAATCTATTCACTAATCATGTAAATGAAATGGGTAGTTCTCTTAAAGATGACCCAAAGGCATTTTGGAGGTTTTGTTAATTCTAAAAAAAAACTCAGATGGTTATCCAGCAAATTTCGTGTATGAAAATTGTTCGCTACTGGAAATTGATATTTGTAACGCTTTTGCGAAAAATGTTCGTAATTCTTTTGTTGGCAATTCTTTAGATGTTGACTAAGACTATTTCTGAAATTTACAAACCTATGCCCAAACTAGCTGCAATAATATCCCAGTGCCATCGTGTACTATTTTAGACCTTCTCTCATCATTAAATGATGATTACTCATCTGGTCTAGATGGATCCCCCTATACTATTGAAAAAGTGTAAATTTATACTAGTTCAACCTCTTCAATTTTTGTTCGGGCTTTCTTTAAGGACGGGAATATTTCCCCGATTTTGGAAAAAATCGTTTCTTACACCAATCTTTAAAAAAGGTGAAAAATGATATAATGAACTAAAGGCCCATAGCAAAGCTCTCTTGCATTCCAAAGCTCTTTGAAAAAGTTGTATGTGAGAGCCTGGCATACTAGGAGTATTATATAGATATATGTGATCAACAGCATGAGTTTATGAGTACAGTAGAAAATCAACGTTAACAAATTTCCTTACCTTTTTATAAATGATCTAATGCAATAGAAAACGGGAATGAGGTTGATTGCATATACACTGACTTTTCGTAAGCATTCGATCAACGTATAGTCATGAAATTATTGTATTCAAACTTAAAACCTTTGGTTTTCCGAAGTTTTTAATATCATGGATAAAGTCCAACCTTGAAAAAAGATATCAGGTAAAATTCAAAAATTGTCTTTCAAACTCATTCAGTACTCACTCGGGTGTCCCTCAGGGAAGTCATCTGGGTGCGTTTTTGTTTATTCTCATGTATATGCTATAGTGATATTCTTATATTCGCTGATGATATGAAGATTTTCAAAACAGTACAATCTAATCATGACCATGTTCCCTTGCAGGCTAATATTGACAGTTTTAATATTTGGTGTGGGAAAAACGGCCTTTCTCTTAACCCAGTTAAATGCAAACTATAACTTTCTCTAAAAAGCGAGTAGTGAGTGCTCTTATATTATTCCATTTTAGAGCACACACTCTGTCGTGTTTTGAGTTTCAAAGACCTGGGTGTTCACTTTAGTTCTGATTTAGATTTTACAGTATATATTAACTTTATTGTGAATAAAGCGAGTTCCATGCTTGGATTAATAAAACTCTGGGCAAAGGAATTTAACGATCTGTATGTTACTTTTTTATTATACAACTGTTATGTGAGACCCAGTCTTGAAAACGCCTCCCAAGTATGAACTCATTTTTACGAAATTCGTATTGAATCAATACAACATATGTAATTTCATTCATTTCGCCTTGAAAGGTCTCCCTTGGGCTGATTCTTCCAACCTGCCACCTTATAAACACAGAATTAAGCTTCTGCAACTTCAAACTTTGTATGAAAGGCGTATTGATAATCATCTAATATTTTTCCACCAACTTATCAGTGGTGAAATTGATGCAGCTGACTTGTTTGCCTGTGTAAGCATTAACTACCGTGGAGGATCCCACCATCTACGAACATTTGAACTTTTTCACTTTCCTTTTCATAGAACTAATTATCGTATACACGATACTCTTAATCGTATGTGCCGACTTTTTTATTCAAACGCTTCCTCTGTTGATTTCAACTTGAGTGAAGTTGGATTTAAAACATTGTTGGGCACCAGTGCTCCACTCTCTTGAATATTTATTTTTTTTTATCTTACTTTAATGTTTTATATTATGTTTCTCATTTTTTATATTGTTTGATTTCGTTAATGTTTATTTATTTATAAATAAATAATTATTTAAGTGACCTTTGTACTTTAATAAATTGTGGAAATTACTTGGTGGACTTTAGGTCAATTTAGTTTATATATTTATTTATGTGCTTGTTTTAGCTTACTTAATCTACTAGCCACTAACACATGCATTAATGACGAGCCTCTTATTGTAGAAAGCAGCTTGCTTAAAGCTCACTACAACAAAGAATTCTGAAGTTTAAACAAAAAAAATTAAAGCAATAGGTACAATTTGATTGGATTAAAATCCCTAAAAAACCTCTAAAAATCTGGAATTTTTCAAGAATAATTACTGCTCCGGATAAAAAGGTTTTTAGCGCAATGGGGTGACGTTTTGACCGAAATACACATTTCGTGTCAAGATATTGTAACAACTCTCACATTTGTACTATAACGACTCTCGAATGAACTATAACCACTCTCAAATAAAAGAAGCACCGAATTCCGTATTTGACATGACAAACCAACCTACGGAGAGCTTTGGTGAGCTTTAGAACTTCCAATACTAAACGCCAGAATGAAAGCTTTGGAAAGGGAAATTTACGGGAAATTTCCCCTATGGATAGCTCTAGAAGCAAATACTAGAACCTTCAAGCTTTTTCAGGAACCTTGTGAAAAGTATAAAAGCACATGTCTGACCGGCAGAGGACGCAGTTTATTTTTAATAGTGAATGAAAAAAGTTGGTAAACTAATTTTACTGGTGAACAATAAATTGGTTTTTAGTAAGAAAAGTAAAGTGTTTATTTTCTGAAGTAAATAAGTAAAAATTGAATAAGTTTCACTAACGAACCTGAGAAAATATTACAATATAGTATATCCCAAGAATAGCTACTATGTCGATGGATTAAAAAACATCTAAAAAGTCCCAAATTTCAAATTATTTTTACTGCTGCGGAAATAATGTGATTTTAAGTCAATTTTTTTCGATAAATTCTCAAAATCGGACCTCTTTTATTCCAAAATATTATTTACAATTTCATATATCTGCGAAGCCTTGACTTTTCTGCAGAAGATTGTTTTTTCTACCTTATTTTAAATAAACAAGATGGGTCACATCTAGATCGAAATACACTTTTTCTATCAAAATATAGGATGTCTCCTATCTGTCAAGCTATCAGCTATCAAATTCCTACAATGTCGATGGATTAAAAAAACCTCTAAGAACTCAGACCGAAAATAGAGATTCTTTGTTGACATTTTTGAGATTGGGGAGAAAATAAATATAAATAAAATATTTCCTAGATCAGTACTGAGTACCCAAATTTAATCTAGCCCCTCACAGAACTGATTACGGCAGAAATTAACCAGTTAGAGGAAGTGTACCGATTATGGAATACCAAAACATAAACTCATTTTTAAACACAAAAAAATCACATTTTATTCAGTCTTTTGAATTGAGGTTTATAAAAATACTTTAAACTACTTAAAAAACAAAAAAACAACTTTTAAAAAAAATAATACTTCATTCAATAAATAAAAAATAAAAAAAACACAAAATGAACACTTTGAAAAAAGTGAACCTAATATGGACCACTGTCGGTTTTGTGTAAAATAGGACATGAAATTTAATTTGATGTGCAGAAATCACAAATAAAGTTATTGTATTCTGCGCCAGAGCAATCTACGTGATACCATTTTTGGCAGGGCAAGCATTGTATCCATTCTTCGCCGCCTTTATCATCTGTAAACAAGCCCAAACAATAACCGCACTCTGCCTCACCGTCGGGATCACGTGTTTGCAAGGTAGGTGCAAAATCATCAGTTGTGGAATCGGATTAAAATGAAATGTCATCAGATTCTGATGAAAAAGATGAATCTGAATGCTGTTTCTTCTTAGACTTTTTTACCGTCTTGTTCTTTTGAAGGCCACTTGTTGATGGTTGATCAAATATAGTTGGTCCTTTCATTGCTTCATATGTTTTCGATTTCGGTAAAATGTCATAACGTTCTGATGAGAAAGGCGAACCCGACTGCTGTTTCCTCTCAGACTTTGTCTCAGTCTTCTTCTTTTTAAGACTGCTCTTTGATGCCTGGTCAAAAATGCTTGCTCCTTTCTTTGCCTGATCATTTTTCTGCTGTGTTGCTTTAGATATCTCCAGCTCAGCTTTGTATGGCGATGCTGTGATCTTGCATGTAAAGACGGATTTCCTTCCACGAGCTGATGTTTTTTTCTTGAGAGAAGGATAAGGTGAAATTATTTCAGGGCTTACAAATAGACTTGGGGGGTTGTGTTGGCTTTATGGGCTTTGGCGGCTTTGAAGTGAAGTTTGGGGACTCTGTTGGATTTGTGGGCTCTTGCAACATTGGGAGCTTTGTAGTCTTTGGGGGCTTTGGAGGCTTTGGGGGCTTTTGTGGATTTGGGGGTTTTGGAGGCCTTGGGGGCTTTGTGCACCTGCCCTGGAAGCGTTTGTATCTTCACCCGGTGGAAAGTTAAGTCAAAATTTAAACTTAAATTTTAGCTGGTTCCCAATATGGAATACTATTCCATATTAGGAACACTCTGATATTCCATATTAGGAACAAGACGATTCACTGCACTATGTAAGAATTCACTCTTTATTTCACTGAACTTACCTGAATACGTTTTATTATTCCAAAGTTTAAGATTTTTCCTAATGACACGCGAGAGAAAATATGTTAAAAGTTAAACGGATACAATAATATAAGAAAAATAAACTCACAATAATATGTCATGCACCTAGCCAAAAAACAACTTTAAATAATTGCGCACGTCCACAGCGACCGGCGGCGTCCACAAGGATACTAACAACGAATATGCGCACAAAAAGAAAGCTTTAATTGAAATAAACAGATACATACACATCGTGGTTTTAAGAATATTGCACTATTCCATATTAGGAGCGTATTCCATAATTGGTACACTTCCTCTACTAGAATGTAAGGGAAGTAAATTCGAACTCAAATATTTTTGATTATTATCATAGTAAGATCACACAGAAAAGGCTTCTTTATGGTTCCTCCTATAACTAGTCTAAATAATGTAGTATAGTAATGAATAGTTAAATATTTAATACAAAGAGACTCTGAAACTACAAATTCAACTAAACTTACAAATTCCTTAGCACGCTATTTTGTTTAAATTCCCAATTTAAATATTATTATTTTACTATTTTTTACTTTCTTTTTTATTTTTGATCTGCTTTAGCTTGATCCCATTTTTCAATTTTTCCTAACTTTACTTTTTTCCTTTTACTTTTTCTAACTGCTTAAATTAAGCAGAACCGACTTTTTTCTCATTGATCGAGGTTGCCGTCATAGTCGGTGTAAATGGACCCCAGGCGTGGGATAGTTTAATTTTATTTTTTGGTTTTAGGTGCCAGTTACATATAGCTATCATTGAAAATTTTGTTTTTTCAATTTTAAGGCATTTTGAAAAGAAAATTATTATTTTGATGGGCAAATAAAGTATCTAAGGTATTATCTTGCGCTTGTTGTGTGAGATGAGAACTGTCAGATGAAATTCAAGACGGCCTTTTCTGTGACAACAACAAGGGAAACACTAAAAACCAGTAAGAAATGTTGTTTTCATAGTAAAATAATATTATCAAACATTTAAAAAACTTGAACAAATTATATTTACTAGTAAGGAAACTACAAATGAACACACAACACATAACAAAAATGAAGTTGGGGTCACGGCATTCACCACTTTTCGGCTTCACCCTGCTGTCTTCTGTAAAACAACCGTTTCGTCAGGGCAAAGGGAGCCCCCTTAGCTCTGGTCAGAGCATCGCAAGATCGCTTCGCTAAACCTTCTCCAAAGTCACACTGCAAAAGAATTCAGATGACCTCAACTTTAGGAGCTGTTCTGTACGCAATTACATCATTGGCATACGCAATCTCCTGAGTAAGACTACTTATCAGATCGCTGGTGTAAATGCTGAATAGAATTGGTGAGTTGACCACTCCCTACTCAAGACCATTTTTAATATTAAAGGTTGTGGCTGAAGTCACATTGCCACTCTTGACAATTAACTTTCAACTATTGAGTATATCATAAAGCATATATATATAATATCTATAGTAGTTTAGTTATGACAAGTCTGGTCAGCTTTAGATAAAGACCCTCTTACCATACGGTGTCAAAGGCCTTCTCCAAATCAACCAGACAGGCACCCGTACACTGCTTCTTAGATTTGTTGCATTGGACATCAGAAACGAGTTAGGACGCGGCATGAATGGTGTTATGTCCCGCCTTAAAACCGAACTGATTATCCGGTATGATATTATTGTACTCTGCCCACTTAGACACAACTATATAATGATATTTTTTTATTCATTAGGGGGGTTCATAAAGTCTAAGAACAAGTTTTCAACGATGGCCGTCATCTTAGATTTTAGAAAAATAAGTTTTTGTTAAATTCTAGTACACTGCGCTGTTACATTAATTCAAACAATCAAAAGTGAAAGTAGTGAAAGAAACAACAAAAATAACACAGATGTCATTATTTCGCTTACAATAAATGGCCTGGGTAATTAAAACAATAAATAAGACTAAATTTTTCGTTTATGATTTCATTGTGTCATTTTTGTATGGGATTATTCGTTTCGTATCAGCAGCGTACTAGACTTAAATAACTCTCATGTTTTCAAATTTTGACTAAAAATGCATTTAATGTTGGTCAAAATTTTATTTAGCATTTAACAAGAACTCATTATTCTGAGATCTAATATGGCGGTCAACGCAATGGGGTTAGGAAGTCGAAAACTATGTACTTTGTAGAATCTATGTTAACGCTCTTAACGAATAAAATCAAAATACCCCTATCAAATGTTTTGCATTTCAAATGTAGGTACATTCCGACTGGGCCATATTATTTTTTGTTGTTTCGCATCAGTAGCGTACTAAGCTAGACTTGATGCGAAACAAAATTTTTAGTTGGTCTCTAACAAGACAACGAAATGCTTACGAAAACAAAGTGGAAAATATTTATTAACAAATGCGCAAATTTCGCGCTGATATCTTGAGTAAGAAACACCTTACTTCAAGCAATTGATTGTCCCCTCCGTTACTTTGCAATGGCCAATAAGTTGAAATGTACATAGATCAGAGTTTCAAGAGCCCTTACATAAAAACCACCCTCCCGAATGTAGGTATAATGTTGACACCACACAGTACACAAATAAAAGATAGATATTATATTGTGCAGGTTGTCTAAAATGACAACTGTCAGAAGGAACTCAAGATGGCCGTTCTCGTGATTTGTCCGCCATATTACAACAACAACACCAAAAAATAATTTGAACAACACTTAAAAACAAGTCATTTATTGTCAAAGTAATAAAATAATAATAATAATTATTAAATAGCTCGAAACAATCTTATTTTCTAAACAAATAACAAAGAAACACACACATAACATACAATAAATTTCAATCACACGTCTCGGGATCACCCATTTTCCGCTAATTTTGCCATATGCGCAGAACTGAAAAAAAAAAAATGAAAACGCTACCTAATGATGTCACCTTTAATATGTGTACAGTGCAATGTAGGTATTCTGTTTAAACATTCGGCTTTTTCTTTTCCCCATAATTTGATATTCATAGGCTTAACTTATTTTTTTTAGATAATTTAATCCATTGTATCTCTTAGGCAATATGTCCCACCTCGCTCAAGATTATATCTGCAAATATCCGGCTGGAACTCTTTACAGTTTATGAGTATTCTATCAATTAACAGAATTTAATTTCATTTGTATAACTAATCTTCTTTAAATATTGGTTGTAGGTAGGTAGATACTTGAAAAAAATTACCTTTTCTAGAAATCGAGACTAATAAAAACACAGAGTCTAAAATAAACGTGTTTTATTACTTCTACCAAAATTAGAACTTTGATAAACGGAATTTAAAGTTGGTATTTCACCTACTCCCTTGCCTAACATTTCAAACAACGCTGAATAGATTCATTTAGACAAAATTAAGTATATAAATGTAGTAATAACATTCATTAAGAAGAAAAGATATTTATCAAGATATGCATATACATAATTTCAATATAAGGCTTAATAACTAAATAAATAATTAACAACAAAACTATTTTATACATAATTGTTATGTTTTAAATTATATTTGTGGCTCTATCTTTTTAATATCAAATAAAATATACATTAAAAGTATTATTTTGTAAATTGTCGCATATTATAAATACATTTGTTTAGATTTTATATCAAATGCAAAATTTATAAACTGTTAAATGTTTTGTTATGCCATACATATATAATATAAAATGATAATATTTATCTTTTTTTAATGAAAGTTTTCAGAATAAAATTAAAAAAACGAAGAACATACTTACTGAGTAACTATATATATTTACATTAATTGGATGTAATAATTAAAAACAAATAAATTAGCACATTTCAAAGTACATATTGCATTTAAAAATACAAAATAAAAACAAAAACGAACAGACTATGACTATAACTTTTATTTACAATTTTGTATTCAATTAGTATTATTTAATTTATTAAAATAAAATTGTAAATAGCTAGCCTATATAAAATCTGCAGAATTTTAAAAATGAAATTAGAAAACTTTATAGATAAAAATTATAAAATCTTCGTATATAATTTATGGATTTTAAATTTAGTTTTTCATTTATTAATCAAAATATATTTTCAAATAGAATTAATTTTTTTCAATATATTTAAAAATAAATAAACAAACTGAAATTTGCCTATTAATGAATTTTGACTAAAGATATATTAGACTACAAAATATAAACGTACTTTTATAATTAAAACTTCATATATATACATACTACATGAAATACCCCCGTCAAGTCAAGGATATAATTGAAATAATTAAATAGCAACAAGAAATTATTACATATGAATATTAAGAACCGACCACACACTCACTTTTTTTTTCTAGTTTAATGCAATCTTTTAAATAAAATAAAAACAAACATTATGTGAATTTACAAACAGAAGTTATGTAATATGATTGTTTAATTGTAACTCGTAGTTAGTGCAAATTATGTTACATGTGCGTGTGTATGAATTGAAAGGGTAGAAAATTAATTTGAACATAGTACTCATAGTAGCTAACACATGAAACAACAATACAATACATTTAGGTACCTATAAATGTACATTTACATGTAAACATATATGTATGTATATATATAATATAAATATATATATATGAAAATGCTGATAATTTTATGAATAAAAATTCTATGAATCTATGAAAATCTACCTTTTTTATTAAAGTCACCAAAATTTTGGGATGCAGGCTCACTTCTGCATTTCTGTCTGGGCAGAAATACAGGACTATTCTATAAACTGAATAGTATTCCGGACTGAAATGGCGATTTCATAAATAAGATTGTGAAGCATGTACTTATCCGATTAAAACGATAAAGGTGACTTTGGACAGAAAAACTTGTTCCCTATAACCATTGAAAGAAAAAATTATTTTGTGCTGTGTTTTTTAGTAAAAGCCTTTAAGAAAACGAGAATATGGCGAAAATAACTATTTCGCAAATCGAATGTAGTAAAGCTTACACTAAAGCATTTACTAACAAAAAATGTTTAACAACATAAGATTCAATATTTTTATTAGGACCAGCCCCATTGGCGGATACAGGGGGGTCATGACCCCCCCGGGGCTTTTTGCAAATATAAAAAAATGTCACCCTAATTCTAAATATTCCCGGGGAGAATTGTTCTCCGGGAGATGTGAACTCCCGAGAGTAAAATTCTCCTATTCCGAATTCCCCGGTGGAATAATTTTGACTTCGAATGAGGGAACGAGAATTCTGAATGTTCGAAACAGCTGTTTCGCAGCATTTGACATAAATACTTTCCAACTAAAATAACAGGGAGTTAAAAGTGTTAAAAAATTGTAACATTTATTTAAATTTTAAAGAAAAAAGAGGTCAGTTTGGACTAAAAATTATATACCAGTACCAATAAAAAAAAATAGAAGTAAATCGACAGCAAAAACTAAATTTTTTAATCTTTCGATCCATCCTGTACAGTTTCACATGATACTTTTTGGATTTTTAATTCTTTTTCAAAAGCTTCAGCTGAACGATAAATAAGAGCTATGTGTTATATTTGGCCAAGTTCCTAAACGGGTAGTAACTCGTTACATGATGGTTAGTGCGTAGGACTGTCATGCCAAAGGTCTGTGTTCGGTCCCCGGCCACTGCCACCTAATTTTTTTTCCCAGGTACTGCCTCTTGCGAAGAACTGACAAAACCTCCAAGAGTATACTTGTCATGAATAAGTGCTTCTCACCTAGCCGTTCGGACTAGGCAAAAAATTGTTGGTCCTTTCCATTCCTGCCAACAACACGCACACAGGAATGGTTGAGAGTTGTTAGTCACTAGGCCCTGGTTCTCCATCTCCATGAGCTGTTGCGCCACTAAATTTATTTATTTTTTTAAGTTCCTAAACGCAAGATTTTCAAAGCAAAACGCATATAAAGCTGATTTAAACACACCAAAAGCAAATGCATGTGAATTGTACAACATAATTTTAACATTAGCACAAATACCTTTGCATTTGCACAAGAAAAAAGAATCTCGTGCATTTTGGGATAAACTGCAGGAATGGTTATGTTTGCATTTGAGATATGTTTGCAGCATTTTGCCAAGATATGCGCTTAGAAATTCAACCTTTTATGCTGTCGCGTTGTTGTACAGAGTTTCAATTTTAATTAAAGTGAGCTTTTACGGACGCTTTCATCCCAACTAGTTCGTAACCAGAAAACAAATTTCTTCCATTATTTCAATTTTCTTTCAACCCTTTTGCCAGAACAATTATACGAGTAGTTCTCCCTTCGTTCGTAAAAACACTTGTTAATTATTTTTGACCTCAAATGTTAAAAAAGTTTAGCTAAGAAAAGGAAAATCTAATATATTATTGATCGACTCTCCAGCAAATATGTCGGGAAAAATCTCTTGGAAGGCATACATTTCTCTCAGAAATTTTTAAAGTTTTTATTTAAAGGTCACAGTATGAATTTCAGCAATTTACGTATGCGTCCATAAAAACAACATAATCCATTAAAAAAATTATGTCTTGCCAATTACAGAAACTATAGCTAACTTTGAATGACCATTTAGTGGTCCTCGAAATGGTATACTTGTTTTTCTAAATTACCTTAATGCAGTATAAACAAAAAAAACTTTAAAAATTCGTTCAAAACAAATTTTAAGTTGACCTTATATCACGATCTAGCAGCTTTTCAGGTTGGGTACGTAACGACTCTTCACTACCGAAAAAAATTAAGTTTTGCATTCAAAATCCCACGTTCCGAAATCTCGCAATTACAAAATACCGCTTTTTAAAATCTCGCAATCAAAATTTCCGCTTATAATGTCATCAGAAAGTTTTTTTTTTGCAGAAAGGAGAAAATCAGGCATTGTTACATATTTTTAATCCAACTCACAAATCTTACGTAAGATTTAAGCTTTCGAGATTACAGTTGATATATATTTGCAAAACTGCAGGGCGAGAAGAGCAGGATTTCTTATTAATTGTAATGTAATTTTACCCACATTTCTAAAAAATCTATAACCTTGGAGTTATTGCACATTTTTATTTAATACTAAAGTCTGTTTGAACAATGTTCTATTTGTCTGTCTAAAAATTAGTGAGGGTGTTCATACAACAGCGTAAAGCCATCGTAGATGTAGTAAAGACAAAAACTTCGTAAAGCTGTCACAATTTGTATAAAAAATTTGAAAGATTTACGCAGTTTACAACTTTCCTACTTAAAAAGTAAGGGTATTCATGCAACAGCGTCAAGTTATCGTAAAGGTAGTAAAGTTGTAAACTGCGTAAATCTATCAAATTTTCCATACAAATTGTGACAGAATTACGATTTTTAAAACCTTACAACTTTTACGACGGACGGCTCTACGCTGTTGTATAAATACCCTTAGTATCTGAAATGAAATCTCGGAATGTTAGCTGAAAAACATCTGCGAGAACAAAGTCCAGTATGGGTGCATATATATATGTGAGTCCCTGGTAGTACAGTATTCATCAGCTGGACTGGATTAATTTAATAGTTGAAACGATAAAAATATCTTCGACCATGACGAGAGATTCTTAGAATTTTCAGCTCCTTTTCACGTTAAAAGCAAGAGCAGAAATTGTGCTCTTCACCTACATAGCACTGCTATTAAGATCGATCCCTGATATTTTAGCACTTTTCTCAGAGGCTGGGTTAGAGATAATACATCACCTAAACACGATACTGACACAATGAACTGTGAGTTTCGTAAAGAAACTCGGGTCACGCCACTGCGAAATTGTTTCCAGAGTTTCCACAATCTTGAAGAAGTCTACAGAAATTTGGAATAAACTTTCCTACAACTCTACATCCTCAAACAATGGGTTCTTTAAAACGTCGCGAAGGTTGGGCCCTGTATTGGTAAATCATTAAATAGAAACTTTTTGCTGCCACACAAAAAATGATATTAAAAACAATAGTAGTATTCACCCGTAACTTACAAACAATGAGTTTTGTTTTGTTTTTCTATTTTTTTATTAAATAATATTAAATTCTTTGTTTTCAAGTGCACAGTAATTAATGAATTGGACTTTTAAAAATAATATAAATTTGCACCATAGCTTGTTTTGACGTTTTAGTTTGAATATATTAGTGCTTCTCGAGTGGATTATGATTTGAAATCAAGAAGAGAATTTCTCTTAGTCTTAGAAGACTTCCGGACACTTCGGAAGCCTTCTGGATGTCCAATGGAAAACGACATAAGTGAATCCTAAGCAAAAACCCTGTTTTAGATTTATGCAATTCAAATATTATTAAATTCTTGCTCTCTTGTTGGATATACTCGTTTGTACAACTTTGTGGTGACTTTAGCTATCTAATAAAAAATATGCATTACATTTTGTAGAGTTATAGATACATATGTATGTACATCTATGTATGTATGTAGGTATAGTTTTCATATTTTGCCATTAGGTAAGATAAACCTAATGGAAGTTTTAAGATTTCTGGTTTACTTTAGTAAATTGTGCTGTAAAACAAATTGTTTCGTTGATTTATTTACATATTTTTCTACCAAAAGGCTGAGGTGTAAATTAAAAAATTAAATAAAAGATTTTTTTAGTACAAACATAAGAACATCACAAACCAAAATGGAATCATGTGTCATTTATTTTGCACTGTCCACTTTCCGCCAACTATCGGATAGGTTATCCAAGATAACTGAGAAGCCAATACTTTTGAACGACCGGAGTCAGATAGGTTAGTCGGTATTTACATGACCCTATTTTTCCAGTACGATTTTTCCCAAAATCGGGTGAAATGTTTACATGAAACGATCTTTCCCGTCCGATTTTTGTCTCTGTCGTCTTCATACTTTATTACTGTCGTTTTCATTTTGCATTTAGATGTAGACGGCATATTAACACCAGCGTTGCCACAATTGCAGTAGATCTATTGCATTTAAAAATACTTTTTGGTCCTACAAAAAAAATATCATTCAACAAAATTAGAACCTCAGTTAAATTTTCAATTCTATCTTTGAAATGCAGTCAGTCTTATTTCTCCTGAAAATCACTCTATTAGTGTCTTGCATACCAGCTGTGAATTTCAAACTAAAAAGCAAATTAAAGTCGTTAATTCTGACATTTCTTTCATGTAAGTTATTTGCTTGGTCGCCGAATGGTGTGAATTGTAATAAAAAATATACAAATAAGTGGATGTTTAAAAATCATTTCAATCAAATTAGAATAAATAAATAAATAAGTAAATTTTCCACTCTCTGCTTTTCTTATTAAAATTGTAGAAAGCATCGTTTATTCACTTCGCCGAAAAGTTAAATTAAAGAGTGTGTTGGTATTTGCGGTATTGCTAAAACAAATTTATTCGCATTCGTAGATCGTAGGCAATGTTTTACCATGTATTTTCAATTAATTATCAGTTATTATTATTTCGTTTTAAATACAAATACCTACTAACTTGAATATGCTTATCTACTGCAAAAAGTTCAATCTAACTGCAGCACTTTTTTTTGTTTAAATCTGCTTAGAATAATTTTCCGATTAGTGGCAACGCAGGTTAACATCAAACAGGAAAAAGTGTGAAAGAGAACGCAAACATTTGGAATAATCGTGTGAAATTGCCAGGGACGGACGATTTGGTTTTTACCCCTCACTTTATACTCCTTTCACCTATGAACAAAAGATCGTCTGTGGAAAAATCGGGTCATGTAAATGCCGACTTAGCTGAAATAGAATTAAGAATTGTTTTTATATGCAAAAAAATTTACTTTTTTAATAAAATTTTATTCTATTTTTATTAACGTACTAGCCTTTACCCCGCATCTTCGCTCGCCTTAATGTATTTTCAACCAATTCTGTCTTTTGATCGATCAGGTTAATGGTTAATACAAAAAAATAATTACAGAGACATATTGGTGCTGCCTCGCTGCGAACTGAAGAACCCACTATTGGTCCAATACCTGGCAGCAAATTATTTGCACAAACGTTTAACTAAAATAGTGCATGTGAAATAGTATAGAAAGGCATTCGAATAAAAAAAAATGGTACCGCCATGACACTTGGTGAAAATGTTTCATGTGACATGAGAATGAAGAATCAAAAGAGTCTATGAAAATATTTCACATAGTGTGTTTTTTGGAGGGGGAGAGGGGCGGAAGTTGTGGTTATCAAACGGAAACATTAACCTTGGTACAACCTAGGCAAATGACACATGTTTATAAAGTAGTTTTTAATGCTGAATCAAATGATACCAAAATCAAGTCAATAGGACCTCCGAGAAAAAAGTAATTGTCATTTTTATGTTAGGATGACTTTATTTTCAGTATAAAAGTTAAAAAACGGGTGATTTTTTAGCTGGTTTGGTTTTGGCAACACTGGTTTTGACAGCTGACGTATGTTTAGTACCTTGTGTCACTGTCAAACAGCTTCAGTTTGGTTTGCAATTTAACCATGGATCGTCTTACAAATGAACAACGCTTGCAAATTATTGAATTTTACTATCAAAATTCGTGCTCGGTTCGAAATGTTCATCGCGCGCTGCTTCCATTTTATGGTCGGCATTCTCGACCTTCTGAGCAGTCTATTCGGAAGATTGTGACCAAATTTCGCACCAAATTTACTTTGTTGGACATTAAACCACCAACACGTTTACGTACTGTGCGTAGTGAAGAAAATATTGCGGCCGTATCAGCTAGTGTGACAGAAGACCGCGAAATGTCGATTCGGCGCCGTTCCCAGCAGTTAGGCCTTTGTTACAGCACTACGTGGAAAATTTTGAGGAAGGATTTGGGCTTAAAGCCTTTTAAGATACAGCTGGTGCAAGAACTAAAGCCAGCCGACCTACCACAACGCCGAATTTTTGGTGAATGGGCTCTTGGAAAGCTGGCCGAGGATCCGCTTTTTTATCGAAAAATTGTGTTCAGCGATGAGGCTCATTTTTGGTTGAATGGGTACGTAAATAAGCATAATTGCCGCATTTAGAGTGAATATCAGCCAGAAGCATTGCAACAGCTACCAATGCATCCCGAAAAAGCCACTGTTTGGTGCGGTTTATGGGCCGGCGGCATTATTGGGCCATATTTATTCAAAGATGATGCGAATCGCAGCGTTACTGTCAATGGTGAACGCTACCGAGCGATGATAACAAACTTTTTTTTGCCCGAAATGGAAGTTCTTGACTTGCATGATATGTGGTTTCAACAAGACGGTGCCACATGCCACACAGCACGCGAAACAATGGCGCAATTGCGAGGCGAGTTTGGTGAACAGTTAATTTCACGTTTCGGGCCGGTCAATTGGCCGCCTAGATCGTGCGATTTGACACCATTAGATTATTTTTTG
Organism: Dasysyrphus albostriatus; assembly: GCA_946251815.1. Classification (NCBI taxonomy): domain Eukaryota; kingdom Metazoa; phylum Arthropoda; class Insecta; order Diptera; family Syrphidae; genus Dasysyrphus; species Dasysyrphus albostriatus. The sequence continues at coordinate 227,998,629 of OX276335.1, forward strand.
TGGGGCTATGTCAAGGCTAATGTCTATAGGGACAAGCCCGCTTCGATTGACGCACTGGAGCCAACATCCATGCATTCATTCGTGAGATACCGGCCGATATGTGTGAAAGAGTATGCCAAAATTGGACTCAGCGGATGGGCTACCTGAGACGCAGCCGCGGTCAACATTTGCATGAAATAATCTTTAAACATTAAATTGCAAAGTTCAAACTATCGATTCAAATAAATATTTCATTCAATTTTTCGAATTTTTTGTGTTTTTTTTTTTTTTTTAAAGTTCTAAACCTCTTAAAAAATCACCCTTTATTACCGAAAACCAATTGAAAATATTGGTCCATTGATGATACTTGACATCAATGGTTCGTTTGTCGTAAAAAACAATAATCAGAACAATCCAAATAAATATCTGTGGTAAATAGGTGTTTTTTTGGGGAGTTGGGTTATAGTGGGATTATTACCATAAATCCTATAAAAAAAATGGTACCACCATGAAACATGGTAGAAATGTGTTCTGAACTATCAAAATGAAGGATCAAAAGAGTCTAAAAAATATCTATACTAAAAGGGCAAAAGGGCGTTTCTTAATGTTTGTTTATGTCTCCGAGTTGTGTTGGATTTAAAATGAAAAATCAATAAAATTTAAAAAAAATATAAAAATGATTTTATTTTATTTAAACAAGGATTGTTACACAACTTTTAAATAAATAAACTAGTATTATTTAGGTGACGCGTTTCGGAGTGTTCTCCATCATCGGGCGTTTGCTCTAGTTTTAAAACTAAAGCAACGCCTGATGATGGCGATTGATTGATTGATTTGATTTTAAACTTTCTGGATTTATTTATGTTTAATTATTAAATAAAGTTGTTTTTGCACCGAATATTTGTTTTATTTTTTTTGTTTCATATGGTAGAAAAAGGTATCCTATTAACGTTTCTGGAGTTCCATCTACCTCTACACCACAATTCATCGCAATTGATTAGCGGGCGTGAAAGCGTAACAAACACACAAGGCCGGCCCGAGCTAAATTGGCGCCCTGCGCAAGTTCATCCCTTAAAATTATTATATAATCTTTATGTTAGTCTTTGTTTCTATATTGCTTGTATTAGTGAATAGGACGATGACAAGCTATAATCTGCCATTTTATAATTTATTAATTAATTAATTATTCAATCTATTGCACCTCTATTTATTTAATTAACAATATGTGTTTGTTATAGCCATATTATTTTATATTTTTCTTGAACAAAGTTTTTTCTTATTAATGCAAGCGTCTTGTCTAATACGAGACAATTCAAGATAAAATTGATTACAATTTAATGCATTGAACTGTAAATCTGAGATTGGTGGAACGGTTAGCGAGCAAGACTATTAGTTCAGAGCGACACGGGCTCGATTCCTAAGCCTACCAACAAGTTTTGTTTTTTTTTAAATTTAATTTAATGTGAACTCCTTTAGGACTCTCATAATTAACTCCATAAAGGTACAATAGGAGAGGATAAGGTCGCTTTTCACTCTATGGAGTTTTATGCAATGCCTAAATGTTTAGGTTGAAAGAAAACGAAAAGCATCGATGGTGGAATATAGAAGCGAAATTGTTAGTTGGGTGGTGGTCATTTATTAAAATGCGCGCTTGTAATTGTCTGTATTTGTTATTGAAGAATTTTGTTTTTTCTTATACAGCATAGCCTAGGGTTATGAAAATAAAATAAATGCTTTCGCTCATACACATGATGGTGAGTGAAAATAACGTCGACAGTTTGATAAAGAGAAAAATAGCATGTAAGGTAGGTATTTGTTGTTAAGGTTGTTGCACTTTGCGAAGATTTTGTGATGTAGTTTTTTTTACTGTGGGTGTGAATAGCAAGGTAGACATTTTCTTATTTATTTTATTTATATATCTTTAATTCCAGAATAAGCTGATAGTTATGTAATGGATTAAGCTTTTAAAAGAAATGAAAATTTAAATCTAGGTAGGTAGTGATTACTAGGTAGTGATTACTTTTTTAATTATTGCTTAAGGCGCCTATTGGGTTCAGCGCCCTGCGCATTTGCAACGCTTGTACGTATAGCCTTTTATAAAACTAGTTAGGATTGCGTAAAGTCAAAGGTGATGCAAATAAACATTTTGTAGTTGCATTTAATTTATTAATTTTACTTTTTAAAAACCGACATGGCAAAACTCAACATGAACAACTCAAACTTCTTGTCACATATCAGCTGTTTTGAAATTTGTTTGCAAGCTCTCAAAAAACAGCTGTAATGTACATGTACCTATCTGTGAGCTTTCTCACGTTAAATTACACATTACAATCGGAATTTAAGTAACGTAATTAAAAGGCAATTTATATATTTAGGCAAACTTAACTAAACGACCTCTTAGAGGCATTTTAAGAAAATCTAATAAATTCGGCTGGATACGAGTATGTACAGCCTGTTATGTGAGGTTTGGCGTCAGTCATGGCGAATAGAAAAAACATCAAGAAAAGTTGAGACAGAATAAATTTTAATACTTTTTCCTGACCGTCGTTTATAGCGAGCACACAATTCGGTCAGTAAAAGCTGTCATTATTCTCTTGACATTTGTCAATTAATTTTCTTCAAGAAAGGTTTGCTTTGGTTTAATTAAAAAAATAAGAATAATAGGTGTGTCACATACAAAAAACTAAAAGATATTATACATTGCAACGGCATTGTATATTTTAAAACAAAAGAGATTAACAAAATTTAAAGAATTTCAAGTGCATCCACCTTACCGGCTCCGGAAGCAGAATGGAGTATTCAATGATGTGGAGCCAAAAACAATTTTGTTCAGAACCGATAACAAAAGTGCCAAGGAAAAGCTTGTTTTAACCCTATGGTAAGAACACCTTTAATTTTTGTATTTGCAAACCATTAATCCGCATTGTTTTTAGATTTCTGGCCACTGACTTTTGCAATAGTCCAGTCAGAGCGTGGTGAAAAAGGGCCTGAGCTTGCGCGCAGAGCCATATGGTCTGTTTTTTTCATGGATTAATAGGGGCTTATGTGAAAGGCTTAACACCAAATTTAAACCACCTAACAACTTTTTTTACCAAAGTTATTGGTTTTTTGCCATTTTTGGGTCTTTTGTGAATATTTCGGCTGTAGTATGTCGCTGAGAAAAAATAATATATAAGTTTATTCATAATAACATTAGCTATTATATTATAAAAAAATTAATTTATTTAAACAAAAGTTATAGTTAGTTAAAGTAATTTTTTGTTGTTTGAAAATCACTTTTTCGTGATTATTAAGAAAAAACTCTTAATGATGAAGTTTTCATTTAATATTTTAAAGTCTTTGTAAATACTTACAATTTAAAAAAAAAAAACTAGCCCTCTACGACCATCGGAAGCCGAGTAGTAAATAAATGAACATAGGTAATTCAGTGCACCCACGCAATTTTATGTTTTTAGAATTTAATTATTGTTTATATATTTTCTATCAATTTACGATAAATTTATTTTTTATAACAAATAGGCAAAAAGTTATCGTTAGTTTAAACGTTTTTTGTCTTGCTTTTAATAACTTTTTTCGTAACTATTGAGAAAAACTATAATTTGACGGTTAATTTTTTCAAGTTTTAAAAATTTTTTTTGGAGTCCCATTAATTTTCTATAATTCAAACAAAAACAAGAGCTTTACGACTAACGAGAGTCGAGATATTCATGAATTAAAAATGACGTGTCAGTTTACTGACTCTGTGTATGTAGTCTATTAACAATAGATTTTTTCAAAGAAAAAATTAGAAACAGAATGATTTTTGGTATCTACGTTACCATTGAGGTGACCTGTAAATCTGATAAAGTCCTCAACTATCCGAAGGTCAGTTGCAAGGGGTCAAAGGTCACGAAAATAGTTTTAGTTTTAGTTTTTGTCGAATATCCCAAAAACGGAAAGTTTTGGAAATAAAATAATGTTATACATACTGATAGCTGAGGCAATTTGCCATTAAAAACTTATACTGGTTTCTTCTTAACATTAACCGTTAAGAAGTTATAGTACTTACAACGCTAAAGACATATGATACTCGTCCCCAAACATTGGGCACGTAAGTGCACGATACCAGAACATAACTTTTATTTCAACCTGAGGGGTTAAGCTTTAATATGCTAATATTTTGTTGTCCCAACTTTACTTTAAAAAAAGTTTTTCCAGAGTGGCAGCACTGACAAAAGGAAGAGAGTAAGGTTTCTACTTACCAGGTTAAAACCCTGAAACCGTACATATGCATTGGACTATAAATCGAGAGCAAGGCCTAAGAGTTTTCAAGACACCAGCCTTTTAAAATGTATCAATACAAGATTTAAAGCAACAAGTAATATAATTAATAGTAGTAAGTACTCGTATAATGACAAATACGGTGTGCTTGGCATAAAATGCTTCAAAACTCAAACAAATTTAATGGGAAGGAGATGGATATCTCCACGTTCAGAGTGGAGGGGCAGTTATCTACAAAAGTGACTTAAAACAAGAAAACAATAATATGATAATATCTGGAGAAAAATCTTTTAGCTCCTATCTATTCTTCAATATTCTTTTCAAATAAGGTTGTTTAAATTGATAGATTTTGAAAAAATTGTGATCAAACACAAAATTTTGGTAAAAATAATTTTTCGTTTTGTATATTATTATTATTATTATTATTATTATTATTATTATTATTATTTTGTGTAATAAAAAAGGAAAGGCTGTATTTTTAAAACTATTGGGGCCTACAGAAATGATTGAAGCCAATTTAGTTTGATTAATCGTAACACGCAATTGCTGCCTTAAGTAATCGATAACTGAAAAAAGTGTGGAAATTTCGAGTGTTTTCTTCTTATTTTTTAACATGTTGAGTTCGGCGCTTGAGGCTTGATATTATTTTTTTTTATAATCCTGGCAGCAGAAATGGCATTTATAATGGCAGGTATTACTTTTTGTACTTATTTTTTTTTTATATTTTGTACTCATTTATTGATTTAATATAACCATTTTTCTTGCTTCATAAAGTTCAATAAAAACGCATTTATTTATTATTTACTAGGCAAGAAAAATATCTAATAAAAAAATTCGTTTTTTATTGAACTTTATGAAGCAAGACAATAGGTAATATAAAAACATATTTTTTAAATACCTTAACGGACGGAAAGCGATGGTTATATCGTACCTTAGAATTTAAAGGATTCAAAACAATTTTAAAAACACCATAATGTTAACAAAAACCAAAGTAAGAAGATTGTTGAACAATAACTACAGTATTTCAGTATAGAGTAGAAAAAAATTGAGGTTACTTATTGTACACAAGAAAATTAAAATCGGTGGCTTGCAGATTCATTTTGATAAAAACTGATATCAAAGTTCAAATGAGCGTGAAAACGTGAAATATTTATAAATAGGTGTATCAGAAATTTGCTTTATAACAGAATACATTTTGTCATCAGTAATACGTGGTCCTATTGGAAACAGCTAAATACCAATGATCCCATCGATGAACTACTTTTGGCTAATTTTGGAGATAACGTAAGTAGGTACCAGTGTTCTGCGCAAAAAATTTCCTTTTGCTAAAATTTTTTAGTGCTCAAAACAACAACAGTCAAAATTCTTTTCTTATAATTATTATTGTCATACTTACTTACTTCCTGCACATTACCCTTCTCAGATTCTGTGTTAGGCTCACCCATACACCCAAAACTCATTCAAATTCTCCTTCAAAAAACAAAAAGAAATATATCTACATGAAATTGCATCACATCACCCGACCAACCTCAAACTCTTGTCCATGCCACACATGATATCGTCTGCTTAGAGTGTAAAGCGGCTAACTCCACATTTTTTTTACCATTATAGACCACTTCAAAAATTGCTAAAAAATACAAAAGTCTATCAAATCTGTTCAATTTCACTGAATTTGGCAATAACGAGTGTTGAAAAATATTTAAAGTAATTTTGGTTTTATTCAAGCAATGCGAACACTTTGTTTAAAATACTTGTTTGTAAAAAATGCAAAATAGGAGTTAGCTGCTTACACTCTAAGCCGACGATATGTATGTTCGTTTCACTCTCATTATCTTATATTTTACCTAATTATTATCTTGTAGTTCGTGTTTGATATCCAAATTTCAACCCTGCTTTGAAGCAATGATTTGTTTATGCTGGTCTCTGCTGATTATAGTTCCGTTATAAAGCTTAAAGGAGCCTAAAACCTGCACCCATCCAACTCCTAATTTTTTTAATATTTTAGGTGTGCCATGGATACAAATTAGACTTATGTACATAGGTATGTACCTTAGGGGTGTCAGATTTTTTTTTTTATATATTCAAAATTTGTATTGTGGATAAATTTGAGGCCCCACGGCCGTTTTCAGTAAAAAAAACACTATTTGAAAAAACGGCCTGGAAAACCATTTAAATTTGAGTCAATATGCGGTCAAAGATGATTTTTTGGCTTTTGTAACCTTCTGATAGGAAAAGCGCATACTGTCCATTTGTATGCCAATTTATCTACATTTATAGAACGATGGGCGCACTCAGCATCTGAGCAAGGGCGGGGAGGGGCTAAATGAGATGTTCAGTATACGTAGAATATTGTGGTAGAAATGTTTTAAAATTGGTCCTTTCGTATAACTCAGTATAGGAAATTTCATTGCTTTGCCCACGTCAAGGGTCAACAACCGGACAAAGCAAGTCGCGTTGTTCAGCTATTTCTTTCGTATCTGTTATTTTTTTTATTTCTTTTGACTGAATATTAATTTAGATATGCTGTATATTGTGAAAGAGGTAAGTTTCAACTGGTTTGAGTAGTTTATTTAGAAAAACTAATCGAAAACACCTGGAAAATCGATCGTTTTTTTGCGTGTTTTCAGCAATATTTTGGTAAACAAATATTTCATGACATTTTAAGAAGAAATTTTTGATGCCAATTTCTCAACAGAAGGTTACAAAAGCCAAAAAAATCAGCTTAAGCATCTTTGTCCACATATGGACTCAAATTAAAATGGTTTTCTAGGGCGTTTTTTCAAATAGTGGGTTATTTTTGCACTAAAAACAGCCGCTGGGTCTCAAAATTCAATTTTGAAAAATGTCCCAGAATAAAAATTACTTGTTTGTAAATCCTTAACAAGATCCACCATACCCATTTGAATATAAAAAAAATTCCGACACCCCTAATGTACCTACATAAAATTGGTTTATTTTTTTTTTGTGTAAAATAAAATAAAAAAAAAATTTTAGCCGAAAAATATTTGTTTTATTCTATATGTTTTAATTAAAATAAATAAAACATCCTGAAAGCATAAGCTAAAGCTTCTTGTACAAAATAAACATAGTACTTACACTCTCAGAAAAATTTCCTCGTTACAAACATTGCGCATTTAATACTGTTTAATTTTAGTAGAAATTATTCACTACCAATATTAATTTATGGGAAATAGCGTTTAGCTAGGTCCCTCAAGAATTTATGGCCTTGGAACACATTTTTTACCAATTTGTTTTGGATTATGGTTTTTCACTGTATTCAACAAAGAAAAAGTTTTTGTTCACAAATTGCCAAAGAATTTAACAGAAACGTTAATTGTATTAGTGGGTAATTCTTAAATTGTTTGTTACAAACGATATAGATCATGCTGTGATCAACAAAGCATGTGATGTTGAATATATATATAGATTTGATCTTTATCGTCTTTTAGTTCACACTGTCTTTTATCTTCTTATCTATTTTTATCAGTAAAGTTAATAACATTGCAATGTTTGTGAAGTTTTTGGTAGTATACCAGGCAAGCCTTAATGTCTAATGGTAGGCCCCAGATTGACTCTGAAATTTTTAAAACTTTGAGGACACATGTAACTATGAGTATTTAATTTAATCAATAATAATATTTAATAATAATAATTTTACCTTCATTTGGAGGTGAAAGAATTATAAATTTACATATTAGTGGTTGTTCTTGGCAGTTTTTTTTACTTTTAACTAATAGTATTAGCCCTATTATGAAACGTGGCCCAGGAGAAGTTTCTTGGTGACCACGCTTGTATTTCAATTTACTTTCCATCAAGCAGAAAATGTATTGTGGCTATGTTACAACAGCGAAGCACAATGTGTTTGTATATATATATATATATTTAATATTTATATTAAAAGCAATGAAATATATTAACTGGCAATAAGACAAATTATTTTAAAAAGTTATTTTAATGACGAAATAACAATTGATTAATTTAATTTTAAGACTAAACATTTGACGTCTGTTACCTACGAGTCAGTATTGCCAACTCTGATATATTTCCACAACTACCAAATTTATGAGGATATTTTTTTTTGTTACGAGATTCTGCATATGCTTGTTCGAAGCAAATAGTAGCACCTTATCGTGAAAGTGGTCATTTATCTAACAAGCAAAAGTTTTTTAGTAGAAAGTTCAGTTGAGGCAGAGTAGTTATCGAGCACACATTCGGACTTTTGGAACAAAGGTTTAGACAGTTGTGCCATTGCAAGCGGCGAGGTATAGAGAAACCACAGTGTAGTGTATCCACATATGCACCGCCACTGCCATTCAAATAAAAGAGTAATAAAACATGGGAAATGCATTCGAGTGAGTTAGCCAAACATATTGTAATATTTTCTTAGGTTCGTAAATAAAACTTATTCACTTTATTTAAATTCTCCACTTATTTACTCTACAAAATAAAACACTTTACTTTAATTACAACAAAACAATTTATTTTTCACCACTGAAATTCACTAACTTGACTTTTATTACAACCAACTTTACTCATTCACGATTAAAAATAAACTGCGTCCTCTGTCGGTCTGTTATACTTTTCACAAGGTTCTAGTATTTGCTTCCAGAGGTTTCCACAGGGGAAATTTCCCATAAATTTCCCATTCCAAAGCTTTCAATTTGACGTTTAGTATTGGAAGTTCGAAATTTCACCAAAGCTCTCCGTAGGCTAGTTTATGTCCTGTCTAATTCGAAATTCGGTGTTTCTTTTATTAGAGAGTGGTTATAGTTCATTCGAGAGTCGTTGTAGTACAAATGTGACAGTCGTTACACTGCCCCCTCCTTAAGATTGATCATCCCGAGTAAATCTATCACATTCTTCACCATTATAACGGTGTAAACGTTTCATTTTACCTCTAAGTCCTCTCTGAATGCGGTAGACGACATCGTCTCATCATCATTATCCCCAATTTTGTTGAAGTTTCGGTGAAAATCCCTTCCAACGGTGGGGATTATACAACCACACAAGTTCTCCCGCTTGGAATCCGTTCGTTGTTGCTTTTGTGTCGTATCGTGTTTTCATCCTATCACTCGATAGCTTTATATTTGCCCTTGTCCTTTCGTGAATGTCAAGAAGCCTTTTTTTCAGGTTTTCCACGTAGTCGTCTATTTATTGGGGCTCATTACCATAACAGCCTAATTTTATTTCACTTGGCAGTCGTATTGTGCTCCCGAGCAGGATTTCTGATGGTGTATGTCCTATTAAGCTATGTACTGCACTTCAATAGGCCATCAAGAATAATGGAATATGCCGATCCCAGTCTCGTTGGTTGTCGCTTACAACTTTATGGAAAGGTGTTCTTTAAGGATCCTGTTGAATCGTTCAACCATTCCATCAGCTTGTGGATGAAGCGGTGTTGTCCTCGTCTTTTTAATGCCAAGGAGTGTACAAACTTCTGAAAGATTTTGGACTCAAAATTTCTTCCTTGATCTGAATGGAGTTCCATCGGTACGCCAAACCTGCTTATCCAGTTGAAAACAATCTGATCCACGACAGTTTTGGTTTCCTGGTTTGGGATGGCAAATGCCTCAGGCCACTTGCTGAAGTAGTCCATTACTACCAGGATGTATTGGTTTCCACTTTCGGTTTCTGGAAAAGGTCCCGCAACGTCTATTGCAATCCTCTCAAAAGGCGTGCCCACGCTATACTGCTGCATTTTACTCTAGATTTTTCTTACTGGTCCCTTGCTTGCAGCACAAGTATCACATTTTCGGCACCATTTTTCAACGTCTTCTCTTGCATGTAGCCACTAGAATCGCTGCCTTACCTTCTCCAGTGTCTTATTGATCCCCAAATGTCCTCCGGAAGCTCCCTCATGCATCTCTTGAAGAATTTCATTACGATTAGCTGCATCACATATGATTTGCCGTATGTGGACTCCCACTTACATCTTAGCACTCCTTCTTGCACATGAAGTGAGTCCCATTGTGCCCAATACGCCTTAAAAGTTGGACTTCTATCAGAGATGTCACCCCATTCTGGTTTCTCCTGGTATTCTTTCCATGCCAGAATGGGTTCAATATCGGAGTCTTCTTGCTGGGCGGTCCTCAGCTCTTCATTACTCCAACCGTCCAACCGGATCGAATCTTAATCGCTGGAGGGCAGCTACCTCCTTTTCTTCTTGACGTGTCCAATGCTTGCAGTCCGGTTTGCAGGGTCTCCGAGACAAGGCATCGACGTTTGAGTGCAACCTCCCTTTTCGATGCTGAATCTGGTAGTCGTATGTCTGCAATCTCTCGATCCACCTTGCCACTTGACCTTCTGGATTTTTGAAGTTCAAAAGCCAATTAAGTGCGCCATGGTCTGTTCGAAGAAGGAAGTTCTGTCCATAGATGTACTCCTTGGGACGAGATGATATGTCTCAAGTATTTTACCTCAGACTTGAAGAATGCACACTTGTCTGAATTTAATTTCAAGTTTGCTTCTCGAAGCCTCTGGAACACGGCTTTAAGGTTTCCACAATGCTCATCAAATGTTTTACCATAAACGATGACATCGTCCAGATAGACCAGACATGACTTCCAAGTAAGTCCTTGTAAAACGCACTCCATCAAACGCTCAAATGTTGCCGGAGCGTTGCATAGTTCGAAAGGCATTACTTTGAATTGCCACAGACCATTTCCTGTGAAAAAAGCCGTCTTTTCTCGATCTTCTGGATGGATTTCTACCTGCAAGTAGCCACTCTTCAAGTCCAATGTTGAGAACCATTCAGCTCCTTCCATCGCATCCAAAGTATCGCTGATTCTTGGCAGTGGGTAGCTGTCTTTCTTTGTCACATCGTTCAGCCTCCGATAGTCCACGCAGAATCGAGTACTTCCATCCTTCTTTTTGACAAGGACGACTGGGGATGCCCAAGGGCTTTTAGAATTTTCGATTAGCCCATCTTTTTTCATCGTCGATATCATCTCTTGAACTTCGGCTTGTTTGGCTAATGGGAGACGTCTCGCTGGTTGTCGAATTGGTCTCGCGTCTCCCGTGTTGATTCGATGCTGCATCAGTTGTGTTCGACCATACTGCCCACTGGGTGAAGAGTAAATAAGCGTACTCGTGAAGGAGGCTTCCAGCAACACCAAGTTGTCGTCCACTTAGATTAGATGACTTCAAAATTTTTGTCTTCATAGAGTTCAATTTCCTCGGGTCCACAAATTGCTGAGTGTCCGCTTCTGTTCTAAGTTATTACAGACACTGATTCACACTTTCCAACAACTTCGCCTTTTCTCAGCTTGACTTCGTACGGTTTGGTGCTAAGTATCCGTACGGGCACCATGTTGTTGTTGGTGCACCAAGAGTCTTCCCTAGGATGATGTTTTGGGAAAACTGTTCAGAGCCTGGCTCCACCATAAGGTATCGATGGCTACCCAAATCACCCTTTATTTTTGTCCAAACAAACACTTCTGAAGAAGGTGGCAGGTATATATCTTCCTTTATGACATTGATGTGCTTTCATTGCCATAAACGATAGGAATTTCCACATTTCCATATTGCCTCCACAGTCAGACTTTTATTGTTTCGTTTAGTCTGCGAGACCTGAATAGTGGTTCTGGAGCCATCGATACCAGAAACCAGCTTCTGCCTCTCGAAGTTGGTTCTTACTCGTTTCCCGGTTGGGAAACAGGTAAAGTTGGAGTATCGATGTTATTGTTTCCATTTCTGCGTCCACAATATTGACATGCAGGTCTTTTAGGTGCTAATCTGCACTGACGTTGGAGATGTTCGATCTTGTTACAATTCTAGCATCGAGCAGGTCCATCTCGCTGGTTTCCTTGTTCTCTAGCAAGAACACTCCTCAATTTCTATTTCTCTCACTCGATGAACGATGAGAAGCCCGTTCTGCTGCTTCCATAGTCAGGGCGAATGCTAATGCCTCAGGAGGTGTGCGTTTTCCAGCAGTTTGAATTGCTCGCTGGAGGTTGATATCAGATACAGCACGGAAAAAGGCTTCTGTTGCGAATTAATTAATGATTTCATCCCCTGCAACCAGATATGCCAGGTGTGCCAACCGTTGGATATCTGCTTGGAGCTGTTGTAGTTTTTCCTCTTTTCTGGACTCTAGTATTGAGTCGAACGTGGAAGACTTCTTGCATATGGCCATCTCCAAAGCGTTTGTCAATGGCCTGAACAAGAGCACTGAAGCTGCCATTCTTATCTGCTGGTATGGTTTGTAGCAGTTCAGCAGCAGTTCCTCTAAGGACAAGCGTCAGAGCTGTCTTCCTCGTCCCAGCCATTCGTTGCTGTGGCTGCCTCAAACTGTTTCTTGTAGATTGACCAAGAAGTTTGTTCATCAAACGTTGTTGGATGCATCTCCTTTCTCTTTGGACAGTCGCCAGAACTTTCTCGAACCTTCATTCTCTTTACTTTATCCAATTCCTTTGTAATGTATTCGATTTCATCTTCGAACTTTGCTTCTATTGTCGATAATTATTTATCGACAGTCGAAAATTGTTTATCGACACGCTCGTCAAGGGCAATAATTCTGTTGTCAAAGGTTCTAACTTACCTTCGAGAAGATTCCGAAGATTCCTTTGTTCTTGGCCTTGTTGTTCTAGAAGATTCTTTTGTTCTTGGCATTGTTGTTCGAATCGTTCAAGAAGGTTCTTTTGCTTATTGCATTGTTCTTGGCTTTGTTATTCTAGAAGATTCTTTTGTTCTTGGATTTGTTGATCAAATCGTTCAAGAAGATTCTTTTATTCATTGCGTTGTTCTTGGCTTTGTTGTTAAAATCGTTTGAGAAGATTCTTTTGTTCATTGCGTTGTTGTTGGCTTTGTTCGAGAATATTCCTTTGGCTGGCGAGCAGCTGAGACATCAAAGTTGTTATGTCCGGCGTACTTACTTGTTCTTGCCCTTCCCAATTTCAATGTCAAATATAAACGTGTCTGGGTTTTCTCCACGTTTTCTTAAATCTTCTTGCAGACAAATTATAAGATCATTCTTTGTTCCAGCAATAGGAAACCTCGCTTGTTCAGCTCTGCCTTAAGTTCAACTAAATTTAAATCATTTAGAGTTTTACCCATTGTCTTTTCTTATTTTCACTTTCACAGTCACGTTCACTTTTTGCAATTATTGTCTGTTAAAGCACAATAAATTATCAAATAAACTAAGTTTTATTCCACTTCTAACACCAATGTAATATTTTCTTAGGTTCGCGAATAAAACTTTTTCACTTTATTTAAATTCTCCACTTATTTACTCCACAAAATAAAACACTTTACTTTTACAACCACAAAACAATTTACTGTTCACCACTGAAATTCACTAACTTGACTTTTGTTACAACCAACTTTACTCATTCACGATTAAAAATAAACTGCGTCCTCTGCCGGTCAGACATGTGCTTTTATCCTTTTCATAAGGCTCCCGAAAAACCTGGAAGGTTCTAGTATTTGCTTCCAGAGCTTTCCATAGGGGAAATTTTCCATAAATTTCCCTTTCCAAAGCTTTCAATACGTTTAGTATTGGAAGTTCGAAAGCTCAGCAAAGTTCTCCGTAGGTTGGTTTGTGTCCTGTATAATCCGAAATTCGGTGTTTCTTTTATTCGAGAGTGGTTATAGTTCAATCGAGTCATTGTAGTACAAATGTTACAGTCGTTACAATATCATCACTTTGTTTACCATTCCACTCGATTGCATTGATTGTCACTCAAAGTAATAAGATCCTAGTTTATACATTCTAGCCAATAGAAAAGAAAAATAATTGTTGATTAAGAACAATAGTTGTAGATGTAAGATAGGAAATAAGTATAACAGTTAAGGAAATAGTATGTATTCAAGGAATGGATTTATAGAAAATAGAGCAGAGCATACAATATACTCATGCAACATTGCTTTTGTTTTATATTCTTTCATTAACCTTGCGGCGAGCAATTGCCTTACCAAAATGGCTTGGTATGCTTTTATACCTAACAGTAGAAACATAGGACCATCATTAAACTACCACAATAGTACACATATTGGAGGTAATATCATTAGCGTTTACATTTTTGTTCAGTTTTGCGCATCTGACAAAATCAGTGAAAAATGGTGAATACCGTGACCCAACTTCACATTTTGTTCTGTGTTATTTGTAACTTGTTATTAGCAAATATTTTTTTTTTCAAGCTTTAATTAATATTATTTTACAATGCAAACAACATTTCTTCCTGTTTTTTAGTGTTTTTTAAATAATCATTTCTTGTGTGTTTTCTTTGTTGTTTTTGTAATACAGCTGGGGTCACAGAAACGGAAGTTCATCTGGAAGTTCTCATTTCGCACAACATGCGCAAGATAATACCTTAGATATGTGTACTTTGCAGGGTACGGAAACGCTCGCACACGATTGCTCATAAAACGCTCTCAGCTCATATTTTGCGAGCGTACGCAGGATTCAAAGGCTCGCGAGCGCGAGCGAGAGCGCAAAAAATAAATAGCGAAATGCTATTAGACAATTTAGACAGTTTATGTATATTACTTCGCTATGCTAATGAGAAAAATAATTTCCAGGAAAATTTTAACATATGCCGTTAAAAGAAATTAAAAATTCTGATCTCAACCAAAAACATGTTATAACATTCTTAAAAATACTACGACGTTACTGACAAATAAATTTGTGACACCACTTTATTCGAATGAAAACATATCACTCTTAGAGTACAACAACGTTAAAAAAATAAAACGACTGTTGTTAACTATGAAAAAATAGTTCTTCTTTTAGAAAACCAACGTCTTTAAACTTAAAGAAAATGGTGGATTAGGGGGAAATATTTTGAAGTCAATAATAAAAGTAAATCCTCGGACAACATTCATTCATGATTAGTTTTTTCATCAATAAGTATTTTAACTTAATTTTTCAAAAATTTTCAAACCAGTACTGCATACAAACTTTTGTAAGAACAACATTTCTGTTCAAATTATTTTCTTAGAAAATAGTAGATTCAATTGGAAAAACAAGGAACACAGGAAGATGGATGGTGTGGAAATATAAATTTCATAAAATGGAGTTTAAAATACTAACACTATGTATAGCAAAGTATTTGAACAAAGAAGAGAATTGGGAACAAAATTATTTTAAGTAAAAAAAAGATTATTTAAGCGTACTCTATTAGAGCCAAAGATCAAAGAGTAGGCTTTTATAAAATAGAGTACATACTCTATTTCAGAGTACGGTTGGCAACCCTAGACATGCCACGGTATTGAAATTTTGACTACACTTTCCCAAAGCCAAGTGGAATAAGTAGCAAATTTAGTCTTGATATCAAATGCAGATTGTAGTAAATAGTTATAAATATATACGAACACAAAAAATCACAGTTGGCACGGAATCACCCATATCAAGATAGAACCTTTCTGTTCAACACACAAGCAAAAAAGAACAAAATGGAATGAAATGAAGTAATGTGATAAAAATTATTTTGGGGTTGAAATGCGTGAAATCCGTAAATATAAAATGATTTTTAAAATGTACACCTTTTTGATTCCACAAAATTGATTCGAAAGATTAATTAACATACATACATATATGTAATACATTTATTATGCGATAGAATATGATTTTTAACTTTTCGACTAACTCTGAATGTATTTCGGAATACCTTCATTCCATCATCGGAAAATACGACTAATTTTATTTGATACAGTTTCATGCAAAAATGAAATGCCATGCAAAACAATGGACGGGCAATGGTTTTGCATGTATGCATGTGTGGTGAGTAAAATATTTTATTTTGGGATGGTCGGTTTATGCAAATGGTTTTTGAATCCAAAAATAATTATTTTCCATTGTAGTCCTATAGTTTATTAAATTAATTACTCAATAGGTGGTTTAGGCCAAGGCAAATATTTTTGCATTCAATTTTATATAAATTGGTGGAAGATTGTTTGTAAATTTTGATTTTTTTATCGCAAGGGAACTGTTAACTTACAGCACACCCTATTAAAGGTAATATATTGCGCATGTTTACAACAACCGGTTTTCAGATAATGACAAAAAAATTTAGAGCTTGATTACACGATTCGTGTTTTCGTTCGTTTCGTCTTTTTGACAGGTACTTACCTTCGTGATTACACACAACCAAAAAAGTCCATTCGTTTTTCTAACGTTAAAAAAATATGAGGTTGATTTATTAAAAAATATTGGGAAATAGACAGTTATTATAATTAGAAATATTTTTAAATCACTTCTCTTTCAATTTTATATCTATTTAATCACGAAAAACAATTTTAAAGCTTATTATTAAAAAATTATAAGCAGCGTTTTTTCATTCCCCTCACATTTCTACACCCCTCACCAAATGTGTCAAAAAGACGAAACACGTAACACCCCGACTCCACAGAAGATAATTTCTCTCCAACTAAATATCAGATATTTATATCTAACATTGTCTTATGTCGGCGCTGGGCAAATCAAACCGAAAATAACACAAAATAACAAACAAAAACTTAATTGCCACACACAAATGCAGAGATTAACATCAACACTGGTATAAGGAAACAAGATAATGAGACAAAAAAAGAAATTTCTAATCACAAAGCAAAAATATCTCCTTCTGTCAAAATTCATGTCGGAGATCTCTGTCAAGATATAATCGCGGAGAGATATCTTTGACATCCCAACAAGAGATGAAACGGAGTGACTCCATTGGATATTTCGTGTCAAGATAAGCATTCTGATAGAAATTATTTCCTGTGGAGTCGGGGTGTAACCGTCCGAAAAAACAAATCGTGTTTTCGAAACCTTGTCAAATTTGAAGTGGGTGCATTCAATGCGTCGATTATTGAAATCGAATGTTCAGATTTCTTAATTCTGACCAATCAGAATTTTGGAATATCCAGAAATCTGAAAATTAAAACTTAAAATTTGAAATGTGTTGAACATGCCACCGTACACATTCAAGGAACTGACAGGGGTCTCTGATGGGGTTTTCTTTTGGTAAATTCAGATTTTGATTTAAAAATTGATTTTTTTCGTCGCGAGTGGTAGTCATATACCATTGATTGATTTTTCGTTTTTATTGTATTGGTGTATAATTTGTGTCGGTGAAACTGTAGCGATCCAGTCTTGTCAAACCGATGGCTGTGCATTGTTCTGGTGTGTAGTAATGGTGTTAGTAAAAGAGGGGTTAATCTGCCGAAAAATCCAGATCTGCAAATTTGATTTTCGATCAAAAAATAAATTGACTGTGCTGTAAACTAGGCTAAAACCGACAGTCGGGAGCTTGGTTTATTGTAGAGAGAGCGCGAGATTAGGAAAATGAGAAAGAAATTAAACTATTTGTTTTAATTTTGTTAGTTTTCTGAATCCTCTGATTCACTATGACTTTTTTTTTTAATTCGGGAAAAATCAAAAATAAAATAAATGCAAAGAATAATGCAGTACTTTTCAGTCCACATTTACAGCTCATCTTTTGATTGTTTGCTTACATATTTCAAAATATCACTAGCCTTTCTTGGCCCCGCATAAGTGTCCACCAGTTTGCCATTCTCAAAAAGAAGCAGTGTGGGGAATCCCTTGATTTTATACTTTTCAACTGCTTTATGTTGAACATTGCAATCGACTGCTCCTAGGCGATATGCATCGGTTGTTGCTTGAGCGGCAGCTGCAGCAAATTCTGGTTTTAATGTCTTGCAGTGCCCACACCATGGAGCATAAAACATTACCAAAAGTCGTTTTATCTTCTTGCCTTTAGTTTCAATGTCATCGTCCAATAATATTATATTTTCTGCGCCAGGGAAATCTCCAAATGCTTCGGGTTCTATGGAAGGTTCTTTTGAATCAACAGGATTCTTCATGAATTTTATGAAATCAGATCCAGTTCGACCACCATTGTAATCGCTATTAGTCTTTAGATAGCTAAAATATTTAAATGTTGGGTAACCCCGAACTCCATAGACAGAGCATACTGCCGCATGTTTGGTACAATCAACTGCAGCTATCGCAACACGTGGATCTTCTCGGAACTCAACAGCCGCAGCAGTAAACTCTGGTTTAGCTTTTTTGCAGTGTCCACACCCTGTCAATTGAGAAACAAAAAATTTTGTTAGTTAAAATCGAAAGCTGATAATTGGCAAAACATTTGTAGTATACTAATTATGTTTATGCTCGCATTGAAAAAAAAATCAAAAACGTTCTTTTGATTTCTGTACGGGGTCATATTTCTAAACATTTTGGTTTTACAAAAAAATTTATCGAAAATTTAAGCGATTATTTTTTTCTGTTGATTTCTGAGGTTATAATTTTTTTTTTGTTTAATTTTAAAAAATTGGATGTGATTTAAAAAAATAAGATATATTCGTGTATGGTACTGTAGCACAGTACACATATTAAAGGTAACTAGTACCCGGCCAGTGGTCAAAACATCTTAAGCTCACCTACCAACATTAAAAAAAAAACTTTGACCATAAAATCGTTTCAAAAAGGGGGAAGGGTGGCTCTGCAAAATAGATCCCAGTCGGGATAGCTTTTTAAATGTAAAATAGCTTTTATTGTAAGATAGCTTTTTAAATGTAAAAAATTAAATAGGGTTTTTTTATTTAAATCGTTAGAATGAACCCCATTAGCTACAATTTGTGCTTTCACATTTTTCAAAAAAAAACGTATAGTTTTTGAGAAATTAAGAAAAAACTGAATTTTACCCCCTTTAACCCCCCCTAAAAAATTAAGCCCCAACCCAAATTTGCGGAACATTTCAGGAAATGCTTAAGACGTTAAAACAAAGCTCTCTACCAAAATTCAGCTGTCGGAATTTTTTCGAAGTGAGAGTCTAATTTTCCTGGGCTACATCGTTTTTTAAATAATACGAAAATAAAATAATTATTGAATGATATCGGCATTATAGGTGTGTGTAATGAATCTGTTCCGAACAGAAAATTACAGAAAAGAACAGAGAAGTACAGGATTGTGTGTTCCATGAGTAAAAACTGAAACTGTTCTTCATTCTGCTAAGGTATTATCTTGCGCATGTTGTGAAAAATGAGAACTGTCAGATGAATGAGAACTGTCAGATGAAATTTGAGACGGCCATTCCTGTGACTCCGTCCGCTGTATTACAACAACAACAAAGAAAACAAATACGAAATGATAATTTAAAAAACACTAAAAACCGGGAGGAAATATTCAGCCCTATTCTGCTATTCACGTGAATCGAAGATTCGATTCACCGGAACGATTCCCTTCCGAACTACCGTTACATTCCACTATCCGTGTCACGTGAATCTAATTCTGATTGAATTACCTAGCATGTAATCAAAAGTTTAAAAAAGGTCGTTCATGCAAACTTTGCGTAAACTTAGCGTTTTACACAATTTGTAAACTTACGACGTTGCATGAAAAAACTAACTATGTACATTGAAAGTTATGAAAAAAACTTATCATATTCATCAATAATGTCATCTACTCCATGTGCAATAAGTCTACTATATGACGACTTTTGAGTTATGATTTTAGAATGAAAAAAAAAACAATTGATTTCATCTTCGCACTCATTTAATTTCGATAAAAAGTCCTCATGTAATAATTGACTGATTGACGATTTTTTTGCTTTTACCATAGTCTACCAACGCGCCACTGAACCTTTTCATTCTTTTATAGCTGCCAAATCAATTTTCGAGTTTGAAAATACAAACAAATAAAAAATAGATAAAACATTCAATTTAAATCATAAATATATATGTAGTATATATTTTCCATTTTACTTGAATATAATTTGTTTTTATAATTTTCGTTTATTTCTATCTGGTTTTTCAATAAGAGCGCAACAAAGGTTTTTTTAAATAAAATTAAAACGGTTTTGGATATCAATGAAATTCTTTATTCCTATGAAAGTACGTTCGATGCCATTATGTATGAAACTCGATTTCTTTTGCATGGCCACCACGGGCACGCTTGCAGAAGTGCAGACGCTGAACCCAATTTTCGACGGGTTTCAAGCATAAATCGGCCGATACTGCTATAATTTCACGTTCGATATTCGTACGAAGTTCATCAATCGTCGCTGGCTTGTTCGCATAGACCATAGACTTGACGTAGCCCCACAGGAAATAGTCTAACTGCTTCAAATCGTACGACCAAGGCGGCCAAGCGACTGGACCATTTCGTGAGATAACACGTTCTCCAAACTTGGTTTCCAATAAATTGATTGTGATATTCGCTGTGTGGCTGTGGCGCCGTCCTGTTGGAACCACATGTCCTCTAAGTCCGTATTATCCAATTGGGGCCAAAAATATTCGGTTATCTTTGAACGGTAGCGATCCCCATTCACAGTAACGTGCCGGTCTTGATCATCACGGAAGAAGTACGGCCCAATGACGCCGCCGGCCCATAAACCACACCAAACCGTAATTTTTTCGGGATGCAATGATGACTCATGAAGTACGTGTGGATTGCTGCCTGACCAATACCGCATATTTTGTTTATTGACGAAACCATTCAGTTAGAAATGAGCCTCATCGCTGAAGATGATTTTTCGATGAAAATCCGAATAATTTTCAAGTTGTTGCTCAGCCCAATACACGAACATATGACGCTTCTGGTGGTCAAGAGGCTTCAGTTCTTGCGTCAATTTAATCTTGTAAGGATGTAGGCCAAGATCTTTTCGCAAAATTCGCCACAACGACGTCACAGAAATGCCCAACGCTTGAGATCGACGTGTGAGAGACACATTTGGACTTTCTGCAACTGAAGCCTTAGCGGCAGCAATATTCTCGACACTACGGGCACTTCTTTGTCTCACTGGCACGGGAACATTTTGTACTGTGCCTGTGGATTCAAATTTTTCCACTAGACGCTCAATTGTTGATCTGCTAGGACGATTATGACGACCATAAATTGGACGTAGCGCTCTTAACGTTGAGGCCACTGACTCCGAATTTCGGTACTAAATTTTAATAATTTCGACTCATCGTTGGCTCGTATATCTTTCCATAATGAAATGGCAAACCTTAGAGAAATGTCAAAAGAGCGGCAAGAAATATAGCGTCCCTGTTGAAAAACCCTTTTCAATTAACTTTCATTAAGTTCACTTTTGTGTTGTGACAGCTGTTCAGGCGTACCATATATCAAATACAAAAAAAAGCACCAGCGGATGCGTTTTGTTGGGAATTTCGCACTGTACTATATATAAAACCCCAACAAAACACGCCTAATATCGGCAGCAGAAGCGGTGTCGATAAAAGGTAAATTGGGATCCTGCTGCGGATAAAATTTTGACTTTTGTTCGAGTATGGCACTCGATTGAATACAATTTTGGTGTCTTGTTATTTGTACGGTTGATACTTTTATGTATATCGAATTCTCGATGGCTATCTTCGTAGACTAAAGTAATGTTGAGTGATTGAGCCATGTTAAGATTATGACTTTTGGTTTCGTCATGATGATTGTTTTGTAGTTGAAATCGGTGAGGAGAAAATTTTACCTATATACTCATGACCAAGGCGTAGTGAGCAATCACAGTCTAAGAAGGGTCTTTCATACTTGTATTGTTGTTTTGTTTTAACTTTTCGAAAAAGTGAAAAAACGATCCCATTCTATCTTAAAAAAAACATGGCCTTAAATTAATTTTGGTTGTAAATTCGGCAATTTTATATTTTATAGGCGACCATGAACATATATTCCGCTAAATGTCAAACGTTAATTCGCAATCCACAACATAAGGATGCATTCTACAAAGCAGCGAATAAAAATTCTTTCGAATTTAACGTCAAATTTTTGTAGCACTCATTTCGCATATATTTTGTGCTGTCTAAATGGTTGTCTAAAATGAGAACTGTCGGAAGGAATTCAAGTTGGCCGTTGTTAGGAATAAAATGTTCTGATCCGCCCCAGGTTACATATTAGACAAACAGCTATCCGTCCGAGAATCAAATTAGCTTAATCATTGTATGCACTGTGTGAGACACCTCATGCAATACAACAATAATCAAATTAAATCGACAGTGAAAGATGAGAGGAAAAGGAGAAGGATTTACCGCTCGTTGTGTGATGATGATTGACTTCTTTGCACATTATACCAATGACACTAGATTTTTTTGTTGTTGTATACGCATTTGAACTGAATTTATTTAGATTTGCGGCGCGAGCAGGTGTTTTTTTTTTTTAGTTTTTTTTAGGTGTTTGGGGATTATAGGGTTGCCACACCAAACCCCAAGACCAGTTTTCGGCGAAAACTTTTCAAAAACTCGAAATCCATTCACACCGCACATTACACGTTTTTGTTTGACATAACAGTTTTTCTTTAACCAACCACTCTCAATTTCCTTTTTTATTGTTGTTTTCTCCATTATTTTAATGTAAAATGGAGATTATTTATATAAATTTGATCCATATGAACAATTTTAATTGCCACAGGCAACTTAATTTTTAATTTGAAATAGCAGTAGCAATAATTTGGAAGATAATAAACCTTGCGTTTATTTGACCTTATTGATCTGAAAAGTGGAATTGACTGTTCTATATCCGTAAAAAGATATATTTTTGTAAAAAGGATATCATCAAATTTTACTTCAAATTAAAGTAAAAGAAATTATTAAAAATTTGAAAATATCATTGATATGTATTTGCCAAAGGTATATAATACTTGAAAAAATTATACAAAAATTATAGAGTACTAAAAATAGTTCTCTTTTTGTGTTAATTTAAGTTATTATTGAAAAACCTTTGAAAAATACATATAACCTGATCCCAGAAACAATTTTCTTTCTCTATGTGTGAGATAGCATACTCCAGTCTAGCTTTTTTATTTGCCTTTCGAATGAATGGCTTCTTCCGGCACACTCGACCATGAAACCATTTCTGGTCAAAAGGTTTCTAATGGTTTGGGGCGAAATATCAATTCCATCGCTAGTTTTCAATTTTCCAGCGAGAACTGGGGCACTTTGTTTGGGATCCTCAACAACACTCCTCAATAATCTCTTCTCCATACGACCATCAATCTTTTTTGGACGGCCAGATCTTGGTTTGTTAGCAATTGTTTTTGTTTTGTTGTAACTTTCCAGTACATATTGAACTGAGGAACGCGATTTTTTGACTATTTTGGAAATTTCGCCCAAATATTTTCCCTCATTCCTCAAGTCAATTATGAAAAAACGAAAAAATGTGATCCTGAACCTTTCATTGCAAACTATAACATGAAAATGAGATCTGTACGGAAACTTTTTTGTCTCTATTTCCAGGGCCCTCAACGTTATTAAATTCATAACGGTATCCTTCGTTTAAATAAATGCATGAAATTTTGTTTGAGGGCAAGAGGAGAACACGTGCTATCACACACATTAGTTTTTCCCTTGCAGAATAAAAAAAAATTATCTCCTGTACGGAGACTTTTTGGACTATGTGTAAGTATAATTTGTACGTAAAATTGACTTATTTTTAAGTGTTTTTTTTTTTTTTTTAATATTACACTTGTGGCCATGTAATTAAGCCACTTAGCGAATAAATTATTAGTTAATTATTAGAATTAGTTGAGCAAGAAACGCAGTTCAGTTTTATACAAAACGAAACAAAAATATGATATTCCCAAAAAAAGCCGCGTAAAACGATTCCTGCTGGAGATAGGAAACTCATCAGACCTAGCAAGTCGAAACCATTTCTAATATCCGTGCAATTAAGAGCCCAAAATGATAAAATATATATCAAAAAATTGAATTGAATTGAATTGAAATTTTACATATTCATATCAGTTCATAACATTAAAATGAAATTTTAAATTTCACGATCAGTTAGATTATGCAATTATAAGATTGAAGTTTTATTTAATATAAAAAAAAAAAAAGTTGATACACAAGATGTTAAATATTTTAAAATATCAATTTCTGTATGTTGAACGGACCTAATCATTGTAGTTGTAGAGTTAGTGCATCTGAAGTAACCTTAAGTGCAGTTTGTCAAAAATTATAGTGAAGAGTAAAACCAAAAATAAGTACATAATATTAACACATAAAATTTCAATTTGATTTGATTTTTTAACATAACAAAATGTTAATTTAACATTTTGAATGTTAAATTGATATTTTTAATTGTCAAATTTATGTGAGAAAATTTATATTTTTTAATGTTGTTTTAACACTATAAATATCAAATTGATATTTTGTAATTAGAATTTATTATTATCAATTTAACATTTTACTTTTTGCCTTCTAAGCTCTGCAAAGGTTCTGTAACTACTTTTAAAATTAGAATTGCAAAATGTCTTTCAAGTAACAAACATATGGCTAAAAATAAAACGAAATTATAAGAGGCTTAACCCTTAAGTTTTAGATTGAAAACGTGAAATGACATGAGTTACCTGAGTGAGTGATTTTATACAGGCAGGTACTTAAGCCTGTTGGGACTTATGGTATACAACTCTGGGGTTGAATCTGCGATACAAACTTAAATAACTTACAAACGTTTGAAAATAAATTTGCTTAGGTCATTTGTAAATGCTCCGTGGTATATAAGAAACGAAGATCTTTACACTTCAAAGGGATTTCGGGATTCCAACGGTTCGGGACGAAATAAAAACTTTCGCCCGAAAACATAGAAATCGGCTATTAGAACACGCTAATTCAACGATTATCGACATTCTTCACGAGTCGAATTTAGTACACCGTCTGCGAAGAACAAAACCTTCCGACTTGGTGCGGTGAATAGAAAATCGCTTTTAAATCGTGGAATAAGCCGGAACTCTCCCCGGAAAGTAACCTGCAACACGTTGCCTAACTTCGTTTAAAATAAATTGCTAGATAAGTTTCAGCTTAGTTGCAATCGGGAAGTGGAGGTGGTTTAAGTGTAGTAAGAAACTCACACACCTATGAGCACGCGTTTTTCGGTCCTCAAAGAGCCTCATAGAGCCTTAGGTTTAGCACCTACCTACGGGAAAATAAATTTAAAAAAGAACTCCTTCATGAGCACAAAAATGTCAAAATTAACCACTGGCTAAAATTTTAACGAGCTCCTGAGCAGGTTAAATTTTAGTGTATATTCACCTCAATAATGTAAAAACTAAGCCATTTGATCAAATCAAATTTAACCATACTTTTACTGCAATTGGCACACGGCCTTAAAGCATAATTCTGCAAGTTTCCGATTTAAATGTTGGATTCGTATTGATGTAAAAAATGGAAAACAATTGTAGAAAATGCTAAAAAGCTATTCGCGAAGAAACAGGGATAAGATGTACGGGTGTGTGTAATAAGATCTTCCACGCAGCGGCCGGTTGTCGTGGTTTCGATTCCTATACGGCAAATGGTTTGAAAACATGTGGAAACCCTCGATTCGTGTGCGGGGAATATATTCTGTATATACACAACGCAGATTTTGCTTTAAAAGATATGTCAACCACTGTTGAAAAAAATAGTGAATATTTAAAAGAACATACAAATGAATTCGAAAGTGTGTTGGATAATAACAAACGGGAAATTATGAATTTACTGCTAGGATACACTAAGTGAATTACCGAAATGAAAAATGTCCACATAATGTGTGAAAAGAGTGTAAAAGAAATAAAAAAAAAATAATTTAAGTAGGTAAATCTTTTAAAGAACAAAGTGAGAGAGTGAGATGAAGACAGAGTGAAATTAAAAAGAAAATTAAACCTTCAAGACTTAATGTGAGTGAGTCAATAGACAAGACGGTGCGGTTGCAATTCGATGTGATGAAAGCCATAGAGTACCTATATTATCTAGAGAACCGACTTCAGGGCTTTTTCTCTTTCACCCTACAAACTGCACTGAGAGGATTTCCTCCACATGGCTGAGCATGTGGTAGCTGCCCAATGCATTTTAACTGGAACCAAACCAATACAATTATAACTCAATGGATTTTGGCTCATTAGACTGAAAAAAACAAAAAATTGAATCGAAAAAATTGAAAACGCCACATTAAGAGCTATCTACAATTCACACGTATTCACGGAGACGGAATTTTAGAGGGTTTTCTCTTAATGTGCTCAAATAAAATTTGCGGGTGTTTTAGGCTATGTCCTAACTGGACAAAGATCGCGCAACCCAGCGATGGGCTACGGTCGTTCGCATCGCTTGTTGATAGCGCTACCAAAATGTATGTCCTATTACTGATCGCTCCTTAGCGACCACGAAAGTTAATTTTTAATGTGGTTTCCTATTCGAAGTTTGCACGAAACCTCAATGTTGATCAGAAAATAAGGTGAGTAAACCAAATGTTTACAGCTAATCTTAAATGTAGAAAAGAAATTTTTTTTAAATACCCCAATAGCGAAATGCGAAGTTAGATTTTTAACCCCCACCTTAAATGAATTGCATCTATTTTTGTAGCACTCCTTAAATGTATCCCATAAAATTATCAAATTTTCCCTGAAATTCGTTGCGATAAAAAACAAACTCATTTATTTTAAGGTGATGTAACAACTTCTTGAAGTGTCGGTCGCACGATTTAAGCTTCAGCGATCTCAAAACAAACATGTGCGACTGTTAAACCTCATCGCGCTTCCGGGTTTATATTCTAATAAGGACACATTAATGGATATATTGATACTTGATCGTCCGATGCAGCGACCATCGCTTGTTGCGCAGTCGTACGATGAGTACCAATTAGGACATAGCCTTAGGCAAGAGGGGTACGATTCGGTTCTCTAGATAGTTGGGTACTCTACGGTGAAAGCAATGAGGCCCGATCAATATTGGCTAATGAAATTAAAGAGAAATGAATGAAAAATACAAGGTGCATATGCCGAAGATGCATTTACCTAAAATTCTTGAGTGAAAATATGGAAGGAGCCATAAAAATCAAAATAATGTAGTGTGCGATGAAATCAAGTGCCTTATGGTTTATAGATCACACAAAAATGACAGGATTTTTAATGCATTGCTTGAAATACACGGTAAAGGTTTTGAAAGTGAAATGAGTATAAGAAAAATAAATATTGAGTGGGATAGTTTCTCTGTTTATGAAAACTTGAGCGTTTTAAGATGTTTTAAATGTTGAAGACCTTACAACCATACATCAACTCATTGTAAGGAGAGTTGCCAGGTATGTGCACAATGCGGTGATGAATTCAAAAATTGTCCAAATGAAAGTAAAAAGTGTGTTAATTGTGAAAAGGCAAAAGAAAAACTAATTTTGGGTGACATTGACATTAATCATGATTGTAAAGATAACTGCTGACGTACGCTTCAGCGTAAATTAAAAATTGAAAATGAAAAAGAAATATATTCATTAACAATTAACAACAGCAGTTAACTTTACTCAGTTAGAAGTGATAGCATTGAAAAACGAATTCGATTTTATTTGCGCTACTGAAACTCATTTAACGACAGATATTGAAAACTCTGAGTTAAAGCTACTTAATTATAATATTATAAGATGTGATAGTGTTTCTAGCCACACCGTGAGTGTACTGTTTTTGTAAAGCATGAATGGCAAGTCGAAGAAATTTGGAAAATAGCAATTGGGAAACTGATCTGGTGGCTAGTAATAAAGGTAAGCTTAAACAACTTAAGTATAATTTTAGTGGCTGTTTATAGATCACCACATAGACAAAACTCTCCCGAACACTTATTTTGTGATTTTTTTAGAAACAAAGTAGAAAATCTTCGTTCTACATATAAGAAGGTGATTATAATGGGAGTTTTTAATGTGGACTGGTTTTCAAATAGTATTTACAAACAAATTTTGGAAAGTATATCGGACGTGTCGTTTAAACAAACAGTGAATGAACAAACAAAAATTACTCAAAACTCGTCTCTTAATCGACTACGTCATTACAAATCATACAAGGATTCAAGCAAAAGTTAAAAAATAGAATAAAATCAGTGACCATGAATCTTTGGAAATAATTATTGAAACTTGCTTAGCTAACGAATGTTTACGAAAAAAAGTTATTCATTGGTATTTAAAGAAAACGATTTTCGTAGAGATCTTATCGGTTAATGGAATATCAAATCTAAATTGCAATGAAGTGAACGAGTCCGCCAAATCTTTCAGTGTGAAATTAGAGAATAGTTTGGGAAAATGACAATATCAAGTTCAATTAGTGGTATAAACAGTTATTTGGGTTGGTTTAACCAATATTTGTTCAACATGAAGCAAATGAAAATCGAACTGCATCAAAGAGCTTTTTGGATAAATAACGCCAGCGACAGGATTTTGTATGGGCAATTTAGAAACAATTACGCGAGTGAACTGCATTTAATTAAAAATCATTTCATAGCTAGAAAAGTTGAACAATCGACTGATCAGCTAATAAACTTTTTTTTTGTTATCCGATGGAAATCTTCAAAAGACACTCGGTACTGAATAGTGTGGGACTCTTACCGCACTAAAACCACCGGTGAATCAGGGCCAGTCTATGAAAGATCGACAAATAATTTTTCTTTCTTAATTTATAAATCACATTGTGGGAAATTTTAAAGTTATAACACTTTCCCATAGCTTTTAGACCATCAGCTCATGAGGCTTGGTTCTTCTTAATCTCCAAACATTGTCTCGTACATTTACGATGTCACGATGTAGATCGCTAGTTTTTTATATACCAAGGGGCATTTATTATTCCACGGAATTTCTGGATGGGTTGTTTTCTTTGTACAGCCCAATAGATGGATGAATGGATGAATGGATGCCATATGTCCAAACGGGTTTCAATACTTGCTTATCTAACGTTAGTTTGTTCTGGATATATATGTCAGAGTTCTTTCCTAGTAACCAGTACATTTTTCTGTACTCCAAGTTTAGTTCTCCTCTTTCCTTTTTGATGTGCTCTTTCCATTTAAGCTTTGCATCCAAAGTCATTCCAAGTTATTTGGCAGTATTGGAGTAAGGTACTGCTATACTGTTTATAAAAATTGGAACATTATTTATTTTTTTTTGTTTGTAAAGTTTATATGCGTCGATTTTGTTTCATTTAGGTTGATTCGCCATTTTTGCGTCCAATCACTAACTTAATCGACTGCATTTTGCAGTTTTTGTGTAGCCTTCGTAACGGATTTATCTGGCACCCCTTTCCTTCGGTACACCGGCTTCAGTTTTCTTTAGTTCCGAGTAATTTTGGTGGAACCGTACTCTAAAGAGTCGATTCGTAACGTAGGATTTTAGTATTTCGTAGTACTACCTGGGAAGATCCCTATGCAGTTTGTACTCAAGTCCCAAGTGCCAAACCTTGTCAAAGGCTTCAGCAACATCTAAGAATATAGCCGAGCATACTTGTTTTTCTTCAAGTGCCTTTTCCACAACATCCGTAATCCGATGCACTTACTCTATCGTGGAATGTTTATTTCTAAATCCAAACTGATGGCTAGGAATTAGTCTTCTTTCTTCTATTATTTTGCTAAGTTTTTTCAGGGGCATTCTTTCGAAAACTTTTGCCATGATTGGTATAAGTGATATAGGTCTATAAGTTATTACTTCTGTTGGTCGCTTACCTTGTTTAGGTATAACAATGACTTCTGCAATTTTCCAATGATGTGGCACATACCTTAGTTTAAGGCATGCACTTATTATAAATTGGAGTTTTTTGAAGGCTATTGAAGGCATTTCTTTCAAAACCTGAGCAGTTATCAGATTGAACCCTGGTGATTTTTTTGTTAGACAACTTATGTTGACACATGCTTCTTTCTTCTTTGAGCGTGACAAAAGGAATTCCACATTCGTCATTTTTATCAACAAACTGTAAGAAATCTGTAGCTGTGCTTGCTGGAAATGGCTGAAAAACATTCGCGAGATGTTCAGCGAAGAGATCAGCCTTTTGTTTCGGGTTTCCGATCCATTTACCATCTTCAGATTTTATTGGCGGGTTTTGTGTCTGTGGTCTTTTTAGGCGTTTAGCTGTTTTCCATAAGAAATACTCGGTAGAAGCATCCGCCGTCAGATTATTCAGGAATCTACTAAGTGAATCACTTTTTAACTCACAGATTCTTTTCTTTAGTTTGTTGTTAAGACGGTTAAAAACTGCCATATCACCTGGAAATCTCGTAGCTTGCCATTTTCTTCGAGTTTTCTTTTTTCCATTGTCAGCTCCTTTATTTCGACAGCAAATTTCATTTCTTTTTCTCCTGAGTTCGAAATTATAAGAGTACTTTCTTCTGTAGCCTGTTGCACATCAGCAATAAATTGTTCTACTTCATGATCAATTTGTTCAATTGTTTGCATAGGGTATCTTAGGCTTATAAAACTTTCAAGTTTATCTCTGAAGTCGTTCCAGTTTGTTCTTTTATTCACGAGCTTAGGATTACTTTTTTCCATTATTTTTGCTTCGCTCAGTGATAATATTACTTGAGTATGATCTGACGATTAATCGTAATTACTTTCGAAACTTATATGATTTCGTTTAATACCTTTAACTATGAAAAAGTCTATAAGGTCTAGTATTTTGTTAGTATCAGATGGCCAATAAGTTGGTGAGCCAGAAGAATAAAATTCGGAGTTGTATTTGCGCCCTGCTTTTTATAGCCGTACACTTTTTGGTGTTATGAGCCTAGATCCCCAGTGAGTGTGTTTAGCATTGAAGTCGCCACCAACAGAGAGTTATGTCCTAACAAATTTAGGGGTTCTGCATAGTCTTCTTCAGTTTAAACAGTAAAATACCGTTTGTGCCCTCTAGACATTTAATAAATGTAGATCAGAAAAGTTCTTTTAAATTTAAGAAAATTATTATGAGTTGGCTAATATCATGAAAAGTATGAATAAGAGACTTTAACGGAATGTCAACTAAAATGATCCTGTGTGCTTTAGAAATTATCGGCCCTTGCCTTTTGAATTTGATTAATGGATCTTTTCGTAGTGGTATTATTCTTAGCCAGTGGAAGGAATCAATAGTAGTTCCTGTGCAAAACTTAAGTGTACGACAAGAAAGTCATAGTTGCAGTTTTTAGGACTTGCAAAGGGCATTCGAGATAATCTATTGAGATATATTGACGCAAAAAATGGAGAGATATATTCGAGGAGTTGAACTTGAATGCTTTAAAAGTTACTTTTCGAACAAAACCCAGCGAAACAAAGTGACTAACGACTTTTCGGAAGTTTTGCCTGTAACATTAGGCGTACTACAAGGGGTGGTGTTGGGAACACTACTATTCATTATTTATATAAATGAGGTGGAGAATATGCTGAAATACGCAAAGGCTAGGCATTTCGCAGATGATACCTTGTTATATGTTACTGGAAGTTCTACAGAGGAGTGCATCAATCAACTAAATGCTGATCTAAAAAGTATAGAGATCTATTTCAAAATGAACAAACCTAAGCTTAACACTTATAAAACTAAAGCTATTATAATAGATGGAGATTCAATTGAAAATATTATTACTAATGAGGTTAGGTTAGGTTAGGTTGAAGTGGCTGTCAGTCAAGAAGACTGACACACTTAGACCATGAGTTGGTCCATTGTGACACCACTTGAATCAAGGAATGACTTATTCCTTACTCGGTGAACCATTTGGATCTTCTTATGAAGCGCAGTATCACTGCCTATTTCCAAGTTTATTATATCACTAGGATCATTGAAGTAAAAAAGTCTTAATTTATGATATAGAGCAGGGCACGTGCATAGAAGGTGAGGGATCGATTCAATCTCTTCCTCATCCATACAGCTTCTGCAAAAATCGTTAGAGAACACGCCAAGACGCGTTTGCTATAAGACAGTGTCCGGTTTTAATACCAATCATGGAGCCAATGTGCAATCTACTTACAGAAATCAAACACTTAGACCGCTTTAAATCCATTACTGGCCAGATTTGTTTTGTTGCCAAACAAGTAGTGATATTGTTTCACCTAAGGTTTGTTGTCTCTAATGCATCTTGCTTCAGCATAAGTTTACATGTACCGATGGGTATACCTATAACTGCCTTGCTAAGTAGAAAAGGTAGAGTTGTTCCACTTTTTTTGTTAATCGGCCTTACAAACCCAAAACAGGTGAATGTTTAACTGTTTCGTCATCTCTAACAGAGATGAAAGGTAATTTAGGGCTGTTATAGAATTAGTGGAGACAGATTCCAGAGATTTAATAGCGTCTTGACTATCCGAGAAGATGCGGATATCTGTGGTTGATATCACGTTTTCTTTTAGCCAAGATAAGGCTTCTCTAATCGCCATAAGTTCCGCCTGGAACACTGGAAACTATTGAAAAAGTTGAAGAAATAAAGTATTTAGGAGTTATTATAGACAAAAAGCTAAGTTTTGAAAATCAAATTAATTATATTTGTAACTAGCTGGCAAAAGCTTCGAAAACAGGTTAAAAAAACAAAATTTTAAATATTTTTCTTTGATTAATGTAATTCCGGATAACGGGGATTCTACTGTGATTACTTTTTTATTTTGTGAGAACCAAATTTGATTGAATGCTTTGTTTTAAATTCTATTGATTTAATCAACTTGTTATTGCGCAGATAAACTTAATTTTCTTTGTATAATGTATATACACTCCTCGTCAACTGAATACGCACAAACATTTTTTAATATACTTTATCCATTTTTTCCAAACAGTGATGGTTATTATGCCATCTGTTGATGCTAACTATTCCCTTAAGATGTTAAGCAGATAATTCCGAAAGAATTATCCAAAAACAACCGTGAGTTTTTCTTCAACCACTTGCAAAGTGTTTTATATGCAAAGTAGGAGTTTTTTTTTCTAGTCAACTGAATAGGTACAACGCCATTTTCTTCGTTGTTTATAAGTTTTTTGGAGTGCTTGACAGTTTAAATTAACGATTTTAGTGTTTTCAGTAAAATTTAATTCTTGATTTCAAATTTTAAGAAAAATGGGTAGATCTACGTGTCTTAACAGTGTTGAAAAAGCTAAAATCGATTTACTTAGAGACCAAGGCCTAACTGGACGTGCAATAGCTGATAAAGTTGGCCGAAGTTTTAATGTAGTTTATTCTTACTTGAAAAATAAAGATGCATACGGCAAAAACATGAAGGGAGGTAAGAAAACAGCAACAACAGCAGCTGAGAGACGAAGAATTTTAAGATATGCATCAAATTCTTCTGATTCTGTGGCAAAAATAAAACAAAAAGTCGGCGTAAACGCAAGTTGCTCAACAGTATTAAGAGTAATCAACAACTCAAGCCATCTTAAACGAATGAAACTTAAGAAAAAACCACCACTTGACGAGAGACGGAAAATGTTGCGATTAGATTTTTCAAGACTTCACATGAGTTGGAAAAAAGAATGGTATCACGTGGTTTTTTCAGATGAAAAAAAGTTTAATTTCGATGGCCCTGATGGGTTCAACTTCTATTTTCACGACTTAAGAAAAGAAAAAAGATTTTTAAAGCGCCATCATAGTCGTGAAGGAGGTGTCATGATATGGGGAGCAGTCAGTTATTATGGAACAGTTGAGCTCGAGGTTGTAACATCAAGAATGACAGCAGCTGGGTATAAAGTAATTTTGGAAAGAAATTTTCCTAAATTTTCTAACATCTTTGGACCCATAAACTGGACCTACCAACATGATAATGTGCCTATTCACTCAGCGCGCATAATAAAAACATGGATAGAGGAGCAACAAGTGCAGTTGCTTCAATGGCCGCCGTACTCACCTGATCTAAACATCATAGAAAATGTCTGGGGATGGTTAGTACGCAAAGTTTATGAGGGTGGTCGTCAGTTCGAAGACAAAGAAACCTTAATTTCTGCAATCAAATTAGCGTGGAGCGAAATTTCGTTAAATTACATTAAAAAGCTATACGATTCCATGCCGGATCGAATTTACGAAGTATGTAATTAAAAATAAAGGTGGAAGTACCCACTACTAAACTTAAACAAAAACTTGTTTCATTCCATTCCAATACCAATTTTAATTTTTGTACCTATTCAGTTGACTCAAAAAAAAACTTCTACTTTGTATAAGTTACACTTTGGAAGTGGTTGAAGGAAAAACTCACGGTTGTTTTTGGATAAAACTTTGAAATTCTGTTATTTATATGTTACGAACATTTTTACCATCAACAGATGGCATAATAACCATCACTGTTTGGAAAAAATGGATAAAATATATTCAAAAATGTTTGTGCGTATTCAGTTGACGAGGAGTGTATGTATGTAAATAATTCCTTTTGATCTAATTTAACTGTCTGACACTTCAGAAATTTTTGTTTCTACATTTTTATAATCATTTTTGACATATACATGTATGTAATTTGTTCGTAAATTCACTGATTTTCTATTACTTCATATATATTCATACTTACTATTTTTACAATTGAAGGGCTGTGGAAAAAAACGATCAAGGTCAATTGTTGTTGAAAATGAAATTATGATGCCATCTTGAAAACGAATCAAAACATGGACGATGTGGGAAAGAAAGAGGCTGGGTGCGACCCACACTGGTAACTTCCCTTTGGTGCCTTCGTAAGCTAGAGGCCCGATGTCATTTTATTTTCAAAAAATCGCCTATTAATCAATCAATCAATATGCAATCAAATGAAGCTTAGTGAGAAGAATTAAACTAACCAATATCATTGGTTGTTCATATTTGAGACGAAAAAAGTTTAACAATTTTTGATAAGGTTCATAGCAGTTTTTTTTACTTTAAAAAAACAATTAGCCAGTTTATATTTCTGAGATCTCAGAGGACTCAGAGCGCTCAGAAATATAAACAGTATTCCTCTCAAAAATTCCTCACTTTTCCCCTTAAAAACTGAGACTGAATTTTTTTGGATTCGCTTGCTCAATTATTTCTTGTCTCAGTAAATTCTATAAGAAGAAAAGAAAAAGAGAGTTGTTTTGACTTCTATGTGTTTATATTTTATTCTCCTGCTCTGTCAAAAAATTAAGGAAAAATACTGAGCGCTCAAGAAATATAAACTGGACAAATATTTGTTGAATTATTTTACAAAACCAGTCAAATGTTAATTATGAACTAGTGTTAAGAATTTAATTAATCCGAAGCCAATACCATTTTGTATGATCGCAGGATATTTATGAGAACAACATTTCAACAATTTTGGTACAGTTTTTTTTTTTGTTCAAG
This sequence comes from Dasysyrphus albostriatus, assembly GCA_946251815.1. Taxonomy (NCBI): domain Eukaryota; kingdom Metazoa; phylum Arthropoda; class Insecta; order Diptera; family Syrphidae; genus Dasysyrphus; species Dasysyrphus albostriatus. Next base: position 228,033,798 of record OX276335.1, read on the forward strand.
CCTAGTTTACAGTTCCCATCCGCAGAAAAAAACTATGCAAATATTCTCGAATGTCAAAATAATTGAGGTGAAATGCAAAATTAATTGTTTGCATGATTGGTTTACAGTTTCATGCAAAAAAAAACATAGCTGTCATGGAAAGTCATGCAAAACAATGGACCAGCAATTTTTTTGCATGCGAAAAAAAGTGTGGGGAATAAAATATTTTTTTTTTTTTTTGATGGTCGTTTTACACCTCAAACAAAAATATAAATTCACCTCAAGACATTATAATAAATAATAAAATAATTATTTTCCGTTTTAAGGCCTATTATTTATTTATTTAGGGTAAATTAATGACCCAATGGGTGGCTTAGGCAAAGACAAACGTAATTCGGCTTGAATATTATTCAATATGATGCGTAAAACAGGTGAAAAACCGTTTTGAAAATTTCGTTTTTTTTTGCATGAGAACTGTAAACTATGCTTTAAACAAAACTATTTTGTTGAATTATTTTAAAACCCTATCAAATATCAATTACTAACTAATATGTAGGATTAAATCAACCGGGAGCCAATATCGTTGTTTGCTCTCAAGATATTTGAGGAAAACAACAAATTTTCAACAATTATTGGAAAAACTACTTGCAGTTTTTTTCGCTTTAATAAAAGTTGTTGATTTTATATTTTTAAAAATTTTACCAATTTTTATTAGTAAACTAGTGCATAAAATGCAATTACCTCAAAGCCAATATCATTATTTGTTCTCAAGATATTTGAGAAAAACCACTTTCTTTCAAACATTTTTAGCAACTTTTTTATTAAAAAAAAACTATAAGTTGATATTTTTTATAATCTTACCAATTCTTTGTTAGGTTAATATGCGTAGAATAAAATCAACTCGAAGTTGCTAGCATGATTTGTTCTTGAGATATACGAGACTAAAGAAACTTAACAAGGGGGTACAAAAACGCTCATTGAATTTTGTTTTTAAAGTCCTTTCTGCACGTATTGAAACTTCTATCTACAAAATAAAATTTATTTGAAGTTGATATCGTCATTTGTTCTTGAGATATGGTGAACAAAAAAAAAAGTGAGGGAAAGTACGAACATACGTACAGACATAGACATCTCCCTAAAAATGAACGATTGCGATTCTAGGGAGCTCGAAACGTGAATATATATCAAAATTTTCGTTTCGACAAATCGGACCAATTACAGTAACTTCCAATGGGAAGTTAATAATATATATTACAGTCAAAATACAAAGGAAGGATCGTACATATGTATTATATAGATTAGCAAAAAAGGCGCGAAACAACGATCAAGGTTCATGCGTTGATTGCTACAAATAATAGAAGTCACAAAACTGTACTCCTCCTATATTTAGTGATCAAAAAATTGGACTTGATAGTTTAAAATTTTAAGTCTGCAAAATCGGACACATTGGACTCTGATCGTTATTCTTCGCAGTCCTTCAATTAATAGAACTCTCTAAGTTACTCCTTCGTTATTTCTTACATGTACGTAAAGTGTCATCAGATTCTTATGAATATTATTGTTTTCAAATAGAAAGAAAAACTTTCAAAATTTTATTTTTTATATTTTCAAAAAAAAATCCTTAATAACTTGCAATTATTTCAATAACAGAAAGACACTCAAATTTGGCTCTTGTTAGTATATAAAACCTTGCAGCATTTCAATCGCCTTAATACCCCAATAATCTATGTTAACTTTTTATTGCATTTTCAAAGCGCATTGTTGTAATGTAAGGGCTTTCATACCGCTGCCACGTTGATAGCATACATTTTATACGAATGTTAAGAGAAATTGAGGGATGTTTAAAACATTTTTTTTTTGTTTCATCTTGAAAATACATCATTATGGTCAAAAGGCCATGGTATCGCTGACTTGTTGATGGCGTGGTTTGCACTGATTTAAATGTTCGACAAAATTATGAGTGGTAAAAGCATTTTAAGCTAGTCCTTCACCACATCTCAGACCAATTACTTAATTTTTTAATTTTACTGTCTGAAACTTTTAAATTGATTACTTCTATTTGATTATAATAAATTTCCTACATTATATCAATTTTTGTTTCTATATAATTGTCCTTAAATTTCTTTGTTTTTCTAATATTTCAAAGAAACCATTAACATTTTTACCATTGAAAGTAGCATATATTACTTTCTGAGTTGTCGACTAAATGTGCGTAAAATTCCGTTATAAACTGTTTAGCTGTTTTGTAGATTACCGCGTTCAAACACGACAGATAGAAAAAAAATTTAAAAATGCAGTTATGTTTCTTAGTTAGTAAACTACCACCTGAGCTCAAAAACTTGTAATTATTTCAATACAAACGACAAACACTCAATTTTATTCATATGTTTAGATAAAATTGCTGAGAAAATTGTTTTTTTTTTCACAGAATAAGACGTAGAGCATCTATGAGTTGTGCAATAAATATATATAATGCATCGATTAAACCACATTTTGATTATTGTTCAACGATACTATTTTAAGGATATAATCTAATGTCAAAAATATTACAAAAATTGCAGAATAGAGAAATACGGTGTATCTTGATGTGGGATAGGTTAACTCATATACAATTTATGCTTGATACTCTAAAATGGCTAATTTTAATATTATGTATCTAATATTCAGCCCTATAATTTAGGAAATAGGGTAGATTTTACACATCCTTACTTCAGAACAAATAGATCTCGGAATATATTGTGCTATAAAGGTTGTTCAATAAATTGCCAATTGAATAAAGTCACAAAATAATGTAATTGCATTTAAAAAGAAACTTATAACTTATGTAAAAACTAATTATAATTAATCGTTTAGATTTTTTTCTTTAATTAGTTTAAGTTAAATTTGTAATAAATAGCTGAAGCTAAATAAAGAATCAATCAATCAATCAAAAACATGGGTATAATTTCATCTTTTCGCATAGGAGTAATACCCAGCTGTCCCCACTTATTTCGAAAACATGCTGCGATTAGATTTAGGTTCCAGTTATAGCTATCATTGAAAATTTTAATGATGCATTTTGAGACGTTTAAGAAGTAAAACCATTTATTTTTTTGATGAACAAATAAAGCTCAAGACTTAATTAATATTTCTAGTCAAAAAAATGCAAATAGGCCCAACTTTCCACATAAAAGACTTTTCTTTTTTCAATGATTGAACTACCTTCTCAATGATCATTGGAATCTTTAAAGTTATTTTATGTGGAAAGTTGGGCCTAAATGACTCAAAATTAACCATTAAAGTTTTCAATGATGAGTTTCAATGATAGCTATAACTGGCGCCTTAGTATAAAAGAAAACACGGATATAGGAAAGGAATTCTTTACATTTTTTTACATTCTTATATCCGAGATTTACTGTAGTAGCATATCAAAATAACAGTGCATTTTCCAAGTAAGTTTTACATCTCAAAGTGAGTGTAACAAATGGCCTTCCAATAAATATAAAACAAAGGGTCATACGTCCAATTAATATTGAGGGAAAAGAAGTAGTGTGGCAAAATGCCTGAACCTATTCCATTGGCCGGCATTGTATAAATTTTTTCTATAAAAATGGTTTACTTACAAGGTGCATAGAACATCACCAACGCATGTTTCTTTTTTTTTAAAAACGACTTAAAAGTTTCATCATTCAAATGCTCAACATCCGATTCTTCTTCGTCCCAGGATTTTTCTGGCGGTGGGGGTGGTGGTGGTTCTTTGGGATCCTTCATAAAGTTGACAATTTTCTCGGCATCCCTTGCATTGACATCAAATTGAAATTCCCCATTTACAAAGTACTTTACAGTAGGATAACCCTTGACGGCATATTTTTGCCCGATTGAATTTTCTTTTGTTGCATCAAGAGCAGCCAATATGCCAGGAACTTTTTGTTCCTTCATCATTATAGCGGCTTTTTCATATTCTGGTTTCATGCGCTTACAATGCCCACACCAAGGAGCATAGAACATAATCAATACAGACTTCTCATCCTTGATTGCCGGTTCAAAGCCCATAGTCGTCAGATGGACGACTTCCGAATTTGTGTCAGCTGACCAGTCTTCTTCTTTTGGTTTTGTTGCTGCCGGTGTAGACGGATCTTCCATAAAAGCCATCAGACTTACTTTATTATTTTCGCCCTCGTAAGTAGACTTTAGTTTTCCGTTTTCGAAGTACAATAGTGTGGGGAATCCACTTATGTTGTAAACCTTTCTCGCCAGAGCATTCTCAGTTCTTTCGACATCCATGGCAGCCATGACATATTTGGGCTTCAATTCCGTCGCTGCCAAGGAGAAATCTGGTTTCATTCGTTTGCAATATCCACACCAGGGGACATAGAACATCACCATCGTGGGCTTTGGATCCTTTTTGAGATACTTTTGAAATGTCGCATAGTCGGAAATGTGAAAAACATCGGCCCCTTTGGGGTCTTCTTCCCACGGCAGCTCACCTGTTGGATCTCGCATAAAATTAGTCATACTACTTACAGTCATCTGGCGATCGTATTCTTTGTGGAAGTCACCATCTTTGTAGTGTTTTAGGGTTATTGGTGAAGGTGTTACTTTTAGTTTCTTACAGATTTTCTTTTTTTCCGCATGGGAGCAATCAATGAGTACCATAGTTCCTAATCCTTTGACCGCTTCAGCGGTATCACGAAACACTCTTACATTGGAATGAGTGTCTCGACTGCCCGACCAGAACATGATGAGGACATTTGTTTTGGTGCGAAGTAATTTTTTGAGATCTTTGAAATCGCTGATGTTATCCACGACAACATCCTTGTTTGTTTTTGTCAGGACACAGAGAAAAAATGAGATGAAAATCTGAAAGGATACGCCGCAATTTTTTGTTTGAGATAATCAAAGATGGTTGGTATATTATTATGAGTCTTACAAGTAAAATTATGTAGAATCTTTGTATGTTCATTTTTAGTGTTTTTTAATAATTCTAATGAATATACAAGTATTTCAATTTAGTATTTAATTAATTGGCATTGCCATCAATAAAATGATAAAGTTTTTTTTTTCTTTCACTTTCCTGTTTGTTTCTTCACTGCACTTCTTGATTTCTTTGATGACGTTTGTCTTTAGGGGGGTTTATATGGATCAACTTTGTTGACAACATTGCTTGATGGAAACGGAACAGTTTTAAAAATATTTTGAAAACCATACAACAAAGCTGGACAACATGGTTGTTTTTGCGGTAAAAGGCTTTCCCAAACAAACGCGAATCCGCAGCGACAACGAATTTTTGTTGTTGTTTAGCGTTGTGTATTTGTCAAATTTTTTTCAAGTGTGAAATATTCGCTGCGAATCGCTCCGCATTCGCGTTGGTTTGGGAGAACCTTAAATAATCCAACACCGATGGTCGTCAAACAATGTTGGACAAGATGATGATTCATGTAAAACCCCTTATTTTATAAGTGGGGTACTACGCTTTCATTAGAGCCTATAAAGGCTCTCCCAAACCAATGCAAGTTCGCGGCGACGGCGAATTTTTGTTGTTGTTTAGCGTTGTGCATTTGTCATATTTTTTACTATTGTGAATGTTTCGCTGCGAATCGCTCCGCATTCGTCGGTGTCGTAGGTCATAGCAAACAGCATAAAAACCTTTCTGCACAGATTTTGTTGTAGATGATGTGAATGAGAAACGTAGGTATAACTATAGGTATATTTTCTCATATTATTATTGAGGGTAGGCATTGTTTTTATTGCTGATTTAAAATTTGATTTGATTTGATTTTCGTATAGTTATTTAGATATACATTTTCTCGTATAACTTCGATGGCAGGATACCTATAACTTTTGGTGGGTATTTTATGGGGTTTTCTTTTGGTAATTCCAGATTTTTCTGGTGTGTAATGGTATTAGTAAAAGAGGGGTAAATCTGCCGAAAAATCCAGATCTGCAAATTTGATTTTCGATCAAAAAATAAATTGATTTTTTTCACCATTGGAAGGCTTTTATTGTCAAAATCTGTGTTTTGACAAATCGGAAGGGGAAAAAAATCAATTATTGTTACCAAAAGAAAACCCCATTAATAAATCTGAATTGTAATCTTTATTATGCGAGGGTATATGTATAGGTAGGTATATATTTTGGTAATAATTTTTTCTATTATTAATCGTTTCGAGGATATGTTTTTTGGTAAGTGTTTAAATAAAATATGTAGGTAGTCTTAGGTTTAGGTAAAGATACTTATTATCTTTTGGAAAGGTATTAAGATATTTTTGTTGAAGATGGGGTGATTTTTGTAAACCTAATTACATAGGTATTTCTTTTGCTAGGTAAGTAGGTATTTTAATTAAAGTTTGTTTTGCTAAATTCTAGGGTAGGTAGGTACTTAGTAATTTATAAAAAAAAGTAGACAGTAATAAAAAAGAATTTAGTGAAATGTTTTTATTTCTTCAATGTCTGTACGTAAGTGTGAGTGCATATGCTAAACTTCTTATCTAATAAAACTTTTTATCTAATAAAACTTTTTATCTAATAAAACTTTTTATAAATATATTTTGAATAAGTTTATAAGTTGGTATTTAGGTACCTCGTTATTCAAAATACATTTCTAAAAATGGTAACAGATACCTATGACCAATAGCAATACTTATGAAAATGATTGCTGGACATGTCTGTATGTGCAAAACTGTGTTTTCCCAAATTCTGTCTAAAAATAAATCTCTTAACACAAAATATTTGTTTTTATGATTCTATTATGACCCAGAACTCACAGCAAATTTTGGATGTCAGTGATATCAAAAAATGAAGTATAGGCATACAAAACATGAGCTAAAGCTATTCAAAAAATCAAAAGTATTGGAGTTCATTGCCAGTTTTGGACTGCAAGACTTTTATTTTGGGAATAATCTTGACTGAAACTTTCGACACCTACCTATACTTTATATTTTGCTAAGTATCCCTCACACAAAACATATTTACGAAGCTTAAAGTTTTATTATGTTTACGTCGCGTTTTTTAAAATTCAATAAAGCATAACACTCAATAATGCATTTAATTTTACTTACATAGGTAGGTACTATACTATATGGCAAGTTCTGCATTCGTAAAAAAATTAAATCGAGATTTTAATCAGACTTGTCATTACGATGATAAGGAAGATAAAAACGTAGGTCTCACAATTCTCTTTGTCTGTTCAGCTACAGCCTAAACGACTGGATTGGTTTTCTAAAAACTTGGTACATAGTGTTTTTTTTTTAGTGATTCTCCCAACATTTTTTTCTCATTTTTCTTAGAACCAAAACGGTCCTGTCAATACAATTCTTTCTAAGCAATTTAACAATATCTTATTTCCCTAAGAAACGGGTCCAAAACTTTTCTTAAGTAAATATTTTAGTAAAGGCTACCTTTAGATAGGTAACCATATATCAAAAAATGGTTATTAATGCTACCTCTTAAGAAATAATTTTTTTAATTTTCTTCCAAACGGTATTATGATTCTAAGAAATGTAAATAGTTTTTAACAAAATTTTCCGAAAAATAATTTATGGATTTTTAAAAATGTAATTTTCTCCTTTTTGAAAATCTAATATTTTGAAAACCACATGGTAGATTTTTTTAAACTCAGTATTGAACGGTTTTTAACACTCTAGAATATTTTAAGAAAAAATGTTACTCTTATGTAATAATTAATCACAACTAACACATGTTGTTGCCTGGGCCTTTGGATTGGAAATGATCAGCTCAACCAATGCATAGTGCAGACTTTATTGTTTACCTTTTTATTGGATGACTTTGTCTTAACGTTTTGACAGTGGTTGCCATTTTATTTAGAGGAAAAAGATAAAAACAAATACCGCATTTCAAATTATTCAATAACATTTATTTATTTACTTGTATTCAATATAATAAGTTTATAGATATTTAAAAAAAAAATAAAAACAAACAAATTTCTTATTATATATTAATAATTCTTATACTTATTTGTTGCAGAATATTCTACTTCACGAAGATCGAATCGAGCCAGAAAATCACCTTCGTATTTGTATAATCCATAGAAAAGAAATCGCAGTGTATAGTAAAATAAGAGTACAAGTGGTTTTAAGGTAATTTATCATATTTTAAATAACATAAATTATCTATAATTAATTAATATTTTAGCTGAAGATCGATATTCTTAACTCTTAACAACCAAAAAATCAATGAGCACATTAGTGACGGAGATGAGGATGACGATCAAGAAGCCAATGACCACCACTACCATGATTATTATTCAAGCGAAGCAGTTGTTAATTATTATTAATATTATTGTATTAAAGATGAAATGAGAGCTCAAGATTGTATGACAAAATTGCAGCTTGATGCCACGAAATGTTTTTGGCTATATCTTGATTGTACCTATTATTATTATTAATTTTTCAACTTTGATTTATGTTTATTTTGAATTTATCAAATTTATTATTTTGTATTATTTTTTCAATTTCTCTAAAAATCTATGATAAAAATAATAAAATGTAAAATAAAAACAAAAAAAGTGCTTATTTGTGTGTATATGTTTGCAAGACAATACAAATAAATGTAAACTTACTTTCTAAAAATAGCCTGGGTGCGACCCAAATTGGTAACTTCCCATTAGTGCGGTCGGAAGCAAGAGGCCCGATATTATTTTATTTTCAAAACATCGCCTGTTTAAGCTCTTCGAAAAAGTTCTTAGATATTCAATATGAAATCAATTGAAGATTAGTGAAAAGAATAAAATTAGCCCAATGCCAATATCATTGGTTGCTCACAAGTTATTTGAGAAGAAATACGTTTAATAATTTTTGGTAAGGTAGTATTTTTTTACTTTAAAAAAACAATAGGGGTATTCATGGAACAGCGTAAAGTCGTCGTAAACGTAGTAAAATTGTAAATTTCGTAAATCTGTCAATTTTTCCATAAAAATTGTGACAGAAATTACGAAGTTTAAAACTTTACAACATTTACGATGAGTTTACGCTGTTGTATGAATACCCTTAATGTTTGTTGAAATATTTTATAAAACCAATCAAATATCAATTAGGAACTAGTGTACAGAATTTAATTAATTAAAAAAATTCAACGATTTTGGTAGTTTCTTGTTTTTTTTTAACTATTTGGCGAATTCTTTTTTGCAAATCCTATAATTTATTAATTTAAAGCAAGTCTGTAAAATTAAATTAACCCAAAGCCAACATCATTATTTGTTCTCTTAAGTTGCGTGTAGATTTTTTCGTTTAAAAAAAACTATTGAATTTTTTAAAAACCCTATCAAATATCAATTACTAACTAATATATAGGATGAAATCAACCGGGAGCCAATATGAGGCGAAAAAATTTCAACATTGGTAAAATTACTTACAGTTTTTTAGCTTTAAAAAAAACTATTGATTTTATATTTTTAAAAATTTGACCAATTTTTATTAGTAAACTTGTGCATAAAATACAATTATCGGCAGTCTACATAGATCGTAACGAAGAATTATTTTATGGAAGTTGAGGAAGAAGAAGTCGGTTCTGATTCGATCCGGGAATCTCATTCTTAGTTCCAGCTTTTCCTTGGTCGACTTTGGCTATTGGTTTCAAAAGACGAAACATATGGGAAGTTGATCTCGTCAGTGGGGATTGAAGCTCCGGATCGATATGGACTTTGTGTTGCAGCCAATGACCAATTCGATGCTTGGCGGAGCAGTAGTTGATGCTGTGCATAGTGGACAAATAAATTACCTCGACAACCACAAATGGAGCAAACTCTGCAAGGTGGTTCAACAGCAGCCTGAAAGTAATGATTTGTCATTAAGCGTAAAAACTGTTTGAATTGGTGTTCTTACTAATTCCTCATCCTCGTTTGGGTGAACTGCTGAGTTGAATTGATTTTGTCGAGGAAGTTGAGATTGAAATGCTGAGAAGTTTCTATCTTTTATAGAGAACAATAAAATCAAATTTAAAATATATGAGAAAATATCCGGATACCTACTCTGCTGAGTTCTGAGCAGAACAACTAGGTTTACGGCAAATGAAGATGTTAATCGTTCTATGGAAACACTCGGACTTTTGTTCTATGGGTGCATAGATCTATTAAAGAAAAGAACTTTAGTTGTTGACCAAAAGTTTACCTGGCACAGATTGTGGAGCACCACATTTTCTGCATATCAAATCGTCGGTAGTTGGAATTTTTTCCAAATCCATCCAAGCTGGTTTTCCACCATTTTTATGGAAAGTACACATTTCGCCCACATTTGGACTCACATTCTACGCAAATCTTAGATCTATTTGTTGTTCATTGCCTGAGGTCATTTGTTTTTTTTTTTAATATTAAGCTTTTCCTTAGAACGTTTGAATGTAAAATCATCATTCATTATCAAATGGAAACGAAAATCGTCCAGGAACAAAGAAAGCTGATGAATAGATTGTTAGTAGAATGGTTGTAGTTTATTGCTTGAAGATTTCCGTGGCGATTGATTACAAACTAGATATGGCTGTGTGATAAACAACGTCGTAAACTCCTGTACTGCAATGAAATTGGTCCAGGTCCATTGGATGTTAGTAGTGCAGGATGAGACAGCGTCGTTTAGATCCTTTCTTTTAGTTTTTCCAACGCTAGTTTTTTAATGAAAACTGAAAACTCTTAAAATAAAAACTGATTAAGTTTAAAAGGAAAAGTTATGGCTTTTTATATATATTAAACTATTATCACTATTTTCTAAAAAAGTAAATAAACAAATAATGACAACACAACCATCAAACCAAATTGTCAAAAGTTACACCATTTTTCTATTTTGCTCCAACTAGCGCTGGTGGCGCATGGTTGCTGAAGAAGAACTGTCGTGAAGTTGGCTGCTGGCAGTCCATATATAATAGGTCAATGATTGAGCATGTTTTGCCATCATCTCGGTTGGGTCTCGCCATAGTCTCCCCAAAGTTTTTTTAGATTGAATTTTTCAAAGTGGTTAAAATCATTGACCTATTATATATGGACTGCCAGGAGCCAACTTCACGACGGTTCATTTTCAACCACTAAGCGCCACCAGCGCTAGTTGGAGCAAAACAGAAAAATGTTGTAACTTTTGACAATTTGGTTTGTTGTCGTTATTTGTTTAATTAACTTTTTTTAGAAAATATTTCGAAAAGTTTAATAAGCCACATCCTTTCTTTTTGAGATCAATTAGTCCTAATTTTAAGCATTTTCTATTTTCATAAAAAAAAATAGCGCTAGAAAAACAAAAGTTCTAAGGAAAAACTTAATATTAAAAAAAAAAATGGCCTCTCAGACACTAACAACAAATCGATCTATGATTTGCTGAAGAACGTGAATGCAACTTGCTGAAAAATGTGTATTTTCCCAGTAAAATTGGTAAAAAAACCAGCTTGGTTATGAATTGGTAAAAAATTCCAACATCTTCATTTGTCGTGAATTTAGTTGTTTTGATTGTACAGTTGCATCCTTTTTTACGCTTAATGATAACTCATTACTTTCAGGCTGCTGAATTTGCTCGGTTTGTGGTTGTCAAGGTAATTTAGTGTGCTCACGATGCACAGGTACCAACTACTGCTCCGCCATGCATCAGCGGGCTCATTCGTCGCAACATAAAATTCAATGTCGATCCGGAGCACTGACGATATCAACATCCCAGCAGTTTCTTTTCTGGAATTTATCATAGTTATCATTTAGGCGGATTCATTAATGATTCCGATCATGGTGATGACCAAACCGATTCCCAAATCTAATCTACCAAGGAAAAGCTGGAACATTAATGAGATTCCCGAATCGGAGCTTATGAAGAACGCAGCCAAAGCGTTTGAGTAACATTTTTGTATAAGTAGTTATTTTTTTAAGTTAAGTTTAAATGATTGATCACAATGATGGAACAAAAATATTTTAATAGAGAAACATATTTCTATGTTATCGCGCTTAGAAATTGTTTACATTAATAACCACTGCAATAAAAAATTAACTTTCAGGAAATATTTATTAAAAAAATATATAAATATATTCAAAACTTCTATAAAACAAACAAAAAATAACCAGAATAACAATGATTAATAAATTTAAATGTTATCCTGATTAGTATTTATCCCTAAATGAGAAATAAAACCTACAATACACTTTATATTAATGTGGAAAAAAATACAACTTTACAAAATAAAAAAAATAACTACTTTTTATTAAGAATATTTGGAACATAGCTGCGGTAGTTAGGTGCCAATAAGAGGGAGAACATAATTTCATTGAGATCTAATGATACCAACTCAGCTGATTTTTCAATTTCTGTTCATTTTGAACACTTAACAGCCATTCATCCAGTGACGGGTTTTTTTGGGAGCCTTTACTCTACGAATAGCGACTTTTAGCTCAAGCAATCAGAGAGAATATTATCACATTATGACTGACACTCAACGCATCGATAGCAGGTAATACATTTTCAATGTCAGCAAAATAAATTTGGATTGAAAACTCTGCCCAGAGCATGGCATCGTCGTAATCGTTTCATCTCAACCATAAAAGATGACAGTTTTTTTTTAATTTTGTTTTTGGTCTTTGACTTTTCAGGGTGTCAGTTCTAAGATTAGGAGCACCTTAAAGGGATCCAAAATGTAAATTAATGAGAGCATTATTGGTGATTTATAAAGTTTTCATCAGAGTACATATTCGTTTAAGTGCTTGTTCCATGTTGTTGAAACTGAATTGAAACTTATTTGGTTGATTTTTAACTGAGCCTTTAATACATCCGGATTGTAACTTATATTCAATTTCTCAAAGGAGATTTTCCATTTTTCTAATAGTCTTCAAGAACATCAATGAATCCAGACTTCCGGTTGAATTTGATAAAGAAATTCTGAAAAATTGTAATTTGTATTAATTTATTTTTACAAAAACAATAAATCTCTTGCTGACCAAAGTTGAACAGTAATTCCTCTGTCTTAGAATTTTGTATGCAAATTTCAATATTTGCACTACTCTTCTAGAAATTGTAGACTCGATAAACGATCACGAATTTCGCACTACGTGGAAATGTTTGGTATTGACTGTTGATTGCAAACATGTACTTGTAGATGACGCCCATTGGTTTGGGTGCTTCAGCTAAAAGCTTTTTTACGGATTTTTAAAGGAAATCTAACTTACAGTCCGGCTATGGTTGAGTTCCCTTCTCAATGGTCCTCTTGATCATTGGAACCAGCTCCAAAGCGGGATTAAGATTCTCATTAATTTCTGCTAGTTCTACTTCGTTAGCTGATGGACGAACAATGTCTAGATCAATTGCAAAATCGATTGAAAGAGGAATTGCATAAAGCGTGGACGATGAAGACAGCAATGGTATCCTGTATTTTATATAATTTTACAATTCATCAAAGAAGTCTATAAATTTGGTATGGAAAAGTTAGTGATTGCAATAATTTGTGGTGATGGATTTCCCACTCCAAATGAAAAAAAATTTATTGGTCTTACTTGTAAATGCAGGTCAAATTTTGCACGTCAAATTTTGTCCACCACTGATACAAATGCATCAGCTACAATGTATGAAGAATTTTCTCGATTCTTATTTGATTGAAAATCGCGTATCATTTGCGGAAGTTTGCAATAGTGAAACGTAACAAAAAAATTTAGGCAGATTTTATATATTTATGAATGTTTGGCTGAAATATTTTTGCATCATTTTACTTCACCAAACCAAGTCCACTTCGGGTTCTTTTAACACGGATGCAACATTAGCGTCTGGAATTCCTCAATAAAGATAAAATTAGAGTTCCCATAGATTTGAAAGAAATTTGTTTTTTATGCTGTGTGGCGAATGCAGATACAAACAAGTTAACTTGATCCAAATGAATTGTCCTCCAGCCAGAAAACGATGCACGAGAACAGAACGTCAAAGACACCAATCAGTTCAGCATACTCCAGGTCTTCTAGTTTTAAAATGCCAGCCTATTAAGGACATTGGATATCGTTTCAAATCAATTATAATAGAGAGTGACAGCAATTTCAAATGTGTGAGGAGGGGCATCATTCTTGTTGTAGCCCATTCTAATGTCCATTTTTGGATCCATTATCTTTACTGTGAACATAGCTTTGAATAGCCTGAATACATCATCTTGAGCCAATGAGCTAAACCGAGTGTTAACTCTACTAACAAATTTACAAGACTGTTATTTATAATGTTTTGGATAACTTACCCGGATCCTCAGCAACCGTTCCTTGGTGTCTTACAATTTTAATTTTTGGAAGAAAAGCCAACTTGTGGTTTGTTTGACAAGACCTTCAATATCAACATAACAATCAGTTGTTTCGAGGTATAGATCTTCCTGATTGGGACTAATCTCGAACCGACAAATTTAAGCACCCATGCGGATTGGTGTGTTGATCGCTCGTCTTATAATCGCTTCAGCAGATCTTTAGGAACATTCTTCTGCACTGTTGTGCATCAAGTAGGTACTTTGAATGAATGAAAATATGCATCTACTGATGCTCATCAACAACAAGAACAGCACTGAAAGAAAAAAATATTAAATGTATAAATAAATTTAATTTAATAAACTAAAAAATATATAAATTATAACAAACTGACGCAATTATTGTAATGAAATAAAAAAATTGGTAATAAACGTCAGGCGTCAAAGAAAAAACTTGAATATAATAATAGATGGCCTTAGCTTCTATGTCAACAAAGCTTGTTTAGGCTTAGTGTCAAGAGATGGCATTAATAATAATAACTCTTTTTTCCACTTTGCTCCAACAAGCAGCTATGTCGATAAATAGATTTGAACACCTTTTAATATAGCTTTTGTATGGAAATAAAACTCGACTAGCAGTCCATATATGGTATGTCAATGTGCTCAATGCATACGAAAGCGTGTAAATGTGATGGCGAGACCATAGCCAGAAAACCATGACATAGATTCCCGTGTAAATGGGCATGGCGAGAACATAGCGAGACGAGCTTAAAGACCATGATACTGGGAACTACGTTTCGACGACCACGACGAGACATGTGAGTCTTGAGCAAGCCAATTCGTTTTCCAAAACAATGCATGAAAATTATAACAAATTTTTTGTTAAATTCTGTTGAAAAATCTAAGGTTTGATATCACTTCTTAAAATTAAAATGTCAAGAAAAGTGAATAATATAAAATTCAGTATTTATCTGGATTTAATAACTTAAACTGACCTCCAGAATGCAGTTTAAATCCAACTGCATTAAACGAGTGAATAAAATGGGCATTAGCAAATTTATAAAACTTTGACTCCCCGATTCTTATTTTATTAATATTTTGTGAAATAAAATGCGAGTCAATTTTAGTTTTAAGACCTATTTTTTCCAAATCTGCTTCGAAAAAGTACTGCCGAACCCTGTAACTGGCTGCTCTACTGGCTTCCCAACTGGCTACGAAAAAAGCAAGCCAGTTGACGAGCCAGTTGCTCATGCTTGTATGTGTCTGTAAAAAAGTGTGAGTGTATTGCGACTGGCTAGCCAGTACTGGCTCGTGTGGCCTCAGGGTTAGTGCGCTTGGGAATCTCGGTGTAGTCGACACCCAAACTGTTATACAAGTGAGTACGATGTACTATTTGACATTCCACTGGGGGAAAAAAAGAAACAGCATTTAATTTTTTTAATTTTACGTTTTTTTGAAAGCAACTGAATTTCTCAATTCATTTTTTCACAACATTCGTCATCAGGAAAAAGCTTTTAATTTATTTGTTTAAACAGATATATTTTATGTGTCACTTAAAATAATAATAAAATCATTTTGTGCATAAGTAGAAAAAACGAAAAAGTACAAATATTTTTTTTCGCGCGAGAAACTGCTTTGTTTTGAGTAACGGATTATGAGCATTTTCATATGCAAATAATAGGTAAATTGCAACCAAAAATATATCTTCTGCCATTATGTACGAGTTTCTAAGAAAGAGTTTTGTTTGCAGAATTTTAATTTTTATTAAATTTACAAGATTGCTACACTTATTATGACGCCAGCTCACACGGATTCGCCTCTACGACGATCCGAGGCTGGTGTATTTCGTGATGGCGTTCAGAATGTACTCATCAATGACGATGAGGAGGAGCGTCGTCAAGCCCGTCGTCGAACTTTACTCCGAGAGAGTGGTGCTTCGACGACACTGGAAGAAAGTGAAACGTTGAAAAAATGTCTTGAGATCTATAACGGAAACAAGTTGAGCAAAGATAATGCTTGGTCATTATCACTGATCGATACACTTTCTACGCTCATGGACAAGCATCACAAATCAATGAATAATTTCAAAGTAGCTGGTTCATCATTGGAGGCATCGAGTAAAGTGTATGGTCTTAGGGTGGATTCCATACACACAGATGTGCTGCGGATGTCTGCTGGACTGAATGCACACAAGTTCTCCAACAGAGCGCTGGTACAAGATGATGGTGAGTTCTTAAATTCTTCGTCAGAGAAGCTTATTTTTATCATGGGAGTATGTTGGCAGTGTTCAACTATTACACAATTCGGCAAACTTGGTTGCGGTGGTTGTTTGATAAATCAATTTTTAATTGTTTAATTTATGTAGGTATGGAAATTTGGGGAAAGTTCTACTTGTGTAAACTCTGTGATAATTCTGCCACTTCAGTCATGAATGTTTCGATTACTTTTAATTTCCTACTGAATATTCAATTACATCTATTAATTCATTTTTCATATGAATTTTAAGTGTCCTAGTTAAAAAAGTACAATAACCTACCATGGAAAGGGGATAAGTTCACTTTGTGAAATTTTTCGGGAGAAACAAAAAACTACCGGATTTGTTTGTATACAAATTAGAGTTCTTGAAACCCGAAGACCCGCCCAGGTACCCGAATACCGAGGTAATACACGGGTTCGGGTAGGACCCGGCAAACCCGAACCCCAGGTACCCGAGTACTTTAGTATCTTCAACTACCCGGGTAACCGAGTACGCGAAAACTTAACAATATTACTATTATTGCACAAACGTACTTTCTTTGATCTTAAGATTAATTTTAATTTTGTATTATGTTAAGGGTGGTTCAATTTTAAGGGCCTATGTTGATTTTGAATAAAACACAATTATCTAGGAAATTATTGTAATTTCTTTTATTATGATAATTTTGTATGGTTCAATTATGTATGGAATAAAATATCGGCCAAATGACCGCGGCGACCTAATCGGCACTCCTCCATCCGATGGTTCAAATTTTCGATGACGCTGAAACGTAATTGAGGTTCTATGCCGTTAATGTGCCGAATTATCCTGTAACTCTTGAATTGTTGCTGGCTTATCGACGTACACATTTTCTTTCAAATCACCCCAAAGAAATAAGTCCAACGGTGTCAAATTACATGATCTTGGCGGCCGATTGACGTCGCCAAGACGTGAGATAAAACGGCCATTGAATTTGCCGCGCAAAAGAGCCACTGTTTCGTTAGCTGTGTAGCAAAGGAAAAAAGTTCGTTATCATCTCACGATGTCCTTAGGGAATTTCCCATCAATGTGGAAGGATTTGTTCATCATTCCAATTCCCAAAAAGGGTTGTAAAGCAGATATTGAAAACTATAGACCAATCGCCAAATTACCATGCATACCTAAATTGTTCAAAAGTATTGTTTTCGACGATGTATACTTTCTAAAATATATAAATCTACGACCACTAACTTAACTGAATTTGTGTCATACTTTAAATGCAATAGAAAATAAAAGCGAAGTGGATGTTATTGCTACAGACTTTAGCAAAGCATTTGATAAAATCTTAAACAAAATTATCTCATTCAAGTTAAGGGCTCTTGGATTTCCGCCTGGTTTTTTCAATGGATGGAATCATATCTATTAGATCGTAAATATCGGGTCTTGTTTAGATCTTCAGTATCAGATCCTTTCATTGCAAAATCAGGAGTTCCATAAGGTTCAATTATTTTCATTCTTACAATCAATGACGTGGATGAAACGAAGATATTAAAAGTTATTTCTTCACCTAATAATGTTTTACGTCTCCAGAACGATCTGAATAACTTTTATATTTGGTGTCTGAAAAATGATCTAAAACTTAATGTCGGGAAATGCCAAGCAATCACATATTCCCGAAAACGTTCCTGTCAACCACCACGGGACTACTATTTTAATGATGACCTTGTTTCCGGAGTAACAACTATTCGGGATTTAGGTGTCATTTGTGATACTGAGCTCAATTTCAGATCCCATTATGACAACATAGCGGCTCGGGCTAACTCTGCTCTTGGTTTTGTCAAGCGTTGGCCTAAGGAGTTCTCAGATCCCTATGTAACGAAATCTCCTTATACAACCTTTGTACGACCTATACTTAAATATGCAAGCCAAGTGGTCCCCGTTCCACAATGTGCATGTCAAAAGATTTGAAGCAATACATCGTAGATTCCTCCGCTTTGCTCTTACGGGACTCCCATGGGTTGACAAACATAACTTGCCCCCATATCTAGATCGGTTGCAGCTCATTAACCTACAATCTCTGGAAAAACGCCGTGAAGTAGCTGACATAATCTTTGTACATCAAATTTTATCTGGTGTAACTGATTCTTCTGCCCTCCTTAAGGCAATGAGTATTAACATCAACTTACATTCTCTAAGTTCAGTACCCCATTTTCATATAGTTCCTCACAGATCTGATTATGGCAGAAACGAACCAGTTACTAGAATGTTGAGGGAAGTGAATTCCAATTCTAATATTTTCGACTATAATTACAGCAAGATCACACACAAAAAACTTCTTTATGGTTCCTCCTTTAACTAGTCTAAATAATAAATTAAAGTAATGAATACATCCTGACCATAACATAGAGAAACTGAAACTACTAACTATACCTCTTCTTAATCTAACAAATGCCTTAGCATGCTATTTCATTTTAAATTTTTAATTTTATAATTTTTCTTTTTTGACTTTATTTACTAGTGATCTGCTTGTGCATGATTCTTATTTTCTAATTTTAATTTTAATTTTATTTATTTTTATTTTTTCAATTTACATTTTTTTTTTCTTTTTTGTTACTGCTTGCACTAAGCAGACCCAACCTCTCATCTCTCAGTAAATATCTAACGTATCACGTTTAAAAGGAAGTTATTTTATTATGATGGCAATAACATAACATTATAAATATCCTTATTTTTTCCATAAATTAATTAATTTTAATGTATAAGTTCCGATATGACTTGCGATATCGAAATTGGCGTCGTACTCGGTGTAAATGGACCCCAGCGCGTGTGGTATCTGGGGGGGGGGGGGAGGGGTGGTTGGAAGAGGCGTGTGATAATTTAATTGATAGCGAACACTATTCATGCCTGGCCGGCATCATTTTGGAAAAAATACGGCCCGATGATGCCGCCAGCCCATAAACCGCATCAAACAGTCACTCTTTGTAGGTGCATTGGTTATTCGACAATCACTCTGAATTATGATTCGCCCAAATGCGACGATAATCCACTGAAGTGAAAATGTGCCTCATCACTGAAAATGATTTTCTTCGAAAATTGATCATACACTGTTGCCATTTCTTGCCACCATTCTGACCATTGACGACGCTTGAAATGGTCAAGAGGCTTAGTTCTTGAGTAAATTGCACCTTGTAAGCGTGTGAATGCAAGTCTTAACGCCTAATGTTCATCAACGAAGAGCGTGAGAGGTGCATTTGTTGGGCACGACGACCCACGTGTTGAGGTGGGCGGCTCTTCAGCCACACTATCGCGAACAGCAGCAATATTTTCTGCAGTACGAGCTGTACGGCAATGCACTGGTGTTTTCACATCTGCAGAACCGATTTGCTAAAATTTTTAAATTAAATTGTTTTCTTTCCATGATTCAAATTGAGTTAGTCTGAAATTGAGAAATGTCACATGAAATGCAGAAAAAAACTTGAAGTTTAGGTGTGGTTCACATTCAACATCGGCACTTAAAATTTAACCACCTTTTACCTTCGAATTTTTCCATTCCATTGAGATCGGTCGAAGAAAACATCATTTTCTGAAACACCCTGTAATAAAAAAAAAATTTAGAAACAAGTAGTTATCTGCATTAAAAATTTATTTTGAGTGCAATCGAATTTCTTAATTTTGATAGATTTTTTTTTTTAATTCAAGAAATTTTCAAATTTTATTGACATTTTTTTGTATGCAAACAAATTTCGAAAACCTATTTTTAATGCAATCATGTTGCATTCCCACTTTTTTTAATGCAAGAAATTTTCAAACATTTTTTCAATGTAAACAAATGTTCAAAAGCTATTGCTTTTTTTTAATGCAAGAAATTTTTCAAATCGGATTCAAATTTTTTTTTAATGTAAGAAAATTGCATACATTTTTTTTTTTTTAACTCAAACCAATTTTTAAAATCTATTGCATTTTTTTTAATGCAAACATTTTTTCATATTGGATTTCCATTTTATGCTTCATTTTTTTAGTGCAATAAATTTGGTATATCAAATTCCCATTTTTTTTTTTTAATGCAAGACATTTTCAAATTTTACTGACATGGTTTTTTGAATGCAGAACATTTTGCATATCGGATTCCCATTTTTTTAATGAAAGAAATTTAGAAATTCTATAGACATGTTTTTTTTTAATGCAGCAAATATTAATGATTGAGTTCATATTTTTTTTTTAATACAAACAATTTTCATATTCCATTAACATTTTTTTAATGCAGAAAATTTTGGACTACATTGTGAAAGAAGCCTTTAAAAAATTAAATCCACAAAAAAAAACTTCAATTAAAAAAAATGTCTTTCCTGATAGCGATTTTTGTCTTGAATCTTAAAAGTACCAAGCGAGTTCAACTACTACATTAAGAACATGTAACCAAGTCCTGTATTTTATTCTGGTTGGCGACTCAAATCAGACTAAAACCAGACGAGACTTTTTTATACGAGACCAAACGAGAGTAAGTTATACGAGACGGAGACCGATACCGAGACGATACTGAAATTTTTCGATTTTGACGATACCGAGACGATACTTGCAAAAGTATCGTTTGGTTTGGTATCGTGGCCAGCCCTAAAAATGACTGATTCTTAAAGTTCCCTATTTTTTAATTTTTTTCTATACTCAAAGTATGTATTAGTATGAGTTCAATTTCAGAAGAAGAAATAAAAAATAAACTCGCATTGAGTGCAGCAGAGAAAAAGAAAAAAGATTCTTGCATCATAAGGATATTTGAGTGGAACAGACAATAGAAAATAAAACGAATGACATGACGGGAGAAAAAATAAAAAAAACAGCGAAATGATATGAAATGGAACAAAGCAGCGATTCCGAGATGGCGATTCCTTTGAATTTCCGTCGCGTCCCTGCATTGCAAAACACAAAAAATTATAATTTTTGAGTATTCATTTATTTATTTCTCAGCTAGTATATAGAATTAAGAAACGATTTAGGGCCAAAACGGCCCAACCCACAATTTAAACAAAAATGACATAAGTATACAGATCGAACAGAAATTCGAAAATCTATGATATACTATTATCACCTATGCGATACATGGAACTGCATTGAAATTATCGTCTAAAACTTTTTTTGACGTATGCGAAATTTAAAACTTTTTCGATGCCAAAACGGCCTAAGTAGATAGGGCCGTTTTGGCTTCGAAGAAACTTTACAAATTAAAAAAAAAAAGTGGATTAGGCCAAAAGCGGGCGTTGCTCCTTAAACGATATGTAAATTTTCAAAGCCCACAAAGTATACTGTCGAATGAAAAAAACGCTGCAATTAGGTTCCTAGCCTAAGAAGTGCTTAGCTCCTTTTATTTATATTGAGGTCAGGGCCGAAGTTATCTTTTAACACATATTAAAAAAGCAACGTAGGATTGGTTTCTATCGAAATTTATTGACAGGAGGAAAGACAAGGCTTACATGACGAATACGTAAACATTAGAAAAATTTAGATGTTGTCACACTATCATCATCATTTCATTTTCACGAAGTAAATGATATGATTAGAAGTAAACATCCTTACGACAAATTCAAGTAATTTCGTGATATGTTTTTAAAAAATGAGTGCGTTTGGTATCTATGAATCTCTTCTTCGGTGGACTACAAATAACCTTTCAGGCCGCTCCATACAAGTTGTATTGGACGATGTTAAGTCTCAAATTCACAAAATAAATGCTGGTGTGCCTCAGGGCTCCGTCTTGTCTCCGATTCTCTTCCCTATATCTTTCAACGATCTACTGTCTGAAACTTCGAATCCATTAAATTCTTTTGCTGATGACAGTACCCTCAGCACTTCATATTCGTTTCAAGATTTATTTCCCTGTTCTTCAGATGTGGAATTAGAACGGCAGAGTAAGATAAGCCCATTTTAATTTAGCTTGTCTCGGACGATGCAGAGTTTTACTACCCTTATTATTGCTCATTAAGCCCACTTGAGTCTTTTAGAAAGAATTCAAAGAATCTTTCTCTTAATTTCACATCTAGGTACCATAAAAAGGTAAACAAATTTTCCCTCCAACCGTCCACATTAATTATTGAGACATTCAAATGGATGCCATTCTTCTGTCCTAAGTTGAACCATTCCTTAAGGAAGAGGCTGTTGGTGCTCACTGCACAAATTATGACTAGCTTTGTTAGGCATGATTCTCTTGAGAACATCATTTGGAGAACATAATCAAAGTGGAGACAGGCCCGTCTTCAAATACAGCATATAGTTTGGGGTATTGCAGAGGAGTTTGAATAATCTCTTCAGGAAAAACGCAGCAATTTTTCCGTTTCTTCATAATAACTACAACACAGACATCACTGATTTAGAGGTTGCTTGAAACAAGCTGCCAAACTGGGATTATTTTCACGCTTTTCTGTATTTAGTTTTCCAGAAAGATGGTGCTTAAAATTAAGGTTTAGCGTTATTTTTAATCCAAGGTAATCGAATTCTTTCCTTATTTCTAAATTTCCATCGCTCGTTTTGAGCGTATCTTCTTCCATATAGGCTCCGAGGTTTTTTATCATTTGTTGGAGTCCATTAGGAGAGTCAGAAAACAGAAAAATGTCATCCGCATTCAGAAGCGTTTTATTTCTCCTCCCGTTCCATCGTCAAGGAATAAAATAAACAATAGAGTACTTAATGTACAGCCTTGTTTTACGCCCATATTTGTGAGAAACCATGCAGACAAATGTTTCCCATCCCATACTGCTGATGAAGTGTTTTGGTACATGTTGAAAAGGTTCTTCATCATCTTTGTTGACAACCCTTTGGTTGATAATTTATATATGATAACATGAAGCTATGATTTCCTCCCCAGAAAGATAGCGCAATTTGGTAAGCGTGAAAATTTGATGGATTATTAAGAAGCTTTTTCGAAAACCCGCCTGAAAATCACAAGTAACTTTTGGTCTTTCCGTAAGTTGTAAGCCTGTCAAAAAGGATGGAATCGAAAATCTTCATCGAACAGCTTATAAAGGATATACCCCTATAATTTTCGGGGGCGTTTGGATCACCCTTTATAGGAAACAAAATTGATTTTGTAAAACTTGCAGGTACATCACCAGACTTAAATATTCGGTTGAAGGCTTCAGCTAGGGCACAGATCATTTCCTCTGTTGCTGCATGGTAAAAATTGAATGGTATTCTATTAACTCCTGGCGCCTTGTTTAATTTGGATTTTGCTATTGTTGTCTTTACTTCATACCTGCATCTATGATCTCATTTTCTACATATGGACTGGCAAAATGTATTGTAGGCTATTGTTTGCTGGATTTAATAGTGAGCAAAAATGCATTTGTAATAGCTCAAGGTGTATACTTTTTCCAATAGTAAATGTTTGGCCATTAATTAATCGAATTGATTTCCAGAATGTCTTTGAACTTGTTGCGTCTGATGCTTCTCTTGCGAGGCTACTTTAGTAAGCGTTTTTCTTAGACCTGTACATTTTTTTGCAATTTTTGTTGGCCTCAAGGTACAGCCGTCGAAAGACATCTATTAGGCTATTGTTTGCTGGATTTAATAGTGAGTAAAAATGCATTCGTGATTGCTCAAGGTCTATACTTTTTTCCAATAGTAAATGTTTGGCCATTAATTAATCGAATTTATTTCCAGATTGTCTTTGAACTTGTTGCGTTTGATGCTTCTCTAGCGAGGCTACTTAAATAGGCGTTTTCCTTAGACTTGCACATTTCTTTGTAATTTTTGTTGGCCTCAAGCTACAGCCGTCGAAAGAAATCCAGGTTGTATTTTCGGTGCTGTTTGAGAACCCTTTAAGCTTTCTTTAGAGCCTTGGCACATTCGGGATCAAACAATTTTTTGACAAATACTCCTCTGTGGGTCGTGTAAATCCAAGATATAAAAAGAAATAACAATTTTTATTTAATTTTCCAACAGACGATAATGCATCTACTGGACCAGAGGCTAACGAAGCTGGCAACCAAGACGCGGAGAACCCTACAGAAGCTGCTTCAGCCCCTAAACCAACGAAGCCTAAAAGAACCCGCAAACAAGTATCAACAGTTACCAAGAACAAAGAATCTTTAAATGCCCGTTTGGATACAGTTCCTTTGACTGATCCCGTGTTTGGTAAACTTAATTCAATTGTCGGTAGCATAAATAGTTCGAATCGTTTGCTAAACAATATTCTACCGTCAACTGATTCCGAGTTACGCCTGCGATTAGACTTTCAATTCTGGGATGGCAGCACTATCGAAGTTATCGATTACACTGAAGTGTTTGACTTAACCGAGGAACCCTCAAAGCCATGTGAAAAGCTTATCGAAATAAATTTTGAGGAATTGAAGATGCGCCCAATGCACAGTGGATATGTTATTTCGGATACTCCAGAGGATATCGACGAAGAGGCGGACAAAGAAAACCGTATTGACTCACCATCTGGGGTTTTCGAAGACGATTTCAATCACGAATTGGCTTTTGACATAAATGCCGATGTAGAACCAATTCCTTTAACTGGGCAAACAGCGACTATGGTCGATGTTGATTTTGGGGACTTTGAAGAGTTGACTAATGAAGAGCGTGGTGCAATAAATCAATGCAGGGGGCTACGTAAACCTGCAGTACTCATAGAAGATCTTCGACCCGTCGACGCTTCGTCAAAGCTGGAGTACTCATATCGGCCATTGGACAAAATCAGTCAATTCTGGGCCGGCCCGTCACATTGGAAATTCAAGAAAGTTCGGGCACGCAGTAGTGTCATCGATCCACATCGGTTCAGCCAGCAACCGGCGGGTAATAAACAACAAAATTCCCGTTCTCGAACAAAGCAACGCCAGTCTAAGCATGTAAACTTTGGAGAGTTCCATGATGATCTCTTCGTAAAGTTGGACAGTAAATTTAAATCGCGCAAGACAAACGTACAGAAAAAGTGGGACGCTCGAAAACTCAAGCTTCCGACGGATCTTCAAATTGATCCAAATATGTTTTATAAATTCCGATTCGCCCCTGGCATTCCAGTTGAAGAAGATGCCATTGAGTCGCAAACTCCAATTCTACAAACCGAACCAGCATTTGATGTCTTTGGGGGAGATGAAGACCATCACGGTAACGTTGATAATTTAGAAGATGATGCAGTCATTGGCTCGAACGAAGTGGTTGGATTTGATTTAGTTGCTGGGGTAGATAACGATACTGGAAATCCAAATGCGACATTCATGCCCACTCAAGATGGGGATGCGGATCAGACGATTTTGGAAATCGCCACAGATTTTGAGGGGGCACCAAGTCAGGTAACAAAAATTGTTGTACCATTTGCGAAACGCGCAAAAGTTATTGACATGAAAAAGTTAAAGAAATGTTGTACCCATCTTATGCGCAATCAAATGAGTAAAGAATTCCAAGGAACTATGCCTGAGTTATCAATACCCAAAGACGAAGAATATGCACCAGGAATAGCGAGTTTTCAAGAGATATATACTCATTTGCCAGAAGTACTCACTTCAAATATGTCTGAAGCACTTTCTCCATCGGTTGCATTCTACTCAATATTACATTTAGCTAATGATCTTAACTTAAGGCTGATACCACAGGCGGATTTAAATGATTTCAAAATTCGACAAGTGCTGTAGCTGTAAACTCGTCATTCATATTATTGGCATTTATAGTTCTGATCTTAACTTAACGCTAATACTACAAGCTGATCGGGAGGATTTGAATATTCGAGAAGTTCTGTTTCTGTAAACAGCCTTTCATCTATTCATCATATTATTATCATTTATTCTTTTGTTTAATTCATTTTGCATCTAACGTTACAATCATAATATTATAAATAAAAAAAATAAAAGTTGCTTTCAGCTTATAAAGACATTTTTTTTTATTAATATGACACTTCGAAGTGGAATGGCTGTCATGAAACTCGTTGCAAATATGAAATAAAAAAGAATTAACTGTTTATTTTAAAAACGCCATTAAACTTATTACATTAAACCATATTTGTGTTTAGCATGGTAATGCCAAAAAATATAATTCCTTCAGCTTAAATTCACAACTTTTACTTTGGTGCATTAACAAGCATTATAAAAAGAAAAAATGCACCTGACCAAGTGATTAAATATAAACATGCTGTATAAATAAACTGGGCGAAGTCAGAACACCGACCTCCAAATTTTTGTGATTTTTTCGGATTCGTTTGTCCATCGTTAGTCCACGTTTGTCCAACCATTAAAATTTTTGCCCCCTCCAAGATAAAAGATATTCGATTTTTTTTCTTTTTTTTATTTCAAGCCTCGAAAAACAAAAAATTTCTCTAGCACTAGCATCCTCAAATGAAAAAATAGGGGGTTAGGGCTAATTGGGTTCGTTTGTCCACCAGGGGGGTTATTATGAAAAACGATACTCGTTATAGTGTTCGTTAAATTGCGATTAGGAAAAACGATTTTAGTAGCACTTAATCGTAAAATTGCGATTAAGAGAAACTAGAATCGATGACGATACTTGTATTTTTATTTACGTTTTGGGAGTAGTTGTCAAATGTCATTTATTTTTTATTTTGGTTTGGTTTTTGGTTTTTGTTTTGTTAAGTGAGTGAAAAAAAGTAAGTAAATAATAAATAAATACAATTATGAAAACATAAAAATTGACATTTGTTAATAGGAGTGAAGTAAGTTGCACTTTTAAAAAAATATCATTTTTCGTTTTTGTCTGGCAACTTTTTTTGCTTTCTATTTTCGTATCTTATAATCGCTCTTTGCCATGACTTTGGTTTTTTTCGAGTTTCGTTTTTTCTTCAGTTCGTTTCGTAATTCATAATAAGGGCCGAGCTCGACATGAAAATCCATACAAAAAATTGTCTGTCCACCCCCAAGAAAAATATATTCAACTTTTCTTTTTTGCACTGAAAAGCACCCTCAAGTGCAATTTTAAGGGGTGTAGTCAATTGTCAACTGTCCACCGGCTCAATATCAGAATCCAAAAAATCAGTTGTCCACTCCCAGGATAAAAACTATTCCATTTTTTCTGTTTTTATATCAAATATCGGGTTTGGGGCACCGGCGGCGAGCAGTGGGATGAGAAGCAATTCTAGCTCGCCAAAAGTATTCTTGGGGTAATTATATGGGATTAACACATAATTTTGATTAGCTTTTATTGTTTTGTGGTCGTTGCATGATCAATATTTTTTCTAGGGTGGTGCTAAAATTAGAGGTAAGAAGGTGAGAAAAGGAAAATGTTACCAGCGTTCGGTAAAAGGTTGTCCGTCCGCTAAATCGTTCGGGATTATTTGAGAACAGATTCTTGGGTATATTCTGGAAAAAAAATAGCATGAGACGGGGATCTGTTTTCCCGCGTTTTGGTGGGAGGGGCAGTTTTCTAAAAAAAAAATACTTAAAATAGAATAATAAATTAAAAAAAAAAAAACAATATCAAACATTTAAATGATATGAAAGGTGCTTTTTAAGTAAAAGATCCATTCTTTGATTTTTTTGATATTAAAGGAAAAAGATTTTTTCAATTTTCTTAGTGCTTTTTGAGGATCTGAATCTTTGTGATGATGTGTGGTCGTCTTGAGTTAAAAGAAAAAAAATTATTCAGCTTGGTGTTTCTTTTTCGATATTTGTTTTTAAAGATTTTTTTGCAGTACGGTTTTTGCGTTATTGCAAGAAATGACACCAGAAAAAATTATTTTTCTCATTTGTATGTATATTTTTTTCTGATCAATCATGTAATTTAATGGTCAGATAACTTGTTTATTCAGCTTCAATTTAATTTAATTTGCGATATACATACATTTGTACTATAGGGCAAGGATTAGATTCGTAAAAAAAATCGAGACAACAAACACAGCACCACCATGATAGAGAACAAAAAAAAGATGATACAATTCTGACTGTCTGTCTGTATACTTGGACCTACAGCGACAGCCTAAACACTGAAGCGTGAACTTAAAGTTTTTTTGTAATTCTCTGGAGGAAAAATTAAAAAATTTTGTAAGCTCAAAAAATAACGGTACATGCCATACAACCATTAAGGAAAATCGTATTTATCTCAAAAACGGCTCAACGATTTTGATTAAAAAAATCAGTGTATTTTTGGTATGTTGTACTTTCAGGTATTTTTTTTAATCAAATTTGGGTGTTTGTCAATTAAAAGAACTTAAAAAGTGCAAAAAATACTCGCTACAACGAATTATAACGGGGAACACTCCCAACCTTGAGTCACCCGGGAGGGCAGTTTGACTTTCGGGGCTAGTGTTATCTCTCATTAAAAGTTAAATAAAATTGGTAATTGGTAACGATTTCTATGGGAGTGTTAGTATACCTATTGGATAAGTTAATAGAAGTATAGGTTAGAGGTTCCATGACGTTCCGGGTTTTTGGCAGACCATAGAAAGAAAAAAAATCACATACGAATTGTTTAAATAAAATGATTTAACATAACAAACAACCTGTGAAATAATTTTATTGGAATTGATCGTTTTAAATGATGACACTATTGGTTAAGGTGACAAAAAATTCAAGCAATTATTCATCCTTTATAACGGGTGATTTTTTAAGAGGTTTAGAACTTAAAAAAAAAAAAACACAAAAAATTCGAAAAAGTTAATGAAATATTTATTTGAATCGATAGTTTGAACCTTGCAATTTAATGTTTAAAGATAATTTCATGCAAATGTTGACCGCGGCTGCGTCTCAGGTAGCCCATCCGCTGAGTCCAATTTTGGCATACTCTTTCACACATATCGGCCGGTATCTCACGAATGACTGCATGGATGTTGGCTTCCAGTGCGTCAATCGAAGCGGGCTTGTCCCTATAGACATTAGCCTTGACATACCCCACAAAAAATAATCTAATGGTGTCAAATCGCACGATCTAGGCGGCCAATTGACCGGCCCGAAACGTGAAATTAACTGTTCACCAAACTCGCCTCGCAATTGCGCCATTGTTTCGCGTGCTGTGTGGCATGTGGCACCGTCTTGTTGAAACCACATATCATGCAAGTCAAGAACTTCCATTTCGGGCAAAAAAAAGTTTGTTATCATCGCTCGGTAGCGTTCACCATTGACAGTAACGCTGCGATTCGCATCATCTTTGAAGAAATATGGCCCAATAATGCCGCCGGCCCATAAACCGCACCAAACAGTGGCTTTTTCGGGATGCATTGGTAGCTGTTGCAATGCTTCTGGCTAATCTTCACTCCAAATGCGGCAATTATGCTTATTTACGTACCCATTCAACCAAAAATGAGCCTCATCGCTGAACACAATTTTTCGATAAAAAAGCGGATCCTCGGCAAGCTTTCCAAGAGCACATTCACCAAAAATTCGGCGTTGTGGTAGGTCGGCTGGCTTTAGTTCTTGCACCAGCTGTATCTTAAAAGGTTTTACGCCCAAATCCTTCCGCAAAATTTTCCACGTAGTGCTGTAACAAAGGCCTAACTGCTGGGAACGGCGCCGAATCGACATTTCTCGGTCTTCTGTCACACTAGCTGATACGGCCGCAATATTTTCTTCACTACGCACAGTACGTAAACGTGTTGGTGGTTTAATGTTCAACAAAGTAAATTTGGTGCGAAATTTGGTCACAATCTTCCGAATAGACTGCTCAGAAGGTCGAGAATGCCGACCATAAAATGGAAGCAGCGCGCGATGAACATTTCGAACCGAGCACGAATTTTGATAGTAAAATTCAATAATTTGCAAGCGTTGTTCATTTGTAAGACGATCCATAGTTAAATTGCAAACCAAACTGAAGCTGTTTGACAGTGACACAAGGTACTTAACACACGTCAGCTGTCAAAACTAGTGTTGCCAAAACCAAACCAGCTAAAAAATCACCCGTTATATATATGAGCAATATCGACATTTTCAAAAAGCAGTAATTTGACTTCTTAATGAAGATTATTCATAACCTAAGAAACGGGGAATTACAAAAATGTGCATGCAGTTTTACAAAAACTGGTACTTGAATTTTTCATACCCAGGTATTGACAACATTCCCTGAAAAAATTTCACATTTTGGAGACAATTTTTATACCACTTTTGGCGCGCTGGAATCACTTCTCATCCCGAGAATCCGAAATAAACACGGTTGTTCTGTTCGATCGGATTGAATCCGCAGGGATGGAAAACAGATAAAAAAAAAGAAACCCCAATTGAAAACATCATTTCGATCGTTTTCCGAACGTCTATGGACTAAAGATGTTCGGCAAATCGAATTGATCCACAATCCGTAAGTTTTTGACGTTTTCAATTCTAGCATTTCTTTGTTGATCGTTTTCAATTCAATTCGACTGAATATCAGAACAGCCACCATAATATGATATGTATATAAGGCGTGTTTTATTTTCTGGATCTGGATTAACTTTAAGCACGTACTGCAAACAGAAATTTTTGAAAATTTCCTCTTATTTTGTTTTTGTATTAGGTGAAAAAGTTAATCTAGATCTAGATCCCGATGATAATAAAACACGCTTATTAATAACTTTAGGATCAATAATTACTATTTTAACAGTTTACCAAAAATGACGAGATGTATTACGAGAAGGAGCTTTTCAAGGACTACATCGATACTTTCCCGTGAGAATCTATTAAGCGACATTTATAAATTTTTAAAAGCCCCCTTTTTTAATTATTTGTTTGTGTGTTTTGTAGTAATTAACAGATTTTTAAAGATTTTTAATTTTGAGTTGAAAATTAATTTCCAATTTTTTTATTTCCTTAGATGCACACATAAAAAACTAATCTAGACGTTTAATTCTATGCCTCTGATATTTTTGAAATGTCGATTAATACATTCTTACGGGAAGGTATCGACATAAAAATCGTTTGTTTATTATATATATTATACTACATTTTATTATATTATATTATATTATATTATATTATATTATATTATATTATATTATATTATATTATTTTATATTATATTATATTATATTATATTATATTATATTATATTATATTATATTATATTATATTATATTATATTATATTATATTATATTATATTATATGATATTATATTATATTATAAACCTCACTTAAGTTAAACTGACGTCGCTGAAGCACAAAAAAAAAAGAATTTTTTTCTAGATTCTTAAAGGCTTAAAGGCTCGTGAGCGCTAAATTGGATCGCTCTCGTCTCACGCTCGTGGGCGTGCGGTTTTGCTATCGCCCACAATGAGAGGGCTTCTCACTTGAGGATTGCACATAATGAGAGCGCTCTTCACAATAGCTTTATCTCGCACATATCGTTTTGATATCGCAATAACAGCGCTCTTGGCGTGTGCGTTTATAAATCGAACGCTCACGATCGCAAGCCAAAATAAAAGCGGTCACACCTGATGGCTCATGGGCGAGTCGATCTGGTAAGTGCTTATTTGAAAAGAAACGCTCGCGAGCCGCTCATGAGCGCGCGTTTCCGAACCCTGATTATATTATATTATATGTATTATATTATTTTTTTATTCAGCCGGTGGAAAAACGAACACAATAGTTTCCACCCCCTAAGATTTCATTTGGGGGCGTTAGAGCACTTTTAGTTTTACAGTGCAAAATAGAAAAGTTGAATATTCTTTTCCTGAGGATGGACAGACAAATTTTTCATGTTGAGCTGGTGGACAAACGAAACCAATCAGCCACATCCCCTATGATTTCGTTCGTGGATGCTAAAGAACTTTTTTGATTTTATATTTTGCTATATAAAAAGAAAAGTAGATTAACTTTTATCCTTGGGGTTGACACACGATTTTAATTGTTGGATAAACGTGGACTAATAATGGGCCAACGATAAAACCAAAAATTTTGCGGTCGGTGTTCTGACTTCACCCAGCTATATAAATAATGTATTATTTACTGCAATACCATAAACTAAACAGAGACTCCCTATAAGAAGACAAAAAATAAGAAGCACCAACTCATGTTGTCTATTGAATTGCCAATGGGAAATAAAGCTTTGGACAAAGAAATAAAGACAAATCAATATATGTAAGTCTCAAAGTGACATTTAGTGGGACAAATTCCAACAAGGTTTTTGTGTGATTTTTGGTTCTAATGAGTGTTGTCTGCATGAGAAATAAAGTTTTATCAAAATCGGACCATCGGAAGTAATTTCAAATTCTGCATTTATTTGGTCATAATTAGCCAGTTTATATTTTTGAGATCTCAGGGGACTCAGAGCGCTCAGAAATATAAACACAATTCCTCCCGAAAATTCCTCACTTTTCCCCTTAAAAACTGAGACTGAAATTTTTTGGATTCGCTTGCTCAATTATTTTTTTTCGCAGTAAATTACATAAGAAGAAAAGAAAAAGAGAGTTGTTTTGACTTCTATGTGAGGAATAGTGTTTATATTTTATTTTCCTGCTCTGTATAAAAATTGAGGAAAAAAACTGAGCGCTCAAGAAATATAAACTGGCCAAATATATAACAAAAAAGTATATGCGTCTATTTGGGCATGACTATACATACTCAACTTTTTGATCAAAAATGGTTAGCACAACGTTAAAATTTTGACTGTTCATAAGCGGTGTGAAAATTATTGAAAATCTAGATAAACCGAGTTAATCTGTAATGGCATCTTTATCTTGAGCCAAAAGATATTCGATTGGGCTAAAGTCAGAATATTTTGTGGTGGCCAACCAAGTGTTCTTAATTGGTAAATCTATAACGATGCTTTGGTAACCTGAGTGGTGTATTTCAGATCAATAGGTCTGACCAAATTAATTTTCCTGAGCCAATAACACTTTAAATTTGTGTACTGTTCTATTAGTGAGGACAAAGAGTGATCTTATCTGCGATTATCACGTTAGAATACGTCTTATGCTATGGGATTGAACGTGCGTGAAAGGAGTTGGTGAATGTGTTTGTTTGTAGTAGTCATTCCTGTGACGGCCAGTACACGGAAAGAATTCTTAGATCAGATCACGAAAAATGAGCTGCAAATTACGAAAAATTAATCCCGATTTATACCTTTGCTCGAGATTTCGTAATTTACGAGTATTTGTTTGGAATTTGCAAAACTGAGCAAAATGAAGATATTGATACTCAAAAATCGTAAATCAACCCTCTTAAGTATCAAAAATTACGAACAACAAATCGCAATTTGATCCAAATATTACTCAATCACACAATTTGTAAATTTGCAAAAAAGATTTGTGATCACCACTTTTATTTCATGATATTGCGACTTTGAAAGATCAATCTTAATTCTACCACCCCCAAAATTCTGCAGGTATAGAACATTTAATTTAATTCATTTGAAATAAATACTTACGCGCTTGACTCTACTTGGATTTGAACTCACAACCCTCGAGTTGCGGAGCGAGCATGCAACCACTAGGCCAATTTGCATTACAGATCGGCTGTGTCATACATTAATCATTAGATACATGTCATGTTGTGGTGCTTCATCTCTTCGGGAAGTAAATTGCGATAACAAAGTCGTGATTTAAGAATTTTTTGTTGGTGATTTGCAGTTATTCTCATGGAGTTGCAAATTTCGACAAAAAAAAACGTAAATCTGCAATTGAGCAATGTAAATTAGTAGATGTTTATCGCAAATCAATATTTTTAAATGCTGTTTGTGAAATTATTCTTTTAGATGGTAAATTACGCCAAAAAAGTTGTATTTTGCAATGAAAAGTACCCTTGAACCATGAATTCTAATTGCAAATCACGAAAAAACAAATTTTGTAAATTGCTACGTTTTGAATGTTAAATTACCATTTCTTGTATTAATTTGGGATCAAAATGCCTTGATTTACGGATAAAACTTGATTCGTAAATTGCGAATGCAAATTTTGCAATTCGTGATTTTTCAATTCTTTCCTCGTACATCAACTTGGAAATGGTATCCCTTAGGAGTCCCGAAAGTTTATCCAAAAACATGTGGTACATTCTCTTCCACCTAGCTTGATTGATCCGAAATGACCGAAATACACAGTTGAAGCAACGTAGGGTTGCCAACTTTTTTAAGAAGAAATAGAGTAAACTTGATTTTACAAAGAACAAAAAAGTACATTCGAATAAAAAAGAGTAGGTAGGTACCTATATTTTTTTTTCAATTTTAAAGCACATTATTTTGAACAGCTTGCTGAACATACTAATTTTTTGTTGTATAATTACATATATATGTACGTATATGAGTCATAGACGAAGTATATCCTATCATCGAGAAAGGAATCTCAACATCGTCGAGTCGGGCAAAACCTCACGATGGATAGGTACAACTTCGAAGTCGCCAAGAACTTTGTCTACCTGGGGTCTTACTCTGTAATCCGATTCGAAAGGTAAAGGTTTGTGTTATCCGAAACTCATTTGTCTAGATACATTTGTTCGAAAATCGTAAATTTTGGTTCTTTGAAACTTAATTGAAAATTTCAGTGATTAGTTTTTAGAAAGCAAAATCATTTATTATATTGATGAATAAATAAAGCTCAAGACTAAATTAATATTTCTAATAAAAAGACTTTTCTTTTTCAATGATTGAACTACCGTACCAATGATCATTGAAATCTTAAAAGTCATTTTATGTAGAAAGTTGGACATATTGGAAATTTTGTTTGACTAGACATATTAATCATAAATAATATTAAATAATAAATAATTTTACTTCCTAAATGTCTCAAAATTCAATGATGCTATAAGGCACCAGTTATAGCTATCATTGAAACTCATCATTGAAAATTTTAATGATTAATTATGAGACATTAAGAAAGCATGCAATTCTGCAAGTTACAGAGGATGTCCAGTCGCCAAAAAATTCCAAGACACAAAAAGAAAAAAAACAAAACTGGGAACAAGCTAACTAACAAAGCTAACAAGCTAAAAAACATTAATGGACAGAACACTCAAAACCGCAACATGGAATGCAAACGGTCTTTTACAACATGTATCAGAACTAAACTTCTTTTTAGAAATAGAGCATACAGACTCTAAACTCACCTCGCTATAGAACAAAATTTTTATATTAAATTACCAAATTATACGTGTTATCACGCTCCGAACCCAGCTGACAAAGCTAGGGGAGGATCAGCAATACTTATAAAACAATATGAACAACCTAGGTTTACTAATTTTTTTTTTTTTAATTTTTTTTTCCTTTGGTAGGTGCTGCACCCGGCTCTATGAGGACCGAAAAACGCGTGCTCATAGGTGTGTGAGATTGAAACTTATCTAGCAATTTATTTATAACGTAGTTAAGCACTTTACTTTCCGGTGCAAGTTTCTGCTTATTTCGCGATTTCAAAGCGGTTTTCTGTTTACCACACCAAGTCGGAAGGTTTTGTTCTTCGCAGACGGCGCGGTGTACTAAATTCGACTCGTAAAGAATGTCAATAATCGTTGAATTAGCATATTCTTATAGTCGATTTCTATGTTTTCGCGCGAAAGTTTTTATTTCGTCCCGAACCGTAGGAATCCTGAGATCCCTGTGAAGGTCTTCGTTTCTTATATACCACGGAGAATTTACGAATGACCTAAGCAATTTATTTTCGAACGTTTGTAAGTTATTTATGTTTGTATCGCAGGTACAACTACAAAGTTGTATACCATAAGTCCAAACAGGTTGAAGTACCTGTCTGTATAAAATCAGTTTATTTTCAATACTAAGCTTTGAATATTTACCGAGTAACCAGTTCATATCTTAATTTACTTTTAAGTTCTTCGCATTTCTTTTTACGTGCGGCTTTCATTTTAATTTCGCGTCTAGAGTCATTCTCAGATACTTTGCTCTATTTGCAAATGGAATACGAGCGGTATTAAGAAAGACGGGTAATCTATATATTTTTGTTTACGTAGAGTCCACGTGGACTGACTTTTGTTGACATTATTAAGAGCATTTTGTAATTTAACTGTAGCTTCGCTAATCGTTTTGCCTACTGCTAGTATTGCAGTATCATCAGCAAACGTGGCTACAATAGTGTTTCTGTTTGAGGTATATCGCGTGTAAATAAAAGGTACAGAACTGGACCTAATACACTTACTTGTTGTACCCCAGCCACTATTTCATTGAAGTTAGAATAGTCATTTCCGTGACTTATACGAAAAAGTCTGTTATCCAGATATCCGTTTAGAATGTTATATACTCCTTCAGGCAGAACTTGTCTTAATTTAAATTTGAGGCCTACGTGCCACACCTTGTCAAACGCCTGCGACACGTCCAAAAAGACAGTCGAACAAATATTCTTTTCTTCAAGAGCTCTCTCAATTAAGAAGGTAATTCTACGCACTTGATCAATTGTCGAATGCTTGCTTCTAAATCCGAACTGATGTTCAGGTATTAATTGTTTCTCTTCTATTTTCAACTGCAAGCGCAGGAGAAGTATTCTTTCAAAAACTTTTGATATTATAGGAAGAAGCGAGATCGGCCTGTAAGACTTCTTTCCGTGAGATGGTTTGCCAGGTGTTGAAACCATTATGACTTCCGCAACTTTCCATTGGCTCGGAACATATTTTAACCTTAGACCGGCATTTATTATGTAAAGTAGGCTTATAAATACTTTACGAGGAAGCATTTTTAGAATTTCTGCCGTGATTAAGTCATATCCTGGAGCTTTATTTGACTTAAGCTTCCTTATTTCTCTTTTTAATTCGGCAAGTGTAGCATTTCTTGTTATGTTTGTAGCTTTCATTTGAGGCAAAATTCATATTAATATTTTCGTTGAGTTCTTGCCCATCGAACGGCTTAAATGTTTCCTCTAAGTAATCGGCGAATACCATCGCTTTTTCTTTGTCACTTTTAGCCTATTCGTATTGGTTTTTCTTAATCGGGGCACTTGAAGCTTTGTTTTTTTCGTTGATTTTATAGCTTTCCAAAGTAAGTAGTTGGATTTTTTCCCCGCGTTCAATCTTATATCGCTGTTTTTGAAATATTACTCAAGCGATTTAAATGAGCTTTGTGTTGAGGAGCCCTTAATTCAACTTTGTCCTCGATATCTTTTTTAAATCCATCTCAATTGGTTTACTGTTGGTTAACCTGGGTGGTTTTTCAATTTTAACAAGGCTTTCGCTCATAGTGAGTACGACGGCAGAATGATCTGAGAAGAGTTCAAAGCTCTCAGAAATGTCTACACGGTTAGAAGGTATTCCTTTTACCATGAATAAATTGATTAGGTCAAGTATTTTTGACGAATCAGTTGTCCAGTAAGTTGGTTTGCCAGTCGAATGGAAGTCACAATTATTTTCCGTTCCTGCTTCATATAGCATTCGATCCTTTTGAGATATGCATCGTGAGGCCCAGAAGGTGTGCTTTGCATTAAAATCACAACCAACAATTAAGTTTGGGCTTAGTGACTTTATTAATTCCGTAAATTCACTCTTATCAATTTTACAACGCGGGGGCAATATATGGAAAAGACATTGATAGAAATATTTTTTGTTTTAACCTGTAAACTACTCTATTGCATTGATTCCGCCTCTATTTTTAGGCTTATTGAGTGTTCAATGCACTCTTTTATATGCAATGATGATCCACCCCTTGCTTTGTTAGACGGATGAATAGCGTGGTAGTCATAAAACCAGTGGATTTTAAGATTTGATTAATTTTTAGCATTCGTTTCTGATATTAAACATGTGTCGATATCATTTTCTAGCATATACATATCTAATTCTCCAATTTTTCGCCATAATCCATTGGCATTCCACGTAGGAAT
Organism: Dasysyrphus albostriatus; assembly: GCA_946251815.1. Classification (NCBI taxonomy): domain Eukaryota; kingdom Metazoa; phylum Arthropoda; class Insecta; order Diptera; family Syrphidae; genus Dasysyrphus; species Dasysyrphus albostriatus. The sequence continues at coordinate 228,071,782 of OX276335.1, forward strand.
TTTAAGCTTTTCCATTACATATTTTTTGAAAAAAGGTTACTGTCGAAAACAATTTTCGAGCTTACTTAACCTATCAAAGATAAGTTTATTTGTTTCACAATGTTCTTCAAGTTTTGACAAAATTATTGAAAAGACTGTTTCAGTGTGGAAATTTACGGGTATATTTTTGGCCGCTATTTGGGCATATGTTTCTGCATTTCCTTGCTTCGATATTTTCTCCGAAGGTACTGACACTGTTTTCTTTTCTTTACGGATACTAGGTTTTGGAACTTTCGTAGATTTGGCAGTCTTGGGAATTACGGTTTCTAATTGCCTTGGTGGGTTTCTTTGTGTTTGCCCAGATTTGATCGTCAATTTTGTAATTCTTTAGTTACTTCACAGCCCCTATAGCTTGCTGGGTGATTTCCATGACAATTAATGCACGTCGGTAGACTTTCACTTTATCTTGCTCTTTTTTGCAATAAGTGATTGAATTCTTGGCAGCGTTTACACTGAGCGATTAACCTTGTGCTGTTTCTTAGAGGTTCGATCCTAACTACGATGTTTAGAATTGTTTTAATTTTATAAATTTCATCTAGTTTTTCAGTCTTATCGAACGAAAGTATAAATAGTGGGAGACCACGTTGTACCACTTTTGCTTCACCCTCTTTTTTCTGTTTCTCTCTTTTGGCAATGTTCGTAGCATCTAAGATTTTGAGGTTGCGCTCTTTTAGATCACTAATGATATCGTCTTTTGAACATGATGCATGTTTTTCCATTTGTTGTTGTAAAGTGAAAAAAATGTAAAAGTCGATAGGAATAATGCCTTTGATATGGTTTGCATCTTGTTATACTCCACAATACCGACAACTTTTATCGGTAACGGGGCCCGGGGACTTTGAGTTTATTGGAGGATTTTTGCTTTTCAATACCTCATTTTCTTTTCGAAGAAGATCGACTTCTTTCTTTAGCTCTTGGTCTGTTTGAAGAAGGAACTTCTGTCCATAGATGTACTTATGGAAGTGTTTTGTAGCCGATATTAGAGCTAGAAGTTCTCTTCTGGTCACAAAATAATTTCTATCTGGCTTTGAGAGTACCTTGCTGTCATAGGCGATGACCTCTTCTCCATCATGAACTTGCGACAGTACGGCTCCAATTCCCACGTTACTTGCGTCAGCGTCGATGATGAATGGTTTTCCTGGTGTCGGATAGGCCAGAACAGGTGTATTGCATAGGTACTGCTTGAGTACCTGAAAGCTTTTCTCGCACTTCTGCCTTTTTCGGTAAGCTGATGCAAACTTTTCGCGATCCCAGCAAAATCCTTAACAAAACGACGATAGTACGTGGCTAGACCAAGAATGCTCAGGACCAGTCTTCACTCCTTGAAGCGAGATGATATGTCCGAGTATTTTACCTCAGACTTGAAGAACTCACACTTGTCTGGATTAAGTTTTAAGTTTGCTTCTCGGAGCCTCTGGAACACGGCCATAAAGGGTCCACAATGCTCATCAAATGTTTTACCATAAACGATGTTTTACCATAAACGATGACGTTTAGATAGACCAGGCATGACTTCCAAGTAAGTCCTTGTAAAACGCACTCCATCAAACCCTCAAATGTTGCCGGAGCGTTGCATAGTCCAAAAGGCATTAGTTTGAATTGCCAAAGAATATTTCCTGTGGAGAAAGCCGTCTTTTCTCGATCTTCGGGTGGGTTTCTACCTGCCTGTATCCACTCTTCAAGTCCAATGTTGAGAATCATTTAGCTCCTTCCATCGCATCCAAAGTATCGCTGATTCTTGGCAGAGGGTAGCTGTCTTTCTTTGTCACATCGTTCAGCCTCCGATAGTCCACACAGAATCGAGTACTTCCATCCTTCTTTTTGACAAGGACGACTGGGGATGCCTAATGGCTTTTAGAATTTTCGATAAGCCCATCTTTCTTCATCGTCGATATCATCTCTTCAACTTCGGCTTGTTTGGCTAATGGGAGACGTCTTGCTGTGTCGATCCGATGCTGCACCAGTTGTGTTCCACCATACTACCCAATAGGTGAAGAGAGTATATCAGCGTACTCGTGAAGGATAAGGTATCGATGACTACCCAAACAACCATTTATTTTTGTCCAAACGAACACTTCCGAAGATGGTGGCAGGCATATATCTTCCTTTATGACAGTCCTCAGAGTTGATGTGGTTTCATTGCCATAAGCCACAGGAATCTCCACATTTCAGTACTTAAGAACTTGGTTCCCGATATCAAGGATTACACCGTGCTCTTTCATAAAGGCGATTCCAACGATGCACTCGGCACATATATCTTCTACCAGAAACAGATGTGAAAACTCCAGTTCTGCCAAACGGATCGTAAGACGAACCTCCCCGTACACTCTGGCTGCCTCTCCTATTGCAGTTTTCAGACGGTAGGTGTTGGTGTTATGCAGCCATGTCATCTTCACCAAGTCTCTTCAAACAATGGAGGCAGTGGCACCGGTGTAGATCGTAGCCACTTGTTTCTTGCCGTTTAATATTGCCTCCACAGTTAGACTTTTATTGTTGCGTTTAGTTAGTCTGCGAGACCTGAATAGTGGTTCTGGGGCCATCGATACCAGAAACCAGCTTCTGCCCTTCGAAGTTAGTTCTTACGCGTAGAGTTGGAGTATTGACGATATTGTTTCCATTTCTGCTTCCACAATGTTGACATGCAGGTCTTCTAGGTGGTAATGGCTTCTGTTGCGAATTGGTTGCTTCTTATAGACTGACCAAGAAGTTTGCCTATCGAAGGTGGGTGGATGCATCTCCTTTCTTTTTGGACAGTCGCCATAACTTTCTTGCACCTTCATTTTCTTTACTTTATCCAATTCCTTTGTAATGCATTCGATTTTATCTTCGACCTTTTCGAACTTTGCTTCTACTGTCGACAATTGCTTATCGACAGTCAAAATTTGTTTATCGACACGTTCGCCAAGGGCAATAATTCTGTTGTCTGTTGTTCTGTTGTTGTTGCTGTTACCTTTGAGCAGACTTGTCTGCTCTTGGAATTGTTGAAGAAGTTTTTTCTCTTGATTTTCGAGCAGACTCTGTTGTTCACTGCGTTGTTGTTCTAGAAGATTCTTTTGTTCTTGGCTTTGGTGTTCTAGAAGATTCTTTTGTTCTTGGCTTTGTTGTTCTAGAAGATTCTTTTGTTCTTGGCTTTTTTGATCAAATCGTTCAAGAAGATTCTTTTGTTCATTGCGTTGTTCTTGGCTTTGTTCGAGAAGATTTTTTTGGCTGGCAAGCAGCTGAGACATCAAAGTTGTTATGTCCAGCGTACTTATTTGTTCTTGCTCTTCCTCTATTTCAATGTCAAATAAGATCATTCTTTGTTCCAGCAGTAGGAAGACCTCGCTTAATCAGTTCTGCCTTAAGTTAAACTAAATTTAAATCATTTACTGCCTTATTTATAAGATGTTATGTGCGGTTGACTAGTTAGACAGTTTTTTTAGAGTTCCTTAATAGTTGAAAATATGCCTCATATAATAAAATAAAATGTCAATTTAGACAAATCTAAGACATTTGAAGCCTTTATCCAAGTAAGATTACTTTTGGACAACAGTAAACAAAGTTTATTAATAACTTTTTGGAGTTGGACGGCTGTCTAAAGTAAGACGAAGTTTATAAATACGACTGTTAGAGTTTTACCCATTGTCTTTTCTTATTTTTACAGTCACGTTAACTTTTTATAATTATTGCCAATTGCACAATAAATTATTTAAACACAAATAAATTAAGTTTTATCCCACTTCTGACACCTATGTAATATTTTCTCAGGTTCGTAAATAAAACTTATTCTCTTTATTTAAATTCTTCATTTATTTTCTTCACAAATAAAACACTTTACATTTCTTCTTTTATTGTTCACCACTAAAATTAATTCACCAATTTTACTCCTATTACAACCAACTTTACTCATTCATGATTAAATATAAACTGCGTCCTCTGCCGGACAGACAAGATTTAATACTTTTCACAAGGTTCCCGAAAAAGCTGGAAGGTTCAAGTATTTGTTTCCAGAGCTTTCCGTAGGGGAAATTTTCCATAAATTTTCCTTTCCAAAGCTTTCAATTTGATGTTAGTATTGGAAGTTCGAAAGCTCACCAAAGCTCTCCGCAGATTGGTTTGTGTGCCGTCTTATCAGAAATTCGGTGTTTCTTTTATTCGAGAGTGGTTATAGTTCATTCGAGAGTCGTTATAGTACAAATGTGACAGTCGTTACAATAGGTTAAATAAGCTCGAAAATTGTTTTCGACCCAAACCTCGTTCAAAAAATATGTAATGGAAAAGCTTAAAATTCGTACGTGGAATGTCAATGGATTATGGCGAAAAATTGGAGAATTAGATATGTATATGCTGGAAAATGTTATCGACATATGTTTAATATCAGAAACGAATGCTAAAAATTAATCAAATCTTAAAATCCACTGGTTTTATGACTACCACGCTATTCATCCGTCTAACAAAGCAAGGGGTGGATCATCATTGTATATAAAAGAGTGCATTGAACACTCAATAAGCCTAAAAATAGAGGCGGAATCAATGCAATAGAGTAGTTTACAAGTAAAAACAAAAAATATTTCTATCAATGTCTCTTCCATATATTGCCCCCGCGTTGTAAAATTGATAAGAGTGAATTTACGGAATTAATAAAGTCACTAAGCCCAAACTTAATTGTTGGTTATGATTTTAATGCAAAGCACACCTTCTGGGCCTCACAATGCATATCTCAAAAGGATCGAATGCTATTTGAAGCAGGAATGGAAAGTTTTTGTGACTTTCATTCGACCGGAAAACCAACTTACTGGCCAACTGCGCCGTGGAAAATACCTGACCTAATCGATTTATTCATAGTAAAAGCAGTACCCTCTAGACGTATAGAAATTTCAGAGGGCTATGACCTCTTCTCAGATCATTCTGGCGTCATACTCATCTTGAGGGTATCATTACAAATGCCTCTTGAGCTTGAAGACGCGGTAGATACCGTTGTTGATATAATACAAAAAGCAGCTTGGGATAACACACCTTATAACGGGTGATTTTTTAGCTGGTTTGGTTTTGGCAACACTGGTTTTGACAGCTGACGTGTGTTTAGTACCTTGTGTCACTGTCAAACAGCTTCAGTTTGGTTTGCAATTTAGCCTTGGATCGTCTTACAAATGAACAACGCTTGCAAATTATTGAATTTTACTATCAAAATTCGTGCTCGGTTCGAAATGTTCATCGCGCGCTGCTTTCATTTTATGGTCGGCATTCTCGACCTTCTGAGCAGTCTATTCGGAAGATTGTGACCAAAATTCGCACCAAATTTACTTTGTTGGACATTAAACCACCAACACGTTTACGTACTGTGCGTAGTGAAGAAAATATTGCGGCCGTATCAGCTAGTGTGACAGAAGACCGCGAAATGTCGATTCGGCGCTGTTCCCAGCAGTTAGGCCTTTGTTACAGCACTACGTGGAAAATTTTGCGGAAGGATTTGGGCGTAAAGCTTTTTAAGATACAGCTAGTGCAAGAACTAAAGCGAGCCGACCTACCACAACGCCGAATTTTTGGTGAATGGGCTCTTGGAAAGCTGGCCGAGGATCCGCTTTTTTATCGAAAAATTGTGTTCAGCGATGAGGCTCATTTTTGGTTGAATGGGTACGTAAATAAGCATAATTGCCGCATTTGGAGTGAAGATCAGCCAGAAGCATTGCAACAGCTACCAATGCATCCCGAAAAAGCCACTGTTTGGTGCGGTTTATGGGCCGGCGGCATTATTGGGCCATATTTCTTCAAAGATGATGCGAATCGCAGCGTTACTGTCAATAGTGAACGCTACCGAGCGATGATAACAAACTTTTTTTTGCCCGAAATGGAAGTTCTTGACTTGCATGATATGTGGTTTCAACAAGACGGTGCCACATGCCACACAGCACGCGAAACAATGGCGCAATTGCGAGGCGAGTTTGGTGAACAGTTAATTTCACGTTTCGGGCCGGTCAATTGGCCGCCTAGATCGTGCGATTTGACACCATTAGATTATTTTTTGTGGGGGTATGTCAAGGCTAATGTCTATAGGGACAAGCCCGCTTCGATTGACGCACTGGAAGCCAACATCCATGCATTCATTCGTGAGATACCGGCCGATATGTGTGAAAGAGTATGCCAAAATTGGACTCAGCGGATGGGCTACCTGAGACGCAGCCGCGGTCAACATTTGCATGCAATTATCTTTAAACATTAAATTGCAAAGTTCAAACTATCGATTCAAATAAATATTTCATTCATTTTTTCGAATTTTTTGTGTTTTTTTTTTTTTTAAAGTTCTAAACCTCTTAAAAAATCACCCGTTAAAAGGCTAATGCCTCGCTACAAATATATAAAATATCCGCAGGATATAAAATATTTAGTGAAAGAGAAACGAAAAACACGTCAGAAATGGCAGCGAACCCGTGCTCCTTAACACAAAGCTCATTTAAATCGCTTGAGTTATATGCTAAAAACGGCGATGTCAGATTTCAAAAACCTTGAAGTTGAAAATTTCCTTGAAGGCTTTACAGCTGAAAGAATCCAACTACTCACTTTGGAAACCTATAAAAACAACAAAAAATCAAAGCTTCCAGTGCCCCAGATAAAGAAAAGCCAATATGAAAAGGCATAAAGTGACAACGAAAAAGCGATGGTATTCGCCGATTACTTAGAGGAAATATTTAAGCTATTCGATGGACAAGAACTCAACGAAAATATTAATATGAATTTTACCTCAAATGAAAGCTACATAACAAGAAATAATACACTTGCCGAATTAAAAAGAGAAATAAAGAAGCTCCAGGATATGACTTAACCACGGCAGAAATTCTAAATATGCTCCCTCGTAAAGGATTTATTAACCTACTTTACATACTAAATGCCGCTCTAAAGCTAGAATATGTTCTGAGCCAATGAAATTGCGGAAGTCATAATGGTTTTGAAACCTGGCAAACCATCTCACGAAAAGAATGATTCAGTTTTTTTCTTTGAACTATTCTTTTTATACAAAAATATTTAGCACATTTTCTCTTATCAGATTTGCAGCATTTTGATAATTGGAACCACTTATTTTAATCGAAAACCCCTGCGCAAAAATCAAATGACAAAGAAGTCATTAACAATAAAGGAACCAATACTTGTGAAAAGATCGAATTAAAAGTGTTCCAAAAAAAGCGACGAGATCCACCCAGTTGAATCCGAAAATTATTTCAAAAAATGGCGAAAAGAAATAAAAGCCAGAAAACAACTTAAAGTCCTCGTTTAAAGTCTTCCGCAACAAGTTAAGAGACTTGAAGAAAAAGTCAGCTTGCTAGACAAGAAGACCTCAAATGACAACAAGACTAGTCCAAATTATTTGTAGTTTCATACTGATGAGGAAGAGCTCCTTCCTGAAACTGATGGTAACAGAAACAAACGTAAATCCAAGAAACGGAAAGCAGAGGGTAGCCAATAGACTGTTGAAAAAAATAAGCAGATAGCTTCAAAAGCAGATATTGCTGCAATAATGAAAACATCGAATAATGAAATAAGAGATGTATCCTAAAAGAAGTCTTATGATAAAGGTATTATGCAAACTGCACCACCTCCAATCATTATTTCCGGATTGACAATGTTTGGCGAGCTTAATAGCATAGTAGAAAATTGCACTAATAAGGCATGCAAATATACATCCTGCAATAAAGATAATTGGAAGGTCATTGAAAGATTAAAGACGCCGAAGCATATATGTCTATGACTGAAGAATTGAATAAAAAGAAAATTCAGTGGCACTTGTACGAAAATAAAGCTACAAGGTCGATAAAGGTTGTAGTAAGAGACCTCCACTCTTCATGTGTTGTCAAAGATACTGTCGAAGACCTTAAACAAAAAGGCTTTCAAGCTTTCGAAGCGAATAATCTTATTAAAAATGAGATAATCAAAGACTCCACTGGGGTATTGACGGCAACAAAGAGATCGCTACCTCTATTTATGCCTACCTTTGAAAATAAGGAAAGTCTCCATGAGATTTACAGAATTAATTCAATAATGGACATAGTTGTCAAAATTGAACCACTGCGAAAGTAAAAAATTGTTCCAGAATGTAAATGCTGTCAAACCTTTGGACATACACAAAAATACTGCCATCGTGAGTTTGCTTGTGGTAAGCATGCAACTAGAAACTGACCTATTGGCACAGAACCGAAAGCGAAAAGTGTTAACTGTCAAGGCAACCATCCTGCAAGTTACAGAGGATGTCCAGTTGCCAAAAAATTCCAACACAAAAAGAAAAAACGAAACGGGAAACAAGCTTAGAAACTCAACAAACACAAAAGCAATAGTTGAAAGCAAAAAAGTAGCCGATGAAAACAAAACTTAAAATCAAACGACAAAAACAATTGCACTTAGCAAAAGTGATGAATATGAATCCTATTCCCAGATTGTTAAAAATGTGCGGAAGAACGAAGAAATATTTATTAAAGAAATGCTTGAACTTATCCTTAAAAGAATTGAGAGACAAGATTTAAACATATACCTAGCCGCAAACAAAAAAATAAAAAGATTTATTTATACGTATCTTCACCTATCTATTCCTATACGTACAAACGATTTAGTTTAAAGTAGGCACAGTCAGGGTGGCAAAAAAAAAAATAAAAAATTTAAAACCGGAAAATGCTTACTGTGGCTGTTCTTGTTGGTAAGTACTTGTAGTTTATAACCATTAGTTTTAATTAACTTTAATTTAGTTTTATATAAAATCAAAAAAAAATAATGAAGACATACATACATAGATACCTACTGAGTTTTTTTTTGTAAATTCTCTAGGGTAAAAAATAAAATAGTTCTAAGGCCAAAAAGGCATTAGCATTAAGTTACTATAGTTTTATTTAGAGCGTCCGATTGGGGCCAGTGAGTTAGTTTTAAGTTATTTATAAGTAGGCTAGTTTTTATGAATTTTTGTCTAGCTTTAAGATAGTTTTAAGAAAATGGAAAAATGAAAATGAATTTAAAAAAAAAACATACCGATATTCTTCTTAAAAAGATCCCTGAGTTTCTTAAAACAAAAATTAATTAAAACTACCTATTTCATATTCTCTTATCTTAGAAATGACGGTGTACCTATATAAATTAATGTTTAAACCGAGTATAACAAGTCAAGCATCCCTTTAGTTTAGACTCTTGCTCCACGAAGCCACCTACTAATAGAAAACAATTGCCAAACACACCCCCACACATGCACATTCATGTATAAGTACCTAACGAAAATAACTTGTAAGATCATCATCATAATGACAGTTTTCAAAACAAAGATAGTACAATAAATCAAAAATTTAAATGAAAAAGTTGAATTGCATCGCTACCTCAATTTTTCAACTCGAATTTTTGTCGTTTTGATTCTGATCGACAAAATTGTAGAGTCTAGAAAATAAAAAGAAATCTATGTTAGTAGGTAGGAAGATATATTTCAATATCCTTTTTTCAAGCACAACAACAAGACACAAGGACGAAGAAAGAACCCAACCAAGAAAAATCTAAATCCCTTGACACCATTTTTAATTCGATCTGTCTGTAGGAAAACTAAAAAAAAACATTGAGGTATCTCTTTCCTTCCTAATAAAAGATACAGAAAATTGAAAAAAAAAAACCACCATTGCTTCGAAGCATTCAAACACAAAAATTAACTACAAAACTTTGGGACATTGTCAAGCGAAATGTTAAAATTTGTATTCGTTGCAACTTGCAACCTTCTTATAAAGAAAAGCTTTTCTTTCTAATGGCATTTTTCTATGAAGTTTAGGCAATCTCAAATCAAGTCCCTTTTCTTTTTGTGAAGCGGTCTGTCTTTATTATTAGTTACCCTACGCTTAACTCACACGTAAATTGTGACATATCTACGAAGTTTTAAGATTTACTACGTTTACTACGGCTTTACGCTGTTGTATGAATACCTACCCTCTTGGTTTTTAAATAACCAATATAGCTATCAAGTCGTTTTTTTATGGCTCATGCTATTTTCTTATTTTTTAGAAAACTTTTTGTATGTGCTCCTCATTTTTTACTGTATTTACCTGCGCTTTTGCCAAAAGAAGATGAGCTTTTTAGTCGGCTACTCAAAACATCGACGATCTTTATGTTCTTGGAAAAACTTCCGTTTTTGGCTTTACATCATCAAAAAAAGATCAAAACTTTGCCTTAAGGCTCCCCAAACCAACGCGAATGCGGAGCGACGACTATTTTTTTTGTAGTTTAGCGTTGTGTATTTGTCATAATTTTGTAGCATTGTGAATGATTCGTTACGAATCGCTTCGCATTCGCGTTGGTTAGAGAGATCCTCTAAGCTAGTATCTAATTAATTTTAAATCGTTTCAATTATGTATGTAATGTTTTAACCACGTTTAATTTAGTTCCATTAAAAGAAATCTGTTTTCAAAGTTCAGAATTTTTAAATACAGTATTTGGAAAAACAGAATTTTGGTCATGCAGAATTTTGTACAACCAGAATTTTGACATGCAGAATTTTGAAAGCAGAATTATGAACCTACAAAAATATCCCTTTTCTACTTAGGTAAAACTGAGTTTTTAAGGTCTAGTAAAAATTTACAAAGAATTTTGATAAAAGCAATTGCTTATGACATTTTCCACTAAAGTGTTTCCCTATGTTCATTTTTGCAGGTTCATTTTGTTACAAAATATAAATAAACACTTGAGTTTATCTAATTTTTTTTTCATACAAGAGTCGTTATAATAAAAAAAAAATTTGTATTCTGAACAATTTTGGGAGTAACCGGTGTATGAACTTAAAAAAAAAACTATAACGACCACATACGAGTATATTGCTAAGAAATTCGATTACATACTTACTTTGTGCGTTTTTCTAAAAACTCAGAAAAAAAAATAAAACTCAAATCATCATTGAAGTTCTTACCATCAGATTCCATAAATATCGAAAACACCAAAGCTTCGTTTTCTTCATCTTTATTGGCTAGAGTAGGTATGTATGTATGCATGTATATATAATAAGAATTAGTTTAATAATTAATTAAATTTTATTGAAAATACTGATAAGTTCCCTTTTTCTCTTCTAAATAAAAAAATTGACATCTATTTTTAAGGATTAAAATTAATACTTTAACATACATTTCATCCATCAACAACATTATTATCTTCAACCTTAGTTTTTTGTTTATCAATTTCGCTATTTTATAGATTCTTTTGTTTTATAAAAAAAATAGTTTTGTTTTCAAAATTTGTTATACAATTTACTTCACCTTTACATATGTAGCTAGTTGGTTTTTAGGTTTACAATTAAGAATTTCCCCTTTTCATTTAATTTCTGTTTTTGTTTTTAAACATGAATATTTTTTGATGTACGAATGTGTTCATTATACATAGTTTTTATTTTTGTTATGATATTTTTGTACCACATGCATGATAATTGTATTTACATTTTTTTTTTCAGAATGAGTAAAATTAACACAATTATGTTGTTTTTTCTTAAATATTTTTTTCTCATCAATATTTCTTTTAATGGTTTTGGTTTTTGATCGGTTATACGAGATAGTTAGATTTAGCTAATTTCATTGTAAAATGTTGACAATATGCTGACATTTTCAGAGTTGTGAACTTTGTACATATGCATATATTTTTATTCTTACAAAAATTATAAATCGATGGTGTAAATTAAAATCAAAACAACATTTTTAAATATGCAGAGATTATTTCGAATACAGTGTGGGCCAAAAGTCAGTCATTTAAACTTAGTAACAAGAGTCTAATGCAATTAATTCTGATCAACTCTAAGCAAACTAAAACAAATTTCAAACTATAAAAAGAACCGAAATCCAAGCTGACATGCGTGTAAAAAACAATTTAACGCAAATAATGCAGGCTGCATTAGCATAATGTCTTACAAGAAAGAGACCCTCATGACCTTGTCTAAAAGAGCTATTTGTTCATATCAAATAGGATTAATTCCCAAGGAAAGAAGAGAGGATTTCAAAAACTCCTATTTTAAATTCCCCTTTTACAAAATCCAAATATTTTACTGCACAATTTGGCAAATATATCATACATATTCAAGTTTTGTGCTATTGTGCTATTGGTATTTATGCATAAAAGGCACAATCAAATACTAATATTACTACCTAGTCAAAGATAAATATGAATATGTTTATATTTGCTTGGTTGTATTTTATTTGACATTGGATTAAACAAATTTGCTTTTGGGTTCAAGAAATATGCTAACCACTATAGCTATTCATTTCGGTAAAGTTTTAAATCTTACGATTGAAAAACATTTAAAAATTTAAACTTAGGTACTATTAAGATTTAATCTTAGATCTCAATTTTAATTCAAATTTAATTTTTATTTTAAAACATAGAGTGACTCGTGGTTCAGTCTGTATTCTTTTATAACCAGTTTTCAAATAGGGACCTATTATATTTATTTTGTCTTCTCTTCTCTTTCGGGGGCAATATTTGAAAATATATAATTATAATGTATGTATGCATTTCAGTAAAGCACAAAAAAGGTATTTACATTGAAGATTTTATTCTTAGTAAAGTAAATTTCAACTGAAGTTATCTTAATTGAGTAAACAATATACCTAAATAAATAAAAAAGTGACGAATATACAAATTAGGAATAAAAATCAGCACTATATCATGCTAGATTTAGGTATAACAAATTTAAATTATTACTTTTTTCTTGTAATTTATGGATAAGACATATAGATATCAAATGTTTTTTCTTTATGTAACTTTATGCGTCTGTATAGGAATTCATGTTGGTTTGAATTTATGCGGTAGCATTTATATGTTTATTTGGATGATGCGGTACGAAGAATTTAAGCCTTTTCAGTTGGTTCAGGTACGATTGAATTTTGAGTCTCAGCTAGATTGTGATCTGATTCATCTTGGCTCTATAGAAAATAAAAATTGTTTTTTTTTTTTTAATTTTCAAAAAGTTTCTTAGGGCTGGTTATGACCTACCAAACCCTGAGATACACCACCAGCACTGCGACCGAATCTTAGCCTTAATGGTGTTTGCTTACGGATATCTCGTTGGAACTCGTCAGAACTTATTGAATTGTCACTCAAAGCTTGGAGTTCGTCCAAAAGATTCCTCAATTTTTCCGAGTTTAAGATGGAGGAAATAAGTTCGTCTTGGTATATTCGTTGGTATTCATTCTAAAAAAAATAATTTTGATTTATTTTATTGTAAATCTTAAAATACACTACATGTACACAAAAAAAAAACCCCATATAGTTTTCATCGAATATTAACTAAAACTCGCCTATGATACTAAAAACATCACCTCAACATTTTTAAGGTTAGTTACATAATATAATAATGTCAAAAATTGAAATTTCCTTTAACATCTTCACAATATCAAAATGCAATTAATTTTAAATTTCACGATCATTTAGATAGATAGAGTTTTTCAAATTGTGGGTGGACCACCTAGGGGTCGCCAAGAATTACGTGGGTGGTTGCGGTAGCAAGCTAAGTTGAATTGAAGAATCAAGTTTTTAAATCCTGTAGACTGAGGCTTGTTATTCAAAATTTTAAAACCATATTTGCGATAATTTTCGTCATAAAATCAATTTTGTGCAGTTTTCCTTTGCTTCCGTCCACTTGGACCGGATGTGCAAGGCTGCGTGACTCGTAAAGGTATTTCCCGGCAGGTTGTACACAAAACTTGATTGTTTGATCAGTAATTATTTATCCTTGAAAAAAATTTAATTCTGGCGCTTAGATTTCAAAAAATGAAAATTAATGTTTTTTTTGGCAACACGGGAAAACTTCATGGCGATGGTGAATAAGTGACATCATCTAAAATGTATCTGGTTATGAGCGGGGCTCAGTGTACGGTCACTCCTTAAATTATTCGGGATAAACAGTTTTTTTTTTACTATATCGATTCATTTACAAAAGAAAACTTAAAATTAGATAAAATTTAGTGTTTTTTTTTTTAATATTTTATTGAAATAAAATTTAAAATTAGCATAAGAAAACATTTATTTTATCCATTTTAAGTTTTCTTTCATACATGCTTAAAAAAACTTTTTATTTCAAATAATTTTGTGAATGACTGTGTGTAGCTTTTTAACTAACAAAGTATTATGAATGTTACTTTCAAAAATTTACTACTCAAAAAGTTTGAAAACACTGATTTAGATAATGCAAATATCAGATTGAAGTTTTTATAATATCAAGTTGATACACAAGATGTAAAATATTTTAAAATGTCAATTTCTAGCGGTTGAATGGAGCTAACCGTTGTAGTTGTAGCGTTAGTACCTCTGGAATAACCTGCTGTCAAGCCTTTGGGCATACACAAAAATACTGTAATCGTGAGTTTAATTGTGTTGAATGCGAAGGCAAGCAATCAACTAAAAACTGTCCCCTGGGCAGAGAACAAGAACAGAGAGCGAAACGTGTTAAGGCAATTATCCTGCAAGTTACAGAGGATGTCCAGTCGCCAAAAAATTCCAAGACACAAAAAGAAAACTAGGAACAAGCTTAGAAACTCAACAAATACAAAAGCATTAGTTGAAATCAAAAAGGGAGCAGTTGAAAACAAAACTAAAAATCAACCAACAGAAGCAATTGCACTAAGCAAAAGTGATGAAAACAAATCCTATTCGCAGATTGTTAAAAATGTGCGGAAGAATAAAGAAATATCTATTAAAAAAATATTGAACTCATCCTTAAAAGGATTGTCAAACAAGGCACATAAAACAGCTAAGCGAAGAAGTCGTTCTTACAAAACAAAAAACACTCAAAATCGCAACATGGAATGCAAACGGTCTTTTACAACATGTATCAGAACTAAACATCTTTTTAGACATAGAGCATATAGACATTTGTTTGGTGTCTGAAACTCACCTCGCTATAGAACAAAATCTTGATAATAAATTACCTAACTATACGTGTTATCACGCTCCGAACCCAGCTGACAAAGCTAGGGGAGGATCAGTAATACTTATAAAAAAGTGCTTAACACGCTTTGATCAACCTAGGTTTACTAATGAAAACATGCAAGTTACAACAATTAGTGTATATTGGTATAAAAAGAAAGAGTTTAAGATAGCCGCTATATACTGCCCTCCGAGGCGCTCTCCAACTGAAAAAGACTATGCAGAACTCCTAGTTATATTAGGACATAACTTCCTTGTTGGTGGCGACCTCAATGTAAGACACACCCAATGGGGATCTAGGCTCATAACAACGAAAGGTAAACGGCTATATCAAACAGATCGCAAATACAACTGTGAATTTTATTTTTCTGGCTTGTGAACATATTGGCCATCTGATACTTACAAAATACCAGACCATACAGACTTTTTCGTAGTAAAAGGTATCAAACGAAACCATATAAGTGTCGAAAGTAGTTACGATTCATCGTCAGATCATACTACAGTAATATTATCACTGAGCGAAGCAGAAATAATAGAAAAAAGTAATCCTAATTTCTTGAATAAAAGAACAAACTGGAACGAATTCAGAGAAAAACTTGAACATTTTATAAGCCTTAGATCCCCTATGCAAACAATTGAACAGATTAATCATGAAGTAGAACAATTTATTGCTGATGTGCAAGAGGCTACAGAAGAAAGTACTCTTATAATTTCAAACTCAAGAGAAAAAGAAATGAAATTTGTTGTCGAAATAAAGGAGCTGACAATGGAAAAAAGGAAAACTCGAAGAATATGGCAAGCTACGAGATTTCCAGGTGATAAGGCAGTTTTTAACCGTAACTTAAAAAAATAAGCTGTGAGCTTAAGAGTGATTCACTTACTAAATTCCTGAATAGTCTGACGGCTTCTACGCTTATTCCTTATTGAAAGCAGCTAAGCGCCTGAAAAGACCACAGGCACAAAACCCGCCAGTAAAATCTCAAGATGGTAAATGGATCGGAAACCCGAAACAAAAAACTGATCTCTTCGCTGAACATCTCTCGAACGTTATTAAGCTATTCCCAGCAAGCTCAGCTACAGATCCCTGACAGTTTGTTGATAGAAACAACGAATTTGAAATTCCTTTGTCACGCTCAAAGAAGCATGTGTCAACATAAATTGTCTAACAAAAACTCACCAGGGTACGATCTAATTATTTCTCAGGTTTTGAAAGAAATGCCTTCAATAGCCTTTAAAAAACTTCAATTTATAATAAATGCATACCTTAAACTAAGATATATGCCACATCATTGGGAAATTGCAGAAGTCATTGTTATACCTAAACAAGCTAAGCCACCAACAGAAGTAACATCTTATAAACCTATATCGCTTATACCAACCGTGGCAATAGTTTTCGAAAAACTGCTTCTGAAAAGACTTAGCAAAATAATAGAAGAAAGAAGACTAATTCCGAGCCATCAGTTTGGATTTAGAAATAAACATTTCACGATAGATCAAGTGCATCGGATTTCGGATGTTGTGGAAAAGGCACTTGAAGAAAAACAAGTATGCTCGGCTATATTCTTAGATGTTGCTGAAGCCTTTGACAAGGTTTGGCACTTGGGACTTGAGTACAAACTGCATAGGGATCTTCCCAGGTAGTACTACGAAATACTAAAATCCTACGTTACGAACCGACTCTTTAGAGTACGGTACGACCAAAATTACTCGGAACTATAGAAAATTGAAGCCGGTGTACCACAAGTAAGTGTCCTAGGACCAACCCTGTATCTGTTGTATACAAGGGATATTCCAGTGGACATCAACGCTATCATGGCCACCTTTGCTGATGATACTGCAATATTGGTGCCAGATAAATCCGTTACGAAGGCTACACAAAAACTGCAAAATGCAGTTGATAAAGTAGGTGATTGATGGACGCAAAAATGGCGAATCAAACTAAATGAAACAAAATCGACGCATATAAACTTTACAAAAATAAACAATGTTCCAATTCTTAAAAACAGTACAGCAGTACCTTACTCTAATACTGCCAAATGCCGTGGAATGAATTTGGATGCAGAGCTTAAGTGGAAAGAGCACATCAAACAGAAAAGAGAAGAACTAAAGTTGAAGTACAGAGAAATGTACTGGTTACTAGGAAAGAACTCTGACCTATCTATCCAAAACAAACTTATGTTATAAATATAAGTAAGTATTGAAACCCGTTTGTACACATGGCATCCAACTATGGGGCTGTACAAAGAAAACAAATGCTGAACCCATGCAAAAATTCCAAAGCAAGGTCCTTCGCGGAATAATAAATGCCCGTTGGTATATAAGAAATAGCGATCTACATCGTGACCTTCAAATTGAAATGGTTACAGAAGTGGTTAAAAAACACGCTGTATCACACAACCAGTGACTGCAAATTCATACAAACTCCGAAATGGAGACCGTCTTAAATGTACGAGACAATGTTCGAAGATTAAGAAGAACCAAGCCTCATGAGCTGATGGTCTAAAAGCTATGGGAAAGTGTTATAACTTAAACTTCCCACAATGTGATTTAAAATTGAGAAAGAAAAATCATTTGTTTTAGTGGGGTAAGAGTCCCTCACTACTCGGTTCGGTACCGATTCTTACCGAGTGTCTTTTAAAGATTTCCATCGGATACAATAAAAAAAACTGCAAGCAAACACGACGGTGTACCTATAACAAGTTAAGCAAATAAATATTTAATTAACTTTATCAAAATCTCTGTGTTGCTAGGGAAAATAGTTTAGTTTAGTTTAGTTTAGTTTATTTCACCAATTGATACAATGATCTGCTGATTACTTAATAATACATTTATACATATACATATATACAAAAAAGAAACTTGAAATAATTAACTATTACATATTTCCTTAATAATGAATTTAAAATATTCTCTTTGCATGCAAAGGTCGACTTCGCTGCATATGGAATTATATAATCTTAATTAGTTCTATGTGTGGATACATAAAACAAATCATTCCGGTCTTTTAACCGTCTATCCGGAACATGAAAAGAAATAGATGAAAGCAATTCACTAGAGTTGACACGATTATCAAAAATGTCCTTTATGAACAAAATTCATTGAGATTTTCTGCGACATTCGAGTGTTTTTAAGTTTATTAAAGCACATCTTGAGGTATAATCTGGCAAATCACCAGGCCAATCAAGTTTTCTTAAGGCAAACCGAGTAAATCTTTTTTGTATCCTCTCAATCCTTGAGATACTATTATCATAAGAAGGAAACCAAAGTACTGAACAATACTCCAAAAAAGGCAACACTAAAGACATAAATAATGTCTTAAAGGTATAAGCGTCCTTGAAAATTGCCGAGTTGCGTTTTAGAAAACCTAACATAGAGTTACCTTTTGAGACTACAAAACCAATATGGGTTTTAAAGCTGGAATTTGAGTCAAAAAATACTCCGAGATCTTTGACAACCTCAACTCGTAGAAGTTTTTCATCCCAAAACCTGTAATTTAATGTGATTAACGACAACGATCTTGTTGCACTAAATACTTTGCATTTTGAAAAATTTAACTCCAGATGATTGTAATCACACCAAACTAAAAAATTTTGAATATCTAATTGTAAATTGAAACAATCAAGTAAACCGGATATATT
Organism: Dasysyrphus albostriatus; assembly: GCA_946251815.1. Taxonomy (NCBI): domain Eukaryota; kingdom Metazoa; phylum Arthropoda; class Insecta; order Diptera; family Syrphidae; genus Dasysyrphus; species Dasysyrphus albostriatus. The sequence continues at coordinate 228,090,345 of OX276335.1, forward strand.
GAGAAAAATTTAAACATCATCCGCATGCATTAAACAACAACACTATTTGAGGATAGTTGGCAAATCATTAATGAAAATAATGAAAAGCAGGGGGCCCAAATGGCTTCCTTGTGGTAGACCTGATAGAACATCTATGAAATAAGAATAATATCCATCAATTTGAACAACTTGTTTTCTACCAGATAGATAAGAATTCAACCATTTGATAAAGTTGTTATTGAAACCTAACTTTTTCAATTTCTGAAGGAGAAGACTATGGTGTACTATATCAAATGCTTTAACAAAATCGCCCAAGTAACATCGTTGGAGCTAATAGAAGCAAACCTGTTCTTTAGCAGCTTGTAAGCAGTGAAATCTGATACCATAGTTCTAAGACAGATTATTTCACAGCTCCCAACATTTATTTAAAAATTTTGTTCCATAATCGAGTTTCCAATACACATTAAGCTCCATTATTTTTATAACGTCCCAAGATTTAAAAATATGCTCTTTAATAACGTTCAACGTTCTTTAAACGAGCAAATTATTAATTTGAGCATATAAAGAAGCGTTATAGAGCTTCTTAAAACTCATATTTAAAATACTATTGCATGATTCTATAGAAATGTCAAAAAATAGCTGCACAGAATGCGGCTGTAGAGTTAAATTACTAATACATTCACACAAACGCATGCGCATTGGATATCTCTCTGAGCATTATTAAATTTCTCTGAGAATTGTGAAATTTGAAGGCTGAACAAAGCAACAACAAAACGACTATAGAGCTTAATACTAAACCTCTCTCATATTAGTAGGGTGTTTCATAATAAAATACAATAAAGATAATTTCACCGAGAAAAGTCAAACCAAAACTAGAAAATAAATATGTTCCTTTATATTTCTAAGCAATACCAAGTATGCACCGTAATTGTCGAATTAGAGATCCGGGATTTCTAAAAAAATTTTATTAAAATCAATTGAACAGTTTAATAAAATGTTTTAAAATAAAATTAAATCAACGGTTGAGTCGCACAAGTGTTTGCTTGCTGAGAAACCATAATGCACTTCAATTGTTAATAAATAAATAAGAAATTTTTTCTACGATTTAAAATTATTCAAAACTTTCAATTTTCGAAACACCCTTCTTTTTTAGCCTTGAACACAAAACTCTCATTTTGTGGGAACTAGCTCTACAATATCCATATTGCAGTTCTATTGAAGACAAACTATTTTCACGATAAAAATATGGTGACAGAAAAAAAACATTGAAACAATTTTCCTTATTTTATTTGAAACGAATAAAAAACCTTTATTTTCAATATAAAACACACTAAATATTGCAAATATTGCAATGAAAACAAAAATATTTTATTTCAGATATTTAAATTAATTTTTGTAACAGATTTCTGTGTTGCTTAAGTTAATTTTTTAAACATTTCACTGCGTAATATAAAGAATTTCGAAGGCGCGTTGTAATTTTGCGAAGTACATTCAGTACATGTTTGATAAATCTAAGCGCGCACTAAAAATTCACTAAGATGGAACAGTTAAATAATTAATTTCATTTCTCACTTATATTTTCTAAAGGAATATTTTACTAATTTGCGACATCACAACACATAAAGTTCTCAAATGTTACTATCACACATATAATACATCGTTCCAATATTATTTTACTTTGTAATTTGTATTACACAAACCCAAACTAATACAAACAAAGTGCTGTCAAAAATGTTGCTTTAAAGATTTCTAAATAATATACCTAAGAGCTGCAAGGCCTTACAAGCCACTGATAAGAGCTGGTTTCGAGCAAATATTAGCTCTCAAACTCAATGAATTCGCTGTAGGCAAGCTCTGCACTTGCTTTAGAAGTGTATCTAGAGCTTCTTTTGAAATCAACGAGCTCGAAGATTAGCTCTACAAACGCTTTTAGAGCAATTAAACAGCTAAAATTGTTACTTGGGCGGTGTACAAAACATCGATTTGTTTACCTTGTTCAATGTTGTTAATACAAAAACTTGAAAATAGACACAGGTTAGTCGATCGACCCTTTACAAAACCATGTTGCTTAGAAGAAAGTGAATTCTGAACTGAAAAATAAAGCTGCTGAGTGACCAATTTTTCAAAAAGCTTTGGTACAGCAGACAGCTTAGATTATAATTTTTAACTAAATGCTTTAAACCACCTTTGTAGATAGGATCAATAAAAGATATCTTCCATTCATCGACAAAACAACCAAAAACCATTGATTTATTGAATAGAAGTGTTAATGCAGTGCAAAGTGAAAAGGAACACTTCTTCAAGAAAATAGGAGGTACAGAATCATAGCCAGCTTTCTTAGAAATATCTAACTCATTCAATCCCTTAAATACATCATCTTCAGAAAACTAATTGAGAGCAAAATCTGTTATTGGAGATAAATCAGAATATAAACTGACAGTGTCTGAAATGGTGTCAGAATTGTAGCTAGTTTGAAAAAAATCATCAAAAATATTACATGATGATTGCAGATCAAACGACTTGCTATTTTCGAACTCCATGCATTGTGGAAACAAAGAACTTTTCCTTTTACAATTAATAAACACCCAGAAGGCCTTACTGTTTGTTTTGATGCTGGTTTCTATAGAGCTTATATATGAATGATACAAAAATGTACTTAAAAAGGAAAATTCTCTCCTTAAACGACGGAAATTATCCCGGTCTTCTACATTATTTGTTAGCTTGGAACGTTTGAATGCTTTATTTTTGGCATTCTCTAGGTTCTTTAATCTTTTATTGAACCACGGAAGCTTGAAAGACTTTTTCTTGCCAAAGACAGGGACAAATAGTTCAATACCTTCAAAAATCACCTTTTTAAAAGTGTCATAAATATATTCAAGTGAATTGCCCTCAAACAACTCATACAAATTTACGTTACTATAAAAATTATTTGGTACAATGAAATCACCTTTCGCAAAATTAAAACATTTTTTCTCGATACGTGGAGTTGGAGCAAAAACATAATATTCAAACGATAAACATAAGGCTTTATGATGAATTGAGTTATTAACATAGGGAAAATCTACTAATTCTACATGATATTTAAGATCACTTCTAATATATATTAAATCTAATATTCTATCTAAATAGAATATTCTTAATACGAGTATAATTTACTTGGTATAGATCTAAAGAAGATAATGAATCAACGACTAATGATTCAAGATCTTTTTTGACATTAAAAGGAACTAACAATTTGTCTTCTTCAAGATAACTCCAGGTGACTCCACCAATATTAAAATCACCGAGTATAAATGGTGATTGATTAGTCGTTAATTATAGGTACATAATATGGATTTTGAAATTTTGCATTCTGTTTTCTTAGCTCCCATTCTGATTTAGCATTATGAACTTTGAAATCTAGTATAATGAAATTTGAGAATATGGCATCACTGGTGGTACCTTTTGGTATAGGTATTTGAATTGAAATCTTTTTTTCGAGGGTGGGTCTTGGTAATTACGTATGTAGATAAATAGGTTGAGGTAGTTAATTCAATTAAATTTGTGCTTTAAAGTTTTTTGGAATTTTAATTAAAGGTACTTAACCTACATGTAGTACCTCGTGGCATAATGGTTAGTGCGTAGGACTGTCATGCCAAAGGTCTGGGTTCGATTCCCGGCCACTGCCACCTAAAAACAAATGTTTTTTTCCGAGGTACTGCCTCTTGCGAGGGACTGACAAATCCTCCAAGAGTATACTTGTCATGAATAAGTGCTTCTCATCTAGCCGTTCGGACTCGGCAAAAAATTGTAGGTCCCCTCCATTTCATTCCAACAACACGCACACAGGAATGGTTGAGAGTTGTTAGTCACTAGGCCCTGGTTCTCCATGAGCTGTTGCGCCACAAAACTTAACTTACTTACTTAACCTACATGTTGATCTTTTTTAATTACTTGATAGTTTTTACTACCTACCTACATAAGTAGGTCATGCCGAAGGACTGGGTTCGATTTGTAGCCGTTGCCACCTAAAAAAGCAGTTTTTTTTCGAGGCACTGCCTCTTGCGGTAGTAAAACTTCGTCATTTACGAGTTAAACGAAAGAAATCAGGGTTATAAACTTTTTATTAATTCCTAAGATTATAACAACTAGTACGTCCAGCCCTCGAAACTCGAGAACTAGTAACATTATTTGTCAATAAAAGCTGATACCTTGTTTATCAATTGAACAGTTTAATAAAATGTTTTAAAATAAAATTAAATCAACGGTTGAGTCGCACAAGTGTTTGCTTGCTGAGAAACCATAATGCACTTCAATTGTTAATAAATAAATAAGAAATTTTTTCTACGATTTAAAATTATTCAAAACTTTCAATTTTCGAAACACCCTTCTTTTTTAGCCTTGAACACAAAACTCTCATTTTGTGGGAACTAGCTCTACAATATCCATATTGCAGTTCTATTGAAGACAAACTATTTTCACGATAAAAATATGGTGACAGAAAAAAAACATTGAAACAATTTTCCTTATTTTATTTGAAACGAATAAAAAACCTTTATTTTCAATATAAAACACACTAAATATTGCAAATATTGCAATGAAAACAAAAATATTTTATTTCAGATATTTAAATTAATTTTTGTAACAGATTTCTGTGTTGCTTAAGTTAATTTTTTAAACATTTCACTGCGTAATATAAAGAATTTCGAAGGCGCGTTGTAATTTTGCGAAGTACATTCAGTACATGTTTGATAAATCTAAGCGCGCACTAAAAATTCACTAAGATGGAACAGTTAAATAATTAATTTCATTTCTCACTTATATTTTCTAAAGGAATATTTTACTAATTTGCGACATCACAACACATAAAGTTCTCAAATGTTACTATCACACATATAATACATCGTTCCAATATTATTTTACTTTGTAATTTGTATTACACAAACCCAAACTAATACAAACAAAGTGCTGTCAAAAATGTTGCTTTAAAGATTTCTAAATAATATACCTAAGAGCTGCAAGGCCTTACAAGCCACTGATAAGAGCTGGTTTCGAGCAAATATTAGCTCTCAAACTCAATGAATTCGCTGTAGGCAAGCTCTGCACTTGCTTTAGAAGTGTATCTAGAGCTTCTTTTGAAATCAACGAGCTCGAAGATTAGCTCTACAAACGCTTTTAGAGCAATTAAACAGCTAAAATTGTTACTTGGGCGGTGTACAAAACATCGATTTGTTTACCTTGTTCAATGTTGTTAATACAAAAACTTGAAAATAGACACAGGTTAGTCGATCGACCCTTTACAAAACCATGTTGCTTAGAAGAAAGTGAATTCTGAACTGAAAAATAAAGCTGCTGAGTGACCAATTTTTCAAAAAGCTTTGGTACAGCAGACAGCTTAGATTATAATTTTTAACTAAATGCTTTAAACCACCTTTGTAGATAGGATCAATAAAAGATATCTTCCATTCATCGACAAAACAACCAAAAACCATTGATTTATTGAATAGAAGTGTTAATGCAGTGCAAAGTGAAAAGGAACACTTCTTCAAGAAAATAGGAGGTACAGAATCATAGCCAGCTTTCTTAGAAATATCTAACTCATTCAATCCCTTAAATACATCATCTTCAGAAAACTAATTGAGAGCAAAATCTGTTATTGGAGATAAATCAGAATATAAACTGACAGTGTCTGAAATGGTGTCAGAATTGTAGCTAGTTTGAAAAAAATCATCAAAAATATTACATGATGATTGCAGATCAAACGACTTGCTATTTTCGAACTCCATGCATTGTGGAAACAAAGAACTTTTCCTTTTACAATTAATAAACACCCAGAAGGCCTTACTGTTTGTTTTGATGCTGGTTTCTATAGAGCTTATATATGAATGATACAAAAATGTACTTAAAAAGGAAAATTCTCTCCTTAAACGACGGAAATTATCCCGGTCTTCTACATTATTTGTTAGCTTGGAACGTTTGAATGCTTTATTTTTGGCATTCTCTAGGTTCTTTAATCTTTTATTGAACCACGGAAGCTTGAAAGACTTTTTCTTGCCAAAGACAGGGACAAATAGTTCAATACCTTCAAAAATCACCTTTTTAAAAGTGTCATAAATATATTCAAGTGAATTGCCCTCAAACAACTCATACAAATTTACGTTACTATAAAAATTATTTGGTACAATGAAATCACCTTTCGCAAAATTAAAACATTTTTTCTCGATACGTGGAGTTGGAGCAAAAACATAATATTCAAACGATAAACATAAGGCTTTATGATGAATTGAGTTATTAACATAGGGAAAATCTACTAATTCTACATGATATTTAAGATCACTTCTAATATATATTAAATCTAATATTCTATCTAAATAGAATATTCTTAATACGAGTATAATTTACTTGGTATAGATCTAAAGAAGATAATGAATCAACGACTAATGATTCAAGATCTTTTTTGACATTAAAAGGAACTAACAATTTGTCTTCTTCAAGATAACTCCAGGTGACTCCACCAATATTAAAATCACCGAGTATAAATGGTGATTGATTAGTCGTTAATTATAGGTACATAATATGGATTTTGAAATTTTGCATTCTGTTTTCTTAGCTCCCATTCTGATTTAGCATTATGAACTTTGAAATCTAGTATAATGAAATTTGAGAATATGGCATCACTGGTGGTACCTTTTGGTATAGGTATTTGAATTGAAATCTTTTTTTCGAGGGTGGGTCTTGGTAATTACGTATGTAGATAAATAGGTTGAGGTAGTTAATTCAATTAAATTTGTGCTTTAAAGTTTTTTGGAATTTTAATTAAAGGTACTTAACCTACATGTAGTACCTCGTGGCATAATGGTTAGTGCGTAGGACTGTCATGCCAAAGGTCTGGGTTCGATTCCCGGCCACTGCCACCTAAAAACAAATGTTTTTTTCCGAGGTACTGCCTCTTGCGAGGGACTGACAAATCCTCCAAGAGTATACTTGTCATGAATAAGTGCTTCTCATCTAGCCGTTCGGACTCGGCAAAAAATTGTAGGTCCCCTCCATTTCATTCCAACAACACGCACACAGGAATGGTTGAGAGTTGTTAGTCACTAGGCCCTGGTTCTCCATGAGCTGTTGCGCCACAAAACTTAACTTACTTACTTAACCTACATGTTGATCTTTTTTAATTACTTGATAGTTTTTACTACCTACCTACATAAGTAGGTCATGCCGAAGGACTGGGTTCGATTTGTAGCCGTTGCCACCTAAAAAAGCAGTTTTTTTTCGAGGCACTGCCTCTTGCGGTAGTAAAACTTCGTCATTTACGAGTTAAACGAAAGAAATCAGGGTTATAAACTTTTTATTAATTCCTAAGATTATAACAACTAGTACGTCCAGCCCTCGAAACTCGAGAACTAGTAACATTATTTGTCAATAAAAGCTGATACCTTGTTTACATGGAGAATTGAATCCAAATTGCGACGTCTTACATTAATGGCTACAAATAAAATTATTGCAAAATACTATTACTACAAAAACATTCTTAATGTTTCTTGTATCACGAATTACGGATTGTTCAGTATTTTATGTTAATAATGTACAAGTGAGTAGGAACTATGTAGCCTATGTTGCAAAATGGCTTCAAAGTTTGAAAAATTAAAATGCCCCATTTTTTAGTTGAAAGGCATGAAAACGGCGTTTCGCCCTATTAGATTATTTTTTGTTTGCAACCCCACGAAAAAAGTTTTCGCTCACGATCTGACATCACTGAAACAACTTTATTTAATCTGAAAATTAAAGAAGAGATTTCTGGCTTTCCAAAAGGGTATAGCATGACGTTGTAAGTTTAACTGTTTCAAAAAATTTTTTTTAAGTCAATTTTTTAGAAAATTTCCTTTCCTGCCTAAACAAGGGGAAATAGTCCTCCTCCCATACGATTTTTTGTCTAATACTAAAATTAAATTAAATTAAAATTAATTAAATTTGGTTGAAAAATTGATGTAACACCTAACCAATCAATGGTGTAAAATATTGTGTAGATTCTTATGAATGCTGTTCTATATTTCAACAAAAGATATAAAAGTAATATTGGCCAAATAAAATGAACAAACTTCATTTAATTTAAAATTTTAGGTAAAATTAAACAGAAAAATTATGTTTTTTTTTTTGTTGAAAAACGTGTCGAATCGTAAGTTTTTTTGACTTTATAAATTTTCCCAAATTGTAATTTAACTAAAAAAATACATATTTGATCAATTTAAATCGATTTATGATCAAAACATATCAAATTGTACGAGTATCATCACTTTTATCGTTTATTTCGGGCTTGCAAGAATAGGAAAAACGTGTTGAAAAACGTGTCGAATCGTAAGTTTTTTTGACTTTATAAATTTTCCCAAATTGTAATTTAACTAAAAAAATACATATTTGATCAATTTAAATCGATTTATGATCAAAACATATCAAATTGTACGAGTATCATCACTTTTATCGTTTATTTCGGGCTTGCAAGAAAATTTTTAAAATCGAAAATCTTTCATATTTGACTTAATCTCGAATAACTAAGTACGCCATCTTGTTCAGCATATCCGAATTATCTTCAATAGATATGTGCGTCATCTGTCGGAAAAAATTCCATTGTCAAGCACTGTGTAATCAGAGTTGCCAATTGAACTCGAACTTTTCACTCGTTCCTTCAAGTTGTGATTTGTGATAAATCCCAATTTGTGATATTTTTCCTTAAAAATTGAGAAGGAAAATTCATTTTATTTTTTATTTCCATTGACCTTTGTACATGAGAACTTTAAACTTAAGAAAAACCTTTTGTGAATGGGCCTACTCACATTTCAATATTTGCTTGTATCCACACTCTCAACTCTAAGCAGTTGAATTAACCCACTGTAACTTTCGTATCTGTTAAATTTTGTTTCATCTTTCATCGTTCCTCGATGCGAGAGTTGAAGAAAGTGCGTAAAAATTGTGAATTTTAATTGAATTTTCTAAACTATGTACATAATGGTTATCCTAAAAATGGTCATTGTTTTATTTTAGGAAACCCATGCAAACTGTTCAATCAAATTTTGAGTTCTTATAACTTTGGTAATAATTAACAGAAAATTTAAATTAAAAAAAAAAAAAATTTAATTTACTTATTTACATATGTACGGATTATGTACAAACATAAAAAAAACTTGTCAATATACTATTGCAATTTTCGAATGTTAGGCTGGCTCCTTATGAAATTTTGGAGTACCACTGCTTGGATTTGAAGGAAAATGCTTTTCAATCCTATTAATGTACCTACATATCCTGTAGATAACTATTATGTTGAATGCTTAGACTATGAAAATTTAAATGTCATCATTTTATCTGTGAAATTGGTAAAAAGTTTGAAGAAGGGAACAAATCCATAGACAAAATTACCTTATAATACATTTTCGTTTAAAGCCAAAAATTTTGATTTTCGTTAATTTCTTTTAACTAACATTATATGTGTATCATTGCTGAATGAAATAAAACAGTTTTTCAATTTTTGGCACTTAAGCCCATTTCACACAAGCCCGGTACCGGCTACCCGGAGCCGGCAATATAATTTGAATTTTAGATTTTTATTTGAATTTGTGTACTATTTGATTTATATCTTTAAGGGGTAAGGCTAAAAGCCTGACATTTTGAGAGCAGGTAGAAATTATAAGTCTGAATATAGATACAAGAAATCAGAATCCTAAAACACCGTTGAACGGAGTTAACGGCATTATTTGAGCACATTGACATATAAACTCACATCTTTTCAGTGCATATATGGATTACTTTGGTTTTTCTAAAATTACTTACTTCGATACCTCACTTATTATCTTACGTACAATAGAAGTGTCACAATCTTGATTTTAAATTGATCAAAGAATCAAAAAATTGCATTAAAATCCACCAGTGTGGAAGACCCGTTATCTAAATCGACGGAAATTGATATGGTTGCCTTCAAAAAATCACAACTCCCGTTCTACTAATTTGATCTTCGAGATTAAAGCTAGTACGCAGATCGAAAAAAATTTATCTCCCATATAAAATTTTTCCCAGGACAAATATTATCTTGGATTTTTTTCCAAGTAAAGCAGTAGGCAGCTCTAGCACAAAATTTGACAGTTGTAAACACTGTACGTGAAAAGATAAAAGAAAGTCTCCACTTAATTTTGCGCGGAAAAAGAACGCTCGAAGCATTATATTTCCCTGTTTCATTTATTCAATTATTGAGACGTTGTGAGAACGCACGACTTGAATAAAATATAAAATGCGTAAGGAAAATGATGACATAAGATTTATAATAGAATAAATAGAACAGCTGTTTTAAATCAGTCAGTGGCGTAGCTAATGGAAAAAGGTACAAAAGGGCCACATACAGATAATGAAAATATTTTCTTCAATAAAAAACTTTAAGAGATTTCCAAACTGGGTTAGACCAAGTGGGAGTCAACAAACTGAGTTATTTTGACGGAAAAAGTTGATTTTGATCCAAATGTCAACCAATTACCCTTATATCATTTTTTACCCGAGAAGTAAGAAACTTATAAAATGTTGGAATTTTCAGAGGTTTTTAATTCATCGACATCGCAGTCATAGTTCTATACAGTTTGACAGTTGATGGCTTGACTGGTGAAAGACAAGGTATTTTTTGACGAGAAAAGTTTATTTTGAATCATTAGAGGTTTCTTAATCCATCGATATTGTAGCAACCCTTTGACATAATTTGACAATTGGTAGCTTGACAGACAGAGTAAAACTATATTTTGACGAAAAAGTTTATTTTGATCCAAATGTTGCCAAATTGCCCTAAAATCACCTTTTTACAAAGAAGTATAAAACTGAAAATTTCACACTTTTCAAACGTATTTTCATCTATCCTCATTATATTGTTTATTGAATTCAGGTGCAAATCAAGCGCAGGCGATTAATTTTTCTTGCTTTTCAAAAGCTTTGAAAAAATTAAATTTCTGTATTTAAAATTTTCAAATTTACGTGAATTGAAGGAATTCAAATTTAACTACGCCCGCCACTGTTCTCATTTCACTTAAGTTTTTTTCAGAATTTGTCTGGACAAAACAAATATAGAGATAAAATTTGCCTTTGCTTGATCTGCGTACTAGACTTTAAAGTCTTAAAATAAAGCCGACATGACTTTAATGTAGTGTAAAAAATCATTGAGAACAAGCAAATTTTTGTATACAAAATTTTATATACTATGTATAACAACACTCAATTCGATTTCTGGCACGCTAAATTTAAAAGTTGATGAAAATTTTCATAACTTAAAAAATAAAAATGCACATGTCTTACAATGTTGTAACATAAAGGTTTCAAGTAAAAATAAAATTGTGTTTTTGTATTTGTTTTAAGAAAATTGAAATAAAATCATATATTCTCCCAAGCATTTCTGGTGGTATTTATTTATTTGTTAACCGGCAACCGGGCATGTGTGAAGGTGCAATTTGATTTTCTGTGTCCACTGCTGATTTGAGAACCGGTTATTCAACCGGCTATCGTAGTTAACGAAGCCAGTAACATTTCTTCTGCTGGCTGCCGGCTAACTGGTTCCGGCAGGTGAGAAAGCTTCCATTAGATCCTTAACTAAACGAACGGTTAGCCGGTACCGGGTGTGAAATCGCTCTAATTACTGTTGAATCTTATGAATTAAGAGAAGTTGATTCTTTGAATTCCAAACAGAACTGAGATTTAATTATTTTTCAAACACTGGTTATACTAAAAGTTTGTTTACATTCGATAAACAAACTTAAATAAATAAATAAATTTGGTGGCACAACTGCTCGTGAAGAACCAAGGCCTAGTGACTTACAACTCTCAACCATTCCTGTGTGTGTATTTTTGGCAGGAATGGAGGGGACCTACAATTTTTTGCCGAGTCCGAACGGCTAGATGAGAAGCACTTATTCATGACAAGTATACTCTTATAGGATTTGTCAGTTCCTCGCAAGAGGCAGTACCTCGCCAAAAAAAAAAACATTTCTGTTTATAGGTGGCAGCGGCTGGGAATCGAACCCAGACCTTTAAAATGACAGTCCTACGCACTTACCAGCATACCACGAGGTACTACATAAATAAACTTCATAAATTAATCTAAGAATGATCGATAAATTGTTAAGTGAAATATTATTATTTTTAAAACTAAGTGGATATTATTTAAAGTAATTTAATGGATCGCCACTTCCCCTTCTTCAAACTGCCGATCCAGTTATATATTTTACGACTTACCTCATCTAAGTGCATTGGTTCCCTTACTTTGATTGAAGGATCACTACGACCGAACCTTAATCTTAATGATGGGGATCGAATTGGTTTTTGGTCCACATCACCGAACCAACGTTTTTGTTCCATTGGCAGCATTTCACTACCAGGATCACTGCGCCCGAATCTCAACCTGAGTGAAGGTGAACGTTGAGCTTTTCGTTCCACTCTTTCTGGGAATGAAATCGGTCCAGCATACTCCCGTTGAAGAAGATTTTCATATAAATTGTTAATTGCATCTGTATCAAAGACAAAAACATACATAATGACATACACACACATTCTTTTTGATAAAAAAATAAATAACTTACTTCCGGTTGAGGAAATCTCTGCGAAACTGCTTCCATTTAAGAGTGAAACTAAAACAATAATCCCACATCCATAGAGTAGTCGCTGCGAAGTCATTTTCTTAAAAAAAAAACAAGTTTAATTTACCATTAGCGTTGTGTAAATAATGTCAAAAGTTGTTTTTCCTCTGGTGCGCCAGACGCTAGAGGATTTAACTACTGCAAAAAACGACACACTTAAAAATGCAAGTTTAACTAAAAGTTGTGAAGTGCTGCTCGTTCGGATATGAGAAAACTTTAAATAAACTTAAAAGAAAATATTTAGAGCATGGATGCAGTCAAAGGTTCTCGCACTCGTAAATGCATGCATTAAAGGTATGGCAACGTGTTCATATGACTTCGTTGCAGGCAATTATTATGTCGTGTAACTTTTTGAATACCTGATATGTGTTGTTAACATTGCTTAGATGCCGTAGAAATAAAAAAGGAGAAGTGTTTTTTTAACACTAGTTGAAAGTAGGATATAAGATGAGCACTTTATGTTCGTATGTGCAATAAAGGCCACACTTACCTGTTTCGACGCCTGAAAACTATCCACAGGCCCCTTCACTAAAGAAATTAAAAAAAAAAATGGTCAATCCGTAACTGACTGAGTCATCACTCACTCACTGCAAAATAATGGAACACTTTCTGAAACCTATGGAATCATTTGCTGCTCACATTTGCGATATTCTTTGCCTTAGAGGGAAACCAAAAAGATATAAAATTAGAAAAAATTGGACAGAGTACGAGTAACTAAATTAAATGGTTGAAAGAACGTATCGATTCATCAGTAAAAGATTCGCTTTCGACACCCTCAAACATTCGCACTTTGTTCAATACCATACTTGAGAAATCTGAAATGAGAATGGCCTTCGATAAACACTGCCATATATCTCGTAATATTAAAGACTAAACCCACTAACCCACCATGGTGGAACAGTGAACTTAAGAAAGAAGAAACGAAGAACTGAGTCAGAAAATTTTTCAATAAGGCCAAACTAAGCAAATTAGAGGAAGACTGGATTTTATATAAAGCCGATTTTAACTCTTACACTAAAAATTTAAGAAGGTCCAAAACGTATTCATGGGCTTTACACTGTGAGTCTATTGTGAACCACAGTAAAGCGGTGAGACTTCGAAAGATTTTTTCTTTTAACACCACTGGGATATATTGAACATCCCGATGGATCATCTGTGAACGCCCTATTCTAGCCAGAATTAGGAAAGCAGCCCTCAGAGATTACTTTTTCGATGAACTGGGCGACGTCTCGTTTTTGCCACTAAGGAACATCCTTAAATCCACTCAGAATTCAGGATGGTTCAGGGAGGCCCCCAATACCTAAGTTTCCACTAATTAATTTCCTTACCCCTCCCAATACCTTGCCTACACCCCGGGGAGCACAATGGCATTGAGATCCAAGTGAGGTGATGCCTTCTTCTCGTATCATCACCCCTTTTAACCTAACCTTCGGCATGACAGTCCAACGCAATAACCATCATGCCACGAGGTCAACAAATAATTCTATATACTACTAAAATGGGTATGGTATGTTTCGTCAGAATTGTTTAACAAATTGACGTTACGCGGAGGTACATTTCGACATTTTTTGTTTCTAATTTTTTTTATTTGGCATATCGTTATTCCGAATTTTAGGTTTGGCGAACAACGTTTTGTTTTCTAAATGATTCGACAAATCATCACTTCGCAGTTTTCATAAATTATTTTAATGAATTGATCGTGTTATGAAGATTGGCAAATTTTTTCTTAAGCATTTTGTTATTTTAAATTTTTTCAACTAGCATTTTGCTGATTCGCTTTTTCGTATTCAGCATTTTTATATTTGGCATTCAATTACTTGGCGAGTTTTTGACTTCCATTAAATTACATGCCTTAAAACTTCGCACGAAATTTTAAGGCATGTAATTGCAATTGAATGTCAAATTAATGCAGCTAAGCAAAATGCCGAATTTCGGATAATTATTTAGATTTTGTGTTCTAAAATCGAAAAAATATCCATCAATACTCAGTACAGCTTTGTTAATATTCGACTAAGAAGTCTCATAAGTATTTACAAAATATTCCGTTATCAAAACTGAGCAAAAGAATCAAAGAACAAAACAACCAAACACAGTAATAGCAGCAAGAATAATCAACAAGTTAAAAAATATAAAACACACAATTTATTGAGTAATGCTTCAGATAAAAAGTAAGTATATCTAACCAAGCCAATGATAATGGAGGGGCGAAACGATAATAATCAGCGAAATAATGAAACGGCTTCACGATATTTCGCGAAATTATAAAACAGCAAAACGTTATTTCGCGGGAAAATTCTTGACCAAATAAAAAATAATTAAACAAAAAAAAAGAAGCGGAACAACAAATTGGCAAATGAATTTCACGAAACGATTGAAAATAATTTCAAACAAATGCGAAAGATAAAAATGCTAAATGTGGACTGCAAAATGATTGGAAAGTATAGTATAGAAATATTTAACGACTAAATCGAAACAAGAATATGCCAAATGAATTTTGCGAAAAAATAGTGACCCTACTGAAATAACGGGTGATTTTTTAAGAGGTTTAGAACTTAAAAAAAAAAAAAACACAAAAAATTCGAAAAAATGAATGAAATATTTATTTGAATCGATAGTTTGAACCTTGCAATTTAATGTTTAAAGATAATTTCATGCAAATGTTGACCGCGGCTGCGTCTCAGGTAGCCCATCCGCTGAGTCCAATTTTGGCATACTCTTTCACACATATCGGCCGGTATCTCACGAATGAATGCATGGATGTTGGCTTCCAGTGCGTCAATCGAAGCGGGCTTGTCCCTATAGACATTAGCCTTGACATACCCCCACAAAAAATAATCTAATGGTGTCAAATCCCACGATCTAGGCGGCCAATTGACCGGCCCGAAACGTGAAATTAACTGTTCACCAAACTCGCCTCGCAATTGCGCCATTGTTTCGCGTGCTGTGTGGCATGTGGCACCGTCTTGTTGAAACCACATATCATGCAAGTCAAGAACTTCCATTTCGGGCAAAAAAAAGTTTGTTATCATCGCTCGGTAGCGTTCACCATTGACAGTAACGCTGCGATTCGCATCATCTTTGAAGAAATATGGCCCAATAATGCCGCCGGCCCATAAACCGCACCAAACAGTGGCTTTTTCGGGATGCATTGGTAGCTGTTGCAATGCTTCTGGCTGATCTTCACTCCAAATGCGGCAATTATGCTTATTTACGTACCCATTCAACCAAAAATAAGCCTCATCGCTGAACACAATTTTTCGATAAAAAAATTCGGCGTTGTGGTAGGTCGGCTGGCTTTAGTTCTTGCACTAGCTGTATCTTAAAAGGCTTTACGCCCAAATCCTTCCGCAAAATTTTCCACGTAGTGCTGTAACAAAGGCCTAACTGCTGGGAACGGCGCCGAATCGACATTTCGCGGTCTTCTGTCACACTAGCTGATACGGCCGCAATATTTTCTTCACTACGCACAGTACGTAAACGTGTTGGTGGTTTAATGTCCAACAAAGTAAATTTGGTGCGAAATTTGGTCACAATCTTCCGAATAGACTGCTCAGAAGGTCGAGAATGCCGACCATAAAATGGAAGCAGCGCGCGATGAACATTTCGAACCGAGCACGAATTTTGATAGTAAAATTCAATAATTTGCAAGCGTTGTTCATTTGTAAGACGATCCATGGCTAAATTGCAAACCAAACTGAAGCTGTTTGACAGTGACACAAGGTACTAAACACACGTCAGCTGTCAAAACCAGTGTTGCCAAAACCAAACCAGCTAAAAAATCACCCGTTAAATCATGACAAAGGCCCTCACTATGTAACTCATGACTCCAAGTGAGTTAGCCAGACGAAACGCCAATTATTAAGATTATGATTATTTGTTGTTTACGGATTCCCACATTTTCAAGTCACATTTACTCGTATATCACTTTGAGTGTAGTAACAATAACGGAAAAGCTTCACTAAAGAAGTGATTCCGATATCGTCAAGTGCTCTGTAGTTGCTTAAGCATCTATTTAAGGGTATGTATCTGTCCCTTGAAAAAATAGGTTGGAGTTTTGCGCAAAACTGCATAGCTTTCACACTTTTCCGAATATTTGAATAGAACACACGGTTATCAATTGGAAAGAGGTTGAGTAAAATATTAGTGTTGCTTTAAAAAATTAAAACAAATTGTGCCTAAAAACTTACAGACAGATGAAAAAATCATGGAATTAAGTAAAGTGCTAACGCATATGATAAGGGCATTCACTAAATATTATATATTTTTTTAAAAGAAAATATATCCCAAAACATAATATCGTTTTTCCTTTTTTTATTTTCATCTATTTATTCCCAAAAAAAAATTACAAAAGTATGGAAAATGAAGGAAATCAACACTGGTATGAATGGAATGGTATGGATGTTCTACTTTATAAGACTTAATAAGTATAAATGGTAGCGAAGTTAAATTAACTTTTTCCCAGAGTCAATAAACATTTTAGTTTTTAATTTGTTTATTTTTACTGTGACTTTTAAGCAACAAAAATTTAAAAGGTAATATTTTTAAAAATGTTTTTTAAGTTTCCCTGGGGCAATGAGAGTTAGCTATATTTTGAATTTTCTTAAATATTTTTTTTTTTTATCAATGAACCATAGATATATCTTCAATCTAATCTGGTCTTGTAAGTTTAGAGTGAATTTTTCTAACATCTGTTGGCCGAGAAAAAATTTCTCTGCCGTGTGTGTTTATACTGTACAAAACAGGTCAGCTATTCTGGCACTGAGTGAAACTCAAATAGGGGAAATTCTGACTATTCAGAATTTAACCTTTATACGGATATTGCTCAGTACCATTATTCTTTTTCCACCATGGTCTCGCCGTTTATGTAAGAAATGATGTTGCGTACCAACTTCAACCACAACTCGTGAGCGCTAATGATTTTATGTGACAAATCTTTTATCGCACTCGTGCAGTAGCAAGAGTCTTAAAAGGTCTTAACGTACACAAATCCACTGGCCCGGATAGTTCTGAAGAGGAGTTCTTCAACGCTGGCAAATCCACTGCGTACGCTTTTATATCTGTCCTATTCTACTGATCTCTTTCCGAGTGGGTGGAAAACAGCATTTGTCTAGCCTGTCCAATTGCACTTATGTACGTCCCTTCTGTCCAAGGTCATGGAAACGCTGATTGATTATCAGCTCAAGAAGTATCTTGAAGAACGGAAGCTTCTTAATGATCGGCAGTATGGCTTTCGTAACGATAGGTCCACTCGTGATCTGATGGACAAATCTTTACATCGTTTTGGAGAAAGCAAGATTATTGCACTTGACAGTGGTTTTTATTTCACTATGAGAGGAATACGCACCAAGCAATGAATATGTCAAGTGAATTGCGGCAAAATATAAGCATATAATATATATATATGATATCAGCTAGGAGGAGAGAATCGATCACTATTTGTTTTCGTTTCAATTTGAGATTCTGTAGGTACCTACTCTTATTTGAATTACTAATTCTATCTATGAGGTGCAATTTTAAATATCGGAATTTGTGTGAAGATACTTTTTGTAAAGAAGTGAATTTAGCACAATTCAACTTGTGTATAAGCATAGTTTACAGTTCTATGCAAACAAAAATCAAAGTTTTCAAAGTGTGCAAAATATTCAAGGCAACAAATTTTTGCTTTGGTCTTAGCCACTCATTGAATCAATAATTAAACCTTAATTTATAAACTGTAGAAAGGTTTTTTGATGCAAAAATAATTGTTTTTCATTTTAAGGCCTATACATTTTATTTATTATGGATAAATTATTAACTCAATGGATGGCTACAAATAAAGTAAACATTTTTGCCTTATATGATTTTTTTTTTCGAATGGGAACCGTAAATTATGCTTTAACAACTATTTCAAACCAGGTTTGTGTTCATCTTTGTAGTTTGATTGCATAATATTTGAAAATAAATTGAATGGCGCAAAATTTTAAACGATTTAGTAGTTACGATGCTAAACCAATTTTACCATGAAAGTAAGTTAAAAAGATTTTAGCATCGTAGGTACTATCTCTTAACGTTTTACTAAAGTTAAACTCATCAACTGGCTTTTTAAATTTTTTTTAGTATCGTTCTAAATCTGATATCTGTCATTTTCCTCAAAAAAAAAAACTCTTGGCAATTGTCTTTCAGAGAAAAATTGAGGTATATTGTATAAATTAAATGGAAGAATTCTAATGGAGACATAAAGATAACAAAATTATTTATCGCTACGAACACTGGGTCCTCATCATGTAAGGCTGGTATCGTTTTAACCATAAAAAAGAAAAAACGAAAAAAATATTTGGTACCAAAACAACTTCGTTTTATGTATGTATGTAGGAAAAAAAATCAATAAAGTTTGAAAACAAATTAATGAAGTATGAAAACAACTCAATCAATTTTGAAATTTCGTTGAAGCGATAGTCCTTCTTTTTTATTATTTTGGAGTTAGTTATGTATATTACTATTAATTGTTCTATTTTTTTTACTGGTTTTTAAATTGTTCGATTTAAATAAAACTCCATTCATCCCGAAATAAAGAGGCGCTTTAAGATCTCGACACTTTCTCAAAGAAAGTTGGGTAATTCCCAGGCAAGCTTTGTACATATGTATGTATATGTATTGTTTGCTCGTGTTTGCGTGTGCCCAGTGCCCAGAATTTGTAGGCATGTTGGTGTTAGGTGTATACAACCACTTAAATTCGTTAATTTGAATGAGAAATGATCCTATCTAGTTTTTCATAAGTCCACCAACTTTAATTTTAATGATCCGAGTAATAGAACTCATGATATGAGTCTCTCAAGAGAAGCTTATCGGCCTTATTTTTTGATATGCTAAACAAATGAAATAGTATACCAGTGCTCTCGTTCTGTAACTTTGGCATTGATAAAATCGTTCGAGACGTGGTGAATATTGAAACAAAATACATGAGTTTTGTTCCATTTGTCAACGTTTCTCGGCCAATTTTATCGATGCGAGAAATACAGAACGTAGACACAGCTTAAGCAAGAAGTAAAATGTTAAATTGATAATAATAAATACAAATTATAAAATATCAATTTGATATTTATAGTGTTAAAACAACATTAAAAAATATCAATTTTCTCATATGAATTTGATACTCGTATTTAAAAATATCAATTTAACATTCAATGCTAAATAAACATTTTGTTATGTGAAAAAGTAATTTCAATTTGAAATTTAATTTGTAAATATAACATTCAAATTATCAATTTGGTATTGATTTTTATATCATTATGATAATTAGAACTTTTAAATAAACATTTCATAAATGTTAAAACGATATAATTGGCATGTCAATAGCGATATTTTTAATGTTGAACTACTTTTATCACCCAAAAATGTTGACTTTACAGTTGTTTTATCAATTTTCTTTTCGGTGTAGTAATTGTTTTAACCCGGTCCGGAAGACGAAAGACGTTTTATATGGGAAAATACAAGTAAAATGTCCAACAAAATTTTGAATTTTTATAACTTTGGTAATAATTGATAGAAAATATAAATTCTAACCGAATAACTTTAATTTACCAATTTTTGTGCACTATTTTTGAGTGGGGCTGTTTTCGGTTTCAAGATTTTTCAAATTGGACTCCATTCGTTTTGAAAAATCTGGCAACACTGAACTGCGAATTGCATTAACGGAACGGAATTAATAAAAACATCAATAAACCCATCACCTCACTAAAAAAAAACACATTAGAACAGGAAAATTTTCAAAAATTTAAAAAACAATTTTTTTCTCGAAGAAAAAATTTAATTTTGTTTAAAGTTCTTCAACTTATAACAACTCTCCCAAAGTTTATAAAAACATTTTCCATAATTATGTTAAATACAAAAGTCCAAACCCAGTACATTAAAACCCACTCATAGATTCCCATGGTTGGGGACAACATAAAAAGTCTATTAGCACAACCTAATTCAACGATTCTGTCTGCGAAGAACAAAACCTTCTGACTTGGTTGGTGAAAAAACCGCTTTAAAATTGCGGAATAGGCAGGAACTTTCACCGGAAAGTTACTTGTAACACTTTATTTAACTTCGTTAAAAATGAATTACTCACACACTACATTTGTTATGCATATTTTGCTCCTTCCCAAATAAAAAAAATAGAGCAAATCGAAAAACATCAGAAGAGTATATCTTAGTTCTTCATGTTTCATTAAAAAATTTAAATTGTGTCATAATACTATACAAATTGCGTATGACAAAGGCCCTCACTATGTCACTGTGAGTCCAAGTGAGTAGGCCAGAAACACAAATTTGTAAGACTAAAGACCATAAAAAGCTATTTGGTATGTTTTTTGTTTCAAAATTGATTTTAAAATCTTAACATTATGTTGTATGTTGTGTGTATGTTCGAATACGAAACAGGTGAAATCCACTCCTGATGTTAAAACATCAAGTTTAGTTTCCTGATGAAATGCAACATTTTCCTTGAGGGTGTGAGAAAATAACTACTCACCCCTTAATGCACCCTTGAATGTTTTTCTTTTTATAGTGGCAAATGAATGTAAACCATCCAGACGACCAACCTATTATACTCGTAACTTGACGTAGCCTGATGATCTACTTCAAATCCTTTATTCGAGAGAACACCTTAAGAATAACGAAAAACAGAACATGAATATGAATATGAGCCCATAATCCTTCAACTTTTCTTTATATTTGGTGCAGTCCTTTCGAACACCCACTGCACGTAAGGAAATAGCATTTTTTTCTCACTCTGACCTCTTGTTCTGTTTAAAATAAACGCAAAAAATGAAAATTCTTCCCCAAAACAAGAGAGCAGTGCCAAGAGCTACACGTAGTCATCACTAAACAGCGCGGTGTCTTGTGTGAGAAAATGTTCATATCTTCATCAGCTATTGAAAATTACAATTGTTTCAAGCTGGCATTGTTTGAAGTTTCTTCAGGTGAAGAAGTATGTAGAACTTGCTGCTGCGTTGACTCATTTATTTGGAATCCACTTTCAAATATGCACCTCTCTATTGAAGAATACTTTGGTATAAATCTTACTTACATATAAAAAGTATCAACCTATACAGGGTGATTTGTATACGATGCACCCAAAAGCTAAAGCGAATTGGTTGGGTTAAAAAAAATCGTATAAGAGGGGGGTCAATGCCATGCTATATCTTTTTGGAAAGCCAGAAGGCTTTTCTATTATTTGTATCTTAAATTAGATTGTGTTAATGAATAGTTTTTGAAAAATTTAATTTCAAACTCGATTTTTTTTATTTCGGTTTAAGCAAATAATAAAAAAATTAACTGGAGTAACTAGATTACACCTTCTTTTATTGAGGCATGAGCTTAACATTAAAAAAAATGTACTGTATGTCTACCTGTTTTCCAAATAAAAAGAATTAACTATACGTTACGCGGATGGTTTCATTCGAGAATCACAGAGATTGTACGCTGCAAGGTTCCCCAATAGGAGATCTTCCCGAGAGTAACTTGCCATGTGCTATCGTTTTGTGTTGACGATTTGATACGCATTTCAGAAATGAATTTTAGAGAGAATGTCCTTCCATATTTAGTTGTGATTAGGTAAAACATATATATATATATATATATATATATATATATATATATATATTTTTATAGGTAATCCTTTTTATTTGGGTAACAGGACGACATGCAGGTCAATTTTGATAAATTGAACAAATACAAATGCCTTAGTAAAAAAGGTGAAATTTAGTTAATTCAAGTTTATTTTTCTTTTTATTATTTGATAAAAACCGAATGGTATGCAATAACAAATAAAAAAGGAATAATCCGCTTATTTAATAATTTAGCTGAGCAGAACAAACTTGGCAAAACCAAAAAGTACTTATATTTTTTTTTTAAGTTTCTCAAAAACTAAGATATATCTTAGCATCTGGTTTCTAGTTTTGTATACAAAATTAATAAGAGCATTGAATTTTGAAAACAAAAATAAATTTAATAACATAACTACAATTTTGGAGAAAACTAGTTTGAAAATTAAAAAAAAATCTTTCATAATTTCGAGTTTGAAAATTAATTTTTCAAAAACTTTTTACCTAAACAAGCTAAATTAAAATGAAAATTAAAGAAGAGATTTTTGGCTTTTCAAAACGGTATAGCGTTGTAAGTTCAACCGTTATTTTTAAATATTTTTTCTGTTTTAGGTCAATGTTTTTGAAAATTGCCCCCCCTGCCTAAACGGGGAGATAGATCACCTCCCATACTTTTTTTTGTCTTAACCCAACCTACTCGCTTTAGCTTTTTGGTGCATCTTATACGAACCACCCTCTAGGTAGAAGAGGCAAAGTAAAACTCGACATCAGCATACCATATTACACTGCTTTTTTTGTTTTTAAATTGAATCCCCATTTTTAATAGATATCGGAAAGAAATATCGTTGATGGAATTTTTTGGAATGCAACACGATGAAGATATAGCCTAGTATATAATTGTTTGAATCACTGTGCATGTTTTTTTCTTATTGTGATTGTTATTCTAGGTATTTTGACGACATATTTAGAATTTAGATACAAAAATAAAATGCCTTTATATGAAACACGAAATAAGAATGAGAATATTGCAAATACCTTTCGTTTTCTGCATATCTATGCAGTCGTAGACAAAATAAAATCGAAGGATTTAAATATTTTGTTGAAATAAGGAGCGAGCTTTTAAATAATATTTTATTCATAAGTCCTGATTTGTTTCCCCAATGTAGGTATGACTATTTGTACGAGTTCATTTATTTTAAAGCAACTTAACAAACGAAACGTTCATAGAATAAAACGAATGCCACAACGTGGGTGTATCCATTTCTTTCATTTTTTGAGTCTTTTATGTTCGATACCCTCTTTCAGTTTCGAGCTACAGTTGACACATAGAAATTTTCTTTAATGCGCGCTTCTTGAATTGACCTTTTTTCGGTTTTTAGGACAGAATTTTAATCTTGGTTAATGCTTCTTTTCAAATAAGTTCAAATGAAGCAGACTTGTTTCTAAGGCGAACGATTTTGAAGAGGTATTTTCTTAATATTCAAGAACCAAACATAGGAAGACTCTTGTGATAAAGGACATAATCTCTGAACTCTGTCAAGTCAAGTGAATGAGATATATAGTCATATAGTCAACAGCAAATTTGCAGTTAGATCACCCTCATTTATTTATTTCAATCAAGCTAATTATTAATCTAGCGTACAGTTTGTTTTTTTGAGTTTATTAAAAACTATAAATTATAGAATGTTCTTTTAAAGTAAATACTTTAAATTTATCACAATAATATCTCAATATATAATGATTTACGTCATACAATATTATTTAAAAGTGATCTCCGCTCGTTAGTTGGTACAATAGTGGGTTATACAGAGGATCAGGAAAAACTCTCAATGACCATCATTAAGTTTAACAATAAAAACAAAACACAAATAAGAACGTCTACTCTCAAGAATAGGTACATAGATCAATAACTTTGAGCCAGCTATTATATATGAAGGATGATTTAAAGGGTTCTCACAGCCTAACCCTCTGAGCGCAAATCTTAAAAACCTTTTCTGAATCTTATCTATTCTAATTTTATGGCAGCTATAATAGGGGGACCAAATTTGGCCAAGGCCGTAGCCAGAGGGGGATCACAGGGGTTTGATCCTCCCCGAAAGCTTTGAGAAAGGCATTTTAAATCATATTTTTCACTTTTAGTATGAAATGTATACTCAAATTTCTGCGAAAGTTATTAATTATGTTCGAAACTTTCTGAATTTAGTACTAAGCTCACGAAATACATTTTGTTTTTCATAGTAACGTACCTATTAGCCTCAAAGATTTTTTATTTCAGCTAAAAATGAGATTCGAGAGCCTTTAGCTCTAACTTTCCTCTTTGTGCATTCTGATTCCCAGAACTCTTGGCGAAAATGAACTAAATTTAAACGAAGAAAACTTCAATTTAAAAAAAATTGAATCGTGACTATTTTAAATTTATATGCCGAATTCACGCTTTGGTAGACAAAATACCATAAACAACAGGATACCACAAGCTTCTTAAAATTTTGGGGACTCTGGCGGCTTCAAGAAAATTCGGTCAATGAACATAACCTTACAGGGTGAGCGTTAGTGCCAATTCATCGACAATTTGATACTTACTCTGAGTAGTGGGGCTGTAAGTGGGACCAACCTGTCATTTTGAACTTACGGGTTGAGCTTTAGTATACTCTTTATACTTTATTTAAGGAGTAAAGTTAGGACATGAAGGAAAGAAGAACGAGAAAAGGGTTGCCACCTGTTTCATACATGGGCTTATAAATCGAGAACCAGAGGTCGGACGATGACCAGTAAACTCTCGTTGAATTCAGCACTTTTGTAACCAAAGGACCAGATTACTTTCTTCCTCCCTTGCCCTTGCATGGCGAGGATGGAAAAAAGCCGTTTGGGGAGAGAAAACTAAAAGCAAAAAAAAGTAAGAAAAATATTTATATTACTAAAATTTAAAGATTGTTGTCGACGCAGAATTTCACCATCTACTATATTATATCTTTTTGTGGTTATTTTTCCGTGGGTAGGTGCAAAACCTGCTATTCAGGCTCTATGAGGACCGAAAAACGCGTGCTCATAGAAGTGTGAGATTCTTACTACACTAAAACCACCTCCACTTCCCGATTGCAACTAAGTTGAAACTTATCTAGCAATTTATTTTTAACGAAGTTAAGCAACGTGTTGCAGGTTACTTTCCGGTGAAATTTCCTGCTTAATCCGCGATTTTAAAGCGGTTTTCTGTTCACCGCACCAAGTCGGAGGGTTTTGTTCTTCGCAGACGGCGTACTAAATTCGACTCGTCAAGAATGTTAATAATCGTTGAATAAGCGTGTTCTAATAGTCGATTTCTATGTTTTCGCGTGAAACTTTTTATTTCCTTCCGCACCGTAGGAATCCCGAGATCCCTATGAAGATCTTCGTTTCTTATATACCACGGAGCATTTACAAATGACCTAAGCAATTTATTTTCAAACGTTTGTAAGTTATTTAAGTTTGTATCGCAGGTACAACCCCAAAGTTGTATACCATAAGTCCAAACAGGTTTAAGAACCTGTCGGTATAAAATCAATTTATTTTCAATACTAAGCTTTGAATATTTACCGAGTAACCAGTTCATATCTCTTAATTTACTTTTTAGTTCTTCGCATTTCTTTTTCACGTGCGGCTTCCATTTTAATTTCGCGTCTAGAGTCATTCCCAGATACTTTGCCTCATTTGCAAATAGAACACGAGCGGTATTAAGAAAGACGGGTAATCTATTTACTTTTTTATACGTAAAGTCCACGTGGACTGACTTTTGTTCATTGAGCGCTATTCGCCATGTTTTTGTCCACTCATTAACATTATTAAGAGCATTTTGTAATTTAATTGTAGCTTCGCTAATCGTTTTGCCTACTGCTAGTATTGCAGTATCATCAGCAAACGTGGCTACAATAGTGTCATCTGTTTGAGGTATATCGCGTGTAAATAAAAGGTACAGAACTGGATCTAATACACTTCCTTGTGGTACCCCAGCCACTATTTCCTTGAAATCAGAATAGTCATTTCCGTGTCTTACACGAAAAAGTCTTTCATTTAGATATCCGTTTAGAATAAACTTTTCTTTTCTTTTATATCAAAGTGCTGGAGAGGGGGGACATGAAAGTTAAATAAATTAATCTAAGCATACGGCATGACACATGATTTAAGGGTGTTTTCTAACGCAACAATCAAAATGAACTCGATACAACTACCTTAAAAAAGGTCATAGTCTATTTCGTAAATGATGACTGAATTTTTAGCGAAATAGGTAAAGTATGTACATACATATTAGCAAAATCTAAAAGCATAGCATAGTGATGAAACAAGGTCCACATATTTAATTTTTCATAGTAATAAGAATCAAAAAAGTCTACAAAAATATGTGTACTGAAAGGGTGTTTTTTCAATGGAATGGAAAATTTCAGAACTACTGCCATGAAACCCCTCTCAAAACTGGTACAAATCACTATAAGTCACTATGTTGTATTCTACGCTCTTTACTGCCTAAAGAAGAAAAATCATTCATCATTCTCACCTTTAGTCGTCACACTATAAAGATATATAACAAAACAAAAAAACTTACTTTTGCTTGTCTAAAAACAATAGCGCTTCCTGTGCACAGCCTAACCACGTCACTAAAAAATCAAGACAGGATAATCGTTCTGGTTCATCTTCTCTCATTACTTATACACTTGGCACGAACGGCTTGCAAGATATTTGTGTTGTTTTAACCGTCTTGTATTTCAACCGCACCTTATGACACTGTTTTCCGCCTCGTGAGGGTGATCCAAAGGCAAATATATCCCAATACCAGTGGCGATTTCTGGTCTTAAGTTCTGGGTTGGCTACAAATAATTCGTTGGTCGAAGCTAAATGTAATAAAAAAAAAACATTTTTAGCCCAGTTCCCTCGTTGAACTAATGCAATAAATCATGCTCTCTGGGTTATTATTTTATGTGGTAGAGGTGAACCCTTGGTATAACATACTAAAAGTCGCCAGCTCAGGGCCGCGAGCTTTAGACAGGAGAACGGGTTAATGGTCAAAAAGTACAAATTGAAAGTAAATTAAATTTCCTAAAAAAAAAATGCAGTGGACTCTCGCTAACTTGAACATACGAAAACTTGAACAATCCAAAAACTTGAACGTGCTATTTTTCCTTTGTAGGTATTCTATAACTTGAACAGGCAATTTTCAAGGCTCGGTTAATTGAATTTTTCATTACTAACTCTCTATAAGTTGAAAAGAGCAAGCTCTTTAACTTGGACAAATTTGAAACAAATTTTATTTGAATAGTTTGAATTTTCTTTTTGAAGCTCACTACGTTCATAAACGATTTTTGTACAAGAAGAATCCCACGGAGTTTCTATTGTTTTTTCTTCCATTTTAAACTAAATTTTATAAAATTAAGGGGAGTATTTTAAAGTGTTAAAAAGCGCAAAATAGGCTTAAAAAGACAATAAATTAGAGTTTTGGTACACGAAGAAAGGAAAAAGCGTCAAGTTTGGGCAAACGAATGCAAAAACAGAATAATTTGTTGGTTTGATCCACTAACTTGAACAATCCACTATCTTGAACAGACGTGGTTTCGTATGTGTTCAAGTTAACGAGAGTCCACTGTATTCACATTTTTGGTTAGAGCATGATTAAGAGAGATACGGGGAGTATAGAAATGTCAAACATTTGAAAACAATGTTATTGGCTTACGGCCAATTTCTTCACAAAAGTACTATGCTAGGCTAGTACCCAGTCAGGCTAGACCAGGTGCTAGGTGTGGTACCCGGTCCTAACAAATCGTTAGTACTTGAACATTTCTTCACATTACTTGTACCAGATCTAAGTTCACACATCGGTAGGTACTTGGAATTGAATATGTCTAAAACTGGTATACTCGTAGTACTTATTTTGACACTGTTTTGCCATTTCAAATATAATTTTCATATCTATTTATTTTACAATTTTAAATGTTATTGAGTATTGCGGTATTTATTTTTGAAGCATTTCAGCTAATTTTGATTGATTTGCTTTGTTTATTTTTTGTGGTCCCCAAAAATATTAATGCAAAATAAATTTAATTGTTGTTCAAAAGAATATTTTTTTTGTATTTGCAGTGTTTAATTGAATTGAATTTCTTTTAACAAAAATATGGGAATAGTTCTGCAAAAATCGGAGTTGCTCAAAGTGTATTGATGAATCACTTACCAAATGTAGCGAATTGAAAAATTACCAACTAACTAACCTTACTAATTCCTGAATCTGCCGGGTTCATGATATGTGAACATATTCAATTGTCTAATTGTTTAATGTTGCAACAATAACGTTGATTTCGGAAAAATCCACTTTATTAACGAAACCATTCCATATACATATTGAATATGTATACCTATTTATTAAACGTTATTCACCAATAATTAGCACTGGGTGGTTGCAATCTAATATAGGTGCAATCGATTGACTAATGAAATACTAATTTCTGTAAGAACTGAGCAAATCGGTAAAACGCATTCTTAGTAGCCATCTATTTCTGCCAATGTTGCTGATGGCTTTTGGATAAAATCCAAAGAACTCATAAATACACTGGAAACTTTTTGGTAGGCAATATGTTCATGAAATCAGCATAAAACCATTTGCTGTAAATTGCAAAGTAAAGAGCATTTCGAGTAATGACTTTTTTTGAAATTTAATGTGTGCTAACGAGAAAAAACATCTGATCTCACTTTGCACTCATTTAATTTCGAAACTAATAAGTCGTCGTGTAATAGGACACGAGCTAGCATACAAAACAATTACAACACTCGTCCCTACCTACACTCATCGTTTCCATAATAATTCATGGAATAAACAAAAATAATTAAATATCTATTGAAAAATTCCCTTTCGAATACACAACATTTTTATAATAGGAAATTTATTTTATGTTATACACCCACCTAATCATATTTTTTTAAAATCAAAATTATTTCAAACCAACCTTCGAACCTTCCAATAAACAACAGATTGAAATTCAAAAATAAAATCATCAGCTGTCAAAACGAAATTACCAAATTTCAGATGGTAACACTTTTTCCTTGATTTGAATAATCACATCATTTTGTCTGTAATAAAAATGAAGTACATAGGTATAAGCCGTTTGAAGTATAAATGTAAAGGGTGATTTTTTTGAGGTTAGGATTTTCATGCATTAGTATTTGACAGATCACGCGGGATTTCAGACATGGTGTCAAAGAGAAAGATGCTCAGTATGCTTTGACATTTCATCATGAATAGACTTACTAACGAGCAACGCTTGCAAATCATTGAATTTTATTACCAAAATCAGTGTTCGGTTCGAAATGTGTTTCGCGCTTTACGTCCGATTTATGGTCTACATAATCGACCAAGTGAGCAAACAATTAATGCGATTGTGACCAAGTTTCGCACTCAGTTTACTTTATTGGACATTAAACCAACCACACGAATGCGTACAGTGCGTACAGAAGAGAATATTGCGTCTGTTTCTGAGAGTGTTGCTGAAGACCGTGAAATGAAGCCGAACGATCTGCCACAACGTCGAATTTTCAGTGAATGGGCCCTAGAAAAGTTGGCAGAAAATCCGCTTTTTTATCGACAAATTTTGTTCAGCGATGAGGCTCATTTCTGGTTGAATGGCTACGTAAATAAGCAAAATTGCCGCATTTGGAGTGAAGAGCAACCAGAAGCCGTTCAAGAACTGCCCATGCATCCCGAAAAATGCACTGTTTGGTGTGGTTTGTACGCTGGTGGAATCATTGGACCGTATTTTTTCAAAGATGCTGTTGGACGCAACGTTACGGTGAATGGCGATCGCTATCGTTCAATGCTAACAAACTTTTTGTTGCCAAAAATGGAAGAACTCAACTTGGTTGACATGTGGTTTCAACAAGATGGCGCTACATGCCACACAGCTCGCGATTCTATGGCCATTTTGAGGGAAAACTTCGGAGAACAATTCATCTCAAGGAATGGACCGGTAAGTTGGCGTCCAAGATCATGCGATTTGACGCCTTTAGACTATTTTTTGTGGGGCTACGTCAAGTCTAAAGTCTACACAAATAAGCCAGCAACTATTCCAGCTTTGGAAGACAACATTTCCGAAGAAATTCGGGCTATTCCGGCCGAAATGCTCGAAAAAGTTACCCAAAATTGGACTTTCCGAATGGACCACCTAAGACGCAGCCGCGGTCAACATTTAAATGAAATTATCTTCAAAAAGTAATTGTCATGGACCAATCTAACGTTTCAAATAAAGAATCGATGAGATTTTGCAAATTTTATGCGTTTTTTTTTTAAAAAAAAGTTCTCAAGCTTTTAAAAAATCACCCTTTATAAGTTCGTGCGACCCAGCCGTGTGCATATTGGAATTGTTTTACTTTTTGTAGAAAACATGTCTAGGCCAAGAAATTAATTTTTCTACTTTGAAGTTGTCTAGCTCTCTCACTTATACCACCAATAACTTCAATTTAGTCTCCTTCATTTGTAAAGTTAAATAAAAAAGGTTGAAGTATTTCTCTTCGCGCTTAATATTATGTCCCAAACGTGTGTGCACACAAAATACGATACTTGGAAGTTTGAGAAAGTTTTCTTCACGTTTTTGACCTGAACTAGAAATGTGATTAAGCATTCTGATTCCTGGTTGATTTTACTTTTTTTGCTGCCGTAGAGAGAATAACAACAATCTACAAAAATTGTGATTTCTTACAGTTGATCTGTTGATATATTTAAGGTCGTATCTACGAATAACAAAGGAAAAGTTTTAGATTGAATTCATTTCAACTTACGAAAATCAATTTCAACTATTTGGCTGAAGTTGAAGGTTTCTGCTTGGGTTATATTTTAATTCACTAGGTGACGGTGTTGTCGCAATCAGTTGTTTTGTGCTCAGAAAAGAAAAAAAAGATAATATTCTATGCGTATTAGTGTTTATTTTTCCAACCTATTATTTTAACATAATCATATTCCTACCTACCCTTCTACATATATTAACATTCTTTTGAAGATTAATAACCTCATTTTCCTTTTATTGATAATGATAATAATGTTATGTTATTTAATAGGTGAGATATTTACTCAAACGATTTAAGTACATAATAAAGAGGTTAACGAGAAGAGAGGATTATTGTGGTCACTATGGAGAAAGTTTCATTAAAGAATTTCTGATCCCAAACTTTATGTTAATTATTTAATCTCTTCAAGGGCATTCTAATAAATTAAATAACCAAAAAATAATTTACGTTGCTTGATGACATAACTTTAAGAATATATTATAGGTATAGGGTAAAGTCGGGTGATATGGCACCCATTTTAAGTTTTCCTTGTAACCCAGAAATTAAAAATGGTTTTGATTTTAAACTTTAATATACGCTGTTATTAATTCTAAAACAAAAAAAAATTGGTTGGATACGAAAGCTTATATAACAATATATTTTTAGGGAAAATTAAAACACCTTCAAAAAAGACAAGTCAAAAAATGGCAGGAGGCTGATATGGAAATCTACTTTTTGTATGAATTTTCATCATACTCAATGCAGTTTTATGTCAAATACAATGAGAGAAGTCAAATAATACACTTGTTCGATTCGAATGTTAAGAAAAGCAAGTCCTAGAAAGTCAATGAATGGCACTCTTCAAATATATACTTAACTTAAGGGGTGCCATATCTCGCTTTTGATATTACCTACCACTGTTTATCCAAATTACTCAAACAAAAAAGTACGCTTAGTTATAGAGGTAAATACCAAAAATTAAACACGCATCACTCTTCGTTTTTTTATTAGAGCAAATACGTGGTGTTAAATATTTCCGTTGCTTCACTTTGTTAAGCTATGCACAAACAAAAATTGATTCAGATTTAGTCACTGTTTTTTCATTTTCGGTTGTGGCTTAAGAGTTAAAGACGTTATTTGAATTGAAACTGCATGAATTGAGAGCTTACGTCTAACTTAATGGCGCAAAACTAACATTGCTCGTTTAATGAAAAGAACCGACTCTAGTTAACGTAGTCGTTTACATGCGAGCCCTTGTTAAACTATTTCCAAATTTTAAACGCACTAAACAACTCTTCTAACTAGATTGAACTCCGCAACGTAACCTAAGCAATTTTATGTTGAACAAGCCCAAATCTGACAGATGAAGACAGAGACATAGCTACACAACAGAAACAAATCTAAAACGAACACAAACAAAATACTTCGAAACAGATAATTTCTCGCTGGAATTTTATAAAATTATAGTGAAACTCCCATATAGATTAAGATTGTGATTGTTTAGATATAATTGTATTTATATCATTCATCTAAAAAAAATTGTTCATCCATTCCCTTGGAAATTTTTGCAATTTCGTTGAGTTACACAACTTCATTCATCGTTAAAAATATTGAAAAATTTAAAATAGCGTCATTGCATTCATTTTCATTTCATGTTTTTGCTATTATAAAGTCAAAAATCATCAAAAGTCTTAAAAAAAAAACTTTTAAAACCTTTTTCCTTTTTCGTGAAAAATATTGAATATTGTAACGAGTGGATTACACCAAAGAAGCTATTTCCTTTTTTTTTATTTATCATTCAATAACAATTACTCTTTTAAAGTATGATCATAGATAATAAATATACATACATATGAGTATATATTTACATTCTCATTATTAAAAAAGATATTAAATAAGATTTTATGAATTACCTAAATTTGCATTGTATAAATAAATCATTGACTCATTGTCATTTAACGAAGAATTTGACTACAAGAAAGTTTATGCAGTTTATGTAATGCTCGTTATATAATAATTGTTCTCTCTGAGTAAATAACAGTTAACTGTAAAATATGTTTAGAATCCAGTCAAACAGAAGCAAATGATCTGTAGTATGCATTTTATAAAATCATTCTAATTTGAACCATCGAATAATAAAGTTGTCTCCTCAAATTAAAACGAAATTTAAGCAGTCTTTTTTATTTTCGGGTATATAACTGTCAAGACACTTGAAGACCTTCGGGGCTCTGGTGGCTGATAATATTATAATAGAAATTAGTTATATAATAAAATTTGTTCGAGGACATATGAAGACATTTAACCTGTCTCTAATGGACCGATCATTTTTTTAAGAAAACCCGATACATATGGTAAATTAAAATAAGTGAAGAATCTTATTCACTACAATATTCATTTTCGTAACACCTTATTCATCAATATTTATCCACCGCTGGATTGCAATCGATTGCACCAATGCAACACTAAGTTCCGCGAGAACTGAGAAAATCGGTAAAACGTATTCTCATCAGCCGTATTTCGTTCTGCCAATGATGCTGGCTTTTGGATGAACATAAAAATAAAGATAAAGATACATGTGTCGCATTAATATACTGGAATTTTCTCGGCAGGCTATAGATTCATGAAAGCCTAAATTCATTATAATACTCTATACGCTATAAAGAACAAAGTAATGAATAATCTATAAATTTTCCTGGTTCACAATAAAAAATCCAGGTACTAATGCCCCTTGACTGTCGATTTCAAAGTTGTAACTGATACCGAGTCTTAACCAATACTTAGTACCTACAAATCTGACAAGACAAGGCCTTAGTACCTCTGTGAAGACATTACTTTGAAGCCTGGAACCAATTTTCGGGAGGCCGATTTTAAGGAGCTTGCTAGTACCGAGTCCCAACTAATAATACTCGATTCCAAACTGACAGAGGACTAGGGCCCAGCATGCTTGTACAAGGAAATGAGTTTATCGATATTAGTACTGGGACCGGTACTAGGGTAAGTGTTCTGTTAAGAAATTGGCTGCAAGATATTTTTTTATTTCTTGCTAATGGTATTTATGAAAAAACTAAACAGAAAAGAAAAAAAGTACCCTTAATTTTTCAAAAACTATTCATTTACACAATTAAATTTAAAATGCAAATAAAAGAAGATTACTGGCTTTCCAAAAAGGTATAACATGGCATTGTAAGTTTTACCGTTGTTTTCAAATAATTTTATTGCGACCACCCTGTTTTAATTCATTTTTTTAGAAAAAAGCCCCTCCCGCCTAGTCGGGGGGAAATAGACCCCAATCCCATAAAATTTTTTCTTGTCTTAACCCAACCAACTCGCTCTAGCTTTTTGGTGCATCTTATACCGATCACCCTGTGTACACACATATACATATGTATGTAAATATGTAGGTTGGGCCAGACAGAACAATTCGTTTGGGTGATAAGGGTTTTTGAAAACTTGATTTAAAATAGAAAAAAAATTGAAGGAATAACAGCAACACGTACAATGTCTCGCCGTACATAGCTTATTTAAAGCAAAGTCGTTCTCTAATAAGCTTATTAAATAGAATCTTTTTGTAGGTAAGAATATAGTCTTTGAAATAATTAAGAAAAGATTTTTTTTTGACCAAACTATAATTTTTTCTAATTTTACTTTACTAATAGCAAAGAATATTAAAGCTGCGTTTTATTAATCTATATCGGGATCTGCTTTCTATCCGGATCTTTTTCAAGATCCAAGAATTAGTTTTAATTCTGAACACCAGATGACAATTTTGTTTTATAACTCCTAGTGCGCTGCATTTCTCGGTATTTCTCAATACAAATGTAGTCTTGTATTTTAACTTTATGTCAATATCTTAATCTTATAGATCCGAGCATTAGAAGATGATTTTTAAAGATTTTTTTTTAGATTAAAATCCATTTTAAGTTGGAAAATTAAGATTAGGGCCCCTGCCGTCAACATATTTGTGAAGGGGTGTTGAGGCAATAACTTTTTAAATATAATGTTTCAAAATTGTGAAATTTTTCATTCACGTTTGCATTTTGAAGAGAGAAAATCAAACCAATGTGGGACTCAATGTGCTCTATAGTATGAAACTAACTGAATATTCTTAAAATATTATACAGGAATGTAGTGTGACATTTATTCAGTTAAAACCGAAGTTATAAGATTTCCAATCGATTAACTTGAAGACTATTTGTACATAACGGAACTTTTCTAAATTGAACCTCAACCACTTATTGCTGCGACGAGACGCTGCGCAGCAATAAGTGGAATAGAGATACCGTGCAGCTCTTGAGTTTTTCTGCTACCATAAGAAACTTGTGTTATTTTATTTCGCTGCATGAAAAAGGCTGGACGTGTGTTTTAGCGATTAGCCATTAGTTGGTCTCCATCTCCAGCAAGACAACGAAATGCTTACGAAAATGCAGCGAAAAAAATATTCGTTGACAGTTACACCAATTCAAAAATCAAAACAAATGAAACTGAAAAAACACTGACAGCCACGCTGTAATAAAAGGAACAACAAAAATAAACATGAAAAAAACACAAATATAATTTTTTCGCACACAATAAATGGCCTGTGGTCCGTTTCTTTTCTCTACAATGTTAAAAATTGTTAATGTGTCAAAAAATAACATTTCATTGACGTTGTTCACATTGGACTGAAAAACTGTATTTTCTTTGACGTTTCAGTATTTACATCTTCCTTTACTGAAGAAGTGGGAGCGAAATGTGAAACGTCAAAAAACATTCTTCATAAAACAATTCAAAACTCAAAAATAAAACTAAAATCAATTAAATTACAAACACATTTACAACAAATGAAAATAATTCCAAATCGAAAGACTGAAAGGGGAAAAAATAATCCCAAATTGAAACTTGCAATTTCAAGTGTTTTGGCAGATTAACACATTCAATTCATGTCGAGGAGATGAGTTGGAAATTGTTACAAAGTGTAATATTCTGAAACTTTAAAATTTAGTTTAGGAACGATTTATTGAGTTACACTCTGAAACAATTCTAGAATTCAGGAACGATCAGTGTTAACAATTGTTAACATTGTAGAGAAAAGAAACGAACCACTGGGTAATTAATTGTGTGCGAAAAAAGAGTGTAGACATCTCCAAAAAGTATACAAAAATTATCAATTCGTACATCGATCAGCGCAGCGTACTGCAGGGTGAAAAGTTTTTTCGTTTATGATTTCGTTGTATCATTTTTGTGTGGAATTTTTAGATTCGCATCAGTTTTCAGCAGCGTACTAGGCTTAAATGCTGGCTGCAATGTGCAAAAAAAAACAAAAACAGTAAAATGTCATAAAATAATTAGAATGTTTTTGTGTACATAAAGTTCCAAATTCTACTTGAAGTTTATATCAATTGGCAAAATCTTTTGAGATCGATACGTATGCACGATGAGCTTTGAATTCTAGGACCGTGGCGTATTGGGCTATGGTTAAGAAGTGTACTGACAAATTTTCCGATGAGCTACGATACAGGCCTTGAAGTGACTTCGAAATAATAGAAACGATGAAGGTAATATTTTATTTAATATGTATATATACCGAATAGAAAACAAATCCCTTAATATATTTGATGCAAATTTAAAAGATAATATGCAGATTCCAAAATGGTATCCGCAATCTCTGTAGCATAAACTGTTCAAAAGTAACATGCCAAAACCTTTTTGAACTTTCGTTAGTTTTCCATAAAAACACCTATATTGATCTCAGGTTCGATTTTCTTTACTACTCTCTTAGAATCAAAACTTTTAATGCTCCTTGTTTAAAGATCAAATGCATCATGAGATGAGATGAGATGAGTTGGAAATTGTTACAAAGTGTAATATTCTGAAACTTTAAAATTTAGTTTAGGAACGATTTATTGAGTTACACTCTGAAACAATTCTAGAATTCAGGAACGATCAGTGTTAACAATTGTTAACATTGTAGAGAAAAGAAACGAACCACTGGGTAATTAATTGTGTGCGAAAAAAGAGTGTAGACATCTCCAAAAAGTATACAAAAATTATCAATTCGTACATCGATCAGCGCAGCGTACTGCAGGGTGAAAAGTTTTTTCGTTTATGATTTCGTTGTATCATTTTTGTGTGGAATTTTTAGATTCGCATCAGTTTTCAGCAGCGTACTAGGCTTAAATGCTGGCTGCAATGTGCAAAAAAAAACAAAAACAGTAAAATGTCATAAAATAATTAGAATGTTTTTGTGTACATAAAGTTCCAAATTCTACTTGAAGTTTATATCAATTGGCAAAATCTTTTGAGATCGATACGTATGCACGATGAGCTTTGAATTCTAGGACCGTGGCGTATTGGGCTATGGTTAAGAAGTGTACTGACAAATTTTCCGATGAGCTACGATACAGGCCTTGAAGTGACTTCGAAATAATAGAAACGATGAAGGTAATATTTTATTTAATATGTATATATACCGAATAGAAAACAAATCCCTTAATATATTTGATGCAAATTTAAAAGATAATATGCAGATTCCAAAATGGTATCCGCAATCTCTGTAGCATAAACTGTTCAAAAGTAACATGCCAAAACCTTTTTGAACTTTCGTTAGTTTTCCATAAAAACACCTACATTGATCTCAGGTTCGATTTGCTTTACTACTCTCTTAGAATCAAAACTTTTAATGCCCCTTGTTAAAAGATCAAATGCATCAATCGATTCTAAAATAGTATCATCCATTTCTGTAGCATGAACCGTTCAAAAGTTACATATTAGAACCTTTTTGAATTTTCGGTAGTTTTTCATCAAAACACTTAAATTGATCTCAAGTTCGATTTTTTTACTTGTCTCTTTAAATCACAACTTTTAATGCAACCAATTCTTTGAATGCCTTGCCCTGAACACCTTGGGTAGAGGAACTGGGTGTGACAGTAAAACCACCTTTATTGTTCGTTTCAAGGAAAACATTTATAAAATACCTAAAACATTTCAAGGACGATTAAACAGGGCCAGAACATTTGACCAAACAAATTGCCGACAAATCGCTGTGTGAAAAAAGTTATTCGCTATATAAGGTTGTGTTCTGGTGGATTGTTGTATGAATAAAATGTATTTAGTGTAGCCAAAACCAACATTTACATTACATATATCATTGGAAAGGTATTTTTCTAACCTACAATATCTTTTAAAGCAGCCGTTCAAATCAATCTGTATGAACAAAGTTGTTTGCTAACTAACGGGTGATTTTTTAAGAGGTTTAGAACTTTTAAAAAAAAAAAAACACAAAAAATTCGAAAAAATGAATGAAATATTTATTTGAATCGATAGTTTGAACCTTGCAATTTAATGTTTAAAGATAATTTCATGCAAATGTTGACCGCGGCTGCGTCTCAGGTAGCCCATCCGCTGAGTCCAATTTTGGCATACTCTTTCACACATATCGGCCGGTATCTCACGAATGAATGCATGGATGTTGGCTTCCAGTGCGTCAATCGAAGCGGGCTTGTCCCTATAGACATTAACCTTGACATACCCCCACAACAAATAATCTAATGGTGTCAAATCGCACGATCTAGGCGGCCAATTGACCGGCCCGAAACGTGAAATTAACTGTTCACCAAACTCGCCTCGCAATTGCGCCATTGTTTCGCGTGCTGTGTGGCATGTGACACCGTCTTGTTGAAACCACATATCATGCAAGTCAAGAACTTCCATTTCGGGCAAAAAAAAGTTTGTTATCATCGCTCGGTAGCGTTCACCATTGACAGTAACGCTGCGATTCGCATCATCTTTGAAGAAATATGGCCCAATAATGCCGCTGGCCCATAAACCGCACCAAACAGTGGCTTTTTCGGGATGCATTGGTAGCTGTTGCAATGCTTCTGGCTGATCTTCACTCCAAATGCGGCAATTATGCTTATTTACGTACCCATTCAACCAAAAATGAGCCTCATCGCTGAACACAATTTTTCGATAAAAAAGCGGATCTTCGGCCAGCTTTCCAAGAGCCCATTCACCAAAACTTCGGCGTTGTGGCAGGTCGGCTGGCTTTAGTTCTTGCACCAGCTGTATCTTAAAAGGCTTTACGCCCAAATCCTTCCCCAAAATTTTCCACGTAGTGCTGTAACAAAGGCCTAACTGCTGGGAACGGCGCCGAATCGACATTTCGCGGTCTTCTGTCACACTAGCTGATACGGCCGCAATATTTTCTTCACTACACACAGTACGTAAACGTGTTGGTGGTTTAATGTCCAACAAAGTAAATTTGGTGCGAAATTTGGTCACAATCTTCCGAATAGACTGCTCAGAAGGTCGAGAATGCCGACCATAAAATGGAAGCAGCGCGCGATGAACATTTCGAACCGAGCACGAATTTTGATAGTAAAATTCAATAATTTGCAAGCGTTGTTCATTTGTAAGACGATCCAAGGCTAAATTGCAAACCAAACTGAAGCTGTTTGACAGTGACACAAGGTACTAAACACACGTCAGCTGTCAAAACCAGTGTTGCCAAAACCAAACCAGCTAAAAAATCACCCGTTAGTATAATATTTTGGTGCATTTAAATGTGAAAAAAAAGGTTTTGTGTAATATGGGAAAAAATGTGTGAACCAACCAATAACAACGAGACGTATGTCGTACAAAACTGATTTTTCAATTTTTTGTCAATTTTGATCTTCAAAATTTGAACTGAGTTCTTTTTCTTTAAGTACGTAAGAACTGCTAATTTGGGACACAACTGCAATTTCCTAGCTTACCCGTTTGCTGAAAAATTTACATGTACTGCTAACTTCACAGTGACGTTTACAGTGCAAATCGAATTTTTCGATTTTTTTTTTTCAATTTATGACCTCAAATTTGAACTGAGTTTTTTCTTGGAGTGCATAAGAGACTGCAAACTTGGGATGCAACGCAATTTTCCAGCTAACTCCGTTATTGAGAAAATTACCGTTCTGCTAACTTCACAGTGAAGTTAACAGTGAAAAATGAGTTTCTTCGATTTTTTTTTTCAAATAAGGCCAGCAAAATTTGGACCTTGATCTTTCTAGAAATGCAAATTAAAATTAAAATTTGGAGCGTAACTGTAATTTTATTGTTAGCACCATTATGGACAAAATGATTGTTCTGCTTACTTCACAGTGAGTTGTATATAAGGACTTCAAAATTTGGGGTTTTGCTTTTCTTGAAATGTAAATTAAACTGCAAATTCAAAGCCTTATTTCAAATTCATACCTAGCCCGGTGTCTGATAAAAGTACATAAAATGAGTTACACCCAATTTTTTTGTGAACGCAGTTCCGGAAAGTTAATTCAGACGAAACGTGGTCGGTTACAATCGACTAAAATTATGCATCTTGTAAGGGTACAATAACATGATGAGCCCAATTGTTGTATCTGTGGGCGAAACGCATTTGGACTGAAGGTCACTAAAATCTTTATATTAAAAATGTTTTTATTCACTCAAAGTTGACGATTTTCAACTGTAAACTCTAAAGTTGATCAACATCAGTATTTTGCAACTGCCGGAAAAAGTAGAAGTTGGAAGAGCAAATTTGAGAGTTGATATATAGAAATACTGCTTTTTTCTTTTGAAAATTGATTCTGAATGTTGTGCTCTTCAGCTATTTATAAAACATAAAGAAAAGCTGTAAGATTAAGGAAGCAATTATTTTTGGCAAAATTGACAGTAAGCTTCTTCGGAAAATGAAAGATCTGACAAGCCATTGTACCTTGAAAGAAGACCACGTGTTAGAACTTAAAAGTGAGACGATTTTGACCATAGTTACTTGGTAGGGGTGGGGCGAAGAGGGTATTCGCTACCCTTGCCTTAGAAAATACCATGCTACAACATATTTTTAAAATTTCTACTATGAATTCTTTGTTGTTCAGCATCTTTAATGATTTTTTGGGCATTATTAACATGTCTACAAGAACTAGTTTCTCAGAAAATAGCACACAAAACTTGATATAGTTATTCTGATTGACCAATTGACCGGCTTCAGATTGAAATATTGAAATAATAACAGAAGGAGTATATAACAGCAAATATGTACATACATTTATTTACAATATATGAAGGTACTGCTTCAATATATTTGTTTAAATAGTGAATAGTGAATTTCGATTCAAGTGCCACTAAACTACCTTAACCCTTAAATCACTTTTTTCTGGAGCAGTAAGGACCAGAACATTTTTGGAATTTAAGAAGTTTTTTAATCTATTCATATTCAAATCGTAGTTATATTATCTCTATAGAACTTGGTAGTTCGTTGTTTGACAGATTGCCTTTAAATAACCTTTTTTTCGGAGCAGAACAAAAAATGTTTTTTTTTAAATTTTTTTATTTCATCGCCATCGTAGCCATTTTTTGTATAATTCGATAGTTGATTTCTTGACAGATGGGTGGCGAAGTACATTTTGACTGTATGTTTTTCGATCCAAACGTCAATTAATTGCCTCAAGTTTTTTTCCGGAGCAGTAAAAGAAACTGAACCTTTTTTTATTTTTTGTTTAGAGGTTTTAAAGTCGTTGACATTATAGCCATCCTTCAATAGAATTTAACAGTTAATGACAAGACAGGTGGGAGACAAAGTATACTTTAACGATTCATCTGCTTTTTCATCTTACGAAAATTATTTAAGTAACTCAAATGTCTTTATTTTACCCCATTTTAAGAAAAATTAACCGTAGTTTCAAAAGATCTTATCTTGTTCCTTATCTTGACCATATTCTACCTGAATTTTTTTAGAGAGATGCAGAAAAAAAGTATTTAGTTCGTTAGCAATGACAACTTTTAAGAATGGAATTGAACCAAATAATTCATTTGTATCACAATTTTTAAGTTCGAAAGTAAATTTTTCAAAAACTATTTACTATAAAAATTAATTAAAACAGAAAATAATGGAATGGGTATCTAATAAAGTAAATTTCATGTCAATTTAAAAAAGTCATCTTAGTTTTATTCCATTTCAAAGTTCTATACCTCTTTAAAAAACACCTTTCTTGTTCAGAATTTTTGAATGAATTGATGCCATTCCATAGTAATTAAAACCCCTGTGCTTATGCCACGCTTAACTAATTAGCAAGAATCTTAACAACTATCAAAGCGGATGGCTGGAAGGTTATAATGTTTCAATTACAAATTACAAGACTATGCAATAAAGGTATTCATGGAACTTCGTAAGTTTACAAATTGTGTAAAATGATAAGTTTACGCAAAGTTTGCATGAACGACCTTTCTTATACATTTGAGTAAATGCTGGGTAATTCAATCAGAGTGAGTCACAATGACGTTTGGATAAGTTTACCCAGTTTGGTTAATTTTACGCACCAAAATCCTTTGATAAGAAGTTTAACCAAATTGTGTAAGTCATTTCCCATACAAAGTTTGACCAGTTCATTAACCAAAAGATAAACTTATCCAATTTGTAAACTTATCTAGGGTTTTACGAAGTTGCATGAATACCTTTAATATAATTATACATGCCAACATATGAATGCGTACCATAATGTAATATGTGCTATTATTTTATAGGTACTTCTGGTCCATACACTACTGCCTGCCTTCAATCAAAGAGATAGTTTTTTTTCGTCATTGTGTTTTATTTCTGTTAGGCACTACAAAATTGTTATCATTCCATTTATCAGTACAAATAGAAAGAAATGCGATTTTTATTTTTTAATTTTGTTTTTTGTTTTTGTCTGTCCTCATCTCTGATCGATTGTAAAAAGGCGATTTATCATGGTTTTTGAGTAGGTTATGACGGGCGTTTTATTCTTCCTTTTTTATTCTATAACCCTGGCCCATAAACATTATTGTGTAGACTTCTACATTCCCTATGCCTATACCTATGTATATTGCTTGTTAAAACAATCATTTCATTTCGATACTGTCCAAGTCAATATAAAAAGAATACCAATCAAAAATTATTATGTATGCGCTGCATTATTATAGATTGGGGTTGTTTGTCTAGAATTTAATTTTAATTAGATTTAACCCGAGGAAAAAATACGTTTAGCTGAAATTGTATACCAACTTGGGAAGAACGCAAATGGGATAGGGGACTCTACTTATGAAAGGAAAAATGACAGAAAATACTAGGTATATTGAGTTTCCCAGAGTGTCCCAGTTACAGAATATAATTTGTCTTGTATGGATTCTTGATGACTTTGTTTTAGCGCATCGGTGGCGGCGTAATTTTATTTTGATGGTGATGGGAATGACGATGATTAATTTCCAGTTCTTATTTGACATTTAATCCTTAAATAACAAAACAAAAGCCACCAACTAAAGCTGACTCATTGCAGATATATTGATTCAATTGAGAAGGATATCAATTATTGTATTGGAATGAAAAGCTTAGTTTAGGGCGTATGTGTAGCCCATTATGTATCTTTATCGTTAATCGTTAGTTTTTTTTAATGACTACTGTCACATGGGATAAGTTGTTGAAATAGGCCGAATTCAATTTGCCTTGATAGGACTTATTTTTGATGAATTGATATTTTTGTTGCTGGATGGAAAGTATATATGATTATTCTATAAAAGAAATTTCATTTCACTAGCTGAGGCTTCTTTTTTACATCGCACCCAAGCACCACTAGAATGTTTATCGTGAACATAAAAAGTTACTGAAAAATTGATTTGGGGTAGATAAGTCCCAGGTTTAAGAAGTCATTGATATGCGATCATAAATTAAGTTTTGGAGCTTCAAAATAAAACCAATTTTTAATTTTGGTAGGAAGGTAAAAGGTAATTTTGTAGTAAACTCTTCGTGCATGGTGCATAAGTG
Organism: Dasysyrphus albostriatus; assembly: GCA_946251815.1. Taxonomy (NCBI): domain Eukaryota; kingdom Metazoa; phylum Arthropoda; class Insecta; order Diptera; family Syrphidae; genus Dasysyrphus; species Dasysyrphus albostriatus. Next base: position 228,134,060 of record OX276335.1, read on the forward strand.
GGTTTCTTCATTCGAGAGTTGTTTAATTCATTCGAGAGTCATTATGGTACAAATGTGAGAGACGTTACAGTATTTATGCAAAGATAAAACAAAAAGAGTGTTTTTCTTGGAAAAAAGTACTCTTTATTTTTTAAGATACATTTTAGTATCCGGTTTTCTGTTTTTCATTGAAAATTAATAAGAGCAATGAATTTTTAAAACAAAAACTACATCTTATTACATGAAATTCTGAAAAAATCGACAGTGCTTGTTGTAATATAAATTTGATATTAAATTTTAAATTCCAATTTTTTCATAATTATCAATTACTAAATTAATTCAATTTTAAAAACTATTAAAGTGTAATTACAGTGTAAATTTAAAATTTGATTATAACCTAAATTAAATGTAGAAACAAGTTTTTAAAGTCGAGAAAACCCGGCAAAACGTATGGAAAAATTATGAAATAACGTTTATTTTCATAAGGAAAAAAGTGATAAAAAAAGCCCGATTCAACATATTAAATTATAAAAAAATTTGTTTGATATTTTTTTTAAAAGTTTTTTTTTTCAAATTTCGAGTTTGAATATTAATTTTTCAAAAACTATTAAAATATAAAAAAAAATTAGCTTGAAATTTTCTTAAAAAGTTTTTTTTTTCAAATTTCGAGTTCGAAAATTAATTTTTCAAAAACTATTCCCTAAAACAACTTTGTTTAAAATGAAAACTAAAGAAGAGATTTCTGGCTTTCCAAAAAATTGCAGTATAGCATTGTTAAATTTACCATTGCTTTTTTTTCTGTTTTTAGAAAAGCTTTTTGGTGCACCTGATAATCACCTTGTAAACCTGGACCGAGAAAACTGAGCTGAGGACAGAAGTATTTTGATTAAATTTGACAGGCGTGCAAGTACTGGTTAACATATTGTTAGGGCCAGAAACGGATATTTCTTAGCATAGTTTTGGACGGCAAAGTAAGCGTTAGTATTAAACAATAAATTACTTAAAATCCATCATCTTTCAGCCAAGTTTTTTTGAAACCTCATTATCATACCATCATAATATATTTTTTTTCAGATTTCTTTCATTAATTATGCCAAGATATTGTAACGACTCTCACATTTGTACTGTAACGACTATCGAATGAACTATAACGACTCTCGAATGAAGAAGCGCCATCTTCCGGCTTATACCTGAACCTGATACAAACCAGCCTACGAAGAAGAGATTTCTGGCTTTCCAAAAAATTGCAGTATAGCATTGTTAAATTTACCATTGCTTTTTTTTCTGTTTTTAGAAAAGCTTTTTGGTGCACCTGATAATCACCTTGTAAACCTGGACCGAGAAAACTGAGCTGAGGACAGAAGTATTTTGATTAAATTTGACAGGCGTGCAAGTACTGGTTAACATATTGTTAGGGCCAGAAACGGATATTTCTTAGCATAGTTTTGGACGGCAAAGTAAGCGTTAGTATTAAACAATAAATTACTTAAAATCCATCATCTTTCAGCCAAGTTTTTTTGAAACCTCATTATCATACCATCATAATATATTTTTTTTCAGATTTCTTTCATTAATTATGCCAAGATATTGTAACGACTCTCACATTTGTACTGTAACGACTATCGAATGAACTATAACGACTCTCGAATGAAGAAGCGCCATCTTCCGGCTTATACCTGAACCTGATACAAACCAGCCTACGGAGAGCTTTAGTGAGCTCTAGAACTTTTAGTACTAAATGTCAGAGTGAAAGCATTGGAAAAGGAAATCTTATGGAAAATTTCCCCTATGGAAAGCCTTAGAAGCAAATACTAAAGCATATACTACGAACTTTCAAGGTGTTTCGGGAACCTGTGTGATGGGTATAAAAGGACATGTTTGAACGCCAGTGGACACAGTTTAATTTTAATCATGAATGAGTAAAGTTAGTAAAAAAAAGTAAAGTTGGTGATTTAATTTCAGAATAATAAGAAAGTAAAGTGTTGATTTACGAAATTAATAAGTGAAAGTTTAAATAAAGTAAAAGATTAACGAACCTGAGGATATATAAGAATATAATCAAAATGGTGTGATTTTTTTTTAATAATCTTACCACCAGTGTATAATTGCAAGGGCACCTCAAAACGTCGCCATGATTAATATATATTTTGCCATGATTAATATATATTCTGCACTTTTTAGGGCAGAATTTCGTTGCTATTACATTTTGAAATACAAAAATTAATTTAAAAATTTTCCATACATTTTCGCTCCACCCTAATGTTTAACTATAGGTTTTTATTTAATGAAATTATGTCTGCTTGAGTTTGATTTTTGAAAGACCCGTTAAATTATTTTACATACTTAAAATTTTATAACATAAAATATTGAGAAGAGAAAGATATTGAACAGAAATGTTAAATTAAACTCAAATCACTTTGAATTGAACTCAAAGTAAGTAAAGGCGCTTAGTGTTTTAGGAAATGAATCCGTCTCTCCCATGGATCACTTTGAAAAGATATTCAAAAAGTTCAAAAATTAGTGCCGCCTGGTCTTGCCGAGTCTCATTATTTATCATGCTTCTCATGATTTTTCAACCCCGTCTCATGATCTCATGATTTCACACAAAATCTCATGATTTTTTAAGTTTTCCCTGAAAAAACAAGACCAATAATTTTCGGACTTAATTTTAAAACAAAAATTAAAATTCCTTTTCACGATTTTAAAATATTCAAATAATTAACTATCCAACCTCCATGTGAATTAAAATGCCAACCAAAAGGCATTTTTCTTTTTTAATCCACAATAGATCTCTTAACAGAGTCCGAGCATGTCAAAAATGTTCTTAACATCATATGGACCAAGCGTGTTCTGAGCTTGCTGTCAAATGCTTGTGCTCAGCAACTCTGTCTGCTCAGTTATTTTATTCTGAGCTCATAAAGCGCTCTCTGAATAAGCTCAGAACGGAAAAAGAAACATAAATTTTAAGTTCTGAACGCTCAGCGGCAAATAAAGTACATTATTTTGTTATAAGTTGTAACACTTTCTCATCTATCGTCCCCTGATTTCAAGAACTATGTAACTTAATTTTAAATTTTTACAATATCACGGCAAAACGGTAATATTTTGTGCATTTTCAAGACTTTGCGTCCAATTTTTTTCTACCATAGAAAAATATAAGATATGTATGAAGTGTGAGAAACATAAAAATTCATTTTTTAATAGTTCTCTAGGAGCTAGGTATCTATAAACCTTGCTATATCCAAAAATTTTAAAATTGAGTTATCTAGTTCTTGTAATCAGGGGGCGATGTTATATCTCATCACTACTTATACAATTTTCAATGGGTAAATTTCTTATTAAAAAGAAACAAATGTCGCCGAAACCCCAAAATGAAATGGAATCTCATATGTATTTTTACTTGAAATTTTGCAAAAAATTTTGTGAATCAGTAAAGCACAAAGAAGAACAAGCAATGTTATTATTTTTTTAGGGGTCTCATGATATAAATCATGACATTTTATTTTTTTTTTTTTGAGTCAGCACTGGTGCTTTCGTAAAATTGTCGGGCGAAAAACTCACAAAGTGCGAACAAAATTTTTCAAAAATATGAGAAAAATACATTTTTAATTTTAAAAGTATCCTTTTGCCAGGTTTTATAAAACATTGAAATATGCCCGGGAATATAATTTAAAAATTTGTGGAAAGTGACTTTTCAGTGTCAAAAAGTATGTTTCAATCTGATTTCCTTCAAAAGTTTAATTTGTAAGTGCCTATATGTGTTTATACTTTGAACCGACGATATGTATGTATGTTGCATTTATTATAGAAAATGTTACCATCATTGCAAATAGAAAAAAAATTGTTTTTAACTTAAAGGAGCTAGTATCAACATATATGGAAAAACTGTCATTGAAACCATTTGTTTGTGTTTGGAAAACATATTGGACCGAAAACCCGGAAATATTCAAAAAGATTAATATGATTCTATTTGAAGTAACATCAAATGAAGTTAATTAAATCAAACAGAAATACGAGTATCTTTATGTTGAATAGAATATACTAAGAGCTAGCAGCATATTTTTTGGGTTGAACACATAACCAAAAAATGAGTATGAGGGTCCGTAGGTGCATATATCTTGATATAAAATTCAAAAGTCTGGCAGGATTTTGTTGGCACCCATGATAAGGACGAGGGGTTGAAAATAGCGTTTTCGGACTTTTGTGTTAGGGCCACATGCACTTCACTTAATTTTTTTTAAAATGGCAAATAGTGCTCTGACATTTTCTTTAAGTCCACAAAGTTAAACTTTTACGATCCGATTAATAGAACTCTAGGTGTAAACTTTTTAGGTGCTCTATATCGAGAGATATTTGGAAAATTAAAAAATCAAAAATCACAAAAAAAGTCTCCGAAATAAAGCCGATAAGGTTTGCATCAAAAACGCATTCAAATTGTTAAAACTAAAGTCTGTGGACTTAGGAAAATGACAGAACATCTTTTCCCGGAGTTCTAAAACACTGAGGACTCCACCAAAAATATTCTCAAGGGTCACTCCATCGAAAACCCTTACCGAAAAATCAAATGACAAAGAAGTCATTAACGAAAAAGGAACCAAAATCTATGAAAAGATCGAAATAAAAGATCCGCAGTGTTCCAAAAAAAGCAACGAGATCCACCAAGTTGAATCCGAAAATTATTTCGAGGAATGGCAAAAAGAAATAATAGCCAGAAAAAAACTTGAAGTGCTCGTTGAAAGTCTTCAGCAACAAGTTAAGAGACTTGAAGAAAAAGTCAGCTTGCTAGACAAGAAAACTTCAAATAATGACAGCAAGACTAGTCCAAAAATACTTGTAGTGAAAAGCCCACCAAAAACCATTGAGTTTCATACTGATGAGGAAGAGCTTCTTTTTGAAACAGATGGTAACAGAAATAAACGTAAATCCAAGAAACGAAAAGCAGAGGGTAGCCCAGAGACTGTTCAAAAAATTAAGCAGGTAGCTTCAAAAGCGGATATTCCTGCAACAGTGAAAACATCAAACAATGAAATAAAAGATGTATCCCAAAAGAAGTCTTTTGCTAAAGGTACTAAGCAAACTTCACCACCTCCAATCATGATTTCCGGATTGACAATGTTTGGTGAGCTTAAGAGCATAGTAGAAAAATGCAGTAATAAGGCATGTAAATATACATCATACAATAAAGACAATTGGAAAGTCATTGTTGAAGACGCCGATGCGTATAGATCTATCACTGAAGAATTGAACAAAAAGAGAATTCAGTGGCACTCGTACGAAAATAAAGCTACAAGGTCGATAAAGGTAGTAGCAAGAGGCCTCCACTCTTCATGTGATGCCAAAGATATTGTCGAAGACCTTATTCAAAAAGGTTTCCAAGCTCTCGATGCGAATAATCTTATTAAAAATGAGACAATCAAAGACTCCACTGGGGTATCAACGACAACAAGGAGATCTCTACCTTTGTTTATGCTCACCTTTGAAAATAAAGAAAGTCTCGATAAGATCTACAGTATAAAATCAATTATGGGCATAGTTGTCAAAATTGAACCACTACGAAAGTCAAAAATTGTTCCACAATGTAAACGCTGTCAGGCCTTTGGGCATACACAAAAATACTGCAATCGTGAGTTTGCTTGTGTTAAATGCGAAGGCAAGCATGCAACTAAAAACTGTCCCATGGGCAGAGAACAAAAAGCGAAATGCGTTAACTGTCAAGGCAACCATCCTGCAAGTTACAGAGGATGTCCAGTTGCCAAAAAATTCCAAGACACAAAAAGAAAAAACAAAACTGGGAACAAGCTAAGAAACCCAACAAACACAAAAGCAATAGTTGAAAGCAAAAAAGTAGCCGTTGAAAACAAAACTAAAAATCAACCGCCAAAAGCAATTGCACTAAGCAAAAGTGATGAAAATAAATCCTATTCCCAGATTGTTAAAAATGTGCGGAAGAACGAAGAAACATCTATTAAAGAAATGCTTGAACTTATCCTGAAAAGGATTGACAAACAAGATTTAAACATAAAACAGCTAAGCGAAGAAGTCGCTCTTAAGAAACAATGATGGACAGAACACTCAAAATCGCAACATGGAATGCAAACGGTCTTTTACACCATGTATCAGAACTAAACATCTTTTTAGACATTGAGCATATAGACATTTGTTTGGTGTCCGAAACTCACCTCGCTATAGAACAAAATCTTGATAATAAATTACCTAACTATACGTGTTATCACGCTCCGCACCCAGCTGACAAAGCTAGGGGAGGATCGGCAATACTAATAAAAAAGTGCTTAACACACTATGAAGAGCCGAAGTTTACTAATGAAAACATGCAAGTAACCACAATTAGTATTGGTATAAAAAAGAAAGAGTTTAAGATAGCATCTATATACTGCCCTCCGAGGCGCTCTCCAACTGAAGAAGACTATGCAGAACTCCTAAATTTGTTAGGACATAACTTCCTTGTTGGTGGCGACTTCAATGCTAAACACACCCAATGGGGATCTAGGCTCATAACAACGAAAGGCAAACGGCTATATCAAGCAGGCCGCAAATACAACTGCGAATTTTATTCTTCTGGCTCGCCAACATATTGGCCATCTGATTCTAACAAAATACCAGACCTTATAGACTTTTTCGTAGTAAAAGGTATTAAACGAAATCATATAAGTGTCGAAGGTAATTACGATTTATCGTCAGATCATACTCCAGTAATATTATCACTGAGCGAAGCAGAAATAATAGAAAAAAGCAATCCTAAGCTCGTGAACAAAAGAACAAACTGGAACGAATTCAGAGATAAACTTGAAAGTTTTATAAACCTAAGATCCCCTATGCAAACAATTGAACAGATTGATCATGAAGTAGAACAATTTATTGCTGATGTGCAACAGGCTGCAGAAGAAAGTACTCCAACAATTTCGAACTCAAGAGAAAAAGAAATAAAATATCCTGTCGAAATAAAGGAGCTGATCTTGGAGAAAAGAAGAGCTCGAAGAAAATGGCAAGCTACGAGATTTCCAGGTGATAAGGCAGTTTTTAACCGTCTTAACAATGAACTAAAGAAAAGAATCTGTGAATTTAAAAGTGATTCACTTAGTAGATTCCTGAATAGTCTGACGGCGGATGCTTCTACGGAATACTCCTTATGGAAAGCAGCTAAGCGCCAAAAAAGACCACAGGCACAAAACCCGCCAGTAAAATCTCAAGATGGTAAATGGATCGGAAACCCAAAACAAAAGGCTGATCTCTTCGCTGAACATCTCGCGAATGTTTTTAAGCCATTTCCAGCAACCACAGCTACAGATCCATTACAGTTTGTTGATAGAAACGACGAATGTGAAATTCCTTTTGTCACGCTCAAAGAAGTAAGAAGTATGTGTCAACATAAGTTGTCTAACAAAAAATCACCAGGGTACGATCTAATAACTGCTCAGGTTTTGAAAGAAATGCCTTCGACAGCCTTCAAAAAACTCCAATTTATAATAAATGCATGCCTTAAACTAAGATATGTGCCACATCATTGGAAAATTGCAGAAGTCATTGTTATACCTAAACAAGGTAAGCCACCAACAGAAGTAACATCTTACAGACCTATATCGCTTATACCAATCATGGCAAAAGTTTTCGAAAAACTGCTTCTAAAAAGACTAAGCAGAATAATAGAAGAAAGAAGACTAATTCCGAGCCATCAGTTTGGATTTAGAAATAAACATTCCACGATAGACCAAGTGCATCGGATTACGGATGTTGTGGAAAAAGCACTTGAAGAAAAACAAGTATGCTCGGCTATATTCTTAGATGTTGCTCAAGCCTTTGACAAGGTTTGGCACTTGGGACTTGAGTACAAACTGCAAAGGGATCTTCCCAGGCAGTACTACGAAATACTGAAATCCTACGTTACGAACCGACTCTTTAGAGTACGGTACGACCAAAATTACTCGGAACTAAAGAAAATTGAAGCCGGTGTACCACAAGGAAGTGTCCTAGGACCAACCCTGTATCTGTTATATACAAGGGATATTCCAGTGGACATCAACGCTATCATGGCCACCTTTGCTGATGATACTGCAATATTGGTGCCAGATAAATCCGTTACGAAGGCTACACAAAAACTGCAAAATGCAGTCGATAAAGTTAGTGATTGGACGCAAAAATGGCGAATCAAACTAAATGAAACAAAATCGACGCATATAAACTTTACAAACAAAAAAATAAACAATGTTCCAATTCTTATAAACAGTACAACAGTACCTTACTCCAATACTGCCAAATACCTTGGAATGACTTTGGATGCAAAGCTTAAATGGAAAGAGCACATCAAAAAGAAAAAAGACGAACTAAACTTGAAGTACAGAAAAATGTACTGGTTACTAGGAAAGAACTCTGACCTATCTATCCAGAACAAACTAATGTTATATAAGCAAGTACTGAAACCCGTTTGGACATATGGCATCCAACTATGGGGCTGTACAAAGAAAACAAATGCTGAACCCATCCAAAAATTCCAAAGCAAGGTCCTTCGCGGAATAATAAATGCCCCTTGGTATATAAGAAATAGCGATCTACATCGTGACCTTCAAATTGAAATGGTTACAGAAGTGGTTAAAAAACACGCTGTATCACACAATCAGCGACTGCAAAGTCATACCAACTCCGAAATGGAGACCGTCTTAAATGTACGAGACAATGTTCGGAGATTAAGAAGAACCAAGCCTCATGAGCTGATGGTCTAAAAGCTATGGAAAGTGTTATAACTTAAACTTCCCACAATGCGACTTATAAATTAAGAAAGAAAAATCATTTGTCGATCTTTCATAGATTGGTCCTGATTCACCGGTGGTTTTAGTGCGGTAAGAGTCCCACACTACTTGGTACCGATTCTTACCGAGTGTCTTTTGAAGATTTCCATCGGATAAAAAAAAAAAAAAAAAAAAAAAAAAAAATCTTTTCCCATTTTTAATAAAGTAATTAAAGTGAATGTTTAACACAATAGTCTGAAAACCGCTATTTTCAACCCTTCGTCCTTACCACGGGCGCCAAAAAAATCCTGCCAGACATTTGAATTTGATGTCAAGATGCATGCACCTACAGAAAAATATGCTGCCAGCTCTTAGACTAGAAAGCATAGTAAATTTGAATAAAATCATTTTCAAATCGTTTCAACGATGAATTAATACAATTCTATTTATCATTTGTAGAATCACCCATATTAAACAATTGAGTGCATGAAGATTCAGTAATTCAAACTTTCTTTTCACTTTTCGTTAATATAAATATAAATATAAATATAAATATAAATATAAATATAAATATAAATATAAATATAAATATAGGTATCGGATATGTAATTTCGGTAGCTGAATTTAAAAGCTATAATTAATCAAAAATCAGAAAAAAAGCAGATAGCAGAAAGCATTAAAAGGTACTTGGGTATTTTCATATGTCAATATCTCGTCATCCAATTTAATGAGACAAAATAACAATAAATTAAAACATACATGTTTCCGGTCGTGTCATGTCATGCTACGACACATCGTAAATAAAAAGTTTGATCCTTTCTCGAAAATCGATTTGCATTTTTTTTCGTCCACACAATGTCGATCAACATTTTTTGTTAACATTGTCGATCAACATGGTAGTGTGTACGTCTCAGTGTTGACGTGTTGACTGTCATTTGTGTTTAACTATTTTTATATTTTTATTTTAATAATTTAATAACATGGCTCAATAGTTTTTTGTTGGAACTGAGTAGGGTAGAGTCGGCATCCTTTGACAGCGGGGCACCTCCGATACCCCTGGTTATTCTTGCGAAAAGACCTTTAAAAATTCTGAAAAAACAGTCATAGTAGGCTTTTCTAACCCTCCGATAGACTGCTGAATTTAACCTTTCTTTGTTTAGGTATTTACCAAAATCGGTGACTAAATTTAACTTTTACTAATGGTTGAAGATAATGGTTCGCGTTTGTAGAAAAAAAAAACAAGTTGCATTGAAAAATGCACGTAGGGAAGTAATCAACAAAATTGAAACACATATTATTAAACAAAAAAAATATAAAAAGTATTTTATTTGAATGAATGGTAATTGTGTTACATGTATTTGTAACAACTTTCACTTCTATTTGTATTCCAATAATTTATGAATTTTCATTGAATTGAAGTTCTGACCTAGTTTCCTCAGTTATTGTTGGAGGCGTTGGTGTTGGGGCACATTTGAAACTTTTCAATATTTTTCTTTAAAAAATTTTAGAATTTACTAAAGAAATTTTTAGTTGGCAAATTTTTTTCTTTAAATCTTAAAGTCCGCCAATACGTTGATAAAATCAGTAATTTTGAAAAGAATTTTTAATTTTTTTTTAAAAAGTTGCATGCTCTTGCATTTTTTTCTTTTACGGTGGCGGAGGGTGCCGACTCTACCCTAACTATTTTCTGACGTTTACTGACATTCTATAATTACTTATGGTGTGTCGAGAACATAATATTGAACAGGAATACCTTTCAAAAAGACAAATGTAAGTAAAACATTGCTTTTGTCACTCGTGCTTCACCCGCCGAAAAAGAATGTTTTGTTATAAATTTATGAAAATTAATTACGATTTAAATGCTTAAAGCAGAAAGATATTTCATGTACTGAACATGCATTTTAATGGCATTTTGTATATGGGTATGGGCATCGAGTTGCAACTTGGCTTCAAAAGATTTCTAAAGCAAATTGAAAATGCTTCATCTGTTATCCCAAAGGATGTCTTTTCTTTGTAAGCTTCATTTTACATTCATCTTGTTTTAAGTATTACTTACGGTTCATGAATAAAAACATACAGACAGTTCGTGTTTAACAGTTAATCTGTTTTACATTTACGGAAAAGGTGATGGTATTAAGTTAAGAGATAGCGTGTCGATAAATAAAGGTTTGTCTGTTAAATGGATAGTAGCATGACAACATATCTACATGCTTCCTACATGCTGGAATTGGTCTACAACTACATGAATACTATTCATTCATACACTCATGTCTGGATTATTGGATTTTAAGTGTACCTTTTGTTTTTGAACGGGTCTATAGAATTAGAAACAAAAGGCTAGTAATTTATTTATTGGTTTTTATGTTTGTATTAAAGAAGGTAGGTACAGGTACTTACCTACCTATAAAGTGTTGAGTAATTTAAACTGAGCTTTTTTGACATGATTTATTAGTTCTTAGTCATGATTTTACCAAAAAGTATGTATATTGTTAATTTGTAGCTCTAGATTACGAAGGACAATTTCAAAAGAAGAAAGCATTTTGCCGTATTTTTTAAACATATGAAAAGTGTTTTTTTCACTCAAAGAAAAAAAAAACTCCTACTACTTAAAGAAATCACAAGTGTATAAACGTACATATTGTAAATTCATGAACGTCAAATGTTTCCGCATCCCTGATTTTTTGCGATGCTGATGCGTGACGCAGCATGATACAATTGCATCAGCAACAACGCATCAAGAATTTTGTTGATTCTCATTTGTTTGAAGTTTGCGCATCACATGTTGCAAGTTTGCAATAATGAACACGTTACGCAAAAAGTGATGCGGATTTGATGCATTTATGAATGTTGTAGGTCCTCTCCATTCCTGCCAAAAATACGCACACAGGAATGGTTTAGAGTTGTAAGTCACTAGGCCTTGGTTCTCCACGAGCTGTTGTGCCACAAAATTTATTTTATTTTTATTTTTAGAAAAGAATGTCATGTTGACAAGTCAATAAATGTGAGAGGTGCTGTTTTAAATTGCTACTAGAAATAAATTTATATCTTCGTCTATATCTTTCCCTTTTAATGTTTCTATTGAATTAATTTGTATTAAATTAACTAGTCCAAATAGCTTTATATACTAAATGCATATATTCTTCCAATAAGTTCGGAGGCACTTTATGTACCTAGAACTTTCCAAAGCCTTAGATTTCGTTATTGTCTTGCTCCAACAGCAACATATTACTTCTGGGTGACTGTAATTTACCTCGCATAGAGTGGGTTCTTTCTGATGACGAATCCTATCAAGAAGCTTCTTTAAATTCTTCTCAAAATGAGCTACTGTAAGTCAACTGACTTACAGCAAGTAAGCTTTATTAAAAATTCTAAAAATCGAATCCTCGATTTGGTATTTTCTTCGGACGCTAGCAGTACTCTGGCTCTAGAATATAGTTCTGGGGTCACTATAATTAAGATTACTATCATTCTCCCTTGGATATTTTCTTTTGACTTGAGCAATCACCTTACTGAAAATAGTAACCCTTTTGATTTCTCATATACTTTTGATTTGAGAAAGACAGACTTTCAATTGCTTTCAGAAGAAATGTCTAGATCTGGTATTGAGAACATAACAGTGTCTAGTGATATTGACGAAGCATTTCTTAATTTTTATTCTTTTATTTAGAACTGCATTAATAATACTATACCTCTTAAAATATTAAAGAATAGGAATTTTTTCCATTCATGGTATACAGATGAGCTAAAAACACTCCGAAATAAAAGAAACAAAGCATGGAAAGTGTATTTAAAAACTCTTTCTCCAGTCGACTACAACTTCTACTTTACCCTTTTTGAAGAATTAAAAGCTCATTCAAAAAATGTATACGATAACCATGTAAACAAAATAAGTAGTTCTCTAAAAAATGATCCAATGGCATTTCGGAGGTTTGTTATTTTTTCGAAAAAAACTCAGATGGTTATCCAGCAAAGTTCATATATGAAAATTGTTCATTACAGGAAACCATTGATATTTGTAATGCTTTTGTTAAAAATTTTCGCAATTCTTTTGTTGACAAGCCCTTAGATGTTGACAAAGACTTTTTTAGGGATTACATACTTATGCCCTGCAACAATATCCAGCCACCGAGTAATGTTTAAGACTTTCTCTCGTCATTAAATGATGATCATTCATCTGGTCCAGGGATCTATTGAAAAAGTGTAAGTCTATACTAGTTCAACCCCTTTAATTTTTATTTGAGTTTTCTTTAAGGATAGAAAAAATTTCCCAATTTATGGAAGAAATCGTTTCTTACACCAATCTATAAAAAAAGGTGACAAAACTGATATTGAGAACTATAGGCCAATAGCAAAGCTCTCTTGCATTCCTTAGCTTTTTGAAGAAGTTGTATGTGAGAGCCAGGCATTTCATACTTAGAATATTATATGGGATCAACAGCATGGATTTCTAAGAAGAAAATCGACGGTATCAAATCTCCTTACCTTTTTTCATAAATGTTGTAATGCATTAGAAAACGGGAATGAAGTCTATTGCATTTACACTGACTTTTCGAAAGCATTCGATCAACTTAGCCATGAAATAATTGTGTTCAAACTTAAAGCCTTTGGTTTTCTTACTTATGTTTTATTATAAAAAAAAAATCCTATATTGAAAATAGAACTTACCAGGTAAAATTCAGATATTGTCTTTCAAACTCATTCAGGGCTCACGCGGGTGTACATCAGGGAAGTCATCTGGGCCCGTTTTTATTCATTCTTACTATAAATGATGTTACTTCAGGTATTCGCTGTGGTGTTATTCTTATATATGCTGATGATATGAAAATTTTTAAAACTATTCAGTCAAACCATGATCATGTTCTCCTGCAAGATGATATTGACAATTTTAATATTTGGTGTGCAAAAAAAGGCCTTTCCCTTAAACCTCTTAAACGCCAAACTTTAACTTTCTCCAAAAAACGAGTAGTGTTTTGATTATTCAATTTCAGAGCACACACTATGTCGTGTATAAAATTTCAAAGACCTTGATGTTCACTTTAGTTCGGATCTAGATTTAATAGTACATATTAACTTTATTTTAAATAAGGCGAGCTTCATGTTTGGATTTATAAAACGGTAGGGAAAAAAATTCAAAATTCTTTATAGAATTGTTATGTGAGACCTCATCATGAGAACGCCTCCCAAGTACGGAAAAATAATAAAAGCCAAATTGAATCAGTGCAACATAACTTCATTCGTTTTGCCTTGAAAGGTCTTCCTTGGGCTGATCCGTATAACCTACCTCCTTATGAATACAGAATCATGCTTCTGCAACTTCAAACCTTATATCAAAGGCATGTTAACAACGATGAAAACATTGTTGCAAATCAGTGCTCCACTCTCGTGAATTTCTATGTCTTTTAGTGCTTTATATTTTGTGTTTTATTTTGTATATTCTTTAATTAAGTTAATTTTTTAATTTTGTTAGTTTTTATTTATTTATTTGCTTATGTTAAATTGCTTAATCCACTTACCACTAACACATGCACTCATGATGAGCCTCTGATTGTGGAATGCAGCTAGCTATAAGATCACTACAGCAAAGAATTCTGAAGTGTAAACAAAAAATTCGAAATCATAAAACTAGAAATTCCGAAATCCAGAAATATCTACATATAGTGCAGTAACTATATAAATCAGACCTTGCGTTAGATCCGGTTGTTCTGATTTTTTGTTGAGTTGTTTGTTATGTTGGCCTTATAAATAATCCAAGTTTTCGACCTCGAGTGCCGATCGCATCATGGTAATCATTTCAAAAGACCGCGAAATATTCGCTCTTTTTTCCAGTAATTGTCTATTTTATACCTAAAGAACTAGCTATTGATAAAAACATTGCTTTACAATTTGAAATTAATTAAACCTTCATCAATTTTAGCCCAAAATTGGCTCTGTACCTAAACCAAGATTTTCTTAGACACAGCCTTTATTAATGTATCACTAATAAATTTATAATAGCAAGTAGCATAATTGTCAGCATAATGAAAAATATAGTGATTAAGTAGGTTGTTTAGATAAATACTCGTAGTTCTCGAAAATTAGTTTTCCAACACAATTTTTTTTGTTAACTGTTTTATTTTTTGCTTTATGGTACATGGTATTTTTGTTGCTTTTGTTTCATTCAATGCTCTTTTCAACTATAAATCAAATTCTGAAAACTATATTCTTCTTTCAGTCTTTCAGTTTTTGAGAAAAATAAATGCGGGGACTTTGACGACCTTACACATATCTATTAGTTTGAAGTTTTTGTTAAGTTGTTTATGGCAAAGGTCTTATGAATAATTCAAGTTTTCAACATCGAACGCTGAACGCAACATTGTGAATTTTTTTTTTTTTTGACAATTTTTGCCTTTTTTGCAATTAGTGAAAATTTTCTTCCCGAAGGACTCATTAAAGACTGCAATTGCATATTACACTTATGTATACTAACGACTAAATTTGCTTCAATTTGAGTCCAAAATTTTTTTCTCTAGACCTAATTATTTCCAAAATACAGCCGTTCAAAAGAAAGCAATAGTAGAATTTATAATAACAAAAGTAGTACGAGTATGTAGCACAGACAGAGTATAATCACAAATTAACTAGACTGAAAATGGTGAGGTGGAATTAGTTATTTTCAATTTTCTAAATAACTAGAAAAGTCCATTTTACATCAGGTTTTCTGTAGGCTTATGACTTAAAATTATTTAGTACATTAAATATTTTAATAAAAAATACATACATAAAATGAAAAGAAAAGAATCTATTTAAAAAAAATCATTGCTTTCATCAAAATTTTGTATTTGAAAGTTATATTTATCAATCAAAATAACGTTAAAGAAGCCTTATTTTTTATTAGACCAACATCACAAACAACTTCGAAAAAAATCAGAACTGCCAGATCTGGGCTGTATCCGGACTGTTATTGGACTAATATGTAAGTAGATTTAAGGACTTTAAAACGAGTTTTGAAGCTATGTATGTACTTATTATTCATTACAAAATAAAATCGGAACACTTGGCAAAAATATATATCATCAGTGGGCTTTCTACCTACATACATATTGGGAACCTGTGAAATGGGTATAAAACGCCATGTTTTAATGACAGTTTATTTTTAATCGTGAATGAGTAAAGTTGGTTGTAATAAAAGTAAAGTTAGTTAGTCAATTTCACGCATTTTTTGAAATATAGGCTTTCAGGTGGTTTGGAATTGAGTAATACGATTTTTTTTAAATCAAACTGCTTTAATCATTCATAGAACCGTCAAAACACTGGCTGATTTTACCACTTTCTGACCATATTCTGAGCTATGATTGTGCGGTATTCGAAGTATTCTGCAGACTCAGACAGACAGATCACTTTTCTCTGATGTTTTTGCTTTCTTTTTGTCCCTTTAATATTTCAACATTGTGTTTAATATTGCTAGATAATTTTTCACAGCCCTATCACTTCCCTTCATTCTCCATGCTTTTCCATGGCCATGAAAATTTTGTTAAAATTTCAAACCTAAACCAATTTGCCCTCTACAAAATTGGAACTAATGCTTCACTTTACACATAACTTGTTTGTGGATAAATTATTAATAATAACACATTGATTTCTGGGCTGGGCTAGTGCTTTATTATTTCCCATTTTAGATAATGTCAACGCTTTATCTCTTCCATTTTGTTTCTGGAGCTATCTATAAATATGTCATACAGTAATTGATTGATGTTTCAAGGACATTGACATGGTTTTAGGAATTAAGGTCTTCTTATTGCAGGTCACCTACCTACGTATGCAAATGCTTTATCATTATATATTTATTATTTGTTACATGTAAATTTTCTTTACGCATGTTATTTCCAATAGGGCTTCCCGAGAGTCCTTATTATGAATCGAAAACAATAGTGATATATAACACTATAGCTTTATAGACCAGTACTCTAAGAATGGCATTTGCTTTGATTATTGATCAACCGAATCAAGACAGTTTGCTAGCCAGACTCACCCTATGTAACAAACTGTGACCTGGCAAATACAACAAGAATTCTTAATATGGCATATGCGTAAAATGAGGTTATGAAACTTTCTCCCTGAAGTACTGTGAAATATAAAGTAGTCTTGTTGTGTTGATAAAATCGAGACTTGTTGTTGGTTATGGGGCAGAGGTTTTTGTTTGCTGTAAGTAAGCTTCCTATTGTGTTTCACAGGCAGCAGTGATGGTCTTACACTTAATTACACTATCGATTAATTTATTATGGAGATTTATTGGATTTAAAACCCAGGGACTGATTGAACCTTTTCCAAAGTGTCAGCTAGGAGAAGGTGAAGTGATATTTTAACTTTAAGGCCGAGTGCCAATTGCGCTAAGAGTATGTTTAAATTTGATCCCATGACTAAACTTTGACATTACTGAGGTGAATATAGGTGCTTAAATTTAACCTGCTTAGGAGCTCGTTAAAATTTAAGCCAGTGGTTAATCTTTGACATGTCTATGCTCATGAACGATTGACGAAGATAAATGTGGATAAATATTTTATTTTTTGCCGTGAAGTCACGAATCCTGTCGGGATATATAAAAAAACTAAAATCAAATGAAAAGATAGGCATTATAATAATTGAAACTATCAAGAAATTATGTAAATATTTAATAATGTATTCTTTTAAAAATATCAATTTTCAAGGGTAAATGCTTACGGCCACTTCGACTGAACTCCTTATATAGAATTTCGAATTTCTTCCGCCGTTTTTATTTAGTACAGGTTGAATTGGATAAATAAAACAAAAAAATTAAACATAATAAACAAATTATACACAATGAGAATGAAGAATTAAAAGAGTCTATAAAAAATGTTCAAGAAAAATGATACCACTATGAAACATGGTAGAAATGTGTTCTGAACTGTCAAAATGAAGAATCAAAAGAGTCTATAAAATACCTATACTAAAAGGTTGTTTTTTACGGATGCAGAAAAGTATAATACTTTTTTCAAAATCAAATATTGTTTCCAAAAACAACATTTTCACATTTTGTGAATTTCTTTTACTGTTCACTTTCGTAGTAAATGAAACATTTTTACCACGTTTCTTGAGGCTATCATCTTTTACAAAGAATTTCGAAAAATAACACCACTCTTTTCAATTGCTTCAAAAAACACTTTTCCATACAAAATATTTTCATAGACTCTTTTGATTCTTCATCCTGTTAGTTCATAAAGCATTTTTGCCAAGTTTCATGGTGGTACCATTTTTTTAAATTGGTTTTATGGTAATAATGCCACTACTAACCCAGCCTCCCAAAAAAACGCCTTTTTACCACAGATATTTTTTTAGATTCTTCTAATTGTTGTGTTTTATGATGAATGAACCATTGATGTCAAGTTTCGCTATTGGATCATTATTTCCAATTGGGTTTCGGTCATATTTAACATTCATACTGTAAATACAGTCACCCTAAGATAAAAATGACAAGAACTTTTTTCTTGGAGGACGTATTGACTTGGTTTTAGACCTTTCAATAAATACATAGGTATATTGATTTACAATCACGGAGCAATTTTATCTAGATATTTCCTGAACCTACAAAATGCATATACCTACACACGTAGCTTTATAGTTTCTTTTAAAAATTCTTCATGTCATACATATGTACATACACATATGTTTATTTGTATTTGCTTTTAAGAATGACTGGGCAGAGGCCGTGCGTCGGCGATATCATCATTAAAAATTCACTATATCGAGTAGTTACTTGTTTTAAAATGTGACGCAAATAAATTAATCAAACTTCCTCCAAGGTAATCAAATTTAGATGAGTTTAATATACATACATATGGTTCAGCGCACAGCTTTAATTAAATATGAATAACTTACGAATGATAATGTTAAATTAATGTGACAAACTTTCGAGCTGAATAAGACTCTTTTAAGGGTAAGAAAATCGGAAATAGAAAAAAATAAAAGTTTTCACCCAGAAAAGTTTGACACTAAAACCACAAAATCCTTATATAGTCTGATCAATAAAATGACATTTGGAAATTAAAATTTTTTTCTGAATTAAATATCTAGTGTTTTAGTTCTTATATGCTCTTTAGATAAATGTAGGTATGTATGAATGTATATGTCTTTAATCCTACAAGAGGATACAAAAGATGAAAAATATTCATAGTAGCTTTCAGACACTTTTGATTGACGTTGATCAATTAAGAGTATGAGAATGTTGAACACATTAAGCAAGTTATTTGAGCACCTTAAAAAATAAAGAGGTAATTTGTCAAGGATAAAAGATTTTAAAGGCCATCATTTGAAGTGAACTGGAATGGGGTAACGTTCTACAACACTTATGTCCCATTTTGTCTAAGGTAAGTCGCAGAAATGAGACAGTATTAAAATAAATTTGTACAGTAATAACGTTCTTAATCTGGGTCCTTTTAAATAAATAAACGATGTTTGCTGCGAAACATAAAACATAAAGTTTTTCCTTATATCATATTCATGCTTTTTATATAAACAATTCTTAATGAGACTACGTTAAGTAATCGCAATAATTGTTTATTAGATGAAACAAAAAGTTGACAGTAAATTATTAAAGTTTTGAAGCAATTTTTTCTTAAAATTCAAAGTACAAAAAACAATAAAATGTATTCATGCAACGATGTAAATTTTCGACGTAGTAATTTTTTCTAGTTTACGATGCAGTTTTCATCAACCAAGCTTTTGAAAAGGCTTGCATAGTAGTAAACTTTTCGACGATTACTTACCGACGTTACATGAATACCCTTAATACTTATATGTGTGTTTGAAGTTATATGTTGTACAACTAAATAGTTTATTTTTTAAAGTCATGTGCTGTGGAACATTCGCTATGACGTCCAGTGAAAAAAATAAGGCGACCCATATACCACATACCTTGTATTTTTATTTTATGTCATATGGTCGAACATGATATTTAAGTTAAGTCATAACTCATAAGAATAGCGAATCTTTCAACATCATTGAATATTAGCCCAGGAACTTTGTGCAAAAGTCCTAATTATGGTACCTAATAGGATTGAAATTTTGTGGGGTTGTAGATTTAAAAAGGGTATTTGACGAAAAGTATCCACTTCTAGCTGTTAACGTTTGAAAAAAAATATGCGAACAAAATTAAGACAAAAATATGACTGCACATTTTCACAAATAAATCAAGAGCCTCCTTTCGTTCGGCAATTATTACTGAACTGATTTTCTTGATGGATACTATATTAAGGGGCGTCCCTCGAATGTAAATCGAAGTTGGAGGGGCGGGGGGCACGATCTTGGAAAACTTGTTTTATCAAAAATCTCGTGAACCGTGCATCGCAAAAAAAAAAATACAGGATGCAAAACAAATAAAATAAGACGTGAACGATGGTATAGGAAAGTCTTATTTTTTTTTTAAGAACATTTGGGAGTAAAGAGAATTTTGGTGGATGACCATGCATTTGTGTATTGACGGAGGAAATAGATACAGAAATATATGTTTGTATATTGCATGGTTTTTGAACAGAATGGCGGACGGAGCTGGAATAGAGAAGAAGATGTCAAAAAGGCTGCAGCTGCAAGAGTTGAACAAATTTAAACTCTCTTTGCAGCATTTTTGACATCTATTATGCAACTCCGTCTCCAATTCTGTTCAAGCAGTTAGAGTGGCTGTGTGTTGCTCCAGTAATAAGCTTATATTTTAAATAATTTTTTTCTGTTTTTGGCCAAATTTCTAGAAAATTACCGCTCCCGCCTGAACGGGGAGAAATAGACCCCCCTCGCCTGAATCTAATTTATACATTCTGATTTATTTTTGCGTTTTATAAAAATAATCCTTTACAAATAATTAGTACCTTAAATTGAAAATAGAGATACCAGGGGGGTAAAATAAAAATCTGAAAAAATTAGGAAAATTATTTTTCAATGTTTTGAATCGAATGAGGGCTATCCAAGTCTACGTCCAATTTAAGGACCACCCTAATATATATACTTATTTTATATTTTGGTATCACTCATACAAAAATTGTGACATATTTACGAAGTTTAAAGTTTTACTATGTTTACTACGGCCTTACGCTCGTGTATGAATACTCTTATTATAGCTTTCAAGTCGTTTTTTTATGAGTCGCACTATTTGCTTATTTTTTAGAAAATTTGTTTTCTTTTAATTTGCTCCCTGTATTTGCTCTTACTGTATTCACAATATGCAAAAATTAATACAACCCAAACGAAATTTCGACATAAAAACATGCTCAGGAGTATACAAAATAAAATGCGACAGCTGCAACAAATATTATGTAGCACAAACAGGTAGAACTTTTCACAAAATCAAACGACTCAAAGCATCAACACTGTTTTATGTTCTTTGAAAAAGATCCGTATTTGGCTTTTCATCATAAAAATCAAACCAAAACTCTGCCTTAAGATAGTATGTGTTTAGTTAATTAAAAATCGTTTCAATTATGTATGTATGTTCTTACCACGTTTAATTTAGTTTCATAAGCAATCTGTTTTTCAAAATTCTGTAAATATTGTGTAAAAGAGGAATCGTTTTAATAAGTGCGCACTTTTTTACATTATCAAAACGATTTGTCTTTTACAAACATATTTACAGAATTTTTAAGCACAGAATTTTAAAATACAGAATTTTGAGCAAACAGAGTTTTGGAATACAGAACTTTGAAAAACAGAATTTTGTACAACCTGAATTTCGACATGCAGAGTTTTGAAAGCAGAATAATGACCCTACAAAATTTCGACTTCAATTTAGATATTGTCTCTATATGGGGCAAGCTCACATGGAACTTTGTGGAAGATTAAAGCAAAAGCAATACGTTGGCAAGGAACGCCTTGAATTAATTGGAAGTACATTCTTTATTTATTAGATGATTCTGATTCTGAAGGATTGTTTACTTTAGTACCTGCGTACACTTTCAACAAAAACAAATTATTAGAAAAGCAGCCTTTTTTTAAGTTTAATTTCTAAAATATGTCTGTTTCTAACCTAATGACTTGCAGTGTAATAAAAGAAGTAAAAAACCAATTTCTACAATATAAAATTAGCGAAAGAACAATATTGTTGCACACATTTTGTTTGTTTTAAAAATGTTTCCCGACTGTTTATTGAAGCGGTTGGAAAGGCATTTGGGTTGGGTACATAAAGCAATTAACGCTCAGAATGAAATAATGAAACAAATGTGTAACACCACTGGTGTGTTTGTATTCAATATGGTGTATTAAGCTCAAGGGAAATACACATCCCCGGGTACATAATAACATTTCAAAAAACAAAAAAATAAGTATTTACACATTTGTTGGATTATTATGTTACGGTAATTAAAATTTTGAACTTTAATCGTTGCGAACAGACCCCGAAATTTACAACCTACAACCAGCTTACATTTATGCTTTGGCGGGGGTTTGGGTTCATTAACACTTCCGCTTTCTTGTCGTTTTTCTGCCCTTGTTTTGTGGTCATAACACAAAAGAACGTTTCTTCAGGGTGTGAAGCCCATATTTTCAAGATAGCATGATAGTATCTAGACAAAATATCTTTTATTCCAAGAGTCAAGGAGTGTGGGGTTGGGCCTCAAGGGGGTTGAAATTTCAGACACTTCCTGATGTCACGTCACATAACAGAGAAAGGAACACTCATCCAGAGTTCAGGAGCAACAGTTCAACAAGTCCTTTATCGCTTATAAGGACCAATGGAGGTATATTTTATTTTTATTCATTGTATCCGTTTCCGAGTTTCCTTATGTTTTTGTCTTCATCCAGTGGGGAGTACATACATACATACATAAATAATTTGTTCGGCACAAAAACAATCTTGAATTAGAAGGCTTCTCGCAGCTTGGCCGCCTTTCTGTTAAAGTATGGCATTCTTTCGGAGACAACTTTGAGGGTGCGTGGATTGCAGTGATTAAAGGGTACGGGACGGATAATTTGGTATTTTCTTCGCCGGGCCGGTAGTCGTTATGTCCCATTGAGAGGTTGTTTCCGATTTGGTTTATTTTGTATAAACACTAAAGTGACAGGGCAAACAAGTTGTTGACATGGTACCTACAGCTTTTAATTAGGTTGTTGAATTATAAGACCATAATCGGGTTTCTGGATAATCCGGTAATATGGGCTGTTGAGGTTTGTATTCACAGTGTGGGGTCCTCAATTTTGGTTAGTTTGTTTTATAGTTAGTGGCAAGATTGACAAAGTCAATTGCTTGTAAAAGGATATAATGATTTTGGAAAAAGAAATGTGTTGCTGCAAGTTTATAAATAAAGTTGGAAGGAATTTGGTAGGTAGGTTAGGTACTAGTAAAAAGAGAATAATGGAGATTTATTTACTTGCAGCTATCGGATATGTATTTAAAGTAAAAGTAAAACTTTTTTCTAACATATACTTGAATTTTGTTACATACTTAATTTTTTGTGTGAAATTTGAAGCAGAAAAAAGGTAAAACAAAATTAAATGCCTGCGAATAAGTGTGATGGTTGTGTATCTTTTTTAAAAGCACATTATGTAATTATGTAATAAGCACAAGGCGTGACTTTTTCGGAAGTGGAAGGACACAATTTAAAATTTAAAAAAATAATGGCACTTTAATTAAGATCTTAAGGACCATCCACATGCGGGTGACCAACAAACAACGAACAATCTATTAAACAGGATTTAACACATTTATATTCTTCGAAAAAACTAGACAAAATGGTAGAAATTTAACAGGCGCAAATGTTGAGTTACTAAATTTTGCATTTTAATTCCTGATAATATAAGAGAAATTTTTACAAATGAAACGGTAGTCGTGAGTTAAATAGGTATATTTCCTCTAGCCGAAATAAGTTTATTTGAAACATTCTTTAAAATTTCTCCTCCTTTCCGGATTGGGCCAACAAAGTTCTTGTGACCATTTCGTGTTGGTTGTCAAATACCAGGTGCTCGTATGTCAGATTTGAAAAAAGTGTAAGTTTGAACTCAAATAACAAAACAAAATACAAGAAGCCCAAGTGTTACATTTTTTTGTTTCTTTATTTTCTATAAATCAAATGATTTTCTCTTAATACATGAGCATGAGTCGCTAAGCAATTGTAATTTAATTTCATGTCGAAGAATACATAGATGTGAATTGCAACAACAACGAGAACTGTGTTGAATAACAAGTTGATTCTATTTCACTGGTTTTCACTAATACTTTGCAAATCTAATCAATCCAGCTGTTTGTTTCAGCTTGTACGCAAATCAAGCTGACGATCATTATGATGCACAAACCGGTACCGACAGTTTGACAGCTTTTCTTCTCTCTTGGAGGAACCATCCGTCACAATTTGGCATTTATTTGGAAATAGTGCTAATAATTTAAGGAAAACACCTAATGTCTTACTGTGGCGCATTCAGATTTCAAGAGCAAAAACTCTCGAATCATCATACAATGTGCTGATTTTAATCATACCAGAGTTAAAATTACCATAAGCAAAATAAAACAAAAAACCAACAGAATTAATTCCAAAATTTCTCTAACAAAATAATAATTTATTGAAAATGAAAGATTAATTATTAATTTTATTAACATTTACTTAAGCATAATTAACACAACATAGAGGTGCTAGGTCTAAAATTGGTGCAATCACCCCAAAATTTTATATGTTGCTTTGATTTTTTTATTCAATTTCTCAGTTTTGTTTTAATAAGACCTTAATGACTTAGGGCGATTTTTTTTTAGCCAAAGTTGAACATTACTTGAGGATTTTTATTCTCAACTTGTGAATTTGTTTTTAGTCACTAAAAGCTGACGTTTTCAACTTCTGATTTTCATCTCGAGAGTTGATCAACTACAGATTTTCTCAATTCCAGGAAATAGTAGAAGTTGGCTGAACAAACTGGGGAGTTGACATTGAAATTGTTTTTATGCATACAAACATTTTGATTCTGAGGTTTGTGCTCTTCAGTTATCCCAAACCGAAAAATAAAAAAATTAGAAAAGCTACAATGTTCTGAAGCAATTATTATTATTATTTTTTGGAAAACTGGCCATCAGCTTCCTCGCCCTTCCCTCTCCGTGAAAAACATATTGAGGCCACTTATAACCGTGACTCTATACAAATATACCACTATCGTCACTGTTTGTTTAGATACTATCACTGCAATAGCCCTAGGCAAATTCATTAATTATGCTTTAGATGTAGTAAGTTCTTTAACTGCAGTATGTAGCGCTTCGTGGAAATGCGATTTGATTTGTTGGGGGTGTGTGGTTTGTTTGGCGGTGATTTGTATGTTTACACTTATCTGTGGTGTCTGGTAGAAACCTGATAATTGCATAAAATAATTTGCGTCTTCACATCCACGATCCACATTACTTAGTTCTTAATCCTTAATGGGTTAATGCAGATATTATATAAATTTTAAATATGTTCTTTGAATATTCAAAATTTGAAGAAAATCGGTTCACCCACCTAACCTTGGTTCAGAAGTTGGCCCACTTTAGATTTTTAACTCGGGAGTTGAGAAAAAAATTAGTAAATAAAATTAAATTTCAACTTGCGTTTCAACTCTGGAGTTGAAGTCAACTCTCAAGTTGGTCAACTTGAGAGTTTGCCTCCTAGGAATAAAGCCAATAAAAAAAAATATCATTACAAAGTCTGTAGGTACAAGGCCAAGTCAGTAGAGGTAAAAACTTGTAATACAAATTCCATAGTTGCAATGAAAAATTTTAAACTGCATTTCAGTTTTTGAGAACCCAAGCAAATAAAAAAATTGTAGTTCGTGATTTTTGTGATTCTACATTTGGAGGATTTTGGAAGTTAAGGTCTAATACGCGGAGTTGACGTCAGTTAAAGTAGACAATGAATTTGCTTAAGGGTATAAGTGCATCGCGACCTTAAGATCTATTGTGCCCTACGATAAATTGATTGTTTCACGATGCGTCCCGTGAACCGAACCATTATTTTGGTAATACATTTGCAAGATTTTTAAACGTTCTTCAGGAGTAAGTATATTTAGTATGAAATGCAAACCAAACTGAAAATAAATCAAGTGAAATCTGTCAAAAATACCAATTTCGAAAAAAGGATCGGTAGATTGAAAACCGTTTGTCTAAAACAAACACACTTTATTACTTATGGGGTATATCTTAATCCTATAAATAGAAGAATTGTTAAAAAAGTTCAGAGTTTAGTGAAAACGGATCGGTTATCATTTCTTGATTTAATAACTATTTTAGTATAAGGAACGACTAATATATCTTATAAATTTACATTTAAGTCATTTAATTTTTGGTTTCCTGCCACTCTTATCTTATCATAGTAACCAAATGATGACTAGCAGGGTCATCGGCTTAAAACTGGGTGACTTCTCTGGTAGAAGGTCTGTCAGTAGAGGAACGCTATGGAAGGTTACAGCATAGAAAACCTATATTATCTAGAGAACCAACTGGTACACCCCTTGACCAAAACACCCGCAAATTTTATTTGAGCACATACAGAACTAGAAAACTCTCTTAAGTTCCGTGTCTGTGAATACGCGTGACTTGTTGATACCTAAGAACAATGTTCATATTTATAAGAAACTTACATGAATAGTGAAGTTTCCATTAGTTTTTTTTTGTTTTATTAAACACAATTATTATTAACTATGTAATTACATCAGCCGCAAATTATTTATTTAATATTTATAACCACAAACAATCACAATGTTTCGTTTTGTATTCCTTTTATCTGTCAAAATATTTGAGCTAATTGGACTACAGTTCGTGGCAAAGGTTGGGCTCGTATGCAATGAATTCCTAGGGTGAGCTTATACTTTTTTAATTGATTTTATTTACTCTTATCACAAATCATCATAAAAATTTATTTATCTTAATGCCAAGCGAAATAACTATCTACATTTATTTAAAATACTTTTTGTTGTAAAAGACTTTAAAAAGGCAATTTAATATAAAAGTGTATTTGTCAGTTTTTGAATATCTTAACGACCTATCTTGAGCACAAACTGAGCAAAACACAAAATGATTGCCACGATGTTGGTGCGGTTCCCTTTAAAATGCATTGGCTAACTAACACATGCTCAGTCTTGTTTTGACAATTTATTCAGTTCAGCTTGTAAAGTGAAAGAGAGCGAAGCACTTGAGTCAGTTCTCTGGATAATATAGGAACCAGATTTGGTAGTAATCATTACAAAAAAAGTAAATTACAATTACATGTTATTTGTAATTGAAAAATCTCAATTACTAAGAGCTAGCTATGTTTTAGAGAAGTAATTTAGGTATGGCTGGCTTTTTTATATATGTTCACTCCTTAGATTTGCGTAAGGGTGGTAGGAGGTGTTGCTTTGTCCGCCATTTTGAAAAAGTGTGTTGAAAAACATAAATGCAACTTTCTCGGCTCCTATAGGACTAAGAGTCTCGTTTGAAAATAGAATTAATGAGCAGAGTTCTAGATTTCAAATGAGTTATAAATAAAACATTGTTGTCAGCTTTTCCGTTGTTTCTAAAATTTTTTTTTGCATTTTAAGTACTTTTTTCATAAAAGTGCCCCTCCCCTCTAAACGGAAGAGATTGACCCCCCTTCTGAAGTAATAAATCACTTGTCTGGTGTCTCTCTACAAGAGTCCGTTAATTTTTTTGCAGCACCGTACGAATCCCTTAACGAATTATTGGTTGTATATTGTTACTCTGTATTTAAGACATTTTTTGTTTCACATAAAATCTAAAGATACAAAAATGTAGGAAATCAGGTAATCTTCAAAAAACTATTCATTTTTTCTTAAAACAAAATTTGACAGTTTTCGACAATAACTTTTTATTGGAAAAATTTGTAAAAAATAATTGTGAGTTAGAATTTTAAAGGATGTTTTAATCTACAAAATCAAATAAAATTTTTTACTCTAAGCCCAATAAAAGCCGTGAAAATTGCATTTATGTTTTTGAGCACACTTTTTCTAACGCAACACCTCCTAGCAGCCAGACGCAAATCTAAGGAGTTAGAGCGAACATATATAAAAAAAAACCAGCCATACTTAAATGACTTCTCTAAAACGTTGCTAGCTCTTAGACTATAACCTCACCTTTAAGAAAATATAAAAATCAAAAACTGTCCATAAATGGTTTTTAGTTTGTTCACATCTAGTGGATAAAATCTTTCTAACGGTCAATGATGTATGCCCACTCACCAAACATGAGCTTAAAAATTGTACGGAAAGATTTTTCTTTCACATCTTTTTAAATGCAATTGAAATTTTGTGCAATTAATCACATTTATGTGTAATGATTACAGAAAATCTAATGATTACAGGTCTTTTCAACTACTTTTTCTTGTTTAATTACTTTTTTTCAATCATATGTAACTTCTAAATTACAAATAACGAGTGATTGTTATTGAAAATTTCCAATTACAATTACATGTAATTGTAATCGAAAAAGGTCAATTACTGATTACATAAAATTGTAATCGACCACATAATCAATTACAAAATGTAATAATTACCACCCAACTCTGATTGGTACTCTATGGATTACAGTGATTGTCTATGCGGACGATGTTGCCATTGCCGTATCAGGGAGGTATCCTACTACCTTAACAGAAACTTAACAAAACGCTTTAAATATGCTAACCAATTGGACTGACCGGTGTAGTGAACCCACATAAAACAGAACTTGTTCTATTCTCTAGGAAATATAAAATCTCTCATATAAGTAGATCTTCCTTCTATAAAAGGTATCCCATTAACATTCACTGATTAAGCAAAATATCTGGATCTTATTTTTGATAAAAAGTTAAGCTGGAGATCTAATATACAAGAAAGAGTTAAAAAGTCCGCAAGGCCACTCTTTTCATGCAAAAAAGCCGTTGGAAATAAATGGGACCTTCAACCTCGCATTACTCATTGGCTATATACCTCGGTGATTAGTGCTATTCTCACTTATGGTGTTGCAGAATGGTGAACTGCTCTAGATAAACCGGTAAACTGTGACAAACTAATGAAAGTACAACGGTCGGCTTGTTTATGTATAAGTGGTGCGCCCCGTATGACTCCCTCCGCCGTTGTAAACGTTCTGCTATATCTGACGTGTTTCGATATTTTTGGCAAACATGGGGCTGCTAATACAGCCATATGCCTAAAGATTTCCTCACATTGAGCCAACAATAAAATTGATCATTATATCATTCTGAAATCATTTGGATCACTTCCTAATCACATCGATTACGCCATCCCAAAATAACAATTTGGCAAAAACTTTCAAGTTCACCATTCCTTCTAGAACCCTCTAGGAGGATATGGCCACCTTGGAAAGCAAGTGTAAATAAGATCTCGAAAGACGAGTCACTTTTGGGACAATTGTTAATATTCGCGAAAGGGTTAATGTTTTGTTGTTATTACGAGTATTTTCACCAAGAAGAGGATTTATTCGGTTTGTAAAATTTAATAATTCGAGCGAACTTTAAAATTTCACAAACCCTCAATGGCTCAAATGTGACTGGTTTTCGCGATCTTATTTACATATGTAAATAAATATGTAAATAAATAATGTATTTATTATTTAATTCAAATACAGTGCTAGAACCCAGCATTACGGGAGAATAAACAGTGAGGTATGTATGCAACCGCCTTGCTTACGCTCACTATAGGGTTTGCGAGCCTGGGTGTATGCAAATAATAATTGGCTTTATTACTGCGGGTCTTATAGCATTGCACCATGTTTTCATTATGAAAATCTGTTTGCAGGACTCTGAAAATAATCAATTTTTATTTTATTTAATGTTAGTTCCCTCCCTATATTTCCAAATGTGTTCTTAGTTCTCATAAATAAGTGAACTACTTTCTCACCTTATCTGAGAAATAAGTCCACGTCGCTAAAGTGGATTAAATTCCCATTAATTGAGAAATAAATCCCCTCGGTGGACTAGGTATGCATAGTTTCGCACCTTGGCACCTACATACCGCAACTTGTGATTTTTTCACGCAAAATATCAGTCCTCAAAAAGTAGTAACCCTAGGTACCCACCTATACCATGTATTAAATATTGCTTAACTACACAATTTTAATAGCTTTTTATTAACAAGGATAATTTGCATTATTATCATTAACCACCAATTCTCCGTCCGAATGAATAATTCTATGTAAGGCTCTTGTTTTTTATCAAATGAATGTAAATTATAAAATCAATAATCTAATCTCTGTTTCTTCATTTTAGGTATTCTGATGAATTATTGAAAACTTATTTTCTTAGTATAATTGCGCACTTCAGTAGGTATAGGTACTTTTCGCTAAAACAATAATTTTAGTGTCCTTGGTTCCTTAATTTATCTCTAATTTATTCCCTATTTCCTTCCAAATGCAAATTGTACCTATAAATATTATAATTAAACCAAATTCGATGTAAAAAGCAGACATCTTTGAACAACAGTAAATAAGAACAAGGATCAATGTTCAACAAAATTACTTGGAAATGAGAAGATACTCGTAGAATTGGTGTCATTACATTTACCTGAAAATTCAATGCCCACTTTTCAGGTTCAAAGCAACAATATCGAGTATAAGGTAAATTTCAAGACTGATAGGTTGCAAGTACTTGTTTTTATGGTTCATGATTGTTAAGTACTTAAGTACTGAATATTCGTTTTAGGAAACTAGTTTATTAGAATTTTAGCATTGTTGATTAAACCCCGTGAAAATTGTCAAAAATGATTAAAAAAAAAACATTTTTTGATTTATTTTCGTTTGTAAAACTGGAAACCGGAATGGATCCATTAAGACCATTTTTTTAAAACGAGAAGTTCTGATTAGTTATATTATTAATTTTGGCTTGGTACCTTAATTCCACAGGCCTTACATATAGGTAATTATAAGTAGATGGACTTATAAAGCATTCGATAAGGATGAAAGGGCATTGTGTTTGTGCTTTGGTCTACGTGCTTATTACCCTGCGCAAAATTATAAGCCTTGAATAAAGACGAAAATGTAAGTAGCCATTGTGAAACAGACCCTTTTTTAATTAACCAAAGCCATATAAGGAATTCTTCCGAGGGCAATGGCCAATGCTTTAGTTGTGGATTTGTAAAACAAAGAACATTTAAGTTTAATTATAAAACACGTTTCTACTCTGTTCTTTAGAAATTTCTTATATTGAAGAACTGAAGAACAAAAACAAACAGAATTACCTGGTATATATAGGGTGTTTGGCAATAAAAATAAGAGAGTTTTGAACTTCTCGAAGATAATTGCTTTGATGGCTAAATATTGCTTTAGAGATATGAAAATCTCAAAAGCACAAGAAATCCCAAAGTTTTTCTTAAATATCGCCCTCAAAAAGTTTTTTTTTAAAGCCCTTACGCACCACACACCCTGTATTTTACTATCAATTATTCACCTGCTGTACATTTTATTATCTCATTAGGGGAAACCTACCTTCTTTAACGAAATATCTAGGCAAGGATAAGTAAACATCAATCCAAGATGTCAAAACGGAATTATTATGGAAAATTGCTGCCTATTATTCAATGAGACTATACAATTTAGATATTTATTTTATAAAAAGACAAAACAAATTTTCGGTCCAATTAATCGATTGCTTGAATAAATCGCTCTTATAAGGGTCTTCGATTTCGTGCTTGAAATTCTCGAAACAGATGTTTATTTTTCTTTCTCATTATTTGAATCAGATTATATTTAGTGGGTGGTTTCAACTTTTATATGACATCTTGTGAGGTCATTTGGTTACCAATGCCATTTTATTGGACATTACCAGCAGAGAATATCAATACAAGACATTATGGAAAGGGTTGTCAGCATCTTTTAAAAAAATATGCTACTAATGCGCTTCTATATTCGTATTCAACAATAATATTGTCGTTGATTTTGAAATCAATGTTCGAAAAGGCCTAAATATACATTCAAGGACATCTCCATTTATCTACAAATATGTATACACAAAGCAGCTCAGTAGTTCTTTTTCACTGGCCAAACATTCTATTTTGTTTTCCCCTTTTTAGGGTTTGGGAAGTTTGTATCTTGCCTAACAATAGTTGATAGTTGACCCTAAATGCTTTCCACAATATTGCCTTTAGGTTAACATGAAAGGAGTCCAGTTTTTAAAGCAACAAGCTGTGCAGAAGGCATGGTAAAACGTACATAGATTTTACCTGGAATTAAAGATTACTTTTGGGTTATGGTGACTTGTGAATGCTAATAGGCATTTTTTATTGAACAAAAAATGTTTTTGTCTTTTTGCACTAAAAGTGGTTATGTGAATTTGTTTTCATATAGGTACTTCAAAACACTGTCAAATAATTCATGAAACATTGGTTCACCATAACTAAAAAAAGCTTTAAATCAAATCAGTCTCTGTTTAGCTTTATAGCAGCTCTGCAAATGATCGTGACTTTCTTTTTTATTGAAGAAAACTAACTTTCATATCTCAAACCATGAATAATTATGTTGTCTTTAAAATGATTCCAAATTTTGACAAAATATGTTAGTAGTTTTACCAAGATTGTTCACCCCCTAGCCCCCTAGGAGTTGACCTTGTCCTCCAGCAATCCATCTGCAGAGCTACACAACCAACATAACTCTAACAAAAACCTCAATGTTGGAAAACTTGAACAAAAAATATGGACAAAAGTAAAATAAATAAATCGAACGGGGATATACGTTCAAAAGTCCGTATAGGTGACGCGACTGCCACCGAGGGCTTGGCCTCAAGTGAAGTTAAGTAGCCAGCGATAAATAAGAATTTGTCCATCCTTAAAGAAGAGAAGAGCGGTAGGACTGTTGAGCCGACCATCATCGCAGGCATTCCTAGGAATGATGGAACGACTCACAGTATAGACGCTCTTACTAGTAACGGACTAGGTGTACCTCCCGCTTGTACTATACACAATCTGTACTCGGTGGGTTTGCCCAGCGTTAGTAGTGATGAGACTGCGACCGTCAGCCTCTCTTCTGCTGGCGGTGGTCAAGTCCCAAAGGGTACGGAAGAAAAAACAGTCTTTATACAAAATCGTGGGAATATCGCCATGACGCTGGGCAATAAAGAATAACCACTCCTTTAAATAGACCTCTCACGGGTTTGGAGAGGGCTGTTCTGACAAGTAAATATCTGCGACGCTTGATATTACCCCTGGTCAGCAGAACCCGTCCGAACCGTCACGGTGGAGGGTTCCCTCCCTGATGACATACAGCTCATCTTCCACCAGCAAGAGAAACAATAATGCATCACGCAGCGAGTGACGGGCCGCAGAGAGAATAGTGAAAGTCATAGGAAACACGCCATTGACCGATCTACTCGTACACTCGAAGCAATCCGCTAAACTCACTTGGGCCAAAAGCATTCCTGCTAAACCTACGACCAGCAAAGACTTTTCGTCAAAGCGACAACGGTCTGTAGAACCCCAAAAAAACCAAAGGTGCATAACACCTCCTATGCCAAAAAAGATTTGTCTTTTAGTGATGTGCTAAAGGATAAGACTATTGAAGCTGTTATCGACAGAAGCATTTTTTCTTCAAACAGCAAAGGCACTAGAGAGCCATGTGATAACTATTTGGCATACAAAAGTCATCATGCCGCCACAAAAGACCTCACTCAAAGCATCCATCGACTCTGCTGCGAGAATATCTTTTGCTCTTAAGTCGAGCTTAAGCAATACCATTGTCTTTCAAAACAAAATGTCGCTTGAACAATTCATGTATGTGCTCCTCCCACAAATTTCGAAGTTACCATAAGATTGGTAATTATTCTCGCTGCCACCACTGACACACCAACCCATTCTAGTTTTCACAGCAATTGCAATGACAGCAGTCATTCATTCCACTTGCGTTCCCGCACTTTCAGTGCCATAATGCTTTTTCAATTTAAAGTTTTTGCGACCTTTAGTCCAAATGCGTTTCGCCCAGGTACAACAATTGGGCTCATCAGTTAGATGTTGTTGTACCCTTCTAAGACGCATAATTTCAGTCGATGGTTACCGACATGTATTAAATAAACAGCACAAATGCACTGTAAATTATATTATCTAGTGGAATTTGGTTAATAAACAGCACAAATGCACTGTAAATTATATTAGCTAGTGGAATTAACCAAGTTTATTTAATACATGTCGGTAACCATCGACTGAAATTATGCGTCTTAGAAGGGTACAACAACATCTAACTGATGAGCCCAATTGTCGTACCTGGGCGAAACGCATTTGGACTAAAGGTCGCAAAAACTTTAAATTGAATTTACATATATTCAAAAGTCCACTAAAAACTAAAATAATAAATTTTCTATTATTTACGTTTTTATTCTTCATTCTTCAACCAGCCAGACCACGGGCTTTACCATCATCAGTTTCTAGTCGTCTGAATTTAACCAAATTCCACTAGATAATATAATTTACAGTGCATTTGTGCTGTTTATGATTCTCATTCAGCTCATTCAGCTTTGACGTATGGCAACAACGGAAGTCCCTTAAGATGTTGGAACTTGTCTATCAAACCTTGAGACAAAGATTACGATGGCAGAACAAGAGACTTGACAGTCCTCAAGCCATTTAGCCGCACACTCAGGTACTGCTCCTTATCAATGCCATTTGCAGAAATTGACAGGTTTCAACTTCAGATTCTTC
The DNA here is from genome assembly GCA_946251815.1 of Dasysyrphus albostriatus. Classification (NCBI taxonomy): domain Eukaryota; kingdom Metazoa; phylum Arthropoda; class Insecta; order Diptera; family Syrphidae; genus Dasysyrphus; species Dasysyrphus albostriatus. The sequence goes on from OX276335.1 coordinate 228,168,376, forward strand.
TTCACGTCGAATTGAATTGGCCAACCATCTGGGACACTACGGTTTAGGTATGCCTTCCAAGTTCAATTTCTTCGTGATCGATTCCTCTAGCAGCGTGAGTGAAGACCCGAATAAAAACGCATAAGTACAAACATCCTTTCCATTGCCTGGTAAGACCACTGGCAAAATTCGGAACAGAGTTTCCATTTCCATTTCGTTCAGAACCAGGTCCGGAACCCTCTTTAGCATATGCAAGGTGAGGTTAGGTAGAAGTGGCTGTCAGTAATTGAACTGACACACTTAGACCAGAGTTGGTCCATTGTGATGCACATGAATCTGGAAAACTCCTTCCTTACTCATTAAACCACTTGGAGCTTCGGACGAAGGGTACGAGACTAATTATGTCGGTGTTTGCCTGATCACTAGGAACGTTATAGAAGTAGTCTCCTAAGTGGAGCCTACGTCTGTTGGAAAGTGCTGGGTATGTACAGAGAAAGTGAGCACATGCAACCTCGGACTCATTGTCTGCCTGGACATGTGTGTGGACATTTCCCGAATGCTTATCCACCTTGTTGCCATCGTCCACATATCTGGTCACAACTGCAGCTGCCTCTGCTCTGTTATAGATCCACTCGCCAAACACACGTATATTCTTTTGCAAGTCACTGTTCAGACGCCTCCATCATGGAACTCAAATTTTTGACGGCCAAGCGTATGACATGATTGTTCCTAGGCGCTATATTCTAGGGGCCTTCCTTATAAAGTCCTCAACTATATACTCTGGCCGACCAAAAAGCATTTCCAGAGTAGACAAAACTGTTGGGACAGATGCAGGAAGCAATAACTGGCTGCTCACTGCTTGAAACGCTTTGCCCTTTAGAGCCTTTTGCAGTCTTATTAAATTTTCGTCATTAGAGAAAATGAGGACTCCGCCAAAAATTTTTCCAAGGGTTACTCCATCGAAAACCCTTAACGAAAAATCAAATGACAAAGAAGTCAATAACGACATCCACCAAGTTGAGTCCGACAATTATTTCGATGAATGGCACACAGAAATAACAGCCAGAAAAAAAACTTGAGGTCCTCGTTGAAAGTCTTCAGCAACAAGTTAAGAGACTTGAAGAAAAAGTCAGCTTGCTAGACAAGAAAACCTCAAAAAATGACAGCAAGACTGGTCCAAAAATACTTGTGAAAAGCCTACCAAACACCATTGAGTTTCATACTGATGAGGAAGAGCTCCTTCTTGAAACAGATGGTAACAGAAATAAACGTAAATCCAAGAAACGGAAAGTAGAGGGTAGCCCAGAGACCGTTCAAAAAATTAAGCAGGAGGTACCTGCTTAATTTTTTTTCTAAAGCGGATATTGCTGCAACAATGAAAACATCAAAAAATGAAATAAGAGATGTATCCCAAAAGAAGTCTTTTGCTAAAGGTACTAGGTACTGCACCACCTCTAATCACGATTTCCGGATTGACAATGTTTGTTGAGCTTAAGAGCTTAAATATACATCATACAATAAAGACAATTGGAAAGTCATTGTTGAAGACGCCGATGCGTATAGATCTATCACTGAAGAATTGAACAAAAAAGAAAATTCAGTGGCACTCGTACGAAAATAAAGCCACAAGGTCGATAAAGGTAGTTGCAAGAGGCCTCCACTCTTCATGTGTTGCCAACGATATTGTCGAAGATCTTATTCAAAAAGGTTTCCAAGCTCTCGATGCGAATAATTTTATTAAAAATGAGGTAATCAAAGAGTATCTGGGGTATCAACGACATCAAAAAGATCTCTACCTTGTTTATGCTCACCTTTGAAAATAAAGAAAGTCTCGATAAGATTTAAAGTATAAAATCAATTATGTCAAAATTGAACAACAGTGAAAGTCTAAAATTGTTCCACAATGCAAACGCTGTCAAGCCTTTGGGCATACACAAAAATACTGCAATCGGGAGTTTGCTTGTGTTAAATCCGAAGGCAAGCATGCAACTAAAAACTGTCTCATGGGCAGAGAACAGAAAGCGAAATTTATTAACTGTCGAGGCAACCATCCTGCAAGTTACAGAGGATGTCCAGTTGCCAAAAAATTGCAAAACACAAAAAGAAAAGACAAAACTGGGAACAAGCTAAGAAACCCAACAAACACAAAAGCAATAGTTGAAATCTAAAAAGTAACTGTTGAAAACAAAACTAAAAATCAACCGCTAAAAGCAATTACACTAAGCAAAAGTGAAGAAAATAAATCCTATTCGCAGATTGTTAAAATTGTGCGGAAGAAGGAAGAAACATCTATTAAAGAAATGCTTGAACTTATCCTGAAAAGGATTGACAAACAAGATTTAAACATAAAACAGCTAAGCGAAGAAGTCGCTCTTAAAAACAATGATGGACAGAACATTCAAAATCGCAACATGGAATGCAAACGGTCTTTAACAACATGTATCCGAACTAAACATCTTTTTGTTTGGTGTCCAAAACTCACCTCGCTATAGAACAAAATCTTGATAATAAATTACCTAACTATACGTGTTATCACGCTCCGCACCCAGCTGACAAGCTAGAGGAGGATCAGCAATACTAATAAAAAACTGCTCAACACACTATGAAGAGCCTAAGTTAACTAATGAAAACATGCAAGTAACAACAATTAGTTATTGGTATAAAAAGAAAGAGTTTAAGATAGCCGCTATATACTGCCCTCCGAGGCGTTCTCCAACTGAAGAAGACTATGCAGAAGTCCTAAATTTGTTAAGACAAAACTTCCTTGTTGGTGGCGACTTCAATGCTAAACACACCCAATAGGGATCTAGGCTCATAACAACGAAAGGTAAACGGTTATATCAAGCAGGCCGCAACAATTGCGAATTTTATTCTTCTGGGTCGCCAACATATTGGCCATCTGATTCTAACAAAATACCAGACCTCATAGACTTTTTCGTAGTTAAAGATATTAAAAGAAATCATATAAGTGTCGAAAGTAATTACGATTTATCGTCAGATCATACTCCAGTATAATATTATCACTGAGTGAAGCAGAAATAATAGAAAAAAGCAATCCTAGGCTCGTGAATAAAAGAACAAATTGGAACGAATTCAGAGGTAAACTTGAAAGTTTACTAAACCTAAGATCCCCTATGCAAACAATTGAACAAATTGATCATGAAGTAGAACAATTTATTGCTGATGTGCAACAGGCTGCAGAAGAAAGTACTCCAACAATTTCAAGCTCAAGAGAAAAAGAATTAAAATATCCTCTCAAAATAAAGGAGCTGATCTTGGAAAAAAGAAGAGCTCAAAGAAAATGGCAAGCTGAGATATTCAGGTGATAAGGCAGTTTTTAACCGTCTTAACAACGAACTAAAGAAAACAATCTGTAAGTTTAAAAGTGTTTCACTTAGTAGATTCCTGAATAGTCTGACGGCGGATGCTTCTACGGAATACTCACCATTTCCAGCAAGCACAGCTACAGATCCCTTACAGTTTGTTGATAGAAACGACGAATGTGAAATTCCTTTTGTCACGCTCAAAGAAGTAAGAAGTATGTGTCAACATAAGCTGTCTAACAAAAAATCACCAGGGTACGATCTAATAACTGCTCAGGTTTTGAAAGAAATGACTTCAATAGCCTTCAAAAAGCTTCAATTTATAGTAAATGCATGCCTTAAACTAAGATATGTGCCACATCATTGGAAAATTGCAGAAGTCATTGTTATATCTAAACAAGGTAAGCCACCATCAGAAGTAACATCTTACAGACCTATATCGCTTATACCAATCATGGCAAAAGTCTTCGAAAAACTGCTTCTGAAAAGACTAAGCAAAATAATGGAAGAAAGAAGACTAATTCCGAGCCATCAGTTTGGATTTATAAATAAACTTTCCAAGATAGACCAAGTGCATCGGATTACGGATGTTGTTGAAAAGGCACTTGAAGAAAAACAAGTATGCTCGGCTATTTTCTTAGATGTTGCTGAAGCCTTTGACAAGGTTTGGCACTTGGGACTTGAGTACAAAATGCATAGGGATCTTCCCAGGCAGTACTACGAAATTCTGAAATCCTACGTTACGATCAAAATTACTCGGAACTAAAGAAAATTGAAGCCGGTGTACCACAAGTAAGTGTCCTAGAACCAACCCTGTATCTGTTATATACAAAGGATATTCCAGTGGACATCAACGGCTGATACTGAAATATTGGTGCCAGATAAATCCGTTACGAAGGCTACACAAAAACTGCAAAATGCAGTCGATAAAGTTAGTGATTGGACGCAAAAATGGCGAATCAAACAAAATGAAACAAAATCTACGCATATAAACTTTACAAACAAAAAAATAAACAATGTTTCAATTCTTATAAACAGTACAGCAGTACCTTACTCCAATACTGCCAAATACCTTGGAATGACTTTGGATGAAAAGCTTAAATGGAAAGAGCACATCAAAATGGAAAGAGAAGAACTAAACATGAAGTACATTTTTCTGTACTGGTTACTAGGAAAGAACTCTGACATATCTATCCAAAACAAACTAATATTATATAAGCAAGTATTGAAACCCGTTCGTACACATGGCATCCAACTATGGGGCTGTACAAACAAAACAAATGCTGAACCCATCCAAAAATTCCAAAGCAAGGTCCTTCGCGGAATAATAAATGCCCCTTGGTATATAAGAAATAGCGATCTACATCGTGACCTTCAAATTAAATGGTTACAGAAGTGGTTAAAAACACGCTGTATCTCACAATCAGTGACTAACCAAGCCTCATGATGGTCTAAAAGCTATGGGAAAGTGTTATAGCTTAAACTTCCCACAATGTGATTTATAAATTAAGAAAGAAAAATCATTTGTCGATCTTTCATAGATTGGTCCTGATTCACCGGTGGTTTTAGTGCGGTAGTCCCACAGTACTCGGTACCGAATCTTACCGAGTGTCTTTTGAAGATTTCCATCGGATAATAATAAAAAAAAAAAAATTAGAGAAATTGCACAATGCAGTGCTGTTCCGATAGCAACTAAAAAATATAGGCCATTCATCTGATTTGCCCGAGAAAAAAGGCAATTCCCTCGATATACTCTTTCATGACGCCATTTGATTTATTGTTAGCGCATACTAAGACTCATCGGCATGATTTGCCATCTTTCGATTGTGCTACCTACCCAGTCCTTGGTGCGGCTCACAACCGATCCAACGTCATTGATACCGACCTTGTAGCGCAGATCGCCTGAGCAACCATCATCCCTCGACAAAATACTGTTCTCTTCATGCTTTTTGATACGGGTGTGACATTGACGACCAGCCCCACCACCATTGGTGCGCCTTTAGTAGGACTGACTTTCCTGGCTAAATCTAATTTGCATTTTAGGAAGAACCATTTGCGATTCTTCAACGAACCGTCAACTTCTGCACATCCATAATGCACCCAGACCTCTCACATATCACAGCACACCATGTCGTCCGCAGAGTCTGCTTCTGTCAGACATTGCAAGCACCCTTCTTCGACATTCTGTCTTGGTTGGAGACAATAAACCTCAACAATTTGTGGAAACTACCCAGATAGCTTTTAAGAATGGCGTTGTGGAAGCTTGGAATAAAGATCAGGGGGAGCCGACAGTAAAGAACAAGAGAAATTTTCTGGTGTTCGTAGGGATAGATAATTTGGTTATCTTCCATAAAAATTCTTTTATTTCAACTCTGAAACACAATAATCTCCAAGAGTTTTTTTTTGGGGGAAAAGGAGGGATGGCTATTGGATTCTATACCTATTATAAAAAATTTAAATTAATATTTGGTGATTTTAATTTTAGTATAATGTTAGGAGAAAGTACGATGCTAACATCGTATAAAAGATGCTAAATGCACTTTTTAACTTTAAAATTGCTTTTATCTTGCCTATGTTAATATTTTACTTCAAAATCCTTAATATTTTGATAACTTGCATCACATTAAAAATCATTCTAAGAGAGATTTTATACTTACATAGACTTTCTGTATGAATTTATCTGAAAAAAATAAAAATATTTGAATAAGTTATATATAATTTTTTTTAAATATTTAAAAAAAAAAATCTTTTTGTTTTGAACGCAGTTTCCAGGCCAATTTTTTATTCAAAATAGTTTGACTTATAAGGCTTTTATTATGGTCTGGGAGCCGACCATATAAGATTACCTATCTCATCGTGGCCACCCAAAAAAAAACCGATAGCTTTAGTCAAAAAAAAGGTTGAAAATGCATTTATCAGGTTGCATTTACTCTAAGTGTACCAGCAAGTAACGGGTGATTTTTTAGCTGGTTTGGTTTTGGCAACACTGGTTTTGACAGCTGACGTGTGTTTAGTACCTTGTGTCACTGTCAAACAGCTTCAGTTTGGTTTGCAATTTAACCATGGATCGTCTTACATATGAACAACGCTTGCAAATTATTGAATTTTACTATCAAAATTCGTGCTCGGTTCGAAATGTTCATCGCGCGCTGCTTCCATTTTATGGTCGGCATTCTCGACCTTCTGAGCAGTCTATTCGGAAGATTGTGACCAAATTTCGCACCAAATTTACTTTGTTGGACATTAAACCACCAACACGTTAACGTACTGTGCGTAGTGAAGAAAATATTGCGGCCGTATCAGCTAGTGTGACAGAAGACCGCGAAATGTCGATTCGGCGCCGTTCCCAGCAGTTAGGCCTTTATTACAGCACTACGTGGAAAATTTTGCGGAAGGATTTGGGCGTAAAGCCTTTTAAGATACAGCTGGTGCAAGAACTAAAGCCAGCCGACCTACCACAACGCCGAATTTTTGGTGATTGGGCTCTTGGAAAGCTGGCCGAGGATCCGCTTTTTTATCGAAAAATTGTGTTCAGCGATGAGGCTCATTTTTGGTTGAATGGGTACGTAAATAAGCATAATTGCCGCATTTGGAGTGAAGATCAGCCAGAAGCATTGCAACAGCTACCAATGCATCCCGAAAAAGCCACTGTTTGGTGCGGTTTATGGGCCGGCGGCATTATTGGGCCATATTTCTTCAAAGATGATGCGAATCGCAGCGTTACTGTCAATGGTGAACGCTACCGAGCGATGATAACAAACTTTTTTTTACCCGAAATGGAAGTTCTTGACTTGCATGATATGTGGTTTCAACAAGACGGTGCCACATGCCACACAGCACGCGAAACAATGGCGCAATTGCGAGGCGAGTTTGGTGAACAGTTAATTTCACGTTTCGGGCCGGTCAATTGGCCGCCTAGATCGTGCGATTTGACACCATTAGATTATTTTTTGTGGGGATATGTCAAGGCTAATGTCTATAGGGACAAGCCCGCTTCGATTGACGCACTGGAAGCCAACATCCATGCATTCATTCGTGAGATACCGGCCGATATGTGTGAAAGAGTATGCCAAAATTGGACTCAGCGGATGGGCTACCTGAGACGCAGCCGCGGTCAACATTTGCATGAAATTATCTTTAAACATTAAATTGCAAGGTTCAAACTATCGATTCAAATAAATATTTCATTCATTTTTTCGAATTTTTTGTGTTTTTTTTTTTTTAAGTTCTAAACCTCTTAAAAAATCACCCGTTATAAACAACTTATTTAAATGGCATATCCAATGAACGCTACACACTAGGATCGATGTTAGTTATAATCTGAGAAAATTTATTAAAAATCCGATGACCACTAGGTCAGTTATAAGGGGTCAAATGTCACAAAAATGGGGTTTTGACAAATATCTCGAAAACATTAAATTGTAGAAGAAAGAATTATTTTACAAACACCTAGCTGATGTAATTTCCCATTAAAAACTCATATTAAGTTTGCTCGTAACATTAAACGTTAAGAAGTTACATCACCTAAACTATAATAAAAACACGCACCTAGCACCTAATTTGATAAGCCCTAAGCTCTATCAACATCGATCCGATAGTTATAAACTGGGTAGACTGTATGCTTTAAACAAGACTTATAAATGCAGAATAGGTGATAACAAACTAAAAGCCAGGATGTGTAGAGGTACTACACAGTGTGGAGTCTTATCTCCTCTGCTCTGGCTGGGCTGGCCACTATACTAAACCAACAATACGTTTGTAAGTATCGTCTTGGTATCGTCAAAATCGAAAAATTTCAGTATAGGTTCGGTATCGGTCTCAGTTTCGTATGACTCAGTCTCGTTTGGTCTGGTATAACAAAGTTTCGTCTCGGTATCGGTATAGTTTTGGATGCTTTTGTGCTGGTATTGTCTCAGTATCACTTCGGTTTCCGATACCGATACCAAACGATACCGAGACTTTTCTGGTATCGTGGCCACCCTTAGTCTGGGCGAACTCCCACAGCCCTTGACAAGCTCAAACTGGGCCAGCAATTGCGGTTTTAACCTTAAACCACTTTAGACAGAACTGGTGTTGTAAGACCTGCCAACCATTAACGGAATTCCACTACAGGTTTCGGGAATGGCCAAATATTTTGGCATTGTGCTTGACCGTAAACTAAACTTGAAAGAAAATATGTATCAAAGAATGAGAGAAAAATGACTAACTCTACACTTATAGTAGAAGTTTTGGCAAGAGAAAGGGTACCAGCCCCAGAAAAAAACTAAGCCATAATAAGGCCTATGCTTGGTCCAGTGGAAACTTTCACTAGCCCCACTCTAATTGTTTACAAAAGAGTTGGTAGTCAAAAGTGCATTAAGACTTAAAAACTGTGTAATAACAGGAAAAGGCATAGACATTTAAACAGACTACATCACGATCACACCGCACTCGGTACTCATGCGACTGAAGCAAGAAAAAAGTAGAATTGACCAAATTCAAATTCACACTTCGAGGTTGCAGACGTCGCAGATGGTCAACCATCGACACTAGCAGAGCTTCGAGGAATCTATGGCCGAATATTGAAAAAAGACAGAATATTTACGTAAGATTAGGAGGCCTTAACTTATCGGAATCCTTTTAAAAACGATGTTGCAATACAAAAAAGTCATTTATTTTAAAAATATTAAGGGTATGCATGCAACGTCGTAAGTTTACAAATTGTTTAAAATGATAAGCTTACGCAAAGTTTGCATGAACGACCTCTTTTTAAACATTTGATAAAATGCTACGTAATTCAATCAGAGTAAGTCACAATGTGACGTTTGGATAAGTTTAACCAGTTTGGTTAATTTTCACAACAAAATCCTTTGATAAGTTAAACCAAATTGTGTAAATCATTTCCCATACAAAATTTGACAGTTCATTAACCAAAAGATAAACTTAACCAATTTGTAAACTTATCTAGGGTTTAACGAAGTTGCATGAGTACCCTTATTGTATTTTTAAAAACAAATTATTTGTTTTAAATCCATTTTTATCCAAATTTATTTTATTTATCAGTTGAGCCGTTAATGGGAAAATCGAACATCAAAAAACGTTAGGTAGCAGGTACCGGTGATTGCAATTTTTGGTTAGTTTTTTTCCCTCTAGGGGATTACAAAAAAAAAAACTTCAAACTGCAATTTCTGTAAATGAGTAATAACTTATATAAATATGGAATATTTTGCACGCAGTTATATATTTGTAGTAAAATATAACGCAAATCAATTTTTGTACGTGTTTGTTGCTAAATATAGAAATAGTTGGTAACATCAGGGTGGGGACATGCTACGATAGTGACATTTTTCGATATAATATTTTGTTATCTATACACTATTGATTTTTTTGGAATTCAACTTGCCATAAAGCGGCCAATACAAACCAAACTGGTGTCGGTGCGCACCGATCTCGGTGTGGTATATGGTGTGGGAAAAATCACAATATCTTGATTTTTTGACCATAATAAACCATACTACCGATGTAGATGAAATTTTCTATAAAACTATTCATATCGTCCTGAAAATTTCATCAAAATCGGCAAAATGGTTCACATTCTTGTCGCACCTTATTGCAGCTAGTTGTTATTGTTTTTGAAAGTAAATAGGAAAGTATACATACAAACATTTTGGTATATTATTCATGCATGACTTTTAATGATTTTGTAGTTAAAAGTCTCTTTAAATTGGAGAAAAAGAGAACAAACAGAACAAGTTTTAGGCTATCTTAATGCCGGCTTCTTTTGGTTTTGAAGTGGTTAAAATATTAATACAAACTTTATAGACATAGTTCAGTTTGAGTATCCGTTTCCAAAAATTATCTAAAAAACAAACTATTTACAAAAAAAAGACACTTCAATCTTACTAGAAATAGAGCGCCTTGATTTTGATAACGGGCACTAATTTCGTATGTTCCAGTTCGGAAGCAAACACTTCTAAGTTCTGTTCGTGGCTTTGAATTTTATGTGGCGTGAGATGGTATGCTTATTAATAAATACTATAGGCATACGGAAATATGAAGTAGTAAATCCAACACCAAAATCTTAACCTATGTCCTACTACGGTCCCACTGCAGTGTCTCGCCAGATACAAATGTTCATACTTCTGTTATGTGTATGAGTGTGAGCCGCTTAAGCCCTGGTACACACGGCAATGCACTGCACGATTTTTCGCATTATGAATCAATAGGCGCGTCTCACCAAATAAAATCTCTGAGCGCTCAGAGATTTTTTAAGTGGGACAAAAAATGTCACCTGAGCACTGAGATTTTTTTAGGAGATTACTGAGACGAACATTTTTTGGATTCATTTCTCAATGCTCTTTCTCTGCTAAAACAGCTGTTCATTTGACAGCCAAAGTGCAATTTTTTGCTGTTTTACAAATTCTTAAATCGATAAAAAATACAAAATAAAGGTGGAATGTTGATAAAAATGAAAATAAATTGTATTTGCTATAATTTTTCATTCATTTCATAAAGTTTTGTGCTTAAATATTTTAAGCAAAGTTGAAATTTCGTTCCCAGAATTTCAATTCGAGAATTATAACACGTGTTGTATACAATTCAACGGAGAATCTTGTCCCACCAAAGCACTCCGCCTCCGTCAACCTGACATTGAGCGCTCAGTGAAATTTTAGTTGGTGAGACGCGCCTAACGTGAGAGTGGGGTACACATTCTACATAGAACCTTTCACACGACTTTTGTGCCAACACAAATGACATTTGCATGGAGTTTTATCACACTCTGCTTTTGATCTAGTTTTTATCCTATAGACATTTACTAAGAAAGATTTTAACAATTGACAATTTACAGAAAGTTGGTACGTATGGTAAACTAGGAAACATTCGTTATCGGGGCAAATTCGTCTTTACAATTTTCTCGAAATATGATATGCGCAAACCAATTATTTATATTTAAGTTATTACAAACGCACCATTTTGTTTCCCCATTCCTTGTGTTGTCAGTTGCAATTTTAACTTTCAGCCTTTTTTGTTGGCAAAAAAAGTTAGATGTACTGATTTTTGTGTTTAATGTCATATCTGTGGTAAGTAAACATTTTTTCAATATTAAAATTTTTTAAAACCTAGTAAAATTTTGTGAGGAGTAAGTACCTATTTAAAAACATTAATTTTCGTTTCCTATGTTTTTTTTTTTTTAATAAAGAAAATCTTATTTTATGAATTCCTGTTATGTTTTTAAATGAAATAAATAAAGTTAATACCATGAATAAATTAAGTTAAGATTTTTTTGTGCGGAAAAATGCCTTGGCGCTTAAGGTGCCCGGACTGGGGCACGTTCGGCGAAATGACTTTTTTTAAATAAAAAAAACATACTTTGAAGCTATACGAAAAAGCATATCAACTTTATAAATAAAGCTTAAACTTTTGAAAAAGTTCAATAATTTAGATTTTATGATACTGTAAAACTTTTGTGTCGAATGTGCCCTAGTTTACCATACCCATATTATATTAAAATCTTTTCTGGGAAAAGTAAAGTTATTAACTTATTTTCAGTTCTATTTTATGATTATTCTATCCTTTGTGACATTTGTGACAGTTTAATTTTAGCAGATCCTCAATAATCGGCTATATTTTAAACCAACACTAATTCAATTACTTCTTAATGCATCACTCGGTCCAAGCCTTATCATTGTCACACACCTGATGCAGATACTTTAGTACACACAAAAATACAAACAACTTTCATCCAGCCTTATTGTGCACTCATTCTGCGCCTTTTCTCCTTTACTGTTTTTAAAATCACCATCAATCAACATTAAACTCGTTGCAATTGCATTTGTGTAATGACACTATCCAATTAAGTTCAACAAAATACTTTAATTCAAAAATGTTGGTAGAACGCCTGTATTACACGTATAGGTATAGTCATACCGTTCGTTTGCCCGTAACTTGGAAACTAAATTCAACGGGATTAATGACAGATGTTACACAAGTTTCAATTGCTTGAATATGAAACTGAACTGAACAGGATGCGAGACCATTCCATTAATATAAACAACATTTTGAGCGTCGGATCTATGGTAGATTAATAAATGCAAATAGCGGATTAACGTACCTATCAAGCTTCCGTTTTAAAGTAGGTACAAAGTGTAAAGCTGAGTAGTTTAAGTATGCACGATGGTATTTATAAGTATAGGGCAATTTATTTGAAGAGTTAACTAAACTACATTAAGCAAACATAATGGAGAGAGAATACCTCTCAGACCAAACCGGGAGGACTGGAAGCTATCTGCACAGGTAACAGGATAGATTGGGCGATAAGCTCCTTTCAATCTTTCAAATCACCGGATATAGATGGAATTTTTCCAGCCCTTTTAAAATAGGAAAAGAGGAACTAATGCCTTATCTTATTAATATACTTCGAAGGTAGTATTACACTTGGGTACACACCAAGTCTATGGAGAAGAGCTAAGGTAATCTTCATTCCCAAAATCGGGAAGAAAGATACAACACATCCAAAGGCCTTCAGACCCATAAGCTTAATATTTTTCTTTCTGAAGGCTTTGGAAAAGGTAATTGACAACTTTATCAGATCAGAAGTATTAATAAATATGAACTTTGAACTATCAGCATGATTACAGAACGGGTAGATCTACAGATACTGCCCTACATAAACTCACAAACACCGTACAAATAGCTTCAGACTCTAAAGAAATGGCCTTATATGCGTTCCTAGACATTGAGGGCGCCTTCGACAATACCTCACACAAAGCTGTTAACAGGGCCTTGGTAAGGAAGGGTGTACCCATCGCTATAATCTGATGGGTAAGTGGGATGCTGAGTACAAAAACTGCGGAAGCATTTGCTGGACAAAGTGTCCATAGAGTTATCACAACAAGAGGCTGTCCTCAGGGAGGGGTCTTATCACCCTTTCTTTGGAGTCACGTGGTAGATAAACTATTGCAAAGTCTTTCTTCTCAAGGCATACGTTGCACCGGCGACATTGTTATAATAGCCTTAGAAAAGTTCGAAGAAACTCTGTGACATTATCCAGAAAGGACTGAATATAACAAGGAAATGGTGTATATCTGTGGGACTGAACATCAACCCTACAAAAGCAACGATAGTTCCATTTACTAAGAAGAAACTTCTACCACGCATGAAACATATCCGGTTGGCTGGTGAAGAAATCGACATATCTAAGTATAACACTAGACTGTTAACTTCCTTGGAACAAACATGTCGAAATAACTGTCAGGAATGCCACAAAAGCTCTCATATAAGAGATTTGCATGTAAATCATGGGGTTGTAAGCCAAACATCCTTAGAAGGATGTACACCATGATGGTAAGACCCATCATTATCTATGGGGCGGTTAGATGGTTCAAAAGAACTGAGCTTACTACAACTAGAAATCACTAGAAAAGGTACAAAGGCTCGCATGCATCTGAATTACTATAGCGATGAGAACATGCCCTACAGCAGCAATGGAAGTCTTTCTTCATTTGATCCGACTACACGTGGCCGTAGAAAGTGCTGCTAAGGAAACCATCATAAGATTCGCAAAAGAGGGAACTGGGACTGGGAAAATCATTAGTCTCAGGCAAAGAGACTCGATTTGTAAGCCCCAGAATCGAACCTTCTTGACATCCCAAGAGACGGGATGATTAAAAAAAGAAAATATAAAAACCAAAATATTGTATTCATGTTGGATAGTCAGGCCGCACTAAAAGCATTAAGCTCATATAGCATCAGCTCTAAACTGGTATGGGAGTGTGTAAGCAGGCTTAACGAACTGGGTAAACTGTCACACTCTATTGGATCCCTGGCCACGTCGGCATACAAGGCAATGAAGAGGCAGACTCCTTAGCAAAAATAGGGACAGTGACACCCCTAACGGGCCCAGAGAATTATTACGGAATAGGAGAAAACGTGATAAAACATAAAATCAAAACAGAAGAGCAGTTGAAAAGATCAAAAATCTACTTGGGTCTCCTAACCAAGAACGATTCCAGTCCTAAATCAGCTTAAATAGGTACAAACTTAGAATAATAACGGGTCTCCTCACAGGCCACTCTAAGCATAGGAGACACCTCCACATTCATGGCCTATAGAAAACAGCGCCACGTGCAGATTCTGCAATGCTCATGAGGCGACACCGGACCATATACTAGGTAGATTTGATGCACTCGTGCATCAAAGACACAGTGGTCTGGCAAATCACTAGATAGAGGAGAGCGAACTAGCCTCCCTAAAAACACTTCAAATACTCAAGTTCCTTAAGAAAACAAATTTGGAGAACGTGCTGTAGTATGACCAACATCATCCAGCTCTAGACGGGGGCACAATAGATTTTAATGGTCGCAGTGCATTTATACCCCAAATCCTTCATTCATTCATCCAAACTACATTAAAAGGACATAATAAATTAAATGTAGGTGTGTTTATAAAACTTGGATCTCATTTGTCAATAGAAATAAGAAACAGAAGATTCCCTCAAATTAGTGGCTGTTTGTTTCTTACAGGGAAGGGTAAGTGTGGGATTATTATTAGAACCAATACCATCTTGCTTATGGACTATAATCTTCTATGTCAATTATTTTTTCATTCAAAATTGTCACAATCGCAAATGTGAATAAACTCGCCAACATGAACAACAGCTTGGTTTTTCACTTCACTTTTAGTGCGAATACACTGGAGCACAGTATCTAAGAACCTTCACCTACATTATGTACTTACATACATATTTAGCTTAGAAGTTTTTATTTGAATTTTCGAACAGTGGCAGTACTAATACACATCACACAATCATAGTCGGGTATTTGCTGAGTTAAAAGTTCCTTGTATAATCATAACACTTACTAGTGCTACAATTAACCCTTAAATGGCATTAGAGGAGTCAGTGGGATAATTTTATTTGAAAAAGTAAGTCTCCTCCTCGTACCTCGTGTTTATGTACGAAAAAGTTTTCCCAAAGTTTCTTATTTTAAGATTTGAATTCCTACACACAACGACCGGCAACAAATGCAAGCAACAACATAATGATTCGCCTCGAAGGTTAAATAGATTTGAAATAGAGAGGGGGAGGTTTGTGAAAAAAACGCGTTTGGATGGTTAAAAAGGGTAAACATGGCATCATTTTGTAAATTAAACGTCTGTAATAGCACTTATTTAGATTACTAATTAAAGAGCTACCACGTAACCCATAATTTTGAAA
This sequence comes from Dasysyrphus albostriatus, assembly GCA_946251815.1. Lineage (NCBI taxonomy): Eukaryota > Metazoa > Arthropoda > Insecta > Diptera > Syrphidae > Dasysyrphus > Dasysyrphus albostriatus. The sequence goes on from OX276335.1 coordinate 228,183,871, forward strand.
GAGTTAATCGTTAATTAACTTAAAATGTAATTCCTCTTAATGGACACACATTATTCATGTTAGGTATATCCAATTTTGATAGGGAATTTGTGAATATTATATACTTATAGGCAGGAATGATTATATTTGCCAAAGTAGATGTTTTACGTGAATAAGACCACCAGGATTACAAATGTAAGTTTTCTACCAACACGTAAGACGCAGCTAAGTTTCAGCTTACGGTTTGTAGGATATATAGTAATTTCGTCTGTAGTTACTGTAAGAGTTACGTAAGTCAGAACATGTAAGTAAGGTTGTACTTGTACCCCGTGGTTTAATAGTAAATGCGCTAGACTGGCACGCCGCTGGTAGACTGGAGGCCGGCCTCTGCCACAAGCACTACACGGTTGCCGTTTTGGTAGAACTTTGGTAGGAATTTTGAGGGTTGGTAAGGATGTAACTCGATTTGGTAGGTTTTTTTATACAACTCTTAAGCATAGTATGAAGCATTATACAAACACACAACTATTATCATTTACAAAAAAAGCCTAGTTTACAGTTCCCCTTGCGAATAAAAAAAAAATTCAAAACAATTGTCCACCTATTCTATGCATCAAATTGTATAGTATTCAAGGCGAAAAATTTTTGCCTTAGCCTTAACCACCCATTGAGTCATTAATTTACCCTAAATTAATAAATTATAGACCTAAAAATTAAAAATATTTCTTTTTGGATGCAAAAACAATTTGCATGCAAATAATGCCTTGAGAGGAATATATATATTTTTTTTTACGTGTAAACTGACCATTAAAAAAAAATATTTTATTCACCACACTTTTTTCGCATGCAAAACAATTGCTGGTCCATAGTTTTGCATGACATTTCATGACAGTAATGGTTTTTTTTAGCATAAAACTGTAAACCAATCATGCAAACAATTAATTTTGCATCTCAATTCAATTATTTTTGACATGCGAGAATATTTGCACAGATTTTGTTTTGCGCACGGGAACTATAAACTAGGCTTAACTCAACAAATATTTGTGAGAAATAGAAGTACTCAAATAAACAGATTATAATTGGATCAATTCACGTTGATTTACCACGTTGTCCTTAGAACAGATGTGCGTTGAAAATTCGAATTTCAAAAGCAGTAATGCTGTATTTGAGGTTTCTGCCAAACAAACATTTATAAAAATTCGGCGAATTTCTAAACGCCAGTTGGCTTTGGTTGGTTTTTCTTTGTTTTGGTAGGTGTGTTGGGAAGTGTGGTAGAAATGTTTTTTCTTCTATGTAGTTGCAATTGTGGCCACGACCTGTCGCGCCACCAAATTGATTCTATTCATTACTCGTAACTAATACTTTTATGGGAATGCTAACCAAATGCATTGCTGTGTCGTTGTCCTTTTTAAGGCATTTGTGTAAAGCGAAAAGTGCTTACAATTATGTAGTATAATCATTCGCATTTATAAACTTAAAAAATTTTAGGTGCAAAATTGAAAAAAAATATATGATTTTATTTAGAATGTTAAAAATCATTTAGTCTTATGGCCAATTCCATAAACATACACTAAAATTGCTTTTATCTAAACTCTTTCAAAATTTTATCAGACATTTCAAATTTTTCAGTTTCACTAATGTAGAAAGGGGATATTTAGGGACATTTTAATAAAACTGAGTTTGCCTCACATCCCTGGATATACCGAAAATATGAAGTTGTTTCACTTGCACATTTGAAGTGTATGAATGAAAAAGTGAAAAAGCATTATGGATTAGGGGACAATTAGAAGCTGTTGTTGACTGGAATGGTTCAGCCATAAAAAAAGACTAAACATTTAATCAGATAAAAACGAGCTTTTAGTGTACAAGAGCACTTAAAATCTTCTTAAATTAAAAAGCATTTGATGAAAACAAAAAGCATAGTTTAAAGCCTAAATGGTTTTTAAATTAATTAAAAGTATTTTGTGAAATTGGGCATTAATCTTCTGAATTTTGAGACAGTACGATTTCAAGTTTCAATTTTTTTTTTTTGAATATTTATAGTTTTTGCCGAAACTATTCATTACGAGAGCTTCATTTAAAAATAAACCATGAGAATGGACTTCTAGCCCTACAAAAAGCTACAGAATAATATTACAAATGTTACTTGTAAGAATTATTTTTAGAATAGAGCAATTGGTCATTAGTGTTATTTAAATTATTTTCTTATTATTATTTGTGTTGTTGTTGTAATATGGCGGACAGCATCACGAGAACCACCACCATGAATTCCTTATGACATTTAATTATTTTATTTAATTAGAAATAAAAAGATTTTAGAAATTTTTTAATTTAAAAAATGTTTATAAATTTATTTAATTTTAATATTGCACAACATAAATTATTATTTTTTACAGCGAAGCTTTTCGGTTACATTGAACCATTATCGGGCCTATTTCGCTGACGCGTATTGTTTAGCCAAAATTCACTTCCGGTGAAACCGAAACGCGTCGTTGCAAAAAAAAATAATTTATGTTGTGGAAAATTAAAATGAAAGTATTAGTAGGGGCGTTAGTTTACGATATGAGGGCATATACTTGTCATTTTGACCTGACAAGTTGAGCTTTAGTTTATTAATAGTTCTAACTTCACTTTTGAGAAAAGTTGACAAAGTGTCAGAAGAACGAGAAAAGGGTTGCCACTTGTTTCATACATTAGTTTTTAAATCAAGAACCAAAGGTCGTACGATGACCAAGGAACTCTCGTTGGATTCATAGGACTACATTATTGATTTTCTCCCTCCCCTCCCCTTGCATGAAAAAGGTGGAAAAAACCGGTTGGGAAGGGCAAATGCAAAGTCATAAAAATTAAGAAAAATATTTATATTATTAAAATTTAAAGATTAGTGTCGAAGCAGAATTTCACCATCTACTACATTGTATCCAAAGTTAATATAAAAACCTACCTTGCTTTTATTAAAAGTCACTTTCAAAGTGCTGAAGATTGGGATATGAATGTTAAATAAACTCATATATTTGTTTTTTAGTGCCCAATCTTTTTAAATCAAAATGATCTCGATACAAGCACCTTAAAAAAAGTTGTATATTCTTTTTCATAAATAACCACTGAATTTTTAGTGAGGGAAGGGGAGGGAAAAAATCAATAATGTGTTCCTATGGTTACAAGGGTATTGAATCCAATGAAAGTTCTCTGGTCATATTCGGACTTCTGGTTCTCAATTTGTAGGCCAATGTATGAAACAAGCGGCAACCTTTTTCTCGTTCTTCTGACAGCGTTGCCACTTTGCCAAAACTTCTTAAAAGTATGAACTATTATATGAACTATAAGTGTACTATGGTTCAACCCAACAGGTCAAAATGACAGGTTGGTCTCACCAACAGCCCCACTTGTCTATTTGGTTAAACAAAATGAATTTAATACAAATCGATAGAAAATATTATTATAAACCACAAATTTTCTTAATTTATTGCTGCTGAGGTATTAATTTAAATCTAAAACATAAAATTGCGTGGTTGCACTGACCTACCCATATATGTTCATTAATTTATTCCTTGGTTTCCGTTAATCGCAGAGGGCTAATTTTTTTTTAATTTGTAGGCATTTGAAAATAAAAGATAAACAGTTTATCGTTAAATAAGCTTTTTTCCTAATAAATATTTCCCTTCTTCGTGACCTTTCTGTTTTTACAAAAAATGCTTTTTCTAAAGTGGGCTCAACTGCTACGAATAAGAATATCCAACATTGATTCTTATTTGTGTTTGTGTGTTAGTATCCGTTTCTTTAAAATATCTTGAAAAAGACGTTTTAAAATAGTGGGCGTGTCCTTATTTTTCTTTTCGTTTTAATATATTTGAAAATAAATTTTCAAACAAAATATAAAACTTCATTTTGTTGCAACAGCCTAAAATCATAAATTAATAAATTCACTTGTTTATAACGTAAAATAGAAAATAAAAATTATTTAACCAAATTTTGAAGTTTTTTTTACCAACTTTGGTTTTTTTTAAACTATTTTTTTTTTTCAAAAATTAGTAACTTTATTATACTTTATAATAAAAAAAAATTTATTGAAGGGAAAGCACAGTATTATAAGAATTTCCGTTGTTTTTTAATAGCTTTATTTCCATGTTAAGTCCATGTTTTTGGGAATTTATCCCTCCCGAATAAAAGGAGTTGAAAATGCACCGCCCTATTATATGATTTTTTTTCTTAGGATGGTCCTTAAATTATTTCAAAAACTAATGGTCAATAACTTGGAAACATCCTGTGTACTTTTTACCTTTGAAGAAACCGCTCTCCCGCTCTCATGTCATCACTGGAATTACCGTGACTCAATATATATTTACTTTTTCCGTTTATTTCTAGGTCTATCGATCAAAAAACATTGATTGTGTAAGACAGTAACATTGTTTTCAAATTTTCAAGTTTCTACTCCCCGTATCTTTCTTAGCCGCCTTGCTCCTACCAAAACGATGAATGAAACTTTTTTTCTAGGAAGTTTATTTTTTTTGTACTGTACACTTTTCCGCTAACACGCAAAATTTCCAAAATCCTGCCTTAAAATCATAGCTCATGGCCCTGGGCTGGGGACTTTTAATATGTTATACCTGTACTGGGCGTCGCAACTACGAAATGAAATAATAACCCAGACAGCATGATCTATTTCATTTATTTTTCCTTCATTAACTGGGCCATTGGTAAGGTACTTCAATCCTTGAAACAATAATAATCATTGTGACAGGCTGGGTCAAAATAAAACTAGTTTTGACTGAAAATTATTATTTATATTCAAACTGGGGCTGTATTTAGCCATCAAAATAATCACTGATTGCTTTTAAAACTTTTCGAAATCAATCATTTAAATTTCTAATGATGAGTTTTAATTATAGCTATCCTATAACTGGCATCTACGGCCTTTATTCGACTAAAGCTTCAGTCCCACCCCATATTTGGGATAGGTGATCCTATGCATGTAACCCATCTAACTCTCCTTCATGGAATTGGAAATACAGCTTAAAAAATGATAGGAAATGCGCCGCGCCGCTGCAAAATTTTTCGTTTTTCGTTATTCTATTGCTATTTTTAGAAACAGTGTTCAAGTGAAACAATTCCACCATAATACTCGCGCTTTAAGGAATGCTTGGCGTTTCGGTAATCAAACTCTGCTTAACTAAGCCTTTTTCGGTACTACAAAACAGATTTCACATTCGTAAAAATATTCTTATATTATTATTTTTAAAGCAAACAATTAACAAATTGAACTTTATTGATAGTTAGTGATTAAATTTCCAATTACCTACACCAAGCATCGTTTCAGTAATTTCAAGAAAATAAATTGTAAATAGGTATAGGATTTGAAAACTCCGCAACATGAGAACTTTATACAAAAAAAGTAAAAGATGCCACCGGAGACCGGAGCTTGTTATCCATCACTTTTCTCTCTTCTTCCAATAAATCTCCTGTTCCATATTTCTACCTTGATGATTGTAACAAAGTTTAAAAGAGCTTGACGACAATCATAGATTTCATCCTCCGAATAACCAAGCCATCAAAAAAAATGCGTTTGCTGCTGTGAATATTGGATATTGAAATTAAATTTCGGCCGATAACACATTTACCATCTTAATAGAGTCATCTCTCGGGCTGATAAAATATTAACCCTTTAGGCTAATCGATTTTAAGTCTTTATGATCTGTGTAAACTCTCCGATACTAGAGCGAATAAGCCGCAAATTTGGAGGAAAAGTTATTTCCAAGTTTGCAAGGTTGACAAGAAGTGTGATGCAAACGTATGCACATATACATACGTAGGTACATACATCGATATAAAACAACATAAATACGGAGGATAACTCTGCATAAAAGAATCAATATAAACCCATTTTTGTTTGTGTACGTGTCAAGCTGGAAATAGCAACGTGGAATCTGAACTTTTAATTAAAAAAAAAAAACGAAAATATCAGCAAAATGATAGCACTGAATATAACATATTTATTCGAATAAATAAATAAAGAGCAGGCTTATTTGAAAAAGTATTCATTGTTTATTTAAAGACGAGTTTAAAAAAGTTCATTATGAAATCAATATCAGAATGTGTAACGAGAAGTAATCCTGATCCATTTAATTTTTTTAAACTTTATAGGTAACAGGTTTGAAAATATTAATTTCATTCAAATAGTACTACCAGGGCTCTATTGCACCAAACGACTTATCACTAATTACTTAGTAACTAATTTTGAATTTTGATAAATTTTTGTTGCATCAAACAATTCCTTGGTATAAGTTTAAATTCTCGATTTGAAAAGCGAAAAAATTATCGAATTTGTCTTAAATTATCAATTTTTGTTGCTGCAAAATACCTTCCGTTGAAAATTAAATTAAATTATCAAAGGGCAGATTAAGACGAACAAAGGATTTCTTGTAGACTAAACCAGGCTTTATATAGATTTGAACTGCATTTTCAGGATTCATTGCAAACGTTTTTTGTTGAAAAAATTACTGTTCGTTGTTACATAATCTCAAAAGCAACGAAAAACTACGATATTTAAATTTTATAACGGGAGTTTTTCAAAAACCAGAGCTAATGGTGGAGGAATTTGAGTCATCAAACCGTTTCTACTGAACAAATGAACCGAACTTTGCAAACCAATTTAAGGAATATTTTTTTATCCTTAAAGCTTTGCAGTCAATTATAATAATCAAAATGTACTTTTCATTGCATCTGCACACAAGAATGCAATGATATTCAACAAATATTTCAATGGTCACCAATCCAATGAATATTTGTGTATAAATTTGTTAATAAGGTGTCAGTTATAGCTATCATTAAAACTCATCATTAAAAATGTTAATGATTGCTTTTGAGACATTTAGGAAAAGCAAAATCATTTATTATTTTTATGGACAAATAAAGCAAGATTTATTTAATATTTCTAGTCAAGAAAAAAAAATAAAAATAGGCCAAACTATCCACATAAATAACTTTTAAGATTCCAGTGATCATTGGTAAGGTAGTTCAATCATTGAAATAAGAAAATTCTTTTTAAGCGGAAAGTTTATGTGAAATTTTTGGACTAAAAATACGACTTAATCAATATTTTTAGTCCAAAAAATTCACATAAACTTTCCGCTTTAAAAGACTTTTCTTATTTCAATGATTGAACTGCCTTACCAATGATCACTGGAATCTTAAAAGTCATTTATGTGGATAGTTTGCCCTATTTTTATTTTTTTTTCTTGACTAGAAATATTAAATAAATCTTGCTTTATTTGTCCATCAAAATAATTAATGATTTTGCTTTCTAAATGTCTCAAAATCAATCCACCCAAACTCTTAAAATTGTTATCAATTATTCTGTGCATTTGTAGTTGCCGTTGAAAAAGAGACATCAAACAAATTGGGATCTTCAGCTCAGGCGTCATTCAACCACTTTTTTGTAAATTGTTATCACTATTATATAGTCCAGTTCCAATTTTTGAAGAGCTATGAAAATTAGTAGAACGATAGAGCTTGAAAAGCATATAAAGATAAGCAAATTTGAGATTTTCCATTCAGAGGCGTGGCATATCCACCCAATTTCTTAAAATTGCTACTATTCATATGAAGCAATTTTGGTTGTTATAGAATGATGATATTTGGAAGAGGGGCAGGCGGCTTGAATTTCACTGGTGTAGACACCACAACTCTAAGAAGAATGCCAAAATGTGTATTCAATCAGAAAGAGTAGTGCAACTCACATTCTCATTGAAAGTTTTATTTAAAAAACAACTGTTTTTCGATAATCATCAAAGTCAAAAGTGCCTTAACCTACCCAACCTATCTATAAACATAAAATGAGTGATAATTGATAGTGCCATCCATCAGGCTGAGTGCAATGACTCTTGAAGAGCCGCAATAGTACTATATAAGCATATACAAAACAAATATATACACTTGAGTGCTGTCTAGTTCTGTTAAAATCTATTCAAATTCCTTTTCTATATAATACAAAAAGCATTATAAATAAAGATCACTCTTACCAGATAAAAAAAAATATTTTATACCACAAAAGGGGACCCCCATTTTCTCCGAACTAAAGAATCCTAATCCTTAAGTACTCTTGTATCAGAATGTATATAGGTACTTTCACAATTTTGTATGGAAATATAGGTAACGTATCGTATGTAATATACCTGGAAATATAGGTAACGTATCGTATGTAATATACCTGCTCGGAACAAATAAAAAGTCAATTCATGGCTGACTTTTCATTCAATCGTTAGGTGATAGACATTAAAGAGGATAAATTCACTTCATCTTGTTTTTCTGATGGCTTATATCTATTTGTTTACAGGACAAATTTGGCATCTTAAAAGACGAAATATAATCGAAAACAAATATTTTTTTTACAAATGTACATTAGGGTGGAGTAAAATTCCATTTCTTAGATATCGGTTATGCAATACCTACAAAAGGTTCTAAGGACGTCAGTAACAAAGACACAAAATATTATTTGTCTAATCGGGTGTTTAGAAGTAACCCCGACACGACCAAGTTTTGGAAAAAAACTCATTAAACATACCATCCAAATTTTTAGATTAGCTTATTTGTCATATTTTGTTTATACTGGTATCATAATAAAGTTTGAAAAAAATACAAAACGAAATTCAATTTTAGAGATTTGAATTTTTTTTTTATTTCAAAAATGTACCTGAAAAAAAGTATTTTGATGGTGATGATGATGACAAGCGTGTAAATGCTGGTAAGCTTTTTTTGAGGAACGATTTAGAGATATTTTTCTTAGCATAGCTTTCCACGCCAAACTCAAATCCATCATCTTTTTTCTGCTCGGGTTTTCAAGATATACCTGGTTAAGAAACTCAAAAATAGCAAAAAACTGCGTTTTTGGTCGTTTTCAAAAGTTAATATCTTAAAAAGTGGAGCTGATAGTGACAAAAAGAATGACAGATTTGAGTTTGACGTCCAAGAAATTTGTTTTTCCTTATTAAAACGCTAACGGGTGGTTGTAACCTATTTCTATTTTGTCAGAATACTATTGTCCTCTTACATTTTTGAAAGATAACTTTAAAGTTCAAAACTGTAATATTGTATTTTACTTTTTATGTTTTTTTGAAAGCTTATTATCACACCATCATAATATATTTTCAGATTTTGTTCCATTAATTATGTAAGGATATAACCAAAATGGTGAGATTTTGTTTTTTTATAATTTCGCCGACCAGTGTATAATTGAAATGCGTGGGGGCATCTCGTAACATCACAATTAATAAACAATATTTGTCACCTATGTATTATCTGCACTCATTAAGGCACAATTTGGATGCAATTGCATTTGAAAAAAAAATTAGAAAACCTCCATACATTTTTGCTCTACCCTAATGTTCATGTATGGTTGAAAGCGTATCTCTTTAAAAATAAAGTCTCAACGAGTTTTTTCCATTTATTGAAAAAGTTATTTAAAAAATCGCATAACTAATAATTATGTGTTTACAATCATATAGGAATGCGTTTAATTATTTGTTTAAAATTCATAGCCATAATGAACTGCAAGGACAACTATGTACCTACGTGCGAGCCAGTAGTGTAGGTTTTGTTTTGTTTTCATAACTAAACGTTTCATCCATTTAATTTATTTAAATTTTTTTATTTTACCTGACCTCAAAACTTGCTCACAGATAAAAATAAAAAAATAAACAAAAAATTACGAGAAGGCCCCAGCGGGATGCAAATGGCTCAGAAAAAAAAAATTAAATTAATAGCAACTTTAATCAAACTTTAAGAAAAACAGAACGGTTAAAAAAATGAATACAAAAATGATGAATGAAAACAGTAGGACTGAGTTGAGCATTTGTATGTTTCCTTTGGTTTCTGTGTAAGGTTTCCTGCTATAGAAATGTTGTAGTTATTATGTGCATCATTTTGTGGTTGACACAGTGGATTGTGGATCATTTGCATATTCAAGTGGTGAAAGAAGAACTAAAGTTAAAGTGTAAGCTAGATCCCCGAGGGGTGAGAACTCATCGTCAAAACTCGAAATACAACAAGTAAAACTGATGCATTATTCAAACTTTAAATGGTATGAAACATTCAACAATTGTTCTGGCATTATACGTGATGTTCTACAAAGTTGTTTTGTGTCATGGTTGGGGCAAAATAATAACGATTACCTCCATTCAAATATTGTTTCTCTTTCTCTTTTTCTTTTATTTAATTTATATTATTATAACACGGGAGGCCACATGAAAAATTGGTGTTTACATAATTTTTAAGACAAATTTGCTTTAGGTGTTTTAAGGAGCTTCAAAATAAAGTGAATTTAGTACTACGATGTAGATGAAAATGTTAAAGGTGATGGTTGTTTCTTGTGGCTTAAGTGAATAAACAAGATATATAAAAATATATTTCTTAGACGTTGGTAGTAGTAAAACTAATCTCATCAAAATATGTCTGCGTGTAATCAGGCTCATAGAAACATTGTCTAATTTTTTTTTATATATATAGGTACATACTACATACATATGTATACAATTTTAAAGCATATGTTATTTAGAAGGAAAACACAACTGAGACTCGGATACATAAGTGTTAACAATGTATGTACTTAGATTTATGGTAGGCATATTGAATGATTATTAAAATATACAAATTTTGTTTTGGTTATTCTTCTCTAATACAAAAATAAACACATTACACAGTCCTACACGGTTTTTGACATGGGTAGGTAAGACTTGTTCTGAAAGTAATTTTTGGCTCTGAATTTAAGTTCAATTACCGTTTTTTGCCGTCAGTAGCAGCGGACCAAGCTTGTTAGAAGTGCGGGATGGCAATGCTAAATGAGGCGCCTTGTGTGGAAAGATATTTTTGTTGTTTTATTTAAACGTCCGCTTTTACGACAGAAACATCAATCATAGTTTTTACACTCATGAGCTCAGAAAATAAGTACTTTTACATATCAGCATAAGGCATACCAATACCAGCCCACAGGTACCTTAAGGGCAAAAAAGTAATGAACAGAAAACAAGATATTGTAACGACTGCCATATTTGTAATATAACGACTCTCGAATGAACTATAGCCTTTGTATATAAAAATCATAGTACTATCATGTATTATACCGGCTTCAGTCGTACTATCATAAATTTAGAATACGTCTTTCCCATTCTATTCTATTTTTGCTTCTCACATTCTCAAATCTCCACTGAAAATATAAAGTCTCCGCCGAAGCACGTAACAAATGTAAAAAAGATGACGCTACTATCGACAGCCACCATGATAGTACTATGATTTTTATATACAAAGCTATAGCTACTCTCGAATAAAAGAAACACCGAATTTCGGATTAGACAGGACACAAACCAACCTACGGAGAGCTTTGGTGAGCTTTCGAACTTCCAATACTAAACGTCAAATTGAAAGCCTTGGAAAGGGAAATTTATGGGAAATTTCACCTATGAAAGGCTCTGGAAGCAAATATTAGAACCTTCCAGCTTTTTCGGGAACCTTGTGAAAAATATAAGAGCACATGTCTGACCGGCAGAGGACGCAGTTTATTTTTAAAAGTGAATGAGTAAAGTTGGTTGTAATAAAAGTCAAGTTAGTGAATTAATTACAGTGGTGAACAATAAATCGTTTTGTGGTTGTAAAGTAAAGTGTTTAATTTTGTAAAGTAAACAAGTGGAGAATTTAAATAAAGTGAATAAGTTTTATTAACGAACCTGAGAAAATACTACAATATATATGGGAGCTTTTACTAAATAGGTATATACTAGCAACCGGTCCCCGGCTTTGTACGGGAATGACACATTTTTATTTTAGGGTGACATGGTTGACATTGCACCAGTCAGTGCTACACCATGCACCACGGCAGAATCTACCATCCTGATAACTGCATTTGTGTAAGCTTCACTTATTTGTATGCACCGTTTGTAAACATGGCAGTAGATCTCAGCCTGGTGGTAATTGTTAGTGTGTGTAGACGTGCACAACGTTTTTTTCATAATTTATAGTGAAAAGAAACAAATTGAGTTAAGTTATTTTTTTCTGATTAAATACTACGTTTTCGTTAGATCCGAAATGAGGTAATTTCGCAAATCACAAAAAAAGTGTTTTCATTTGTAATTTGGTAATTTCGTTTGACAGCTCATTTCATATTTTAATTTCAACTGGCAGTTAATTGCTTTTTGTTGTTGTTTTTTTTTCTTTCTACTTATTGAGCTTTGACATTTTCATACAAAACGTTTTCAGAGCTCTTCAAACTGTGGCCGATTGGGTGTGTTGGTTAGGTTTTGACTTAATTTCCAATCTAATTTCATGCAAATTTGGTTGAAATTATCTCATTTAGAAATGTGAATTTGTATGGGAAATGGGATGATTTCGTATCGAATTTGGAAATTTTCAAGGAAATTACCTCATTTGGCCTAATGAAAACGTAGTACAAGATCAGGTTTTTTTTTATTATTATACTTTGATACAAATAACTTTTGCAGTTTAATACATTGGTGAAATGAAAACAGTATGGTTCTGAATGCTTTAAATTAATAATTTTGATTTTGTTCCAAGCCATAAAATAAAGACTGGTTCATTCAGTACCTACAATGGTACACTATGCCTTATTTCACTTCTTCGCAATAATCAATTTTCGATTTATTTATATATATACATTAGGGAGGTCCTTATATTGGGTTTTTTTGAAATTCTGAGATGGATAGACATGAAATGGTTTTACATAGAAAACAAAATTTTCCTAATTTTTCCAGATTTTAACTGCACTCCCCTATTCCCCCTATTTTCACTTTAAGGTACTAACTATGGGGTTAGGGTGATTCTAATAAAACGCAAAAAAAAACAATCTGAAAGTAAAGATTAGATTTAGACAAGAAAAAAATAGTACGGGAGGGGGGTCCCGCCGTTTAGGCGGGAGGGGAAATTTTCCCAAAATTTGGATCAAAACGGAACAAAAAATATTTAAAAAATTGGGAGCACTTACAATGCCACGCCTAAGCTTTTTTTTAAAGCCACGATTTCATTCTATAATATGCTTCCTAAATAAAGTTTTTATTTCAAATAGTTTTTGCAAACATAATTTTCAAACTTAAAAATTAAAACAACAAAAAATTATAATTTTTTAAGATTAAAATTAGCATTTTGACACTGATAAAACAGACGGAAAATCATAAGTAAATATGTCAAAGAGCTGTGGACCTAAATGACTTCCTTCGAAACACCGGAATGAACAATTCTCGGGTCTGATTCCAGATCACCAATTATTACTCTCATTTTCCTACCAATTAGATACGACCATAACTATTTTAGTAGGGTATCATAAAAACCATATAATTTAAGTTTTTTAACTAAAATTAAGTGATTAACTCTACTGAAAGCTTATACAAAATCGGTATAAACCAATCTATTTGACATCGCTTTTCAAAGGCACTCAAACATTGGTTAGAAAAACAAGCCAAACTTGTAGTAGTAGATCGACCACTGAAGAAACCGTGTTGAAAATCAGAAATATGACCTTTTATTATGACACACAATTTTTTTTTACAATTTTGTCTAAAAATTTTGAAATTGTAGCAAGTTTGCTTATTGGACGGTTATTTGAAATCTGTGTTTTAGGACTGGACTTAAAAATTGGTCTTGAGTATGAAACTTTCCATTCATCTAAAAATTGGCAACTAAAAAGGGACGGATTAAAAAAAAATTGGAAAAGATAACTCAAGGATTCAAAACAATGCTTTAAAACAATTGGAAAAATTCCTTTCCAATCCGCATAAGCCGATGCTTCTAATACACTAAAATTGATAGAAACCTCTTCTAAATCACAATAAGAACTACAACAATCTGTCATTAGTAATAAATCCTGAATAATTGAAAATATTTTGAAAATGCGTTGCAAACCAGTTAACAATCATTTGGGGATCACTAGAAGTATCAATATTATAAACCATAGTAGACGGAAACCCGATAGATTTACGTTTAAAATTTACAAAATTTAAGTCAATCTCAATTAAATGCACTTAGTTATTAAACCAAAATTTTGGCAGAAAAACGTACTCTTTTCGAAGACGCGAGTATAAGAGAAAATCACAATTGCTACCAGTTATCTTAATAGTCCTAAAGGCTTTGTTCTTAGCATTTTATAACCTACGTAACCTAAAGTTAGACCAAAAAGGATGAGAAAGAACTTTAAGTAAAGTGCGTGGAACAGCGGCAGCCACGAAAAAGCGAATTCCAAAAAAAAAAAAAACTATACAAGTGTCATGTCACCGAAGCTGCAATAAATGATGATTCAGAGAAGAAAAAAGACATCAAATATGTACTTAAATAAGTCGACTAATCTTTTAATTAATGGTTTTCAACACTTTTTTAAAAACTTAGTTCATTTGTTTGTTATTATTGTTTTTAAAAATAAAATAAAAAAAAACAAAAGAAAAACTCAATTCATTTGTCAAAAATTACACCATTTCTGCCGCCTATTCGACGGCAGCGCTAGTAGCGTATAGTAATAGACTGAACAGAAGTGAAGTTGGCCTCTGGCAGTCCATATATAGTAGGTCAATGCGCCCATAAATAAAAAAGAAACAACGTTAATCAACTTATTATTGTTGAACAAATTCAATTTTATTTTTGTTTTTAAGAAGATGTTCCCACGATGGTGGTTGCCAAGAAAAGAGATCGAGCTTAAGTTTTAATTGCGACAAGTGTCCAAAAGATCCGTTGGTTAGTTGCTACGTCCTCTTTAAGATCATCTTCTTTGCAACTTATCTACTCTGGATTTTCATACAGTTTAATATTTAAACACACACAAAAATTATATTGGACATTACAAGAAGTGAATTTTAAAAGATTTAAGCTCTAGTTCAATTTAATAATTAAGATTTTAACATTATTAGCCCAAAGGGATCTTGAGATAATTTTAATTTCAATTTAAATATTCAAAAAGCATTCTTCACCATATTAGTTTGCTGAGAATCCCCCATATCTCAAGAACCAATAAAAATATCGGCTTCGGATAATTTTTTTGTAAGGATTATAATATCGACAAGAAGAGAAATAATTTTCAAAAAATTTGAACTAGCATTTTTTTTTACTAGAGCAATTTAAGAAAAGTGTTCTAAGGTTTCATTAGTTCCATTATTTCGAAAACAAAAAATTATGTTTCGACCTAGCTAGCTAGGAGCTAGTTTTACGCATATTGACGTAATGAAGAATTGGTAAAAATATTAAAGCAGATAGACTAACAGTTTATTTTTTTATATAAAAAAAGCTGAAAATTGTGCAAACAAAAATTTCGGGGAATATCTGAAGAACAGAAAATATTATTGGCCTCGGAATAATTTTATTTTATACACTATATTACTTGTAGGACTTAGATTTAATTGAGAATTGATTTTATTTGTGAAAAAATTAATGGTTATATGATTTCTTAAAAGAAAAAAAGCTGCAAGCAATTGTTATTATACAATGCCGTGAAAAATTTAATACTTCTGGAAAATTTCATGAGTACATAGGAGATTTTTCATGGATGTCACGGTTATAATTCTACACCTGTCCCTTCCATTTATTGCAATTATTTCTAAAGGGTTTTCCATAATATTTTACCTGAATTTCGATCAGAATAACATGGATCGTCTTCATTCAGTGAAAAGTCTATTTTTAGTTGTTTTCACTTTAATTTGAATTTAAAATGCTCTTTAACTCAAACTATGTATTTTTGATATACCATGAAAATCGCCTAAGATCAAATCGACTGTAGTCTTCTAAGTCTGGATATAAAATATATCCAAAGCAGTTTAACCCTTTTTAAGAAAATGGTACCACAACATTTACTTAAAGTTATTTATATAAATGATATAGAATTTTTAGTATGCATATACACCACCTTCTAATATTAAATTCTTTACGTCAAAACACTCAAAAGAACTTTTTCGATTAAAAATATGAATTCCTTAAGTCAAAAAACTTAAAAAAGTTAATGGACTTACAGTTGACTGCAGTCAACTGACATACTGACTGTTGAGATTGACTTAAGCAAAAAGTTGACTTATACCTTAAAATAAGTGACTGACAAGACTTATGCAAGTCAAAGAAGATCGCAGTCTCTATTTAACTTATGTATATAAGTCAGAATTATAAAAATGGCAGTTAACTTTAATTTTAAAGTTAAAGTCGTTATTTAACTCAAAAAACTTATAAAATAAGCCTTTTGAGTCGAAAGACTGCAGTCCCAAACTTACAGGTCTTACATCTGCCAATTTTGGTACTAACTCAATTTTTAATTTTGGCGTTTACGCAATGTTTTTTTAGGGCGGCAGTGCTATAGCCAATTTCGATTTTCAAGGTTATCCATTATTTACAGGACACCCTATAGCAACATGTTAAATTTAAAATTATATACTTGCCTCCAAGTCACTCAAATTAAAAAAAAAAAAAAAGGTTACTATAAATGCTACAGGAGGGGATAAAACATTGGTAACTCTTAGTTTAATTTAATAAGTTATAAAGGCTCTTTTTATCTCTGAAAGTGAAACATAGGGTATCATTATATAAAAGTTAAATAACATTCTGCGATAAAAACAAATTGAATATACTTTTCCCGACAACAAGATCATTTTGTAAGTTTTGTAGAACTTAGTCAAATTATATACAATAAATTTCCCAAGAACCCCCAAAATCTCTTTTAGGATGCAAAACCCCTTTTGCTTAGTTTCATGTGAAGAACAACCCATAACTTTTATTTTTACCACTTGATTTTTGATTTTGTTTTTTTGTCCGAACCTTTTCAAAAATTGTATTTTTTAAACAAAAATGAAAAACGTCAAAGAACTAGTTCAAAATAATTGTGATTTTCATTTGTTTTATATTTTTCACACTTTGATAATGGTTTTATCTTTCGTTTAAATTTTTGACTGTCTTTTTCTGTAAATATGTTTGATTAAGCTTCCAAAGAGCTTTTTTTAAATTTAAATTGTCCAAAAATTGACTGATTCATGTGATTTTTAAGATTTCTTCAATTTTTTGTGGGAGCTGTAATGCAACGTTCAAGTGAATTTCATATAAGAGTATACGGCAAGGGGCATTAAAAAGTAATGACTGCAAAACGATTTTCAAAATGTATGCAATTATATACATTGTATTCAACAGAACTTTTCAAAAAGTATTGAGCATTAATTCGAAACATGACTTGAGAACCTTTATAACTTAAAAATATATGTAATGTAGGTACACTCGTTTCTCTTTTTAATCGTCAGCAGTATTCAGGCAGCATGTTTATGAAGCTCTTTTCTAAAAAACTATTTTCAATCGTTATAAATCTTGGTAGAATCGTTCTCCTTGTCTTATAGTGGTTCTGTTTGTGAGACCAACCTAGCATTTTGACCTGACGAGTTGAACTTCAGTATACTAATAGTTCGTGTTCTAACTTTAGAAGGGTTGCCAAGGTGGCAATACTGTCAGAAGAACGGGAAAAGGGTTGCAACTTCTTTCATTAATTGGCCTGCCTATAAATCGAGAACCAGAGGTCGGACGGTGACCAGAAAACTCTTGTTGGATTCAACACTCTTGTGACCATAGGAGCACATTATCGATTTTCTCCCTCTCCTCTCCTTGTCTGAAGAGGGTGGAAAAAAACTGTTTGGGAAAGGGAAATGCAAAACCAAAAAAAGTAAGAAAAATATTTATATTGTTAAAACTTAAAGATTGGTTTTATAAAAAGTCACCTTCGAAGTGCTGGGGAGAGAGAATATGAAAGTTTAACAAATTAAAATATTTCTATTGGCACAATTGAAGCATGTTGCACATGATTTAAGGGTGTTTTTTAGTGCCCAATCTTATCAAATCAAAATTAATTCCGTACAACCACCTAAAAAAAAAGTTATTGTCTTTTTCATAATTGATGACTGAGTTTTAAGTGAAACAAGTAAAATTTTACCAAATTTCAACAGTATAGTGATGAAACTTGGTCCACATTTTTAATTTGTCATAAGTAACAAGATTGATAGAATTCAACAAGAAAATTTGTAGTTAAAGGGTGTTTTTTCAACGAAATAGAACAATTTTGAACTACTACCATGATACCCCTCCCAAAACCTGGTACGTTGATAAAAGTTGGTGTAAATAGTTGAAAACTTGGCAACACTTCTTAAAAGTAAAGTTAGGACATGAACTATTAGTTTACTAAAGCTCACCCCGTCAGGTAAGAATGACAGGTATGCCCTCATATCGTTCAATAACACCCCTACTACTAGCTCAGCTAGCCAAGAATTATTAATTAGTTATTAATTATTTATCAGACCTGTAAAATTTCAAGTACAAGTACCAGTCAAGTACCCAGTCTTCAAAATAAGCTGATAAATGGGTGTTTTATGAGTTTTTGACCTTCCATCAAGTTTGAATGGGAAGCATGAATGGTGATTGCGTAGATCGATGGAAGTGGGTGGGTACAGATCCATACAACATTAAGTCAAACTGCGAGTTGATCAACTGACATTAAAAGCGTTTTTAATGCACATACGAATATAACTGCTTAATGTTGACAACGTTCATAAACTTATTGGTAGTGGTTATAAAATCAGAATTTAAAGATGCCTTTGGCGGAGTTTCTTTGGTTGACTTATATTTTAGACAAGGAAATTCGTACAAAAGAATACACATTTTGCAATATTATTGTTGATGTTTATTTTATTGTATCTTTGTCCTTACGAAAAAAGCCAGGGTGGGCCATTACCTACATATTATGCAACAAAAGTAACTAAATAAAAAGTTAGTATACGTCACAGTGTACCATTGTCATCAGAACTATTAAAAATGCTTATTTATTTTTAACGTATCATCTGATTTAGACTCCACTTGGCTAAAAAGAAAATTCAAAAGGAACCAAGCAAAGCTGTTCCTCCCTAGCACACCCACACACCCCACCCCTCGCACTGTCATTACCCAAGAATAATATATCTCATGCTAATTTTAGAATAAATAACAATTTCCCAACTTAGTCCAATAATTAACGAGATATTCGCAAAACACACAAAAGCTTCGTTTGGGGTGTGTACGGAACGATTTGGGGGCAGTGGTGCACATTTGACCTGATATTCGACATTATTTTATTTAATTCTGTATAAAATTAGAAGGGAGACTTCTTTAAATAATCTGCTACAACTATCATTCTAAATTAAGCATCAGGGATTGCAAACGAGGCTTAAGGCAAGGTAAAAAATGTAACACTTAACAAAATCTGAAAGAGGCAACATTTCCCGCCACATATGCCTTTTTTCAAACATGTCTTAAAAGCTTTTAAAGATTTTTATATGGTGTTCCTTGTGTGTTTATTTTAAAACTGTCCATCTTCAAAATCTTCACACTTAGTTCGATTTACCAAATATTTGTTCATTCCAAAGCGACGACTAAGGTTAATCTGTAAACATTAGGGGAACAATAACAAGTTCTTTAATGAATTTAATTCGAATTATGGAAATTCATTAAATTTGAAATTTACCTTCGAAGACAGTTTTGTTTTCGGCGGTGATTTTTCATTTAATGTCACCCCATTTTAATTTAATAATTTCCAATTAATTTTTAAGTGGTTTAAGCTTTTAACGTTTTGTTGCCAGAAAATCACTAATTCATTTAGGTACCACTTTTCTTTTTTGTACAATTTGGTATATAATAATGTTTAGCCCTACGGTAAACATTAATTTAAAAGCTAGTTATGTCTATTGTCTTTATTGGTCTTTGAGAATTTATTATTTTCACAGTACGAAGTGATTTTTTTATAATTCTTATTTCAAATACTTGAGGAACACAATGTATATACATATGTACATGAGTGTACTTATGTTATAAATAAAGAGGCATAAAAAGGAAAAAAGAATTATATTAGTAATGTGCTTATTATTTGATGATTACCATACATACACTTACACATGCCCACATTCAAAGTGTTCAATAAATTATGTGTTTTTTATCAATTCGCTTAAAATATTTTTTATAGAGTTAGTGATGACATCTGTAAACTAAGTTCAATGATAACAAAATTATAACCATTAACTGCTACACGTGAAGTAAGTGGTGATGGCGTGTTTTTGGGCACTTTTTAAGAGCATCTAAAAGCAAACTTATTGTTTTTGATTTTTGCAGAATGAACTGAAACCTCAATAAGTTTGATGGTACGCCAGTTAAGCTTATCCAGCTGTTAACGCAGTTTTTCGTAGTAAAATTTTCTTGATTTCGGAGTAAATCGCATAAATTTGGTGCTCTTACTCTGGCCCTAAAATGCAATACGAGTATATTAGTGGATAACTATTCTAGCTTAAAAAATGTAGATACGTATGTGATATGCTTAGTAACATAACAAATTATAAAGAATCAATTGCATGTGAAGCAAATCAAAAAGTACAATTCGATACACTTTAGTTTTAATTTTCGATTCATTGCTGAAAGACAATTTTTCATCACTGTTACTAATGTATAAGAATCTGATTGTAGACTACCAGAGCACAAATTAATCTACTAGGAATTTGGTAGAGGAAAAATGTGATTTGGAATGGCAAATCTCTTAAATGTATGTTCATACATTATTTCACTTAGTAATCTGTTTAATATACAGCCGTTGACAGCTAATAAGAAATGAAAGAAATTGTATTCTTGATTTAACGAAAAAAATGTTAAAACGTCAAGAATTTACATTGTTGCCTCAAAAACGAGTTGTTAAAAAAGCTCAATTGTAAATTGTGTGGCCAAGTACGAAAATACTTAAAATTTCAAGACCGAAAATGGTTACATTCTTGCATCTTTCTAGATGCCTTGTTAATAAAAATTGGAAATTAAGTAGTTGGATCAAGAACAAAACATGTCAGACTTCAAAACCTATAGATTGTTGACCCAAGAAGAAATTGTAAATAAAAAATAAAAGTGAAATTGTTGGCTCAAATATTAAAAATGTGAGATTTTCGTAATCGGAAATTGTTGTGTTGAGAATTGAAATTGGGTATCAAATTAAGTTGTTGAAATACATACATTTTTAATAAGAGATTATTGAAATATAAATACCTACATCTACCTCAGCATACAAATTTATAGTATTAAATTTAAACTTACCTTTAAAACACTCCTCGGTTTAAGTGAGCGAAGAATTTTTTCTTCATTCATGAAGTATCACAATGGACCAACTTTGGTCTAAGTGTGTCAGTATTAATTTACTGATAGATACTTCTGCCTAACCTAACCTAAATAAAACATAGACGATGAACCATAAAAACGCAAAAAGTTTTCTAATGTAACGAACTTCATATTTTAATTTTTTTTTCATATTAGCCATACTTAAAAATAATGTAGATACATAAATAATAAATTAAATGAAAAAAAATTATTAATTAAAACGAACAACTTCTTCTGAGTTATTTAAAGTGAAACTCCTTACACACTTAGAAAAAATTAAAATATCTTTAATATAAAAGCAATTAACATTTTTCTCTATTTTATTTGATTGAAATGGTTCTAGATACAAAAATTTGTATAATTTACATATTAAAAAAATATTTTTTTAACCGCACTTTCAAATTTGACAAAGCAATCAATTTTAAAAAGATTTCCTTTGAAAATCAAACTTTCAACTTGGCTCCCGAAAGAAATATGGGTGCAAAGATAAAGGTAGCTTAGGAGTTAAGTTAAATCAATAGGCAAACTGTTGCAAAATTCTGAAATAACCTCCTGAAAAAATAAGTTTTATAGAGTTGTA
Source organism: Dasysyrphus albostriatus (assembly GCA_946251815.1). Classification (NCBI taxonomy): domain Eukaryota; kingdom Metazoa; phylum Arthropoda; class Insecta; order Diptera; family Syrphidae; genus Dasysyrphus; species Dasysyrphus albostriatus. Next base: position 228,205,583 of record OX276335.1, read on the forward strand.
TGTGAGAATAGAAGAGAGCTTTTTATGCATAAGTTGAAAGGAGCATTTATTCTCGAATTGATAACGTGACAATACTGCTTACAAAATTGATGTTTGGCTTCAAATCTGAAGCACCAAACATTTTTTAATGTTAATGTTGTGTTTTTCAATCAAATTATAAAGTTTTGTTAAAACAGATGAATTTAATTCGTCAAGAGTTACAATATCAATTATTTTTATAAAGTTTATTAAAAATCGTTAATTCAATAATCTTAAATCATTTGCATTTCCCACTTAAATAATTTGGCAACATGTTCAACTTCATTTTATAAATAAATAATAAAACATTAAATATAGATAATCCTTTCATTTATATTGATCCACGATTATTGCTTTCGCAATTCACCTACGTGTGTCAATCAAAATTAGATAACAAGATTTCTCTCATTCCTTTATTTTGAAGCTTTTGCAAAAGTGATTCCCTATACTTTAGGCTTTAGGGGTTACCAATTCTAATTTTAATTTTAATTTAATGGAATGCTCGAATTGGCCCCATAACATTATTTAGCATACTTGAATTGGTATGCATTCAATACAAATGATAGTAACTGTGCCCACGTATCGACGAAAACTTAAATGGTTTTCTGACCACTTTTTCGAATTGTAGTTTTTTTTACCTAAGATCGGCCGCGGGGTATCATAATTCAAATGTGCGAGGGAAAATCACAAGTCCTATTAAATTGCAAGTGCGAGTACAAACTTATTGACTGATTAACTTTAACTTTCGTTTATCCCATTTGCAAATTTTGGATTTTAACCATCATTGATGGTGTTCTCTTGTGTTCTATTTCTTGCTACTGAATGCTACTGAATAGTCATACGATCAAAATCACAAGTGCGTTCATGCATAAATAAGGCTGCAATTGTCATTGAAAATTGGACCTATCGAATACGTTCCACCAAGAAAAGGTGCCGTGGCGTTATATTCCTTATGTACTGTCACAAAATTTTGTTTTCGAACAAAAAAAAAACGACCAATAGTGGATGACCTATTATTTTTCCTTTAAAAATCAAACGTCCCTATTACGGTAACATGCTTTTATTTTTAAATAAAAAAAAAATACCCTTGAATAAGGACAAAGGCTTTGTTTCTTTTCACTCCTCGATTTTATAAGAAGAATATCACTGCTTAAAATTTAACCACAAATGGAATATCGAAAAAAGTAATTTACTTTGATGCAACCTTTTTTAACAAAAGCTTAAAACAAATCTTCAATTTGGTCACTTTAATCTAATTTTTTCTTTATTTCTATTGTTTGCTTTACAAAAATGTATCTTTTTATTTAAGATTTAAGGTCATCAGACAGAAAAATAATTAGTAAGTACGAGTGTACAAGAGTTCCCAGCCGTCCTCCTTCTGGGAGGATAGTCCTCCTTTTCGATTATTTGTCCTCCCGTCCTCCCTTTATTAAATATGTCTTCCTTTAAAAAATACGAAACATTTATAGTTATAAAATAACGGAACGCACTTACATATTTCTCAATTCAGTAGGTTTCAACGTTTTAGTTTCAACGTACAACAATTTGACAATGTTTTATAATTAATAAATCATAAATGTCAATGCATGTAACCAATACGTGTTGAAATCCTACTAAAATTTTCACCACTGCTAAGCTCAAGCATGGTGATATAGTTTGCCAGTTTATATTTGAGAGCGCTCAGCAATTTCCTTTAGTCGCTTTGAAAAAGCATCAGGAGAGTAAAATATAAATATAAAAATAAATATAAAAAACTCTGTATTTCTATTGAGCAAGTGAATCTAAGAGTCTCAGTTTTTGATAATAAAAGTGAGGAATCGTGTTTTTATTTTTGAGAACAAATTTAATTTACCCTCTGTGGCTGACGTGGTATCTGAAAGACCCCACAAAATCTAAAAACTAGTTTTGCGCCGTTATTTTTCGCGTTCTCAGTCAGTACCTTTATGTCGTAAGCTAAGGAGTGCGTTAGCGCAGTGGCATGTGCATACATCATTGGGCGAAGGATATGGTGTCTGTGAGTCTACCACATCAGTGTTAAGGTCCGTACCGTTGTCTGATAGACAACCACATCAGCAAAATATTTATATGTTCATAGTGTCTCCTAAGCAACACATCAGTAAAATTGTTTGGTCGGTACAATTTTGAGGTAAGAATCTTCCCTATCCACCGTCAAGTATTTTGACCATTCAACCAAAAGGAAAAATACTGTACCACTATATGCTATTTGTCCAAATAATGTTAAAAGTAAATATATGTTATTGCTATGATGATATGAAGCCAATTTGTCCTCAACGCTCAACTGTGTAAAAACTGCAAAAAACCGTTCTGATTTTGAGGATACATTATCTTTTAATTGTGCCAATAAATGGGTGTATTTTTTTTTTAAAAATGACATACTATGTACACTAAAATTTCCGAATATACCGAACAAAAATTTTGTAGACTTTTAACCCAGAACCATTCGTGATTTGATTGCAGTATACGGCAGAAAAGACGATTGAAAAGGCGGTTGAGTCAGAAGCGGCGGAGCCTTCAACTTAGAGTAGAGGTACAGGTAAATAATCACTTTGCCCTCACAAGCTTAGAACTTGCTGTTCTTTAAGATCTCGTTATTTTTCATGACTGATTTGTTACACAGATTTTTTTTGTGGAAGAACTTGATCTCTTTTTAATATTTTTGATGTGTAATTTCACTCGTTCTTACAAAGATTTTTTTTAGTATTGTAACGACTCTCACATTTGTACTATAACAACTCTCGAATGAATTTTAACGACTCTCGAATAAAAGAAGTAACAAATTCCGGATTATAACATGACACACACGAACTTACGGAGAGCTTTGGTGAGCTTTAGAACTTCCAATACTAAACGTCAGAATGAAAGCTTTAGAGAGGGAAATTTATGGGAAATTTCCCCTATGGAAAGCTCTCGATGCAAATACTGGAGCCTTACAGCTTTTTCGGCAGCCTGTGTGAAAAGTATAAAAGCTGTCTGGCCAGCAGAGGACGCAGTTTATTTTTAATCGGGAATGAGTAAAGTTGATTATAATAAAAGTAATAATAGTGAATTAATTTCATTGGTGAACAATAAATTATTTTGTAGTAAGAAAAGTAATCTGCTTTATTTTGTGAAGTAAATAAGTGGAGAATTTGAATAAAGTGAATAAGTTTTATTAACGAACTTGAGAAATAATACAGTATTTTTATTTAAATTGGATGGATCCCATGCTGCCCTTGATCACAAAATATAAATTTCAATGTTCTACGACAAAGTATCCATATAATAAATAGGTTCTTAGAAAGTGGGTGGATGCTACGCCCTCTAATTACGAAATATCGAGGCTTAAATTATAAGCTTCCATGCACTATACAAGTCCTACCACTACACTGTTAACTCCATTCAAAAATAAAAATAAATTTTCATCAATTACAACAAGTCCATTTAAATTTGTAACTTTTAAGTCTTTAACTTTGCTGAATTGTTTCAGTAGTATGAATATAGATTTGTATAAGGAGAAAGGAAACGATCTTTTTATAATAATTATTTTAATTTTAGTAACATTACTTTTTTTAGCAACATTGTAACTCTTTTCTATACGATTAGAATCTTAAAACTTATTTCACTTACTAATATCTTGCGTATTTTCAGAATTAAGACCCATATTATCACTATTGATTATTCAATCAAAAGTCTCTGATTTGAATAATGTTCGTATGATGTCTGTCTATCAACGATTGTTTATTATCTTCGTATTACTTCGGAGACACTTTTGGGTATGGCCAATCCCATTTACAAAATTTCAATTTCCCAAAACATTTGTATTCAGGGTATCTTTCAATTATTACAAAATGGAAAAAGAATCAAATGTGTACCATATCACCCTTAAAGCAATTTTTATCTCATAAAGTTACTCAATATCCGTTCTTCCATTTAAATCTCTTTACTCTTCAAAATGTTATAAACATCATAAGAGCCTTCCTTTATTCAAAGCAAAAACCACCGGTCAAGCAAAAAGTAGGTACATAATATTTTACTTCACATTTAGGATACATAGTTAGCGGCAATATCGAGCGCGGATGCAAAACTTTGCAACATCTTTATTTTACATAGTTTTGTCTATGGGGAATTGGTAAGAATTCTATGAGATCCCAATCTACTCTCTGCTGTGCTGAATATATTTGAACAAAAAAAATCTTTACTTGTATTGCTTGTAAGCTGGGAATTTTTGAAATTATTTTACCATCCTAAGTAGATTTCATTCAATGGGTGTGTATGCTTACTATCTTCCCACATTTGCTATGTTTTTTTTTTTTTGAACATGTATTTTTCTATTAAAAATATTACTTATATACCAACAGATGTACATACGAGGGTTCCTAATGAGAATGCTTAAATGTTATGTCGTTTTCGATTGGAAGTTTGAAGTATTCCCTTTCTACCCAATTTTCACTCCACAACTACACCAAAAGCTTGGGAGCACTTCGAAGTTTATTTCTGTTCACTATTTCCAGGAGTAGGTTTAGAATACACGCATACATACAACAACTCTTCGTCGGATAACTTTGTCAAATTTGATTAATGCTTGTGTGTGTAAATTTGTAAACATGATGTTTTTATATTCCATATTGGAATCATAAAGGTAAGTCCGAAAATCTAATCGAAAACGACATAAGTTGAATTTGATACCCAGGTGGATTTTTGATGAGTATATGCACCTTTTCCATTCCCTCAGTAAATAGTCAGAGCCAAAAATTTAACTTAGGCATCAAATTTAATGCAACAACTGACAAACGACCTAAGAACAATGCCTGATGCTAATAATTTTTTTATTATGAGTTTGTAAATAGTTGTTGAAAATAAAGGTAAAAAGAAAATGGGAAAAGCAGGCAGGCCCGGCAGATCATGTTCAGCCTGAGTAGGTAGTTGGTATATGAAATATTATAAATAATAAGCTATATTTTTTAATTAATGGGTGATTTTACGAAAAATGGAAGAACATTTTTGGATGCAAATAAAAGTCAAAACTAACTATAGTTGAGCATTAGAACGTCCTTTCACGTATAGCCCAAAGCTGCCAGTCAAAAATTAAAAACAGCAATTTTATAGTAATTGTTTAGAAAGGAAACAAAAAGTTTTTTTTTCATTTTTATTAATTTTTTTTAATCGTTTAACCTCTGCTTTAAGAGAAATGAACACCCTTTAAACCCAGTTTTTTGGGTCACCAATTCAACAACAAACACAAATATGAAATTAGGGGGAATTCGTTTAGTTGCAAAGTTAAGAGTGTAGACTTATAGACTTCACCAAATAATCTGCTATAATTACACTGGTCGGCAAAAATAAACTTGTGTGAATGATTGGCATTTTTGAAATTATGTTACAGTTTTTTTTTCAAATTGATTTATGAAGAATAAAATTGAGATGAAGTAAAATTGAAATTAAGATTGGTAAAACATAAAATTGACGTGCCTAATTAGCTCAAGTTTGGAGGACTTATTCCAAATAATATTAGCTTTCACATGAAACCAGATTTATTAACTCACATTGTAAACCGTGATTAACACTGTAAAACTATCTGATTTGGAAGATTTATAAATGCAAGTATATACAGAAGATTATGATCACAGGGTTCAAAAAAAGAAACATTTAAGCGTATAGTATATTTCACTAATAGAACAGTCTAACCAGGTTTTGGCATCACAAAAATATGTTCCAGGTTGGACTTTTTATTTAATTGTTTCTCCAGATCTAAATAATAATACCGAAATTGGCGTCTTCCCCTCCCAGCGCTTCCCACCTCATTAAGCCAACTCTATTTTTAAAATCGATTAATTTCAATACCTATTGGTCTAAGAGAAAAAGTTTGAATTATTAGGTAAGCTTTGAATAATTTGTCCATTAAAAGATAGAATGAGAAAAATTTCCAAAAATGAGTATGTACATGTTAAAATTTTTTTTAACCGGAGTGGTTTTTGGGAACTTGCTGTTTTGGGAAGAAAATGAATTTCGAAAAAAAATTAAATGTTTTAGTAAGATGAAATACAGGTCTTTCAGATCATATTAGAAGTTTTGCTTAAATATATTAAGTGGTAGAGTAACATGCCGTCAAAAACGGGTTTTTGCAATGTCTGAAAACGTGATGCGCTAGAGCAATTTTGACTTCGGATTCGAATTCACTATGCCAAAATCTTAAGCAGTATGTTTTGGTTTGAAGGCGATTTTCGTTGTGGACCAGTGTTATTAATTTCTCTACTCGAGCACCGAACTAAAAACAAAAAGTATGAACCAAAATTGTTCGTTTATAATTTCGTTATCATTTTGTATGGAATTTTTTGATTCGCATAAAATTCAGTAAAGTTTTTTCGAGATTTATTTTTCGTTTCTTTTGGTACAACATGATTTTCTGTAAATTTGTTGACTTTTGTTTTTGTGTTTGTTTTTCTTTTTGCAACTGAGAAGATATTCATGAAGGGTACAAAGACCTTAGATTAGAACGACAAACGTTCCTCAATGTTTCCGTTAGTATGAATAACTACAAATATTTAATTTAATTTATAAAATTGGTGTTTTTATGTTAAGAATTATTCATTTTATATTTTTGTTTTCCTTGTACAAAAACATAATTAGTATTTGTTTAAAAATACCATAAAATCTCGAGTGGGTATCTTTCCCACTCAAAAAATCTCGAGTGGGTAGTGCTACCCACACTATCTGCCGGGCCTAAGAGCAGGGATAAAATTCACATTCGGTTAAATAAAGTTCACGACTAGGTGGCACATTGCTTTCTTACGAAAAGCTTTTGAGATATTCCATTCATAGTTAAGTCAAACCGTCTTGCTTTATTTATTGAATCGGTTAGGGATTATTTGAAAAGCTTCAAACCAAATTTGGACCACTTGACAAATGTTCTTGGCATTTTGTTTTGCTATTCTTTTAAAGTATTTATTAGCTCCATTACATCGTGATAAATGAGAATGCAAATGAACATTACACACAATCTTTTTTGTAATTTAATTGAATTTGAAATATCTTACATTCTTAGTTCTGAAGTATAGAATTGAACAAGTTTGAAGACTCTTATAATATGCATTGTTTTAACTGCTCGTAAGTTCTTAAAATGTTAGTTTAGTGAAAGAATTTTAAAAGCGCGGAAGCACTTGTTTTTAATTAGCTAGCAAAGTACTTACGGACAAAAGTGAAATTTAATTTTTACTTACATAATTTTCTTGTGTTGATAATAATACAGGTGTACAGGGAGCTTGAGCATGATGAAAACAATTTTTTTTATATTTATTTGTTTGAAAGATATAATAACAAACAAACAATTTTTTTTTTTGAATTCACGAATTTTGTATGCAGGCAGTGATAAAAGTAGGTGAGCTTTACAAAATATTCTTTGAAATTATAAAAAGTCCAAAAACGGTGGCTATACTGGGTAGTGCGCCAAAAATTTCCCACCAGACGTTAAGTTTGATAACCTTCTCATACATCAAAAAGTAGTTGACATCTCTTAATGTATCTATTATGTATACAACTTTACAAAAAGATGTATTACCTACATTTTTTATTTGGCTTAATCTTAAAATCCATGCCTTAATAAAATTCGAAATTATGTTTCATGGCAGCAAATGGATGATTGGATCATTCCTCCTAAGTAGTCTAGTCACCACCAACCAACTAGAACTTATTGCAAAGGAACATCTGTGAGTGAGGACTTACCGGAAATTTTGCGTACAACACGATGGCGAAAAATCAATATAGCCGATAATTCAAAATTGCCGCCCTTTATTTGGCATTTTATTGTATAACGAAGGGTATCATATTATATGGATTGGACAACTCAAATTATTTTTTATGAGAATATCCTTCAATAATTGTGGAATATTTCTTAAAGATAAAGTTTATAAAGTTTTTTTGTCGGCTTTTTATTTTGAAGTGTAAAAAACGTTCTAATTGATTGTGTTGTATTCTGTTTCTTCGTTATTATTGTATAGTATATGTGAACCCTATGGGAGAAGAACCTAATCTGTGAAATAGAGAACAGCCGAGAGCGAGGTCCGCACCAGGCGCGGAAGTTCTACCAATCCGTCCGAAACATGACGCAGTACACACCACGCTGCACATACTGCAAGGACGGTGAGGGAAATCTGATCACCGATCTACAAAGCATACTGGAGCGATGGGAAGTGTACTTTAATGAATTGCTAAATGGTCAGCTCACAGCAGAAGTGGAGGCTCCACTACTTCAAGATGAACACCCTATGCTACCGCCACCAAGCATAGAAGAGGTTGAGAAGGCTATAAAACGGCTCAAACGAAACAAAGCCCCGGGAGCCGATGGCATACCAGCCGAATTATTCCACCACGGCGGGCCAGCCTTACGTCAAGCAATTCATGATATCATAGTGCACGTATGGGAGCATGAAGAAATGCCAGAAGACTGGCGAAAAGGTATCATATGCCCCATACATAAGAAGGGAGATGTCACAACGTGCAGCAATTATAGAGGTATCACGTTGTTGAGTACCGCCTATAAGATACTCTCCTCTACCCTACAAGACCGGATAACCCCATACGCTAAAACAATCATCGGCCAATATCAGTGTGGTTTCATTCCAGGCAAATCAACAACTGATCAGATCTTTACCTTTAGGCAGGCGATGGAAAAATGTCTTGAATTCAACATTCCAACATACCATCTGTTTATGGACTTTAAGGCCGCTTATGATAGCATAGCCAGGGTAGAACTTTACAAAGCCATCAGAGAATTCGGCTTCCCAAATAAATTGACACGACTATGTAGGTTGACCATGACCAACGTAACAAGCCAAGTAAAAATAGCCGGATTGCTATCCAGACCAATCAACATCTTTAATGGACTCCGACAAGGGGATGGTTTGGCCTGCCTCCTCTTCAACCTGGCGTTGGAGAAAGCAATCCGTGACTCTGGCACGGCAACAAGAGGGACCATCGTCAACAGGTCCAGCCAGATACTGGCTTACGCAGACGACATCGACATCATCAGAAGAACCGAACAAGCTGTACACGATTCCTTCATCCAGATCGAGCAGGCGGCACAAAATCTGGGGCTGCACATTAGTGAAGGTAAAACAAAGAACATGGTGGCGTCGAATGCGAGAAGAACAGTTGGTCAAACAATCAAGGTAGCGGAGCACGAATTTGAAGTGGTGCAATCCTTTAAATACCTTGGGTCAACAGTAGCAGCCGATAACAATATAGAAGAAGAAATACGCGGGCGGCTTCTCAAATCCAACAGAGCCTACTGCAGTCGGTCAAAGCTATTCAAATCTAGAAATCTAACCATAACTTCAAAACTGCTGCTATACAGGACCATGGTCCTGCCAGTACTCATGTATGGATCCGAGACTTGGGTGCTTAGCAAAAGGCACTGTGACTTCTTAGCCGCGTTCGAGAGAAAAGTCTTACGGATAATTGTTGGCCCCATATGTGAGGAAGGACGATTCCGGAGACGGTACAACCATGAGTTGTACGCAATCTACCTTGAAGCAGACATAGTGACAAAAATTAAGCTCGGTAGACTCCGGTGGGCAGGGCACCTAGCTCGAATGAGCGAAGAGGAACCTGCTCGGAAAGTCTTTTGTGGTACATTCTATGGTAGACGGCAGCGTGGTAGACCATGCTTACGCTGGAGAGATGGCGTAGACCAGGACGCCCGAAGCCTTGGGGTGCGCAACTGGATGGCGTCGGCTCGAGACCGGGATAGGTGGAGAGACTTGTTGAAAGAGGCCAGGACCGGACCCCGGTTGTCGAGCCGATGATGATATGTGAACCCAAATGAGCATTGGTGTTTGTTTTTACACTCCGCTTCAACTGAATAGACATCATAATTTTCAGAGGTATTTCATCCATTTTTTCCTAACGATGTGTAGTGAATTAATGTATGATTTGATGATACTGATTTCATGACATCAATTTGGGATTTTCTGTTCTTAAACTGATAGCCAGACTCGTACTTATCATCCCCAAAAATCTTTAATATGGTTTTGGTTGGGTAACTACGGCTTTCATTGGGTTTCAATTCAAAACTTTGCTCCTTTATCTTTGAAGGAATGGCCGGGGGGTGTGCCCTGGTAAAAAAGTCCCATTAATGGGTGCAAAAATATTCAATAATTCATTTTCAAGTTTTTCTTATAAGGAATATGCAGTCATTTTAAGGCTTGGAGCGAAAACTCAATGGTGCTCCCCACACTATAACATCACCTTTTCGAAAATGATATGCCTCTTAAAAGATTTCTTATTCCGTCAGGGCCTTCAAAATTACTTTGTTTTTCATCCTAAACTCATACGGATCTTTGTCGAAAAGGTGATGTTATTGCGTGGTGAGTTTTATAATGTGACTTTGGTACCGGCCATTTAATTTTTTTAACAATTTTACAAAATCTTATTTTGCTCAAAAACGGCTCCACAATTGTTTTCAAAGAAAGTTCAGTTAATTTCGTTTGGTAAAAACAGTGGACGGGAAACCATTTTCCAAAAAAAATTTATTTAATTTTCGATTTGCTTCAAAACGGCTATTTTGATTTCAATAATTTTTGTAAACAGATGTTTCTAAGCAATGTAGATAGTTTTTCTTACTAACATTTTCACAAAATATTTTTTGAATTTTTAAAAAATATTCAATTTTTTTAAATCAAATATTATGAAACCTAAATGGTCAATTATTATAAAACTCGGTATTTAAGGGCTTTTACGCTCTGTAAACTATTTGTATCGAACATCACAATAACCCAAAACCTTACTCTTACTTTCTTAAAGGAAGCTTTTGAAGGAGTAAGGTTACATAGTTTTATTCTTTCTATTTCACGCTTAAAAATTTTGGGGTACTTTTTAATATTGTCCGGGTTACATATATGACAACACCAGAAATGAATTGGAATTCAATATCTGGCAAATATTACAATACGAAATATTTCAACTTGCCTTCAAAATAAAGCATATTTAATTTGTTTATTTTATATTACTATGCCGAAAAAGGGTAGCCACGTACGCATTACCCAAAACCTGTTTTGTTTATTAAATACAAAAACAATGGCGCACAACGATTTACATAATCAGTTGCTAAATAAATTTTAACAATTTTAGGTTTAAAAGAGGATTTTGCTAATTTTGGACGATTTTTGTATCATACTATCTCTTTACATTTTCCTAGAGTTAAAATCACCATATGGCCATTTAATTTTGTAGTATCTTGCTAAATCCATGACATCCCACATTTTCCTCCAAAAACAATTCTTCAAAATTGTATAGAAGAGTTCAATTAAATTAGATTGTATAAATTAAATGCCAAGTTTCCAATGAATTAATACATTTTTTTTATTTTCCCGTGGGTAGGTTCAAGGCCTGCATATAAGGCTATGAGGACCGAAAAACACGTACTCATAGGTATGTGATATTCTTACTACACTAAGCCCCCTTCCACTTCCCGATTGCAACTTAGTCGAAACTTAGCTAGCAATTTATTTTTAACGAAGTAAGTTACATGTTCCAGGTTACTTTCCGCTGAAGGATCCCGCTTATTCCGCAATCTTAAAGTGGATTTCTGTTCACTACACAATTTGATTCATAAAGATAACAACATTATCTATCCACTATCCCTACGAACAGGAACACCCACTAATTTTTCCTGTTCTTTACGGTAGGCTTCCTCTTTATCTTTGTTTCAAGCATCTACAGCAATTTCCGCAAAAATTCTTCACAAACAACACAAAGAACACAACCATCAGCCGATGACTAAGGCCTTGATGAAAATCAAATCCAATAATAGCCGAAACATAATAAAAGCCGAGTTCTTTTACAAACTCCATTTAAACCAGGCATTATTCAAATAAAGAATTAATTTCATGTAAACACCATTTGGTAAATGTAAAAAAAAGTTGCCTTTTTGATATTTGTAATTATTAAAAAAAGTTTGTTTGGTTTGTTTTTATACGAACCGCCACTGTTTGGACGTGTTCAGATAAACTGTTTTTAATAAAATGGAATTAGTATGATACTAGTTACTAGTTAAACAAAAAAAAAGGCTTACAAATTTGGAAGAGCTAATGAATTACTAAAGTTTAGAAGATTGTTAACAAAAATGCTAAGCCCTTAACAAAAGGCTGTTTAAAACTTTGCGCCAACTAGTTTGTTTTTCCATTTACCATATTGTTTCTGTCTTTGTTAATTCTCATTTCAAACAATAGTCATTGCAAAACTCCCGAGTTAAGATTTCTATCAAAAAGAAAACTATTGATATAGGCATAGCGAGTGTAATACCGAAGGAAACATTTTACTATCGCCTGACTGTTAAAAAAATCCATGTCAAATTTAGCATTAGTTATAAAATCTAGCTTTGCACCTTTCATATCCTTTTAAAATGGGTCTCAGCCTCCCAGCACTGGCAAATCAAAAGCTTACTACTCATGCAAGGGATAATTTAAAGTTAATGAAGTGGTATAAATTTCTAGTTGCGAGATTTACTTCGCTTTTTGGCTTAGTTCTGAAATTTTAAATGTCTGATAAAATTAAGAAGGAGTTTAGATAAAAGCAATTTTAGTGTTTGTTTATGGAGATTAGTATATTAAGATTGTTTATTTTGATACTTTAAAAATTATAAATTATGATTATCAAAAAAAGCTCAAAGGAAGAAAACTTAACTTTAAATAAATATTTATTATTAAATAATAATTATTTTGAATTGAAGAATAAAGACCCATTATTATGTCATCACTATTTTATTTAAAAAAAGTTAAAAAGACTAAGGATTTACATTGTAAAAACATAAAAGAGTATAGTGGGAGGGGGCTAGATCTGGTAATGGTACACCTGGGTCAGACTAAGTTGATAACTGTGGTGAGTGCAATGCAAGAAGTTACTGGAAGTTTGTAAAAATGTCCCTTTTACCTACTAGTCCCCTTAATTTTAAATATTATATTTTCTTCGACACTCACATATAACCAGTGCTGGGACTTCGAACACTTTAGATATTTATATTTATGAAACCGAATCACTTGAAAAAAAATAGTTTTCACATACAGTATCTGGTCATAATGGGGACGAAAATTAAGTATGGAAATCTGATGGAATATTTTGTTTTATGTATTTTGAATATATTGAGCCCAAATCCATGCATGCTTCTCTTTTAGCAACAAAGTTAAACATTTTGTCTTTTCCATTTTTAGTTTTAACATTCTTTACCGAAAAAAAACAACAAAAAACTTCGATACTATGACTGATTTTAATTTTAAGACTCGATTTAATTGTGCAATGTGCATACCTACTATGTTTTGCATATATAAATAAATAAATCTGTAAATAATATTCATCAGAGCAGCGTTGCCAACAACTTTTTACAAAGAAATGCCTCACTTGAAAAAAGATGCTTTTTACAGTAAAAAGATGCTTTTTTCAAAAATTTAACACAAATAAATTATACAAAATAATCAATAAACAAACAAAATTCTTTAAAATTTTATTTATATTTCATAAGAAAGTTTATTTTATCAGATCCTTAAAATAGTAATTTGATTTTTGAAACAGGGATATTTCTGCTTTTTTTTTTAATTAAAGTTTGACTTTTTGTGCAGAATAATACTTTTTGGCCTAGATTTGAATTGAATTAATGAAATAAAGATATTAAAAAAATGCTTTTTGAAAAAAAATAATTTTAAAGCCTCAGCCAATGAAATAATGCTTAGAAGGCACACAAAAAGCCCTAATTAGACAGATACATGTCTCATTTGTGGAATAAGTTGTAATTAAACTAGAGTTTCCTTTTAGTGGATCAACCATGTAACCTTAGTAATATCAGTTGAACTTTTCAAAAAGTACTGCTTCTAACCTTATGACTTGGGGTGTTCTGTTTATTACTTAAATTATTTTATTTTTTCTGTTTAACGCTATTATTTTTTTTAATTATAATCGTCTTTCATTAGCCTGAAAGCAGTTAAGGTGAAATAAAACCATTTTTACAAATGAAAATATTATGAATTTATATTAACTTTATGTTTTAAATAAGGTCGAGTACGAAGATCTAGGATCCTAAAATTAAGTGCAGATATTTTGTATCTAAATTAAAAACTCAAAAGAGCAACTGGTAGTTCAAGTAGAATGTGCCTACTTGTTACGAGAGAATGTTATCGCGACTGTATTCCCTCAGGTCAAATCAGAATTGCACACAAAAATGTTATAATTTTTTATGAAATGAAGACAAACATTTAATAGCGTGTCGTTTCAGGTTTGAATTATTATTTCTCAAATATTACAACAGGCACTAAGAATCATAATCGTTGGTGCAATTCATTTTCTTTTATGGACTTTTTTTCTTCCTATAGAAGGTTGTTGGTGTTTCTCCTTGAAGTGTATTTTGGGAGTCTTGTTTTTGTGTTTTTTTATATTTTTGATGATGAAGATAAGTTTCCTGTTTGAAGTGTTTTTAAATTGATGTTTAAGAAGACATTCTCGCCATTGAAATAATCTATTTTTACGATTTTGAAGAAATAATTTATTTAAATAATATGTTGATTACTTATGTACTTTTACATAGCTAGGTAGTGCAAGGTCTTATAAATGCGCAACATTAACTCCTGGAGAATTGATAATAAATTTTATAATGTTCAACTGCGTGTACCTTTAACAATGTTTAATTTGTTTAATGCAATTGATGAGGACTTTATGATATAAGAAATTAAAATGAATTATTACTGCACGCTGCCGTGTAGTGCCGGGGCCTAGTTACTTACTTATACATATTTAGATATACTGTGAATGAATTAATGAATTAATAGGGGATAGGTGCTCTGTGATTCAAGGATCTATTGTGCCCACTTTATGAGCTGAATGTGATGATTCTATAATTCTCCCTCCAAATTGGTTTCTTTTAGGAACTCAAGTATGTCGGGTATTTTCAGAGTGGAGTTTTCTCTCGTCTATCTGGTATCTATATCTTTGGTGCACAAGTGCATCACTTTTTCCTACTATGTGGTGGTGTTTCCTCATAGAAGTTGCAGAATCTACAAAATGCACTACCAGCTAGTCCGAGTAGACTGAGATGTCTTCTTAGCTTGCAGTGCAGATTTATGTAGGATGTGTAACTTGATTGGTTATAGGTCCCAAGTAATAGTTTAGCCTGTCTCAGTTTTTGGTATTCTTTCCAGAGTTTTGATCATTTGGCCTCCTCTTCTGATTTGATTGTGTATTTGATTACGTTTTCACCCACACCGCAATAGGGTTCAGACCCCATAAGGGATTCTATTGCTCCTTTTTTGGCTAGGATGTCTGCCTCCTCGTTTTCTTGAATACCAACGTGTCCCGATACCCAAAAGAGAGTGACCGCGTTATTCTCGCAAAGTCTGTTTAGCCTACTTACGCAATCCGAAACTAGTTTGGAGCTGATGGTGTAGGAGCCTAGTGCTTTTGACGCTGTTTAGATTGGAAAGATTGAGACCAGTCTCACGGTAGTTTCTGGACAATAGAAGTAGGGGGCCAGGGATGTCGTGAGGCATGAACAAAATATGAACACTGACCTCATGAAACTTATTTCTATGTGCAAAGCATTAAAGTTGTTTCTATGTGTTTAGAGGAACCTCCAATGGCCGAATGTTGACATGATGAGACTCACGAGTCCAATTTCCTAATCTAAACATGCTCTTTAGTGCATCTTGACTATCTTTCATGATGGCGATGTTATGATTAAGATATTTTCTTTCAAAAGGTTTACTAAGAGCAGACGGCATTAAAAAGCCGCAATCGTTTGCTTCCCTGACGTCACCTTAATAGTCACAAATGTGTCGCAAATTCTATTTCTTCAACAATGGCCGCAAACTTACACTTAAACTGTCCCAAGAGTTGCAAACGCATTTGCGATCAGGTGTCCGCAAATGTTGTAGTATATGGTGTTCAGACGATGCGCATATCACGCAATTGCTATGCAGGTTAACGAACACCTATTTGCTTCATGTTAAGTCATGTTATAGGCAAAGTATCAAATTTTGTCACACTAAATACTTAATTACCACGCTATCAATAAATACGCTTATTCCTCTTGATTTTACTAAAATACAGAATAACACACAAGTAAGAATTTCTCATTAAATAAAACGCACGACTGGATCGCATAAAGAACTTTTAAAATATGAAAGTAATTATAAAAAAAACTATAAAAATAGAAAAAGCACTTAAATCGTTCTTTTAATTGTATAAACAACTAGTTAAAAAACTTAGAGCCCAAAAACAAGTATGCCATTTGATTACTTTAAGAAATATAAATATATGTAAAAAAAATCAAATCGTTGAAGCTGTTTTCTAAAAACAAAATTTCTTATATTTAAAATTTTAATAACATTTAAAAAAAAAGTTTTGGTAAGCCAATTTTGAGTATGTATTAAAATACATTTTTAAACCTAGTTTCAAAAAATTCATCAACTGATTTTTGAAATATTGAGTTTTAAAAAAATTTTTGTAATATTTTTTTTTTTTAAATCCTAAGTTTATTTTTTTCGAAATTTTGATATGCAATATTGTTAACATTTTAAAACAGCTTTGCCGTAAAAATTTTGATCAAAATCGTTGGAGCCGTAAATTAGAAAATCAAAAATTAAAAAAACGATTATGTGGAAGCTACCGGTTTTTTTTTAACGGTTTTCGGTATATTTTTTTTTTCTTATCGAAAAGTACACCTTACCTACAGAAATACATCGATTTTTTATTAAAATCGTTTGAGCCGTTTTTGAGATAAATAAGCTTTTCATTCGGTTAGGCAAGTACCATTATTTTTGGTGTTAAAAAAATTTCGATTTTCCCTATGGAGAGTTACAAAAAAAAACTTAAGTTCAAAATTTGAAGAAAATTGCTTCAGTGGCTTAGGTTGTAGGTTATATATATATATATATGGACAGACAGACAGACAGAAATAATTGTGCCACCCACTTTTTTGGTGTTCTCTATCATCGTAATGTCATGTTTGATTGTTATCTCGAAACTGTTTTTTTTTTTTGTGCACGAATCCAAAACTTACCCTGTAGTACCTATATCGCAAGTAAAAACTTAATGTTCGTGGAATAGGAGAGTGACAATCACCCTACGAGGCCTTACCAAGTTTCGAAAGTTTTGGTTTGAAGCATACAATTTCAAGTTACCAAACACACACACCTCTAAGAATTCTCTGTTGTATATGTCTATCTAAACTATTTTATATTACTATTTTATTAGAAAGAAGGAAAAGGAGTGAGTAATTCGAGTACCAATGACTAAGTAAGTTTACACAAATAAACTATTTATATATAAATAACTTTTTTTGTATTCTTCAGAACCTACTGAAATCATTAGGCATAGAAAAATATAAACCTGTTGATACCAAACCAATAAAAATAAAATGCATAACTGGGTCGCACGTTCTTCCTCTTATGTTCAAGGCACTGCACTGGGGTTTTAAGAATAAGCTGCATTTAGGGTTGACATATATTTTTTTCGCAATATCGAAACATCAGGAACCAAAAATCGGGATAGATCGGGACTTTAAAAGAATTACGGTATTTTATTCATCAGCATAATATAGGAAAAAGTTTAGATTGGTAATAGTGTAGTTTCGTTACTAAATGTCTGCGCGTACCGTTGCGACTAAAAAATGTATCGCAACCCACTTTGGTTTTTTGGTGTCATTCATTTGGGTGGCAAAATCAAAATCTTCCTAGGGTGTCAAGGACAGATCTGAGTATCTACTTTATATGTAGTAGATCAAGTTCATTAATTTATTTTTATGTATCTGCTACGTAGCAGATTTTGTGTGATTTGTGTGATTTTTTCATTTAAAACAGAATCTAATTTAATTTAAAAGAAAAAATTTGCAATTTGTTTTAAAAACCAAAGGATGAATTTTTGAAACTTATCCTTTAAAAAGTAATAGTTCTTAAGAAAATGACCAGCCAATTTTTCGGAATATTGAATAAAATGAAAATAAATTTTTTTTTTATATATAAACACATTTTTTTCATTATCTGCTACACATTTTACAAATCTACTTCGTTTTTTAAGCAATTTTCTCTCTCTGGGCTCAGCATTCTCATCTTTATGTACGAATGAATCAAGGGCGTACGCTGGATTTTGATCAGGGGGGGACTTCTTTAAGAAACGATTATTTACCTCAATATTTTCTATTTTATTTAATTTTGTTAATAACATAGAAACATTGTTTTATTTAATACATACATTTACCAATACATTTCTAATAACTTATTTGTTGAGTACATTATTTTTAATAACTATTAATAATAATAATAAATAAAAGATTTTAGGTAAAGTAATTAGGCATTTCGTTTAAGGTTCAGCCATATATGACCTAAAAAATCTAAATTCTCACCCTTAATTTTAGTTTAAACATATTTAATTGAAAACAATAGTATTAGTATCTGAATACTGGGGCCAAATTACCGCGTCAGTGACCGATTGAGAGAGTGCCATCGAATAAACGAGTAACAACTTCAAATTTTGGTATACATACTAGTAGGCTCGAAACGTGAGCGGTGATGCCAAACTCATATAATTCAGTCACGTATTGCTCGGTAACTGATGCGACAATTTGGCACCTGTATTCAAGCATAGTGAATTTTGAAAGCTAAAAATAAAAGAAATTTTCCACATGGTTCTATATCCATCAACGTTAGAGCCAAACGACGTGGGTCTTCAGCAAATCTTTCTAACACTTCTTTTAAAATGTCCTTCTTATTTTCCATAACAGTATTCTTGTACACTCAGCATACATAATGTCAATGTAAATATATATTCAATTATATGTCAATTTTAATATTCAATCACATATTTATATTTATCTACCAAGATCACCCACGGTGTTTAATCAATTACCATTTAATCGATTTTCGATCATGATTGAACAAAGCCAAGTCTTGACTCTTCTCAACGTACTAAATGTCCTTTCAATCGAGCTTTTGGTGCAAGGTAATGCTAGGGCAATATGAACAACAAGTTTTGTGGTTGGAAAAAAATATATGCTTCCTGTAGAATATCGTATAGGTCCAGTTTTTGAAGATCTTCAGTGGATAATGTTTTATTTTTCTAAAGATTATACCATAATTCAGCTTCTCAATTAAAACTTTGTAATAGAAAAACTTTTTGATTTTTTTTTTGAAATCGTATAAATTCATTTTCAACATATTCGCAGGATTCAACAAAGAGAGTGAATATGATGGAAGGTTTTCTGCTGGAAATCTACGTTCAAGTGCTGTAACTAACGAATCTAAGTAAGGGATCCTGAGTGATCTCTTCCAAAATTCAACTGCAGTTGATGCAGGATGATTGCAGCGATATTTTTGACAAGCTATGTTTTGTACAAGCGAGAAGATCTAACTTTTTTGACTGCAAAATACTCACAACTGGCTCTAGGTAAGCTGAAATTTTTGCTATAAGCACAAACCATTAACGATGCTTCCAAAATTTTGTCGGAAGATTGCAAAAACTTTGAAAATTACAATCGTCAAAAAGTAATAGTTCTTTTCTTTAGCTTATTAATTTAAAAATCCAGCGTACGCCGTTGGAATGAATTGCTTTTTCATAATCAGCTTTAATGAGCTGAAGGATAAAGTAGAAATTTATTTTAAGGAATTGGCTCAAAATCGTAGAACACCGTGCCACTATATTTAAGAATTCAATTTTCTTTATTCTTAAACTTTTTGTCAATGTTGATTTATATATTTTGAAAATAGAATAATATTTTTATCAGGCTATTACTTATAAATCAGGCTTTTATCGTTTCCTGATCAGGCTTTCTAATTTGTCTTGATGGTAACCCACTGTTAATATCTAGTACCTTAAGTGCAATTTTGTTAACATTTTATAGTAGAGCATTCTAGTTTTAGGATAAAGACAAAAATTTCTCAAAATCGTAGGGGCCATTTTCAAGTAAAATTTTCATAAATTATATCCTCTTTCGTGACCTTTTTAAATGTAAATTAAGTTCCTTTCATGGACTTTATACATTTTTTTTATAAAATTGTTTGAAAAAGGTTGTAACCACGCCCGAAACGTAACAATTAAAAAAAAAATTGTCTAATAAAAACAAAAAAGACCTGACGGTCAAATAAGAAATATTAAAAAAAAAAAGACATGGGGAAGTACTTAAAACCACTCTATTCCAAAGTTTAAAAAAAAATTCATTCATCCATTTAGGCTGTAGCCGAATAGAAAACAAAAAAAACATGGCTGGTTATTTGTGTAATCATGTTGGCCTATTACTCCTATACTACTTACATGAATTTTGGGGTCGCCTCTTTAGTGATATGTTAATTGCTTATTTTGGGGTACCTACCCGTTGGTTATCTGTCATTTCATTCCTGTCCTTTCACAAATAGTTTTATTTTCAACAATTTCATTACCTTATTTAACCAGTACCATACAACATACATCTTCAAACCTGCGTAATAGTTTTGAACTGCAAGGGAGAGTTCATGTCATCGTGCATTCCATTTTCCTTTTATCTTTATTTATTTTTCATCCCTTTCTTATTTTTTATTTATAACTATTGTTTGCCTGTTCGTTGTTAGTTTTATAATTTCTACTATCTCACCTAAGATTTCAGTAAAAGGTTAAGTCTTTTAGTTTGTATCTTTTAGACCCCAATTTAAACTAAATGTCTAAAGTTTCAGCTATCGATCGAGATTTTGTTTTTCATACATGTGGGGCGAATTCCATAGCATATGACGTACTATTCGGCAAACAAGCAAAAACATCCGTAAATAAAACATTAAACTACCTCTCGTGGTTTTCGAAAACCCTTTGCTATTACAAAGGTTATATTTTTTTCACACACAACACATTGTTTCTAAAATTATATGAGTATTGCACAACTAGAATGAACCACGTTGTATCCTGTATAGATACTATTACCCATCTATTTCAAGTCCTAAAGGGAAATACTACAAAGTTAAAGTTTCACAAAACTCGGGGCGGCCAGCCGGTCGTGTGAAATGTTTCAATTAAAACACAACGCATACAATTTATGCAACATACATTTCTACCAAAGGAAAAGGATATATAGTATTTCACAATAGAGTCGGTACCTACATTTTTATTTAATTTGCTCTTCAGTATCACAGAAAAAAATAATAAATGTAGCATGTAGGTAGGTATGTGTCAGATGTAAATTAGCCACAACACCTACTTCAAACAAGCAGAGCAAAGTAACACAGTTATTCACGCAGACATTTTAAGTGGTGGATGTTATCTTTAATTCTTGTTTCATTTTCCGTGTTTACGTTAAAGTTAATTTAAAATAAAACTAAAATATAAAAACTATAAATTGATAACAACAACAAAAATAGTACATCAGTTTCTAGCCATGTATCACTTTACAAAGACAGCACAATATTTTTTATAACAGTCAAGTGTAATGAACCTAATGCATTTCTCATGAGGGTTTAATCGATATCCAATTTTCCTCCGATACGGGTGCTAATACATAGTATACTAGTGGGTAATTTATGAATTATGGAAAAGAATTTGACTTAAAACTGAAGAACATTAAATCGTATATAACATTTCATTATATGAGTATAATATTGATCTTAACCCTAATGAACTATAAGTAATATTCATGAACCTTTGTTTGCTGCATGTGCAGCTCTTAATAAATATTTTAATGTTATTGATTTTAGTGTATCTAAATGTTGTCTAAAAAAACTGTATATAGAACTTTACAATATCAAAGCTATGTTATTTTGCAGGTAATAAATAAATAAATAACCTACCACCATCACCGCAGTTCCGATGAGATTCTTGAGTTACGCAGAAAAAACCTAGTTATTTTTGTTTCTAATATAAAAAAAAATTGTATAGTGATCATGAATTTTTTTTTAACTATTTCTGATAAATCTTAAAAAAAAACTAAGACTTAATTCAGACGTTAAAACTGCTTCATTCTTGAGCAAGAAAGAGTACCCGAATCGTGGTTTTCATTTCTGTCGGAAGAATGGGCTTATCTATACATATAAATAATACAAATTACAAATTGCACTGTTGACCACAGCGAACAGAGTGAAAAACAAATATCAGTGGGGTGCCATTCTTACCACCAACATGGCAACTTGTCTCAAGTTAGCCGATTGCATTGTAGTGCATGAGAATTAACATGTGTAGTTGAGCTTGAATATCTAAACTTTACGGTGCCAGAAGCAGCTTTCAACTTAAATAGAACAGTAATTGATTCTTTCCATTTCTTCTTTAATATGTAATTGTACAGTCAGTGAAGTAGTGCAACGTATACAGCAATGATTTATGTATCAAAATGTTGATTGGGATTTGTAGTATATAAAATAACCTTCAAAAATTAACACCACTTGCGTGGCCAAAAATTATTAGCCATATAATTTGCAAAATTGGGCAGTTTTTTTAATGTAAGACTTTTTTCTAAGGCATTTTTTAAATATTTATAAATTATTTTAGATTTCTTTAAGTACAGCGGATTAGGTAACCTATTGTGCACTTTTTGATAAAAGCACCAAATTTGGTCCAGAGGAAGAACGATATAATGTAAATAGATTTTTATGTAGAGCCATTACCGAACTGCCCCCTGGTGGCCATGGCTTGGCTGGCATTTTCCCAAATGGCCGCCAGTGTGTTGCTGCTGAAGGTTTTAAATAATGATTACTAAGTGTTTTCAATGAAAACATATCTTTTTGTGAGCTATATATATGCGTCAATATATGTGTAATAGGGTGGTCCTTATACTGTTTTTTTTTTAAAACTTAAAAATTAAAAAAACAAAAATTATAATTTTTTAAGATTAACATTAATTTTCCAAAAACTATTTAATATAAAAACTTTATTTAAAAAGCATATTATAGAATGGAGTCGTGGCTTCAAAAAAAGCTAAGGCATGGCCTTGTAGGCTTACCCGTTATTTTTAAATAATTTTTTTCTCTTTTTAGTCAAATTGCCAGAAAATTACCCCTCTCACCTGAACGGGGGGAAATAGACCCCCCTCCAGTATAATTTGTTTCTCGTCTGAATATAATCTATACATTTTGATTTATTTTCTCGTTCTATAAGAGTAATCCTTAACCCATAATTAGTACCTTCAAGTGAAAATAGGGAGACCAGGGGGGTGAAATAAAAATCTGAGAAAATTAGGGAAATTGTTTTTCAATGTTTTGAACCGAATGAGGACTATCCAAAACTACGTCCAATTTAAAGACCACCTTTATGTGTATATAATATAAATATAAATAAATAAAAAATAAAATAGTATAAATATATATCCATACAAATAAATATGTATAAAAATGACACAAAAGAATTTTTTCATGAATGAATGAAAACATGTCGAAAGTTATATTTGTATAAATGTATGAACATTATACATATATATATACATAAATTATATTATATATATTTGTACTTTATATTACATATAAAGTGTATATATATGTATATACTTAATATAATTAGTATTTTTATATATATAACTTACAAAAAGGCATGTTTTCATTCATGTTTTGAATTAAATGTATGTATATAAATTTATTTAATATTGACATATATATTTATTTATTTATATTTATAGATGTATATATATGTATACATGAATAATAGATCTTACAAAAAATTATTCTTTCATTCAAAACATTCAATTAACATTCATATCTTATATATGTACATATAATGTATGTAAACATGAAATTTTAATTCATGCATAAGTATATATACATGCATATATCTTATATATACATATATGTATATATAGTTACATAAACATATATATCTCTTCTCTGTGCCACGCAGCCCTAAGAGGAGACGGAGGTGCAGTAGGTCTGAAAATCCCAGCGCACTGCGTCGGTGGATAGTTGCAGGACCAGTGGTAGCCAGGCTAGCCAGACCAAAACTGGCCACAAGACACAAAGCATCAGAGCCACGAGTTTGCAGACTGCTTTTTCAAAAGACGAACAGTTGATGATCAAAAGGACAGAAGACTTTGGGATTTGGGAATCCATTTGAAGAGGATGGTCTAAATCTGTTGGTACTCGACTCCAACGCGATCGCTCTGACTCGAGCTGCAGACAACCTCTCATTCAAGACCCTATCAAGAGAAATAAGCCCAAAATAGTCAGTCAATGTGCTTGATAGCCTCATCAGGTAATGGGCATGCAGCAAATGAAATCCCCAAGGAACAACGTGAATCTTTTTTATGTCTGTATATTGCATGCCAGAACAAGGGAAAGAATCTAAGCGAAATCTTAAAATATGATAACCAAGCTTTCTCCCCTGCACTATCACGGCGCAGGTGTGACATCTTCTTGTCTAGAAGATCTAAGACAGCCTTGTTTTGAGGTTCCTCCAACGAGCTCTGCATTGCCTTAGACGAAAACGAAACATTTCATCAAGCCTCATGCCAACATTACAAACTCGTTGAAAGAGAGACCAAGATGGCGACTTGGGTGTATCTAATGAGCATAAATTGTTGCTCTTTATCATTTATCTTTTCACAGGTTTTCACAGAGTGAATTGATTGTGATAAAAGAATTATCTGAAAACATTTTGGCATTTGTTTTCATTTTTCAAACTTCGGGATTCGCATTTGGCGTGAAAGCATAATAAGATTTATCACTTCACTACTCCACTCCACTCCACTAATTAAGTACAAACTTTAATATTTTCAAAAGCTTCAAGTTCCAAGCAACTAGGCCTATGTATATGAGCGAGTTTGTGCGACCTAGTCGTGCATTTTACTTGTTTACATAATTGAAGTTTTTTTATGAAGACAGTTTAGGTGATGAGAACCAAAACTCGCCATGTCCAGCTCATGCCAGAAAAACTCTTCACAGCCCGATGTAATTGTTTGATATCTTACTAATGGAAATTTTAATATTATTATTCCTTTTAACCATAACAAACCTGGGCGGCACGCAATGGAGTCGAAATCAAAAGCATAAATACATAGGCAATGAATTTTATAAAAAAAAAAGAGGTCGCTTTATTCAAACAGATAGTATAGATACTTCTGCAGGTTAAGGCCTGACATGACTTTGATGTCATCCTCTCGACTCGAAACTGCAAAGAAAGCCTAGGCCCCAAAGCACAGTGAATTGTTGACGGGCATTAAGAGGAAGCGATAGAGGAACAAAGAAGTATGAGACCAGTTAATGACGATTTAATTTCAGCGTCCAGCAATGAAGCCTTTAATAAAGCCTTGCGCATGCTTAAGAACAACAAATCTGCCCACCGGCTCAGATGCCTAACCTGCGGAACTCTTCAAGTATGGAGGGGAAGTCCTGGTAGGGTGCATGCACCAGCTCATCAACCAACGATATCTTCAAACTAGTCCTGGAGCAGATAGTGCGCAAGAGTAATGTTAACGTGAATGTTACTATCTTCAACAGGTATTCTCAACTGGCTTCAAGTGACCTTTACTAGAAGCATACAGCTATTGGTAAACAGGTGACATGTTTTGATCGTGAAGTAAATGAGAACTAAACTATCAACTATCAACAAAAAGAGCCTCATCTGGCCATTGCCTAGGACAAAACGTTAGTGTTGGTAGAAGCAATTTTTAGGTAATCAAGGAGTTCACCTACCTCGGAACAAACATAAATTCCACGTATGACACCACAGTGGAAATCCGACGAACAATTACCGAATAATTTAAACTAAACTAACTAAACTAAAAGTGATTCCTACATTATGGATTTGTTTCTCAAAGTGCATCAAGAAAACATAAACCCAGAAAACATAATTAGGCAACTACATACTATCTTTATTCTACATCTTATCAGCTTACAACTTGAATTTGCTTCAACATGCCAACAAACATCTTCATACCTTCATTACCTTCCCTTGAAACGGTTATCCACTCGATTTTTGTTTGCCTGAAAGCCATTAAGTTTTATTTTCAATTAAGTACCAATAAACACTTTGAAATCAATCGACAAAGTCCTTCTAATGGCTATTTATCTAACACAATACTTGACCAACATCAGTATTCATTTATCACATTAAACTTCCCGATGAGTAGAGTTGCTGGCTCGGCAAAGGGAGTAAAGTATCAAACCCAAACACCCATAAACATCCATAAATGCTTCATCGATTGTAATAAAACTTCTATTAAAGAAAGACCCTTGCTTACTTGGGAGCATAGAAAAATATCTCGTCATGGGAAAATGCAATTGAGAAAGCAGTTAATGGAAATATTTCATATATGCACAAAAAAAAAATATTTATGTTGGAGAAAAAACATGATAACATAATCTAAGTAAAATCGTTTCTTCTAGCCTTGGCAAGGAGCTATGTAGTATATTTAGAATGTCTAAGTTTTTTGTTTGTGAATTGAAGAACTTTATTATCAATTTCTTCTCCCATATGAAATATGAAAATTTATGTTTAATGGAGCCGTTATGTTTATTTGATGGGATTGGCCAACATCATGAGCGATGAAAAAAAGTGCTGAAACAGATGCTAAACTTTTTTTTTAACAACTTTATTCCATGTAACAAACTTAAAGCTAATATTCTTATAGGCTATTGATTATGTCCTTAAAACGGGGCAATAAGGAACTAAGACGTTCATGGGCTTTTATTGCAAAAAACAATGGATGGGTCATTAAATATGGGTAAACCACGGAGTGCTATTAAATTAAAGGGTGCATTTTGGAAGGGGGGGTGCGATTTTTGCATATAATTCGAAAACAAAGCAAAATTTTGAGATAATGTTGCAAACCTTTTTTGTAGACAAAAAAAAGTTACCATCGAAATGGATCATTAAAATTTTTTTTTAATTTTTTTTATCTAAATTTAAAAAAAATGTGAAAAATCACATTTTTTTTGTCTTGTATGTATTTGCTTATAACTTTTTTACCTGTGGAGATAGGTATAGGCATTAATTTATTTCCAAGAAAGATGGTTTAATTTTCTTTAAAATGACATATTTAGAAAAAAGTTTTTGATAGAAATCCACAGAGAAACGGTCGCTCAAACTAAGCCTATGGTTTTTTTGAGAAACTTGTAAGATGATACTCTCAAACTAGCTGTAAGCTTCATTCTTGACCATTTATGTACAAAATAAAAGAATAATACAAATTTTTTCACTGTTTAAGGGTCGCCATCTAATTTTTTCAAAGTTTAAAATAATTGTGAATAGCAACAAACTTGCTTCTTAAAACCCGGTTTTTGAACTAGGGTTAGCAAATTATACCTTCTTCGATCTATAAAAAATCGTCCCAGATGAGTTTGGACATTTGAGATACGTTTGCCAACAACTTTCGCCAATCTTTCATTGATACACCTGTCGATGTTGACGAGAACTTCTTTTTCTACTTAAAAGATTATTCACAAACTACCTTCAAAAATATTCCAATTATAATCGATGAAGAATTTACATTATAGGTCCCTACTTCATGATTATTACTCATCTGGACCTGATGGTATCCCTCTAATAATATTGAAAAAATGTAAGACTATATTAGCACCCCCTCTTCTTAATTTGTTTAACTGTTTTATCAATAAGCTCAGCTAAATTACCTAGTGTTTGTAAAAAAGCATTTATTACACTAGTTTTTAAATAGGGTAACAGATCAGATATATGCAATTACAGGTCAATCTCCAAACTATCTTGCATTCCCAAGCTTTTTGAGCAGATAATGTGTGATAGTTTGACATTCAACTGTAAAAATATAATCTGCAATCAACAATATGGATTCATGCAAAAGCCATCGACGGTAACCAATTTTCTTGCATTTTTGCATAAGTGCTCAACTGCGTAGGAACATGGTCAACTCGACTGCATTTATACCGATAATTCTTATCTCCAAAACAGATCCTATCAGGTTATATTAAGAAGTTCTGTCTCCAACCCTTTGCCAGCTCTGGAGTTACCCAGGGTAGTCATTTAGATCCACTTTTTTTATCTTAGCTTTCACTGACGTATCCCTCTGTATACGTCATTGTGAAACTCTTTTTTTGCGGATGATATGAAAATTTTCAAAAGTGTCAAATCTGAGAGTGATCGTTTACTTTTGCAAAATGATTTAAACAGTTTTGTTATTTGGTGTAGTAAAAATGGTTTAAATATTAACGATATTAAACATCAGGCGATAATATTTTCTATTTCATTTAATTATGAAATACCGCAGCACAAATTGCGTCGTGTTGATAGTTTCAAAGACCTAATAGTTCATTTTACTTTTAATCTTGATTTTATGAAGCATATCAGTTTAATCGTCAACAAAGCAAGCTCTATGTTAGGGTTTGTTAAACGATGGACTAAAGACTTTTGTCTTGAAAGGGCTACCGTAATCCGATCCTTATTATCTTTCTCCTTACGAACATCAAATTAAGCTTCTTCAGATTTAACCTTTGGCACAAAGGAGAATCAATAATGATACTGTATTTATTCATTAACTTTCCACGGGCGTTATTGATGCACCTGATTAATTGTCTTCTACTAGCCTTAACTACCGTGGGTGAGGTCACAACACTCGTAGTCTATAACTAATGCATTCATCTCAACACCGTACTAACTATGGAATGCATGAGCCCGTTACCCGCATGTGTAAACTTCTAAATATGAACTTAAACCTTTTCAATTTTAATATAAGCAAAAATAATCTCACAGTTACATTGAAGACCAGTGTACCACGTTCTTAAATTGTTAATCATTTCATCTTGATTGTATTTATTGTTTTTAATTTTATTTTGTAAGTCTTAAGTAGTTTGTTGCTTACTAATTAGTAACACTACACTAAGTGATGAGCCTGATGAGCCCTTAATTTGTATTGGCAATATTCTTTGGTCG
This sequence comes from Dasysyrphus albostriatus, assembly GCA_946251815.1. Taxonomy (NCBI): domain Eukaryota; kingdom Metazoa; phylum Arthropoda; class Insecta; order Diptera; family Syrphidae; genus Dasysyrphus; species Dasysyrphus albostriatus. Next base: position 228,234,410 of record OX276335.1, read on the forward strand.
CAAGATGTCGCTTGTACTAAGCTTTCTTCAGCAAAGATCTGGTAGAGTAAACAAAAAAATAAGAAACGCATGCTAAAAAAGCAAGAGGTGGATCATCAAAAGAGTGCACCGAACACTCAATAGACCTGAAAATAGATGGAATCAATGCAGTTGAGTAGTGTAGAAGGTTAAAACTTAAAATATTCTTCTCAATGTCTCTTCCATAAATATTCTTCTCAATGTCTCTTCCATATATTGTCCTCTGCGTTGCAAAATCGATCGGAGTAAATTTACGACATTGATAAAGTCACTAAGCCCAAATTTAATTGTTGGTTGTGACTTTAATTTATTTATGGTAAAAGGAATACCCCCTAACCATGTAGAAATTACAGAGAGCTATGATTTCTTCTCTGTAGTACCTCGTGGCATAATGGTTAGTGCGTAGGACTGTCATGCCAAAGGTCTGGGTTCGATTCCCGGCCACTGCCACCTAAAAACAGAAATGTTTTTTTCCGAGGTACTGCCTCTTGCGAGGGACTGACAAATCCTCCAAGAGTATACTTGTCATGAATAAGTGCTTCTCATCTAGCCGTTCGGACTCGGCAAAAAACTGTAGGTCCCCTCCATTCCTGCCAACAACACGCACACAGGAATGTTTGAGAGTTGTTAGTCACTAGGCCCTGGTTCTTCATGAGGTGTTGCGCCACAAAATTTATTTTTTTTTTTTTTTTATGATTTCTTCTCAGATCATTTTGCCATCATAAAAGTATGAGTAAAAGCTCATAAAAAAACCACTTAGGTTAACAAACGGTAACACCAACTGGGATGGATTTAGGAAAGATATCGAGAGCAACGTTAAATTAAGGGTATCAATTTAACATTTGTAAAATGGGATTACAAAAATTATTTCGAACCAGTGCTCCTGATTGTTTTTATTTTTTGGTAAAACGTACTTTAAATGTTTTGTATATTATTTAATTATGTGTATTGATTTTTTTGTTTTTGTTTAATTTTGTAAATGTATTAGTTTATTGTAATGCATGTGTTCGGTTTCCTTATTTTACTAACCATGCACTTATGATGAGCCTCTGTGTATAGGTTGCAGCTTGCTCTAAGCTCACTATAATACAACAAAGAATCTAAAATGTAGATCTTTACAAACGAGCAGATATTGAAGTCAATCCATCAAGCACCAAAAAGTCGAAATTGGTGAACACAGAAAGTTTATAATCACACATACCTACCAATGGGAAAAATAAAAAAAATTGAAGTGGATAAGGCTTTCAATATATAAACTAGTCATCAATAGTTACTTTGATATCTTCATTGGCAGCCAGGCAGATATTGCAGCCAATCCATTAAGCACCAAAGTCGAAATTGGTGAACCGTTCATACTTCTTAATTGAGGCAAGAAAACTGAACATTATAAATATGAAATTAAATAGACCGAGAAACAAAAGAAGTGTAGGAGTAGAAAGCTTTAATTAAAGCTTTTAAAAAAAATCAACTTCGAAGGTAATTGTGTTAGCCTAAATTGGTTTTCACTCCTCCCTAGATAAGCTCCTCGGATCACATAACACGGAATCCGAAACCATTTGAGTGCCTAGTTTGCCTTGCCCGACTTTTTAAAAATACCATTTCTCACTTTGAATTTTGAATTTTGTAAACGGTCTGGCAGCACAGGACATTTACACATGCTGTACAATTACACTGAATTAATAGTTGAGAAGGCATCATGTTAAGGCACAGATCGGGCCTTAGTACACCATCTTAGTACACCGGAAAATAGCTCATCAAAAGTCTTACACTTTGCTGATGGGGATATAAAGACTTGAAAAAGGTATTCAGTTTGTCAAGTGTTTCTTCAGATAAAGTATTTTCTTCTGCAAATCGAAGTAGTAACGATTCTGGTGATACTTTAAGTGCAGATGATTTTATTCCAATCTTGCTCGAGTTATGTTGGAAATCCTCCGGGATTATAAAAAATATATAACTATTTTCTCCTCCAACACTTGGACTCCAACACTTGGAGGAACAAAATGAATAGTCGAGTCAAGTTTTAAAGGTTTAATCAACAGATCAAGAGATCCTCCTTATTTTGAATCTGAATAAGAAAGAAATGAACTTAAATCTAAGATACATTGAACACAGCCATCAGACATTCCAGTTATCATTCCAGTCAGTGCTGAAAAATTGGTTTGTTGATGGGTGGAAAAAATCGAAACGTCACATTTAGGTTACGACAAATAAAAACAAATAATTGCTTGGTCTCGCTCTCGCTCGCACTTACTACGCAATTTTATTTTATTGTTTTTTAGTTTTTGTCGTGTTGTTATTTAATAAATGTTTTCATTCTGCACTTCTGTGCAAAAAACCTTTTCCAACGATATTTAATGCCTTCGGCTTTTGTAGACCGCGTAAATTGTGCCACAAAATTCGTGTTTGCCGTTGTATTATATGGTTAAGTGCTAAGTATGCAGCTTGGTTGTGGCTTACTTCTGTTTACAATATCGCGATCCATCGATTTGCTTACGTCTGGGATTCTTCGATTTCCTATTGAATCTTTCAAGTGCTGCCATTGGTATTTCAATTGATATTAGCTGCGAAGTATTTACTTTTACTAACTTTTACTTCTTGTCAATTGATAACACTATAAGGCATTTTATGCCTGACTGGACGTCATGGAACAGATTGATTATAATTCTGCTATCTGCTTCCTCAGCAAAGGTTTGAAGGTTCAAGCAAGTTTGAAGTTTTTTGTGATTGTAAAATTTTTTTTTTATAAATTTTCCCAGAAAAGTAAGTTTTTTTGACTTAGTTGTTTTGATATTTCTGTTGCCTGAGATTCAATGTTTTAAATTTTTACGGACTTCCATTGCTGTGAAGCCATACCCATTTAAGCTTGGAGCCTATTATGACTACCATTGGATCATAAAAACATGCAATCTTTTCAACTTAAACCTCAAAAAGCTAATAAAAGATAAGATCCAAACAGCAATACCTAATTCCGGAAGATTCATGAGATGGATTTTTGTGGGGGTGCTTATGTAAGTGGCAATTGTATGCGGTCATTCTTTCTATCTACTGTTCATTATCATGTGTGAAAATTTCATTACAATGGGTGAAGTGGATCAGATTTTGTTTTACTCAAACTGATTCCATTTAAGTCAAAAAAATCAAAAATGTCAACAAAATTAATTGTGTTGGTTTCTCATCTTAATATTTATCATGTCTGATCATTCCATAAAAATCAGTTTAATGGTTTAGTTTTTATGGAGATTTTTCTGTTCTCCCACACAAATTATATACGGTATGTCCACCATTTTGGAAAATGGCGTCAAAAAAACCCCATCCAGAACGCGGTGATGTCTACCCAAGTTGTTTGATTCTCCTATAAGTACTTTAATCGATTCTGGCGGTAAGATAAACCAGTATAGAAATTTTAATGGGACTTCACTACAGGGACTGTTGCTTTTCATTGCATTCTTATCTTAGCTTAAAAATTTGTATGGTAAAACCTACAACAATACGGAACTACACCAACTGTTGTTGTGTTTTACATATAGGAATGTTATTGAAGCAGAGATAAAAGAGAGATAAAAGTGCACTAAGCAAAGTTGCTTCTTCGAGAAACTAGTTGTGATGACTAGCTTCTTGTGTTTTTAATGCAATTATATTAAAATAAAATAAAAATTACATCAAAATAATGCCTCTACAAAATTAAATGCATTTTTATATTAAATACCACGGTTCCCGGAAGGTATATAGCTTTGTTTCCTATTTTTTACTCTCTCAAAATTAATTGTTGCAATAAAAATTGTTATAATTAAGACAAGTAAGAAACCTGATAGGGGGTAGGTAATGCTGCTGGCACTTTTTGTTCATGTTCACCCACAAATATAATTGAATCACATTTAAATTTACGCACAATTAGACTAACCCTGTATTTATTTCAAGGTACTGATTTACTTTCCCAAAAAACCTAATCACACCTCCTGTTGTAGATTTATCAGTACCACAAATATTAACCAAAATAATACCTACATATGGTAACCAAAAATTGTATGAGTAAATGATTTGTATTTTGACCAGAAGCAATAATTACTCAATATATACATGTCAACGTATCACTAAGCGATTGAATTATGGTCAATCTATTAAGCTTCACGTTGACCAAAGTCAAATATTGTTATGCTTCCGGTGTTTATAAACCAAAATGTGTTTAGTCATTTACCCATTTAACTTCGATCTAACCATAACTTCTTTCTCCGCTTCCACGCTTCAAAACCCTTCTGGTGGTGGTTGATTTCAAATCCATAAACCAATAATCTTGTGGGGTATGACAATAATTACAGTGTTGTGTAACACAAAACCCACAACCAAATTCAGGGTTCATTAATAAATCCGGTACCAATTACATACAAAAATGTATAAGTACAAAGCCGATGTATGTATTTATGTACATTGTATAACCTTTCATGACAATGTTGCCACTTAATTTCACTTACATAAGATCCAACGCTCTTCGGGAGAAACGAAAAGATACTGGGGCAATTTTGCTCCGTCATGTACATATTTTGCTCGTCATTAAGAAAAAATAAACATGACTCCAGTAGGCCATTGAATATACCATATAGCAAGGAACTAAGACGTTCAAGGGTTTTTATTGCAAAGATTAATAAATGGGTCACTGAAGGTAAAACCGCGGAGTGTCATTGAGGGTGCAGTTTTGAGATGGGGTGCCATAGCACCCTTTTTGTTTTTTTTTTTTTTCAAATAACTCAAAAACGAAGCGAAATTTCGAGATAATGCTGAAAAACTTTTTGAAGAAAACAAAATTTATCATGCATCACTCAAAAAATTAAAAAAAAAATATAAACAAAATTTTAAGAAAAACTTAAAATAAATTAAATTTTTTGCTTTCTTTTTCTTTTTTTTACCTATAACTCTTTTTAGACCAGAGATAGATGTAGACTAAAAGAATACATAATTTTGGTGGCGCAACAGGTCGTCAAGAACTATGGCCTAGTGACTTACAACTCGCAACCATTCCTGTGTGCGTGTTGTTGGCAGGAATGGAGGGAACCTACAATTTTTTGGCGAGTCCGAACTGGACCTTCCTTGTGTTACTCCAGCCACTATTTCCTTGAGATTTACCTGCAACATGTTACTTAACTTCGGCGAAAATAAGCCAAAAATGAGCTAATTACCAGTGGAGCTTTGAAGCATTGCTCTTTGCCTTTTCATATTATTAGCCCAGGAAAATTAGACTTTCACTTCGAAAAATTCCGACAAAACAGAATTTTGGTACAGAGCTTTGTTTTGAGGTCTTTAGCTTTTCCTGAAAAGTTCCGTAAATTTGGGCCGGGGCTTAATTTTTTAGGGGGGGTTAAAGGGGGTAAAATTTAGTTTTTTCTTAATTTCTCAAAAACTATAAGTTTTTTTGAAAAAAAGTGAAGGTACAAATTGTAGCTTATGTCATTCTTCACGAAAAAGATTAACATACTTTTTTTCAAAAAAGCAACAGATTCTGAGAAAATCATGCAAGAACTTCACGGTGGAGAAAATATTGTCAAAAAATTTGATTAATCGATGAGCTAAAATTTTTGTATGATTTGAGTTTGGCCACAACTCCTCTTAATAAAACCCAAGATTTCGGGTGGCCGGGGTAAGGGGAACACCGCCATCTTGAAAAAGAATGTTATTTGGTTTTTGTTCAGCAACTCGATGAAATTTCCTTTTACAACAAAATCATGAGAGAATAACAATTAAACAGTTAAATTACCTAAAAAATGAGCTATTAGCGAACTCTGTAGAATTATTAATCTTGATGTTATGGCGTATGAAAGTAACACCTTTTGTTTTGTACTGTAAATGGAAAAATAACGGTTTTTTGTTAATATGCATGATTTTCTCAGAATCTATTACTTTTATGAAAAAAGTATGTTAATCTTTTTCGTGTTGAATGACATAAGCTATAATTTGGACCTTCACATTTTTTCAAAAAAACTTATAGTTTTTGAGAAATTAAGAAAACACTAAATTTTACGCCCTTTAACCCCCCCTAAAAAATTAAGCCCCAGCCCAAATTTACGGAACTTTTCAGGAATAGCTAAGGACGTCAAAGCAAAGCTCTGTACCAAAATTCAGCTTTGTCGGAATTTTTTCGAAATTTTGCTTTTTTTTGTCTAATTTTCCTGGGCTATATTACGAAAATCGTAGCCCGCCAAGTGATTTTGTCATTTTAAATATTGTTATTATTAATGTCTACAATTGTGGAAGTATTTACGCTATCATTTATTGACGTTTGGAAAGCGCCAATTAGTCAACCTTCAACATTCAAGTCTTCAAAAATAGGGTTTAAGCCCTGATTGAAGAATATTTAAGAAAAAAATAAAAAAACTAAGTAAATCCGTAGTGGGACTGTTTAAAACCGTTACAGAACCTTGAGATATTTTGAAATTCCCCAAAACAGACTTTAACAATGTAAGGATACATTTTGAAGTTAGAATAAAGCACTATATACACTGGCGCAAAGTCTTACACAGCCTTTTGTTAAGAGCTTAGCATGATAATAATTAATAATTTTTTGAATACTAAGTCAATTACTAGCTCTTCCAAATGCTTAAACTTTTTTTTGTTTCACTAACAAGTATCATACTAATTCCATTTTATTTAAAGCCTTTCTAGGGTTTAAAACACCTTCGTAGGGTTTTAATTTCATGAATATTGGTTTTGTGCGTTATTAATTTATTATTATTTGATGAAAAATACAATATTTATAGTGAATAAGCATTTATTATTAACAATATGTTTTAATTTTATTGTTCACCAGAAAAAAATTTAAAAAAATGGCTTTGCAATTGGTGGTAAGTAACATACCTTTCATTTTAGAGTAATTTCATTAAAACTGCCCATTCTGCTTTATGAATTTAACCATCTATGTATAATCGAAAAAAGATTTAAGACACTTCAATAAAAACGTTAATACTTTGACTGCTTATCTTACTCTTATGCCTCGATTTAACTACAGGTATACGTGTTGCTTCTAATCTGTAAATGGTATTCAAAGTTTCACTTGCAGTTTTAAATTTTTAAGTTTGTGTTACGGTCGTTTAATAAACGATCAGGACAATACATTTCAAAAAATGTTGCCTAGTTTTGGGACACAGAAGGAATACCCTATACTTTCATTTCCTTTGTGTAAATTTTTGACTACCTGATGCACAGTGTTTTTTCAGCTCGAAACCTTGAAGTAAATTTCCAAAATTATAAAAATGGTAAAAGAAAATCGTTGTACAGGATGTTTCGGAATCTTTGGCTGATTCCTCAGAAAAGAAAGCCTGAAAAGGACTTAAAGTACAACTTTAAAGCAGTCATATTTTGTGAAAAGACCACACTAGCACTGACACACAGATTACCATTTGCTTAATACTTAGTTGATATTACATAGTAATACTACGTTTTCATTAGACCATATGAGGTAGTTGGTTGAAAATTTCCAAATTCGATGCGAAATCTCATTCCTCATACAAATTCACATTTCGAAATTAGGCTGGAAATTAAGTCAAACCCAACTGGCTGCAGTTTGAAGAGCTCTGATAGGGTTTTGTATGAAAATGTCAGCAAAAAGCGTTTAACAGCCAGTTGAAATTCAAAAATGAAATGAGCTGTCAAACAAAACTACCTAATTATAAATGAAAACACTTTTTCTATGATTTGCGAAATTACCTTAATTCGGCTCTAATGAAAACGTGTTATAACATCATTTTCTTATACTTTAGAGCCAGTCAGTATGGGACAGGGGTTTCTTTAAAAATTCACCGAAATTGCTCTTTTCAGACAATTCAACATACAAAAATTGTAAATGATAATGGAATGTTGACTGAAAAATATGAAAAAATGCCATCCGTTTTTTTGTATATGCATTTAATACATTTAATTGTGAACGAAAATTTTCAGAAACAATACAAAAGGGTAATAAAAAAGCGAAATGCAATACAAAACAAAGGTGAGCAGTACGCAGTACGTACTAGGTAAAGGCAATACAAGTATTGCAATAATTGCAGTACGTTCGACAGCACTGTGCTTCCTACAAGTTAATTTTTGGTGGATCAACCATGTAACGGTAATTATATTAGTTTTACTCTCAACAACGTATACAGGGGTGGTCACGGGGTCTTGACCCTCCCGAGAGCCCAAATTTATGCGGAAAATCATAGGGAAAACAGAAACAGTGTTGCAATTTTATAATATGATTTCGAAAATTTTCTGTTAGAGGTACCACGTAGGCTTGAAACTGCCCATACATTTATTTTATTGGGTATTAACCTTCCTATGAATATTGTTTTTAATGTTATTCATCTAAGTACCAACCGTCTGCAATACAAGCATAATACATAATTATATGAAGTGTATACATATTTTAACCGCTTTCAGAGATAGCGAATTTAAAAATAATTTGCAACTTTTTTAAAAATTCATAACCTTTTCGCTTGAACGTTTTGACATGTATTATCATTTATTTATTATTTATTTATTTTATTTTATTATATTATTTGAAATTTGTATAGAAAAAAATTGATCTGAATCCGTTCAGCCGATAATGTTGATAGTTGCTATTTGTAACTTTTTATAATTTTTGGAAGAAGATCGCACTCATTTGAGCACACAAAAAAAGCTTTATACAAATCGTAGCAGCCATTTAAAAATATATATATATATATATTTTCCATGACGGTTTTTTTACATTTATATGGAAGCTACAGTTATTTTTTCATAAAAGTAAAAAATGTTCTTAAAATACTATAAAAAATGCTTATGAAACCTTGAAGACCAAGTTTTATGAATATCGGCCATATCGTTTTCAAAATATTTGATTTCCAAAAAAAATTTATTTTGAAAAATAAGAATTTGTAAGAAAAAATTGACTCACAGGTACCGTTATTTTTTGATTTAAAAAATGAAAAAAACCTTTGGGCAGAGTCACCAAAAACCACTATATAACTAGTATTAAGAAAATCCATTCAGCGTTTTCTCGTCTTCCATATCATCATTACGTTAAGATAAGTCTCATAAGAATCTCAAGTTAAATTTTGTATATAAATGCTTGCCATATAGTTCCTTTATATCCTATATAATATGTGTTTTCTATTTAATTAAAATCCTGCGTGCATTGTAGGATATCATTTACTTAATATTTGTTTCAAAGGAAATTTGTTTTAATTTTAATTTATTTTAAACCTCTCGAATCTTTCCTTTCACTTGCATGGGATGTATAAACTTGGTATAATAGTGTTATTTTATGATATAAATATTAATAATGAAAAATAGGTATCATCTAGGTATAATCGTACCTACTGGTCTTATTTTGAACAGAGGACCTCGACTTCTTACGAGTATGCTTCGTTCCTGTCTTGAATCGAAAGCAATAACATGCACACAATACATATATGTATATGTGTTAACACAAATATTAATTAAATGTTATACAAAAAAAAACAACATTCTTTTTGTCTCTGAGACATGTAATTGTTATAATATTTTGAGAGTTGGCAACACTATTAACGTGCATAATGTATCTCATATAATATTTAAGTCATGTTTCCTGTGTTACATCCTTCTGCATATTAGGGACATTTTATATATGAAAAGGTATGAAGATTATATTTTGATTTTAATTACGAAAGTTTTTCATAGAACTCCACGCAAAAACAAGACTTTGCTTTTATGAAAGAGCCCCACATACATATATAATAACTGTCTTTCCACTTTCAAAAACGCGTGTTTTATTAAATAACAAGGATGTAGGAGATTCAGTATTTGATGTTTTGTTTTAATATAAAAACAAAAAAATTTATTCGCTAGTGCAAGGTATGGGCGTAAGGATCTCAATGTTCCCTTGTTCGGTAAATTATAAGGGATTTCCTGTTTCTTAAGTGGGTGCTGTGATATTAAAATCTATACTGATTGCATTATTTTTTTGTTTTGATTTTAGTACACAAAGAATTTTTGTTGGCTAAAGAAAATAAAACAATTAGTTGTATGACTTTATAGAATTTAAAGCTAGTAAGCCTTTGCATTTGAAAGAATAAAATGCATCCAAAAAATCTTTGTTGGATCTTAGGACACAAATCATGGTTTGTTAGCTTAAGAAGACTTTTTCGATTTTTCCTTAGTAGGGATAAGGGAATAATAATACTAGTTTCCACATACGCAGTGGCCTGGTGCAGTATAACGAATGCTTTTTTCAAAGCTAATTATATACTCTATTCTATATACAAGGAATAAATGTGCCCTTGATTATGAAAGTGGTCTTAGTTATATTTTTGTCATTTTGAGATATTTAAGGGTTTGCATCTCAGTAAATTAGAAAATATTTTAACATTGAAAATGTTTATAGGGTCGTTTTGGATAAATTATGGTGTTACTAAAATGAATAAAGTGAATAAATGTGTATATGAGATGAACGCTAGCGTATACGGGGGGTACGATCGAATTTTTGGTTGGTGTTACTAAAATGAACAATGTGTATGGAGATGAGTGCTAGCGTATAGGAAGGGTACGATTGAATTTTTGGTTGGTGTTACTAAATTCAATAAAAATATGTTTTTTTTTTTTAATTCGAATTTTAAGTAGCTTAAGATAGGGCTTTTATGTGAAATGGTCGAAAACCCAAAAATCTAAATGAGTTGTGAGTGACAACTTTTTTCTTTATCAATAGTTACGTTTAATATAACAATTTCGTTCATATTTATTTAAATTCCAAAACATCTACAAAATGAGATATTAAAGGTTGTAACTTCAAAATTCAAAAATAGATGGTTCATAAATTATTTACTAGACATTAGGGTTAGATCTGATTGTAATAAATTTTATAGTTTAGGAAAGATAATAAATAACTGATTGCTTTTCGTTTCAGGAAATTCTTATAATATTTTTATTTATATTTTTATATTTTTTTTAAATAAACTAATTTCTATCGATCGATTTTTGGCAGTTATATTTTTTATCTTTTTAACTATTCCAATTAAAAATCTCTAATTCATACAGGTAATAGATTACACAAATCTACATATAATATGTAAAATTTGTAATATTTAAAAGCATCTGAGACAACATAATTACATATTACTGTTCATTAACATACTACCTAATAACTCTTTGGTCTGTGCACCTATACAATTTATTTTTTTTTATTCGCACCTTCAATAATTGACAATTAATTTGATATATCATACGTAGCTGTACGTTCTTCATAAGCCTCACAAATCTAAATACAATTTGATTAAAAAGTGGTACTAATATTCAATCAATATTCCTATAGTTCATCGTCATCGTTGATTTGCAAGTTTGTGTTACGAGAATCAGCCCAAATAAGAAGAACACAAATATTTCCCATAGTGCCACAGTTCATTCAAAATGTCTCTCTCTCTCTCTCTGTTCATTACGTTTTTTGATTTGTTTCATTATTTCTCTCTCTGTCAGTGAATTACTGAAGAAAATGACTTTTCATTCAAGTTCAGTATTCATGTTCACTCGTTCAATGTTCTTGTCGCTTGTTCACTGTTTGTTCAGTCGTGTAGATGCTTCGATGGGGGTAGTTTGCTCTGCTGCTCGGCAGTTATTTTTTCTGCTAATACCTACCTAGTTAAATTAAAGAATGCGATTTGATGCGTTTGGTTATAGATACTTTAGTAGGCAGAAGGGTAAGATGCCTTATGGGATATGTTTGGTTAGTAAGTTAGGTAGGATGCTAGTGAGATTCGTTGTTTTTGTTTTTATTTTGTTAATTATTTTACTTTTGAGTTTTATTTAGGTATAATTAGACGGATTAACGAAGAAAATAAAGATATGAAATAAAAAAACAAGAGGAAATAAAAATATACATAGGTCAATGAAATCTGAAAACTAAAACGTAAACCGCTTTATTTATTAGAATTTTTATGAGGTTGACTAGTTGACAGTTGTTTTAGAAGTCCTTAATAGTTGAAAATATGCCTTATGGATAAAGTAAAATAAAACGTCAGTTTAGAAAAATCTTAGACAGCCGAAGCCTTTGCCCAAGTTAGACAAATTTAGGACAGCAGTAAACAAAGTTTATTAATACATTTTTGGAGTTGGACGGGTTGTCTATAGTCATAGATAAAGCTTATAAATTCGACTGAAAATGTGTTTTCTATTTTTGAAAATGCGACAAACGCCATTATTGGGATAGTTATTCAAAATAGACTTGTTGAAAAGACTAAAAGTCGATTTATTGTTATTGCAAATTTCAATTGGTAAATACTTTTATATTTGACTATTATGATCGACCTTTGTCTATTCAAATTCTTTGGAATAGACTTGCAAGAAGCCCCAAAATTAAAGAAAAAAACACAAAATTGGGAAAAATAGAATTTTGCGGAGACGTTACACTCACCAGCATTGAATATTTGTTTGTAGGCATATGTAAGGGGAAAAATCAATTTATTAGTTAGCTTTGCCTACAACACACGTTATAAGAGCTACGAAAAATAAATTCAAATTCAAGAATAAAGTAACATCAGCAGAAATATTGAATTTTTGGTTGGTGTGACCTCAAAGCTAAATCAAAAACAAAATTAAAGTTACCACACAAAGAAAATGAAAATTTAAAGATAGAAGACACGCGGGAAAAATAAAGGTCAGTAAAATGATAAAAGGTGGGAAGTGTACAGGGTCTATGTTTAAAAGAAGGTTCTCTCTTGTGTTTTTTTAAAAATGAAACAAAATTAAAGACCCACAAAGATAATGAGTTAAATAATATGCTGTGGAGACGTAACAACCCCTAGCATTTAATGTTTGTTTGAATGCATGTATTTAGAGGAAAATTAAATTTAAGTTAAAGGATTTAGGAAAAATAGATACAGATCGAAAAAAAACAAGGAATTAGGGTTGAAATTTTGAATTTTTGGTTGGTGTTACAACAAAGCAAAAAAGAAAAGAAAAAGTGTTTTACCAGACAAGGATAATAAATAATATGAAACTAGGATACAAGTGGCAGAAAATATAGGTCAATAAATTGACAAAAGGAAAATATTTAATCTCTTTTGTATTTTTGAAAATTAAACAAAATTTGAAAAAAAAACTAGAAAGGAAATATGACAAATAATATTTTGTTGAGTTACGTCTCAATCCAACCAACATTGAATATTGTATTTTTGGAAAATCAAATTTTAGCTAGTGTTAACAAAAACGAGATATTGAAAAGGAAAAAAACAAAAACATAACAAAATAACAAAACAAAAAATAGCAATACATGTCAACATCCATTTGTCTGTAGTCAAAATTTTGTTGATGATAGAACAAAGGGAATATGAAATATTTAATCGAATTTTTAAAAGAAAAAGTAAACGAAAATCATGCAACAGTATAGCCATATTTTGGGTGTTGTATCATCTTCGTATGTTTGGGTATTTGGTAATTTATTTTATTCTGTTTTGTTTGTATGAAGCAATGAAAAGTTCAGATGATAAAATTTTTGTTGAGACAATGGCTCAAGAATGATCAAAATACGCAATGTTGAAATGGCTTCAAATTCCTTAAGTGTTCTTAGAGCTGTAGAAAAAAATCTATTTATGTGTAACTATGTGCAAGTAAAGATAGAAATGCCAAATTAATTTTGGTTAACAATTTTTTAATTTTTTTTCAGTTCAATATAATTTTTAGATTGGTCTTAGTAAAAATCATGATTAAAATTGGCATAAATTGATGTGCTTGGAAACCGGTAAAGATAACATTCAATATAAAAGAAAGATTACTAATTAAAAAGATTAAAGATTTATCTAGCACAAATAAGTCATTTTCAATGTCCCCATTGTTACTCAAGGAGTGAAATCTGTAAATTTTTGTTCTTAGTGGAAAAATGTTTCAGTAAATATTGGATCTTATAATGTTAAATTTATGTACTACATTTAATTTTTCCCAGTAGCATAATATTGAAGAAATAAAATGACTTAGTCCACTTTCAAAATAAACAAAATTTCGAAACAGTGACTTGAAACAATGAAAAAATATTGAATTTTTTTCCATAGAAATAAATTTGTAGCAGCAAAATTTATTTACAGGTATTTAAAAATCAAGACTCGGAGTTTTCAGTAAAGAGTTCTTAAAAATATTCTTAATAATGTAGGAGAAAATAGGGTTATAAATTCATCACATTTTTAAGTTTTGCAAATTGGTATTGTTTGATGGTGGAATATAATGGAAGTAAATATTTAATATTTTCGAATAATTTGGCTTTCCAATTCTAGGTAGAAGGGTCAAAACTTTTTTCTTGGTGCCTTCAGAAAGGTTACTAGAGACACCTTATGATACTCTTTTATTAAAAATCGCCAATTATAGATCTTTGAAAACATCATCAGCTTCCCAATATTCAACCTAGTGAAGGAAAAAGTCTTAAGTCATTTGCTTTAAAGATAGGTTACATATATTATCAAAGAATGTAAGGTTACCGATTAGTAGGATAAAGTCGTGTAATGTGGCACCACTGGAGATATGGCACCTTTTCAATATTTCCTACTTAATTACTTATTTTTAAAGTAAAAATACTAAAATATCATTAAGTTTAACGTAAGCTCTCAATTGATGCAGTTTAAACTGCAATAGCGTCTTTAACTTCTAACCCACAACCGAAAATAAAAAAATTGTGACTTTTTTTTTAGTAAATTTTTTTGTGTGCATAACTTAACAAAACGGAAGTTTTGGTACCGGTTGCTCGCTCCAACGAAAAACGAAGAGTACTTGTTTTGTTTGAGTTATTTGGATAGATATGGCACCCCTTTCCCACTACTATTACATTGGGTACATTTTTCATTGACTTTTTAGGACTACATTTTTAACATTTGAGTGGAACAAGTGTATTTTTCGACTTCTCTCATTGCATTTGAAATAAAACAGAATTAAGTGTGGCAAAAATCAATACAAAAAGTAGAATTCCATATTACCCTATAACAGGGTGCCGTATTACCCGCCATTTTTTATGTCTTTTTTTTAAGGTATTTTAATTTTTCTTAAAAATATGTTTTAATAAACTTTCGTAATAGAACTTTTTTTTTTAACTAATTACAGAACTCCATTAATTACTAACTCCAATTCGAAATAAAAAGAACTAAACAAATAGTACATGTAAAACCACCATGAAACTTGGTGAAAACGTTTCATTTACCATGAGAATGAAGAATCGAAAGAGTCTATACAAATATTTCACATGGCAGGGTGTTTTTTTGGGGAAGGGGAGGAGGGCAGTTGTGGTGTATCAAACGGAAAACATTTACCTCGGTACATTCTAAGTATATGACACATTTTTTTGCGGTATTTTTTTGTGCTTAATCTAATGACATAAAAAACAAATCGATGCGGACTCCGTGAAAAAAGTTATTACCATTTTTGTGTGTATTTTTAGTATAAAAGTTACATATTACCGAAACCCAATTCGAAATAATGGTCCATCGATGAAATTTGGCATCAATGTTTCAGTTGTCATAAAAAACAATAAGCACAAGGATTCATAAAAACATCTGTAGTGATGAGGTGTTTTTTTTTTGCGGGTGGGGGGGTTAAAGTGGGATTATTACCAAAAAACTTATATTAAAAATGGTACCATAACGAAACTTGGTGAAAATGCTTTGTGAACTAAAGGGATGAAGAATCAAAAGAGTCTATACAAATATTTTGGATGGAAGTGTGTTTATTTGAAGAAATTGGGAAGTGTGGTTTGTTTTTTAAATTCTTTAAAAACGATGTTACCCTTAATGAACGTGGTAAAAATGTTTTTCTGACCATCAGAATGAAAAATGAAAAGAATTTACAAAAAATATCAAGGGTGAAATGGTGTTTTTGTGGATTTTGGAAATTGGTGTTATTTTTTTTTCTTAACAATATTTGTTTTTTTAAAAAAAAAAGGATTTTTTATGGACCAAGAAAAACCCGTAAAAATTGCCTTTCAACTAAAGATATTTTTATAGACTCTTTTGATTCTTCATTATGGTAGTTCAGAACACATTTTTACCAAGTTTCATGAAGGTACCATTTTTGTCACACGTTTTATGATAACAATCCTACTCTACACTACCCTCAACCCAGAAAAAAAACACTTGTTCACCACATATATTCTTATGGATTCTTCTTATTATTGGTTCTTATGACAAATGAACCATTTATGCCAAATTTCATCGATGGACCATTATTTCCAATTGGGTTTCGGTAATATGGAACTTTTATACTAAAAATATAGTTATCCTTACATATAAATGATAATTACTTTTTTCACGGAGTCCGCATCGATTTGCTTTTTATGTCATTAGATTTAGTACTAATAAATACCTCAAAAACATGTGTGTCATATGCTACGGTTGTACCAAGGTAAATGTTTTCCGTTTGATACACCACAACTTCCCCCTCTCCCCTTCAAAAACACACCCTTACATGTGAAATATTTTTATATACTCTTTTGATTCTTTATTCTCATGGTAAATGATGGTTTTCACCAAGTTTCATGGTGGTACCAAGGCCCTTCTGTACTATTTTACCTGAACTATATTAGAAGATTTAAAATGGTGAAATTTAGCATTTCACATTTTTACATGTGTTTGAGGTTTTAGGGTCTTTACAACTTTCTATCTTCTTATGGACTCACTTCGGAGAATAGGCAATTGTTATTCAAAATTATGTTCCAGATAAAATAATGGGGTACTGCATTAAAAGTAGGCACCCTTATTTAAAAACTCTCTCTCTAATTAACAACAACTCATAAACAAATGCTCTTAATAAAACTATGATGCACACTACTAAGCTCAAACTGAGCTATTCCTGCAATCCATTCGTGCCTTTAATTTATACGATGTTTTAAGGAGATTTCATCTTTATCCTTTCGGTTATCAAATTTTAATAAAGTTCATTAACTTCAGAGAGCAAATTCAAACCTCTCTTCTGCTAATGGGTATTAAATTGTTGGTATTTTATTAAATTTTTTTTAGTAGGCAAAGTTTATCAGTAAAAAGAGACCTATCGAACTTACAAAAGACCATGCGAAAATTTGAGTTTTATAACCTCATAGGTAGAGTCTTTAAAATATATAAATATATCTGAAAAACTTTTTTAAAACTTTTTCCGAAATAACAACTATTATTTTATGCTTAAATACCTACTTAAATATTTCCTAAAGCATTTTTAATTATACACAATCTTACCTTATATAAAAGTTTGACTTTGACCATGACTCACGTTTACTACTATGCAAAGAATCTTTATTCCCTTTTTCTATCACAATTTCCCCCAAGATTCAATTACTAATATGAACATGTTTTTTTTTTCATTTAAATATCCTCCCCAAAGAGCGACTAAATAATTTGTGACTATAGTTGTTATCGACTGTGTTTAAATATTGACTAAAAAGCCACTACATAATCACAATGTCCTCCCGCAACAGGATGTTATTAATTAAATTTGCTTTTTCCTCCGGTTTATTGTTTACTTTTTTTT
The DNA here is from genome assembly GCA_946251815.1 of Dasysyrphus albostriatus. Taxonomy (NCBI): domain Eukaryota; kingdom Metazoa; phylum Arthropoda; class Insecta; order Diptera; family Syrphidae; genus Dasysyrphus; species Dasysyrphus albostriatus. The sequence goes on from OX276335.1 coordinate 228,251,891, forward strand.
GTAACAAAATGCTGGTACCGTAATCCCCGGCCAATCTATTCGTATTTTATTGTGGGCTAATGCTTATGTATATTAACATAAACATTCAATACCTGTAGGTTTGCTAGAGTAATTAAGGCTACAAAAAAGAAAATAGGTCTACAGGGGGATTACACAATACACATTCATGCTAGCCCTAAAGTAATTCGCCAACCCCCTCCGTATATGCAACATAGCTACGGTGACCATCTATCCCTTACAGTTAAATAAAAAAACCTTGTTCAATAAGAAACGGTTTTCTCAAAAAAAAAATTAATTTCTCACATGTTGCATGGGTTTGAAACAAAATCAAATTCCTACAGTAGGTATACGCTCTTCCGCTCCTTTTGAATACAATAAATGAAAAAATCAGTAAATCGGTCCTTTTTACATATTAGGTACCTATACCTATCATGTTTCAGTGTACATTAAAACCATATTACACTCAGAGAGGATAACAGATAATATAAGGGCAGAGAAAAACTTATGAGAGATGGAAGTTTATTCGTTTATTTTTTTATTTATGCAGAAGTGTTTGTGTTTCCTTCCCCACAATTACATATTTATGTATGTAGATAAAATATCCTGACGCCCATAAACCGAATTCATATACATACAACCTTAATTAAAATAACGCCAAATTTCTATATTCTTTAGACTTTTAGAAGCAATGAAATATAAATTCCAGTCTGTAACAAATTTGTTTGATGAACACTAAATTTGTTTTCAGTTTGACTGTTATAGGAACTTTAATTTGAGTTTGGAGGTCAAAAGTTATATTTTAAATCTAAGAATTTAAATTCTATTAAAAGGAAACTATAATAATCTGTAATATTCATAAATGGCCTTGAGTATCGCTATACGCAAAAAACAATTCGTAATGTAAGGTTGACTTAGTCGAACTTTTTTTGACAGCAGTAATCACTGAATAATACAAAAATGTATTAATGTGCCAAAAAAAACTTTCTTGCAATTCGACCTTAGGTTCTTTTTTATAAAAGAAGTACTAATCACGATAGCAACAAGGACAGCTACGATATATATAAGGACAGGTCGTATATAAAAATTACATAAAGTGTAAAAAATAATTAAAACGCAGCAGCAGAACTAAGAGCAACTAAACAATAGCTTTTTGAAAAGCCAGCAGTCCATTCTTATAGTTTATTTTCAAAAAAGTTCTTTGGAAAAGTAGTTTCAGTTAAAATTGTTTTCATACTTGCTTAAAACTTCGAAAAAAATAATTTTTCTTAAAAATAAAATTAAACTTAAACTTACAAAAAATCGTTTGTATAAACAACCTAACCTTAGAGCTCAAAAACAAGATTACTTGCAAAAAATATGGATATAAGCTATTATGGATTTGGTTATAGACTAATTGTTTGTATATAAAATTTTGGTAAAAAAAAATTGGTATGCCAGTTTTGAGTATTTATTAATAGGTATATATACATTCGTAAATCATATTTATTTTCAAAATGTTGGTATTATAATAATTTTGATTTAAAACGGCTGAGCCGTTAAAAACAAAAAAAGCATTTAAATAACTTGTCTTATAGAATCACCAAAAAGCCTACAGTAAAACATTTAAAAGAAGATCCTATTATTTGTTTTGGCTGTAGATCGAGACACAACCCGACAGACGGACAGACAGACAAAATTTCGCCACCCACTTGTTTCGAATCCAAAACTTGCCCTATTACGAGTATAATGCAAATTGATATCGGAAGTAAAAGTAGTTTAACTAACCCCTATAGCGACTATAGGGACGAAAATTAAAATCTGAAAAAAATTTTTGTTTTTGTTTCATACAGATTTGAAAAAAATTACATGATTCACCATACACCAGTATAGCAGAGGGTATGTTGGCAATTTTTGCCCGAATACTAAGCGGCGTCCACATTTTGTTGAATTCTGTAGATCAACATGATTGATCAACAGTGTTGAGTAAGGGTAGACGTGTTGATCGACAATGCAAATCTACATTTGTTGACCCGAACGCAACCCGATTCAAATGGATAGCAATCAACAAAGTTGTTCAACAGAACACTAATCTTTAAGTTAAGTTAAGTGGTACGAGTATCTTCACACTTTATGCAAAACAATGTAACAAAAATATTAAAATAAAAACACAAAAATAGTTTAACACAAATGACAGTCAACACGTCAACACTGTGACGTACACAACAATGTTGATCGGACGCTACTTTAGACTTCAGATCATGTAAGGTCCTTGACAGTTGGACTTCCAAACACCCCACACCACACAAGGAGCCAAATCATGGCTTCTCCAAATCACCTCTTAACAAGATGAAGTGCTCCTCGCATGTGAAAGAGTCTACTCCCATCCAGCAACAATCCGCGCCTACAGCGGATTTCAAATAAAGGAGATTATGTTGTCTTACCCTTTGTTTGTAAATCCTTTACTAATTTGTTTTTTTTTTTTAATATTACGCCTAGCACATACATACATACATACATGTACTTAGAATAAAAATTAATGTTCAAACAAAGTCGTCAGCATGAAGTTTAAAACTTTAGATTCTAGGTTTCCCTCAGAATATGTTTCACTTGGCAACCTCATTCAAAAAATTGTTATGGTACGCTAAATGTATGAAACATATTGTGATTAGGGTCAGCTGACCTGAGCTGACAAATACTCCAAGAGAATACAATATGTACTTGGTAAAAAAAATTGTGAGCCCCCTGCGTTCCTGCCAATTACACGCAGACAGGAATGGTTTTTTCGCTATTTTATTTAAGATAATGTTTTTCAACAATATTAATTTCGATTTCTAAATCATTTTCTCCAGAATTTTCTCTACGAGAATTCTGTAGTTAGTTTTTTGTATTCACTTGGCCCTACATAGCTCAAACATTAAGGCTAATTAAGGTAAAATATGCTTAAAACATACATTTTAACAAAGGATTTCTCCCAAGATAAAAGAGTACATCATTGCAAATATTTTTACTGAATTTTAAAGAAAAAGCCTTATGTTTTTAAGAATTGTTGCAAATTTTATTAAAAAAAATTACCTGGCGTTTTACATAGCCTCAAAATTGCGAAAAAAAAGAAGGAAAATTACCTACTCGGAAAATATAAATGATACTAGGAAGATTAAAAATAGATTTTAAAGAAGAATAAATAAATAAATAAACCTCAAAAATATCGAAAACGTTGTATTCTTCATTTTCTAACTGTAATAATTTAAAAACTCAGTAAGATGTTTTCTTCATTTTCTGACTGTAATAATTTAAAAACTCAAGTTGGTGACGGAAAACGGATATTGAATTTGAGTTCAGCTAGAAAACACTCTTTTATTATTCATGCCCAAAAGCTATACCAATATTTGTTAATCTGTGTGGTTGAAAGTATTTAAAATTTAAATTTTGGTACAGATATAGTCACTTAAGTGATTTAAAAAATTGCATGTTCTACAGAATTTTAATGCAGTTATTTCTTCACATAAAAGTAAATAGATATTTTTCAATATATATTTGTACCAAAACTTAGCTTTTTCTACCAATTATTACCATAGTTATAAAAATTCAAAGTTCTATTGAAAACTTCTTTTGTCTTGGGAGCCAGATATGAAAGTATTCAGAAATAGACACACAGCTTAAACTCAAAACAACAAAGCCAAAGTATTTACAAACGAAGAATTGATAGCATAGAACTGTTAATTACGAATGAACAACAATTTCCAATTGCACATAAACACATTTGTTCAGTATAATACTGATTTTGGGTGAATTGGTAGTATTTTCTTGGATGAATTAAGTATATTTACTATTAGAATTTGGTTATCAGTATACATTTTACTTTATGCATACTCAATCAAATAAATACTCTAAGCTTTCGGCTTTTACTATTACTAATTCAATCTGAAAAAAATGCTAAAATAATAAAATAAATACTATAACCAGTGGCGTATTTACCCTAGGGCCATAAGGGCCATGGCCCAGGCGGCACTTTTCAAGGGCGGCATTCAGCTCTGGATGCAAAATTTGCATGGGAAAAGTAAAACCGTAGAAGCTTACCTACTTACTAAATTTGAATTGAAGCATCCAGGTCAAAAACTAGATAACTCCACTTTTTTACGAAATAATGTTTTTTCATGCAGAAATAACACCGCGCTGTTTTGTATATTTGAAACTCAGCTATTTTGACTCTAAAATAGAATAATAATAATAATATAATATTAATATTAAATTGAAAAACAACAGTTGGTGCATGATGAAGAAAACGAAACCAGACAACTCTAAAAACAAATTATTTTATTTTTTAATGAAAAATTCACTTAAAAAAAAATTAACTTATTCAATTTTCAATGTGTTTTTCTATTCTCTTTTTGATTTTTAAAACATTTTTTGTATTTTTCTCAACATTCATAAATATCGAGTTATCTGGTTTTTACGAGGATGCATAAAATTTTGTAATACCTTTATAGAAATTTCGAGACAAATCATGAAAAACAAATTTTCGATTTTTTGGCACAGCTCATTAAGTAAGCATTCCAAAATTGTTCTGATTTGAAAAACAAGTATCTCACTATTCACAGGTCTAACTCTATGCATGTTTTTCAAAATTACAATGACAAATAGCAATAAGGAACGTTCATGTTTCGTACTCAGAAACAGACAATTTATGTACTTTCTTGGATAAGTGAAAAATGTGTCAACAGTTAAGCACATTCCTAATTTTCGCAGAATGAAAAATGTCGATATCTATCGAAATTTGCATTTGATTTATATTTGAAACTGCGCATTATTAAATCTGAATTTCATTTTTAAAATTGAAAAAAAAAAAAAAAACAATCGATCAAATTCATTTTTGCGCAAAAAATTTGTATTTTAAAAGCAACAATTTTGTGCACTAAAAAATCATGATTTTCGTATTTTCATTTGCTAACTTCAGTCTTGTTTGAAGGAAACTTAAATTAAAAAAAAATGTTGGAGCATCAAATTGGAGATTTTAGAAACAAATAAGCATATAATTTGTTACAAATAATGGGACACCAAAACTTTTTTCCCCGGGTGCAAAATCTTTAATTATGCCACTAATTATAACAATACTATATAAAAGTTAAGGATTCAAATTAGGTTTTAAAAAATCAGTGCAAACTTAAATGTCTAATTTTGACCACAGCATTTGACCACAGCATTTCGCGAAGCAATTAGTTAACATTATCTCTAAAGATGCTAAAACTGCTGGACCTATTTGGATAGGGTTTTTGCAACTATTTTGTTTAACAATACTCAAGAGTACTTGAGCCCACATTTATAGTAGAATTTGTGTGGACTATTTTTATTCTTGGTTGCCATCACAATTTTATACTTTTGGCGAGTTTCATTAGTGTAAGAGTTTGTTGTGGGTATTAAACTAATAATTTTACATTTGCCCCTACCTTCAAAGAAACACTCTCTCACCAAACATATTTTAAGGGGAATCTTTTGATTCTTATTGACTAACGAAACATTTATTCCAAGTGTCATTGGCATACCACGATTTTCTAAGGGTTTTCAGCAATTTCACCTAGCACCTTTTCACAAAAAGTATTTTTACTTTTTTTTGTATCTGTATTATTTTAAATTTAGTTTCATTAGATTAAGCGTTGAAGCATGTATCTTCATATGAAAAAGTTGCACTTGGAAAATTTTATTTTGTATATGCTAGATAGGGGTTGCAATTCTACGTCGATACCAAATTTTAATATTTCATACATTATTTTTTCAAGTTTCCCCATACGATTTAAGCTATTTTTTCGGTCTTAATAATAAATAAATTAACTTTTTTTGCAATTGATATGGTCACCATTTGTGTAGTTCTGCTTCTGTAAGAACAATTTAGCAAGAGCTTAATTAACTTCTTGCTGTAGGTACTAATGTTTGGAAAAAGGCACCACTAGACGGAAATTAAAAGGTGATTTTTTTAGCATTGACATGTACTAACAATGAAGGTGGTTTGACTTTTCCCAGCATGTGGGTCGGATATTGGTTTAAGTGCAAATAGACAGTCCAAAATGGACAAACATTCAACAGGTGTTCAGGGAATAATTTCATTTTATTTTCGCATAACTTGGGATGTGCATATGCTGGTTTGTATGAATGTATTTAAACGGAGAGTATAATGTAATACATATGCTGAGTTTTCTTTAGCCTATATTAACAAGGGTCATTGATGTGAATAATTTATGGTGTAGATGGAATTTGTAATGTCTTTGCTCTTGGCTTATTTTTGCGAAACGAAACGCTCTGGCTGCCTTAATTATCCTCGAGTGTAATGCATTATGAACTCTAGCTGCAACAATTATCAGCGTCAAGTTTGTGTATCTTTAAATAAGCAATGCTATGAAATGCCTTTGCCGACTATGTTTAAATAATGGCAGTTATCATTACAGGTAGGTATTTCTTTGGTTATACAGTAGATATCTATTAAAATAGACAAATAGGACTGGAAGGTTGAAAAAGTTACTTATTTGCTGTTCTTGAACTTTGCTGGTAGATTGAACATTCGTAAAGAAAGTGAACTTGAGATATTGATCAACATTAAGTTTGTCCCACAATTCTCTGCTATTCTATTTTTATGTAATTAGTTAGAGTTCTTCGATGTTTCAAAATATTTAAGTAGAGTAGATAGAGGAAAAGAGTTATATGTATTTTGATATGCAAAGAAAAGGTACATTTATTTTTAAAATTCACGCACACGAATAGGCAACTTAACCGTTTGATAACTTTTCTTATTAAAAAAAATATTATATTGTTGCAGTATTTATCACTTCACCAAATTCACCACTTCATCAAATTTTGGTGATTTTTTTAAAACATGTGTCGCTGGTATGCACTGCTTTACGAAGTGTATACTGGTAGTTTTAGTAAACGGTCCTATCAGACGTGTGCGAGTATGTGTGAAGAAGTTATGAACATATAGAAAACTTTTGTAAAAAAAATTAAAAAAAGCTGGGAGTCCTGCGTAAAACAAGAAACAGCCTCTCAATAATCAGTGTAATCAAAGTGTATAACTTGATAATCGAATCCTATTTTGCAATATCTCACAAAAGAGCAGGTTAAAAATCTTTAAAAGTATGCAAGTATAAGAAACTTGCTGGAGTCTTTAAGCTGGCTCAACATCAATCAAACGCTTTCTATGCTTACCATGACATTTATATTTTAAATAAAAATGTGTTCTGAGACCCTGAGTACCTCAGTGACCAAGCATAAATGAATGAAAATACACCGTACAGTCTGCGGAATAGAGAAAATCTGTTTATCCAGAGAATAAGAACATCAAGAGGGCAAAGGTCAATGCTCTACAGCGCTTTCGTTCCAAGGATTAAATCAACTGCCAACACATTAAAAATTCAACCAACATACATGAATTTAAACGACTTATTTTATCACACTCAATTGAGAATATTATTTAACTGCGTACATAAATCTTAGCTTCTCTTTATGTATATTAAATTTAAACTTGTCTTTATTTCTTTTGTTAGTTGTATGTTTTAGTTAATTACATTTATATAAATATAAGTGAAGTTATTTAAACCGAAATGGCACTTTTAGGCCAAATAAAATATTATACGGTGATTTTTAAGAGGTTTAGAACTTTAAAAAAAAAAACACAAAAAATTCGAAAAAATGAATAAAATATTTATTTGAATCGATAGTTTGAACCTTGCAATTTAATGTTTAAAGATAATTTCATGCAAATGTTGACCGCGGCTGCGTCTCAGGTAGCCCATCCGCTGAGTCCAATTTTGGCATACTCTTTCACACATATCGGCCGGTATTTCACGAATGAATGCATGGATGTTGGCTTCCAGTGCGTCAATCGAAGCGGGCTTGTCCCTATAGACATTAGTCTTGACATACCCCCACAAAAAATAATCTAATGGTGTCAAATCGCACGATCTAGGCGGCCAATTGACCGGCCCGAAACGTGAAATTAACTGTTCACCAAACTCGCCTCGCAATTGCGCCATTGTTTCGCGTGCTGTGTGGCATGTGGCACCGTCTTGTTGAAACCACATATCATGCAAGTCAAGAACTTCCATTTCGGGCAAAAAAAAGTTTGTTATCATCGCTCGGTAGCGTTCACCATTGACAGTAACGCTAGGATTCGCATCATCTTTGAAGAAATATGGCCCAATAATGCCGCCGGCCCATAAACCGCACCAAACAGTGGCTTTTTCGGGATGCATTGGTAGCTGTTGCAATGCTTCTGGCTGATCTTCACTCCAAATGCGGCAATTATGCTTATTTACGTACCCATTCAACCAAAAATGAGCCTCATCGCTGAACACAATTTTTCGATAAAAAAGCGGATCCTCGGCCAGCTTTCCAAGAGCCCATTCTCCAGCTGTATCTTAAAAGGCTTTACGCCCAAATCCTTCCGCAAAATTTTCCACGTAGTGCTGTAACAAAGGCCTAACTGCTGGGAACGGCGCCGAATCGACATTTCGCGGTCTTCTGTCACACTAGCTGATACGGCCGCAATATTTTCTTCACTACGCACAGTACGTAAACGTGTTGGTGGTTTAATGTCCATCAAAGTAAATTTGGTGCGAAATTTGGTCACAATCTTCCGAATAGACTGCTCAGAAGGTCGAGAATGCCGACCATAAAATGGAAGCAGCGCGCGATGAACATTTCGAACCGAGCACGAATTTTGATAGTAAAATTCAATAATTTGCAAGCGTTGTTCATTTGTAAAACGATCCATGGTTAAATTGCAAACCAAACTGAAGCTGTTTGACAGTGACACAAGGTACTAAGCACACGTCAGCTGTCAAAATCAGTGTTGCCAAAACCAAACCAGCTAAAAAATCACCCGTTAATTACAATTAACCATTCATTATACGCAGAGTTTGGCGAGTTAAAGTTATCCGGACGTTTTCAGACGTCACAGACTATCATACATTTTGTTAATAAAAATTACAAGTTAACAAATGTATAAACGCAAGCACGTTTTTATTCTCTGTTTTTTAATATGTGGGTTTGAGTATATCGCAAACGCATAGACAAAAATCGAAAAAAGGTGTATTCTTTAAAAAAAACGTACTTAAACGTTGCCATTGCGATCATCATACTCGTAGTTTTGTACAATTTCAGCCAGAAAAAATTAAGATTTTAAAAAATCAGAAACGAATGTACTAAAAAAAGAAAAAAAAATATATTTCAGTTCACAAACAAAACGTATAAACGCAACTAGATTAGTTGTTTCCAAACTCTTTCTTCAATTTTCATAAAGACACAGTCTGTCCCTTTAAACAGCAAAGAAATAAGTTTTCTCTTTTATTATTATTATTTTTTAATTTCATAAAATTACAAAATTATCATTTTGTTTTTTGAGCACTCATAAAATAGATTTTATTTAACAAAGTATAGAAACTCAAAATAGTCTAACTATTCTGCAATGAGAATCAATTTTTTTGTATTGTTTTAAATGTTGTTGCTTAAATTGATTGAAGTACATGTAAGTAAGTTGGTTGGGGGACATTACAGCAGAATGACATTTTCTATGATGAATATTTTTTTTTAAATTTTATCAACAGCGTTTGTTGAAAGCCATCCTAGTTTGAAAAGTAATGGAACCTAGAATATCAATACTTTCTTATTGAAGTTTTGAAATTATTGACCCATACTTCTTTTGCCATTGGCAAAAAATTTCAAAGTTTGTATAGATCCATATTGTATGTTAATAGAATAGTGAGTAAAATTGCCAGAGTAATAAATAATAGCCTTATGACTAGGATTAAGGATTACTGCCATTCAATTCAAGCAACAGGAAACAGCTCTCACCAAAGAAGATAAATGATTCATAGACTTCAAATAGTAAAACTGTAAAACCAAACTAATTTTTGTTATATTGAAGGCTAAAGTAAATATTTCTAAACAAAATATAGTAAGGGTCTTAACAAGTATCAGTAGTATTAGTTTAAATGAATTGAATGACACCAAAGATATTAATGTCGGTGATTATAACGAACAGAATAGTTCAGCATGATTGATTATGGATTTGTATGTCTTTTTTTGTATAAGGATATCCAATGTGTTTAAGAACCCAAAAGAAGCCTTGGTGTTTTATGTACATACTCACATTACTTTCTTAACAGAATGTTTAAGATTATGAAATGCTGTAGACATAGTCAAGTTGTTATAAAATAAAATAAACAATAAGAGATTTTATCTTAAATTTCGCTCCATTTTTCAATTGCTATTATTAAACGTCTTTGATGTTCATTTTTGATAAGTAAAAATAAAAATAATAAATTGTGGGAAAAAAAACTGTATCGAAAAGTGAAAATCAATCATGATTTGTATTCTATTTGATAGAAATTTATAGAAGGACTAAATTAATTATAATAAATAAATGACTGCTCAACAAACTCTTTTGCAAAAAAAATTCAATTAATACATTGTACCTATGCTCCTCAACTGTCTGAACAGAATGGGAGACGGGGCTGGAATAGATGTCAAAAATGCTGCAGCTGCAAGAGTTGAACAAATTTTAACTTTCATTGTAGCATTTTTGACATCTATAGCAGCACCGTCTCCTATTCTGTTCAGGCAGTAAATCCAATGGTTTTATTAATTACTATTGGTAACTCAAATAGGCATGCCAGACGTCCCAATTTTTTCGGGACAATTCCGATATTTGGACCTTGTCCCCCACCAGACATGATAATAATAATTATCAACGGGTTTTCAATTAAAAAAAATATTTTTGTTTACTGACTACTACACGTTCTTAAATTTTTTTTGGCCACCCACTGAGTGGAAATAAGAAATATTATTTTAATTTTTAACTGATCATTAGACAAATTGTCGCTAGACCAAGACTTAAGCCTGGTTCGCAATGCGTTGACGGAACAAGACGTGGACATGACGAGGTCTCGTCAGTTACGTCAAACTACTTTTAAACAATAAAAGCATACCACGATATACGCAATGCAGCATTTCTTGTCGTCATATCACGCCAAAATAGAAAAAAAGACGCAACGACACGATGATTTTCTTTGATGACAAGTAATTTTCATAATGGGAAAAAAATATGTACGATAAGTTTAAATAATTAATAATAAAATAAAATAATCTTTTATCTTGGATATTTTTTGTTTGCACTATTTTGATTAAAAAAAAAACGAAAAAGATGGCTGCGAATCACGTTACGCTCTCGTCTCATTTTCTTGTTGCATTGTAAACCAGGCTTTAGACCTAGAATTTTCTGTCACGCTATTATTCCGTTGTAAGAAATAGAACTCGTGGGTGCAAAATGTTAAACAACGTTTTGTTAAGGGCCTAGCATGACACTAGTTAACAAACTTCAAAATATTTAGTAATTTACTAGCTCTTCTAATATGTTAAACCTTTTTGTTTGTTTTACTTACTAGTATCTTCCTAACTCCATTTTATTAAAAAAAAAAAATGTATCCAAACACGTCCGAATAGTGACAATTCATTTAGGAAACAAACCATCCCTTAAGAATTTTTTAATACAAAATTACAAATGCCAAAGTAACAACTTTGCATTTTTTTTCTTAATTCACAAAATACTGTTTAAAAAAAATAAATTTAGTGGCCCAACAGCTCATGGAGAACCTAGGCCTAATGACTAATAACTTTCAAGAATTCCTGTGTGCGTGCTGTTGGCAGGAATGGAGGGGACATACAATTTTTTGCCGAGTCCTAACGGCTAGATGAGAAGCACTTATTCATAAAAATTATAATCTTGAAGGACTTTTCAGTTCCTTCCAAGAGACAGTGGCCGGGAATCGAACCCAGACCTTTGGCATGACAGTCCTACGCACTAACCATCATGCCACAAGGTACTAAACAAAAATGGTGTTTAGTTGAAATTAAATCTTTGTTTGATTAAATAATAAATGTGCCTCAGCTGTTATTGGATTTGATTTTATCAAGACTTTAGTCATTTGCTGCATGATGGTTTTGTAATTTTTGAAGCATTTTTGCCAACATTACTGTAGATGCTTGAAAGAAATATTATGGGGCAGCCAACTGTAAGGAACAGGAAAAATTGTGGGACATTCCTAGGAATAAATAATGTTGTTATCTCTATGCATCAAAGTGTATTAATCCAATAGAATTCTTGAATTTAATATATATGTACAATCTAGTTTAGTTCAACTCTGAAATACATGATTTTTTTCAAGGAAAATGATAGATGTCATGGATTTAGCATGATACTAAAAAATTAAAATAGTTACTTGGTGATTTTAACACTAGTGAAATGTTTAGAGATAGTACGATGCTTAAATCATTTAAAAGTAAGAGATCCTTGTTTTCACCTGGTATCATGTCAAAATTACTTGAGAATCGTACTAAATCGTTTAAAATTTTGCGCCATGAAGCTTAAAATCAAACAAGAAATCAAACTGGGTTGCGATGAATTTTTTTAGTCGCACCGGCAAAAAATCGCAACTGTGGTCCTAGCCTTAAATAATTTACCAGAATTGCAAATCTCTCAAAATGACAAACTACAGTAAGTATCCGCAGATATTTAGTAATGAAACTGAGTTTTGAAAGTACTCGATAAAATCTTATTATTTCTTTTTGTTATAAATCTACGCTAATAAACATTTTGTGTGTTCCTGTTTTTTTAATTCCCTATTTGTCCCAATTTTTGGTTCTCTACATGCCGATATTGAGAAAATTTGATCTGACAGCACAAAATTCTAATGATGGAGTTACTACAAGTAATATATTCAAATGAAGAAGTCTATACTAAACATATATTTACATGGTCATTAGAAGTTCTCTTAACACTATATCTCTAATCGATTCGATTACAAATCTATTTAAAACACAACACAATGACATTACACTTTATAAAAATGTCCTCATTACCTAAATTGATGTCAATCATGAAAACAAATGATGGGATAGTAGGCAGTTCAGTAATATTAATACACTTTAAAGTGTCATCTCACAATAAGAACATAGGTACATACATATGTATAGACATGCAAAGTTCAGTTAACTTTTACTAATTATAAGCAATTATTCATGTAATTATTTGACTATCGGTAGGTTTACTTTTTAATCACAGTGGCAATACCATACAGTCATTAAAACACACGGTAAATAAAAATGACGATTAAAACACCACCAATATTGTCCTGACATCAACTACACTCATCGATAAGAGGATCTAATCTATGCTAACTAGCTATTTATATTCTTTATACAACCATTGAAAAATTCAACAGGTTAAGCGTTAAAAATAAATTCATCCACTGAATCTGGCTTAGGAAAATTTATTTTTCTAAAGCTCCAGTATGTACATAATGAGGATACGTTGGCTCAACTACACCCACTGATGACCTAAAACACCTATCTCCTCCTTGATAGAAAAGAGTATTGTTTCACACATGGATTAATTTTGGCTGCACACATACTCGTAGTCAAAATCAATATTTTATTTTTAATTTTTATTCTATTTAGACTTTTACAATCTCTCGCCTCTCTACCTTGACCTCATCAATGTGAGTATAATGAAAACGCCTTAAGGAACCCCACCCCAATCAAGTCGCTGCAAAACGTGAATTTTACGTGAAAGAAAAATGCTAAAATATTCTTCTGTATGTGATCATTTGCAATTCGTATCAATTAATTTATATAAAATCTGTGTATCCAGTAGAGTAGAATAAAGCGTGCTGAAACCTCAACCGATATTGGGGAACCAGCAGGAAGGATTTAAATATTACAATTTAATTTTTTCAGACGTTTGAAATTCATTGGAATTCAGCTATTTCAGTCAGGCAGAGAAATATTTTTGTACATAATAAATACAAATTTAATTTGTTTGTATTATAAAGTCAAGTTGAATATTAAAAATATTGAATATTTCTAATATTTTAAATATTCTTAAAAAATACTTCATTGAAATGCATGGGTTTTTCTTCTAATTTTGTCCTAGATTCGGTGACCATCAGCCCTCTTTTCGAGTAGTAAAGTTTATTTATTTATATTAAATAAATAAAAATGTTTGTAATACATTTTTTTTATGAATTTTTACTTGTAAATATAAAACTAGCAAACTGAAATATGAACTTTTTTTTAACTTTTTTTATTGAATTTTTATCTATGTTTTTCCTATTTTTAAGCCTTGATTTTTATCTGGTGAAAATTGTATAACATTTTGAAGTTCACTCTGATGTATACGTACTTTTTTGTAATGTATTTCTGACTCTCTATATTCGCTCTTCTCATGTACCTACAAGAGTTTAAAAAAAATTTAGAGATCAATGGCTATATATGGGTTAAGTACCTCGTGGCATGATGGTTAGTGCGTAGGACTGTCATGCCAAAAGTTCTGGGTTTGATTGCCGGCCACTGCCACCTAAAAACAGAAATGTTGTTTCCGAGGTACGGCCTCTTGCGAGGAACTGACAAATCCTCCAAGAGTATACATACTTGTCATAAATAAGTGCTCATCTAGCCGTTTGGACTCGGCAAAAAATTAAAGGTCCCAACCATTCCTGCCAACAACACGCACACATGAATGGTTGAGAGTTGTTAGTCACTAAAGCCTGGTTCTCCTAGAGCTGTTGCGCCACTAAATTATATTTTTATGGGTTAAAATTAGCGATGTTTCTAATTTTTGTGTGCAGGATGCCACATTGGTCTTCACTTAAATGGATTTCTGGATGAATAGAAAGGATGCAGATTTGTTGGAAATGATCTCCGGATGCTACATTTTGAAACACCAAAATCGTGCCTGAACCCTTTTTTGAGTTATAGGCATGCATACATATATAGGCATGAAGGCATTTTTACGTATGTAGCTGAGAAAAAAATTGTTTAAAATCAACGAAAGACATTGGCCAAGTAATTAATCCAAGTTTTCGACCCTGAAAGCCGACGCAACATTGATAAAAATCGAAAAAATCGCAAATTGTATTAAAACTGCGTTTTTAGATTTGATTTTTGATTTTAAGAATCAATTTCTGTTTTAATATAATCAATAAATAAAGTTTCAGCCCAGATGGTACCCTTAATTATAAACAATTATTTTCTTATGTTAAGTCAGTTTTTTATGAAATTGATCCTCACACCTGAACGGGGGAATAAACCCCCTCCCATATTATTTTTTTTTTCATTTGACCTTGCGTATAGGCTCTAGTATTATAATGCATAATTTGATTAGTTCCCTGTATTTGTTCTTATACCTCAATTCAAAAGTTCAAATGAATTAAAAATTCAGTCGCTCCATTTCAACATAAGAATTTTCTTTTCGAATCTTCACATTCAATTATTTGTTTGTATACTATTTAATAGACTATTATTTGATATAAATTTATTATTGCTAAATTTTGAAAAGCTCTCTTCTAGAAAATTTTGGATGTACAGAGAAAAGTATCACTGATATCAAATTGAACCTAATATCTACAAATCAACTTATAATTGTGGCACAAAGTTTAAATAAAAAAATATTCTTTTAGTGTTGAAAATGAAAAAAAGCCTTAACATTTCGCGATTTCATGGATTTAGTTTTTACTTAAATTTTGACTTTGAAATTTAATTTCTTAAAAACTATTCATTCAATCAAGTTGAACTGAACATAAAATTCATATAAATGGTCAATTCCAAAAAAGGCACATATCTGAAAATTTAAAATGTTCTAGAAATGAAAAAAAAACTAATTATTTGCTAAAGTAGTTCAAAATTAATAAAATTTATTTTTGAATTACAACTTTGGGTCAGTAAACAATCGGATATCAAAGATATATTTGCGGTTAAACTTTATTTTATATATATTGAATAATTTATGTTTTTGAGATGTGACCTTTTCAAAACTAAGTACATCGAATTTAAGGGAAAAAGCTATAAGAATTTCGTGAAACTTTTATTTTAGGTATCCACATTTAACATAATACTTTAATCCAACATAAATGATTGATTTTATTTTTAAATCCTCTTTATTTTTAATGCAATAATTTCGAAAAGGTCACATCTCTTTAATTTTCAACCAATTTAATTTAAAACAATGGCAATAACAGCAGAATAAATACTTAAGATGAACTTTTCTTGAGCATAAAAGGTTCGGGGAAGCATATGGATAACATTGATATGAAAAAACATATTTGTCAAAATATGCAAGATGTAACCTTTTCGAAATTGGTCGTGCAATGAAAGCTTTCACAAAAGATATAGAAAGCATTACAGTCTAAACTTTCGTTTACTTTTAACAATTTATTTTACTGGCATGTACAAATGTCTTCACGCTTACAAATAAGGGTGGTTCAAAAGAATGTTCAAAGAATTTTCTGGCAAAACATAAAGTGAGTCGCTTAAGCATTGGCTTATATTGTATCAAGGAAGTTAAAATTTTTGTGCCGACAACACAATTAGTCTAGGTAGTAAATTTATGAGGTGGGCTGGTCAGAAAATAACAAAAACGGTTCTTTAGAACACCATAATTCTTAGGTATAGGTATACTTTGGGGTTTCAAAATTTTAAATCCTGAGATCATTTACAGCAAATACATCATTCCTTTTGGAATCCATTTTAGAGAAACTTGCCGCATCTTTAAGACCTAGCCTTATAGCCTTTCTGAGATGAAGTTAAGTTTTAACTGTTGTAATCAGTGATTAGAATAGCCTCTCATTGCTTTTTTGTCATTTCAAGCCAGTTTTAGTAACGAAAATATATTGGAGAATGGTAAGACCACTGTTACGGACTGTATAGCTTGAACCAAATCACTTGGCCAACGGTCGGTTGCGCAGAGAGAGGATATAAGAGAACAAAAATGGTGCGCAAGATATTTAATGAGTAAAGATTTAGTCAGTTTATATTTCTGAGATCTCAGGGGACTCAGAGCGCTCAGAAATATAAACAGGATTCCTCTCAAAAATTCCTCACTTTTCCCCTTAAAAACTGAGACTGAATTTTTTTTGATTTGCTTATAAGAAGAAAAGAAAAAAGATAGTTGTTTTGATTTCAATGTGAGGAATACTTTTTATGTTTTATTCTCCTGCTCCGTCAAAAATTGAGGAAAAATACTGAGCACTCAAGTATTATTATTATTTATTAATTCTTAAATTTTACAACGCCTAACTCAACTTTGTTTTTCCTTAAAATTAAAATGCGATTGAATGTATGAGTTTGTTTTTTTTTGTTTGGGGTTGAATAATTTCAGCGCACTTATCATAATAAAAAAATGTATCTATTGTAGTGACTTCGGACTGATTGAAAAATAGTTTAGGGTTTATTGTTTGTTTCTATGCGTTATGGTTTTATGATTTTTGGCTTAGCAACAGATATGATCCGAGGGCGATGTGATTGTATTTCTTTTATGGCATTAGGTTTTATATGATATATTTTTTAATCTGCGGGATTTTGGGAAAACATTAATAGATCAGTATATACGAGTTTTAATAATTCTTACCTACGAGTTTTTAAGAATGAATACATTCTTGAGAGAAAAGTTGGCGCAACAAATAATTAATAAGGAATATATATACATTAATAAGGAATATAATACATAACTATGTATTTAAAAAATAAATAGGAAACAAAATAATAAAATATAAATAATATAAATAACAATAATAAAGTTTAAATAATAACTGTTCATTTACATATGTTAAATTTTAAGAACTAACGTCGGTTTCATTAATCGGTTGAAGAATTCACACCTGGATTGATTATAATTGAATCCGATATTGTGTCCCACATCAGGTCGTGAGAAAAGTATTCTTCTTCAGTTCTACTAGCTTTTTCACATACCTTTCGCCAATCTTCAGCCGTTATTTTTGAAAATTCTTCCTCTCACATTTTTGAACATCTCTTGCCTTGACAGTTGCCCAAATATTCTCAATGGGATTGAGGACAGGATGATAGGGTGGTAAACGTATAACCTCATGGCCCATGCTGTGAACGATATCGTCAATCTTATGCTTTGGGTTTTGTATGGCTCGGTGTCGTTTTATTACCTCATAAAGTTCAAGTTTCAACATCTGTATAGTATGGGGAATATTGTTTTCGGTCAGCCATTGCATCATCTCGAATTTTTTGCTAGCAGAAGTAATGTTTTTCCTCCAATTTATTGTGGTATACGGCGTTGTCCATTACAATAACAGAAGGTTCCTCCAAGTTATTCAAAACTTGTTCTTGCATCCATTTGCAGAAATTTTCGAAATTCATAACGTCGTGATAGTCTCCCGTTTTTGTTTCAGATTTGAATAAAAGTAAGGCGTTTTTCACGAAGCCTTTTTCACCACCTGCATGCGCCATTATCAACCTCTGTCCCTTTGAAATTGGCGTCTTCAATCCACTTTTACTGTCATCAGTCCATGCCCTTAACCTTGTATGGGAGCTATGAATATAATTTTCGTCCAAATAAATGATGTTATATCCTTTTGTTCTGTACTCTCGGATTTTTCTCAGATGCTTTACCCGCATGTATTTGATATCATTTCTTTCACAAAGAAGTTTGTGGTTGTTTTGTGTTTTCTTGTAGCTAAATCCGTTTTTTCTTAGAATCCTGTGTTGAGAAATGTAACACTTAAGTAAAACTGTAGATCTTCCTGGACTCGTTCTCTCAACATTTTTAAGGATATTATTATTTTTTCCTCCTGGTGGAAGTTGTGCATTATACGCCGAATAGCTGTGATGTCAAACTCGTCTAGTCCAGTTTTCCACTTCGTATGTGGTGCTTTTTTACTTGGTGATTTAACAACTCCTGTCTCTTCGTATTCTTTAATAATCCTTCTGATTGATCGTTCTGAAATCCCAGTCAATTCCTTGGTCTGCGAGGTTGCGGAACTCACAGGATTTTCAAAAAACAAACTCTTTGCTTCCTTCAACTAGTCATTATATACCTTAACAACTGTCGTCTTACGCGTCTGCATTCCAATAGGTTTTCCTTTTCTTAAATGTCGTTGTTTAAGCTTCTGGTTGTTTTTTTAAACTGATTTCCGAACCAAAGCAAATACCATTTAAATATGTAAATTGTTTATGATTAAAAAATTTATTCTTAAAAACTTGTAGGTAAAACTATTAAAACTCGTAAGCACTGATCTATTTATATTTTCCCAAAACGCCACAAGTCAAAATAATATATATAATAATATAATATATATATGTCAAATAAAAACTAACGCCATAAAAGAAATAAAAACATATCGCCCCCGGAACACATCTGCTAAGCCTCAAAGCATAAAAACCATAAAGCATACAAACAAACAATAATCCCTAAACTATTTATTAATCAGTCCGAAGTCACAGGTACTTTTTTTTATGTTTAACCCCATTGCATTTTGCAATAGAATAATTTTTTTTATTGTAAGTGCACCGAAATTTTTCCCATTGATAAAAACAAAAATTCTGAATTTTATCTTTTCGAAGTAAGGTTCATACCTAAAAATCTTTCCTTTTTATCCTACCAGAGATGAAATACTTTTTTGGGCATCAAGCTATGAAAGAAAAATAATTCATGATCAAACCTCATTGAAAGAAAGTCCATCGCTGAAAATTCATCTCTATTTTACTGTGAGCGAAGCTATAAACAAAACTCACCCTCCTTAGTACCTCAGTATTTTCGCAGTAGCGATACTGGCAACAATGGCAGTATGCACATCATTTTTTTTCTTTTTTTCATATATTTTTGTGTATCTTTCAAAATTAAAAAGATGAGCAGAGAAATTTAAAGAGAGCTGCGCAGTAGAATGGCCAAGTGATTTGGTTCAACCTATAAATATGACAAAAATAGTAAGATAATCGAATTCTGTAAGTGTATATAATCGACCATAGCTTAAATACTAAGCCGAAGATTAATAACCTACCTAAGCGCCTTATTTTATTTCTTCAACTGCTTTGTGTGCATTTTATTTCTATATACTTTGTCGATGAACGAATAAATTTAGTGTTGTCAATTTCTTCCAAAAATAGATTTTCAAACTTTAATTTTCAAATTTTAATCATTTTCAATAGAATATATTTGAAATAAGATTTACTATTATTTAATCAATATATGGCCAAAGTAACCGCTTTCAAAAGTAAAGAACATAAAATTATTACCTCGAAAACGAATACTAATTTAATAAATTTTTTGTATGTGATTTTTAAACTCAGGGCACTAAATTACATAAAAACAAAACTGTAATATCGTGTATATTTTGGCTGTAAACTAGTTTTATTACACCTGCATATGGGTGTTACATAAAATATGAATTTTTCATAGACATGATGTCTGTATAAAGTATTACAAAGCACAACAAAATTTACATTTCGCACAAGTATTTGTATATGGCTTATGATAAATATATATGATACACAAAATTCACGAGAAAATAAAGTTGAATGTAACATAACTGAATTAAATTCACAAATAAAGCGAAAGGAACATTTTCATACAGAAAATGACACAACGAAATCATAAACGAAAAATTTCGTTGTGATTTTTTTATATAGTATGGAGTTCGATAGTCAAATATCAATTAAAAAGAAAACAGTAGTAAATTCCTAATACCAAGTCTCCACTTATTTTCCACAAACAATTAATTGTCCGACACCATATTATTGAGAAAATTTGACAGTTTGTCTTAAGTATCTTCAGTTGGATTTTATTTTTAAATGGAAAATGAGAGAAAAAGCTAATTGAGAACACCACAACGGACGATACAAAAACCACAAAAAAAAAATATATGTTAGAATTCACATCAAACGAGAAAAAAAATTAACTTAAGATTTTGATAAAACTCTACATATTTCTTTCGTAATCATTTCGTTTCTGATTTCGTTCTCAAGTTGGAGACTATAGAAAATTTTCGTTTCCCTCAACAGCGTATTAGTCTTAAAAATGGGTGAACAAAAGTATGAGAAATATTTGTTAAGCTTGGTCTTTATGATTACTGTCTTATCAAAAAGCAAACCCTTATAACACTGGTCAACAAGGTTTTTGTTACAGAAACCAAATAATACTTTTCTGTAGGTTTTTGGTGTGCTGAACTCGAAGCTGAAGTCAGATAAATTCTAACGGGCTACGTTTTTGAGATATTCCAGTTATAAATCAAAAATCACGTTTTTTTGCTATTTTCATAGTTGTATTTTAACGCGAGGTTAACTCGATCAGTTTTAAGAACATTTGTAATGATTTCTAAAATAACTTATTTTTTTCTTTTAAAATCTGTTTGAAGATTCGATATCTCTTTTCGTCTCTGAGTAATCCTCAGTTAATTGAAAGTCTGTCATATATGATATAAATACAATGTAAGGGAGAATATACAAAAATTTGTGGGAGCTGGTCTATTTTTCAACATGAATTTGTCGTACATCGTTGAAAGGTTATTGTGAGTAAATTTTTTCATTATATGGCTGTTAAGCTCTATGCCATGAAGTTCACGAGATATTCGGTTTCAAAGAACAATAATGCAACTTCATATTTGAACATTGTCTTCCTTCTCAATGCTAATCTCTTATTCGTGTCAGTTCAGGGTTTTTGAATTGAAATTTTTTTACATATCCTCTAGTTTCGAGCTCCTAAGAATCGGAATCCATCATATTTAGAGAGATGTCTGTGTCTGTACGTATGTTTGTACGTTCCTTAGCTTTTTTTCGCTCACCATATCTCAGAAACGAATAAAGATATAAAAATATACGAATAAAGAAATTTATTCAATAGCTAAAAGTTTCCATACGTGCAAAAAGGACTTTCAAAAAAATTCAATGAACGGTTTTCTTACTATAGCAATAAAAAAAAACTTGTCAAGTTTTTTTTTTGGTCTCGAATATCTCAAGAACAAATCATGCTAGCGACTTCGGGTTAATTTTATTCTATGCATATGATATATGAATGTAATAAAGAATTGGTAAAAAAGTACTTCCAATTTTTTCGGATCTAGGAATAATCCAGAATTCTAAATTGACCTTAATTGATCACTTAAATATGATTATTAAAAAAGCCAATAGGGTTTTAGGATTTATTAAACGATTTTCGCGTGCTTTCGAGATCTTTATGTACTGAAGATTCATTTTGTATCATTTGTGAGGCCAATTCTCGAGTTCGGATGTGCATGGGCCCCTTAGTACTCTATTTATATATTAAGACAAGAAGCAGAGAAGATTTATGCGTTTCTGCTCTCGATTTCTTCCCTGGGTGCCAGGAGTTCTAGTACCTCCTTATTCTCAAAGATTAAAATTAATAGACCTTCCTTTACTTTCACAACATAGGCAATATCTTTAATTATATTAAATGGTTCTTTTTCATCTTCATCAGTTCTGTGTAAATTTAGCTTGAATTTTAGTCGGGCAAGCATAAAAAGACAGCAACCTTTGAATTCAATATTAAGTAGATCTAATTATGGTCTAATAAATGACAATTTTAAATGTACTCACGCAAAATTTTAAACATTGCTCTTTTAAGGAATAGAACCGACTTTACTTAACGTAGTTGTTTTGCTTCAAACACTTGTCTAACTACTCCTTAATTTAAAACGCTTTAAACAACTCTTCTAACTACAGTGACCTCCGTAACGTAACGTAAGGAAATTTATAATAATTTCAAGCTCAAGAAGGTAATAATGCAATGAAAGTGCCACTAGATTAAGAATGTGATTGTTTAACCATTATTACATATTTTAATGTACAAAAAGACAAAATTTATATCTTTGATTTAATAAAAAAATGTTGTTCCACTCCGTTGGGAATTTTTGAAATTTAGTTGAGTTGAAGGTACAGTGTATGTGTGTTTCATCGCCACAATATTGGAAAACTGAAACTTCCTTAGCTGGATTCATCCTAATTTTATAATGTCTAAAATCGTATAAATGCTAAAAAAAACTTTTGAAAACATTTTCCTTTAGGTAATTCTTTTTCGTGAAATAACTTTTTCTATGGATAAAGTTAATTTTTTATGAGATAAAGAAGTGTATTGCTGCTTTTAAAGTTAGACGAGTGCCTTAGAGTTAAAGTATACTTTATCTGGTTTAATATTGAAAAAGAGCCGACTCTCGCTTTTGAGCAGACTCTTATTTTAAGTATAATTTAGTGTTGGTTTTAGATGTTTAAAATTTTTCTCAATATCTCATTGATCTAATTATGTTTGTTTTTGTTAAGTATTTATTTTAGTTTATATTATATTATTATGTAACACTAGCATTTAACGGATTAGAGAATGAATAAATAAATAAATAAATAAATAAGTACATAAATACTACATATTAGTTAATAATTGATATTTGATAGGGTTTGTAAAAAATCTTTTTTTAAACGAAAGAAACTACTAGCAACTTTACCAATAACTGTTGAAAATAGTTTTTCGTCTCAAATATCTTAAGAGCAGACTATGATTTTGGCTCCCGGTTTATTTTGATTCTACACATTAGTTTTTAATTAATATTTGATAGGATTTAAAAAAAAAAAATTGTTTTTAGTTTTTTTTTTAAAGTGGAAAAACTAAAAAATACTTAACCAAATATTGTTTTTTTTTTAAATATTTTTTTAATATGCCGCCGACCTGGCAGCGTCACGACTGCGAGTGACCTAAAACCAGAATAATGCTTTCAAATATACATAAAAAAAGCTGGGTGCGACCCACGGTGATAACTTCCCATTGGTGCTCTCGGAAGCTAGAGGCCCGTTGTTATTTTAATATTAAATAAAAAGAGACCATATGTTATGTAGGTAAGTACGGTGAGTGCTTTTTTTGTTGAAGAAGGAAAGTGAGGGTTTTTGACCCAACTTCTTAATTTTGTTAATAAGGTACCTATGAAATATGAAATAATGCTGAATCCAATTAATGAAAAACTAGGCCAATCCAAGCAGTCAAGCACACATAAAATAGTTATCTTTGTTTTGGAGCATTAATGAATTTAAAATTTAAAGTTGGCTATACTCAACAGAGCCAACGATATCGGTCGTGTATGGGGTGGACTAGCCGCCACTCTCGCCAATCCGTTTGAATTTTCAGCCAATCTGAAATTGAACCGAGCCAAATACATCGGATTGCTCAGTCTTGTATGGCCGGCTTAAGACATTAACATACCTACCTCTCATCTCGAAATTGCATCATTATGGTCTTGGGGACGTCAAAGCGCTGCCAGCTTGACGGCATGTAATTTGTACGAATACAAAGTGTAAGTAAACAAAATTCGAGGTAGTATTTAGCAATTGAATTTTTTTTTACATTTTGGAAGTGCTTATTTTAGTCGTAGGCGCATCTTAGGACAGGTTGGTCACATATAGCTTGCTCATATTAAATTTATATGTTCACAAAATTTGGAATAGTAAAAACACTTTAAATTCGCTCATTTTCTTGCAGTTTGAAAGTGCACTTTGGTGTCCAAGGACAGATGCAAATAGAAGGCCCAAAAATTTTGAGTGGTATAAAACACAGTAAATGTTTACCAGCTCTCGGTCCAATTGGTTGTTCTCAAGATATTCGGGACGAAAAAAAAATCAACAATATTTGGATTGATTTTTTTTACTTTTTTTCGCTTTAAAAAAACCTATTCGTAAAATTTTCTTACAAATCCTATCAAATATGAAATATAAACTAATGTGTAGAATTAAATTAATTAATTAATTTTTTTAACAATTATTGGTAAAGTTTTTGTTTCGATAAAAAAATTATTTGTTGATTTTTTTACAAACCCTATCAAATATCAATTATTAACTAATATGTAGGATTAATTAATCAAAAAATAAATTATAAATTTAAATGCTTTTATATTTTTATCAATTCTTCATTACGTTAATATGCATAGAATACAATTTACCTGAAGTCGCTAGCATGATTTGTTCTTGAGATTTTCGAGACTTAAGAAATTTAACAAGGGATTTTTAAATTGCTATAGTAAAAAAACGACTTATTGAATTTTTTTGAAAGTCTTTTCTACAGGTACTGAAACTTCTATCTATAAAATAAAATTTGCTCAAAGTCGATATCTTTATTCGATCTAGAGATATGGTGAACGAAAAAAAGTGAGGGAGCGTACGAAAGTACGAATGTACTAGCATACTAACGTACTAACTAACGAACGTGCGAACGTACCTACAGACACAGACATATCTTTAAAAATGATGGATTTAAGTTTTAGAAAGCTCGAAACGTGAAGATATGTCAAAATTTTCGATTCGACAAATCGGACCAATTACAATAACTTCCAACGAGAATTTAAAAATAAACATGTTTTATACCACCAAAAGTGTCGTTCTCTAAGTAAGGGTTTTTCAAACGGGACGCTACAAGAGTAGAGTAACAGGGACAGCAAACGACGCCATATTTCTTGCCGCTCTTTTGACATTTCTCTTCAGTAAGGTTTGCCATTTCATGGTGGAAAGATATACGAGCCAACAAATTTGAATCCACAGGCACAGTACAAAATGTTCCCGTGCCAGTGAGACAAAGAAGTGCCCGTAGTGTCGAGAATATTGCTGCCGCTGAGGCTTCAGTTGCAGAAAGCCATAATGTTTCTCTCACACGTCGTTATCAAGCGTTGGGCATCTCTGTGACGTAGTTCTGCCGAATTTTGCGAAAAGATCTTACAAAATTAAATTGAAGCAAGAACTGAAGCCGCTTGACCACCAGAAGCGTCGTATGTTCATGAATTGGGCTGAGCAACAACTTGAAAATGATTCGGATTTTCATCGAAAATTCATCTTCAGCGATGAGGCTCATTTCTAGCTGAATGGCTTCGTCAATAAACAAAATATGCGGTATTGGTCAGGCAGCAATCCACACGTACTCCATGAGTCATCACTGCATCACGAAAAAATTACGATTTGGTGTGGTTTATGGGTCGGCGGCGTCATTGGGCCGTACTTCTTCCGTGATGATCAAGACCGGCACGTTATTGTGAATGGGGATCGCTACCGTTCAATGATAACCGAATATTTTTGGACTTGGAGGACATGTGGTTCCAACAGGACGGCGCCACAAGCCACACAGTGAATGTCACAATCAATTTATTGGAAACCAAGTTTGGAGAACGTGTTATCTCACGAAATGGTCCAGTCGCTTGGCCGCCTCGGTCGTGCGATTTGACGCCGTTAGACTATTTCCTGTAGGGCCACGTCAAGTCTATGGTCTATGATGGTCTATGCCAACAAGCCAGCGACGATTGATGAACTTCGTACGAATGTCGAACGTGAAATTGCAGCAGTATCGGCCGATTTATGCTTGAAAATCGTCGAAAATTGGGTTCAGCGTCTGGACTTCTGCAAGCGTGCCCGTGGTGGCCATGCAAAAGAAACCGAGTTCTATACATAATGTCATCGAACGTACTTTCACAGTAATAAAGAATTTCATTGATATCCAAAACCGTTTGTGTTTTATTTAAAAAAAAAAACTTTTGTAGCGCTCATATTGAACAACCCGATATATGCCCAAATTATATGCCGTCAACCTGGCAGCACCCAAGTTTCGTTTACTTAACTAGATATTCGAACAAATTATGTGCCATTAACCTGGCATCAATAGGATGGTCATAAGGCCACAATAATGAACTTTTTATCTTGACGTCGAGATAGCACCGCCACAAGTTCCACTAGCTTTCACAAGCCTGTTTAGGTATGAAAGAGTGGGGGTAAAAAGTTGATATGCACCTTCTTGAAAAGCCCTTGAAGAGACCTTTTATTTGAGACTAGTTTTTTTTTTGTAGTGCAATATTTGTTAGGTTTTTGGAATGCACTCAATTAGCACTTAAGTAGGACGTAATTTCTGCATCATTGGATTTTTGGATTTTAGGTGGAAGGGAACTAAGTGCTCAGCCAAAATTGCAGGACTTAATCAGCACCTGACTATCACCTAACTATTGCATCAATACATTTTCGAATTTCGTTTGTCACGAACGCAAGTTTCTTTGCAGTTTTTAAGCAAATTATATCACCAGACGGGGTTATCAAATCCGGAAAACTCTAGACCCCAAGATTTTCCAAAATGAGTTAAGGTGGTAGTAATATATCTACTAAGGGGCCAGTTATCATTTAAGCTTATCATCGAAAATTTTAATGATTGATTTTGAGACGTTTAGAAACCAAAATCAGTCCAGGAGTAGACTGATTTTAAACATTATTTCTAGTGAAAAGCAATTCCTCTTGGCACAAGCTTTCACATAAAATGAGTTTTCTTACTTCAATTATAAATAGAACTACCTTACCAATGATCATTGAAACAAAGTTTTTTTGTGATTGGACCTATTTGAATTTGTTTTTGGGCTAGAAATATTAATGAAGTCTTAAGCTTTCAATCTCCATTAAAATAGTTAATTATTAACTACTCATTTGAAGTTATTGTATAATTGGTCCGATTTGTAGAATCAAAAATTTTAACATATTTTCACGTTTTGAACTCCCTCGAATCGGAATCCATCATTTTGCCTGGGTTTGTACGTACGATCGTACTTTCATGCGTTCGTACGTTTCTTCGCTTTTGTTCGTTCACCATATCTCAACTTACAATAAATTTTACTTTGTAGATAAAAATTTCAAAAAAAATAAATTATCTGTTTTTTTACTAAAGCAATTTAATTTCTTTAATTTAAAATATGTCGAGAACAAATGCTGTTATCGACTTCGGGCTAATTTTATTCTACGCACATTGACGTACACAAATTGGTAAAAATGTGACAACAAATCAACTCACAGATTTTTCAAATAGAAAAAAAACTGCTCGGCTCAAATATCTTAACAACAAACAATGATATTTTGCGTCGGGTTAACTTTATTCCATACACTAGCGTATAATAGTTTTTTTAAATCTGTCGAAATTTTTTTCGACTCAAATATCTTAAGATCAAACAATGATGTTGCCTTTGAGTTACTTTATAATAACAATTTATAGGATAGTAATTATTTTATAGGATTGTCAAAAAAATCGACATGTAGTTAATTTCTTAAACAAAAAAACTACAAGAATCTGTACCAAAACTCGTTGAAATTTTGTTTTCCCAAATATCCTGAGATCACACAAAATGGTATTGACTTCGGGTTAATTAGATTCTATACACTAGTTCATAATTGATTTTTGTTTTTGTAAAATAATTCAACAAACATTGTTTTTTTAAGTAAAATAACTACAAGAAACTTTACCAAAAATTGTTAAACAAATTTTTTCTTTTCAAAAATCTTGATATTGGCTTTGATTTGGTTCTATTCACTAATCTTCACTTGATTGCATATTGGCGATTTTTAAAAAAATAAAATAACATCGGGCCTCAAGCTTCCAAGGGCACCAATGGGAAGTCACCAGTGTGAGTCGCACCCAGCCTCTTATTATTTAATTTAAATAACTTTGGTGGTCTCGTATAACGAATGCCGATATAACCGAACACTATTTGGTATTTGGTAGAAGTAAAGAATCTCACAAAATAAAACCAAAAATGTTAAAGGAAAATTTACTTTTCTGTTAAGGGGACGAATTAAGAAAAGAAATTTGATTTGTATCCTTTTATCCTTATTATATGAACTTTGTTTTGTTTTGCTCAATTCATTCTCTTATTTAAAGTTTGAAAACATTGAACTTTTTGTTTTTTTTCACGGATTTGAGGATAAAACGGGGTTTTATAAAAAAAATACCAAGGTAAAACGTTGAAAAATAAACAATAGCTACTTCTGTGTATGCAAAACGTATTCGACAAAACGAAATTTCGATATAACGAATGGACTTTGGACGTTATATTATTCATTATATTGGCCACCACTGTATATAAAACTAATTTTCATGATCCCATTTTCGTCATTTAAGATACTTCGTGTAATATTTATAAATATTCTCTAGTTCTTTAAATAAATATCTAAAAATGGAATAAATGGAAACTCTATTAGTATATTTGATATTTTTGATATATCTAGTCTAGTCATTGATACTGATACACGAAATTAATATTGAACAACAATTATTAAGCTAACTTACTTTACTTCAGTTACGTCAGAAGTCCGAACTCTCTCGAATATAAAAATTATCTAAAGTTTTCTGTATCGACAATGAGCAAGGAACCGGGTCTATGACTTATTTGATTAACTTGATTTTTTTAATTATTGCCCAGGTGCTCTTTAGGCTAAAAATGAAGTGGCGTTGTACATAAAAACAAGCTTCATTTCAGGCTGAGCTATTTGACCGTTAGGTAGTAATCTTGTAAAAAATGCTATCTTAAACTTGTATATCTTTGAAAGAGTGACATACCATTTTAAAACAGCTTTAATGTAGAATTTTCCATTACGCACTAATCCATTCCCCTTAATATTCTTTAACTAGGTAAAAGAAATTGTTGAAAAAGGTCTTTTAAAATAAAGTAGTATGCAGAAGCAGACATTCAAGGTTATATTTTTATCATAATCATGTCCTAAAATAAGGTTAAGAACCGTTAACATTTCCGCTTGAATTATTTAATACTATTATACTCTAGCGAAATATTATAGTACTTTTTGTTTGACTAAAATTAGCATTGTGAATCGCTTTGTTGGTGCTTATTCATTCAGAATAAAAAACATAGAAGATATAAGGTTAAACTAAAATCACATGGACCACATCATGTGAATCTAAAAATACCTATTTTATCTTGCTTTCTGTTAAATTTTGAAACTAAACTTACGTTAAATTTATGGATGCAAATCCTCGGGGATGTTATTGAACTTCTTTGATTTTTTCACAGAAATGCTTTAGAGGAGATTTCCTACACGACACTATAACTTCACTTGAAATATTTTTAATATTTTTTTTATAGCAGAAATGTGCACTTACTTATTTAAACAAATTTTAACACTTCGATTATTTTTTTTTTTATTTTGTAATTCTTAACGGTAATCTTCAATAAATTATTAGCATAAAATACCACTTGTTACAGTAAAGACTGTGAAACTTTCACAAGCAACCGTTCGGATACGTTATTCAAAACGTAATGAGATGCAGCTTTCGAAAACAACGTGTATTTATATGAATTCCTCCAACAAACTGAAGATAATATATCCTTAGCTTGTATCGTTCGGGTGAAAGCAACACTGGGCAATTGAAAATGACGTTCATCCCAAACCGGAAGTAGTGAAAGTTGTCCTAGAAGTAAAATAAGAAAGCTTTCTATATATTTGGTTTGTGTATCGAATAAAAGCTGTTTTAAGGAGGGGGTATTTATTGGAGCTATGTTCTTCTACTCCCACACAAATTTTGGAGGCGGGCCTTGGAAGTCAATGGAGTTGGTTAAGTGGCTTCTACATTTCTTGTTTTTAAATATTTTGATTTTTATTATGAGGGTGTCTTTGTGATTGATGGAATTGTCAAGAGTTATTGTTTGTGTAAGCAAAATAACGCTCTACCATGTTTTCGGAGAAATGTTCGACTCTGATTGATAATTATCATATTCCACTTGTTTAAAAATTTACTTGATAATGGACATTGGTTCAATAAGAGAAAATATTAAAAAGTTTACGTCGCAACTGTATCTACTTATTTTGATTGTCTGTCTAGTAATGTGTACTTTCTCATTAAATACTAGAAATTACATTAAAAAATGATTTACAAGTATCAACACAACTTAATTTAAATCCAATAATTTAGTGTGGAGAGATTGGCATCTATCTATAGGGAAATATAAATATATTTCGTTAAGAATATAATAATAGAATTTTTTTTTAATTTTATTTTTCTCTAAAGCATAAAACCGTTTTTTGTCCGTTTAAACTTTCTCAATTATGCAATGAGTACCTATAGGCCAGGAAAAATTGGTCCAGAGGTTAAAATAATTAATTCATGAAATAATAAAATTGGTATCTATGCAAAATTGCACCCTCTATAGCATATCCAAAGTCCCCCAAAATCCCCCATTGGCTTTTTATGTATAGATGCATTTAAAGAGGCGAAGTGGTGAATAACTTGGAAGTCTATCAAACTGAAATATTTTTTTGCTAGAACCTAATAAAATGGTACATGTTTGCATCCTTAACAGCTAGATCTAATGAGACACAGATCCAAATGATGCGATTATCCCCAAAAAAATGACAGTGCTGTTTTTGTAATGATGATTTTTCGTTAAGTACAACAGGTAAGATATTGTCGAAAACCATAAGAGTTATATGGGTGATTCTACAAGTGGTGGAATTTTGACTGTTCAAGTATTCTATCTGATTTTATATAACTACAAATTCAATTGATGTCTACAAGGCCAGATAATAATTTTTAAGATCTGACATATTTTCATTAATCAACGTGTCTCCTGCTCGTGTCTCCTGCTCGTTTTTGATGGGAAAAATGCTTACAGTTTTCTGATTTAAGTTCCAAAACCAAAATAAACTTTCAGTTATTGACGTTAGATAATATGTCTTTATATAATATAAATGAATTTTTAGTGGCATTATATTATAGTTATTACAAAAAAAAAATTGAACTTTGACCCTCGGATTTCTAATCAGTACCCTGATCGATTGAAACAGTCAAAAATATCCTTAACTTAGAAAACTATCCAAGTTTCAGATCTAGCAGCGTGAAGCATTAAGTCTGGTGACCATAAATAAACAATGTAAAGATGGGAAACTTTCGTACGTTTCACCCTCCAAAACCCATTTGTTTACATTGTTGTTTTTGTAATCCGACTCCGTGTCGATGAATAGATGTGAATTGCAACAACAACTTAACGCGGTGAATTTAATTTGTTTTGACAGACCAATTTTTTTCCAAACTTGATATCATGTATATTTTTATATTTGTTATTAATTTTTTCGTTTTTTGTTAAATAATAACAACAAATATTTAGTTGTGCCAGAAATTTTAAGTAATATTTTTAATTTTATCAAAAATTTCCGGCAACCAACTTTCCATTGAATTTTAAGAATTCATAAACTTAGTGACATTTCTGAATTCACCTCAGGGGATGTGTTCTAAAAATTCTTGTTTTGAGGGTGCAAACACACTTTTTTTAATGGAATATTATTGAAAGGTACGACTGCACCATCAATATGTTTACCTAAATATAATTTTTTTAAACGAATTGCAGCCAAATGGTTTGCCGTTCCAATAAAATTGAGTTGTTGATTATAGAAATCGCTAATTGGCCAATATTGGTAGGTTAGATGCATTTAACCAGATTCTGTGACTTACTTACTTCAAATTTAATCTAATGTGAACAAACTGGCCCTGATTCTCCACTATCACTTACTTGGCCTTAACCATCATTTAACCTAAGTTAATCCAATTTTAATTCACCGATTTGGTGAATTAAATTTAATGAACCATTGATTAAAATTTGAACATACATATTTTGATAAAATGTGCAATTCTTTTTACCTGGTTACATAATAAAGGCTCTCCCAAACCAACGGGAATGGGGAGCAACGACGAATTTTTGTTGTTGTTTAGCGTTATGTATTTGTCATATGTTTTGCTGTTGTGAATGATTCACTGCGAATCACTCCGCATTCGCGTTGGTTTGGGAGAACCTTTAAGCAAAAAGAAAATTCAATACATATTATAGTATTAGTTGTGTTTTTTGTAACTCAAAATAATTCTGTCTAAAAAAACGACAACAAAACAAAGCAATTTACTACTCAAATACAACAACAACAATCTTAATTCAGAATTAAGCCTCTCCCAAACCAACGCGAATGCGGAGCGATTCGCAGCAAATCATTCACAATAGTAAAAAATATGACAAATACACAACGATAAACAACAACAAAAATTCGCCGTCGCCGCGAATTCGCGTTGGTTTGGGAGAGCCTTTAAGGTAGAACTAGAATAGCCAACGTAGTGGTCGTAGGAAACCGGGCGAAAACAAGTAATCCATATGACGCACACATAATTGCGAAGTGGTACTCTTCGTTTAGTTTTCGTTAACTTCTCCCGTCAGACGGGAGAGTCCTCACCTTGGTGGAAGCGAACTAAAAGAATTTGGTGCTTGGTGCATAGTTTTCCAGTCTTTTTTTTTTTGTTCAATGTATGAGTGAAACAAAATCTTAAATCACTGTGCTGTAAATAAGTAAAAACAAATAACATTGAACAAATAATAATTAAATGTTAAATGTTTGCTGGTTATATAAAATGGCAGACCAAGGCAAATGTTAAAATGTCCCGATGTCGTTTTTTTTCCCAAAGTCCATGGACATGCATAAAACGTAGCTATTATTATCCAGACTAATTTTGATAGTTCGTTTCTGTGGAGATCATAAATCTGTGGAAGTATTCCAGTAAGAAATACAAATTTAAGGAATAATAGGATTTTCACAACAAACCCCAAAACCAGACTTCGGCAAAAACTTTTAAAAAACCATTCACACCAAACATTACACTATACGTTTTCGTTTGACATTAAAGTTTTTCTTTCACCAACCACTTACAATTATCTTTTCATTTTGTTGTTTTCTTCACTTTTATGGATGTAAAATGGTGATTATTTATATAAATATGATCCATATAAAAGCATCCAATCAGTTTCTTTTTTGACATTTTACTAGGCACTGAACTTTTTAAAAGGTACGTTTGTTTTGTTCATCTCTGAATTCCAACAAGTTTTCGACTGGTTTTATATTAAACTTGTGTTTTACGAAAACCTGAAGCTCAAAAAAATGTATGTGAAGCCTTGTGTTTTCGATAAGGTTTTTCTCCAAAGCCAATATTTTAGCGAAAACCTCGTTTTGAGTTCGGTGTAAAAAGGCTAACATATTTACTATGAAATTTCATATTTCACAAACAAATTTCCTCCCACTATGGTTCAATTAACATACATTTATTTATTCAATTATTTATTACTAACAATATGTCTTTTATTATCTTAGAACGCTTTGAATTTAGGTAGCCAATGCAATTTTAAAATAAAATTATATAAAGGGAAGTGAGCACTTAAAAATTCACTTCACCTGCTTTTATACTTTATGAACATGTCCATTGGGTTTTTAAAATAACTGACAAATTTAAAAAAAACCGACGATTTGTGGTGAAAATCAGTAAGTTGCATTAGTGTTAGTGTGGTAAAGGTTACTAGTGCAACTTTATGACATTCACCACGGTCTGAGCTTGTAGGCAAATCAGTTTGACAGCCGAGGATTCCCATCTTTATATTATTTATTTATGCTGGTGACAGTAAAATCATTTTCGTATCTTAGGCCCGATTGGTAAGTCATTTATTAAGAAGGCATTTGTGCGAGAGGTCATGGATTGTCCGTTCAGTTTCTCAGTCCCCTGATGAGTGTTTACAGAAAATACTTATATGTAAGCAGCAATAAAGGCCTAGTAAAACCTTAGTTAAATATTTTTTTAATGTTTTTCGTACAATTCGTTAACATGTTTTAGTGGCAAAAACTATGAAAATTCTCAGTCGCCTGGCCTCAATCCCCTGACCTTTAGTTACTGATTTTATCTTCTGAGACCCCCAAAAAAATCACAAAATGCTGCTTTACTTCTTAAGTATATGCAAATAAAAAGCAGGACTCGGTTGCATGAACTTACTCTTATTTTCAAGTGGTTAAGAAATTTAAAGATAATTTACACAGCGGGTTTTGCATAAATTGTATAAAACTGCAATCGGCTTGTGATCCGTTTGAGATCGGTTTGAGATTGGTTTGGGAATGGTTTGAGATCGGTTGAAGATCGGTTTGAGATCGGTTTGTAATTGGTCTGAGATCGGTTTGAGAACAGTTTGAGATCGGTTTGAAATTGGTTTGAGATCGGTTTGAGATTGGTTAGAGATAGGTTTGAGATTGGTGTGAGATCGGTTTGAGATCGGTTTGAGATCGGTTTGAGATCAGTTTGAGATCGGTTTGAGATCGTTTTGGGATCGGTTTGAGATCGGTTTTAAAATGGTTTAAATCGTTTTGAGATTGATTTGGGATCGGTTTGAGATCGGTTTGCAATTGGTTTGAGGTTGGTAAGAGGCCAACAACGCAGAAACTAAAAGCTTCAGTGCAAGAGTGGCCTATCTGATCACTTATAACAGTATTTTGAAAAATCATGAATACAAAATCAAAAACCTATTATTTGTTGATCATATTGCAAATAAATTATAATATTGTAAGTGTTTAAGAATTTTTTGAAACTGGTAGTGTGTTTGAAAATAAACTGTTTCTTATTTGTGCTCTACTGAAAATAATGAAAAATGCAGTTAGGCCACTTTGGCTCTCACAACCTCAATTATTATAACAGGGAGTTTCTAGGAGAGTTATTTAAAATATTTTAACTGAGTTTCAAAGAAAAATATCAGTACTTTATGTCTTAACTCGTTACTAATTTTGTAAAAAAACATGTATTGACGTTGTTACATAACCTCAAACCTACCCTAGCTAAGAATATCTCAGAGAATATAGAAGACATTGAAAAAAATAAATTTTGTTTTATAGTAAAAAAATAGCAATTTTAGATATCATTGACAATGTTTATTTTTAAGCTACCTCGCTTGGCTATAAAATTTAAAAAAATATTTCGGTAACTTGAGCTGAGAGCAAAAAACGGTTGGCAAATTTGAGTTCAGCGCTCAAATAGCTATACGCGCATGTTAACGTATATTTGTAAACTTGCATCATAAACGAAACTATTAAAGCAACTTTAAACTTCTATTGGGATCACAAGCGTAGAAACAAACATACATATCGGCATAGATGCATTAAATTAGAGGTTTTTTTCGGTAAAAAAAGCAAAAGTCACCATAAAATATTATTGAAATGATGATTGATTGAAAATATTGTATTTTAGTATTAATTCAATACATCTTCATCACCTGTAAGATTTCATCGATTATTCTACAAGTAAGATTTAGTTTTTTCTATACCTGTAGCTTTGTGTTACAAACAGAGGGAAATTACATTACCACTTGTAATGATGGTTCATTACAGTTGTAGAAGAGCAAGCTGACTAGTAGCTTTGTGTTACAAAAATTCGTTACAATTTTGGAGATTCACTTGTATTACGTAGAGCATCTTATTTGGTCAGTACTTCCTTGTGGGTGGGTTTGTGTAAAATCCTGCCCATGTTCTTTAGATCTTCCACTCGAAGAGTTGCATCTTCTTCATAGCTAATGTTGATATGGTAAACCAGTGGGACATACATATAGGCATAAGTAAGAACACGCCTGATTAGTTGCTTTAAGATGAGGAGCTTCATCTTCTAGTGGAGTCCGTTCTGCCTTCTCAGAAGTGAAGTAGATAAAAAGAGAAGTCTACTTCAGAATTGCCAAGCCATGTTTGTCTTCATCTTGTTGGTGAAGTTGACTCCAAGATATTTGGTGTTGTTCTTGGTCTTAATAACGGTGCCATCTTGTAGGCAGATGCTAATATTTTTGTATCTAGCTGAAATTCTCCTTCTTGCTCTCATTCTTTTTTGTGGTAGCCGGAAGCAGATAAGTTCAATTTTATTGCGTTGATCCTTAAACCCTATTTTATGTATGTAGTAGTTTAAAGGTTAGGGACATGCTCTTGTACCCTAAGAGCTGCAATCTTTGGTGATGAAGACATGTTTTATGAGATGGAGTCATCAGCGTATAACCAAGTCCTCATTCTTGACATGTTTTCCAGTGTAAATGATGAAAGAAATGGACCTAGCTAGGATCCTTGAGGTACTTCTGCCATGATGGGCTTTATTCCTGATTTTAAATCTAAATCTATTAGCTTACACATTTTAAATAATAATTACCAAATGTGGTGGGAAACCGAGTTCTGTCAACTTGAAAATTATTCCTTTAAATTCATACGCTGTCGAAGGCCTTTTCATATGTCTATGAGGCATGCAACTATTGTTTCCTTCTTGTTAAGTCTGCCTGCTTGTCTTCTTTTTCACCGGAACAATTTTTTGATTTTTCTTACATACTACTCCCTGACGACTTATTTTGGTGATGCTTCGTTCTACTTGATTTTCATTTTTTCAAGGGACCAAAACAAAGAGTACTAAATTCAAAATACTGTAAGTAGTTTGCGTATTGTAAAATGAGTAAAATAGTAAGAAACTTTGTTCCTGTTGATTCTCATTAAATCAATACACTAATTCTTATAGAAAAGAACAATTTTATGCGACGCACTGTATTAGAAACGAAGGGATTTCGTTAAGTGGAATTTTGTAATACGGAATTTTGTACACAACCCAATTCCAATAATGAAATAATATAAAAGTAGATTAGCAATAAATTTGAGCTTTTAACAGACCTCGTCCTGTTTAAGTCATTCAGTGGTACATTGTCCAATTATTGCAAGTAAAAAATTATGAATAGGTACTGGTGTTTGATTTGTACCTATTTCGAAAATTTCGAAAACGTGAGGGCTAATTATTTTTCCATTGAGAATTATCCTATTTGCAAGAACAGTTTGACAGAGAGAGTAAAGTAGTAAAAACTCTTAAGAAGGTTGCTGATAGTATACAAATGAAGCCAGTGCTTTAAGATGTACCAATTTTGTCTTTGCTGCTAAGTGTAAGGAATACGTTCAATGTTGGGAACGTTATACTAATAAATAGATATTGCTTTGAAGATTCGTGTACTTGAAACGATTCAACATGACAATAGGAAGTATAGTGCTGAGTGTAGGATTAGTCATCAGCCAGTAGCTATCAATCGGAGACATGGCCCATAGTACAAGAGCCGACAGCAAATTTTTGGAGTGGATGTAAAATCAAAATCTGAGTATGAGAGTTTTTAGACGAAAATTGAATAACTCGAAAAGTACTCGAGCTACAATTTGGTCTGAGCAACAAATTAACATTTAATTAGCTACAAACTCAGATATACAATTTTTTTGATTCCGCCATAAAGTGTCCGCCAAAATTTGTTGTCGGCTCTAAGATTTCCAGGGCGAAAAATTTTAAAGATTGTAAGAAAATAATAAGGAGGAGAAACAAAAATATTCTCACCACAAATTTTAATTTTTTAATTGACAGATAAATTTACGTAGAAATTGTTAGAAACATAATATGGGTGATTCTACAAAAAATGAAATAAAATGATAATAATTTCGACATAAAACCTAACTACATATATATAAACTTTAGAATGTCCTTTCACATAATTGAAAATGGCCAGTCAAAAAAATTAAAAACAACGATATTATAGCCTTTTTTGAAAACAAGTGTTTCAAACAACTGAATACTAATTATTTTAAGTCAAGTTTTTAACAAATTCAACACACCTCCAATACAATTTTTTCTTGTTTCAACCGAGCGTGTGCCCTCTAGCACTTTTATACAATTTATGTAAAACACCCTGTGTAAATTATCTTTAAATTTCTTAACCACTTGAAAATAAGAGTAAGTTCGTGCGATCGAGTCCTGCTTTTCATTTTACATGTATTTATGAAGAAAAGCAGATGCATTGTACGAAGAAAATAAAAAAAATTATATAATTAAGGTTTCACTAAGCCCATATTAAAATGCTAAAATATATGCATGCTTACATATAAATATTTTCTGTAAACACTCATCAGGGGACTGAGAAACTGAACGGACCATCCAATCCATAACATCAATTAGATTTGTAGTTATAAAAAAATCAGATAGAATACTTGAAAAGTTATTAAAATATCAACGGAGCCGTCAAAAATTCCATCACTTGTAGAGTCACACATATATTCGTTTTTCACGCATCTATTTGTTTTCCATAAAAAACAAACAATGATAAAACGCCCACACAAATCAACGGTTTTCTAATGCCATTTTGGTTTGGACCGTCCCCATTGATGATTTGTGAATAAGAATTTTATTAAAATAAAATAAAAATTTCATTTTTTATAAAAGCTTTTTGTTTAATATAATTTAAACAAATTTCACAACTTTCAGCCGAATTTATTAGATTTTCTTAAAATGCCTCTTAGAGGTCATTTAGTTAAGTTTGCTGTGTTCAGAAACTGTATTATTCAATTCTTTGATTCACACCTTGGCCTTTTGTGTAATATGTTATTAATTGAAACAATTTATTTTACAATTCATTTTACTAAAGGAAACCACAAATCTTAAAACTTTCATTAGGTACCCACAGCAAAAATATGAAAACTCTACCCACAAACATACATAGGTATACCTATATATTTCTGAAATAAAAAAAAAAACATTAGTCTCGAATGCCAAAATAGGTTTAAGATGGCTTTAAGTAACCTTTAAACGCGGTGAATGGCGTTTAAGTTAAGATGCATTTAAGTAACGTTGCTTAAAAGTGAAAATTGATTATAGATACCGATTTCGCACTTAAGAGCAACTTAGAGGCATTTTAAAGTTACGAGGCCTTTAAATTTTCTTTATAAATACGGCTGTTTATGTATTACATCAACACCTTGTGTAAGATGCGTCGCATGCCGGAGCTTGCATCCATCTTTGGGCCAAAACACAATGAATTTTCACATAAATTGAATTGACAATACTACTCATAGCTAATGCTTATGCCAGATAGTTCGGATGTTACATCTTGGTGATAATATTAATTTCCCAAACCAATTCTTGAAGATCACCCACTGTATATGAAAACAATCAACATATCAAAATTTTTATTTATTTTACTTTTATATTCGCCATTCTTGTCTTTTTTTGATTGTCCACATAAAATGTCCATGACTTCTACTTTTACCGTCATCTATTAATTAAGTTCTATATAAATCAAAGTGTAAAATCCAATCCCACCCAAATCCACTTCAATTCTGATTATGGGCAACAACAGCGAAAACAAACAAAGCTAGTATTAGATGGTCGATTATGCGGCAATAGCTTCATTAAATGGTAATTTAATAGCAGAGAGTGTTTACAATTTTCAGTTTAATCGACGCAGCCATTATCATCTTCTTACCGCTTACCCTCACATCAACATCACTCTGCTTTAAGTTTTAGGAAAGGGTATGAGCATGACCGCCGAACAGTTTGTTATAAGCCTACAAACTTGAATTCTTGAATGCGCTGCACAGCGTCAAATGAAAATTCCTTCCGGATATGGAATGGATTTTGAATGTGATGTCTATTAGTTTAATTCATGTATTCTATGCTCTTATTCCAGATTGGTAGATTCATTGGCTGTTGTCGTCGCCATAAATTACCTACATACATATGTACATATGTACAACTCTTTCTCTTGGCTTTTTTTAAATAATAGCTTTTTATTTGAATTAGATTTCGAATTGTATTTTTTGACAGAAGTTTGATGAGAAAATCACTGTATTTTGTGATCAAATGAATTGAATAAACCTTGCAAAAAGAACACGAGTAAATGAAAGGCAATTGTTCTGTACTATACTACCTTACGTCATCTTATTCAATGACGGTTACATGGCAAAAAATTGAATCGCGTTTGCGTTTGTAGGTCCTAGAGGTAGGTGGGTTTGGTACAGTGGAGACTTCAGGCCTGGGCCCCGTGATTTGGGGCCCCCCTGGACTACAACAGCAGGTATACCAACCGATGGTCATATTTAAAAGTATGCGAAGTTGAGATGGATTTATCTGGCTTTAATAAGATAATTGATAAAGTTTTTCATCTTTATCATGAAAAACTAATTTAGCCCGTGAGTGCAATAGTGGCCTAGGTGCATTTTTCATTATTTTCAGTTGAGAAACAGATTATTTTCAAACGCTTGTAGTATTTTTTTAACCACTTGTAGATAAGTGTTCCTTAAACATCCATAGTCTATCTATAGTTATCGATGATAAATGACTATCGAAAACAAAGATGGTCTTTACAACCACCACATGTGTCATAATATATATAAGTTCTTAATTTCGCCCTTCATTTATTGCTAAACACTTCTATTCACTTAGTGAAAAACGGTGAACATTGAATGCAATATGTCTATGAAATAAGGGAATAAACATGGGGAACCCCCAAAGGATTAAACGAACTGTTTTTTCCAAAGCAAAACAATGCTATCTTTGAGAAAAATTATTTCTCTGTAAATATTTCAGTCTCCATATAATTATTGTCTAGTCACAGATTTTGCTTAAAAAAATTTGATTCATAGAATTTAACAAAAATGTTGTTTTTTGTATTAAAACTATCGATAGAGTATCGATACCATAGAGCATTTTTTTAAATAATCGTAAATTATAGCAAGTGCTGACTGTCGATGTTTAAGGAACACTATTGTAGATTTATACTTAAAAAACCTATGTAGGATTTTTAATTGCCGTATGATCAACTGACAACTATCTGTACACGTTTCTTATGTGCACTCAGGGTCAGAACTGAATTTTATTTGCAAAAATGGAAACGTAATTTTTCAATTGCTGTTCATTCAGAAATAGTTCGACAATCGACCTCATGTCATATATATTTCTGCATTGAATTGTTTTAGGATGAAAACTATATAAAACTACATTTCAATCATCAAAAAAGAAGTTTCATGTGAAAAATGCAGATAACATTCATTTGATCGAATTCTAATTATAAAATGTTCAAAATTTGCTTAAAACTGGAAAACTGTGTGTGTTCAAGATAAAAATACGAACGGATTTTGTATCCTTTCGATAATAATTATTGTTATAATGTGAAATAGTTTTCAATACAATTTTTTCAATAGGGCCCCCATATGTTTAAGGGCCCAGGGCCCCCAATTATCTAAAGACGCCCCCGGTTGGGTATACGATATTTCACCAGCGTATGTACATGTATATGTAGGTGGATATGTAAAGTGAGCTTTGATTTATGGCGAAATAATAGTGGTATATTCCCAAATTAGGTACATACAAGATTCTACGATAAAACTGTATAGA
Source organism: Dasysyrphus albostriatus (assembly GCA_946251815.1). Taxonomy (NCBI): domain Eukaryota; kingdom Metazoa; phylum Arthropoda; class Insecta; order Diptera; family Syrphidae; genus Dasysyrphus; species Dasysyrphus albostriatus. Next base: position 228,293,508 of record OX276335.1, read on the forward strand.
CCTAGGATGTTATGAAATTATTACTATCGTACAACAATCAACAATTTCGTATCTTATTGCCACCTTCTTCATGTATACATTTTTACTTCACATATCACATAGCCACTGAGTTAACAGTAAAATAACTATTTGGTTTGCAGTTCTAAAAATAGAAGCTAAATATATGTATTATGTTCCTACGGGTACCTATTAGAGCTCCTGTTACACGCAGACCCCGATCTAGGGTGGGGCATCCGGGCATTTTTCCGCAGGCGGCAAAATTTGGGGTGGCCAAATTGAAAATTTAGGGTGCTTAATGGCTACTAAAACATGATTTTATGACTTTCGTAACTGATCGAGGCATACATAAAGCATAGTTATTTCGAAAAAACTGTTAATAAAAAGACTCTTCAGTAAACTATTCATTGAAAACTAGTAATCAAACTACTTATGAAACTGAAAAATAAAAGAACAAAACTTAAAAACTTATTTTGAGCGAATTCGATAAAACACCAATACAAGGGTGTACAATGTCAATACTAAGAGATGAATCGTTAGAACATTGTTACCTCGAGACTATTTGTGTCTATTAGAATCAAGAGGAACGTAGTCCACTTTTTCTAGTTTTGAGATAATTAAAAAAAACGTTTTTAAAGACGTGGCCTAAATTATTCTTGGAACTAATTTTACATTCGTTTTGATTCAAACACAAACAAAAATTTGAATTTAGGTTTGAATAGAGCTTCTTTGATTCTTAAGTTTAATATAGTTGTTGTTTTGATTCAAAAGAATCTGAGGAATAAGTTGGTTTCGATTCCAATCCCTATATTCAAATCAAAATAACTCCGGTATAAGATGACTTTTGAAACTTTTAAAAACAGCCAAAGATAGATTTTTAAAAAATTAGTTAAACTGCATCGTTAACTCATATTTTTTTCGGAAAGAGGACTCATCTGATATTGTTCATAAATTAGTACTTTCAGAGGGCTTGACATGACATTCTTATATAAGATATAAGATAGTTTTTCTCTTCCAGTCGTTTTGAAATTTATAACAAAAATTGAGATTTAGTCCATTCAAATATCAGAATGGTTCTCAGAATCCTTTTAACTTTACCAGTTACAGTAGCAAGAAACCTTTCTTAATAAAAAATAAAAAGTATCTTCGGTCTACTAGTGTCGTGTTCAAAGATTATATGGATTAGCTATGATTTCTACAGGACACAAGGTTTGCGGTTCCTATTAAATAATTTTTTTCAAAAAAATGAAAAATTTTGTTGAACTTAGAGTTCTAAGAAAACTATTTTATAATCACTAAGCAGACTTGAATATTCTCAAATTCTTCAAATTATTTTTATTCGTTTTGTGGCTTTACATGATTACAGTGCTTTTTTTTTAAATTAAAAAAAAAAAAATAATAAAAAAGTTTTATTCATTCATTTTGAACTGAAAGAAACAATTATTTCAAGAAAGTCGTATTACAAAAGAAGAACATTTTTTTTTTCAATTTCAAAATTACAAAAGATAATATAAATCGTAACTAGAGAATAATAAGGTTGAATCTCGAAAAAATTCAAAAACGAGGTTTTGATGCAAAACGTTTTAAATACCGAGTAACAATCGTTTCGCATAGTTTAAAATAAGTCAGCGTTTAAATTAGAGCAGAAAAAGCCAGAAAATCAGGGTCGCGTGAGAAATTTTACCCAGTTTTTAGTTTCAAGGTCGTATGTGAATTAAAAATTTTGTTGTTTACTTATTATCCGTCTATTTTTTTGTGTTTTTATTTCAATTTTGGCTCGTTATTTAATGAGCTTATTATTTTATGTCATTATTTATTTTATATACAGAAAAGTTGAAATATTTTTTTTTTTTGTTCAAAAATATTTAAATAATGCAAAATAAGTGATCGTATTTTTAATTGTATCTTTTATCAACTTTTTTCAAAGAACCCAGCCTTAATACTAGTAAGATTTCAAAAATTGTTTGAAGTAGGTATACCTCCTATGAATGTGAAAAAAATTATTTATTTAAGAGCACTTTTCAAATTAATTTAAACATCAATAGTTGTGTTTATTGTTTTTTTTTTCATCCAATGGAAATCTGCAAAAGACACTCGGTAAGAATCGGTACCGAGTAGTGTGGGACTCTTACCGCTCTAAAACCACCGGTGAGTCAGGACCAATCTGTGAAAGATCGACAAATGATTTTTCTTTCTTAATTTATAAATCACATTGTGGGAAGTTAAAGTTATAACACTTTCCCATAGCTTTTAGACCATCAGCTCATGAGGCTTGGTTCTTCTTAATCTCCGAACATTGTCTCGTACATTTACGACGGTTTCCATTTTGGAGTTGGTATGACTTTGCAGTCGCTGATTGTGTGATACGTGTTTTTTAATCCCTTCTGTTACCATTTCAATTTGAAGGTCACGATGTAGATCGCTATTTCTTATATACCAAGGGACATTTATTATTCCGCGAAGGACCTTGCTTATGAATTTTTGGATGGATTCAGCATTTATTTTCTTTGTACAGCCCCATAGTTGGATGCCATATGTCCAAACGGGTTTCATTTTCATTACTTATATAACATTAGTTTGTTCTGGATAGATAGGTGAGAGTTCTTTCCTAGTAACCAGTACAGAAAAATGTACTTAATGTTTAGTTCTTCTCTTTTCTTTTTAATGTGCTCTTTCCATTTAAGCTTTGCATCCAAAGTCATTCCAAAGTATTTGGTAGTATTGGAGTAAGGTACTGCTGTACTGTTTATAAGAATTGGAACATTGTTTATTTTTGTAAAGTTTATATGCGTCGATTTTGTTTCATTTAGTTTGATTCGCCATTTTTGCGTCCAATAACTTACTTTATCGACTCCATTTTGCAGTTTTTGTGTACCCTTTATAACGGATTTATCTGGCACCTTGCAGTATCATCAGCAAAGGTGACCATGATAGCGTTGATGTCCACTGGAATATCCCTTGTATATAACAGATACAGGATACTTCCTTGTGGTACACCGGCTTCAATTTTCTCAAGTTTTGGTCGTACCGTACTCTAAAGAGTCGGTTCCTAACGTAGGATTTCAGTATTTCGTAGTACTGCCTGGGAAGATCCCTATGCAGTTTGTACTCAAGTCCCAAGTGCCAAACCTTGTCAAAGGCTTGAGCAACATCTAAGAATATAGCCGAGCATACTTGTTTTTCTTCCGTCGAATATTTATTTCTAAATCCAAACTAATGGCTTGGAATTAGTCTCCTTTCTTCTATTATTTTGCTAAGTCTTTTCAGAACCAGTTTTTCGAAAACTTTTGCCATGATTGGTATAACCGAAATACATAGGTCTGTAAGATGTTACTTCTGTTTGTGGTTTACCTTGTTTAGGCATTATAATGAGCTCTTCAATTTTTCAATGATGTGGCGCATATCTTAGTTTAAGGCATGTTTTTTTTATAAATTGGAGATTTTTGAAGGCTATTGAAGGCATTTCTTTCAAAACCTGAGCAGTTATTAGATCGTACCTTGGTGATTTTTTGTTAGACAACTTATGTTGACAAATACTTCTTACTTCTTTGAGCGTGACAAAAGGAATTTCACATTCGTCGTTTCTATCAACAAACTGTAAGGGATCTGTAGCTGTGCTTGCTGGAAATGGTGAGTATTCCGTAGAAGCATCCGCCGTCAGACTATTCAGGAATCTACAAAGTGAAACACTTTTAAACTTACAGATTGTTTTCTTTAGTTCGTTGTTAAGACGGTTAAAAACTGCCTTATAACCTGAATATCTTAGCTTGCCATTTTCTTTGAGCTCTTCTTTTTTCCAAGATCAGCTCCTTTATTTCGAGAGGATATTTTAATTCTTTTTCTCTTGAGCTCGAAATTGTTGGAGTACTTTCTTCTGCAGCCTGTTACACATCAGCAATAAATTGTTCCACTTCATGATCAATTTGTTCAATTGTTTGCATAGGGGATCTTAGGTTTATAAAACTTTCAAGTTTATCTCTGAATTCGTTCCAGTTTGTTCTTTTGTCCACGAGCTTAGGATTACTTTTTTCTATTATTTCTGCTTCGCTCAGTGATGATATTACTGGAGTATGATCTGACGATAAATCGTAATTACCTTCGACAATTATATGTTTTCGTTTAATACCTTTTACTACGAAAAAGTCTATAAGGTCTGGTATTTTGTTAGAATCAGATGGTCAATATGTTGGCGAGCCAGAAGAATAAAATTAGTTGTTGTATTTGCGGCCTGCTTGATATAGCCGTTTACCTTTCGTTGTTATGAGCCTAGATCCCCATTGGGTGTGTTTAGCATTGAAATCGCCACCAACAAGAAAGTTATGTCCTAACAAATTTAGGAGTTCTGCATAGTCCTCTTCAGTTGGAGAGCGCCTCGGAGGGCAGTAAATAGCTGCTATATTAAACTCTTTCTTTTTTATAACAATACTAATTGTTGTTACTTGCATGTTTTCATTTGTAAACTTAGGCTCAGTCAATCGTTTTTAGGATAAGTTCAAGCATTTTTTGAATAGATGTTTCTTCGTTCTTCCGCACATTTATAACAATCAGGGAATAGGATTTATTTTCATAACTTTTGCTTAGTGCAATTGCTTTTGGCGGTTGATTTTTTTCAACGGCTACTTTTTTGCGTTCAACGTTCAACTATTGCTTTTGTGTTTGTTGAGTTTCTTAGCTGGTTCCCACTTTTGTTTTTTTCTTTTTGTGTCTTGGAATTTTTTGGCAACTGGATATCCTCTGTAACTTGCAGTATGGTTGCCTTGACAGTTAACACATTTCGCTTTTTGTTCTCTTTCCATGGGACAGTTTTTAGTTGCATGCTTGGCTTTGCATTTAACACAAGCAAACTCACGATTGCAGTATTTTTGTGTATGCCCAAAGGCTTGACAGCGTTTACACTGTGGAACAATTTTTGACTTTCGCAGTGGTTCAATTTTGACAACTATGCCTATAATTGATTTAATACTGTAAATATTATCGAGACTTTTTTTATTTTCAAAGGTGAGCATAAACAAAGGTAGAGATCTCCTTGTTGTCGTTGATACCCCAGTGGAGTCTTTGATTGTCTCATTTTTAATAAGATTATTCGCATCGAGAGCTTGGAAACCTTTTTGAATAAGGTCTTCGACAATATATTTGGCAACACATGAAGAGTGGAGGCCTCTTGCTACTACCTTTATCGACCTTGTAGCCTTATTTTCGTATGAGTACAACTGAAATTTTTTTTTGTTTAATTCTTCAGTGATAGATCTATACGCATCGGCGTCTTCAACAATGACTTTCCAATTGTCTTAGATGTATGATGTATATTTACATACCTTATTAGTGCATTTTTCTACTATGTTCTTAAGCTCACCAAACATTGTCAATTCGGAAATCATGATTGGAGGTAGTACAGTTTGCTTAGTACCTTTATGCTAAAGACTACTTTTGGAATACATCTCTTTTCTCATGTTTTGATGTTTTCATTGTTTCAGCAATATCCGCTTTAGAAGATACCTGCTTAATTTTTTGAACAGTCTCTGGACTACCCTCTACTTTCCGTTTTTTTGGATTTAAGTTTATTTCTGTTAACATCTGTTTCAAGAAGGAGCACTTCCTCATTAGTATGAAACTCAATGGTTTTTGGTGGGCTTTTCACTACAAGTATTTTTGGACTACTCTTGCTGTCATTACTTACTTACTTACTTACTTACTTACTTAACTTAAGGTCTTCTTGTCTAGCAAGCTGACTTTTTTTTCAAGTCTTTTAACTTTTTGCTGAAGACTTTCAATGAGGACCTCAAGTTTTTTTTCTGGCTATTATTTCTGTTTGCCATTCATCGAAATAATTGTTGGACTCAACTTGGTGGATGTCGTTAATGACTTCTTTGTCATTTGATTTTTCGGTAAGGGTTTTCGATAGAGTAACCCTTGAGAATACTTTTGGTGGAGTCCTCAGTGTTTTAGAACTCCGTCTATTTCCTGTCAGCAATAATTGGTCCTCCCCAGAATCTGTAGGACCGATCTCCGAAGAAAGTGGATTTACCAGTTTATCTGGACTGCCACCTGGGGTAATATATCTGTTTGTTTTACTCATTGCTATATTTCTTTTGTAACTTTTGTTTGTTACCCATAAATAGCTTAGTTACTTCTTCTATTCAAGGTCTTAAATACAGTCGCCCCTATAGGATCAGAAGCTGACCAATGAGCCGCACATTATGCGTCAGACGCTCTTGGGTTTCATAGAGAGCTGGTTCTTCAGAGCGATGTCTTATCTTATGCTCCTAGTTCCTGAGAATGTGACTCAGGTGTCTCAGCTCTTGGATCCAATAGATCCAACGCTCGTCGTTAGTTCACCTAATTGGCTATACAGCGGACACCACATGGAGGTGACAGAGCGATTTTGCTCCGGCAAATTACTGCATTTATATTTTTGCTTGAAAAAAATTCATGGTAAATACCAACAATATAGAATTATGTATATAAAATTGGTGTATTTTATACAGGACATTTTGTTATGAAATAAAAATGTGCTAACGGCTAATATCGCGGTCTTGGAATTAAAACTTTTTTCCGATGTTTCCACTTGACAAGAGTTTTCAAAAAAAAGGGGGTTGAAGTTGTAGTTTTTTTCGAAATTAGGAAAAAGATCCACATGGAAGTGTTTTCTAAACTTGAAAATTCTTTTGCGTTAAAAAATAATGTGGTGAGTACCTATTGTACGAGTATCATAGTAAATTAAACATTACCTTGAGGTTACATTGCTTTTTGAAAGCCAATTATTTTTGGTTTATATATGCAATCTATCAAACAAAAAAAGTGCATGGATTATAGGTAAGCTAAACCAAATTTTTTAATAGAAGATCTGAAAGACAAAACACATCCAAAGCAAATACAACAATACACACAACCGTTAGTAGTTCGTGTATTATATGATTTTGACAATCTATTGCAAGAGTCTTTACAGCGGGTATTTTTATTAATCTCTAAAAGCTAGCTGGTTTTGCCTTTAATAATTTTTTTTGTTTTCAAACTCCATTGACAAATCCTTACATAGGTTCACTAATTCGGTAGCTATTTTCTCATCCCCACTGCTGTTGGAATCAATAGTTTTGATGGCGGTTCCAGCACAGTCCAAATTGTGGAGAAGATGAAAATCCATTTTGTCAGGCTATTAATCCCAAAATCTTTATTTACTCACGAAACAATGTAAAGTACGTATTTCAACACTTATGTACTTAAATTAAAAATATGAAAATCAATTCAATACGTGTGAATGATTCCGGTTTCTCTTCTCTTCAGAAAAAAAATTGATTTTATTTAAAAAGGCTAAACATGAATCAAAAGTCATGGTTTGCATGACAGGATCAAATTGCAAAGTAGAATTCGCCATGTAGGAGCAGAGGCTATGTCATTTAAAAAGGAACTAAGATGTTCATAGCTTTTTGTTCTAAAAATCAATAATTGAGTCACTGAAGATGAGAAAACCGCGGAGTGCTATTAAATTAGATGCTGTATTTTGGAGGGGAGGTGCAACAGCACCCTTGGGTAGCCATCGATACCTTATGGTGGAGCCAGACTCTTAGCAGTCTTCCCAAAACATCATCCTAGGAAAGACTCTTGTGGCACCTAACAACAAAATGGTGCCCGTACGGATACTTAAAATCAAACCGTACGAAGTCAAGCTGATAAAAGGAGCAGTTGTGGGAAAGTGTGAATCAGTGTCCGCTATAACTAAGATCACAGAAGTGGACACTCAACAATCTGTGGACCCGAGGAAATTGAACTCTATGAAGGCAAAAATTCTCAAGTCATCCAATTCAAGTGAACAACAGCTAAGTGTCTCTGGAAGCCTCCTTCACGAGTACGAGTTGGTCGAACACAACTGGTGCAACATCGAATCGATACAGGAGACGCGAGACCAATTCGACAACCAGCAAGACGTCGCCCATTAGCCAAACAAGCCGAAGTTAAAGAGATGATACCGACGATGAAAAAAGATGGGCTTATCGAAAATTCTAAAAGCCCTTGGACATCCCCAGTCGTCCTTGTCAAAAAGAAGGATGGAAGTACTCGATTCTGTGTGGACTATCGGAGGCTGAACGATGTAACAAAGAAAGACAGCTACCCACTGCCAAGAATTAGCGATACTTTGAATGCGATGGAAGGCGCTGAGTGGCTACTGGCAGGTAGAAATCCATCCAGAAGATCCAGAAAAGACGGCTTTTTCCACATGAAATGGTCTGTGGCAATTCAAAGTAATGCCTTTCGGACTATGTATCGCTCCGGCAACATTTGAGCGTTTGATGGAGTGCGTTTTACAAGGACTTACTTGGAAGTCATGCCTGGTCTATCTGGACGATGTGATCGTTTATGGTAAAACATTTGATGAGCATTGTGAAAACCTTAAGGCCGTGTTCCAGAGGCTTCGAGAAGCAAACTTGAAATTAAATCCAGACAAGTGTGCATTCTTCAAGTCTGAGGTAAAATACTTGGGACATATCATCTCGTCCCAAGGAGTGAAGACTAATCCTGAGAAAGTGGACACTGTTAAGAATTGGCCAACTCCATAAGATAAACATCAACTTCGGAGCTTTCTTGGTCTTGCCACGTACTATCGTCGTTTTGTGAAGGATTTTGCTGGGATCGCTAAGCATTTGCTTAACCTACCCGAAAAGGCAAACCATTCAAATGGTCAATGCGAGAAAAGCTTTCAGGTACTCAAGCAGCGTCTATGCAATACACCTGTTCTGGCCTATCCGACACCAGGAAAACCTATCATCATCGACGCTGACGCAAGTAACGAAGGGATTGGAGCCGTACTGTCGCAAGTTCATGATGGAGAAGAGAAGGTAATCGCCTATTACAGCAAGGTACTCTCAAAGCCAGAAAGAAATTATTGTGTGAACAGAAGAGAACTTCTAGCTCTAATATCGACTACAAAACACTTCCATAAGTACATCTATGGGCAGAAGTTCCTTCTTCGAACAGACCATGGCGCACTTAATTGGCTTTTGAACTTCAAAAATCCAGAAGGTCAAATGGCAAGGTGGATCGAGAGATTGCAAACATACGACTACCAGATTCAACATCGAAGAGGAAAGTTGCACTCAAACGCAGATGCCTTGTCTCGGAGACCCTGCAAACCGGACTGCAAGCATTGCACACGTCAAGAAGAAAAGGAGGTAGCTGCCATCCAGCGATTAAGAATCGATCCCATTTACGGTTGGAGTAATGAAGAGGACCGCCCAGCAAGAAGACTCGGATATTGAACCCATTCTGGCATGGAAAGAACACTAGGAGAAACCCGAATGGGGTGACATCTCCGATAGAAGTCCAACTCTTAGGGCGTATTAGGCACAATGGGACTCACTTCATGTGCAAGAAGAGAGTAAAATGCAGCAGTATAACGTGGGCACACCTTTTGAGAGGATTGCAATAATCGTTGCGGGACCTTTTCCAGAAACCGAAAGTGGAAACCGATGCATCCTGGTAGTAATGGACTACTTCAGCAAGTGGCCTGAGGCATTTGCCATCCCAAACCAGGAAACCAAAAAAGTCGTGGATCAGATTGTTTTCAACTGGATAGGCAAGTTTGGTGTGCCGATGGAACTCTATTCAGATCAAGGAAGAAGCTTCGAGTCCAAGATTTTTCAGGAAGTTTGTACACTCCTTAGCATTAAAAAAACGAAGACAACACCGCTTCATCCACAATCTGATGGAATGGTTGAACGATTCAACAGCACCCTTAAAGAATATCTTTCCAAAGTGGTAAGTGACAATCAACGAGACTGGGATCGGCATATTCCATTATTCTTGATGGCCTATCGAAGTGCAGTACATAGCTCAACAGGACATACACCATCAGAAATCCTGCTCGGGAACACAATACGACTGCCAAGTGAAATAAAATTTGGATGTTATGGTAATGAGCCCCAAGAAATAGACGACTACGTGGAAGACTTGAAAGAAAAGCTTCTTGACATTCACGAAAGGACAAAGACAAATATAAAGCTATCAAGTGATCGGATGAAAACACGATTCGACACAAAAGCAACAACGAACGGATTCCAAGCGGGAGAACTTGTGTGGTTTTATAATCCCCACCGTCGGAAGGGACTTTCACCGAAACTTCAACGAAATTGGGAAGGCCCGTATACTGTTGTAACTCGAATAAACGATGTCGTTTACCGCATTCAGAGAGGACTTAGAGGCAAAATGAAACTAGTTCACAGTGACCGTTTACACCGTTATAATGGTGAAGGATGTGATGGACTTGCTCGGGACGATCAATCTTAAGTTGGGAGCAGTGTAACGACTGTCACATTTGTACTATAACGGCTCTGGAATGAACTATAACCACTCTTCAATAAAAGAAATACCGAATTCGGATTAGACGGGACACAAACTCGTCGGTGAGCTTCCGAACTTCCAATACTAAACGTCAAATTGAAAGCTTTGGAAAGGGAAATTTATGGGAAATTTCCCCTATGGAAAGCTCTGGAAGCAAATACTAGAACCTTCCAGCTTTTTCGGGAACCTTGTGAAAAGTATAAAAGCATATGTCTGACCGGCAGAGGACGCAGTTTATTTTTAATCGTGAATGAGTAAAGTTGGTTGTAATAAAAGTAAAGTGTTGAATTAATTTCAGTGGTAAACAATAAATTGTTTTGTGGTCGTAAAAGTAAAGTGTTTTATTTTGTTAAGTAAATAAGTGGAGAATTTAAATAAAGTGAATAAGTTTTACTAACGAACCTGAGAAAATATTACAGTATCAATATTAATCGAAACATTTCATGTATTTTTCTTAAAATAAATATTAATTCAAGCTAAAATATAATTCAACAACGCAAATTCAAAGAATCTGTGTGCATACATCAATATTGACAAAAGTAGGTATTGTATCCGAGAGCCTGACTCAACTCGTCTGATGGATCGGGTAATACGACTGGCGGATATTCGGGTATTGGTGATAATACCTCACGCAGAACAGATTTGTTGAAGCGTTCTTTGACCAATAGGGCTCAATAGGTGGTAGTGTTTCTTGTGAAGAAGCAAATTGCGTATGCACCTGATGACCTAGACCTAGACCGTAGATTTTGGCAATAGGGCTCACAAAACAGAAAGATTTTTCAATTAAAAGCCATTGAATGAAAATTATCACACCAATTTACTTATTACTCTATTGAAGCGTCTTGCTTGGAAAATGATCGTTTTATGTCCTAATTTACGCCATCTTCTCGTCTGTAGATGCTTCTCTTCCTATAATAAAACAGATTTAAATAGTTAGTACCTATTGAATTTGTGAAATTATAAGGAAGAAAAAGATACCCCGAGTTCACAAGTGAATTTATGCTGCAACACTGCCAAAATCCTAAAACAAGTGTTAAGAAATGGTACTATTTCTGTAAATTTTTAACAAAATTTGTTTTATACTGTCGAACTTTGAAACAAGAAATTAGAAATACTACACCGAAAATCAATAAGGGTATTCATACAACAGCGTATTGCCATCGGAAACGTTGTAAAGTTTTTGACTTCGTAATTCTGTCATAATTTGTATGGAAAATTTGAGAGATTAACGAAGTTTACAACTTTACTACCTTTACGACGACTTAATGCTTTTGTACGAATACCCTTAGGCTAGTCGCCCACATGCAATTTTCAATTTCGAAACTGTTTGGTTGCAAAATTGAGTCCTATGGACTCGTATGAGACTCCGCGCACATGCAGAAACTATTCCGTCGTCGATTCGAGCAACTTTTCAGTTTGTGTTTTGGCACAAACTGAACGATTGCCCGAAATCAGTTTTTCAGTTTGTGTTATATGGAATAATATGTAACTGCGCGGACATGCAACCAAATAGTTGCGGATATTTAACCACATCGTTGAATTTTGTTCTATGTGCGAAAGAGAACAAATCTATCTTTTCTTTAATTTGCTGAGCAAAAGACTAGGACGAAGGCAATAATATTTTTCTTTGAATGTATTAGATGGAAAAACTGAATAAACATTGTCGGTGTGTTGGTTAGGTTCGTTGCGATTGCTGGTGAAGTTGCTCATGTGCGCTCAACTTGTGATTAAACTATTTTATTGCGGTAGTAGTTGCATGTGCGCGACTAGCCTTAATGTAAAAGAAGACTGACAATCGAAGAAGACAAGAATCGTCGTGTAACCTACTACACGTATACTCATTGGTTTTGACATTTCAAATAAACCGCAGCAAACTTCACTTTAAAATCATTTAGTTTCTCTGTTGTTCCCAGAATTTCCATTTAAATTTTTCTTTCTTTATTATAAGCAAAAACTTATTACATTTTCCGTTGTTTCTTTAAATAAAAACAAATTGTGATTGAAGTTATGAGAACATTTTTTTTACTATTATTGGGCTACTTGTTCGGCTCCGATTTTAGGCTACAAAAATTTCTAAAGACATGGTAAACCTGCTGAGGATTGCCATCTTTATTTGTTTATCTATAGCCTTATCTAGTACTACCAACTGCACATGCTCTCATGTGCCACAGTACTCATATTAAAGGTAATATCTTCCGATTTTTCATTTTCGTTCAAGTTCGCGCATGTGTTAAAATCCCAGAGACCCCTGTCAGTTCCTTGAATGTGTACAGTGGTATGTTCAACAAATTTCAAATTTAAAATTTAAGTTTTCAAATTTCGGGATTTTCCAAACTTCTGATTGGCCAGAATTCAGAAATCTGAATATTCATAACTGAAATTGAGGCATTGAATGCACCCACTTCAAATTTGACAAGGTCTCTGAGAATTTATTTGTTTTTTTTTTTGTTCATTATCTGACAACCGGTTTTTGAAAACCTTAAATATGTGAACTGTGCTCATGTGCGAGTGCATACATTTTACATGGAAAAGCAGTTTGATGTGTTCCATTAAAGAAAGTTAGCAAAGTACTTACAAGTACTTCCCCACCTCCAAAGGAAACCGGCTTTTGAAAACCATGGAACACAGGTTGACATCGTTTTTTTGCGTTTAAACCCTAATATACGCAAATCGAGCAAAGACAAATTTTATCTCTACATTTTGTTCTCAATATAAATACAAATTCTCATTCTCATTTGTATGTCATCATTTTCATTACACCCCGACTCCACAGAACATACAGATGCCCAACATCACAACCACAATCCAATCAACAAACAGCAGTTTGAAACAGACAGAGAAACTGGACAAATTATGTCATGTCGTTTCATATCTCTCTCAGCACTACTTCTATCACTTGCAACAATATTCAACTCAAATTATAGGAACAAGGGCCACGTAAATAAATAAATACTTTTGCAGCAATATTAACCTCCAGATACAACAAAAATCAGACAAAAACTCAAATCTCATGGTCAAGCTTTGATTAGAGTCCATATGCTGTTCAAAAGTTGGTTTTCTTCGACATGTCCACGATACATGAATTTTTCTGCTTCCATTGGTTCTTTTCTCTACAGGTTCATAGTTTGAGCATGGATCATGGCTGGTGGAGCCGGCATGTTACGCATTTATTATTTTATTTCAGTCGTGCGTCGTCACATACGTCTTAATAATAGCTGTGCTTTTTTACAGCGCCAGTAAATTCTGTTTGAAAAAAACAACAACAAAACAAAGCAATTTACATGTCAAATACAACACAACTATGTCCATATAGAGTTAGCTATGTCCAGATAAATAAGTGGATTTAACTTTTGTCCCGATAAAATCGATATTGCCAGACTACTATTGTCGTTATTTTATTGATAATTTGTATAGATATGTCAAATGTTTGTTGATCAAGTTATTTAATACAAAATGGCAGACCAAGGCAAATGTTGGAATGTCCCGATATCGTTTTTTTTTGCCAATGTCCATATGGACCTGGAAAAAAACGCAGCTAAAATTTGTTCTGTGAGAAAAATATATGGGTGATAAATTTTGTCTCGATCTGCGTACTAGGTTTTAATGATCAAAGGTCGTCAAAAATGTTAAACAAGATGTTGTTTCATGTAAACCCCCTATTAAAACTTGGACGCGGTCATTGTGAATGTGCCATATCTTCTCTCAATCGAATGCTGCGCTATCTTTATTTGAGTAGCCAAACAACCAACGAATATCTATTTAGTCTGACAACATGTTTTTTTCGTTTGTTGCTTTTTCGGCGGGAAAACTGACGTTTGTTTTGTATTTGGAGTTTGGAAGAAGGTTTCGTATTCATCTTTCGAATTTCTACCAAAGCTGTTTTCCAAACATCGTGAATTTTTCTTATATTAATTTAAATTACTATTGCAATCATTTATAATGGATGTAGCTGATTCACAAGTTGGACAATTGCGTGTTAAAGATGATGTTGGTATTCGATGTCAGAAATTATTTCAGGATTTTCTAGATGAGTGAGTTTTTTAAGCACTAAGCAGCGTCTCAAAATAAAAGTTAATGGACATTTTTAGGTTTAAAGAAGATGGAGAAATAAAATATCAGAAACCAGTGACTGAATTAGAATCACCTGACCGTTGTACACTCGAAGTAAGCTTTGACGACGTAGAAAAATACAATCAGAATTTGGCCACAACAATTATCGAGGAGTATTACAGGTAAGAAATGCAACACATCTGAGTTCTGAGAACAATGAAATAAATCTATTTATTCATATCGTAACAGAATCTACCCCTACCTATGTCAATCAGTGTCAAACTTTGCTAAAGATCGAATTGGTTTGAAAACCGAAAAGGATTGCTATGTCTCCTTCACTGAAGTGCCAACTCGTCACAAAGTCCGTGACATGACGACTGCGAAGATTGGAACCCTCATTCGAATATCGGGACAAGTAGTACGTACACATCCAGTGCATCCAGAATTGGTCTTTGGCACATTTATGTGTCTTGATTGCCAGACTGAAATTCGCGGTGTGGAACAACAATTTAAGTTCACAAATCCAACAATATGCCGCAATCCTGTGTGTTCAAACCGACGACGATTTATGTTAGATGTCGAAAAGAGCCTTTTTATCGATTTCCAAAAAATCCGTATCCAAGAGACACAAGCCGAACTTCCACGAGGTTGTATTCCGCGTTCGGTAGAGATCATCCTTCGTTCCGAGTTGGTAGAGACTGTACAGGCAGGAGATCGATATGATTTCACTGGAACACTAATTGTTGTCCCAGATGTAGCTGTATTGAATATGCCGGGTGCCAAGGCGGACTTCGGTTCTCGTCATAAGCCCGGTGAGGGCCAGGGTGACGGAGTTCGTGGTCTCAAGGCTCTGGGCGTCCGAGATTTGAATTACCGCATGGCTTTCCTAGCTTGCAGTGTCCAGGCAACCACAGCTAGATTTGGTGGAACAGACTTACCAATGAGTGAAGTAACGGCTGAGGATATGAAAAAACAGATGACGGACGCCGAGTGGAATAAAGTCTATGAAATGTCTAAAGACAGAAATTTATACCACAATCTGATAACCAGTCTGTTCCCAGCAGTATATGGGAATGAAGAAGTTAAAAGGGGAATTCTCTTACAGTTGTTCGGAGGCGTCGGAAAGACAACACATGAAAGTGAGTATTGTATGCAATTTCGTTATGTGGGGATATAGCTCAGTGGTAGAGCATTCGACTGCAGATCGAGAGGTCCCCGGTTCAAACCCGGGTGTCCCCTTGTAGATATTTTTTTGTTTTCATAAAATGGTTGTAGTGGAAGAAGTACTTTTCAAATTACATTTGAACAGGTACAAAATTTTCGAGTGCGATTAACTGTTATTACTTAACTTAGTGCAGTAAATTAATTTTTGTAAATGGCATTAGAAAAAGCATCCAATTTATGGGAGGATTAGAAAATCTTAAACGTACTGCCATTATTTTATTATTTCTTTAAATTCATGATGAAATGTTGCCTTTTTTTTCATTCATTTAAATATATACACGACTTTATCATGACTTTTTGCGAGAGCTAATTGAAGGTCAGACTTTTTAGAGTTATTTTTAGGTTTAATATCATAGATTCTTTGATATGACACAAAAAAATGAACAAAAGTAGAAAGATGAGGAAAAGCTCTGCGCGGTTGAGTACTCGCGAATTTTTCATTAGTAGTTAGTTTTCATTATCAATAACTAACGGGACATCAAATTTCGGAAAAAGTTGAACAAAATCTCTCTTAATCTATAATAACACTGGTCTGCAAAAATTTACTTTCAAATAATTTTTTGAAATTATGACAGATTTGACTTATCTAAATCCATATCTGGTTTCAGAAAAATCCTACCACGTCCAGTTTTTTTAATTGATTTTTGAAAAATGTGAATGATTTGCAAAAAAGAGCCTTCTTGGTTGTCCTGGTAAAAAAATAAAACTAATGTGACTTACTGTTCAGCTCAAATTTGGAGGACTTATTCCACATAATATTAGTTTTCAAAATGATACCAGATTTGTCTTCATTCTTCAATGCTCACAATAAGCCGTTATTTAAAAAAAAAAAACAGAAGAAACTAAATAATGCCGTACTTTTTATATCTTACACTGTAGACAAAAACATCTTATTTGGAAGATAGTGGAACTTCTCTCCCATATTCATAAAGTCGAGTATATAGAGAACATTTTCACCAGAGAATTAAAAAAAAAAGAAACATTAAAGCGTATTAAAATCCAAAAAGTTATTTTCCAGTACTTAATTTCACTGATACGAGTAGTACAGTCAAACCGTTTTGAAATAACAAAAATTCATTACAGATTGGACTTTTCATATTATTATTCCTCAAAGTCTAAATTATAGCAGACAAAATTATCGTATTCCCCCTCCCACCGCTTCCCAAACCATTTAGCCAACTCTATTTTTAAAATTGATTTATTTCAATACCTATTCGTCGGGGAGAAAAAATGTGTGTATAATAAATATTAAGCTTATAATTTTAAACAGTTGTTGTCATAGATCCGACTCTCTGCAGCTAGATCCTTAAAAGTTTCAAAACATCAGTTTAAATTTTTTTTTTTAAGAGTTGTTTTTTAAAACTTTGCTATACTGAGAAAAAAATTAATTTCGAAAAGATTCAAATTGATTAAAAAAGAGGAAATACAGTCCTTTACGATCCCATTAATATTTCTGCAAAAACATAATTAATGGTGAAAAAATTAATTTCAAATGTACCCAAAAACGGGGTTTTTGACATGTTTGTGTTCAAATATCTCAAAAACGTGATGTGCCACAGCAATTATGACTTCGTATTCGGATTCAGTATGCCAAAATCTATAAGAAATGTATGGTTTTGATTAAAGGCGATTTTCGTTGCAGACCAGTTTTATCTGAGAAACAAACAAAAATATGGTTTAAATATGAAAAGGATGCAACAAACCTGATACGAACAAAGTCCAATTTTTGTTTATGATCGATTATTCCGCTTCTATACTTGTAAGTCATTTTATTCATGAGTAAAAATACTCATAAGCAAAGTCAAACAAATTGGTCGAACTCATGAGTATCTGTTGCATTTTGTATCCACAATCAAAATTACTCATGAACAGTTGCAACAATTTTCGGGTACTCAAAACAAAGCGAATTTACTCGAAAGGAAATGGGTATTCGAAGATATCGTGAACATCATGAATAACCAAAGGCAATATGATCGTGGATCGGTCGTCGGTCTTGCATCGTAATTCTTGATGTAGGGTAGGTAGATTCTGTGTATTTATTTTTATCTATTCATGGTTTCTGTGGTCGGTGGTTTCAATTTGCGTTTTGTAAGAAGTAAAACCTGTTTTTGTTGCTTTTTGCATTTGTATCAATTGAATCGATTTATTATTGGGTTGGTAAGAAGATGCAACACAAAATCGTCAATATCTGCGACAAGTGTATTTATGTAGATTAGGTATGTATGTAAATAATATACGCAACCCACCCTAATGAAAATGCGGTATAATGCTGTGTTTTGGAACTTGTTTTAAAAAAGGATAAGGGGATAAGGATAAAGGTAGTAGCTGAAATGACTTTGCAAAATAAATAAAATACGCAATCAGGTAATATGAAATAAAAATGAAAGGTTTTATTTTAGCGAAAATATTGTATGCCTACGCAGTACGTATGTAGCTTGGGCACAAGTGATGTCTATCCAGTGTTTTTTAGGGATAGGTTGAAGCTGAATCAAATTTCACTCACGCAAACTTAAGAGAATCAACAATTTAATAAAATAAAAATACCTTCTATTCAGTAAACATTTTTCTAAAATACTCTATAATCTTAATGATTAGTTACATACATTTATTTCTAATTTATTATTAAAAAAGGCGTTTAATAGCTGTTAAGTTTTTCTTAGTTTTTTCTTTGTTTTACTTATATTTGTTCATTTTCTTCTTTTATATCATATTTTTCTTTCTATTTAGATATCATATACATATGTACAGTATAAATTCAGTTAAAAAAAAAAACATGTTAAACAAATAACATTTTTTTTTTTTGATTTATGTCGTTTTTTATTGTTGAAAAGATTTGATTTTTCTTATGTGCAAATTAGAAATGAATAATTAAGGGCAGAATGTTAAGAAAAATGTAAATTAATTGAAATTGCTGTTGTTTTTCATTCAATTCATAAATTTTCACAAGCTTTCACAATTAAATACTCGTATTTTAAATAAATGAAATTTTGTTTCCAGAAGTTCAATATGAGAACTACTCGTATAACATGCTTTTTTTACAATTGAACGGAGAACCTAAGCCCACCAAATCATTCCGCCACCGCAAAATTAACTTTGAGCGCTCAGTGAAATTTTGTTTTGTGGGACTGAACTGACCTCATAATTCTTTTACTTTTTGAAATCTGAAAGATCGCTTATGATCAATTACATGGCATATTTTTTTTTTGTTAACAAAATGACCCAAATGATGAGCCAATTTTTTTTTCTATGACCTTGAAAAAAACATTAAAACATGCAAATAAAATGCACGACTGGATCGCACGTACTTGCTCTTGTGTTCAAGTTGCTTGGAACTTAAGGACTTTTGAAATATGCAAATAATTGCAGAAAAAAAGCATTTAAATCGTCCTATGTTGGTATAAACAACTCCTAAGATATTTAGAGCTCAAAAACAAGTACCTATGCCATTTGATTACTTGGAAAAAAACTATTTTTTTTGTATAAAATTTCGGTAAAGCTAGGAGCAGACGATTTGCGATAGTCGGCAAATCTTTGCGAGCACCGACGTCACGAAAAAACTCGCAAATACACCGCAAATGCATTACGTTTGACAGTGCTCGCAAACCTGCAAATACACATGTTCAGACGATTTTCGCCAAAGTTTTCAAATACATTTGCGATCAAGGTGCTCGCAATGACATGCTCGCAAATAAAATCGCAAATTTTGCAGCATATTTGCGAGGTGTGCACACGATTTGCGGCAACATTTGTAGATATCATATTCTCACTCATTTGCAGATTTGCGAGCCTGGCATTTCTCTATTGACAAATTTGTTTATTTGTTGAGTTTTGTCACAGCTATAGTCGCAAAATACTATGTAGGTTAACATATGTACACACAAACACACATGGGTATGTATCTATTTGTATATTTTGGTGATGTTTTGTGGGCTGTAGGTCAATTTAATTTTTTTAACTACGTTTTTTACTAAAACGAAAAAAAAAAAACAAATTTAAATCATAAAAAATAATAAAAATAATGAAGGTACCTACATACATACTAAAAACCACAGCCAATTCCTTCAACACAACAACAAAATTCATCGCAAATGTCCGAATTTGCAGTGTTCCATTTTCTTGTTTTCGCAAATGGTTGTGACGGTCGCAAATACTCGCAAATTGTCACAAATTATTTTTGTGAGTGTTCACATGATTTTCCAAAATGTCACAAATGCATTTGCGACTTGGGCCTGGCAAATCATACGCAAATTATTTGCGAGCATTTGCAGGCTGTCCCAAAGTTGTGTTCAGACGATTTGCGATCAAAGATCGCAAATTGTGACGTAAAAATGACGTCATACTCGCAAATATTTGCGACTTTGCAAATCGTCTGCTCGTAGCTTAACATTTAAAAAAAATTGGGACACCAATTTTGAGTTTTTATCTCGTACATATGTATATAAACCTAATAATAATGTATAATAATAATAATAATAATAATAATAATAATAACATATGTATATAATCCTAGTTTCAAAAAAATTCATCAACCCGTTTTGGAAATACTGAATTTTCAAAAAAAATTTAATGTAAATGTAAAGTTTTTTTGTTCAAAATTCTGATATGCAATTTTATTGATATTTAAAAGAAGCTTTTGAATAAAAATTGTATTAAAATCGGTTGAGTCGTTAATGAGAAAAAAAATAAATTAAAAAAACCGTTATATGGGCTTTTCAGTACAGGTACAAACAGAGAAACAGACAGAATTTTTGAATTTAATGTAACACTTTTTTACGCATATCACAAAAAAAAATAATTTTTAATATTTTGGTCAGGGAAATTTTGAAATCTGATTTTTGACTGCCAGAATTTCGATATAACTACGATTGAAAATTTCGTTTTTATGAAAAATATATGAAGAAACGAGTGTAGTGCAATACATATTATTTTTTAAGACCTTAGATCTTTTGAATGTAACCTAAATTGCCTGGCACTAGTTAGAAAGAGTAGAAGGATAGGAAAGATTTCGCACAGTCGATTGAGATTGAGTTGTTTATTATCTCATTTATTCAGCAATTGAACAATTATATTTTCAATTGTAAAAGTAATTAATAACTATAAGATACATTGGTAAATAAAAGGATTTTGTTGGCACATAAGGAGCCTAACTTATACATGAAAAAAAAATTAATACAAATAAGATTTATAGTTTTTGAAAACTAATTATTAAAGTCGGGTTGACTTTGTCGTCCTCGGGTTGTTCAGTCCCGGTTGTCAAGTGGCTGTATTGGTTTATGGTTGTGATAGGATTGGTGTTTAGCCACGATAATGGGCTGACCCTGGATCAGTGTAGAAGTGTCCTGCTTCATCGTTGATTGTTGTTGTTATATCGATGTATTATGTACAAAACAAAAATAAAACAAAAAACATCATTATCAAAATGCTATACTAATAGTTCATCAATTTTCGATATAGGCCTTTCTTGTAGCAAATGGGCGGTATGTATGATATTTTTAAATTTCTGTGGTTTTTAATTAAACCTGGTCACTTACTCAGTCAACAAAAATGGTCAACTGAAGTTGAAATTCATAAATACAATGGCTTCAAATCGTTCGGATAATATGTAAGTTTGACTTTTGACCTATATTACGATTGATGTTTCCCTTAAGTATAAAATAACGAAAAAAAACCCCAGCGACGGCATTATAAGATTCGTTTGTTAAACTTCACCCAGGGCTAACCAGTAAGTTTTTTTGACAACCAGAGATACATGCTTGTGAATCATGTTGTTAATCTATTCAAAATTCGTATTTTTGTTCACCCGTCAACGTGCTCGTGAAGCTGTGTGTTGTTGTCCATAAGCAATTGTCGTGTAAAATGTACGGGAACCCTCGGTGAAAAGTTGATAGTTTGATTACAAACGTAACTTCAAACGTTCACAACACATTCGCAAGTCTGTACCAGTGAGAAATGTCAAAAAATCACTTTCTTCACTGGCGATTTGTTCACATCACGAGGAAGTATGTACTAGGCTTTACGTAAAACGAAAACGATACCGTTATGACAAAAATGAAAATTACTCTTTTTATTGAGTAGTCATTTCGGGCGAAATCAAACAATCAATAATTTTTCACTATGTTTTTACGACGGACGAAATAAAAGCATCGACTTTTTTTCACAGTTTTGCATTGGTAAGATACTTTTTTAACTTGCAATGAAATAAAAGTCAATTTTACCAAAAAAAAATTAAAATCCAAACTTACGCCTAAGGGTAAAAAAAAAATAATTTCTACTAAATAGGTGCGTCTCACTAGCTAAAATCTAACTGAGCGCTAATTGCCCAGTTTATATTTCTGAACGCTCAGAGAATTTTCGCAGTTAAGCTGTCAAAAGGTATGTTTAATAGGTCTGTTTCTTTACTCGCCCGCGGGTTCCCAAAGTAACCCAAATCTACCCAAAACGTGTTTCTTTACTATTTTCTGACACAAAAATGCCAGAGCTTTTGACTTTTTTTCATTTCCCCTCCAGCAAGAATCTACCCGAACATTTTAGTTCCGGCACTTTCTTGCTTGTCAAACAAGAAATCAGCTGACCGAAAAATTTTAAATTAAATTTGTCAAGTAGCGTATATAAAACGGTTAATTTAATTAAATTAAATGAAAATGATACAATGGAGACAAATATAAATTAAAATATTTCTTCTGGTATCTTTTAATAAAGCCCAAGATGATAATTGCAAATGTTAATAGAATTGAAATTGCATAATTTTGTATGCGTTGAGCCTACAAGCAATGACGTCGAATGGGTGATTTACACCGCAACGAACCAGAAACATCCCAAATGCGTTTCTTTACTTTTCATTTCTGGTTAAACATTACAACAACAACATCAAAAAGCTCATCCCCAAACTTTTTCCCGAACTTTTTCCCGAACTTTTTCCCAAACTTTATCCCAAAAGTAAAGAAACAAACCTAATGAATCTGTTCCGAACAGAAAATTAGAAAAAAAAAGTACGGGATTGTGTATTGCATGAGTAAAAACCTTACCCCAAACTGTTGTACATTAGGTCTGTTTCTTTATTTTTTGGATAAAGTTTGGAAAAAGTTCGGGAAAAAGTTTTTGGTTGAGGTTTTTGTTTTTGTTGTTGCAATGTTTAACCAAAGTAAAGAAACGCATTTAGGATGTTTCTGGTTTGTTGCGGTGTAAATTACCCATTCGACTTCTTGTAGGCTCAACGCATACAAAATTATGCAATTTCAATTCTATTAACATTTGCACTTATGATTTTGGGCTCTATTAAAAGATATCAGAAGAAATATTTGTCTCCATTGTATCATCTTCATTCAATTTAATTAAATTAACCCAATTTGTATACGCTACTTGACAAATTTAATTTCAAATTTTTTGATCAGTTGATTTCTTGTTTGACAAGCAAGAAAGTGCAGGAACTAAAATGTCCGGGTAGATTCTTGCTACAGGTAAATGAAAAAAAGTCAAAAGCTCTGGCATTTATGTGTCAGAAAATAGTAAAGAAAGACGTTTTGGGTAGATTTGGGTTACTTTGGGAACCCGCGGGCGAGTAAAGAAACAGACCTCTTGTTAATAAAAAATGTTTTCATTTGTAATTTCGTTTGACAGCTCATTTCATTTTTGAATTTTCTCGCAACCCTCAACCATATGTAGTCCAAGCAGCACTTCAAAATTTGACAGTTTTCACACATTTCTGCTGTTCTGATCTAGCTTTTCTTCATTAAACAAAGCTATCATTTAGCCAGTTTATATTTGTGAGATCTCAGAGGTATCAGAGCGCTCAGAAATATAAACAGGATTCCTCACTTTTCCCCTTAAGAACTGAGACTGAATTTTTTTGGAATCGCTTGCTCGATTATTTCTTGTCGCAATAAATTACATAAGAAGAAAAGAAAAAGAGAGTTGTTTTGACTTCTATGTGAGGAATACTGTTTATATTTAATTCTTCTGCTCTGTCAAAAAATTTAGGAAAAATAAACTGGCAAATTATTTTACCGATTTGGTTGCCTTTTTTGTTATTTGAATAAATGCTTATTTTGTTCTGTAAAACAAATTCTATTATGCTACTGAAATGAATAAGCCAAATAAATAGAAGACAGAACTATTTGATTGGACACATTAAACTATTGATTGTTAAAAGGCTATAAATGGCCAATAGTTAATTTAAAATTGGTCGTCCCGGGCGGCGATCTCACTTGGATTTATCAGTTAGTAAGTGACGTCCTTGTCAATATGCAATATTGTTATTTTCCGATCATCTCACTAGATTTTATGACAAATATGCAACAGTAACAATTTTTTAGTAATTTTTATTATTTAAAATATTCAAAATTCAACATACAATTCTTTCAAGCAATTTTCCTTTAATCCTTTTGCTATGTCTTTATAATCATTTTGATATAATATTTGTTTTTCCCTTCCAGAAACAACTCTTCGTGGTGACATCAACGTGTGTATCGTTGGAGATCCCAGCACGGCAAAGTCGCAGTTTCTCAAACAAGTTGCTGATTTTTCTCCACGTGCCGTTTATACTTCAGGTAAAGCTTCTTCGGCTGCTGGTCTCACAGCTGCGGTGGTAAGAGACGAAGAAAGTTTCGATTTTGTAATCGAAGCTGGTGCTCTGATGTTAGCTGACAATGGAATCTGTTGCATTGATGAATTCGACAAAATGGATCCTCGTGATCAAGTAGCCATTCACGAAGCTATGGAACAACAAACAATATCGCTGGCAAAAGCCGGTGTTCGTGCAACTTTGAATGCCCGTACATCAATCCTAGCAGCTGCCAATCCAATAAACGGTCGCTATGATCGAAGCAAGTCTCTGCAGCAAAATATTCAGCTTTCGGCTCCGATTATGTCACGTTTCGACTTATTTTTTATTCTAGTTGATGAGTGCAATGAAGTAGTGGACTATGCCATTGCAAGAAAGATTATTGATCTGCATTCGAACATAGAGGACAATGTCGAGCGCATGTACACACGGGAAGAGGTACTTCGTTATATCACTTTTGCTAAGCAGTTCAAACCCATTATTAATCTAGAAGCATCGAAATTGCTGGTTGAGAACTATGGCCATCTGCGGCAGCGGGATACTGGAAGTAGTGGTCGAAGCACATGGAGAATAACAGTACGCCAGCTTGAAAGTATGATTCGTCTGAGCGAAGCAATGGCTAAGCTCGAGTGCATGAACGAAGTTCAGGTGCGACACGTCAAAGAAGCATTCCGCTTACTTAATAAATCTATAATACGAGTAGAGCAGCCTGACATTCATTTAGACGATGATGAAGATGTGGGTTTGGCTGATGTTGATATGGAAGAAGAAAATGGAAATGGAAATGGTGATACGGAAAATGGAACTGAACAAGCTGCAAATGACGATGACGCATCTGCTACAGTCCAAAAGAAAAAACTCACTCTAAGTTTCGAGGACTACAAGCATCTGATGACAATTTTGGCCTTGCACATGCGCAAAGAAGAAGCTCGATGTGAAATCGAAGGCACAGACAGTGGTATGAGACGGAGCGAAATTGTTGCATGGTATTTGGAACAGGTGGCTGATCAAATCGAATCGGAGGATGAGTTGATCTCACGCAAGAACCTAATAGAAAAAGTTATCGATCGTCTTATTTACAACGATCAGGTTATTATTCCATTAAAGACAACTGAACTCAAGTCTAGTGGAAAGAGAGTTGATGATGGAGAAGATGATGAAGAAGATGATCCCCTTTTGGTAGTGCATCCAAACTATATTGTTGAGTAGAAAAAAAATTCAAGAAAAATATTTTGTTTTTTTTATAGTTATTACCTTCGCTTTTGTTCTATGTTTTATTTTAAGGTTATCATTCAATTAAAGTAAACATTTTTTACAAATAAAAAAGGATTTGTTATTAGAGTTTTAATTCTAGAGAGTAGCGAAATTTCGAAATGCTTGTAACGGTGAATAAGAACATTTCGAAGAAAACAATTATTAGGTCTGTTTCTTTACTCGCCCGCGGGTTCCCAAAGTAACCCAAATCTACCCAAAACGTAAATTAAATTTGTCAAGTAGCGTATATAAAATGGTTTAATTTAAAAAAAGTAAATGAAAATGATACAATGGAGTCAAATATAAATTAAAATATTTCTTCTGGCATCTTTTAATAGAGCCCAAAATGATAAGCGCAAATGTTAAGAATTGAAATTGCATAATTTTGTATGCGTTGAGCCTACAAGCAATAAAGTCGAATGGGTAATTTACACCGCAACAAACCAGAAACATACCAAATGCGTTTCTTTACTTTTCATTTCTGGTTAAAAATTACAACAACAACATCAAAAAGCTCATCCCCAAACTTTTTCCCGAACTTTTTCCCAAGCTTTATCCCGAAAGTAAAGAAACAGACTTAAAGTAATATACATTTCTACTGAGTTCACATAAAAAAACTAAAAAAATCTTGTAACTTAAGATTTCTCAAACTTTTTAAACGCGTTCAAGTTTTACTGTATAGCCATCAAGTCCATGTTTGGTCTGTTCCATGTTTCCGAACGCCAGTCAGATTTTGTTGACATTTCGCATAGGATATCTTGACATCCTAAAACTTCAAGGACAGTTGAGATCACAGTACACATATTAGCTGCGTTTTATTATCTTTTATCGGGATCCGGATCTGGATCTGGATTTACTTTTACACGCAATACAAAAACAATTTAGGATCTTGCTTTTTATCGGGATCTATTTCAAGATCCAAGAATAAGTTTTTATTCTGAACACCAGGTGACAATTTTATTTCATAAATGTTGTTAGCACTGTGCAAAACAAAACAAGTGAAATGCCAGTTAAGAAAAGAATAAAGATATGTTTTTGTTTACATAAAATGTGTGTTCCCTTGATTTGAATTTCTGTGATTAAGAATTAATAATTTTTCTATACTTTAAAGGATCTTAGTGATCCTAACTTTGATTTTATTTCAAATACACTTCCATCACTGCTAGATGCAAGTAGTCGGCTCCAATTGTCCAATAGCTTCTGAGCTAGTCAGGCATACCACAGTTGAAAAGTAAAATTTTTTGGGATCCGGATCGTTTTATTATCAAATGAAGATCTATATGGATCTTGGTCGATAATAAAACGCAGCTATTAATGGTAATATACTGCGCATGTTGTCAGACACCATAGTATAAAAATACAAAGTATGTTGAGATGAATTGCCGCCATATTTGTTTTCATGCGACGTCATAGCGAGTTTTCCACAACACATAACTTAAAAAAGTAAATAAAATGTTTGTTTTACTTTAAATTTCAACAACACATGCGTAACTTCAAAACTTAAATAATTTACTAAGTATATAACTTTAAATTTTAACAAGGTGTGGTTAATGAATCTGTTCCGCACAGAAAAGAACAAAAAAGTACAGGGAGTCATTCCGTAATTTTCAAAACGATATCGTTTGAACGATTGTCTTTAAAGATATCCACCCTTATTTATAAGATTTTTTAGGCAGTCAATTAGTTAAGCAGTTTTTTAAAAGTCCTTAAAAGTTGGAAATATGTCTTATTTAATTAAATAAAGTTACAAGTTAGACAAATCTTAGCCAACCAATGCCGTTGTCCAAGTAGACAACTTTAGGACAACAGTAAACAAAGTTTTTTTAATAACTTTTTGGAGTTGAACGGCTGTCTAAAGTTGGACAAAGTTTATAAATACGACTGATCGTCTATAATTTAATAGATAATTTAATGAATTTTAGTGTCAAAACTAAAAGTCCTTGTTGTTTTATTTGAAATGTGTTTAAAGTCTATATTCGTTCGTGGATAAATAAATAAAATTATTTAATATTGAATAAAATATATGCATCAGTTTTAGCAAAGATATGTTTTTTTGGTAACTTAACTGTTTTTTTCTCAAAAACTACACAGGGTAGGCACTTCTTAAACATAGTGGCTTTCGCATAGACAGAGCTCTACTGTGGATCCCAACCTATGCTATTTTAAAACAAAAGTATATTTTTCTTACACGGTTCTTCTGTTGAAAAAACCTACCAAAAATTTGTTTTTTTAATTTTATTGGTTTGTAGGATATTTACTGAAAGCTCAAACTATGAACTGATATATACATAAATGACGTAATTATTCAATTATTTTTTTTTATTAATTAAAAAACAGTGGTAAAATTCATCGAAAAAGTATTTATCGCCCTTAAATCACTCAAATAATTACAAGACGATACCTCATTAGCTATCGTCTAAGCTCTATCGTTCTGACAATAGCGTTTTAACGATTATTGACTTATATTTAATTGCCAAAACGAGATCGTCAAGACGATATTCATTTTTAATGTTGCGTGAAGCAAAATTATCATCTAAACGATATCCCCAGAATTGTGTGTTCCATGAGTAAAAACTAAAAACCTTGCCCTAAACTGGGGTGGAATCGGCGATGATAGTTGACTCACTGTCACTGTTTTGATTGTCACCTTTTCTTTGTTCTGCGTAAAGTAATCTCTAAAAATATAATATTTATATGTAAAAAATAACATTGATGAACATCCATAGAAGAGCTTATAGGAACATTGGGTAAGAGAGTTCCAAAATATTTGATTTATTGTTTAAGCTGATTCTGATCAATTATTTATGGTTTTGTAGTATTTTTTTTCATTTTTCGTACTCGGCGCATAGAAAATTTGAATAAAAGTATACATAACCACCTTACGTGGAGTTGAACGGCTGTCTAAAGTTGGACAAAGTTTATAAATACGACTGATCGTCTATAATTTAATAGATAATTTAATGAATTTTAGTGTCAAAACTAAAAGTCCTTGTTGTTTTATTTGAAATGTGTTTAAAGTCTATATTCGTTCGTGGATAAATAAATAAAATTATTTAATATTGAATAAAATATATGCATCAGTTTTAGCAAAGATATGTTTTTTTGGTAACTTAACTTTTTTTTTCTCAAAAACTACACAGGGTAGGCACTTCTTAAACATAGTGGCTTTCGCATAGACAGAGCTCTACTGTGGATCCCAACCTATGCTATTTTAAAACAAAAGTATATTTTTCTTACACGGTTCTTCTGTTGAAAAAACCTACCAAAAATTTGTTTTTTTAATTTTATTGGTTTGTAGGATATTTACTGAAAGCTCAAACTATGAACTGATATATACATAAATGACGTAATTATTCAATTATTTTTTTTATTAATTAAAAAACAGTGGTAAAATTCATCGAAAAAGTATTTATCGCCCTTAAATCACTCAAATAATTACAAGACGATACCTCATTAGCTATCGTCTAAGCTCTATCGTTCTGACAATAGCGTTTTAACGATTATTGACTTATATTTAATTGCCAAAACGAGATCGTCAAGACGATATTCATTTTTAATGTTGCGTGAAGCAAAATTATCATCTAAACGATATCCCCAGAATTGTGTGTTCCATGAGTAAAAACTAAAAACCTTGCCCTAAACTGGGGTGGAATCGGCGATGATAGTTGACTCACTGTCACTGTTTTGATTGTCACCTTTTCTTTGTTCTGCGTAATCTCTAAAAATATAATAATTTATATGTAAAAAATAACATTGATGAACATCCATAGAAGATCTTATAGGAACATTGGGTAAGAGAGTTCCAAAATATTTGATTTATTGTTTAAGCTGATTCTGATCAATTATTTATGGTTTTGTAGTATTTTTTTTCATTTTTCGTACTCGGCGCATAGAAAATTTGAATAAAAGTATACATAACCACCTTACGTGGAGCAAAAACATTTATTTTGATGATCAACTATCGCCTTAGCCGATCCCACCCCTGTTCACCCCTGACATTCGGTCACTTAGTGTTCCATACGGTTTTCCAGAACAGTTTAGAGCAAGATTTCCTGCACCTACTTTTAAGGTGGAGCAAGAAAGTGAGAAATGTCAAAGTAAAAGCTTATTTGTTTGGGATAGGTAATAATATAAAAATTTAACACGCAAGTACTTTTCTTGATATTTTTGAACTAAACATGAAGAAAAAAGCAAAACAATGTAAAAATTGTGAATTGATACCAAAATAGAATTGAAAATTAATGGAAAAAAATAACATTTCAAACATTTTTAAGTTTAAAATGTTTTACAGTTGATAGACAAGGGCCAATTCCGTCAACACAAAGCTGCACTTTTCTGTTCTGACAGCTTGCACACACTTGTGCTATTCTGACCTAGTTTTTCTTCATTAAATACAGCTGAACTACAAAACAAAAATAATTTATTGTTTACTTTTTGTTCCATCTGGCAAACAATTGAGACAAAAGAGGAAAGGTTTTCACAAGTTTGATCTACTCTGTTCAATTATTAAAATAACGGTTTATCGCTTTTTTTATTTTGTATAGCATGCCATCCAGTTTTAAGCAAATAATACAAAAAATCCAGATCTGGGCCCTTATTATGAATTACGAAACGAACGGAAGAAAAAACTAAACTCGTAGAAAAGAAAGTCATGGCGAAGAGCGATTATAAGATACGAAAATATAAAGCAAAAAAAGTTGCCACACAAAAACGAAAAATGATAATTTTTTAAAAGCGCAACTTACTTCACTCCTACTAACAAATGTCAATTTTTATGTTTTTCACAATTGTATTTATTATAATTGAATATGAAAAAAATTTAGAAAGAAAATTCTTCTGTTTGAGTGGAGTGACCGAATTTATAATTCAAGTTAAAAGTTCAAATGAGCTCAACTCCATTGCGTTTCGCCCAGGTATGATAGTTGGGCTCATCAGTTAGATGTTATTTACATACTTACTTTTTTCGCTCACTTAACAAAACAAAAAATAACCAAACCAAAATAAAAAATAAATAACATTTGACAACTACCCCCAAAACGAAAGCTGAACGAGACCTTAAGAGCTTAAAATACGAGTATCGTCATTTTTACGATTCTCGTTTCTCTTAATCGCAATTTGACGATTAAGTGCTACTATAATCGTTTTTCCTAATCGCAATTTAACGAATACGCCTTATTTTGAACGAGTATCTTTTTTCATAACCCCCTGCAAATTTGATTTTCGATAAAAAAAATAATTTTTTTCACCATTGGAAGGCTTTTATTGTCAAAATCTGTCTTTTGACAAATCGGAAGGGGAAAAAATAAATTTTTGTTACCAAAAGAAAATCCCATTACAGCGCACCTTTTTTATTGAGGCTTGTGTTCAATTTAACAAAATTAACCTGTGTGCTTACCTGTTACCATTGAATAATTACAATTTGTAATTATTTAATGGTATTACTAAATTACTAATTTCAAAATAAATAAATAACGTTTTGGAATATTTTGTTTTTTTATTGTTTTACTATTTTGTATTATTCTCTCATGGCAATGTTCACGCTTTAATACGTGAAGAATGCCAGATTCAGTTGTTACCAAAAATAGTTTTAATTTTTAGGGAAGTAGTGTAAATCTAAACATGAAAATAACAGCCACACGGAGTTAAATGATAGTTGGCCCATTTACTTAACTCTCATCGTCTTCGATCTTTGGTGCTAGATAATATCGGATATGTCCTAAATCGGGAATACGATATTCTACAACAAGAGGAACATCTGCAGACATCGACAACTGCACTTGGTTTGACAATGGAGTTGCTTTTGTGAATGCATTAAGGTAGCGACAGGCGAATGTAAGAGTAACAGGTTCCTGCATCTCAATGGTGACGGCATCCTCTTCTTTGTCAACATTTGATGTTTGCGCCAATTTAACATTAGCCGATCCAACGTCTCCCGATGCAGAAAATTTGACACCTTCCTTGGTACAGCAGATGACCACAGATTCACCGAATTGTGCCAAATCCCGACAAATGCGGGCGAATTCCATGGCTGGCATTCGAACCACGCAGCTATATTCTGTTTCGGGGATTCCTAGGTGTTCCTGATCGAGATTCATCAGCTTCATTTCGTAGTCAGAAACTTTCTCTTGATTCTGTGACTCAAACATAAATGTAACAGTGTCGGCGTTGTCCTGAGCTTTTACCGTAACATTGTCCTCATTATTTGCGCATTTGAGGATCTTGGCCATGCTGCCGAGGTTCATTCCCATTGAGATGTTTCGATCACAGCGGTATTTGTCGAAACCATCGGATCGAAGGCTTAGCGAAACTAACGAAACATGTGAATTATCCATTGCTTGAAGCTGAAGAAATATAACTTTATATTTGAAGCATTAACTACCGTATTTAAAACTTACTTGAATTCCAGAATCACTGCATTCAAATGTACCTTCATTGAGAAGGTCCTTGATAGCGTCTAGGACTTTTTTCAGAGTAATCGCTGAGAGAAGGCGTGCTTCAAACATTTTTTATAATGGGTACAGAACCAAGAGGATAAATAGCACTGAACTGAGAAACTTTTTTCGTGTATAAAGTTTAAATGTGTTTTTTTAGCTAGTTGTTTGGAATTGCAATAGGATCTTCACTTGGTAAATAGTTTTCAACAAATGCTGTTCAATTTCGTATTCAACGCAAGTTATTGCAAAAATGACGGCCAATTGTGTGTTTTGGCGCGAAGTGTCAAATAAGACGGCGGTGAAAAATTCAAAATGGCTATCTGGCGGTGAGTAGATATATCCTTTTTAATAAGGCTGAGTGTTAAAGGTAACACTATAAGCCTTGGTACGCATTGGCCCAGTTCTTTATAAAGGTAAGACCGCACTCGACGGAACTGCACTTCATTGGAACTGCACCACAACTGAACTTCAAACTATCTTGTGTATGAAATAGTATGAGCTATATCGCTCAGCGACATCTGAGCTTCACGGTGCGGCGCTATGTGGCATAGATGATAATCTGACCAACTTTGCCGCGGCTTGAAGTTCCGTTCCCTTCCGTTGCTGCAAGTGAGGTATGGCAAGCGTCACGAAACGTTGTGTTTTGGCTGTGCGCATTATCTTTTTCTGTGCCAGGTGGGAAGTAGATCTTTTATTTGTTGTGTTTTTTTTGTAAGCCCAAGGAAATCGGACAAAAAGAACGACATCGGGGCTTAGCTACGCCATGACAGAAACAAATGGAGTTTCCATACAAATAACGATAACAAGTATGAATATCTCTGGGCTTAGCCATGTCCGAAGGGGCTTAGTTGTTGCTGCATTTAACATGTAAATTGCTTAGCCCCAACGTCGTTCATTTCATCCAAGCCCACTTGGGCAAGGAAAAAAACACCTGTTTTAAATATATTTCGTGCTGAAAATAAAAAAGGAGAAATTATATCGGTCAGGAGATCAAATAATAATTTGTTTGCTTGGTCGAACGTATTAGTAAAGTGCCTTTACATGAGTCGCGAACTGGGAATGCGAATCAATTTGTTTTGGCAATTCCAAGCGTAGCTAGATATCAACAAATTCTTGTTTTTACTTTTCGATAAACTGAATAAATTATTCCATCTTCATTTTAAAGAAAAAACACAACGTAAAATTAATTCAAATTGTTGAATTTAACATTTTTATATTTTCTACACGTCCGAGAGATATATTTGCGAACTTCCTAACACTTATTCACAATCCACAACATCAAGACGCATTCCACATATCTGCGAATGAAAAATTCGCTTGAATTTTTTAAGCAAACATTTTATTATTTTATTTTTCATAACAATTCGCGTCAGTCAGCGACCACTTAAGTGAAAGAAATGTCAAAACTCGCGACCATTCGCAATTCACAGTTCACTATTCGCTGCTCATGTGAAAGGCACTTAATACCATCACAATCCAACTAACAAAATTGCTTCGCATTTCAGATATTAAAGTATTATTTGTTTCTATAGCATACTCCTGTTACCCCCCTGAAGGAAAGTAACTACTTTATTGGATTATTACTGATTCCTTAAATATTTTATAGAGCAAATTATATCAGCATGATAGAAGCGATGTACCAATACCAATGTTTCTTTAATCTCTCTATATTGCTTCTATGAAATGACCAAGGAGCTTCGCTTCAGTAGTCATCCAGTAAAATTATTATTACACAATCGTTATGTTGGTTTGTGTTACTTCATTTCTATATTTATATTGCTTTTATTAGTGAACATGGTGACGCTTAATGGCTCTCCCAAACCAACGCGAATCCGCAGCGACGACGAATTTTTGTTGTTGTTTAGCGTTGTGTATTTGTCATTTTTTGAGCTATTGTGAATGATTCAATGCGAATCGCTCCGCCTTCGCGTTGGTTTGGGAGAACCATAAAGCTATAATCGGCCATTTTATAATTTATATTCAGCTTGGCATCCAAGCACATGTATTTCTGATTACATGTTTTAGGTTGGTATTTGTTAATTAATCATTTATATAGATATTTACTTATTAAACAATATGTGTTTGTATCCACCTATTAATTCTAGTTATTATTTAAAAATATTTTTTTTTTTAAATATGCGCGCACTAAAGGGGTTGTGACTATCCTTAAGATGATTGAACACAGTGCGAGCGTTAGGAAAAAAGGGAAGGATTTAAAAGGAGTTACCGATATACATTGGTTTTGAATTGGTTTTGGTTGAAAAAAAAATGGTCTTTTTAATGTAAGTCATAGCTATTTGTTTCCTAGGAGGCAATTTAAGATAAAAGTAATTCCCAATCAGTCTAATGAATTGTATATCTGGGAGATTGGAGGAGCGGTTAGAGAGCAAGACAATCGGTGCAAAGGGTCCCGGGTTTGATTCCTGGTCGTACCTACAAGTTATTTTTGATTAATTGTATGTGAACTTCTTTCAGACTTTCATAATTAACTCCATAAAGGTACAATAGAAGCTGAAAAAGGCCACCTTTTTCATTTTATGGAGTCTTATGCAATGCTTTTATGTGTAGGTTGAATTAAAACGAAACTATTGTAACGACTGTCACATTTGAACTATAATGACTCTCGAATGAACTATAACCACTCTCGAATAAAAGAAACACCGCATTCGGGATTAGACACGACACAAACCAACCTTCGGAGAGCTTTAGTGAGCTTTCGAACTTCCAATACTAAACGTCAGAATGAATGCTTTTACTTTACTTTCATTACAATCAACTTTAAGGCTCTCCCAAACCAACGCGAATGCGGAGCGTCGACGAATTTTTGTTGTTATTTAGCGTTGTGTATTTGTCATATTTTGTACTATTGTAATGATTCGCTGCGAATCACTCCGCAATCGCGTTGGTTTGAGAGAGACTTTACGCATTCACGATTAAAAATAAACTGCGTCCTCTATCGGTCAGACATATGCTTTTAAGGCTCTCCCAAACCAACGCGTATCATTCACAATAATAAAAAATATGACAAAAACACAATGCTAAACAACGTTGTGTATTTGTCATATTTTTTTCTATTGTGATTGATTCGCTGCGAATCGCTCCGCATTCGCGTTGGTTTGGGAGAGCCTTAAAGGGGGAAAAAGGGGGGAAATCTAAGTGAAAGTCGAAAATCTACCTTCTAAGCAGTGAGAGATAAAAAGTTGATTTTTTCACCTTTGATAGAAAATTAAATTCTAAGAAGGTCGTAGGAAAAACATTTAATTCTAAAAAAAACCCGTTTAGAAGATATGGGTATTTAAAAAATGAATAAAGAAAGAAAGCTGTTTGACAAATGACATGGTTAGCTATGGGAACGTATGATGAAATTAAAATGTACATCCATGGAAAGCAGATAGAAAAAAAAGTTACCCATGTATAAAGGCTTTCCCAAACCAACTCGAATTCGCGGCGACGGCGAATTTTTGTTGTTGTTTAGCGTTGTGTGTTTGTCATATTTTGTGCTATTGTGAATGATTCGCTGCGAATCGCTCCGCATTCGCGTTGGTTTGGGAGAAACTTAAGGAATTTTTGATCACAACAGAATTTCATGCTTGATGAAATTTCTTAACACAATGTTTTTTTGGCTGAGTTTTTAGAGAACACGAAGAAAGTCGTGGGGTCCAGTATTCGAACACTTTTTTCTTCTTTTCTTCCAGTGTTCGATACAAGGAACCTCATGTAATTGTAAGCTTCCCTTGTTCGAACAGTTTTTGAATAAAAACATATCTACAAACACAATTTGTTAAATAAAACTGAAAGAAAATTACTTCTATTTTGTTGAGGGTTAAAAATATGTACGAACTCTTGTGTTCAAAATAAAGAAACTTTATGTACGAGCTTAGGAAACTAGTGTTCGACTACTGGGGAATTGGGCTATTTTCACGTTTCCTAGTTGCTATAGTTACTACAGAAACCATCAAAGTAATAACAAATATTTGAGTTAAGGCTGCTAAATAATTTAATATCACATATTTTCGTTCAATGGTTCCCTCACAGTAAACGATTACTTTATTGCGAGCCACTAAGTGTTCGACTACTGGGGACATGACCTTATTCACAAAAACAACTTTCTTTTAAAAGAGAATTAAAAAATGAATTTCTTGCCTTACAAAAATTCATAGCACGGCATTGTAAATCCTGACGTTATTTTTTAATAATTTATTTTCGATTATAAGTATCTTTTTTTTGATCAACCCTTTCACTAAAACTAGGGGAAATGGACCCTCTTCCCAATGTAACTTTTTTTGTCTAGGACCAACCTACACGCTCTAGCTTTTTGTCATGCTTTTTCAAAAATGTTTTCAAATAAATAATAAGTTTGAAGAAATAACATACTTTTACTCTATTATTATTGTTATCGCCCACTATAAATATTTATGCCTACCTAATTCAATTTTAAAGAAAATACCTACCAACAAAAATGTAAAATATTACTTGCTTTTAATTTCATTAAAACATTTGTTTTTAGTGCGACTGTGATAGTAAATATTCTTATACATTTCTATTATACCAATTTACTACAATCACTCACACACAAAAAAAGGTCATAGAAAGTCGATAGGAAACAACGCACAAAATTAATGTTTTTCTTGTCTCTATTGGACTCTCATAAATTTTGTATACGATGTCCTCTATCTTCTGTTACTTCTTTACCCTTATTTTTATTCCTATTTCTATAATTATCCTGTCATTCTCATCGCTTCAATTCGCCACACCTATAGTTCCGGCTCACCTCTATAGATGCCAGGCCGACCGTTCCTCTTCATGATAGTACTTTAAAAATAACAATATAATAATAACAATATAAATATACAACTCATTATTTATGAGTGAAGCCAATATGTACTGAAGCATAATGCGGTATATGAAAAAAGTGCCATAGAGTGCCGCACTGCTTAGCGAAGTTTGCGCTGAAGTACAGTTCCGTCGAGTGCGGTCTTACCTTAATTGTAATATTTTCTCAGGTTTGTTAATAAAACTTATTTACCTTACCATGCCTGGGCAAAAAGCATTTTGGAGTAAGGACCGCAAATACCTTACAGTTGAATTTCATTCATTAACTCCACAAAAATTAAGAAGTAAATGGTTTTATTGTATATTGTCTTATGAATAATTTTTCTATTTATTTTCTTAAAAACACTTCTACTTATTAACCTTATTTAACATGCCGGCTCCACTAGACATGAGCCATGCTCGGACTATGAACCTGTCGTGAAAAAACCAATGGAGGCAGAAAAATCCATGTCTTGTCGACGACATTTGAAAGAAAACCAACTTTTGAACAGCACATAAACGCTGTTCAAAGCTTGGTCTTGAGATTTGAGATTTTACGTGTGCGTGAATTTTGTGTGATTTTTGTTATATATGGAGGTAAATATTGCTTCAAAAGTTGTTATTTATTTACCTGACCTTCGTTCCTATAATATGAGCTGAATATTGTTGCCAAAGGTAGAAGTAGTGGTGTGAGAGAAATGAAACGACATAACATAGTTTGCCCAGCGAGAAAAAATCTGCTGTTTGTTGATTGGATTGTGGTGTTGGGCATCTGTATGTTCTGCAGAGCCGGAGTGTATGTAAACTTCCATCAAAAATACCTTACTTTTGTACTACAAAACTGTTTGTTATTCACCACTCAACTATACTGAAATTAAATCACCATCTTTACTTTGCACTTTTATTACAACCAACAACCCACTGTTTAAGTATTTGACAGCTACCAGATGACATCTAGACTGCCACTTGTAAAATCGATGGTATCAACCTACAGCCTAACGCCTCTATTAACAACACATCTTTACTGGCAGAAATAATGGATACCTCTACTTGCACACCTCTATCTATTTGTCAATCAGCTC
Organism: Dasysyrphus albostriatus; assembly: GCA_946251815.1. Lineage (NCBI taxonomy): Eukaryota > Metazoa > Arthropoda > Insecta > Diptera > Syrphidae > Dasysyrphus > Dasysyrphus albostriatus. The sequence continues at coordinate 228,331,253 of OX276335.1, forward strand.
CATTACCAGAAATCGAAGATTCATCACCTTTGTGACCCGCTTACCTAAAACCTTCACTTCCATCCATCACCACTGCAGTGCCATCACCTCCCGCAGCGTCTACTCACCATCAATCAGTACTTACTCCTGCACCTTCTAACCAACCAAACCAACACTATTACCTACTTTAACTGTACATGCAATACCTACCATTAAATGTTTGGCACATTGTGGATCCTTACTGAATGGAACAACAGACTTAAGAAGTTAAACATTAATGCTGACCATGTGGCTTTCTTCATTAAAAATGCTCCCGTTCACGCTGATGTCCCCTAAATAAGTAAACGTTTATTTTCTATAACTCTTAATGAATGCCAGAAGATTTCGCCATCTCGCTCCAGACATCATAACAACTTTAAAATAAGCTTTTCATCTTAATATCAGTGGCTCTTTTGTTTTCATACTGATGATGTGTTTAAACTGGGATATAAGATTTTAGCCAAATGGGTGGATTAATTAGAATATCGTAGATCTAAGAAAACTAACAAACCTAGTCATACAAAACCCGTCCCTTTTTCCTCTAACCTCAAGAATACCAACTCAATACTGAAGAAAAAGCCCACTCACACTCCCAGATCGGAACCAAACTGGACCTTTAAAACTAGCCTTTTCCCTACTCAACTAACAAAATTGCTTCGCATTTCAGACATTAAAGTGTTATTTGCTTCTATAGCGCTCCATTTAGCCCTCTGATAGAAAGTTAACGCCTTACTAGAGCGTTACTAAATTCTTAAATATTTTCTGACGCAAATTATATCAGCTTAATAGAAGCGATGTACAAATGTTTATTTAATCTCTCTCTGAAATAACCAAGATACTTTCGCTTCAATAGTCATCCCGTAAAATTGTTATACAATGCTTATATTAGTCTTTGTTTCTATATTGCTTGTATTAGTGAATATGGAGACGCCAATCTATAATCGGCCATTTTATAATTTATATATTTAATTAAGCATCTAAACATTTATTTTTTTTTTTATTATCAATGTTTTAGCTTGGTATTAATTAATTATTTAATCTATAATACCTCTATTTATTTAATTAACAATATGTGTTTGTTATAACCATATTATTTTATATTTGTCTTGAACAAAGTTTTTTCTTATTAATGCAAGCTTTTTTGTCTCATACGTAACAATTTAAGATAAAAGAGATTCCAATTTAATGTATTGAACTGTAAATCTGAGATTGGTGGAGCGGTTAACAAGACAATTGGTGCAGAGAGGGGTTCGACTCCTGGGACTACCAACAAGTTTTTTTATTTAATTAAATGTGAACTTCCTTAAGACTCTCATAATTAACTCCATACAGGTACAAAAGGGGTGAAAAAAAGTCACCTTTTTCACTCTATATGGAGTTTTATGCAATGCTTATATGCCTAGATTGAATGAAAACGAAAAGCATCTATGGAGGAATATAGAAGCGAAATTATTAGTTGAGAGCTTTCCGCCCGCCTGCATTTCACCTAACCCTCTTTATATCCCTACTTCATCTAAGCCTAAAGGTCAAAGAATTTCCTTTATCTTAACTCCTTCTGAATCAACCCCCAAGCTTTTGTCAACACCAACCGAACTACCCCAAACATGTTCCTCTCCAAATCTGGGCCTCAGCTTTGGGGCCAAGTACGCTTACTTTCGTAGTTCCCATATTCTTAACCCCTCACCAATCCATCTCCCTAATAACCACACATCCTCTTCCGGATCAATTCCAGTAAACTTTATCTCTTACTCTTTACCTAACTGTACTTCTCTCCCCACATCAGTTACCCCTTCAATCTTAACCCAAACATTTTCATCCACCCCATTCTCAATGTTACCTACTTCTACCTTTATAGATCCCCTTCTCCCCCCTACACTCAAATTCACCTAATTATCTAGCCAGTCCACTGATTGCCACTATGCTCTCTCGAGGTTTAGAGATAAAAAACCTACGACAATATCGTCTGTACTTAGCATATCCTCACGATTTTTTCACGTTGGTTTTGAAGGAAAAACTAACACAAGTGTAATGGTCTCAATTCAACAGGAAAGCCTTCCCACTAATGTTGCAAGTCTCAAAACACTCTTCATAAAATATCATGTATTCCTCAATTTATTTCCCCAAAGGGTGGCGAATGATCTTGAGGGCCTGGGACAATATATCCATTCAAAGTGGATTTCGCACCTTCAGCGTCGTAGAGCAGACGTTCGTTTCTAATGTACTCCCAACCCCCTCTTCTCCTACCAAAAACTTTACATTTACCATATCTATTAGCAGAATGTAAGAGATCTCCGTTCAAAGACTCACTCAGTTTTGCAACAAACTCACTCCTTACTGGAGATATATGCTCTGACTGATACAAATCTCATTCCCAGCATTAAAAATCAAGAATTGTTTCCTTCTACTTTTAACGTTTATCACGATGACGTTCTTTAACCCATCCGCTAACCGTTCCCCTTGCTGAGGCGTCCTTCTTGCTGTTGTTAAGCTATTGACTCATACCTTACTGCCGTATCTTCTTCCCCTAATCTTTTGATTATGTGTCTATTAAGATAACACTTCCCCTAAAGTCGCTTTCTTCTCCTTCTTTTCGGTGACTTCAATCTTCCTTATTTAAAATGGAGTCCATCAGACGATCTTTCGTTCTTTATTGCTTCCAATCCCATATCTGCCAAATGTGTCTTTCTAGACAGCCTTGCTGATTCAAGCCTTTGCCAAGTCAGCGGGATCACAAATTTCATGGAAAGACAGCTTGACCTTATTTTCACAACCGACCACATTAACTCTTCTATCTCAGCCAGCCCCATTTCTCTTTCAACCATCGATAACTACCACCCTGCCCTTCTTCTCTAATTTGTTCACTACTCTCAATTACAATCCACTCCCCCTACCGATCTTTATTCTCATGACTTCCATAAAGCAAACTTTCGTCTAATAAACGAATACATACCTAAGAAAAACCTCCTTTAAATTTGATAACTCAACTGTACATGATGGATGATGCAACTACTTTATTGTACACTAAAATATTTAATTCTATTTCTCTTTATGTTCCTTTTTCTCGCCACAAAACTTTGTCCGCTTCTCCACTTTGGTAAAATCCTAAACTTCGTTGTCTGCGAAATAAAAGAAATAAGTTGTGGGAAATTTTCCTCCGCTCTCGTTCTCCGACTGACTATTCTAACTATCTTGGTTCTTATCTACATTATAACGAGCTATACAACCCCCTTTACCAATGCTATCTAGTTACCACGCAAACCAACCTTATCAATGATCCTACGTAATTTTTTAAGTTTGTCCTATAAACGAAAATTCGATGGATACCCAAACACTCCCTCTTTCAATAACGAAACCTCAAACGATTCTAGCACTATCGCCAACCTCTTGCAAAATTTTTCAAACAATCTTTTGCCGATGACTCCTTTGCACCTGATTCTGCATATTTTAATTAACTACAAAGCTTTTCTCTTGGACCGTTTCTCCCTCGCACTGTCAATCCGTACCTCTTCGAAACTAAATTAAATCAACTAAACGATGAATTTAATCCTAGTCCCGATGGTCTCCCTGCCATACTTCTAAAAAAATGCTCGTCTACCCTTTCTCTTCCTTTCTCAAAAATTTTTAGTCTTTCCCTAAATCTTGTTGAATTTCTTCAGATATATCCTTCATAATCCCGATACACAAAAACAGTTCGAAGGGTGATGTTAATAATTATCGTCCAATTGCCAAGCTTTCTCACACACCCAAACTCTTTGAAAGTATTTTGTATGAAACGTTAAGTTTCCACTGCAAATCTCTCATCTTCCCCAGACAACATGGCTTTCTCAAACGCAAATCTACAACCACTAACCTTGTTGAATTTGTGGCTTTCACGCTATCAGCCATGGAGATAGGTTACTAAGTCGATGTTATCTCAACCGATTTCAGTAAGGCCTTTGACAAAATTTCCCATAGACAAATACTTTTCAAAGTGTCCACTCTCGGTTTCAAACCTTCTTTGTTAAAATGGATCTCCTCTTACCTAGATAATCGTTATTACAGCTTTCTTCTATTTCACTGTACGCTGATGATACCAAGTTTTTCGAGATCATTTCGTTGACACATGACTCTTCCCTTATTCAACAGGACCTTGACAGTTTTTAATTTGGTGTCTTAAAAATTGCTTGGAACTTAACGTTGCCAAATGCCAATCAATCACTTTTACGCGTTAACGTATTAAATCTCCTCCCCGTCTCTACCCCATTCATGATCAACCCATACCCACCGTTGAATTTATTCATGATCTTGGCATAATATTTGACCCGGAACTTAATTTTCTCTCCCATATAGATGATATCATCCTCAAGGCAAATTCAGCACTTGGCTTCGTCAAAAGATGGTCAAAGGAATTCTGTTACCCTTATGTGACTCGTTCCCTATACATATCCTTCACATTTCCAGAATCGAGAGCGGCCAGTGTCGTTTTGCTCTTCGAGGCCTTGCCTGGAACAATGCCTCTCGATCCAGACCGCCTTAAACTAATCAACTTGAATTCTTTGAAAGATCGTAGAGAAATATCAGATATTCTTTTCATTCATCGATTACTTTCTGGTTCCGTTGACTGCATTTCACTCTACAACCGGAATTCTCGTCTTTTTTATCTTCTTACGAGCCTATCTCTCGAATGCTGCGAAGTGTTAATCTATGAACTCCTTTGACTTTAACCTCAGTACTCCTTCCCTAAAACTAAAAAAAGCGAACATTTTCAAATTCATTTTGGGATAGTGTTTCTCACTGGAAAAATTATAAAAATAATTCTGAAAGCTTAAATTTTGGTTTAAGAGAAAAATTGTATATTCTTTTTTCACAAAACAACTGCTCTAGCAGGAAAACAAAATATTTCTACTTTTGAAATTTTGTAAAAAGTGGCTAATGTAGTAAATACTACGTTTTCATCACGCCAAATGAAGTTAGTTTATGTGGAAGTGGCTGCCAGTCGTGAAGACTGATACACTTAGACCATGAGTTGGTCCATTGTGACACCACATGAATCTAGGAAACCCTATTCCTTATACTCGGTGAACCATTTAGAACTTCTTATGAAGCGTAACAGATAACCTTTAGTCCAGGAGCCAGCCGTAAGAATACCTACATCATCGAGTCAATGGAAAATTTAGCCATTAACGAATGGTAAATGTCATGAAATTTACAAAACTCCTGGTCGGACAGACTAAATAAATAAAAAAATCTCATTTGGATATGGGACAATTAAGCACTGAAGCTATATTTCAAGACTTCTTTTGAAAACCTAGTGTAAATCTTCGTATGACTATGAGGCAGATAAGCACTAAGAGGACTCAAAAATATGTGGTCTAAAGAGCAAATATGGGTTTTGTAACTTGCTTAATAATAGAGATAGAGCAACGGGGATAGCAGCAAAAGATAGAGAAAATTCGTATTAGAATAACTGCATCAATAACTCAATTTCCTGAAAAAATGGTATATGGGGCATTTATGTACTCAGGACTAAGAGGTGCAGTAAAAACTAAATAGTGGTAAACAATATTAACAATGAATATAATTTCAATTTAGATCTTTGTTAATAATAGCCTTGACCTTTTTAGTGCATCTTTATCTTCACTAAAAAAATTCAAAGAACCGCGAAATCAACAATTTCATAGTTACAATAATATCGATTACAATTTGTTTTGTATATAAAGTAATAAAAGTGTTTTTGGCGGTGGCATTGCCGTCTGCCAGATTGACTTATGTTCAAAAATAACTTTTAGATTACATAGGGTGCAGAGAGCAGTGGATGAACTTTTGAATGGAGAGCTGTTAAATTTAGTTGCTCACTTCTTGCCTTACAATTAAACTCATTACAAAAGTAAATATTAATGAGATCATGTTTTAAATCGGGATAAATTACTGGGTTGATTGAAGATGACATTTTTTGCAAATTTTCATTCCACTGGAAGATATCAACAGCCTGCGATAACCTGTACAGTTGTTCTTTTAGTGCATCCAAATTAGTATACTGCACATTTAGCTCAATGCCACACTTCGATGCCCACTGTTCCCATTCTCCTATCCACTCCAATTTGTTATCAAAAACGTATTTAGCGATTGTTTGTTGTATTCTGTTTGGAGTGTATGAAAGTACCTTCAGGATGTAGTCGAAGTGTAGCTTAAGGGTATGAATAAGGAGAGTTGGGAGACCTGTCTCCAAAAAAAGGACATAATTAGGTGTATTGAAATGAAAGAGTCTTTCCAGAAAGTATCGTTGAAGTTTTTCTACTTCTTCGTATGACTGGTATCCCCAAGATTAGGGATTATTACCTAATATGTAGGATTAAATTAACCGGGGCCCAATATCGTTGTCTGTTCTCAAATATTTGAGACAAAATAAATTTCAACAATTATTGGTAAAAATACTTGCAGTTTTTTTCGCTTATTAATTTTTATTAGTAAACTAGTGCATTAAATAAAATTACCGCAAAGCCAATATCATTGTTTGTTCTCAAGATATTCGAGAATAACCACTTTAAAAAAAAAATGTCAGCAAGTTTTTCATTAAAAATTAATTAATTAATTAATTAATTAATTAATTAATTGCATAAAATTAACACGAAGTCGCTTGCATGATTAGTTCCTGAGATATTCCTGACGAACGTACGTACAGACACAGATTAAAAATGATGGATTCCTATTCTAGGGAGCTCGAAATGTGAAGATATTTCACTATTTTAAATCCGACAAATTGGACCGATTACAATAACTTCCAATGGGAAGTAAATAAATAGAAAATCGTTAAAAACAAGATGGCGGCTAATGGCAACAGGTGTAGTTGTGTAAAATGTAGTTTCAGCCTCGGGTTATGATACTCTTTCGAGTTCCGAAGTTAAACTTGACAACGGATTTTTTCTCAATGAAAGTCTAAGTGCCCCGTACTAATCATGGTCCCTAAGTTTAAGGTAGTCAAACTGAATCTGAAATCTTATCGTGCACTAACTTAGTGGTGTTCTGTAGTCTGTACCTTTCCTAAAAATAGACAAAAATGTATTTAAAGTCGAAGCGTGAAAAATCTTCACACAAATTACCTTTAATTTACGTAATATCCATAAACAAAGAAATAGTGAATCCTTACAAGTACCTATGGAATGTACTTACACATCATTGAAAATAAAATCATTTTTATACCTTCCTAACTTCGTTCTGATTTCATGTTATTCTAACGGGTGATTTTTTAAGAGGTTTAGAATTTAAAAAAAAAAAACACAAAAAATTCAAAAAAATGAATGAAATATTTATTTGAATCGATAGTTTGAACCTTGCAATTTAATGTTCAAAGATAATTTCATGCAAATGTTGACCGCGGCTGCGTCTCAGGTAGCCCATCCGCTGAGTCCAATTTTGGCATACTCTTTCACACATATCGGCCGGTATCTCACGAATGAATGCATGGATGTTGGCTTCCAGTGCGTCAATCGAAGCGGGCTTGTCCCTATAGACATTAGCCTTGACATACCCCCACAAAAAATAATCTAATGGTGTCAAATCGCACGATCTAGGCGGCCAATTGACCGGCCCGAAACGTGAAATTAACTGTTCAAAAAACTCGCCTCGCAATTGCGCCATTGTTTCGCGTGCTGTGTGGCATGTGGCACCGTCTTGTTGAAACAACATATCATGCAAGTCAAGAACTTCCATTTCGGGCAAAAAAAAGTTTGTTATCATCGCTCGGTAGCGTTCACCATTGACAGTAACGCTGCGATTCGCATCATCTTTGAAGAAATATGGCCCAATAATGCCGCCGGCCCATAAACCGCACCAAACAGTGGCTTTTTCGGGATGCATTGGTAGCTGTTGCAATGCTTCTGGCTGATCTTCACTCCAAATGCGGCAATTATGCTTATTTACGTACCCATTCAACCAAAAATGAGCCTCATCGCTGAACACAATTTTTCGATAAAAAAGCGGATCCTCGGCCAGCTTTCCAAGAGCCCATTCACCAAAAATTCGGCGTTGTGGTAGGTCGGCTGGCTTTAGTTCTTGCACCAGCTGTATCTTAAAAGGCTTTACGCCCAAATCCTTCCGCAAAATTTTCCACGTAGTGCTGTAACAAAGGCCTAACTGCTGGGAACGGCGCCGAATCGACATTTCGCGGTCTTCTGTCACACTAGCTGATACGGCCGCAATATTTTCTTCACTACGCACAGTACGTAAACGTGTTGGTGGTTTAATGTCCAACAAAGTAAATTTGGTGCGAAATTTGGTCACAATCTTCCGAATAGACTGCTCAGAAGGTCGAGAATGCCGACCATAAAATGGAAGCAGCGCGCGATGAACGTTTCGAACCGAGCACGAATTTTGATAGTAAAATTCAATAATTTGGAAGCGTTATTCATTTGTAAGACGATCCATGGTTAAATTGCAAACCAAACTGAAGCTGTTTGACAGTGACACAAGGTACTAAACACACGTCAGCTGTCAAAACCAGTGTTGCCAAAACCGAACCAGCTAAAAAATCACCCGTTATATACCTGTACAATACATACATAGGTACATAGCTACACAACCAACGAATAATTTTTTCAATATTTACATCGCGTCAGTAGCTTATAAGATCTTTCGGAATTAAAATCTTTTGAATAACTTTTTTTTATTCTTATTCAAGCTTGCGAATTCAATTGAATTACCCAAATTAAATGTTTACACTCCATTAAAGAAATTAAAAATTCTTTGTCGTCATTGAAGAGGAGTCCATTTAATTTAATATATCAAAAAGAAGCCAATCATCTGGGTATTGGGTGTCTTTAGCAATGAACCTATCACGAGCAAACAAACACAGGTCTAAGAAATTTCATTTAAAAAGGGAAAATCAGTGGTTCTTTGAAGGTGAAAAATCTTCTTTTTTTAGTAATGCACACAAAACTATGAACATACAGCTAAGAAGACACAAACTAATAACATTTTGTAGAAGAAACTCTATCATTTGTGGATTGGAGACTACTATAACTTAGGCCCCAAGAAATGATAACGGGTTTTGTAGAAATCAAAAATTGAAATCTATATTGTTTTATATAGGTTTTATAATTTTCAATTTTCTCAAAAACTAGAAGGCATAAAACCATCTACTGGTCTGCAACAAAAATCGCCTTTAAAATCAAGTATACAACTTATGGATTTTGACACGCTGAATCTGAATCCGAAGTCAAAATTGCTCTGGCACGTCACGTTTTTGAGATATCGCAACATAAACAAGTTAAAAACATGTTCTTTTGACCACTAAATATGTTTTTGCAAAACTATTAATGAGACCTCAAAGAACTGTATTTCATCTTTCAATTTTTCTTATTGTTTTTGAAATTCATTTTCTTTTCAGAAAAACAAAATTTTCAAAAATCACTCGCTCAAAAAAATGTAAAAGCTGATGTTTTGAAACTTTGCCGCCTTGTTTCTTTTAAGAGACTAATTGTAGTGAGTCGAATATATGGCAACAAATGTTTAAAATTGTAAGTTTAATATTTCTTGTCTACACATTTTTTCTCCCCAACCAAAAGGAATTGAAATAAATCAATTTTAAAAATAGAGTTTGGTAAAATGTGTTGGGAAGCATTGGGAGGGGGAATTCGCCAATTTTGTCTGCTATAATTTAGACTTTGAGGAATAATTTAAAAATATCAAAGAATATAAACTTTTATCAGTCATGGTATTCGAAAGAGATAAGAGCACTCCAAAATAAATTAACAGAGCAGAGAAAGTGCATTTGGCAAGGCATTTTGGAGGTTTGTTAATTAAAAACAAAAACTCAGATGGTTATCCAGCAAACTTCGTGCATGAAAATTGTTCGCTACTAGAAACCATTGATATCTGTAATGCTTTTGCGAACAAATTTTCGTAATTCTTTTGTTGACAAGCTCTTAGATGTTGACGAAGATTATTTTAATAATTTACATACCTATGCCCAAACTAGACCTTCTCTCATCAATAAATGATGATTACTCATCTGGTCCAGATGGAATTCCCCCTATACTATTGAAAAAGTGCAAATTTATACTACTTCAACCCCTTTAATTTTTGATCGATTTTTCTTCAAGGACAGGAATATTTCCCCAATTTTGGAAACAATCGTTTTTTACACCAATCTCTAAAAAAGGTGAAAAAATGATATAAGGAACTATAGGCCCATAGGAAAGCTGTCTTGCATTCCAAAGCTCTTTGAACAAGTTGTATGCGAGAGCCTGGCATTTCATACTAAGAGTATTATATGTGATCAACAGCATGGATTTGTGAGAAGAAAATCAAATCATTTGCATAAATGTTTCAGTGCATTAGAAAATGGAAATGAAGTTAATTGCATATACTGTGACTTTTCGAAAGCGTTCGATCAACTTAGTCATGAAATTATTGTATTCAAACTGAAAACCTTTGGTTTTCCGATGTTTGTTGTATCATGGATAAAGTTCTTCCTTGAAGAAAGAATTTATCAGGTAAAATTCAGAAATTGTCCTTCAAACTCATTCAGTGCTCACTCGGGTGTACCTCAAAGAAGTCATCTGGGCCGTTTTTGTTCATTCTCGCTATAAATGATGTTGCTTCATGTTGGTATACGCTATAGTGATATTCTTATAAACGCTGATGATATGGAGATTTTCAAAACAGTACAATATTATCATGACCATGTTCTCTTGCAGTTTTAATCTTTGGTGTGTGAAAAACGGCCTTTCTCTTTACCCAGTTAAATGCCAAACTTTAACTTTCTCTCCAACTTTACCTGTTTCCCAACCGCCAACCGGGAAACGACTAAGAACCAACTTCAAGAGGCAGAAGCTGGTTTCTGCTATCGATGGCCCCAGAACCACTATTCAGGTCTCGCAGACTAAACGAAACAATTAAAGTCTGACTGTGGAGGCAATATTAAATGGAAAGAAACAAGTGGCTACGATCGACACCGGTGCCACTGCCTCCATTGTTCGAAGAGACTTGGTAAGGATGTCATGGCTACATAACACCAACACCTACCGTCTGAAAACTGCAACATGAGAGGCAGCCAGAGTGAACGGAGAGGTTCGTCTTACGATCCGTTTGGCAGAACTGGAGTTCTCACATCTGTTTCTGGTAGCAGAAATCGACTTTATGAAAGAGCACGGAGTAATCCTTGATATCGGGAAGCAAGTTCTTAAGTACCGAAAAGTGGAGACTCCTATGGTTTATGGCAATAAAAGCACATCACCTCTGAGGACTGTCATAAGGGAAGATGTTTGCCTGCCCTCTTCTTCAGAAGTGTTCGTTTGGACAAAAATAAAGGGTGATTTGGGTAGCCATCCATACTTTATGGTGGAGCCAGACTCTGAGCAGTCTTCTCAAAACATCATCCTAGGAAAGACTCTTGTGGCACCTTGCAACAACATGGTGCCCGTATAGATACTTAACATCAAACCGTTCGAAGTCAAGCTGAGAAAAGGAGCAGTTGTGGGAAAGTGTGAATCAATTTGCGCTACAACTAAGATCACAGAAGTGGACACTCAAAAATCTGTGGACCCGAGATAACTGAACTCTATGAAGGCAAAAATTCTCAAGTCATCCAATTTAAGTGAACAACAGCTAAGTGTCGCTGGAAGTCTCCTTCACGAGTACGCTCTTCACCCAGTGGGCAGTATGGTCGAACAGCATCGAATCGACACGGGACACGCGAGACCAATTCGACAACCAGCGAGACGTCTCCCATTAGCCAAACAAGCTGAAGTTGAAGAGATGATATCGACGATGAAGAAAGATGGGCTAATCGAAAATTCTAAAAGCCCTTGGGCATCCCCAGTCGTCCTTGTCAAAAAGAAGGATGGAAGTACTCGATTCTGTGTGGACTATCGGAGGCTGAACGATGTGACAGAGAAAGACAGCTACCCTCTGCCAAGAATCAGCGATACTTTGGATGCGATTGAAGGAGCTAAATGGTTCTCAACATTGGACTTGAAGAGTGGCTACTGGCAGGTAGAAATCCATCCAAAGAATTGGCCAACTCCACAAGATAAAAATCAACTTTCTTGGTCTAGCCACATACGAGTACTATCGTCGTTTTGTTGAGGATTTTGCTGGGATCGCGAAAAGTTTGCATCAGCTTACCAAAAAGGGCAAACCATTCAAATGGTCAAGTGAGTGCGAGAAAAGCAGCGCCTTTGCAATACACCTGTTCTGGCCTATCCGACACCAGGAAAACCATTCATCATCGACGCTGACACAAGTAACAATTGGAGCCGTACTGTCGCAAGGTCATGATGGAGAAGAGAAGGTCATCGCCTACTACAGCCAGAAAGTAGTAATTGTATGACCAGAAGAGAGCTTCTGGCTCTAATATCGGCTACAAAACACTTCCATAAGTACATCTATGGACAGAAGTTCCTTCCTCGAACAGACCATGGCGCACTTAATTGGCTTTTGAACTTCAAAAATCTAGAAGGTCAAGTGGCAAGTGACATACGACTACCAGATTCAACATCGAAGAGGAAAGTTGCACTCAAACGCAGATGCCTTGTCTCGGAGACCCTGCAAACCGGACTGCAAGCATTGCACATGTCAAGAAGAAAAGGAGGCAGCTGCCATCTAGCGATAAAAAATCGATCCCATTTACGGTTGGAGTAATGAAGAACTTAGGACCGCTCAACAAGAAGACTCGGATATTGAACCCATTCTTGCATGGAAAAAACACCACGAGAAACCAGAATGGGGTGACATCTCCGATAGAAGTCCAACCTTTAAGGCGTATTGGGCACAATGTGACTCACTTCATGTGCAAGAAGGAGTTCTAAGACGTAAATGGGAGTCCACAGACGGCAAATCATATGTGATGCAGCTAATCGTACCTCGATGAAAAGTTAATGACGTTCTTCAAGAAATGCATGAGGGCGCTTCCGCAGGACATTTGGTGATCAATGAGACATTGGAGAAGGTAAGGCAGCGATTCTACTGGCTACATGCAAGAGAAGACATTGAAAGATGGTATCGAAAATGTGATACTTGTGTTGCCAGGTTGCCAGCAAGGGACCAGGCAGAAAAATCCAGAGTAAAATGCAGCAGTATAACGTGGGCACGCCTTTTGAGAGGATTGCAATAGACGTTGCGGGACTTTTTCCGGAAACCGAAAGTGGAAACCGATACATCCTGGTAGTAATGGATTACTACTCCATTCAGATCAAGGAAGAAGCTTCGAGTCCAAGATTTTCAGGAAGTTTGTACACTCCTTAGCATTAAAAAAACGAAGACAACACCGCTTCATCCACAATCTGATGGAATGGTTGAACGATTCAACAGCACCCTTAAAGAACATCTTTCCAAAGTGGTAAGCGACAATCAACGAGACTGCGATCGGCATATTCCATTATTCTTGATGGCCTATCGAAGTGCAGTACATAGCTCAACAGGACATACACCATCAGAAATCCTACTCGGGAACACAATGCGACTGCCAAATGAAATAAAATTTGGATTTTATGGAAATGGAAAAGCTTTTTGGCATTCACAAAAGGACAAGGGCAAATATAAAGCTATTAAGTCATCGGATGATAACACGATACGACACAAAAGCAACAACGAACGGATTCCAAGCGGGAGAGCTTGTGTGTTTTTATAATCCCCACCGTCGGAAGGGACTTTCACCGAAACTTCAACAAAATTGTTGTTTACAGTGACCGTTTACACCGTTATAAAATAGAAGGAAGTTATGCATTTGCTCGGGACGATCAATCTTAAGGAGGGGGCAGTGTAACGACTGTCACATTTGTACTACAACGACACTCGAATGAACTATAACCACTCTCCAATAAAAGAAACACCAAATTTCGGATTAGACGGGACACAAACCAACCTACGGAGAGCTTTGATGAGCTTTCGAACTTCCAATACTAAACGTCAAATTGAAAGCTTTGGAAAGGGAGATTTATTGGAAATTTCCCCTATGGAGAGCTCTGGAAGTAAATACTAGAACCTTCCAGCTTTTTCGGGAACCTTGTGAAAAGTATAAAAGCACATGTCTGACCGGCAGAGGACGCAGTTTATTTTTAATCGTGAATGCGTAAAGTTGGTTGTAATAAAAGTAAAGTGGTGAATTAATTTCAGTGGTGAACAATAAATTGTTTTGTGGTTGTAATTGTAAAGTAAATAAATGGAGAATTTAAATAAAGTGAATAAATTTTATTAATGAACCTGAGAAAATATTACAGTATTTACATTTTCAATTTAAAAAAGTAAATAGTAGAATGAATAAGTGTGATTCTGTAGGAGATTGATCTTTTTTAATTGTTCCTAGCACTTAGAGCACCTGGGGGCAAACTCAAAGAAGCCATCTTTTAAGTTACAAACATTTTGGTACAGAATTAATTAAAGGTTCATGTTGTTCGATGTCCGCTTTCCGCCAATTAGCACGTGATTGATTTGGTTGGCGGTTCAACCATCTGGACATCGCCAGGTTGCTGTGTGTATCCTACGTCTGGGGAACCTAATGCTTTTTATCAATGTATTACGAGCTGCAGCAAAGTCGAGTGGGAAGCAGTTATCGATTGTCGTTTCATGGAGGCTGTGCTTTCCAACTAATCCACCAAAGATATTTGCCTTCCCGACTGTGTGAAGCCTCTGAGCACGACCTTGACATCGTACTTCAGACAGGCTCCGCCCAGAAGGTCGTAAAACTCCTCCTTGTTAGACTCCTCAGCTTTAGCGGTCGGGGCGTGTGCACATATTAGGCTGATGTTTTAGAAGGTAGCTCTGATGCGGATCACAGCCAGGCGATCGGTAATCGGCTTAAAATCGATGACTTTTTATGGAGTCGATTTCCCAAGATGAATCCGCATCATAGCATGCGTGCAATCTTTAATGGCCGCTGTAATAAATGTCGCAATCTTTTCTTTTCGTTTAGCTGATCCTATCCATCAAGTTTTTGAGTAGCACCTGGCGTATGGTGTCCTGTCCTACATTCTAGGTGCATACTCGTAGATCGTAGTACATTTTCGTTCCGGGTCTGGTTGCCATTTCAAGGTAGACATTATCCCAGGCTTCTCACATCTTTTTCATAACAATGGTTTTTCTTTACTGTGGTCGAATCGTAGCCCAACGCACTAGCCCCCAATCTGTAATGCCATGGCTTAAATGTTGCAATTCTTTAATAATTGATCAATATTCGCACTCACAAGTTTAGCAAATCATGACATAAAGCCCTGCCTAGCTAGTATCCAGCGCGTGGGCTACCAACTTGGAGGTAATGTAAGCGATTGATGTGTTGGAAAAGATACAGCTCAAGGCCCCAAGTTCCTACAACATCCAACCACCTACTTTAGATAACCTACTTTTAGATAAAATTACTGCATAATTCTGCTGCCTCTTGTGTTCTACTGATGAGCAAAAAGAAAAAAAATTACACACATTATGCAATTAAAAAAAAAAAAAAACTGCATCAGAGTCATGATTTTTAATTTTTGTCTCAATCAACCTACACTCTAAACATCTTAGTTTAATTAAAATTTTGTATTTTAAAATCAAAAATACAATCGGATTTAAATGAAAATATTAATATATTAATCGAAATCAGTTGTTTCGTTATTTCGATTTTCAGAGGAAATAATTAGTTTGGTGTTGTACGGTTGGAATGCTCTGTGACAAAAGCTAGTGTATATGAACAGAAACACAATTAATGCAGTTCAAAGGAATTGTTTTGTTCTCCCTGTGACAGAAAATCATCAGCAACAGTGCATTATTCGGAATGAGGTTGTTTTCGAATGCGCATCAATCTCGTACACTGTGGATTGAATAATTGATTGGAAACATCAGTTTTCTGTTTTCGGCGTGAACATCACCGATTGGCAATTTTCTAGAGGTAGATTTTAATGATTTTTCTGTTCAATCAGCTGCTGTTCGACAGGCAGCGGGAAGTAATCAAAAGCATGTGTAGGTTATGGCACAGAGAATATCAATTACCAAGAAGCCAATCCTTGGCTGTCATCCGGCTTTGCCTACAAACTGAAACACGCACACATAGACAGTTGGGCTAAGTCCACCACTAGGTTTTTGCACACATTGACAGTTGGCATCGACCCACCACTGATTTATTCGCACACATAGACAGTTGGCATCGACCCACCACGAATATGTCGGTTATTTTTGAAAATCTTCAGTTATTTTGAAATTCACTTGGGCTGCAATGGGCTTGTTCAAAAAGTATAAAAAAGGGAGAAATTATATATATAGTGCTAACCGGACCTTATGAAAATAAGTTGTGGTTTTTTTTTTAAATGTAAATTGTAGTCGCTTTTTACTAATTCCCGCCTGTCTGGAAAATAAATATCTTTAGTTACTTTTATTTCGATAAACTGTTTGTCTTTTCTGTTTTTTTTTCTTTTCAACTCCCGAAATGTATAAGGAATTGTAGAAAATTTACTAAAATCACTTACAGTGAGTAAGAAGAAAGTTTTAAATAATTTTGCGAAATGAAAAAAGATATTCACAAACTAAAATTTTGGCATATATACTACGCTTATATGTGTTGTTAAACCTGCTTGAAGCTCGCGTCATTTTTTGTAAGCCTGGGTTGAGTCGAAATGAGCTTGATTTGACTAGATCTCGTTCGAGGAGCGGAGTCGAGTCGAAATTTGTGACGAAAAACCGGGATTAAAGAGATGGTCTTACAGATATTGCATTATGGTCTGTTTATTTGCTTGTTTGTGGGCAAATATAGTTTTGCTTTAATAATCGTCGAGCATCAGCTAACCAGTTTTAATTAATTAGTTAAAATTACTGAATATTGGATTAAATAACTCTACAATGAGCCCTATAGTTTTTGATCAATTGGTTATTAATAATGATAATATTAATATAATGCATATTTAACCGTTTTCATAAGAGCCCAAATGAGGTAATTTTGCAAATTACAGAAAAAGTGTTTTCATCTGTAAATTGGTATTTCTTTTGACAGCTCATTTCATTTTTTGAGTTTCAACCCTGCCTGTAAATCACTTTTTGTTGTTAATTTTTTAATTCAGTTTTAACATTTTCGTTCAAAATCTTTTCAGAGCTATTCAAAATGTGCCCAATTCGGTGTGTTCGTTAGGTTTTGACTTAATTTCCTAGAAAATTGTGTGCAAGTTTGGTTGAAATTATCTCATTTCGAAATTTGAATTTGCGTGGAAAATGAGATGATTTCGTATCAAATTTGAAAATTTTCAACGAAATTTCCTTATTTGGTCTAACGAAAACGTAGTATTAAGGCTCTCCAAAACCAACACGAATAACGATTGATTCGCAGTGAATCATTCACAATAGTACAAAATATGACAAAAACATAGACAATACTTAACAACAAAAAAAAATTCATCGTCACTCCTTGTTGGCGTTGGCTTGGGAGAGCCTTTAGTTTGTTTTACTTCATTTCTATTTTGATTATACTAGTAAACATGGTCACGCTAGGAGCTACTAGCCATTTTATAATTTTAATTCAGTTTGTCACCCGAGCATATTTCTATTATTTCTCATTACTGTAAGCCAAAATGCTTTAGGTTTGTATTTATTAATTAATCTATTATATCTATCTATGTATTTATTTAACGATATGTGTTCGTATTAATTGAACAGGGTTATTGTTTTGATCCATAGCTCCGCACTTTTAGCTCACTGATTTTGTGGTTTAACTGAGGGTGGTTCAAGCATGTAATTGACTTTTATAACTTACATGAAACCTAAATCATCATTAAAACCCAGTTAATCTACAGAAATTGATGGATTAAGAATTTTTTGAACCACGGAGCATTGTTTAGCCCCGACGTCGTTTTTTTCGTCCAAGCTCATTCAGACAAGGAAAAAACACACCTAATGTGAACCTGGCCCTAGTTGGGTTTCTATTTGTTGAACACGTCCCGTGGTCAAAATTATTCACCTCGGTCTGTCAATTAGATGTCAAAACAAAACAAAATACATGGTGTTCCCTATTTCATGCAGGATAATTTATGAAATGATATTAAAAAAAAATCGTATGGGAAGGGGGGATTATTTATCCGCTTTTAGATAAGAGTAGTAACTTTCTTAAAAAAACAATTGAAAATCAACGGCACTACTAACTTGCAACTTGCAATGTTATGCTCTTTATTTTTGTTTAATTAACTTTTTTGAATTTTACGACCAAATATATTTAAAATGAAAATAACTAAAAAATAAGACAACAGCTAGAAGGTCATGCTAAAATTTCTTAAAACCATTCTCGAATCAATTTTTCTAATTAAGTTGTTTCGTAATCATTTAAAAAAAAAAATAATTATACAACTTAAAACTTAAAAAAAGTTAATGTATTTGTTAAAACTATTTCATTTCTTTTATAGTATGAAGTAAAATTTCAGTAATAAGTATTCAGTACTCCTATTAAACACTCAAAACCAAATGCTTAGATGTCATGAAGTTTAAAAAAATAAATTAAAAATAGCTATTGCTGTTTTATTATCTGCAAAAGAGGGCTGGATTTACTTTTAACACGTGCTACGAAAACGATTTTGAAAACTCCTAATTATTTCTTTTTTGTACTAAAGTTAAATCCAGATCAAAACCCGAATCCCGAAAGAAGATAATAAAACCCACCTGACATCAACTTTAATACTTATAAATTGTAAATTGACAGTTTAGTGGAGTTTAAACAGAAAAACTAAAGTTCTGGTGTCAGGTTGCAGAAAAACTATTCTTTTATTTCTTATTTTTCTTAACTATTTTTTTCCTTAGAATATATCCAACAATAATTTTAAAATTATTCTGGATGAAGAAATGGCCACCCTGTATAATATGCGAGATGCATTGAAGATATTTGGAAATCTGTGTGATTGAAGACATTTTATGGATTCAGTTTTTGTATTTTATTATAATCGTGGATGAATATTAACTGACAATTACAATTGCTTGTGCACTTTAAATTAATTAAACAATTTCACATCGATGTTTTTGCTATCAGCCGAAGTAAAATTCTCAAATTATTTTTCCAATTTTCAAAGAAAAAAAACTGAGCTGTCAAAACAAATAAATCTCACCGCGTTACATTGTTGTTGCAATTCACATCTATTCATCGACACGAAGTGAAATTACAAATACAACAATGTAAACAAATGGGTTTTGGAGGGTGAAACGTACGAAAGATTGGCTTCTTGGTAATTGATATTCTCTGTTATGGCACTTCAAATGGAAAAATTGTGAAAATGCGAAAAAAGAAAATGATACGTACATGATACCTAGGTAGTTATCTAGAGATTTTTAATGTGTATATTATTACGCAGGAACGTAAGAGGAAAGGAAGGAGGAAAACTAAAAATGGGACTTCTTATTACACTGAAAATTTTGCGAATACAAAACTAGTATCAACAACATCTAACCGATACGCCCAAATTTGTTACCTGGGCGAAACGCATTTGGAAAGAAAGATCGCAGTAAAATTTTAAATAGAATTACATTCAACAGCCCCCAGAAACAAAAATAATACATTTTCTATGATTTGCCTTTTATTTTTTCAAAATCATCTTTTTATTATTGTGATAATCATGTTCCTAAACAGAATTTGAAAAATCTAAATTTTAAGGAGAATTTTGAAAGTATCTAAAATTTTGCAAAATGAATTGTGGCCTTGTCAAAATTTCGACCGCAACTGATTGAAATCTAAAAAAATGGTAATATCTGTGGGACCACCATTGAATAGATAAAAGCCCAATATCGAAAAAGAAAAACAAAATTTTTTAACTAATACTGATTTGGGTAATATTTTGTTTTTATGAAAACCCAGCCCCCAAGAAGTGAAGCTTTATATTAGTCACTACCTCATGGGTAATCCTTTATCGGTACATTTATATCGGTTTATTCTCTACCTCAGAGCCTGCGTTAAAAAGCTTAACTTTAAGTTTAAACACCCTTTTCCTATTGATACTTAGCATCAACAAATATACGTTAACGGTTGTTGTGGATGTACTCTTTCTAATCAAAACATTTTTTCAAGAAGAATTAAAACGCATAGAATTTAATGTTAAGGCCAAGAATTTAGCTTTATTATAAAGATAAAGGTTTGCCAATATGTTTTAAAAATGATTTCGGGCAAGTGGCCACCGCGGCTGGCTCGAAAAAATTCCAGCAGATAGGCCCAATTTTCGACCACTTTTTATGCCCCAATGGGGCCGTATTCTCTTTCAAAGCGTCAATCATCTCGGGCTTATCTGCGTAGACAAGAGACTTCGCATAACCCGACAAAAAGTAGTATAGCGGTGTTAAATTGCACGATCTTGGAGGATGCCACAGGCCCACGAAGCGGGATTATGCGCTTACCAAAAGTTTCCTCCAATGAAATAATTGTTTCGTTGGCTGTATGGCATGTAGCGTCGTCTTGTTGGTCGTCAACATCAACGTTGTTCAGGAGTAAGTCTATCCATTATGAAATGGCATACCAAACTGAACATTAATCAAGTAACAGCTGTCAAAAAGACCAAATCCGAAAAAAGTATTGCCAGATTGAAAGCCACACGAAAAAAAAAAACACCCTAAACTATTCTTAGTTTGGAACTAACAAAAAAAAAATAATGTTACCAAATTTAAACCAAATGCTATAATTTTTATTTAGATAAAATGTGTATAGGTCTAACCGTACATATATGTATGTTGTAGAGCCGTATTCCAAATTCCCGATTATGTGATTGATACTAATTTAAATTAAATTTGTAAACATAATTAAGTAGGTACAACCTCGTTTTGTCCACATATAATCATCCGGCATGAAATGTGTTTAGTAATGCAAATATTCTATAAGACATGCTGCTGACCTGAAATCCAAATATTTTTTTAAATAACTTAAATAAATGAACACATATCAACAATTATATACATATATGCTACATATGTCTGACCTGTTTGAACGTTACAAGTGATACCACAGAGAATCCCTTTGCAATAAGTGTTGCTGGTTTTTGGCAGCGCAAAATAAAAATCACTAACTGCTTCTTATACGATTGGCTTCCTCTATACCAGGGATGATTGAATACACATTCAACTATACCAAGACTCTAAATAGATTAAATATTCTTTTGAATAGAAGTGTGTAGGTAAGTATGTAAGGTATGCATTTGAAGACAAACTTACAGATTCTATGAGTTCATTTCCAAAAGAACAAACAATGAACAGCTGCCCAAGTGCAGATATCAAAAGCAGGAAGAACTTCATAAATTCCATGCCAGGTCCCTCGACGGTAACCTGAAACGCTGACAAGCAAATAATCCCGGATGATGAAAAGAAGTTGAAAACCAACGATATCCCAAAAATCTCGTTCAAATCGATACACAACCTGTTGGCCAATGAAGTTCCAAAACCTATAATACCAAATTCCCCTCGGATGTGCCTCAGCTGGCCCCTACTCAATACTCACTTCAATATTAGCTGGTGCTGTTCAATTAATTTAGAAAGGAAGACACTATCCTCTGGCTTTCCAGTTGGACAATACCTCTCTATCTTTTGACCAATATATTTGAAATGCATGGACATCTGCCTAGACAAACAACACAGTAGAAGGTCAATTCCGATGTTGCATGAAACACACAAATGACCACCCCAGAGCTCACTGAAGTATACTAGACCATAGAGAAGCTTTGTTCTATAGTAAAAGGGATGTTCCACCCAGAAAGGTGTCTCATAGGAAAACTCCTCATCAAACCTCATATACTGATAGATGGACTTGATTCCAGGCATAAAATAAACAATCCATCCGGCTAGAAAATATGTGGCTACGAGCAAGTATATGGATACGGACCAAAAGTTTTCGTTTACATGATAGGCACGTTTTTCTTTGAGGCTTTTCGGATAAAGCTCTTCAATGGTTCGAAGGACGTTTTTCAAAAGACTAATGTCAGAAAGGACAGCGAATACCTTTGTGTTGGTATTGATGCCATAGGCGATGTAAGCTCCTGTCTTGGTGGCTTCGAGGAGGCTTGAAAATTCCCCGATGTGCTGATGAAAGTAGACAAGTTCACCTACCATCAGATAGAGGTGGTTACTGACGCCAATAACAAGAGCCAAACAAGAAAGTTTAAAGCGTAATGTTTCCCGTCCCCGAGTCGGATCAATTCCAACTAGTTGTGCACAGAAAAATGGCAAGGAGAGGAAATCTTTGAAGTCTTTAAGTGGTTCCATTGCTTAGAATCAAATTGTAAAAATGTACTGCGAAGAAATTAAGTCCAAATTTTGTTTTTAAGGAGTTTGACTTCTTTCATAAAATTGTATTGTATATACTCGTATTATTTGGTTACACCTAATTACAAAGTGGAGAATAGATTCTCGTTTAAAATGTTTGTGGTTAAGAGTAATGAATGTATTTTGCATTCGATGTGTACTTACAACATAGTTAAGGCTACTTAAATATTTATGTCCCTATTAACATCATTCTTTACTTTTTTTGCGGTTTGTGATCGTAATTGGTATTACGATTCTTTTTATTTTAATATTCAATTGAATTTTTGTTTTTGATTTTAAAATAGGTGCATGTAAATCGCATAGAATCTTTATTTCTTTATGAAATGATTTTATCTTTAGCTTAAAAAAAGTTAAAAAATATATTTGTATCTATACAAAATTTTCATATTTAAATAAGTCCATATTTAACTAAAGATTCAAGAAATCAACATTAAGTAAATTAATTTTCTGGCAGGTTTGAACAAATAAAATGAGTACGTATTCACTTAGCCCAGTTAAATCGTTGTTCAAAAAGTGCGAATGATTTAAACATATTTCCAGCATTAACTGTTCTACTTCTTCTTATAATTGGGAACAGCCAATCGAAGGCTTTTGGATTGGTATGCTAGGAGCAAAAATTGAATGCAAACGGGTTAGTCCACACGTTAGATGGAAAACGACATACTTAATAAAAGAATAGCACACCAAGGGCACCGGACTAAAAGGCAGTGGCACCGGGGGCGGTAAAGCAAGATCACACCCCTTAAAAAATGTTAGAAAAAAACACGGACAATGATGTTATTTAAAGGTGCTTTCGAGTTAAATCATTAAAATCTATATATTTTGTGTGCTCCTTTGTGCCCTCTTACACGACGACTTTTTAGAAAATTTCGTTTAAAATACAATTAACAATTAAATTTGGATATGAAGAGTTTTGCTACAAATGATTGTATATAGTTAGTTTCCACACTACCCCCCCCCCTCTCTCAATTACACCCTCTAATGAAATAGCACTACACTAATTTCCCATCTTTAATGACCCTTATAAAGATTTTTACAATAAAAACTTATGAATGTTTTAGTTCCTTCTTTTATGGCATAATCGATAACCAATGATGGATAAGAAGAGTTTTGAAAGCAAACCTTCTGCAAACAATGGATATTGAAAATTTTGATGCAAATCGCACTGTGGATATTATGGAGAGTTCTGAAAACAATTATTATATTTGTCATCAATATAAAAGGGGATTGGAGGGTAAGGCTGTCAAATGTTCCTTAAAAACTATCCAATATGCCAAGCTTAACAAATCTGCATCAAAATCTCAGTTTTTGATAAAAGTGGATATGCCGAGTTTTGGTTCTCATCTACTCATTTATTTTAACAGCTACCCCTACCATATGACGCCGTTTTCACCCGATTTCCAATAAGATACTGTTGTTGTTGTCTGTTAGTTCTGTTAATGTAGAGGCAAACATGGGAGCAATGGCACGCAGTTCTTATTACGTTCAATACAGCAATATTTTCGGTTGAAGAGTTGAGAAAACTGACGAAATTTCTTCCATTGCCTAGACCGATGAATAAGTTCATAAGTGAAAATGTTTATACCACCTGGCATGATTTTCTTCTTTCTTGTGCTTCCCCGCCTTTCAATTGAAATTTCAGGGGCGTTAAGGTAGAACTATAACTGTCGGAAGGGCATATGCTCTCCGTGTATTCGCTGTTTTTCTTCCGACCACTGAAGTGCCCCTCCAAGCATTATAGTTCTAGCTTTACTCTGCAATCCGATTCGAAAGTTAAATCGTTCGAATACGGAAAATTTGTGAAAATCGGATTGTGCTATCCGAATTTCATTTGTCCAGATACATTTGTTCGAAAATCGGAAATTATGGTACCTAGTAACTCTAATCTCGTTGCTAATTGCTTTCGAATTTTGGAAACTTCATTCGATAACTATTTTTTATGCGGAAAAGTTTTTCTGGAAGTTAAACTATAATTTGTATTTGAAAAAATTATATAAAACAGTGTTATTTGAAGAAACTTAAGAAAACATAATCAATATTAAGTGGTTGATATTTTGTATGTTTATAAAAAAATATTTTAAAGGAATTTGAGAATGGGCTAATTTTTATGAAACATGGGCGTGAGCGGCCAAGAATGGTTTTATTATTTTTGTATGTGGTTTAGTTCTACAATCACCGTATAAAAGATTTTTATTTATTTTATTTCAAAAACGAAAAAAAATACATTTTAGTTTTAACACTTTCATGCCTGATTCACAATGCGACGAGGAAAGGAGACGAGAGCGTGACGTGAAACGCTGTCATCCTTTTCTAGTTATAAAAGCGTTGACCAATTCACGAGAACTTATTTTCTGTAAGAAAATATCAACAAATTTAAATAAAAAATATTCCAGAACACAAATTATCAATTGCTTTATCTAACGGGTGATTTTTTAGCTGGTTTGGTTTTGGCAACGCTGGTTTTGACAGCTGACGTGTGTTTAGTACCTTGTGTCACTGTCAAACAGCTTCAGTTTGGTTTGCAATTTAACCATGGATCGTCTTACAAATGAACAACGCTTGCAAATTTTTGGTGAATGGGCTCTTGGAAAGCTGGCCGAGGATCCGCTTTTTTATCGAAAAATTGTGTTCAGCGATGAGGCTAATTTTTGGTTGAATGGGTACGTAAATAAGCATAATTGCCGCATTTGGAGTGAAGATCAGCCAGAAGCATTGCAACAGCTACCAATGCATCCCGAAAAAGCCACTGTTTGGTGCGGTTTATGGGCCGGCGGCATTATTGGGCCATATTTCTTCAAAGATGATGCGAATCGCAGCGTTACTGTCAATGGTGAACGCTACCGAGCGATGATAACAAACTTTTTTTTGCCCGAAATGGAAGTTCTTGGCTTGCATGATATGTGGTTTCAACAAGACGGTGCCACATGCCACACAGCACGCGAAACAATGGCGCAATTGCGAGGCGAGTTTGGTGAACAGTTAATTTCACGTTTCGGGCCGGTCAATTAGCCGCCTAGATCGTGCAATTTGACACCATTAGATTATTTTTTGTGGGGGTATGTCAAGGCTAATGTCTATAGGGACAAGCCCGCTTCGATTGACGCACTGGAAGCCAACATCCATGCATTCATTCGTGAGATACCGGCCGATATGTGTGAAAGAGTATGCCAAAATTGGACTCAGCGGATGGGCTACCTGAGACGCAGCCGCGGTCAACATTTGCATGAAATTATCTTTAAACATTAAATTGCAAGGTTCAAACTATCGATTCAAATAAATATTTCGTTCATTTTTTGTGTTTTTTTTTTTTTAAAGTTCTAAACCTCTTAAAAAATCACCCGTTATTAATTTCAATTTATCGTATTTTTTCTTGCAAATTTTGTTTCCATTATGTTAATTATTTGTCAACAAATAAAATCGTCGTCACGTCGCGTCTTTTTTTCAATTTTTCGAATCCTTGGCGTGACGTGATGACGAGAAACGCTGCATTGTGTATACTCTCGTATGCTATCTTTGTTTGAAAGTGGTTTGACATAACCGACGAGAACTCGTCGAGTTCACGTCTTGTTTCCTCGTCACATTGTTAATCAGGCTTCACAAAGCTTTACTAAGTACTTATTCTGGATTATATTACGAATAACGATTATCGTTTAAGATTCATTGTAATAGTTATATTGCTATTACGTTTTACGACAGTAATTTTTTCAAAACGATACTCATTTTATTTTACGACTGCTTTAAGCAGTCCTTTAACCTTTTACCCTTTTAATTATAAACTGAATTTGTAGCTAAATAAATTCTAGTTTGTTGCCCAAACCCCCACTTTGTAGCAATAACGGTTTTTAAAATATTCAAAATTCGGTAAAATAAAACTGAAGTTAGCGGACAAAAATCCGAAAATCCTAATTCGGTTAGTGCCCAAAATTGCAGCCTTTTAAATGCTAATTTTCTGCTCAAAAATTAATTTAATATCTTATATGAATAATTTGTTATTAATAATATAAGTTTAAAAAAGTGCATTTCCGGTTTACCAACATAGGCTCAGAAAAAGGCAGCAAAATATTAAAAAAAAATGATTTCAATTTTTTTTTAGAAAAATGTATAGCTTTTTTCATACTAATTTGTTGCTCAAACCAAAAATTTGTAGCTTTAACGGTTTATTTGGAATTCAAGTTTCCGCTGGCTTAAAAGCAAGCCCCTAAAATCTTAAAAAAATAACAAAATCAGAGAGTTTTTTTCGCCACAATTTGAAGACACCTCTAACTAGATTAATCTCCAAATCCCGATTTTGTAGTTCTCTTGGTTTTCTTTGTATTCAATTTCCCGCTAAAATAAGACTTAACCCCTGTGTAACGGTCAAAATTAAAAAAAAATTAATTTTTAACTTTTTTTACGTCGTAATTTTAGCTTTATGATTGAAAATTTGTTGCTCAAAAATTAATTTTGTCAAGAATGAGCATTTCCGTTTTTAACACGATTTCTCATTTTTTTCGCTCTAAGCGTATAGAAAATAGTTATAATTACAGATAAAAACAATAAAAACCTTGATAGGCACGGTTACCGCTGTGCTACTTTAGTCGCATTTTGACCCCTTTTTTCACCTCGTGTCACCAATAGACGACTTTTTTAAAAACTGGCTATTTTTACCCTTTTTAAAAAAATTGTGTGACTTTTCTGACCCCATCTCTAGAAAATTACATGGACAAGATTAAGTTCTTATTTATTTGGAGAACAAAACTTCTAAATTTTCCATTTATATAAAGTGAGAAATCGAGGTGACACATAGGCTGGGTTTAGGTATGTCGATCGGACACTCTCAGTGAAATTGGGTCAAAATATTCCCCACACTTGTGCTTTAAAAACATTTGGTGCAATTTGTGAAGTATCTACCGAATATGGTGAATGTGGTGAAACAAAATTTTTACACCACAGTTATTTTGTATTTACCGATTTTTTTTTTTCTCACCATCAAGTATATTTTTATTCAAAAAAAACTGTATACTAAGCTTAGGTTTGTTCGTGTACTTTCTGGGCTAAATTTGGCAATCTGTCAAAATTTGAAGAGTGGAGAAGCAATTCTCTCAGAGAGAAGTAAAATTGTGTAAAAGTACACAAACGCACTGAACCAAAATGTATACCACTTTTTGAACGTCAACAAAAAGTTAATAAAAAACTTCATAAGAATCCAATGCCACAGCATTGGAATTTCAATTTAAACTTTCTATTTTAAAAACAAAATATGTATTTTTTTGTATATGAGTCTAGTAATGACAAACTTAGCATTCCAGAAAAAAAAATTAAATACACTTAAAGCAAAATTTCTTTATTATTATATAATAGCTTTTTTGTTATGAAATATCAGTTTTTTTCTAAACAAAAAGGACTACAGCATAAACAAAAACACAAAATTCACCATTTAGTCACATTTTCTGTTAGAAAAATTGATAAATAAATATATTTTATACAAAAAAAACGAACCGATAAGAAAAGAAAAGAACTTTTACCAAAAAAAAAAAAAAAACAAAACTGAAAGTAAACAACAGCCATTTTGTTTTTTGTTGTTGTTCTTAACTCAGAACACAAAACTAACAATTTCTGCCCAAAGAAATTTCTTGGGCAGAATTTGGCAAACATTTTCAGGATGGGAAAATTTTTACTCTCTCGCGAGGGTTCTCTTCTGCCACAAACTAAACAGTTTTTGCGTACGCGAACAGCTTTGGGCAAAATTTGGTAGATTTGGGTAGAATTTGGTAGTTTTTTCGAGTACACGAACAGATCTATCAAATCTACAGTTAATTTCACGTTTCGGGCCGGTCAATTAGCCGCCTAGATCGTGCAATTTGACACCATTAGATTATTTTTTGTGGGGGTATGTCAAGGCTAATGTCTATAGGGACAAGCCCGCTTCGATTGACGCACTGGAAGCCAACATCCATGCATTCATTCGTGAGATACCGGCCGATATGTGTGAAAGAGTATGCCAAAATTGGACTCAGCGGATGGGCTACCTGAGACGCAGCCGCGGTCAACATTTGCATGAAATTATCTTTAAACATTAAATTGCAAGGTTCAAACTATCGATTCAAATAAATATTTCGTTCATTTTTTGTGTTTTTTTTTTTTTAAAGTTCTAAACCTCTTAAAAAATCACCCGTTATTAATTTCAATTTATCGTATTTTTTCTTGCAAATTTTGTTTCCATTATGTTAATTATTTGTCAACAAATAAAATCGTCGTCACGTCGCGTCTTTTTTTCAATTTTTCGAATCCTTGGCGTGACGTGATGACGAGAAACGCTGCATTGTGTATACTCTCGTATGCTATCTTTGTTTGAAAGTGGTTTGACATAACCGACGAGAACTCGTCGAGTTCACGTCTTGTTTCCTCGTCACATTGTTAATCAGGCTTCACAAAGCTTTACTAAGTACTTATTCTGGATTATATTACGAATAACGATTATCGTTTAAGATTCATTGTAATAGTTATATTGCTATTACGTTTTACGACAGTAATTTTTTCAAAACGATACTCATTTTATTTTACGACTGCTTTAAGCAGTCCTTTAACCTTTTACCCTTTTAATTATAAACTGAATTTGTAGCTAAATAAATTCTAGTTTGTTGCCCAAACCCCCACTTTGTAGCAATAACGGTTTTTAAAATATTCAAAATTCGGTAAAATAAAACTGAAGTTAGCGGACAAAAATCCGAAAATCCTAATTCGGTTAGTGCCCAAAATTGCAGCCTTTTAAATGCTAATTTTCTGCTCAAAAATTAATTTAATATCTTATATGAATAATTTGTTATTAATAATATAAGTTTAAAAAAGTGCATTTCCGGTTTACCAACATAGGCTCAGAAAAAGGCAGCAAAATATTAAAAAAAAATGATTTCAATTTTTTTTTAGAAAAATGTATAGCTTTTTTCATACTAATTTGTTGCTCAAACCAAAAATTTGTAGCTTTAACGGTTTATTTGGAATTCAAGTTTCCGCTGGCTTAAAAGCAAGCCCCTAAAATCTTAAAAAAATAACAAAATCAGAGAGTTTTTTTCGCCACAATTTGAAGACACCTCTAACTAGATTAATCTCCAAATCCCGATTTTGTAGTTCTCTTGGTTTTCTTTGTATTCAATTTCCCGCTAAAATAAGACTTAACCCCTGTGTAACGGTCAAAATTAAAAAAAAATTAATTTTTAACTTTTTTTACGTCGTAATTTTAGCTTTATGATTGAAAATTTGTTGCTCAAAAATTAATTTTGTCAAGAATGAGCATTTCCGTT
The DNA here is from genome assembly GCA_946251815.1 of Dasysyrphus albostriatus. Taxonomy (NCBI): domain Eukaryota; kingdom Metazoa; phylum Arthropoda; class Insecta; order Diptera; family Syrphidae; genus Dasysyrphus; species Dasysyrphus albostriatus. Next base: position 228,360,766 of record OX276335.1, read on the forward strand.
TTTAACACGATTTCTCATTTTTTTCGCTCTAAGCGTATAGAAAATAGTTATAATTACAGATAAAAACAATAAAAACCTTGATAGGCACGGTTACCGCTGTGCTACTTTAGTCGCATTTTGACCCCTTTTTTCACCTCGTGTCACCAATAGACGACTTTTTTAAAAACTGGCTATTTTTACCCTTTTTAAAAAAATTGTGTGACTTTTCTGACCCCATCTCTAGAAAATTACATGGACAAGATTAAGTTCTTATTTATTTGGAGAACAAAACTTCTAAATTTTCCATTTATATAAAGTGAGAAATCGAGGTGACACATAGGCTGGGTTTAGGTATGTCGATCGGACACTCTCAGTGAAATTGGGTCAAAATATTCCCCACACTTGTGCTTTAAAAACATTTGGTGCAATTTGTGAAGTATCTACCGAATATGGTGAATGTGGTGAAACAAAATTTTTACACCACAGTTATTTTGTATTTACCGATTTTTTTTTTTCTCACCATCAAGTATATTTTTATTCAAAAAAAACTGTATACTAAGCTTAGGTTTGTTCGTGTACTTTCTGGGCTAAATTTGGCAATCTGTCAAAATTTGAAGAGTGGAGAAGCAATTCTCTCAGAGAGAAGTAAAATTGTGTAAAAGTACACAAACGCACTGAACCAAAATGTATACCACTTTTTGAACGTCAACAAAAAGTTAATAAAAAACTTCATAAGAATCCAATGCCACAGCATTGGAATTTCAATTTAAACTTTCTATTTTAAAAACAAAATATGTATTTTTTTGTATATGAGTCTAGTAATGACAAACTTAGCATTCCAGAAAAAAAAATTAAATACACTTAAAGCAAAATTTCTTTATTATTATATAATAGCTTTTTTGTTATGAAATATCAGTTTTTTTCTAAACAAAAAGGACTACAGCATAAACAAAAACACAAAATTCACCATTTAGTCACATTTTCTGTTAGAAAAATTGATAAATAAATATATTTTATACAAAAAAAACGAACCGATAAGAAAAGAAAAGAACTTTTACCAAAAAAAAAAAAAAACAAAACTGAAAGTAAACAACAGCCATTTTGTTTTTTGTTGTTGTTCTTAACTCAGAACACAAAACTAACAATTTCTGCCCAAAGAAATTTCTTGGGCAGAATTTGGCAAACATTTTCAGGATGGGAAAATTTTTACTCTCTCGCGAGGGTTCTCTTCTGCCACAAACTAAACAGTTTTTGCGTACGCGAACAGCTTTGGGCAAAATTTGGTAGATTTGGGTAGAATTTGGTAGTTTTTTCGAGTACACGAACAGATCTATCAAATCTATCAAATTTTCCATATAAATTGTGATAGAATTAAGATGATTAAAACCTTACAACGTTTACGACTGCTTTACGCTGTTGTATGAATACCTTTACTAAATAACTTAGTGCGAGGGTAAAAAACATTTCCAAAAATTGTTACTTACGGTATTTCTCAAAGAACTTTTTCCTATTTTTGATTTTCTTGACTCCGGCGTGGCTGATTTAAAAATTATTTTTATGCAGAAGCTCCCGTAAAATACATACTTTTTAACAAAGTAGTTTTTGGATTTAAAAAAAAAAAAATTACTTTTGTTCAAAAATAACGGTACCTTCCAAACAGATGTTAAGAAACCGGTGAAGAAAATTTCATTTTTTTCATAAACAACTTTTAATAATTTTTTTTTTTAAATATTTTGAAATTTTCAAAAAAATATTTTGTAATTTTTATTGAAAATTTCAAAATATTTTTTGATAATTCAATTCGATCCCAATATTTAAAAAAATTTTTTTTTTTTTTTAATTTTAAAATTTTTAGTAAAAAATAGTTTTTTAAAAAACCGCTCCAACTCCAATGATTTTCAAAGTTTTCTCTCAAAATTTGTTCTTTTTTCAAGAATTCAGATTGCATTCCTATTTTCAGCTAAATCTTTTAAAATTCATGCATTAACATACAGCCGTCGGCGTTAAATTGTCACAATTTGTATGGAAAATTTGACAGATTTACGCAGCTAACAACTTCTTCACAATGTTTGGCATGACCTTTCGCTGTTGCATACCCTTAGCATTTTTAGAAATTAAAAAAAAATCCATGCTTTTTATAATTACATATTTTATTTTGAATTTGAAAGAACTTACTTTTCGGTTTGCTATGATTAATTGTTAAATAAAAAAAAAACATCAAACAAAGTTTACTTCTTTTGCAATTTAAACGTATTCTGATTGATTCCTAGTGCTTCTTCGTGACCCTTTTTTCTGCGACCTTTTCAAATTCCTCAGTGGCACTGCTGATGCTGATAGGTAATTGAATATCTATTCTCAATTTAGAAAGAGAGTATTATTTGGTGCTCCTCTGTATTTATGGCAGCCTGTATTTACAAAAAGTCAAAAATAGTTTAAAGGCAAACAAAAACAGGTCTAGTGCTTTCGAAAAATATTTTTATTTGTGTTTTTATTATTTACATTCAAAACTTGTCATGTAGTTACAAGTTAAAACACAACTTCACTACTACTGAACACAAAAAGAAAATTTTGACACTATTACGGCAGTTTTGTTGATTTGGCCATCATCTTGAATGACCATTCAGATAAATAGCGGTGGATACATGGCATATCTCTACCCCAATGCCCAAAATTGTAGCTTTTTAAATTTACGATAACGTACGATAATTTTTAGTCTCGTATGATAGAAATCAGCGTATTGTATGATAATGTAATGTGAACAATATGGCAGCACTGCTCATAGGGGGTTAGCCTAAAAAATGTCGGGTGGTTTAAAATTTTTGATATTGTAACTACTGTCACATTTGTGCTATAACGACTCTCAAATAAACTATAACCACTCACGAATAAAAGAAAAACCAAATTCCGGATTAGACATGACACAAACCAACCTACAGAGAGCTTTGGTGAGTTTTAGAACTTCCAATACTTAACGTCAGAATGAAAGTTTTGGAAAGGGAAATTTATGGGAAATACTAAAATCTTCCAGCTTTTTCGGGAACCTTGTGAAAAGTATAAAACCACATATCTGGCCGGCAGAGGACGCAGTTTATTTTTAATCGTGAATGAGTAAAGTTAGTTGTTGTATTAGTAAAGTTGGTGAATTAATTTCAGTGGTGAACAATAAATTGTTTTGTAGTTAGAAAAGTAAAGTGTTTTATTTTGTGAAGAAAATAAGTGGAGAATTTAAATAAAGTGAATAAGTTTTATTAACGAACCTGAGAAAATATTACAATATGTTACTTGATATGGATGGTAGATAAAAATTACAAATTACCACAACCACGCCCCCTCCTTCCCCTTTAAAATCATGGAAAAACAGAAATTTGGCATTTTTTCAGATTTTTGCCTATTGTTTATTTTCAGTGTATTTAAACGGAAAAACAAGTAGTATGCAAATTAATAGTAAACAAAATTTCCTACAAATATGATTCGTTCATAATCAATCTTTAATTTAAAAATTTTAATGACTGATGAGCCAAATTGTTGTACTTGGGCGAAACGTATTTGGACTGAAGGTCACTAAAATATTATTCAAATATTATTCAACAGTCCATAAAAACAAAAACAAAAAGGTGCAATTTTGGATCTAGCTATTAAGTTGTTACACTTGAAGGGTGGTACTGTAGTGATCTGGAACCAATCAACCACTGTCGTTGCAGCACTTAATTACTTTTGTCAAATCGTGACTTTACACTACGAAGAACCATGGTTACCTTCCAAGGATCCCAGTATTTGTCCATTCAGTTTTCCCTATCGCTGTGGCAAGTCGCCAATCCACACCGCCACCGTCCAACATTAATTACAACATGATTTTAAATTAGTTAAGTAAAATATTATAGTAGTTCTTGCCGAGTTAAATTTGATAAAGATAAATTGTTAAAGTTTAAAACAATATTCAAAGTTTTTTTTTGCGACGGCGTGTTCGTGCGTTCCTACTTCCACGAGCCACAGACACGACATCATATAAGTCTGGTTAATTAAAGGAATCGTGAGCAGCAAGATCTATCACACAATTTGGACGAACTACAGGGTGGCGCACCAATTGTGCTACAATAAGAAATTCAAATAACTTTTTTTTTAATCGATGTATTTCATTTATTTTTTTTTTATTGGTCAGAAAATTAAATTTTATTTTAAAAAGTTAGTTGTTTTTAAAGATTATAGACCGCAAATGATCTCCACGCTCTCCCACGCATATGCGGCACCTGATCAAAAAATTATTCATTGCGGCCTGAAGAGTTGAAGTTGGGATCGCCTCAATTACTGTCGTTATGGACTGCTTTAATTCAGTTAAATTCCTGGGCTTCGTTTTATACACCTCTTGCTTGACATAACCCCATAAAAAGAAGTCTGGTGCAGTCAGGTCAGGTGACCTTGGGGGTCAGCGAAGAGTGGAGTTCCTAGAAATTAATTTGTTTGCGAATTTTTTGTTTAGCTCCGCCATAACTGGTCTGGCTATATGTGCAGTTGCTCCATCTTGCTGAAACCAAACGCTGTTGAATGGTATACGTTTTCGGCACAGTTTTGGGTAAAAAAAACTCCTTCAACATCTTTAAATAACGGTCCCCATTGACAGTAACGGTTACACCGTTTTCTTCAAAGAAGTACGGCCCGACAATACACTTTGATGAAACTGCGCACCACACAGTGACTCGTTCTGGGTGCAGTTCCGTCTCATGGAGCATTTCTGGATTAGAATCATTCCATATACGGCAATTTTGCTTGTTTACATTGCCGTTAAGATCAAAATGGGCCTCATCAGACATGAACAAACAATTGATCAATGTGTTGTCTTCTTCGGCCATTGATATCATTTTTTGGCAAAATTCCAGGCGAACAGGCAAATCCTGAGGGTTTAACTTGCTAGTAATTTGGACTTTGTACGGAAACAAGTTTAAATCGTCATGAAGTATCCGTTGTAATGACCGTCTACTAACTCCAATTTGCCCCGATAAGTTTCGGGTCGAAACGCTCGGATTGGCCTGTATTGCAGATGCTACTGCTGCGATTGTATCCTGAACCCGAACATTGGCATCTCGATGGTACGGCCTTCGTGCGATGCTTCCAGATTCGGCAAACATGTTTACAAACCTCATAATGGTCCATCTACTCGGGGGATTACCGCCAAACTCCCGCCTAAATTCCCTTTGGGCGAAAATGACGGACTGCATGGTACCGTTGCACTATCCAAATTCTTTTCTCCGTATCCCAAGCATCCATTTTTATAAATCTAAATAGTAACCTACAAAATAAAAAAAAAATAAGCCGATTACTCACACAGAAAAAAAGTTATTACGTTTTATTTTTGTAGCACGATTCGTGCGCCACCCTGTATTTTCCCATACCATTTTTTTCATGTTTTGATACGTCCTAGTATAATGTCGTTCACTTTCAACATTTCCACATAGCAACGAAAATCGAAATGTGCGATGTGCCTATCTTTTAATCAGTCGCTCATTTAATCAGTCGATATTCTCTTCTTTATAGCGTCGCTATCGTAAAATGAAAAAATCACATTAGGGACGAGTACAGGGAATATCATGCTTATAATCCTTTACTTTTGCATTATTAACTTTAATCTTCATCTTTCTGTACCCAAAAATATAAATTACTCAATTGTACGATCTAAGCAGAGATATATCTAAGGTGTTGTTGTCGTGAATAATAAACGAATCCATTACAGAACGTTAATTGAATTTATTATACCTTTGCCTTGACTATAACACTGAAGAATCCGTGTCCCGCTTTGCAAAGGAATTTCAAAAAAGGAAAACATTTCTTAAAAATTAAAAAAAAACAAAAAAAATATGATACAGTTTCATCCTTGGTGCACATCTCTTGTGTTTCAGGTTAATGGAAACAATTGTGTACTGTAATGGTTCGCCACTCTGTTAAATGTGTATTTCTGAGAAAGTCCCCACATGTTCCAAGCGCCCCGGATGAACGATGAACAATGGGGTTTTGGACAAAAGCAATTATAAAGTACTCATTCCATAGAATTTGTTTTAAATGAAAATAAACCACCCTGACAATGAAGGGAAGTGTTTTAATGTTTTGGTCGATTCGGGTATGAGTTTGCTTTGATTTTATTTAGTTTATTGTTTGCTGAATGATTACAACATGTACTTGCTATTCCATCATTTCTATGTAGGTGTATAGGTATGTGTATTTTTTAGTGTTAAAAGGTTGCCTAGTGTTGTTATTGTCAAACATATTTTGTCTGGTATTAGATAAATATTTTTGATGTCACTCAAAAGTGGGTCAGAGTCTTTCCTTAGAAGTTATAGAAACGACAAATTTAATTTTAAATGATTCCTAGTGTCAAACGAAAGAAAACTTTTAATTTTCCTGAGGATATCCTTGCGAAGTTTTTTCATATAAAAAGTTTTCGTTTGCTTCTGTCTATTTTGTTTCTCTATTTGGAATTATTTAGATTTTGCTCACATATATTTTTTTTTACCTTTTCATAGCCCTCTCTTAAACTTTCAGATAAAGTCAAACAATCACAGCAAAAACTTGTTTGGAAACTCAAATCGAATTTCGAGAGTTTTGGTATTGGATAGATAAAAACATAAAGAATAAATAAGTATATTTTTTTTCTCTTTTTTGTGGTCATCTTATTGTCAAAAACGAATCATTTATGGAAGATAAGAGGTTCATTTAAAAAAAGAGATGAGGGCCGCCGTTTGCCGTAATGTTTTTTTTTCAATTTGAATCTATGTTATGTCCTAAGGAGCAGGCACAAATGCAGAGGGGTGGGCTGGCTTAAGAACAAACGAAGTATCTGAATCACCTGTAAGGTACTTAAGTATTTCTGGACTTCAGGGCACTTGTACCCTGGTACTAGTACTTGAAAAATGCAAGTACCAGTATTTTTTCAAGTATTTGGGTACAAGTACCAAGTACCCACTACTTAAGTGCCAAAATACTTGAGCAGTACTTTCAAGTACTTGATCAGTACTTTCAAGTACTTTTAAGTATTTTCAATTCCTTTCGAGTCTTTTGAGTAATATTTGCATCAATTTCCATTTAAAGAGGATTTTATTACTCGTTTCATCAGAAGAAAGTGTTTTTGTCAGAAAACCACAAATCGTAAGTCCAAAAAATGCATAGTCGGTGACATCAAAAGTCAGCCATTGCGGAAATGGACATTATACTATATCATTGGAAAGGTAATTTAATGCACTTTCAGAAAACTTGGTATGGCAGGCCCTAGCCTACCGAAAGTACATCTACCATACCTGTTTGAATGAGGTGGCCTCTGTTTTTTTATAAAATTCATTGTGCCTATGTATGTATGCTATTGATTTCGAAACCAGTAAACTGATTTAGTTCAAATTTTCGGAGAATGTTTTGCATTTACCTTTAGCCGTTTTTGAAAAGTTTGGTTAACATATGTGAGTAGTTTTTTAAGGAGGGGCAGAAATTCACGCCGGATACACAGAAAAAATACAGTGTTTTCACGTTAAAATTCTTTTTATTGTTTTATTATTGTTTATTGAAGTGTTATTTGATAAAAAAAAACTTTTACAGTCCTAAATTTTTCAGAAATACGAACTGCAATAAAACCCTGAACTGACAGTACAGTCAAACCGGCTTATTTTGAGTTTTTAAAATAAGTTTTTTTTTATTCCTTTTATAATTTTTCATAAGATTTTGTAACTACAAAAATTGTGTGTGTAAATATTAATGTGCATAAGAGCTTTGAGGCCCGATTAGGTGAAAATATGAACTTATGAACCGTAGCTACCTATTTGATTTTACGTAAAAACATTGAAAATCCTAACATTTAGTCTTTAATTTTATTAGATACGGTTTATTGAAACGTGATTAAAAAAATACTATTACAGTAGAACTGCTAAAAAGCCTAACCTGTAAGTACCTTCAAACCCACTAAGTCCAATTTATTTTAAATCAGTTTTTTTTTTGTTTTTAACTAGTACGTTAGTTGTGCCTTGAAACTTCTTTGTACATTTAAACCTACACACACAAAATCTCTTACTTGCGATAAACGTACTTTAGGCCAAGTTTTGGATTCAAGAAAAATATCAAGATAGCAACCAAATATGACATTACGATGATAGGGAAAAGAAAAAAGTAGATGTCTGAAATCTGCCCGCCTCTATATCTGTACCTCGACCTACAGTTAAAGTCACCGAAGCGAATTCCTTTCAATTTTGAAGTGTTTTTTTATAGTTCTTTGAATAATAAATCAAAATTTGTAACTGTTAAGGAAAATGATATTGATGTCAAAAACAACTTAGACGATTTTTATAAAACAAAATCTGTGAATTATTTTAGGCATTGGCATGATGTAAATAGTGCTGGAAAAAACTTTTACAGAAACTGTTATTACCTGCGGTATAACAATTTTGTGTGGTTCCGATTTTCTCTTTAACGGCTCTACCGAATTCAATAATAATTTTTTACAAAAGTTTCGTTATTTCAATTCATATTTTGGATTTTTAAAACATATATATATTTTTTTGAAAAATAAATATTTCAAAAACTGATTGATATTTTTTTTCAAGCTTGGTTTTTTAATCTATATTAACAGGCGTGTTTTATTGAAAAAGTTTTAACTAGCACAGTAAAATTTCCCTTGGCAAACAACAACAAACCCAAAAGTGTCGATAGATAAGTCAGTGAAAAGGTGGACATAAAAGTTGAGATAAAGTTTCGTTAAGTTTTAACTTATGTGGTGCCTGCCTTGGGTTGAATATTAAAGTGAGTGTAGCGTTTAATTGGTGTTACATTACTGTGCCAGCTATAAATACCAATAAAACGCACTTAATAAGTACTCGAAACTGGCTAACCATTTCCTAAATTTGTATGTATTTAACCTCCCACTTTGACATATCTTCACGTTTCGAGCTCCATAGAATCAGAATTCATCATTAGATGGTGATGGTGGCCTTGGGTTAATTTAATTTTATACACTAGTTTAAAATCAAATTCAACTACCAAAATCGTTGATATTTTTATTTCTCCCAAATATCCTGAGATCACATAAAATCGTATTGACTTCGGTTTAGTTAAATTTTATACACTAGTTTATAGTTGAAATTTTTCAAGGTTTTGTTTTTTGTTTTAAGTGAATAAACTACAAGAAACTTTACCAAAAATTGTGGAAAAGATTTGATCTTCTCAAATATCTTGATAATAACCAATGATATTGGCCTTGGCTTAGTTTTATTCTATTTACTAATCTTCACTTGATTGCATATTGAATATAAAAACTTTTTCGAAAATCTTCAATTGGCAATTTTTTAAAAATAAAATAACAGGGAGCTTCTAGCCTCCGAGGGCTCCAATGGCAAGTTACCAGTGTAGATTCATATTTTTTTCAAGTAATCAGATGGCATTCTGACTTTTGAGCTCAATTCTGCTTGACTACTTTTTATGATAGAGCCAGTTTCATGTTCACTACAATTTTATATAATTACTTGCATATTTCCAAAAGTTCTCAAGTTCCAAGCAACTAGACATATAAGAGAGCAAGTTCGTGCGACCCAGTCCTGCATTTTATTTATTTTCATAATTGATGTTTATTTATGAATACTTATAAAATAAAAAAAAATATGATTTTATAAAATCAAAATCAGGGGGTTTGACTGTACTGTCAGTTCAGAGTTTTATTGCAGTTCTTATTTCTGAAAAATCTGAGGTTGAAAAAGTAATTTTTTAATCACGCTTAAATAAACAATAATAAAACTAGAAAAGAGATTTAACGCGAAAACGACGTATTTTAACTGTGTATCCGGCGTGAATTTCTGCCCCTTCTTGAAAAACTACTCAACTGATTTTAACCAAACTTTTCAAAAAGTTAAGGGAAAATACAAAATATTCTTCGACCACAAATTTTATAGAAAAACAATGAATCTTACAAAAAAACAGAGGTTACCTCATTCAAACAGGTATGACAGATACTTTCGGTAGGCTAGGGCTTGTTATACCAAGTTTTCGGAAAGTGCATAAAATAACGTTTCTAATGATATAATATGTCCATTTCCGCAATGACTGACCATTGATGTTAACGGCTACTGGCCTATAAGGAACAAGAGAATAACTTCTTATAATATTTAGATTTTGAAGAAAATTTTAAAACTCAACTTACTTACCTTCTGTTTAAGTGGAGCGAATAAATAAAGTTCAAATAAAAGTATTAAGTATATAGTATATACCTGGGCGAAACGCAATAATATGGAGTAGAGCTCAATCAATACTTTTATTTGAACTTCTTATAATCTGTAAATAAATAAATGCATTTTTTTGGTAACAATAATTTTGGACTTACCAGAAATCTGACGAAAAACACTTTTTTTCTTGTCTTTATATGAAGGTTGCAAGTTGTATCGAATGAAAGTTTTAACATTTCGCTTGACAATAGCCGTGTTTTGTTAAGAAGTTGCCAGCCAGCCAGTTGAAATTTTACACACATTGCAACAACAATCACCAGCTGCGAATAATTTTACCTTTTTTCTAGTCAAATGTGACTATCGAACAGTACTTTGGAACAGTTGGAACTATGAAATTCTCATACATGAGTTAAGTGCCAAATCTTATCAATTCAATCAAAATTCATGGTCATAAACTAACTCACCAAAAAAGGTACATTAAACGAGTAATTAAGTTGAAAACACTTCTGTCATTGTTGCTAAAAACTAGAAATAAAGGAAACAGACGCTAGTGACACACATACTCGTACTTCTTACAACTTCAAATGAGAGAGTGTATGCGCAAAAGTTCACAATTTGTGAGACAGTATATTTTTTTTTTTTTTTTTTTTTTTTTATCCGATGGAAATCTTCAAAAGACACTCGGTAAGAATCGGTACCAAGTAGTGTGGGACTCTTACCGCACTAAAACCACCGGTGGATCAGGACCAATCTATGAAAGATCGACAAATGATTTTTCTTTCTTAATTTATCAGTCGCATTGTGGGAAGTTTAAGTTATAACACTTTCCATAGCTTTTAGACCATCAGCTCATGAGGCTTGGTTCTTCTTAATCTCCGAACATTGTCTCGTACATTTAAGACGGTCTCCATTTCGGAGTTGGTATGACTTTGCAGTCGCTGGTTGTGTGATACAGCGTGTTTTTTAACCACTTCTGTAACCATTTCAATTTGAAGGTCACGATGTAGATCGCTATTTCTTATATACCAAGGGGCATTTATTATTCCGCGAGGACCTTGCTTTGGAATTTTTGGATGGGTTCAGCATTTGTTTTCTTTGTACAGCCCCATAGTTGGATGCCATATGTCCAAACGGGTTTCAGTACTTGCTTATATAACATTAGCTTGTTCTGGATAGATAGGTCAGAGTTCTTTCCTAGTAACCAGTACATTTTTCTGTACTTCAAGTTTAGTTTGTCTTTTTTCTATTTGATGTGCTCTTTCCATTTAAGCTTTGCATCCAAAGTCATTCCAAGGTATTTGGCAGTATTGGAGTAAGGTACTGTTGTACTGTTTATAAGAATTGGAACATTGTTTATTATTTTGTTTGTAAAGTTTATATGCGTCGATTTTGTTTCATTTAGTTTGATTCGCCATTTTTGCGTCCAATCACTAACTTTATCGACTGCATTTTGCAGTTTTTGTGTAGCCTTCGTAACGGATTTATCTGGCACCAATATTGCAGTATCATCAGCAAAGGTGGCCATGATAGCGTTGATGTCCACTGGAATATCCCTTGTATATAACAGATACAGGGTTGGTCCTAGGACACTTCCTTGTGGTACACCGGCTTCAATTTTCTTTAGTTCCGAGTAATTTTGGTCGTACCGTACTCTAAAGAGTCGGTTCGTAACGTAGGATTTCAGTATATCGTAGTTCTGCCTGGGAAGATCCCTTTGCAGTTTGTACTCAAGTCCCAAGTGCCAAACCTTGTCAAAGGCTTGAGCAACATCTAAGAATATAGCCGAGCATACTTGTTTTTCTTCAAGTGCCTTTTCCACAACATCCGTAATCCGATGCACTTGGTCTATCGTGGAATGTTTATTTCTAAATCCAAACTGATGGCTCGGAATTAGTCTTCTTTCTTCTATTATTTTGCTTAGTCTTTTCAGAAGCAGTTTTTCGAAAACTTTTGCCATGATTGGTATAAGCGAAATAGGTCTGTAAGATGTTACTTCTGTTGGTGGCTTACCTTGTTTAGGTATAACAATGACTTCTGCAATTTTCCAATGATGTGGCACATATCTTTGTTTAAGGCATGCATTTATTATAAATTGGAGTTTTTTGAAGGCTATAGAAGGCATTTCTTTCAAAACCTGAGCAGTTATTAAATCGTACCCTGGTGATTTTTTGTTAGACAACTTATGTTGACACATACTTCTTACTTCTTTGAGCGTGACAAAAGGAATTTCACATTCGTCGTTTCTATCAACAAACTGTAAGGGATCTGTAGCTGTGCTTGCTGGAAATGGCTTAAAAACATTCGCGAGATGTTCAGCGAAGAGATCAGCATTTTGTTTTGGGTTTCCGATCCATTTACCATCTTGAGTTTTTACTGGCAGGTTTTGTGCCTGTGGTCTTTTTTGGCGCTTAGCTGCTTTCCATAAGGAGTATTCCGTAGAAGCATCCGCCGTCAGACTATTCAGGAATCTACTAAGTGAATCACTTTCAAATTCACAGATTCTTTTCTTTAGTTCATTGTTAAGACGGTTAAAAACTGCCTTATCACCTGGAAATCTCGTAGCTTGCCATTTTCTTCGAGCTCTTCTTTTCTCCAAGATCAGCTCCTTTATTTCGACAGGATCAGCAATAAATTGTTCTACTTCATGATCAATCTGTTCAATTGTTTGCATAGGGGATCTTAGGTTTATAAAACTTTCAAGTTTATCTCTGAATTCGTTCCAGTTTGTTCTTTTGTCCACGAGCTTAGGATTACTTTTTTCTATTATTTCTGCTTCGCTCAGTGATGATATTACTGGAGTATGATCTGACGATAAATCGTAATTACCTTCGACAATTATATGTTTTCGTTTAATACCTTTTACTACGAAAAAGTCTATAAGGTCTGGTATTTTGTTAGAATCAGATGGTCAATATGTTGGCGAGCCAGAAGAATAAAATTAGTTGTTGTATTTGCGGCCTGCTTGATATAGCCGTTTACCTTTCGTTGTTATGAGCCTAGATCCACATTGGGTGTGTTTAGCATTGAAATCGCCACCAACAAGAAAGTTATGTCCTAACAAATTTAGGAGTTCTGCATAGTCCTCTTCAGTTGGAGAGCGCCTCGGAGGGCAGTATATAGCTGCTATCTTAAACTCTTTCTTTTTTATACCAATACTAATTGTTGTTACTTGCATGTTTTCATTTGTAAACTTCGGCTCTTCATAGTGTGTTAAGCACTTTTTTATTAGTATTGTTGGCTGATCCTCCCCTAGCTTTGTCAGCTGGGTGCGGAGCGTGATAACACGTATAGTTAGGTAATTTATTATCAAGATTTTGTTCTATAGCGAGTTGAGTTTCGGACACCAAACAAATGTCTATATGCTCTATGTCTAAAAAGATGTTTAGTTCTGATACATGTTTTAAAAGACCGTTTGCATTCCATGTTGCGATTTTGAGTGTTCTGTCCATCATTGTTTCTTAAGACCGACTTCTTCGCTTAGCTGTTTTATGTTTAAATCTTGTTTGTCAATCCTTTTCTGGATAAGTTCAAGCATTTCTTTAATAGATGTTTCTTCGTTCTTCCGCACATTTTTAACAATCTGGGAATAGGATTTATTTTCATAACTTTTGCTTAGTGCAATTGCTTTTGGCGGTTGATTTTTAGTTTTGTTTTCAACGGCTACTTTTTTGCTTTCAACTATTGCTTTTGTGATTATTGGGTTTCTTAGCTTGTTCCCAGTTTTGGTTTTTCTTTTTGTGTCTTGGAATTTTTTGGCAACTGGACATCCTCTGTAACTTGCAGGATGGTTGCCTTGACAGTTAACACATTTCGCTTTCTGTTCTCTGCCCATGGGACAGTTTTTAGTTGCATGCTTGGCTTTGCATTTAACACAAGCAAACTCACGATTGCAGTATTTTTGTGTATGCCCAAAGGCTTGACAGCGTTTACACTGTGGAACAATTTTTGACTTTCGCAGTGGTTCAATTTTGACAACTATGCCTATAATTGATTTAATACTGTAAATATTATGGAGACTTTTTTTATTTTCAAAGGTGAGCATAAACAAAGGTAGAGATCTCCTTGTTGTCGTTGATACCCCAGTGGATTCTTTGATTGTCTCATTTTTAATAAGATTATTCGCATCGAGAGCTTGGAAACCTTTTTGAATAAAGTCTTCGACAATATCTTTGGCAACACATGAAGAGTGGAGGCCTCTTGCTACTACCTTTATCGACCTTGTAGCTTTATTTTCGTACGAGTGCCACTGAATTCTCTTTTTGTTCAATTCTTCAGTGATAGATCTATACGCATCGGCGTCTTCAACAATGACTTTCCAATTGTCTTTATTGTATGATGTATATTTACATGCCTTATTACTGCATTTTTCTACTATGTTCTTAAGCTCACCAAACATTCTTAATCCGGAAATCATGATTGGAGATGGTGCAGTTTGCTTAGTAACTTTAGCAAAAGACTTCTTATGGGACACATCTTTTATTTCATTGTTTGATGTTTTCACTGTTGCAGGAATATCCGCTTTTGAAGCTACCTGCTTAATTTTTTGAACAGTCTCTGGGCTACCTTGTGCTTTCCGTTTCTTGGATTTACGCTTATTTCTGTTACCATCTGTTTCAAATAGAAGCTCTTCCTCATCAGTATGAAACTCAATGGTTTTTGGTGGGCTTTTCACTACAAGTATTTTTGGACTAGTCTTGCTGTCATTTTTTGATGTTTTCTTGTCTAGCAAGCTGACTTTTTCTTCAAGTCTCTTAATTTGTTGCTGAAGACTTTCAACGAGGACTTCAAGTTTCTTTCTGGCTATTATTTCTGTTTGCCATTCCTCGAAATAATTTTCGGATTCAACTTGGTGGATCTCGTTGCTTGTTTTGGAACACTGCGGATCTTTTATCTCGATCTTTTCATAGATTTTGGTTCCTTTTTCGTTAATGACTTCTTTGTCATTTGATTTTTCGGTAAGGGTTTTCGATGGAGTAACCCTTGGGAATATTTTTGGCGGAGTCCTCAGTGTTTTAGAACTCCGTCTACTTCCTGCTAGCAATAATTGGTCCTCCCCAGAATCCGTAGGACCGATCTCCGAAGAGAGTGGATTTACCAGTTTATCTGGATTGCCACCTGGGGTAATGTATCTGTTTGTTTTATTCATTGCCATGTTTGTTTTTTGTAACTTTTGTTTGTTACCCATAAATAGCTTAGTTACTTCTTCTATTCAAGGTCTTAAATACAGCCGCCCCTATGGGATCAGATGCTGACCAATGAGCTGCACATTATGCGTCAGACGCTCTTGGGTTTCATGGAGAGCTGGTTCTTCAGAGCGATGTCTTATCTTATGCTCCTAGTTCCTGAGAAGGTAACTCAGGTGTCTCAGCTCTTGGATCCAATAGATCCAACGCTCGTCGTTAGTTCACCTAATTGGCTATCCAGCGGGCACCACTTGGAGGTGACGATGCGATTTTGCTCCGCCCGAGACAGTTTATGTGCAGTTCAAAAAATAGTCTTTGGTAACAGATTAAGATTTTGAACTTAACGTGGATTAGCAGTTTATATTTTTATTGATATGAAATTTTAATTTGTGAACTAACTCCTGATCGATGTTTTAGTTAATTTGTGAATCAAAAGCAAAAAGCAATTTAAGCAATTTAAATTAATACAGCTGTAAGTTTATATTAATGGCTGATTTACAATGACGTGTTCGCGTTCGAGATGCGTGTTACATGTAATGGCTGATTTACAATGCCACGTTGGGCGTTGCTTTGAAAGACTTTGTAACGGAAGATGGTCTAACTACAAATAAGGGCGATGATCTGCCTTCCCAAGGTCCACTGAGAATCACAGGATTCTCTGAATAGCCGATGGGCTATGAAGAAGGGTGTCCAACCAACTTGGTGCATGCAGGCATGCTCGCAAATGTCGAAGTCTAACTTCGGTGGGGTGGGGTCTTGCACCCGCTGCTGGACTGCCGTATTCGATTATTACATCACTAATTATTAAACGATTAAAAAGATCACAATTCTTTGAGTCACTGTTCGTTATTTTCGAGTAGAAAATTCTCATGAGAGACCTAAAGATGGATTGGTCCCTGGAGAGTCCCGCTCTATAGTTAGCACTTCAAAGCGACAAACTCCTTGGTTATCGAAAGACTCCTAAAAAAAAACTATTGACGATAACCCCTCACGTTCGATATATGGTGAATTCACCACACACTCAAACCTCTGTCGCTACTCTTCGCCCTTCGCCATTCTCACCTTCCCTGTTAATAAAACACAATGGATTCATACAGATATTGCCAAACTCACTAAAGATGAACATGGTACTCAATCGAATCAAAAAATCTCTGGAGAAAGCCCATAAAGTCTTCGAAAAAACATACAATAACCAATAACCAATACAATAACTTTAAAAGAAATTTCATACTCAGCGTCCATCAAAGAAACGTAATGCCAAACTTTGTCCAAAATTTGTACCAGAAGTGATATGGTGATATATGAATCAATTAATCAGAAGTTTACTATCAGAAAAATGTGGTCTACCTCTGATAGATGCTGGGATTGAAGAGAGTAGAAAAAGTATCAAGTGAAGTCAGGGTAGGCATGCCTATTTTCTTTTTGCCGCCGTGAATTTAGATTGTCGATTTTTGAATAGACATAAGGTGTGCGTACGTTTGATCGATAGTACCTGTCGTTTGAATTCCATTGTGTAATGGTACGCCTATTAATACTAAACACCAATGTATTGTTCACCACTAAAATTAATTCACTATTTTAACTTTTATTACAACCAACTTTACTCATTCACGATTGAAAATAAACTGCATCCACTGCCATTCAAACATGTTCTTTTATACCTATTTCATAGGTTCCCGAAAAAGTTTGAAGGTTCTAGTATGTGCTTCTAGAGCTTTCCATAGGGGACATTTCCCATTAATATTCCTTTCCAAAGCTTTAATTTTGACGTTTAGTATTGGAAGTTCTAAAGCTCACCAAAGCTGTCTGTAGGTTGGTTTGTGTCATGTATAATTCGGAATTTCGCGCTTCTTTTATTTGAGAGTCGTTATAGTTCATTCGGGAGTTGGTATAGTAAAAATGTGAGATTTGTTACAATATAAAGAAAAGCTTTTCTCACTAAGGACAAATCATGTATGAAGTGGAGGCAATCTAGGTAGGTAGGTAGAAATCGTGGCACGGGCGTAACATTCGCCCAGTACCCAATTAGCGCTAAATTGCGCGGTTTTGATACCATAACTTGTTTGACTTGATTCCTTCGGGGGTCTTCCAGACACATGATTGAATGCGAGATTTCCACCTGGGCCTCCGTATGTCCACTTGGCATTGACCGGAGGTTTCCAGTGGTGATCAGCATCCACCATGAACCCAGAGTTCTTTGATTTGAATTAGAACGGATTTGGAATATGGTTTTAGTATATTTTGAGCTAGCACCATAACGTCAAGAGGCGGGACTTATGACACTCAGTCGATTGGATCGCATCCCGTCCAAAGCCAGCTAGGATATGCCGAGCTCAGCATATAACAGAACGACTGGAGCGCGAAGGATCCAACCAATGATCGCTGTCATTGAGCATCATGAAACGCAGCAGAGGCCTGTATTCCGATTGCTCACGATTTTGGGGTCTGGGGAGGAACATGATACAGAATCAATCGATTTTGTCTTAGATCCATTTCGTCGCGTTACGAAAGGAAATCAAGTTTTTGATTTTCATTTCAGAAAGTTCGTTGAGGTCGTCAAAAAATGCCACTACAAATGAATGTGCTCTCATTCTAGCCAGAGCAGGACATTTACAAAGAAAGTGAAGGACTGTTTCCTTTTCAATCTTCAGCAATCTAAGTGAAAGCAATCTAAAATCGAGTCCCTTTTTTTCTATGAAGCGGCCTGTCTTAATTATTAGTAAGTCTATAATAACACTGGTCTGCCAAAATTAACTTTTTTTGGCCTTCAAATATTTTTTTGAAATTAGGACAGATTTGACTTATATACCAAATTTGGTTTCAGAAAAATTCTAGTCTAGTTTGTTTTTAATTGATTTTTGAAAAATGTGAATGATTTGCAAAAAATAAAACTATTATGACTATTCAGCTCAAATTTGGAGGAGTTATTTCACATAATATTAGTTTTTACTGAAATCAGATTTGTTTTCATTCTTCAATGTTTACTCACAGTAAACCTTTATTTTAAAAAAATGAAGAAACTTTAAAACTTTGTAATTTTATGGCTTACACTTTAGACAAAACGATCTTATTTGGAAAAGAGTTACCTCCCACCGCTTCAAAAACCCATTTAGTCAACTCTATTTTTAAATTTGATTTATTTCAATACAATTTTATTGGTTGATGGGAAGAAATGTACGAGTGTATACAAGAAATATTAAACTTACAATTTTAAACAATTGTTGCTATACATAGATCCAACTCTCTGCAGTTAGACCATTAAAATATACAAAGCGGCAAAGTTTCAAAACATCGGTTTTTAAATTTTGTTTAGCGAGTTGTTTTTGGAAATTTTGCTTTTCTGAGAAGAAAATTAATTTCGAAAAGATTCAAATAGATTTAGAAAGATGAAATACAGTTCTTTGAAATCTCACTAATAGATTTGCAAGAAAATAATTAGTGGTCAAGCAATTCGACTTCTAATGTACCTAAAAAACGGGTTTTTAACATGTTTATGTTACTATATTTCAAAAACCTGGCGTGCCAGAGAAATTTTGACTTCGTATTCGGATTCAACATATCAAAATCTATAAGAAAAGTATGGTTTTGTTTAAAGGCGATTTCCGTTGCAGACCAGTGTAATATATTATTAGTTGCGCTATGGTTAAATTTAAAAACCGTTGTTTTGTTCTTCTGATCAAATTTTTAAAATACCTATATCTTTTGAATGGTACAAAATTAGTTTTATTTTGTAGATTACCACATAATGTACAAACTTTGCTTTTCGACATTTAGCTGTTTTGAAAATATAATTATCTTATAACTGACCACTCGTACAGGAAAACTATCAGAGAAATTAAGAAAGGCAAGGGTACACGCTGATTATACATTTATTTTGAATAACTTTGTCATTTACGGATCAGAATACCGTTATTTTGGGCTTTTGACCAAATTCTTGAAATAATTATATCTTTTTAACGGTAAGCTTAAGGACACCAATTTGTATTTTCTTATAAAGCATTAAATAGTCCATAAAAATTACTTGAAACACTTTCCGACCACATTTATTGTTTAAGAGTTATTCCCGAAAAAACAATATTTTCGTCAATTTTCCTATTTTAAAAAAGCTATATTTCCGAAATCATCAGTCTTACGAAAACAGTGATAACAAAATTTAATCACATTACTTTTCGATAGCATTCATGGTTTGAAAGTAATAGAAGAAAAACCTACTTTTTTGACACTTAACCTTGACAAGGACTTTTCGCAGTTGATTTTTTGTTCTAAAAGGCCTTATCGGAAATTTAGATAGGTATACACATTTTATGTCTATTTTGACTATGGACTTTACTAAAATGTTTGGAATTCGATGAAAATTCAAGTTTTAAAGCAATTCAACTTTTGTTACGGTAAAATTTACGGCTACAATGACCAATCTTTAACTGCTTCCATTTCCTTCTTTTTTATTTCCGTTGTGACTGCAAAATACTGGTGAGGTTGAGGGTAACCATGGCAACATCAACCATTGGTGTACTAAACCAGAATTTTGCAAAAGTAACAACAGCAGGTCGAGTTATTCGTGATAACCCTCGAGTAGAACGGATTATTCCAAGTTGGGTTAGGTCAGGCTGACTCTTATTTTTCCTTATTTTTAATTGTGAAATACAAAATAACTTTCGCAATTAAAAAGAAAAGTAAGAAACAAAAAAGGGTGTAGATTTTGGCGGTTTTCAAATATGCCTTCTTCTTTCGTCTCGAAATATTTAGATTTGGAATTATTGCTTGGCTCTTCGAATCACACGGGAGTAACTCGCAATAACTAGGAGGATTCTCGGTTTTAATACTTGTTGATTTTTCTAGAAAAATTTAGTTTGGCATATGTCTGAACTCGGCCATTTAGATTCGGCAAGTTTTGGAAAGGTGTGCGACAACTTGTTGAATTTGTGTTTGTGAGAGTGATTCAGCAAGTCTTGTGAATACATCCAACAACTTTTTGAATTCTTGTATGAGAGAAAGTATGAAAGTTTCGTTGAGATTCAATAACGGTGGTTTTCTGGGGAACGAAAAAAACCATCCAGGAAGCCGATGTCTCGTGACTGATGATCATGAAAACGAATGGCTGAATGTATGATTGTGTGAGTGATTGGAATGGTCGAGGGAGGAATTGGTTTAAGCTGGTAAAGACACTCTTGGGAGAGCTATCTTAGCGACTAGTCGATAATTTGGAATTGGAGAAATCGGGAAGAAAAAGATAAAATTGATAAGGAGCTTAAAATTGGGGGACAAATTTCGAGAAATTTATAGAGGAGAAACAAAAGTGATTCGAGGAGCAAAGGGATTTAGAAAACGAGAAATATTTTAGGACACAGAGGAGGAAGTCGAGGGGTTCAGGAACCAACAGAAAAAGAAAATTAGAAACAGACATTTTGTCTAAGAGATGTACATATACTATCTGTGAGATCTTGTCTCGTACCTATTGTGACAAATTCCGGTAGTCCTTGTAATATCTTTAATTTGCTAATTCATGTGAACCTTTCATTTTATCTTACGTTAACGGCCCATTTTTATTTGAATTTTCTTTATTTCTTTGGCTCAATGTTCCCGTGAGCAGTTATAAATTCATATTGTAATTTTTTCTTTGTTATACTACTTAAACAAATTTTGGATTTTCATCCTGGTTCGTCCAAGGTTTCCCAAATAAACTTCTTCCAAAGTTCCCATCTGTTGTTTTATTTCATTTGTTATTTTCTTCTTTTACATTTACAAACTAAAAAAAAAACATATGATTTGGAATTTTGTTAATTAAGAAAATTAAAATCCCAGGAGCCCACCTTTCTACTGTAAGTACCCCACTGTACTTGCATTAAACATTTCACTTGTTTGATCAATTGATTAAAACGATAATCAATTTTATTTCTCTAATGCGAATTATTCTTCCACTCAACCCAGCCCAGCTGAGCAATGGTAGCTTTTCGTAACGAGCTACAGTTTGCACTTTTTTTTGATCTTCTTCTAAGGTCTCTTTCGGTTTCGTGAAGTTGTTGATTTGGCTAATCTGTCAAATCATTTGTGTTTTCAATTCAATACGCGTAGGGGCAACTAGTTAAATATTTTTTTATTTAATTCATTCGCGGTTTTAAGATTCCATTAAGGTAATTATTAAATAATTTAGAGTAAATCACTTCTCGCCCCCATCGAAAAGAATAAGTGAAATACTTTCACCAAAGCAATCAATCTCTTGGGTTTTGTTGAAAACCCTTAAAAACATGAAATACACATAACTACCCTAAATATTAATTTGTTTGCTTTTTTCAACTTTTGGGCGAAAAAATAACAATTTGCCTAGAGAGACAAAAACTTCAGGGTCCTGGTACCATCCTTTTCCGATTTCAAACTTGGATAGAATTACAACACTATGTCGATAGTCTATTCTGGATGTTTATTTAGGATTCATGGCCATGCTTTGTCTGGAAAATGATACACAGACGATTGTTCCTCTCTATAATACCAACTTACATATTGAGTGTTGGTTGTGTGGTGGCAATGGCCACGATTGTGGCAGGATTGATGTTGATACCGTTGATATTGATAGCTTTGATGACGTTGGCGAGAGAGGTAGCAAACCAATAATTCTCAGTCTCGTTCCGAATTCAATTCATTACATTTTGAATTTCATTTTAAATTAGCCTGATCTTATTTGTCTGTGTAAGCTCTATCTAATTTGTAGAGTTTTTGTGTTATTTCATTGACTTTAGAACTGACAACGGAGGTACTGTTGTTGATATTAACAATCGAAAACTAATCAAGTGTTGAACTATTGTTCATTAAATAACTTATTTATTGAAGGGATTGATTTTTTTTGTTATTTTTATTAAAGGGTGTTTTTTTTTTTAGAAGTAAGGAGCTTTCAAATGTAATAAAACAGACGATTTTTTTCAAATTGGCATGAAATTTACTTTATTTGAAATAATAATAATAAAGAAAAAGTCGGTAATCATGACTCTATAGCGCTCACAATTGACTTAACGTTCTGGCCAGCATCGTTTTTAGGGAGTACGAAACAATTATTCCACCAACTTATAAAGCATACCATAAACAGTCAGTTTTTGTGCATGTAACGGTATCTTAACATACACTTGACGATTATAATCACTCCAAATACGGAAGTTGTGTTTATTGACGAATCCATTCAACTAAAAGGGAGTTTCGTCGCTAAACAAAATTCGCACGATACGTATTTGATTTTGCACAATTTGGAAGCATTGGTCAGGCGTCAGTCTATTTATGTTGAAATGTCAAACCAAACTTAAAATAAATAACTCGACAGCTGACAAAATAGCCACCAGTAAAAATAGTGTTCCCAACTTTAAGCTCAGTCTATTTATGTAGAAATGTCAAACCAAACTTAAAATAAATAACTTGACAGCTGACAAAAAAGCCACCAGTAAAAATAGTGTTCCCAACTTTAAGTTCTAAACCTAAAAAAAAACATCCCTTATAAATTCATGTAGACAAATGTATTGCCCAAATAACTTGGTTATTCAGCTTTAGTTAATTTTTGTTGGTTTTGCTGTATATTTTTGACTTTTAATGAAAAAAAGTACTTCTTGTTTTTGATCATCTTTCAATATACAC
Organism: Dasysyrphus albostriatus; assembly: GCA_946251815.1. Lineage (NCBI taxonomy): Eukaryota > Metazoa > Arthropoda > Insecta > Diptera > Syrphidae > Dasysyrphus > Dasysyrphus albostriatus. The sequence goes on from OX276335.1 coordinate 228,383,723, forward strand.
AAGAAATAATAATAGTCCTGTAATCTTGAAGATTATAGGTAGTTTCATAGGAGGAAGACCTTGCGTCAAATTCGGAAGTTATGATCTTATGCTGAGTTATTTCTGATGTTAATAAATAGTCCATAATAAATAACCCCATATTTTCGCTTTTTTTTCTGAAGTACTTGTTTTTTGACTGAAACATTGCTCTACGACTTAAAATTGAATAAATTTACACCAATTGAGTTAAAGATAACTTCGTTGAAAATTACCAAATTCGATACGATACAAATTCACATTTCGAAATGAGATAATTTCAACCAAATTTGCACGAAATAAGGTTGGAAATTAAGTCAAAACCTATTGAACACACCCAATTGGCCACAGTTTGGAGAGCTCTGAAAAGGTTTTGTATGAAAATGTCAAAACTCAATGGAAGTAGAAAGAAAAAGACAACAACAAAAAGCGACTAAAAGGCAGTTCAAATTCAAAAATATAATGAGCTGTGTCAAACGAAACTACTAAATTTCAAATGAAAACAATTTTTCTGTGATTTGCAAAATCACCCCATTTCGGCTCTAATGAAAACGTAGTATAAACCTTTGAAGAAAAACTTTTTCGAATCGATAAAATTTCATAAAAACTGCTAACAGATTAAGTATTTTATTCAAATGAATTACATTTTGGCTATTGATAAACAGAAATCGTTGACCGACCGAAGTCTCATAGATGATATCTGTATTCTTCTTATAGACTGAGAGCCAACGACATAAAAAGTAAAATCATTTGCAAACTTTTGTAATTAATATCAATAAAACCGTTTTTCAGGTAAACTCATAATCCTGAGTCGTTTCTGGAAACTTCACTGCTTTCTATCGTCATAGGGACTCAATATAGAAAGTTTGACCTATGACAACATTTGCTCAAAACTGCAAGCTTAATATTTGTGGTATGCACACTTTTCCTCTTGGACCAATATGCATTGAAATAAATCGTTAAAATTTTTAAAATTTTATTTCAAATATTACACCTGTTCGACACGTGTTAAGATAGGCAGACAAAACAGTTTTATTGATATTAATTACAAAGGTATGCAGATGACTTTACTTTTTATTTCGTTGGCTCTTAGGCTATTAGTGAATATCGGGTATTCACAACCAAGACAGTTTATTCAAATGTTATACGAATTAATAATCTTTGTCAAATAAATGAAATTTTGTCATTTTGATGAACCTTAAATTGTTGACTGAATAATACTCATGTAGACATATTTTCACTTCCGTTTATTTGAATAGGTACAACATTTTCGAGAGCGATTAACTGTTATAGCTCCACACTGAGCTGAAATGGCATTGGATAAAACATCAAATTTTGGAGAGAATCAGAAAACACACAATCTAAAACTTACCGTCATCACACGTATTATTTTCATTTCTTTAAATTTGTGTTGAAAGCCCTTCGTTCATTTACATAGTTACAGTGCATTTATCATTATTTTTGCTTTCAACTAGTTGAAAGTCACACCTTTTTCAGCTATTTTTGGGTTTGATATATCCATAATATCTTTGATATGTGAAGAATGGTTGGAGGAAAGGCTCTTTGCGCTGTTGAGTACGCGTGAATTTATAGTTTTCATGATCAAAGACTAACGGGACTTCAAATTGCGGAAAAAGTTAACATAATCTTCTTTGATCTTATTTTTTTGAGAAATTAACAAAAAGATGATTTAAATATGAAAAGACACAAGAGACCTTGAACTTTTGCAAGTGACAAAGAAAAACATTCTGAGTGTTGCGTCTAATTGGTCGGTCAAAAAGGCTTAAATATTGGAAGAAGCCAAGTTCGGTGCTAGTTTGCTTGTTAGAAATGATAGAAAGTAAAATCAAAGAATTGTTTTTGTTTTTTGTTTTTGTGGAAGACAAAGTTAAAGTGAAAGACATAGAAAAAACTCTTCGGTATAATATGTCTCAACGAAATTACAGTTCACAATTGAGGTTAAACAAAATAACAGATTGTGTTTTACCTTGACACAGTTGTTATTCGAAAAGAAGGACAACTAAAAATATAATGATTCAAAGACCCTATTTCATCGGTAGATTAATAAGCTTCTTTTCCCAACACTCAAATAAAAATAACCCATTTTCAACATGGCCAAAAATTTGATTAAAAAAGTTCTTACAAAAAGTGACCTTGAATTCTACAAGACTAACAAAATAAAAATCAAAGATATTTTACATAAAAATGCATTCCTGCCCAAATAACAAAGACGTTTATAACATAATATGAAAATACAAATATATGTACACACCGGAAATAGAAAAGAAATATACAATTTACAAATCATTTACCCACTTAAATCAAAGAAATAGCAGATCAATTTAAAAATTAAAAAAAATTAGATATGGATAATAACAAAATGGCGATGAGATCAACGAACACTAACTTCACAGCTCTACACTAACTTTAAAATGATAACAGACAAAATGGAACATTTACAACTAATATACAAAATCAATTGTAATGGAAAATCAGACGAAGAATGTAACCTAATTTACATTGGAACAACAAAACAACAGTTAAAACCCGACTTTCGGGGCATAAATCAGACATGAAAAGTAACGCACCACAGAAGACGGCACTGGCATCATATTGCATCACACTCGGCCACAAACCCAACTTTGACCCGATAAGAAAATGATAAACTGTTAATATAATCGGTGGTTGGATGGTGTAGGAACTGGGGGCCTCGGGCTGTATCTTTTCCTACACATCAAGTGCTTACATTACCTCCAAGTTGGTAACCGCTGGATACTGGTCAAGGAAAGAATTGCAACACCAAACCCATGGCCCTACAGATTGGAGGTTAGTGCGTTGGACTAACGACCCGACCACAGTAAAAAAAAACCAATTGTTATGAAAGAGAAGCGAGAAGCCTCGGATAACAACCCCCCTCAAATGGCAACCCGACCCGGAACGAAAATGGACTACGACCTGCGAGTATGTACCTGGAATGTAAGGACACTCTATACGCCAGGTGCTACTCAAAAACTTGAATCTGTCCTCACGCGGTACAAGGCAGATGTTATCGCGATCCAGGAGATACGATGGATAGGATCAGGGATTATGAAAAGAAAAGATTGCGACATTTATTACAGCTGTCATCAAAGATTGCACATGTTAGGATGCGGATTCGTCGTGGGAAATCGACTTAGATCGAGAGTCATCGATTTTAAGCCGATCAGCGATCGCCTGGCTGTGATCCGCATCAAAGCTACCTTCCAAAACATCAGCCTAATATGTGCACACGCCCCTACCGATGATGCGGAGGAGCCTAACAAGGAGGATTTTTACGACCTCCTGGACGGAGCCTACGGAGCCTGTCCGGAGTACGATGTCAAAGTCGTGCTCGGAGACTTCAATGCTAAAATCGGAAAGGAAAATATCTTTGGCGGATTAGTTGGAAAGCACAGCCCCCACAAAACGACAACAGACAACGGCTTTCGACTAATCGACTTTGCTGCAGCTCGTAATACGGTGATAAGTAGCACTAGGTTCCCCAGGCGAAGGATACACACAGCAACCTGGCGATCCCCAGATGGTCGAACCGCCAACCAAATCGACCATGTGCTAATTGGCGCAAGGCACGCATCGAACATCTTGGACGTGCGAACTTTCCGAGGTGCAAATGTGGACTCTGACCACTTTCTTGTTGTGACAAAGTTCAGAGCCCAACTGTCCAATGAAAAGAAAGCGAAGACCGCCCAAAGGAAGAAATTCAACATTGCATGCGTTAGCACATCTGAGAAAGCCAGAGACTACAGTGAGCAATTAACCGGGAAACTCTCTGCCGTACCCCCACCCACAAGTGTCAACAACCAGTGGAACTTGTATCGCGACGTCATTAAGGAGACAACCGAGACCACCATAGGCTATCAACCACCTAAAAAAAAGAACCCGTGGTATGATGATGCATGCGCGGTATTGAAGCAAGAGACGGAAAATGCACGAATGCAAATGCTGCAACGGAAAACAAGAGCAGCAAGAGAGGAGTACCGTGAAAAGAGAAGGAAAGAGAAGAAAACCCTGCGTAGAAAGAAAAGAGCATCCGCGCCTCTCAGCTCAGGTATCTCGAGGAGTCTAGCACTGCCACCAACACCCGCCGGTTCTACAAAACAGCCAAGCAACTGGCATGTGGTTATAAAACCGGCACGGAAGCTCTTCGAAACAGCGAAGGGAACCTAGTCACCGAAGCACAGGGAATTGTTGACGTGTTTAAGCAGCATTTCTAGCAGCTGCTCAATGGGCATTCTGTAGAAGAAGCGACAGTAGAACAAAGAAGCATGAGACCAGTCAATGAAGATCCAGTCCCAGCGCCCAATACTGAAGAGATTAAAAAAGCCATCCACAAGCTTAAGAACAACAAATCCGCCGGCTCGGATGGCCTACCTGCGGAACTCTTCAAGTGTGGAGGAGATGTCCTGGTAGGGTGCATACACCAGCTCATCAACCAAGTATGGGAGGAGGAAAGTATGCCCGACGACTGGTCAATTAGCTCCATATGCCCAATCTACAAAAAAGGCGATCCTATGTCCTGCAAAAACTACAGAGGTATATCCCTGCTTAATGTTGCATACAAGATCCTATCCAACGTACTATGTGAGCGTCCTAAACCTTTCTGCAACACTATGATCGGCACGTACCAGTGTGGCTTCAGGCCAGGCAGATCAACGATAAACCAAATCTTCACATTGAGGCAAATCCTGGAAAAGACAAACGAATTTCAAGTCGAGACCCACCATCTTTTCATCGACTTTAAAGCCGCATATGATAGCATTAGTCGCCAAGAGCTTCTATTGGCGATGTCCGAACTCCCGGAAAAACTGATCCAGCTATGCCGCATGACGTTACAAAATACGCGGTGCAACGTGCAAATGGGTAACAGCTCATCCGAGCTATTCCAGACATGTACAGGGTTCAGACAAGGAGATGCCTTATCATGTGACTTCTTCAACCTAGTCCTGGAGCAGATAGTTCGCAAGAGTGGTGTTAACCTGGAAGGCACTATCTTCAACAGGTCTTCGCAACTGCTTGGCTATGCGGACGACATCGACATCATCGGCCGCTCCAAGCGAGCTGTACTAGAAGCATTCACAGCTATTGATGAACACGCGAAACGCGTTGGTCTTGAAGTGAATGAGGACAAAACAAAGTATATGCTATCAACAAACAAAGCTTCATCTGTCCATCGCCTAGGACAAAACGTCACTGTTGGTAGCAGTAATTTCGAGGTAGTCAAGGAGTTCACCTAATTCGGAACAAACATCAACCCCACGAATGACACCTTAGTGGAAATCCGACGAAGAATTACCCTAGCGAACCGCTGCTACTTCGGTTTGGCCAAACAAATGGGTTCAAAACTCCTCTCCCGGAAGACAAAGTGCACGCTATACAAAACGCTAATTTTACAGGTTCTACTCTACGGCGCCGAGTGCTGGACGATAAGTAAAAAAAAGGGAATTGGGAATTGATACTGGGCATTTTCGAGAGAAAAATTCTTCGGCGGATATTTGGTCCAATATGCGAGGAGGGCGAATGGAGGAGAAGATTTAACCGTGAACTATACGAGCTGTACCAAGATGTGGATGTAGTCCAAAGAGCCAAAACACGCCGACTACACTGGCTCGGCTACATCGAGCGAATGGACAACAATGCTCCAGCCAAAAAAATCTTCGAATCCAAGCCCCCAGGTTCGAGATGACCAGGAAGACCGAACCTCCGCTACAGAGATCAGGTGGTTTCTGACGTAAGAGCGCTTGGTCTCGACGACTGGAGGGAGCTTGCGAGGGACCGCAACCGATGGAAGACCGCAATATCTCAGGCAGAGACCCTCCATGGATCGGGAGCCGGATAAATAAGTAAGTAAGTTAATATAATCAATGCTGATAACACGATGAATCGAGTCGACGTAGACATGGACGACGCACGTTAGCCCGCTCCACCCTTGGACAATACCCTGCGGGCGCCTATGTACACAAGCCATTTCACTAAGTGAAATGAATCTTCTATTACTTAGTTTTACCTATTACTTTTTTTACAAATGTAATATAAGTTTCCCTCGGCAGCCTCACTAGGTACTCGTATATTTATAGTAAAAAGAACAACAACCAAAATGTAAAAATCAGCTATTTTACACGACAATTTTAATGGATAAGAAGTAGATATTTACTATTAATTTCCGATGAATTTAAGTATTTACTTAAATCAATCTACTATCTTCCGAAAGTATTTGCTAGCTACTATAAACTAATGTTTATGCTTATGGAATGTAGCCAATACTTTAACCATTTACTTCTAGTAAGTACCTACTTCCGTTGTATGCATATCACCAAAATGTTTGTCCTAGAACATCCCCAACAATTGTTTCCAAAAGTAATAAAATATTGACATTTACACTAGATAAACTCTTGATAAATAATAGATTAATAAAAACTTAAAATCCGTCTGATTGGAAAACCATCCATCTGGCTTTCTATTTAGAAAAAGAGACAAAAATGAAAAAAAAAAAACAATATGAGGCATAAAATGTCACCATTGGAAATAATATTCCTGAAACTGAAACTCTACCTGCCTAGGTTTGACTTAGGTACTTATATCAAAGATAATATAATACATGTATTATATTATCTTTGCTTATATACTACAGATTATCCAAATTAAATTCTTAATAGGAAATACCAAATTTGAACGCATCCTGAGCAGTCAGCGAATACCACATTCCTATACAATTTATATAGGGACGGGAATGTGCTAAAATGTTTCCATTGATAATAATTTGAATACGTTTATCAAATTAATCAAAGAAGGGAAAGGCGTGTTCATAGATGATTTATACAAAATTACACAACAATTACGCAGCAATTAACTGATTTGCATCGAACTTTCGCACAGTAATTTAGATGAGGAGACAAAGGGTATGCCTCGTATATGTTATTGTTGTTGCTTAAATAGATTTACATAGATCCACGATGACCTAAATCTAGATTTTGGTATAGTCTATTTAAATTATTCCTCAGAATATTAATTTAATTGTGCCACACATGAAAACATATATGTAGATATAAAGCAAATTATGCAGTTATCTTAGTGAAATCGTCATGAATTTAAATTGAATTCATGTGATGGTTGTCGTTAGTGTTGACTTAACGGTCTTACATGTTTCAGTTAGTAGGAAGTCATTTGTTGGAGTTTATACATTCAAAACTGTGTGTAGGCATTATAATGTAATGATGATTTGAAGTAAGTTTCTTAATCATTTAGTTTGTATTTTAAGTAGTAATTCAGTCCTTTTGCAACGACTTTTTGTTTAGAAAAGTGTGTGGATGATCAATCCCGTGAATGCAAAACCTCAAAATTTGAATCTTTCAATGCGCTATAAAAATATACCAAATTTCTGGAGACAAGTCTCTATATATTAAAAAGTTGGTGGATGCTACGCGGCCGGGCTGGGGTTGAAATTCAGATGTGTCGAGTAAGCAAAGCAACTTTGACGAGTCGAAAAATGAAAAGGTGGATTTATTGCAATTTTTTAATAGTTAACAACTAGTTGTGACTGTTTCGAATTTGTCATTCAATCTTTTTTTTTTTTCTTGAGATATGCAGGTCTTGGTCAGTGGCGTATTAACTTTAGGGCCATAACGGTCATGGCCCGGGGAGGCATCTCTCAAGGGGCGGCATTCAGCTTTGGGTGCAAAATATAAAATTCTTTTATAAAATTTGTAGGGTTAAAAATAATACCTTAGAGGCGCCAAGCGGAATAACATTACAACGATGTGATATACATACATAGGAGCTTATTACGTACATTTTGTTTAAATATTTTTTTCAAGAACGTTGTATTAGAGATATCAAAGTATAAAAATACCAAAAATTGCGACTAATGAACTCTCAATATCAATATTAAAAGCTCAATTGAAGCATCCATGTCGAAAACCAGATAAAAAACTCCTCTTTAACGAAATATTGAAATATTTTTTCATGCAGAAATAACAAACAAAAAAATCCAAATCAATTTGTGTATTAAAAACTCAGCTTTTTTGACTCAAAATTAGGAAAAACTCAATTTTGTACTGGATTTATCTTGTTTTACACTGCACGTAAAAAAACGACTTTGGATGCAAAGCTAAAATGGAAAGAGCACATCAAAAAGAAATGAGAAGAACTTAACTTGACGTACAGAACAATGTACTGCAAGTATTGAAACCCGTGTGGACATATGGCATCCAACTATGGGAATAATAAATGCCCCTTGGTATATAAAAAAACACGCTGTATCACACAATCAGCGACTGCAACTGACCTCATGAGCTGATGGTCTAAAAGCTATAGGAAATTGTTATAACTTTGAACTTCCCACAGTGTGTTTTAGTAATTAAGAAAGAAAAATCATTTGTCGATCTTTCATAGATTGGTCCTGATTCACCGGTGGTTTTAGTGCGGTAAGAGTCTCACACTACTCAGTATACCGATTCTTACTGAGTGTCTTCTGAAGATTTCTATCGGATAACAAAAATTGAATATTCTAAGAGGTACCGAATCTTTTGAGATTTGAGTGTGCTCCAGCTTAAAAAAATATTAAATTGAAAAACAACAGCTGGTGCAATAGATTGTAGATGTAGGTGTGATGAAGAATATGAAGCCTCCATTTTTTTCACCAAAAAAGCGGAGAAGTACCAAACAACTCCAAAACCAAATTAGTTTATTTGTTAACAAAAAATTTACCTTTTTAAATTTTTTAAACTTATTTAATGTGTTTTTCTATTCTCTTTCGAAGAAAAATTGAGCTTTTGAGCATATTCAGTTCTTTGATTTTTAAAACAGTTGTTTGTATTTTTCTCACATTCCAAAACATAAACATTATTGAACTAGATATCTTTCCACGGAGATCTATTTAATAGGATGATAAGTACCTACATATATGCAATTTAAACTCTAATGCACAACAACGGCTTAAAGTCTCCCTGTTATCAACTACTGCAGTAACAAGTAGTTAAGCTAACATTTACATAGTTGCTTAGTATTTGCTTGATACATTAAAAAATAATATGAAATGCATGCATTTAAAAAAAATTATATTTATTCACTTATTTCTAAAGCGGGATTATAAAAAACGAGATTATAATAAACTTGACTATAAAAATCGGGAAATAAAAAGACGGGTTTTTAAAAAAAAGGGATCCTAAAAAGTAAAAAGTAAAAATTCTCTAATTTTTTCAGATTGTTATTTCCATCCCCTATAGTCGCTGCAGGGGTTCATTAGGATTTTACTTTTGCATACTATGAATCACGTTGAATACGTCAAAAAATTCAGACCTTGTAAGTAAAAAGTAGGCAAGAAAAAAATCCTAGAGCAGGGGGTAAATTTCTCCCCGCTTGGACAGGAGGGGAGGACATTGAATAGAAAAAAATTATTAAAAAACAAGGCAAATACTTACAATATTGTTTTTGGAAAGCCAAAAGTTTAATTTTTATGATTTCTTTTCAAATAAAGTTTTAATAATAAATAGTTTCACATGCTAAGTTGTTCGCTGGGCTTATTGAGAATAGACTGTCCGAGTAGGTTAAGAGAAGAAGGATCGATCCTATCTGAACAACGGATCACACATTTTCACTGTACAACATTTCCGATTCTTATATTAAAAGAAATAAAAATTATACGTTTTGTTCGTTGATATCAGCATTCGACTCTATCCTTCGCGAAGCGCTTTTCCATAAGCTTTATACCATTGGTCTATCGAGCAAAATAATAAACATTCTAAGAGCCTATACACAAAGAACACAGCTTAAGTATGGGATGGAGCGTCTACCTACGATGAACAGACTGAAGGATTATTGCAACCACTAGAATTTCGACATAAATTTAATAAAATCCAAAATAATGGTATTCAGAACGGTTGGTGGCTGAAATGCAAGAAATGACAGGTAGATCTACAATGCCGTCGAAATAGTTCGAGAGAATACATATCTATTCTATTTACATCGGATTTAAACTAGTGGAGTTAAGACGTGCAATTTCAACTGTGTGGAAACGCTGCTTCAAAAATTTCAGCATTGAGCATAGCGCTAAGAACAAACTTTTCCGCTCTACAACGTCGTAAATTTTGATATTTGGAGCTCATGTTTGGGGTTACTGTTCTTTCGAAGCAATCGGAAAGTTTCTCCGATACTTCATTAAAAGAATTTTCTGTCTTCTGAGGAATATCCCAAACTATATGTTGTATTTGGAAACAGGAATGCCTGTTAAAGTTTTTCAAATGAATGATGAGAGAATGCCCAAAATCATACTGAAGTGTTCAATTGAGACGACATGACATATGGCAGCGGAATGGGGAAATTTAGCAACTTCATGCAATATGAATTTAATGGCCACACAAAATGAACAACCTTCCTTGCTGAAGAAAAATTTTAATATGATTTTAGAAAACTTGGCTATATCGTGTACGATAGAAATGTATCTGAAGCCCGATCGTCAATTTTTAGATGTTATTAAAGCCGCCTCTGCCTCGGTGATAGTACATACTCCCTTAATTCCATCCTATTAAAAAAAAAATAAATATTATTTTTAAAACGAGAGGAGAGCTACTAAATCTGAACTTCATGCTTCATCGCCCTGATTTGCCTTTAATTTGTAGCCTATGCAATTTGAACATCCGTGAAGACTTTCATCATTTCATTGCGTTTTGTCCAAAAATGAAAGAGTTTAGGGTGAAATATTTTGGTAAACAAAGTCTTAATGAAGTCGATTTTATTGTGATGCTAAATGGAAATATTGGATGGAATGTCTTATATAGTAATATTGTTGCTGCTCTTCATATAGGAGCTATATAATTATTGAAGATTTTTAAGAAACAAATTAAAATAAATACTTGTAACTGAAAATTGTATTTATGCACAATATAAATTTTCAACTTTTTTATATATTTGTCTTTTTTTGTTATGATAATATTCTTAAACTCAAAAATGTTAGTCTGGTAGACGGCCATATGCCAAACTATTATGACTTAAGTATGTTTTTTCCTTCTATAGTATATATACATTGTATATATTATTTAATCAATCTAATGAAATAAAGTAAAACTAAAACAGAAATATTTTTCGCGAAGTACTGCCTCTTGCGAGGAACTGACAAACCCTCCAAGAGTATACTTGACATAAATAAGTGCTTCTCATCTATCCGTTCAGACCCGGCAAAAAATTTTAGGTTTCCTCCATTCCTGCCAATAACACGCACACAGGAATGGTTGAGAGTTGTAAGTCACTAGGCCCTTGTTCTCCACGAGCTGTTTCGCCACCAAATTTAATTTTTTTAATTTATTTTAAGCTAAAACTAAACTAACTAAAACTTATAATAGGTTCAGCAAAAATTGTTATCAAATGAAAAAATTAAAAAATTATAATTGGATTTTCATTTCAAAATGTTGAGTTGAAAATATTATGTTTGCCAAAACTGTTCTTCAAAGAAACTTAATTTGAAAATAAACCATAAGAATGGATTTTTGGCATTCCAAAAAGCAGCAAAACAATAAAAATCATGCCCAAGCGTTTTTTTTTTCTTGTCTACTTCCAACCTACATGGCCTTTATTTCATATGCCAGATTTTACGCGAATTACCTCCTTCGTATGCAAAATAAATAAAGAAGAAATTAAATTAAAGAAAAAATAAAAATCTGAAAAAAATTATGGAATTTTGTTTTTTTTTTTTCAAAAACCCATTTTAACTACCACCCTAATAAGGTACATACATACATACGTACATAAATAGAAGATACACATAAACTCCAAATTTTTCTATCATAGGAAATTGTGCCTGAGCTCGATAGTGCGACTATCATTATCTTCGCAATTCTTGGTTTTTGTTAATGGAATTTTTCAGTGTTTCTACACTCAACTGTTCATAATGATTGACACTGACATTACCGTGGTATCGTGACTTTTTACAATAACCGAAACTCCATTTAGATTTTGAATTTAAAATATATTCCAACCTCAGTTTAGCTTTCAAAGAATTGATTTTACCTCAGCAGTCTTCCTATACATGTATGTCCTTTTCACTTAGATTTTATGATGTCACGCTGTTACCACTATTGCCACTTGCAAACAAAATAGCCTACCAGATTTTCCAAAAAATCCTACCAAAACAAAGAAAAACCTACTATAGACAATTTGTTTTTAAAAATTCGTCGATTTTCGAAATGAAATTTTACTTCAACAATTCAGAAGTTGTACCTACCTACCAAACCGCAAAAAATAATTAAATCAATTAAAAAGACATTCGATAATTTATTAATAACCTACCCAAAAACAAGGCGATTTAAGAAAAAAGTTAAAAACTCTATTTCCGTTCTTCAAATTTTTGTTTGTCAAATAATGTTATTAGGAAATGAAATTCGAATTTTAAACGAAATTTGTTCATTTTTGTTAAGACATCAATCGAGGTAAATCAATGTGAATTATTTATTCAACTACAGTCTCGGTTATCTTCAATACTTTTAATTGACAAATATTTTTTGAGCTAAGTTATTGGAAATGAGCATATAATATTTCTTATTAACAGGTGTATAGAAAACCTACCAAATCGTCCTCCAACCTGCCAAACTACCAAAGGATCTTACTTAAATGGCAACCGTGGCTGTAACTTTGAGTGTTCTATTTTCCGAAATTGTTTTTTTTATTATAATTTTGCTGAAACTTTCAAAACGATATTATGTACCTACCTACAAATGCATGGATACATATGTATGCATTGGTTTGAAAAGAACACAAATTGAAGAGAGCTAAAAAATGCATGACTCTGTGTATGCACTTATGCAGGTGAGATATACAAGTGAATCTAGATACTTTTAACTCGGCTGTTAGCTGTGTATGGTATATCATTGTTTTCTGTCGTTCAAGAGGGTTAAAGTATTGGAATGGAGTTTGGACATGAGAAGTCATTAGTTGTATATAGATACTGTCATTTCAAATCGGTTTACAAAATTCGGAATCAAATATTCAAACTGGTTTGTAAGTGTAGACTGCGTGAGAGTATAATGGAAGTATCTTTAAATGGGTTAATGGATTACAATTGAAACTTGAACACTCTTGACACAAAATGATAAGCTTTTAAAAATGAATAACATTATTTGTTGTTTCAGTTGGAACAAGATAAAGAAAATTTTATGCAGTCATAATATTTTCCATAGTAGTTTTTAACAAATTGACGTTTCGTCACAGCGATCTCATATGGGTCAAACACCAAAAATGGAATAAAATAATGATAACTTCACATAACACTTTTGGAAACTTATTCATAGAAACTAACTACATACCTATAAGCTTTAGAACGTCCTTTCATATTATTGAAAACAGCAAGTCAAGAAAATTAAAAACAACGATTTTATTGTCTTTTTTGAAATCCGGTGTTCCAGGGAACAGAACATTAAATTTTTTTTTTATTTTAAGTCAATATTTTTCAAAACCGTTCCTCTCGCCATAATGGGCAGTCATACACCCCCTCCCACATAATTATTTTTTTCTATTTTCGACCGAACCTATGCCCTCTAGCGCTTTTATACAATTTATGCAAAACACCCTGTGTACATTATTTTTAAATTTTTAAACCATTTGAAACTGAGAATGAGAATAAGTTCATGCAACCGAGTCGTGCTTTTTATTTTACAAGTGTCAAAGAAGAAAATCAGCATTTACGTAGCATTTTTGAGGCCTCAAGAGATAAAAGCAGTAGTTAATGGTCTGGGCTATTTTCATAGTTTTTGCCACTAAAACATGTTAACGCACTGTAAGAAAAAAATAAAAGTTACTTATATAATTAGGTTTTTGGTAGCATATACTCATCAGAGGACTTAGAATGATGATGATTTTACTGTCACCAGACTTAATGCTTCACGCCGCTAGATGTGAAACTTTGAAAGTTTTCAAATTTTAGGGTATTTTTGACTGTTTCGATCTGTCAGGGGACTGATTAGATATAAATCCGGTGGATGTAGTTCAAGGATTGTTTTTGTAATAAAACATAATGGTACTAAATATTCATTTATATTGTAACGACTCTCACATTTGTACTAAAACGACTCTTGAATGAACTATAACAACTCTCGAATAAAAGAACACCGAATTCCGTATTAGACATGACACAAAAAAACCTACGGAGCGTTTAGGCCAGCTTTAGAACTTCCAATACTTAACGTCGGAATAAAAGCTTTGAAAAGGTTAATGTTTGGGGAGTCTCCCCTATGGAAAGCTCTATAAGAAAATTCTAGAAACCTTCCAGGTTTTCTCAGGAACCTTGTGAAAAGTATAAAAGCACATGTCTGGCCGGCAGAGGGCGCAGTTGGTGATTTAATTTCAGTATAGTTGAGTGGTGAATAATAAATAGTTTTGTAGTAAGAAAGAAAAGTGTTTTTCATTTACGAAATAACTAAGTGGAAGTTTAAATAAAGTAAATAAGTTTTGTCAACGAACCTGAGAAAATATTACAATATCATAAAAAGATATATTATCTTATGTCAATAATTGAAAGTTAATTTTGGTTTTGGAACTTAATTAAAAGGACTGTGAGAATGATTCTCTTCGAAAACGGACAAGGGACACGTCAGGGGACTGAGAATGAGACAATTTACAGAGTTTTTTGAGTTTGCTATCGGCTCTTTTAGTCCAGTAGCTAAATACATCAGACCTTGCGTCAGATGCGGTAGTTCTCATTTTTTGTTGAGTTGTTTTTGGTTGTGATGTTGGCCTTATAAATAATCCAAGTTTTTGACCTCGAGTGCCGAGGCATCAAGGTAAAAAATAAAAAAAATTGCTAAATTGTCGGACTTTTTCGAGTAAATGTCGATTTTATACCTAAAGGATTAGTTTTTGATGAAATTAATTAAGCTTGCATCAATTTGAGCCCAAAATCGTCACAATAGACCCTAAGAGTTTTCAAAAGACATCCTTTCAAAATGTATCAATAATAAATTTACAACCACAAGTATTATAATTAACAGAATAGTGAAAATACAGTGTGCTTAACAAGAGCGTGCAGGTTGGGTAAAAAAAATTAAAAAAAAAAATAGTATGGTGAAAGGTGGGTGCATATCTCCCCGTTCAGGAGAGAGCAGCACCCATCTAACATGCTCTTCCGTGCCTAGCTCCCTTAATTGAAAATTCAATCTCATTAGACCTTTTCAAGTCATATAAGAGTAGATATCTTATTATGAAAGTTATATTACTCCCATTACATTTTCATAATAAGACCTAAGATCTTCTTAACTCTAAAAAAACTCAAATTTTGTTATTTGATTAACTTGAATTCTTAAAAGAATCTTATAACAAAATCTGAACTCTGTAAACAATGTTATTGTATCATTAATTTCATAATAATACAAATATAAGAGTTTAATGATGGAGATAGGATTAATAGCATTAGTATTTTTATAACAAGAAGTTAATAGAAGTTACAATAATTAAAAAAAGAAGTATTCCTCACCCAAACCAAAACAAGAAAATTTTCAGAAAAATTAACAAAAAGTTAAAGCAAAACACAAAATGCTCTACAATTTATAAGATTTCAAGTTAAAAAGCCTTTTTAAATAAAACTCAACTGCAAGAAAAAGAAAACTGACGATAGTGAAAAGTTCCACCCTAAGATAATGAATACAAATTAATTGAAATATGCACTATTTTGAAAAAAACGTTATTTTTTTGCACTGTAAAATGTAAAAATTAGTTGATGAAATTTCAACTTCCATAAAATTTCGGTCCACTTGTGCAAAAAATCACGATTATAATAATGTCACCGTATTATGATTCTATCATAATAAATATTATAGATAAATAAATAGATTTGTATTTAGATGTACATTTGGTTGGGCTTCCGCACAGTTTATATACAGAGATTTGACATATTAAACATATAGTTATGTCCCAGACATCACCATATAACGTGATGGATGGCTATAGTCGCCGTCATAAATAAACATTCACTTCCGTTGATGTACCATTGACAATCCTGTGGGAACATAAACAATTCATCCCACACCAACCAAATCACAAGCATCGATATCATCAATAGCAACTATCTTAAATAAACAATAGACATCCGTTGATGTCACAATTAACTGTTCATTTATGTTGATCATACTAGATCACTTCCTTTAGAAATCCAAATCACACGGATATCGAAATACATTGATTTGTCATCTTTTGATGACACAAAGATCTGGAGTAAAAGCTCTCATGTGATCGTATAAATAACCCCCGTCAATCATAAATAACTTTTTGTTCTTTTCTCAGTTCAGTTCGATCGGTATTCAAAACTTGGGTTCTCCATTAAGATTAAATGCCTTTAGAATTAAGTGCGTATTAATAAATAAAAATAATAAAAATGTTTAATTCAAAAATAAAATCTCGTGTTGTAATTTACTCCCAAGTTGGTCGGGAGGATAAAATGGTTTTTTTTTCTTAACCTAGGAAAAGATATCATAACTATATACTTAATATCTTTCAGCTGATTAAATAATTTAAATTTATATTGAGTTAAGAATAAGTTTGGATATTTATTTTTGAAGGAAAAGACAAGAAATAACCTTCAATTTGAAAATTGTAGGGGCAGGTACATTTTGACTAGAGTTAAAATGTAAACTTGAAAACTTGAGTTATGAAGTAGGTTAGTAAAATTTGAATTAGTCAATAAACATTTTAAATTTTCAAGGTTAGAAAAGTTAAATAAATAATTAGTTTAGTAACAAAAATTACATCAGAGTTATGGTTAAGGTAAGAGTTGGTTCATTTACGGATTGTCAGAGGTTTCACAATGTAGTAGAAACTTATTCTTGAGTTTATTGATTCTTACAGAAATCATTTCTGCATTTGCATTTTGGAGTTGCTCAGACATAATATTATTGTTTGAAGCACGACAAGATTAATACCCTCACAAAAATACTTTTTAATTTTTACCTGACGCACACTTACACACACCATTACATAATTCTTTTATGTTTAAAATGTTTGAAATATAAATCAGAATGCGAAAGAAAAAAAATTTCAAATATAATCTTTTACTCTTGCTATAAGAATAAAAATTGCCTATAGTAACTAGGCAGTTTAACGCTCATAACTTTCGTATAAAAACTTTCGTATAAAAATTGTAGACTACTAGAGCACATTTAACTCTCACAAATTAATCTACTACAAATCTGAAGAAGAGGGAAAAATGTTACTTGGGCAATTATCTAAAAATGTGACTTCAAACAGAAAAATAAAGATTGAAGAACAGTGGTAATATCTAAAAGACAAATCCCTAAGCTCCTCTTAGGCCAAAAATCCATTGTTCAATATTCTTTTAAGAAAATGTTGTTTAAAAATCAAAAATGCTACGACTTTTTCGCCCTTTTTTCAATTACTGATTATTTTCTCCGTCAAGGACTCATTTAAATCTGCAATTTGTATTACTCTTAATATAACTGATTGGCTTCAATTTGAGCCTGAGATTGTCTCTCTAGGCCCAATAGTTTTCAAAAAATTTATAATAACTAGTAAGTAGTAGTAACAGACATTATAATAACAAACTAACTAAACTGAAAATAGTTAGGTGGATCTAGACCTAGAGCCTATAGCAGTTTTTAGGTGTTAATGATAACAAAAGAGGAAGTATAGGCGTCGAAAGCTTAATAAATCTTGCAGTCCACAATTGGGGCCTTTGGGATGAAAAATGCATCAAAATAAAATTATTAATGCAACTTCGAAGGTAATCGTGCTAGCGTTTATATGCCCAACTATAAAAGGCATAAGCATACATAAGTTAAATGGAATTGATGGTACGATAGTTGAGAATGATGAGATCCACTTTTCAGAAAAAAAAATAGAGGACTTATATTCGAGGATAAGCCACTTCCCCACAAAAGGAAGCATAAGCTGGAATTTGATCCTAAAAGAAAATTAAAAGATTGTAACAGATCAAATAAACTGTATTCTTTTTATTTTCAAAATAACTAACTTTAATCTCCAAACACATCAACTAATGAAAAACAAATGATGAAAATCCGTTATCACCAGTGAAGTAAGTATTCCAACTGTTAAACATTATTACGAAATATTTTGTAAATTTTCAATAAAATTCGTTCTATCTACGAATTATTCTTATAATTATTGGACGTTTGTTGTGTTGAATTTACCTTTTTTTTTGTTATATTAAGAAACCCTTTAGTATTTCCCCTTTTTCATATACATAGATTTCGTAAAATGAACGAAATGATTTGTACATACAATTTGAATTCGTGCAAAAGAAATTTACAAAACACCTTTCGTAAAATGTACAAAGTGTTTGTAATACAATTTTTTTGTATTTAATTATTTAATTTTTCATATGAAATATTTGTTCAGTAAACTTAATTTTGTAGAATGCACGAAAAAAAGTTTTACGAAGTTTCTGTTTTCTGTGCAGCAGTTTATAAAAGCCCGTATATGTGGAAAGTTAGGGCTTTTTAAATTTTCAGTGCATATGATTTGTAGTTAGGGTTTTCAGAAATTTTCTTTTTCTGTCTTATTTGAAGATCTAGTGTCAAGAAATATACACGAACAAATCAGAGACAATTTCTTAGCTCCAAATTTGGAAAAAAACTCAAATAGGAAATTTTGTAAATAGGTCCTTTACGAGATTATGGGCAGCAAAGCCAAATGTTTAAACATAATTTTCGAAATTTTATTCCATACTCGTTTTTCCTCACCCTCTTCCCACAAAAAAAGTTATCATTTCTAGAATCATTTTGTAAACACTTGCATTGTAGGCATTGCATTGAGTGATGTCACCTTCATTGCAGTACGTTCCTATGAATACTTTCTTGAAAAGTAGAGTTTTTTTTAACAATTTACAAATTTGCCTGGAGGAGTATTTAAAACTTGTTGGAAATCATAGCTTGCACAGCGAATTATTGTTTTTATTTTAAAGTTATCCAGTCACAGCCACTTTCTATTCTTAATCACAAGTGCATATGCACACAAAAATTTCCAACTAACAACAACACTACATGCCAGAAATTATTGTAAAAAATCTATAAACATAATGTGGATGTGGAAGTCATCGCTAAACCAACATGATGCAGGTATAAGCTAATATGATAAATGGCATACGCTAATTGAATAGCTGCCAAGTTTCAGGTGTAATTAATGTGAGTGTATTATGGCCCTTCATGCCCGTACATATATCGATTTCATTTTATCCAGCCTGGTATTTCATACTCCCGAAAAGTTATTAGTGTCAGCTCTGAGATAATCCATTGTGTGGAGGCAAACTTCATTTTCTGATAAGCGGTTAGAAATCGACTTATAACCAACTGTATGAACCTACATCTAAGGCCTACATTACATAGTCACAAACATCTCTAACTATCCTCACTCTCATATCCTTCTAACGAAGCAAATTAATTGCAATGACAGCGTCGAAAGTTTTCCCTAAGGTGAAATGAATCTGCGAATAGACTTACATCCGCAACAGGAGTTTACTTGCCGAAGTGAAAATTACCGAAATTGAGATGGAAATCTCGGGAGAGGATATTTTTGTTTGAAGGTGAGTTGGTTGGAAAATTTAATACTGAATAAAGGATGCTCTTTAAGGTGTTTTGAATGTTGGAAACAAATACAAAAATTTGTGATGCATTTAATATGATTCACACTTTTAATATAAGTTGAATCAAATGCCAGGCAGTGTTGTAGGAGGGCACGTATGTATGAACATACGTGCATTGTCTTAGAGCTTAAGATGCATTAGATAGTTTTAAGACTAAAATATTAAAATTTTAATATGATCAAAGTAAAAGTGTATATTTATTAATTTTATTATTATATATACAAAATGAACAAGATTAGTTTCTGTCGGTGCACGGTACAGTTTGCTCTTGAAATTTTTAAAGATTTGCCAATAACATTTACATTTTTACGAGTTGATAAAAATCTACTCCTGACAAGCTGAAAAAAGCGATTATAAAAGAATTTAATGTGTAATACTTATGATCAGTCGTCACTTGCGCCAGTTGTCACTTGCTAAACAATTTATTATCAAAACAAAGAAGCATTAGAGTAGAGAAAGAGTAGGAGGGCGATGGGCTTGCAACAGAAATATTTAGGTAATAGTGAATGTGAGCAAGAAATTGCCATTGATGCATTAGTTGCAGAAGATACACAATCTGACGAATCGGTTGTTGATATAACAGGCAAATCCTGGAAAGGACCAACAAATTCCTAGTTGAGACATACCATACTATATTCATGGACTCTAAGGCCGCATATAATAGCATACCCCGGGAAAACTGATCCAGTTGTATCGCGTAACATTCGAAAATACGCGACGCAATGTGCAACAGTACAACTAGGAAAAAGCTCTTCCGAATTATTCGAAACATGCACAGGCTCTAGGGAAGGAGATGCGCTATCATGTGATTTCATCAATCTGGTTCTGGAGAAAATAATGCGCTGGGCAGGCGTTAAGACTGAAGACACTAAGAGATCTGTTTGAATTCTAGGGTATGCCAATGATATTGAAATTGTCAGCTGATCTCAACAGGCCGTATAGAAGCTTTCACGGCAGTTGAAGAACAGGCGAAATTTGTTGCTCTTCAAGTAAACGAGGACAAGACCAAATACATATACTTTCAACACACAGTGAAAGATCTGTGAAAGTGTCAACCAGCTAGGACAAAACGCCACTGTTGTTGATAGCATCAACTTCGAATTAGTTAAGGTGTGTCATTCAAATTTGTTTAATGATCTCGGTATTTGAAATTTAAAAGTTTTAAATCAATTTGTGAATGGTGAATATTAAGAATACCTAAGTAAATAAAAATAAAATGCACAAATCCATCGCACGTACTTGCTTCTATGTTCAAGTTGCTTGGAATTACCAACTCTTAAAATATGAAGGGAATATAGAAAAAAACATAAAAAATATGAACAAATATTTAAATAGTTCTTTTAACTGTATAAAGAACTGGTAAAATAACTTGGAGCTCAAAATCAAGTATACCAACATAAAATTTTAAATCGTTGGAGCGGTTTCTTCTTCAAAAAACAACATAATAATATAATATAAAAAGTTTTTGTATGGCAATATATATTAGTACCTCGTGGCATGATGGTTAGTGCGTAGGACTGTCATTTCAAACAGAAATGTTTTTTCCGAGGTACTGCCTCTTGCCAGGAAGTGACAAATCCTCCAAGAGTATTACTTGTCATGAATAAGTGCTTCTCACCTAGCCGTTCGGACTCGGCAAAAAATTGTAGGTCCCCTCCATTCCTGCCAACAACACGCACACAGGAATGGTTGAGAGTTGTAAGTCACTAGGCCCTGGTTCTGCATGAGCTGTTGCGCCACAAAATGTATGTAATGTATAAAATAAATTTTTTAACTTAGTTTGTAAAAAAATTCATTAATCCGTTTTTGGAATTTTCAAAAAAAAAAATAATATTTTGAAAAAAATTCAAAATAATTTTTTTTTTTTAATTTTGATATGCAATACTACTGACATTTTAGAGGAGCTTTTGCATAAAAATTTTTTACTGAAATCGTTTGAGCCATTAATGAGAAAATCAAAAATAAAAAAAAACATTATATGGCAGGTACCGTTAATAGCAATTTTTGTTAGTTTTAATCCACTTATTTTTTCATCAAAATCATTGGAGCCGTTTTTGAGATCTATATGATTTTACTAAACGGTTTTATGGCAAGTACCATTATTTTTGGAGCTAACAACAAATTTCAATTTCCTCTCTGGAAAGTTAAAAAAAACCTTAAGTTCAAAACTTGAAGAAAATCGCTTCAGTGTTTTGGTTCAAAAAACGGGTTGATGAATAAGTACAAGTGACTATAAATTTGTTTCCCACATATTCAACATCAGACCAAAATATTTGGACAAAATTGGAGCCACAGTAAGTTTGCCAACTCTGGTTTTTGAAGGCTTGTTTTAAAAAAAATGTTTAAAATAACTGTGCACTTTTACCTACTTATTATTTTTAATTTTAATCTAATTCAAACCTTTTAAAATAGAATGCATGACTGGGTTGCACCTTCTTGCTCCTAGATAAAGTTCAAGTTCCTTGGAACCTAACAGATTCTAAAATATTCCAGGCTTAATAGAAAAAATAGAAAAAAGCAAAAAAGGATAATAGAAAAAATAGAAAAAAGCAAAAAAGGAAACAATGTTAAGGAATGCAATCACATATTTTCGACTACTAAACACCTTAGTAGATACCTACTCATTTCCTCATATTTTTTTTCTGTTGATAAAAAAAAATATATATATATATATATATATATTTGTAATTTTATAAATATAATATATAAAATTATATCCATGAGCAAGGAGAATAATTCGCCTGCGGTAATTTAATTCATTTTTTTTTTCATAAGTTAAAAGTTCTTAATGTCTTCTATATTTTGTATTCATAAGCTTCAAAATGAACAGAAATATGTATGACGATGATAATCACTTTGCTGCCAACAAGTTCCTACGTTCTAAATAGTAGCAGATAGCAGGGTTGTCGAAGTACTGTAATTGCAGTATTTGTACTGCTTCTCTTAACTCCTCACTACCGTACAGCTAATACGACCAAAGTATTGCTTTTTTTGGAAAACGAAATTTTTAATTTTTAATATAACTGTACTTCTTCAATCACATCCAAGCCAGAAATTATGACCATAATAATATTAAGTACTTATGGCAGGTAAAAAAAGTAAAGAAAAGATATAGATTGACAAAAATCTCTGAATCTGGGATTTTTCAGAATTTATTTTCTGTTCCGAAAACGGTGGTTTTAGGACTTTTTGATGATATTTAGAAAGAAATATTTCACACAAGTCAAAATGTAGTTTTTCACCGTTTTTGCATGCAATAAACTGCCAAATTCTATTATAGAATCTTTAACTCATAAAATTAAGAATTTAACTTTGAAAAATTCCGATAAACCTGAGTTTTGGTGAAGGACCCTTATTTGAGAAGGGGGAAAACATTTTAGAATGGTCAATGGTAAATTTGAATATTTTGCTAGATTCTCGAATAATTTTTTTTGTTTTTGAAAAAATGGTAGTTGTAGCTTATTGGTATAATCTACACAAAAAAGATGTTAAAGGAAAAAAGTAAAAGTTATTTTTGAATGTCTTGAAACCCGTTATTTTTTTCAAAATAGTAATTTACTACATTTTAGCTCATAAAATTCTACAAAAAAAGAAAAGGTATAACACTTTTTTCGTATAGACAACAGATTTTGAGAAAAACGTGCACAAAGGTATCGTTTTTTAACAAGAGTTTTTCGGTGCACACTGAGCCAAAAAATTCTGTTTCACAAGAAAGAAACTGTTTTCCACAAGAGACAATAGGCACCAAGCGCTTTAGCTTCTTGTATTCAATGTTTTAATATTTAAATGACAGCTTTAAATTCTTTGTTTGCAAAAACTAAAACTTCGAAATGCAAATAAAAAGTTCTCGCTACAAACAATACTTACTCTCACAACTCGTTTTATTATTTTTAGCTCTGAGCGAATAAGCATTGAAGATTAGCTGTCTAATATTTCGCTATAAGTATTTTTGAAATTTATGAAAGGAATTTATTAGATTGACTCTGAAAGTTTAAAGCTTAAAATGAAGAATAAAATCATTGCATTAAGAAATAATGATATTTGCCCCTAGAACTTAATCTTAAAACTGCAAAACATTTTACTCACAAAAAGCTTACTTTCTTACCATAAAGGGAAAGTGTTTATGACAAACAATATTATCTTTAAAATTAATTGCGAAGCAAAAAATTATAAATTTATAATTCTTTCACTTGCAAATAAAGGTAAATCTTTTTATTAAATATTTTTATTAATTAAATTAAATACTTATAATTAAATGTGTATTCAAAGTTTTAAAAATTTCAGAGTCAATCTGGGGCCTACCATTAGACATGATGACTTGTCTGATTGTATATTACCAAAAATTTCACAAACTCTGCATAACGTTATTAACTTTACTGGTGTAAGACAGTGTGAACTAAAAGATGATAAAGTTCAAAGCACGTGATTTTATAAATTCTGAATATTAACACCAACTTCGCAACTTATTCAACCTCACATGCTTTGTCAATTACAGCATAATCTATATCGTTTATGACAAACAATTAAAGAATTACCCACTAATGCAATTAACGTTTCTGTTTAATTTTTTGGCAATTTGTGAAAAAAACTTTTTCCTTGTTGAATACAGTGAAAACCCATAATCACAAACAATGTGGTAAAAAATGTATTCTAAAGCTATAAATTCTTGAGAGACCTTAGCTGAACGCTGTTTCCCATAAATAAATATTGGCAGTGAATAGTTTCTACTAAAATTAAACAGTATTAAATACGCAATGCTTGTAACAAGGAAATTTTTCTGAGAGTGCAGGGAACTAAGTCCCCGGGAATAAAGTCCACCGAGGGACATAGTTCTCATTTAATTGAAATTTAATTCACTTTAGTCAAAGTGGACTTAGATCTTATAGAAGGTGCGAATTTAATTCCTCAAGAACTGGTTTGACTTCTCTTTAAATGCGGATTTAATTCCCACTTCCAAGTAAAAATCAATTATATTAGTAAAATACAAATATTGTTAGATAAACACAGCCTCGCACCTACCGGAAATCCCATAGTGAGCCCAAGCCCGAGGAGGGCAGCATGCCTCCTATACATACTTCATTGCTTATTTGCCGTAATGCTGGGTGCGTTTAATTAGAGCCAAATTGAAATAATTTCGGTAATCACAGAAAAAGTGTTTTCATTTGTAATTTGGTAATTTCGTTTGACAGCTTATTTCATTTTTGAATTTCAACTGCCTGTTAAGCACTTTTTGTTATTACATTTTTCTTTCTATTTAGCTTTGACATTTTCATACAACACCTTTTAGAGCTCTTCAAACTGTAGCCAATAGGGTGTGTTCAATAGGTTTTTGACTTAATTTTTAACCTAATTTCGTGCAAATTTGGTTGAAATTATATCATTTCGAAATGTGAATTTGTATGGGAAAGTGGTAAGTGTAAATGAGATCTCGAAAAACAATTAACTTCTAAGGCAATGGCTAAGATTCACGCATACAGTGAGGTATGTATGGGAGAGAGTACTGGCCCCCTGCAACTCCCTGCTTGGGCTCATTTTAGGATTTAAAGTATGTGCGAGGCTGGGTGTATTAAAAAGTTTCTTTTGCATTTAAAGAATCTGGATTTAAAGAAAATTTTAATTAACCCAACTATATCCATCAATTTGTATTGCAAAACTGAAGTTTGCAAGATTTTGAAAATGGTCAATTTGAGTTTCACAATCTCGAAGAGGCACAGGTTGGAATTTCGGATAAGAATGATAGAAACCAACAATGCAAGACTAAGGATAATAGCGAAGCAGAATCCTCAAAATATAATAATTATTTTCTCAAATCTCAATTTCTTCAATAAACCATCGGGTACAAACCACTTATTATTTGAATTTTTATCCCAGATTCCTCCAAAGTATCCACACACTTCATTTATAATCAAATGGAAATGGAAATTTGCCAAGAACAAAGCAGATGAATAGCTTGTCACCACAAATGGTTGTAGTTTATTGCTTGGATTTTTCCGTTGAGATTTTGTTCGATGAAGATTTCTTTCAGTTCATTGTGAACTAGATGTGGCTATGTTATAAGCCAATTAGTGTCCGGCCAATCCAATAGAATTTGTCCATTGGATGTCAGACAGAATTTTGAATTATATTCAATAGTCCACAAGCACAAAAATTATTCTCTATTATCTGCGTTTTTTCTTCTTATTCTTATACCAGCCAGATCAAAGGCCTTAATCATTTAAATTTTAGGCGTCTGAATTTTAGCAAATTACCCTATAGAAAAATTGAATTTATAGTGTTTGGGTGCTGCGTTTTTAATTAGCTGTCGGTATCTATCTTAGAAGGGTACAATAACATCTGATGAGTCCATCTGTGGAACCTGGCCGAAACGCATTTGGACTAAAGACCGCAAAAACCTTATATTTTGAATTGTATTCATTTTCGGTGTACACTTCTATACTTTCTAGGATAAGAACGAGTCAAATACTCTGAAACATTATATTTGTTCAGGGTAGGCAAATAAATGCATTCATGCAGACCTCTATTACCTACAATTTTTTCTAGACTTGCTAATAACAAAAGAATATTAACATCTCGTCGTCGAGCACTTCTATTCTAATACAATCATATCTAATCGTCGATGTAATCTACGCGCGCTGATATTATCCTTGAATTGAAATGCAAACATTCATTTAAGCTGAAGCTAAGTCTTCCCCCGTTCAATTCGTTTCGTCTATATATTTTCTGCCACCCCATTATACATGTTATACATGCAGTGAGTTATATTTCTCGTCTAGTAATGGAATTATTTCTAAATGCAATCCTAACTATTTGGAGTGGCACCAGAGAATTGTTGGTGCTTTGTGTTGCTTCGGCGATCCTGGAACTGGTGTTTGGCTGTTTGGTGCCTATGACACGCTCCATATCGCTGATTCTATTTAAAGAAAAAGAGAGAACAATCTTAATGGGTTTTTATTGTGGTTATTGCAAAAAGTCACGATACCGTAATTATGTATGTCAGACGGAATTACTTATACTTCGAATGCCGGTGGAGAAGTTCAGCCACATAAGGTGGAAGCCTTGGGGAGTTTCTAAGTTTGAGGACTTTCTGGATTTTTAAATGTGCTTTTAGACTAAGGACAAGGGCGAATAAAAGATTCAATACGACAACGATATTTGAACAATGTATGTTTCTTTTGTTGTTTGTTGGCTCTTTAGTTGTTTTTTTTAAAATTTATTTTAAACACTTATAATATCAATTTTTTTAATGAAGCACCCTTACAAACAATAATTTTATCATATTGATTATGCATATACATATGGTAATAAACATAAAACCATCGATTGCAAGATAAACTTTGATCTTCACATATTTTCAATGGCTCAGTGACGAGTCTCGAAAAACGGTCAAAATCAATTTCGATGATCAAATTTAAGGATTTTACTGATTTTAAGGATTTTACTGATGAAATGGTTCAGGTTCTTGTCACTTCTCTTCTTTTTTGTCTTATAAGAAAACCTCAGAAATATGAAAAAAGCTGCATTGGAATGAGTTGGTTAAAATACATTTCCTTGTTATTGTTATTTGTTGTTTTACAAGGTGATTGGTATAAGATACACCAAAAAGCTTAAGTGAGTAGGCTGGATAAAGACAAAAAACATTGTAGTTTTATTTGGTTCCATTTAAGTCAAACTAACTACTTGGCACTTTAATCCCTTTCACTTCTTTCACTTTTACAGCATACCGCATCGGGCTAAAATCGCTTTTCCAAATTCTGTCCAGTTTAAATAAATTAATTTTTTTTTCTATCCTTAATTTGCCTTTCAATTCCAATTTCCAATTCCAATTTCAATAGTTAATTTTCCTCTTTTGCTTTTGAAAATCTTGGAAAAATGTACTTTTTATTTTTGATTTCTCAAAAAATAAGATACATCTTAGTATCAGGATGAATGCTTTTAATTTAGAATTAATAAAAACATTGAATTTTAGAAACAAAAATTATACTTAAATACACAAAATTTTGAAAAAATTGGTTTAAAATATTTTTTTTTTTACAATTTTGAGTTTGGAAATTAATTCAAAAACTATTCACCGACACAACTTTATTTAAAATGCAAGTTAAAGTATAGATTTCTGGCTTTCCAGAAAGGTATAGAATGACATTATAAGTTTTACCGTTGTTTTTAAATATTTTTGTTTCTGTTTTAAGTCAAATGTATATTGATCACCCTGTATATTTGTGTCAAATGCTTTAAGTGAACTTTTAAAATTTCCCACTGAGACACAGCTATACGTATACGTGTGTAATATTCTGACAAGGTGTATTTTTGCCCCCCCCCCCCTTGCAACTACAAACAAATAAAAAAGCAAACCAAAATTGGCTATCAACGTTGCTAAAAGTCGATAAAGTTTAATAAAATATCAAACTTCCATTTAGTTTTAAATTTATATGAGCCGTCTATTTTGAAAGTGTCAAACAGAGCGCCGGCCAACGGGATGGCGGCGTGGCGTTTTGTTTGTAAATTTCTACCAAGACCACCGAACCGTGCTCTTAAAGGTTTCCGATTGACTTCATTCAAAAATATGAAAAAGAGCCAAAATAAAAGTGAAGAACTTTTTCGTCTAAATAAATGAAATTTTCTTATCTGGGATAAGGAAGAGAAACCGTGTTGCCGGATATAAAATTTCATTAGCAAAAAAATTAAAATGGGAGTAACACCACTTTCAAAATCAATTTTATGTCATTCTGAGAATTGTTCAATTAACAAATTCTAAATGATTTCAAATAAAATTAAGTTATTTTTCTTATTAAAATAAAAGATAACTTTTGTTGTAAAATGCAGATTAGTTACTTCGATTTTTTTTGGAAAATGGACTTTGACAACTTTAAAAAATTGGGACATATATTCAATCTCTTGTCATTGTTAAATCAAGATCTTTAGTGATGTCCATATTGATTCAGAAGTGCCATATAAATCGAAGAAATATATAATGGTAAAGTCGAGAGACTCCTTGAATATTGTATCAAATAGAATCCGAAACATTTGTTTGTAGATAGTGAAAAAAATGTAATATAAAATTTCAAATCAAATTTAAAGAGTTATTTAATTCAAAGTACATGGGCTTTGTTCAGCGTCTTTCGAACTTCCTTACGATTTTACTACTAAAGTGGAGTCTAAAACCGGAAAAGTTCCCGTTTATTATCAAACAAATACTTCAAAATATTTTTAAGATAATTTGTAAGTATTTTTGAACAAAATAATTTCAATTGTTACCTAAAAGCTGACCCGGTAAAGTAAAGCAATGGTGCACTGTGGCGTATGCGTACTTTTTAATAATATGAATATTTTTGTATCCGTTTTTTGTTGTTGTTTTTTTCTCTTTCTCTCTGTAACTATCAGATTTAAGTAAATTAAGCTTACATATTATTTTTGAAATGGGCTGGTGAATCAAGGTTATGTTCTATTTCGCTTATCATTGAGGGCTGTAATGTTCTCGTATAAATGATTGAACCTTATTTATTGGCAACGTTTAACACCTGGAAGTGTAGTTTGTTTTCGTATGTTAGTCACCACTCTGAAAAAGAAAGAATTCGATAGAAGGCCACTTTACTTTTCTCTCAACCACGTGCACATGCTGTCTAGAAACCGCAGTGTAGGTTAAGTGGGAAACTTAGCAAATGATTTCCTAAATTAAATAGAGAAATATTTAAAAAAAAAATTTATTTACATATTTTGATTAATCACTAGGGACAAACTTTATTTAACGATAATTTAAACTCAAACTCATTTACAAATTTGGCATTATTTACACTATAAAAACAATTGGCAAATTTATACATAGTAGGCATACAAATATAAAAATATTTATACATTGAAATACAATGTTGATTGAAAGATTTGTAGTTTGTTACGAACTTATATATTTCTAAGTACAAACGTTAGTAAATAAGCTGTTTTTATCAATTTTTGTCCAGCTTTTAATGTTAAAGTATTTCTCTATTTGTTCAGGACGAAAAAATTTTTGCTTCTCATGCTTCTACATATCTCAAAAACTATTGGCCCATTCAAAAGTAACTAATTAGATTGATAGTCAATCTACAAAAAAGGACTCAATAAAAATGTATGTTTATGACGACTTTTTGATGATATTCCGCCATTGCTCATCAGGGCATGCTTTTTCAATACATATTTGCAGTTATAACAATATTTCAATTTTTAAATTTTTAATTGTTACATGGAAGAATTTTTCGGACTAAACATTTTCAAAGAAAAAAAACAAATAAACAAACAAAAAAATGAAATAGCTGCACTTCTAAAAACTAAATACAACGTAAAAAGAATAAGAATTCTAATACAATGGACAATCAGCAAAAATGTATGGAAAGTGATCTAGGAACCAATAACAACGAGTCGTATGTCGTTGGAAAGGTATTTGCATGTGCTGCAATAGTCATTGTGGCAGCTTTTTTCAAACTACTGTATGAGCAAATTATTCGCTAGCCAAGGTTTTGTGTTTGTGTATTTCAGTATGGAAAAAATATATGAAAACTGGTCTAATAAATACCAATAAGATGTATATCGTTGAAAAGGTTTTTTTATAAACAATAATATTCACTTTAACATCATTCTTAAAATCCCTGTGTAGAAAAAGTTATTCGTTGTTTTGGAAAAATTTTGTAGAAAAAGAATTAATGTGACGTGGGTAATAATAAGCGAATAACTTGTTTCACACAGTGATTTGAAATAAACTGCCTTACCAACTATTGTAGTGCATAAAAATACCTTTCCAACAACAAATGTCTCGTTGTTATTTATTGAGCTAGCGTTCACACATATTTCCCAAACTCCCAAAAAATTTGTTTTCACATAAAAATGCACCACAATATTATACTAGTTAGTAAATAACGTTGTCTACACAGTGGTTAGAATTGAACTGCTATAAGATATTGTATGTAAGGAAAATACCTTTCCAATGATTTATGTAGTGTCGATACTGATAAATTTGTATATATTTTGGCTGAACTAAAAACATTTTATTCATACAATAATCCACCAGAACACAAACTTATTTAGCGAACATTTTTTTCACACAGCAATTTGAAATAACCCCTCAAAGAAACAATAGTAGTACACAAAAATAACTTTCAAACGACACACATATGTCTCGTTGTTATTGGTTTTGTAGATAATTTTATCCTATTCTCCTTTGTATGGAAAAAGTATGGCCTTAGGGACAGAGGGCGGAATTTCGATAAGTTTTGAGATACAAGCATGAGAATGCCACAGCACCATGTTTTTGATCATTAATTTTGTTTGAAAACAGACAATTCCAAAGTGTCATCTCTTTCGGAGCCTTTACCGAAATTTTGAGACCAATCATATAAAATCAAAATTTTATTTTTATTCATAAGCATATACATTCAAAATAAGTAGAGCAGATCAAGTAAAGGGCTAAGAACCAAGTAATTTTAGTTCTAAATATTTTCCAAACTTGAATTTTGAGACCCCACCGTTTTTAAGTAAAAAACAGAATTTGAAAAAGTGGTAAGGAAACCTTTTTAATTTGCATTGATATGTGGTCATGGTTATTTATAATGATTGTTTTTGGATTTTGTAACCTATAGTGCTTGGGAAATGACATAAGAAATTACTTCTTAAAATTTCATGATATAACTTTCGACCTCATATCTTCATGAAAATCCTGAAAAGTCGTTCGATTTTCAAGATGTTTTCGACTACCTTTTTCTAAATGGAATGTTCTTAATACTATACAGCAAAAGCCTTAATCGATATTCAGTCGATATAAATGAGAAAAAATAAACAGGGAAGCTAAAAACACCATAGAGAAAGTGATTATTATATGCAATTGTTGCCCCACTAGATTTGTCATACACTTAAATTAGACCAAAATTGACAATACATTTTAAAAGAAACGGTTATTCTTTATATCGGGTTTTTAAATAAGAGCGGTACAAATATCAATGAAGTTCTTTATTTTTTGGAAAGTACGTTTGATGCCACTATGTATGGAACTCAATTTCTTTTGCATGGCCACCACAGGCACGCTTGCAGAAGTCCAGACACTGAACCCAATTTCCGACGGTTTTCAAGCATAAATCGTGCGATACTGATGCAATTTAACGTTCGATATTCGTACGAATTTCATCAATCGTCGCTGGCTTGTTGGCATAGACCATAGACTTGACGTAGCCCCAAAGGAAATAGTCTAACGGTGTCAAATCGCACGACCGAGGCGGCCAAGCAACTGGACCATTTCATGAGATAACACGTTCTCCAAACTTGGTTTCCAATAAATTGATAGTGAAATTCGCTGTGTGGCTTGTGGCGCCGTCCTGTTGGAACCACACATGTCCTCCAAGTCCATATCATCCAATTGGGGCCAAAAATATTCGGTTATCATTAAACGGAAGCGACCCCCATTCACAGTAACGTGCCGGTCTTGATCATCACGGAAGAAGTACGGCCCAATGACGCCGCCGGCCCATAAACCACACTAAACCGTAATTTTTTCGGGATGCAATGATGACTCATGGAGTACGTGTGGATTGCTACCTGACCAATACCGCATATTTTGTTTATTGACTAACCCAACGTCTCTGTTGAAAAACCCTTTATATAACTATCCTCCAAGGTCTTAAAATTACACACAAAATTGGCTTGCTCCTTGGATTCTGTTTCCAGTACTTTCGCACCATTTTATCACCTCTATTTTTAAAATAAAATGATTTCATTACCTATTGTTCGGAGAGAAGAGTTTGTATCCTAAAAATGTTGAGCTTGCAGTTTTGAGCATCGAATTCATTTTATATGTATATGTTTAAACAAAAATTCCGATGGATAATAATAATAACATGAACAATTATTTATGATAAAATGGTCTGAGGTGATACCAAAGGAAATGAAAAGGAAGCAACTTCAAAACAACGTCGATAGGCACAAACACTGAGCAGTTTTCGTTTGATTTTATGCACACTTTACCCAACAACCATCAGATCGATTTAATGCACTTTGTAAATGATGATTCAATCTTCTGTGAAGTTTGAATCACTATGCGATTTACATAATTGCTTGGTTATTAATTCCACAAAAGCCTTTCCATTTAAGTCCATCCCTGTTGTTCTTTCGGGGGATATTTATTTGAACACATTCAGGATTTGAGTCAGCGATTAATTTACTTTAGTTTAACGTTGTAGATATTCATTGGCAAAGTTGTTATCCGCTTTACAATCACTCGTTAGTTTGCCATTAATGGTTTTATTTTTCCCCATAAGCTATTCGCTTTAGGCGGACGGGACCTTTGGAAGTCTATTCATCCAATGTTATGTTTCCGTCGTCATCGCATCGCATCAAATCACATCCCATCATCATGGGGATGCATCTGATGAGCAATTGATATTTCATTCTAATTATCCATGTTCTTTCCAAGCATACATTTATATACTTTAAAATATAGATTCATATACCCATGTTGAGTGTAGAGATGTACACTAAAAAACACTCTTCACTAACGTACACTTGTATGTATATACACACACCTGAATGCTTCGAAGGATCTATTCATGCATATGGTAAAAGCATCAGATTTGAACACCACGTTTGGTAGTTGGATTTTCGTGGTTGTCCAGTCAAAGGTCAGATTCACTTAATATGCTCGCTGGTATTGATTTTGTGGTTTAATTAGACAAACAAGTTGTTAGCACAAGTTGATGGTGTTTGTATGAATGTTAATCCTTCTTCTATCCTGCACATATTCGCCAGATATCAGCATAGAATTTTCGGACTCATCATCATGCTATGATGGTGGTGAATGGCCTTTCAATGTTTTACTTGATTGATATTTGGTACATGTACCGACAAATCTACCAGACCCAGGTCCAAGTACCTACCTATCTACGTGATTCTGTTTGAAGATGAATTAGAGGTTTTGGTTTCAGTGGTGATGTAAGACTTCTAATAAATAGCTTTGCATCACAGAATTTATCGATGTTTTGAAAATAGGTAATAGTTTTCAATTTCTGATACTGTTTTTGGAATGTCGTAAATTTTTCAATTTGATTTCAAGAAATAAAATGAACGCTTGGTGGGAGGAAGTTTTATTGGGTTAGTTTATGATAAAAAAGGTACGAAGTCTTTCAAATAAATAAATAATCGCACAATTCTTCCCCCCAAATACTTCACGCGAGTATGATGGCAACTTCATAAACGGTAATAATATTATAATTTTAGCTATAATATGTCTATAAAACCCTAGTGCCCATTTTCACAAAAGACTTTTAATTATTTCAAAATCCATTTAGCTTTTAAATTATGTTTTTTGGTTTCACCCAATGCTTTTTAATTTAAAAATTTTAAATTCTCTTGGGTACATCTCATTAAATTTTAAAGTCTTTCTTGTTCAGCAACTGGCCGCGTTCAATGTTGTACCTAAAGGCATCTGGATTGGTTTGTGTTGTGGTAATACCTTGTTAAAACACAGCTGATGAGAAAACAGGTGTTGACAAAAAAGAGATCCCAAGCTATCCTAAAAATTTTCGGATACAAAGATATCCAATGAGAAATGTCAACAACAGAGTGTAAAGCGGCTAACTCCATATTTTGCTTAGCATTATAGACCACTTCAAAAATTGATAAAAAATACAAAAGTCTATCAAATCTTTTCAATTTCACTGAATTTGGCAATAACGAGTGTTGAAAATTATTTAATGTAATTTTGGTTTTATTCAAGTAATGCGAAAACTTTGTTTAAAATATTTGTTTGTGAAAAATGCAAAATAGAAGTTAGCTGCTTTACACTCTAAGCCAACGATATGCTATCCATTGAAATTTGAACGTGGCCATTCCAGTCAACAACAGCTGATAAAAGGTTTTTCAACAGGGACGCTACAAAAGTAGAGCGACGGGGACAGAAAACGACGCCATATTTCTAGCCGCTCTTTTGACATTTCTCTTCAGTAAAGTTTGCCATTTCATGATCGAAAGATATACGAGCCAACAACGAGTCGAAATTATTAAAATTTATTACCGAAATTCGGAGTCAGTGGTCTCAACGTTAAGAGCGCTACGTCCAATTTATGCTCGTCATAATCGTCCTAGCAGATCAACAATTGAGCGTCTAGTGGAAAAATTTGAATCCACAGGCACAGTACAAAATGTTCCCGTGCCAGTGTTCTCGTGCTAAAGAAGTGCCCGTAGTGTCGAGAATACTGCTGTCGCTGAGGTTTCAGTTGCAGAAAGCCAAAATGTGTCTCTCACACGTCGTTCTCAAGCGTTGGGTATCTCTGTGACGTCGTTGTAGCGAATTTTGCGAAAAGATCTTAGCCTATGTACATCCTTACAAGATTAAATTGACGCAAGAACTGAAGCCGCTTGACCACCAGAAGCGTCGTATGTTCGTGGATTGGGCTGATTCGGATTTTCATCGAAAAATCATCTTCAGCGATGAGGCTCATTTCTGGGTGAATGGCTTCGTCAATAAACAAAATATGCAGTATTGGTCAGGCAGCAATCCACACGTACTCCATGAGTCATCATTGCATGCCGAACAAATTACGGTTCGGTGTGGTTTATGGGCCGGCGGCGTCATTGGGCCGTACTTCTTCCGTGATGATCAAGACCGGCACGTTACTGTGAATGGGGGTCACTACCGTTCAATGATAACCGAATATTTTTGGCCCCAATTGGATGATATGGACTTGGAGGACATGTGGTTCCAACAGGACGGCTCCACAAGCCACACAGCGAATGTCACCATCAATTTATTGGAAACCAAGTTTGGAGAACGTGTTATTTCACGAAATGGTCCAGTCGCTTGGCGGCCTCGGTCGTGTGATTTGATGCTATTAAACTATTTCCTGTGGTCTATGCTAACAAGCTAGCGACGATTGATGAACTTGGTACGAATATCGAACGTGAAATTGCAGCAGTATCGGCCGATGTATGCTTGAAAACCGTCGAAAATTGGGTTCAGCGTCTGGACAGAAATTGAGTTCCATACATAATAACATCGAACGTACTTTCACAGGAATATAGAATTTCATTTATAGCCAAAACCGTTTTTGTTTTATTTAAAAAACTTTTGTAGCGCTCTTATTGAAAAACCCGATATCTTGCTTTCAGAATAATTGTCCCCTCATCTATAATGCATTTTCACTTTTTCTGCTACAAGAGAAAGTGGAACAACCTGTTCTTTTATATCCAGGGATGTGAGGCAAACTCAATTTAATTAAAATGTCCCCAAAATATCCCTTTCCTATATTGAAGAAACTGAAAAATGTTGGATGTCTGATAAAATTTAGAAGGAGTTTAGATAAAAGCTATGTTAGTGTTTATTTATGAAATTGGATGCAGGTCTTTTAAATACAACCTGAATTGCACGGTACTATTAAGAAAGAGTAGAAGGATAGGAAAGCTTTTGCACAGTGGATTGAGATAGGGTTGTTAATTACCACATTTAATAGTCAAAAATATCTCAATAAGAAATTACTTCCTTCATGACTCTGGTAATTGGTTCATTTCTGCCATAATCAGTTCTATGAGAAGCTAGATGGAATTGAGATACTGATCTTAGAGAATGTGAGCAAGGAGGACCGAAGATTCATTTACATCAGATAAAATTTGATGGATACAAATTACGTCAGCTACTTTACAACGTTTTTTCAGAGATTTTAAGTTTATGAGCCGGAACTGATCTTGATACGGGGACAAGTTGTAGTTGTCAACCCATGGGAATCCCCTAAGAGCAAAGCGAAGATACCTACACTGTGTTGCTTCGATTCTTTTGATATACACAAGGTGGCAGGGGGCAAATAAAAGGCGGTGAAGAGAGATTTTGTAACGTAACAATATGAAAAACTCTTAGATCAATGCTTGACAAGAGCAGAATTAGCCCTAGCTGCTATGTTGCCGTAATGGGATCAGAAATTGAGCTAAGTCCCGAACAGCTGTTACTCTGGAAACTAGATTTTCGTTGATATATTAGTAAGTAGTAGTCCCGTGGTAGTTTTGGAGAGGTAAGACATTGTAAGGTGAAGAAATCACCTTAAAAATCTTCACGTCATACAAAGTTTTTTCTTAGAATGAACTCAGAAATAATTCTTCAAAGTGTAAAGATCGAATAAGGCACCACCCGTTAATAGATGAGTTTTGAGTGCATACCCATAAATCAAGAATCAAAAATTTTAAGACATTCAGGCAAGTTATTTCTCGAATTGAACAATATTTATGCAAATTGTGAAGACAATATTATGGTCTCCGAGCTCAGCATATATTGGTTTAAGACAACTTTGTCATTTAAAAGTAAGACGAAGGAAATCGGTGTTATTAACTTTTAATAAAATCTTGAAATAATTATATCTTTGGAATTTTAAATTTAAGAAAAAAAATATTTATTTTTTATAGAGCAACACATCATCTTTAAACTTTGCATGAAGTTTTTTTTCGATAACATTAATTGTTTAAGAATTGTAGGTGAAAGTTCGATATTTTCGAAATTTGGCCATTTTGAAATCACATTATTTTGCAATTGACCACTCGTATGGAAAAAACCGTCAAATCTTTTAAAGTAGAACACTTTGCCATCTACATAATGAGCATACATTTATTTTGAACACCGTTGTCATATACGCGTAAAAAACGGAAATCCGTTATTTTTGGGCTTTGACCAAATTCTTAAAATAATTATATCTTTTTAACGGAAAATGTTAGAACAAAAATTTTTGCTTTTTCATATAAGAAGTCCAAACAACTACAAACATAACTTGAATCACTTTTCGAGAACATTTATCGTTAAAGAGCTATTCCCAAAAAAACGATATTTTTGTCAATTTACCATTTTTGACACAGCTTTGTATCCTTTACCATTGGTTTTACGAAAAAATGGGTCTTAATCTTTTTTGTAGAGAATTGCATGATCTACACAGTTATAGGCCAAAAACCAACTTTTTCGACACTTTGCCTTGAATAACTTTTTATGCTCAATGGGGATTGACGAGTACTTTTGGCAGTTGATTTTTTATGCTCAAAGAAACGCCTATACCAATTTTTAGTCTTATTGGAATTTTGGCTAGACTATAATACTACCACTGTAGCACGCTAGGGTTGAGTTGAAAATGAACGCGTATGTAAAGTTCTATAATTTTTATAAACTATATTTGTTTTTTAAAAAGTTAAATGTATGAACACTTTATATAAATATATTGTACTCAAAAAATGAAACGGCAGCACTGCTCAGGACTATGTGTTTACCTAAGCAGTTTGTGTAGTCTTCATTGCTCTATCTTTTTAGGGACTGGCTGTAGAGAGTTTGACCTATGACAATAATTGTTCAAATTGCAAGCGAGATATTTGCTATATGCATACTTTTTCCCTTCAACTAATAGGCATTGAAATAAATCGATGTAAGAGTCTAACGTTAAATTTTACACCTGTTTGACACGTGTTAAGGTAGGCAGCAGTGATATTTGAACAAAAATAAATGAAACTGTAATTCAGTCCGAATCATAGTTATTTAAAAGTTCAAATTTTTCACCAAAAAATAAAATCCTTAATCATGATCAGCTCCCAAAACTCCAAGCTTCTAAAAGCAACCCTTAAAAAAATTAAATTCAATTACGTTAAAAAAATCGAATAACTATTACCTAGCTGACGGCTCGGCTGCTGCATGGATACATACATAATTTTTAGATTCTGCACATCTCTGGGATTAAGCCTATTCGATTGTATAAAGTTCATAGATTTTCATTCAGAATTTACGAAAAAAAGTGAACCGAAAGATTTGCATACGATTTTTCCAAGAAAATAAAGATAGCAATGTAATTGCCAACAAAGCAATAATAAACAACAATACAAAACAAAATCTATATAAGAATACAACCATAAACTAAAAGTACAATTCACCTAAAAATGAATCACTCTCATCTAAGGGAATATTTATTCTGTTAACCTTTAAAGTTTAAATTACGAAGTTATTATCCTTGACAAATAAGATTACTCCAAAATGAAATTGTCTACCCTATCGTTAACTGTGCATGATAAGGATACAAACGTGCTTTGAATTCAATAGCGTCAAAGCAGCGGCAGTATTTTATTATTTACCTATAGGAATTTTGCTTCAATGTTACAAAAAATTATTCATCACATTAAAAGAAGAGCTGTTGAATTTGAATTCAGAATTAAAAAAAGAAAAAGAAACAGAAAAAAGAGACGAAAATTCATTAGTGTAAAATATTCAATTACTACCTTGAATCATGACAGCAAGTTTTCTTCCGTTTCGAATGCAAATTGCACTTCCGCCTTTCTTAATTAAGAAGATATGGTCAGTACTTGAGAAGAACCTACGCTTCAAGTGATTCCTAATTTTGCTCCTAATATGCCAGAGAGAAATTTGGAATTCTGAAAATGTTAAAATTCTTGAAACGAAATTAACTTGGGGCATTGTGCAGGTTATTTAATTTTTTCTTATCATTCACCAAAACGTAGACAAGGTTATGACTTGAAGAAGTCAATAGCTAGGTACTCCTTCTTATATTACTTGCTTTATCATAAATAGTCATTTGATGCACAATATGGAATTCTGGCTGCATAATCCATATTCATTAATTGTTGTTCCTGCGCGAGCGAAACGCATTTGGACTAAAGGTCACTAAAATCTTTTGATGGGATTCATATTAAATTAATTTTGAAGTTTACTGGCTTCAAAACTATAGCTTTAGCTGTGCTTGAAAAAAAAAGAAATCAGGACACCAACATTTAAAATAAAACAAGTTTTGAAAAATGGATCCATAAGCTTGCTAGATTCCCGGGAAGGTAACACTAAAATAGGCCCCTCGTGTGATCAGTTACTAACTTCCATATGGAAGTTATTGTAATTGGTCTCATTTGTCGAATGGAGAATTTTGCCATATCGTCACGTTTCGATTTCCCCGGAATCGGAATCCATCATTTTTAGAAAGATGTCTGTGCTTGTACGTTCGTTCGTACGTTCTTTTTTCGTTCACTATATCTCAAGAACGAATGCAAATATCAACTTCGGATAAATTTTAAATTTTACTGTACGCCATAATAACGTAATAAAGAATTCATAAGTATGAACACATATAAATTTTATGTAAACTACTAAAAACAATGCACTAGAATATTGGTTTTGAATCAGTTTAATTCTTGGCGTTAGTTTATAGTAAATAAATCACAAAATTTGTAAGAATATTGAATAAACGGTTTTTTTAAGCGATAAAAACTAAAAGAAATTTTACCAAAAAATGTTGATTTTTTTCCATTTTTCCATTTTCTTGAAATCTATCTCAAAGCTACTCAAAAACTCACAAACATCAGCAAACTTATGAATATCCTAACACTAACTAAACTATAATAACTTAATACTAGTACCTCTTGGCCTAAGAATTATCATAATACTAAAATTCATGTCGGTTTTAATTTTTCATTGAGGAGAGTTAAAAAAAAACTTGATATCTTTATCTTAATTTTTTAGGTTTTATATAAGACTTACAAACTACATTAAACTAAATTAAAGCTAATTAAAATTATTTAAAGCTACTTAAAACTATTACTACTTTCAAACTTCTAACAAAATACTTACAGACAAGGTACTTACAAGCTAGAACAGCCACAGCAAGCATTTTCTGTTTTTATATTTTTTTTTTATTTTTTGTTGTTTTTATAATTTTTTTTAGTTTTTGTATGTTTCATAATTTTTTTTTGTTGATTTTGTAAGTTTTATATATTTTTTTTTGTGGTGCCCCCTAACTGTGCCTGCTTGAAACTAACTACCCAAATCTGTGTAAGTCGGTCATCATAGAAAAAGAAAATAGCAAGGTCAGCTTTTAAATATCTGAAGGAACTTCATGTTAATTTTCAACCACCAGAACTTGTTCTCCTGCTTTACCATATCTCTTTGATCCCGTTTGGTCACAGTCCTACTGAACAGAAGGTGCTCAGCTCCGTCTTACGCGAGGACGTCTCGGCTTTAAAGGCGCCGCCGATCTACAGTTCTACCGATGTGGTTGATTTATGGAACCGCCGTTATATCCCTTTAAAATACAAAGAAAACTAGAAAAGGGTGTCATATCACCCGAATTAACCCTATATTTTCATATTTGATAGAAATTTCAAGTCTATCAAGAATTTTTGATAAACTTTTGTATAATCGAAGTTTTTGGAATAGATTCACGAGATAAAAAAAAACTACATAAGAATAAGAAAGAATTTTGTGGAAACTAACACTTACTAGCTTTGAATATTTGTTTGTAGGCATATACATATTTGGGGGAATATCAAATTTAAGTTAACTTTTCCTACCTCATACGTTTTACGAGTTACGGAAAATTAATTCAAATACAAATCAGAAATGCAAAAAAAACAATTACGTAATAAGAGTAGAAATATTGAATTTTTGGTTTAATGTGTTTTGTTTGTTACACAAAGCTCAATCAATAAGAAAAAAAGTGAGTTACCACACAAAGAAAATGAGATTAGGACACAAGCGGGAGAAAATATATGTACGTCTATAAAATGACAAAAGGAAAATATTAAATCTCTTTTGTATTTTTGAAAATAAAACAAATTAACAAAAAAAAAAAAAAAAAACAAGGGAATAAGACAAATGAAGTTTTATTGAGACATAACAACTACCAACATTGAATTTTGATTTTTTGGAAAATCAAATTTTAGTAAGTGTTATACCAAAAACGTGATATTGAAAGAAAAACAAAAATAATATAAAAATAGAGCTACAGCTTACATCACTTTGTATATAATCAAAATTTGGGTGAAGATCGAAAAAAGGGAATTTAAAATATTTAACCAAATTTTTTACAGAAACGAACGAAAATTATGCAACAGTGTAGCCCAGGGATGTCTTATCTTGGTTTTTGTATCATCTAGGGCTGGCCACGATCCCAAAAAAAGTCTCGGTATCGTTTGATATCGGT
The DNA here is from genome assembly GCA_946251815.1 of Dasysyrphus albostriatus. Classification (NCBI taxonomy): domain Eukaryota; kingdom Metazoa; phylum Arthropoda; class Insecta; order Diptera; family Syrphidae; genus Dasysyrphus; species Dasysyrphus albostriatus. Next base: position 228,425,309 of record OX276335.1, read on the forward strand.
ATCGGAAACTGAAGCGATACTGAGACGATACCAGCTCTAAAGCATCTGAGACAATACCGATACCAAACCGTGCTTTTGGGACCGAAATTTACCAATACTCTCGGTAGAATCGTTTGGTATCGGAAAAAACAGATTTTTGAATATCATATTCAATTCATTACAAATGCCAATTTCTTGTAATTGGTTTCTCGGAAACGGCCTTAAGGGTTTGAATGACTTTTCACAGTTTTGTCTCTTTATTAAGGAGAAGCTTCAAGCAATTATTTATATAAGAATTACCCACTTCCAGGCAAATTTTTCTTTCTCTTTGATCCACTAAAACCAATCATTTGGTAGACATTTTCAGCCTTGGTTCTTTTTAGCTGGAGGAAGTGACTTTAGGGAATCCACCAACTGCCTCTCATATTTATTCTTATAACTAGGTGTCTCGGAAACGCCTCCAATGATTTTGTAACATCATTATTTGCCTGCTGTAATATTTTGTTGTAGAGTTTATGTTTTGGATAACTAATCGGAATTTTGCTAAGACATTGTGAAACAAGCCCTTTAAATTTTGTAAGACAGTAAAAAAACTTTAGTCAAAAAGATGGTCGTTCATTTACTATTCATATTTTTATATACTGAATTTTTATTAAATCTTCAAAATACCAAGCGAGTTCAACTACAAGTTCAAGAACATGTAACCAAGTCGTGCATTGTATTCTTGCTTGGGACTGAGATCAGATCGAAACCATACGAGACCGATACCGATACTAAGACTTTGTTATATGAGACCAAACGAGACTGAGCTATTCAAGACCGATACCGAGACGATACTTTATAGTTTCTACAAAGAAGGTGGTGCGGATCGTGAGAGGTTTATCTTATTCCTGGGTGTTAATCTCATCGCCGGGATGTCCGCCTCAGACTTGGTTCTTCAGGTTCAACAGTTCTTCAAGCTATGATCGAAATCGGCCATAGATTTGATAGTTATGCAAACGCATTATTGATTTTGACGGGAGTAGTGGTGAAGGGTAAAATTTGTTTTCGTTTTTTATTCTACTTTGGGTAGGTATATTTGGAAGGATCTTATTTTTTTTAAACACACTAGTATTTGAATACATACTGTATGAACTTATCCAAATAATATATAGAAACATATTTGTATGTATGTTCTATAAATGTAATTATTATTCTAGAGGATTAAAACACACAAACTGAAATTTCATCTGCTGTTGATATTATTCATTCATTACTTTGTGGTTGCGAAGTGATTTAACCGCTGGCTAACTTGTTAATTAAATTTTGGAATCTATGTCGGTGGACCTAAACAACAAAAGTGTGGTCGGAAAACCACACTAAAACTCTAAAAAAAATAAAGCTTGTTTATAATAGAAATAATATAGAGAGGTATTTTGCTTTCCTGTAGAACACAATTGCAATTTATGAGATACTTTTAAAATTGTCATAATCAAATTCACGTAATACATATTCAAGACCTTAAAACAACTCATTTTTCCCTAAGTATACTACGAGTATTGTTTTACTTCCACAGGTCCGCAATTTGGTTGCAAATATTTGCTCACAAAATTTGTCTCAGAGGTATAAGTTTGGTTTATTCCTTGAACCAAAAGAAAAAAATAAAGTGAAATTGTGAAAATAAAACACGCAGTTTGAAGGTTTATGTATTTGCATAACCTTCTGGAGGAAAGGGAAAACAAGGATAATTCTAAAGGATGATATAAAAAGAAAAGAAAAACGAAGAAAATAAACAGAATTTAAGGATGTATAAACACTCCATTGGGAATAGCGGCAAACCAATACCCACACATCATGATGTTAGGAAAGATCCCCAACAAGGACCTGATGACTTTCGCAAAAGTGGGGTAATGTGGTTCTTGTCACATATGTATAGAATCACTTCTTACTCGGAAAATTTAATAAGGAGAAAAATAAATGAAAAAGGGCTCATACTTTGATAAAAAGGTTTTAACATAAGAGATGCGATAATAATAAAGAAGATGTTTTTTCCCAATGCTGAAAATGATAACAGTTTTGAGCTTTAAGTGGCTCACGCTAAACAAGTAAGTTTTTAAATCATTAATATCAACAAGAAGAAATCCTATACCTTAGTCACACAACTTTTTTTTGAAAATGTCTTCGTGGGACAATCCATGAAAAAATGGTAATTTTTGATGTAGATATATTTTAATATGGAAAGCAAATATGGCTCATAAAAAGAACTATCCTCAACCTTATCCTTACTTGTACGAGAGTCACATCTCAAAAAACACTTAAATAGTCACAGGTTTAATTAAACAAAATGTTCCACGTGACAGTTCAGAATTCTAACAAATTAGCATCATATTGATTTGAAAATAATTTTATTTTTTGCATGCTTTCATTGTTTTTGTTATTGACATCTTCTTAACTATTCCTTTTTATCATCCTAAATCCTGTTTTTTAATGTAAGTCAAGCATGGACATAAATTTACGCTTTTCAAATCAAGATGATTTATAACAAGCCTCAGTGACTGCAAAAGTTTTTAATTAAAGACGAAAATAATAGAATGAGCACCTCTGCAGGAGTCTGATATTCGGCTTTGCACCTATGAGAAAGCTACTATAACTCCAGGTTATAGGAAACATAGTGTTGACTTCCTCCAGTTTCTGTTATAACATTCAAAGTTCAAACCTTTAAAGCTAGATCAAAGTGTTAGTCGAAGTTGATGAACAAACTTCAATACCCTACGCTGGTCACTGTTGACCATACCAAAAAATCAATCAAATGCTATTAATAAATAAATCTTGGCCATCTGAGCTATGACAAGTAGACAAGATTTAGAAACGATTGAAAATAGTTTTTAAGGAAAGAGCTTCACACTTTGTTCGGGTTATTGGAACTTCGTGATGAGCTGAAAATTTTCCAACTAGAGAAAAATATATTTTCATCTGCAAACCTTTTCTATGTAGGTATTGTACTAAGTACTGTTATGTATACCATGAGCAAACAAATTATAAAATAAGCTAATCTTGCAGAAATCTTAAAAAAAATTTAACAAAATGCTACAGAAAATCAACAACAGTTTTTTTAGACAAGAGACAAACTGGCAGCTTTAAAAAAATGTCTGGTTTATCTATGAACCTTCAGAAGGACAATGTTGAATGTTTTCCAGCGTTGAATACATTTTTGCAAGGAAACATGTTCATATTTGAGCCGATATTCACAAAAATCTTGGCAAGATTACTCTCCAGGTACCTTTTTCAACATTGGTACATGAGTACAAATTCCGTTTATAATGAAAATTCAGCTTGCGACGTCACGCTTCTATCAGCGTGACGTGCAGAGTTTTTTTTTTCATTGAAATACTTTTTTTGTATTCTTAACTTAATAAAGATAGAGATTGGTCGCTAGATCTTCGAATACAGCTTTCGAGCATAGAACTTAACTTTAAAACAATTAATTAATCAAACATTGAAACTGTTTTATTCTTCGCACTGGTGTTGATGGAATATCTTAAATAAGGATTACACAGTTTTTGAAATATGTTGTCTTTCATTTATGGATTTTGTTAAGTTTTGGGGTTCCAAAATATATTTTGACCTTGTTTAAGGTTCCACAGCTCAAACAGTTAGGGAGCCGCTGATATAGACCGTCTTGGAGTCATTACTTTTTACTACCCCTTGCCACATACTCCAACATAAAATCCACTTAAGTGTTGCATTGAGCTACACAAAAAATTGATGAAATCTCAAAACTGACATAAATCAATCAATTTTTTGACGATTTGAATAAAAAAGTCCATCAAAAACTTAACAAAAAACAAAACCGTCATCAAAGTAGGAAAAAAATTTGAATCCACAGGCACAGTACAAAATGTTCCCGTGCCAGTGAGACAAAGAAGTGCCCGTAGTGTCGAGAATATTGCTGCCGCTGAGGCTTCAGTTGCAGAAAACCCAAATGTGTCTCTCACACGTCGTTCTGAAGCGTTCTGCATCTATGTGACGTCGTTGTGGCGAATTTTGCGAAAGGATCTTGGCCTACATCCTTACAAGATTAAATTGACGCAAGAACTGAAGCCGCTTGACCATCAGAAGCGTCGTATGTTCGTGAATTGGCTGAGCAACAACTTGAAAATGATTCGGATTTTCATCGAAAAATAATCTTCAGTGATGAGGCTCATTTCCAGCTGAATGGCTTCGCCAATAAACAAAATATGCGGTATTAGTCAGGCAGCAATCCACACGTACTCCATGAGTCATCATTGCATTCCGAAAAAATTACGGTCTGGTGTGGTTTATGGGCCGGCGGCGTCATTGGGCCGTACTTCTTCCGTGATGATCAAGACCGGCACGTTACTGTGAATGGGGATCGCTACCGTTCGATGATAACCGAATATTTTTGGCCCCAATTGGATTATATGGACTTGGAGGTCATGTGGTTCCAAGAGGACGGCTCCACAACTATTGGAAACCAAGTTGGAGAACGTGTTATCCCACGAAATGGTCCAGTCGTTTGGCCACCTCGGTCGTGCGATTTGACACCGTTAGACCTGTGGGGCTACGTCAAGTCTATGGTCTATGCCAACAAGCCAGCGACGATTGATGAACTTCGAACGAATATCGAACGTTAAATTGCAGCAGTATCGGCCGATTAATGCTCAGCGTCTGGACTTCTGCAAGCGTGACCGTGGAGGCCGTGCAAAAGAAATCGAGTTCACAGAGTTTTCACAGGAATATAGAATTTCATTGATATCCAAAACCGTTTTTGTTTTATTTAAAAAAACTTTTGTAGCGCTCTTATTGAAAAACCCGATATTTCCCCTGTACTATTAGTAATTATTAATTATTCCCAATATGTTAGATGTTCAAAATTAGTTTAAAACTTTAAAAATGTTTGTATGATCTTATTGTACAAACAATAAGAGATGATGATTTCTTACTGTGCAAAACAATAAGATGTGTTGATTTGGAAATATTGGTTTCTTACTGTACAAACAATAAGAAGTGATGAATACAAAATGCAGGCACTTGAAACCTGATCTTGTGTGAATAAATCGATCCAAGTAAAGAACAAAACGATTGTAATTTAAATGATATTTATTGTTGGGCCAAATGCCTCTTTTATACTTAAAACTAAATGCTGACAAAGGTATTTAATAATAAAATAAAATTAAATAAGAATATGGGTCGATGTGGTGTTCGATCGTTGCACTCAAGTTGCAACTATGTATCTGGTCAGCACTTTTCGGTGGTTCTGGGTTGATGTAGGTTGTTGTCGTCGGCGATGTTTGTAGGTTGCCTAGTTGTCAACGATGTAGGTCAGCAATGTTGTTATGTTTTTGTGTTGCTTAACATACTTCCCCGCGTTGAATGGGATTACATTCAACTGTACTCTCATATTACATTGACGTTGTACTGTGTTGGATTTTCCGGAACCGATGTCGCATTTGGAACTGACGTCACTTTCTTCCGCAGCTTGTAAATAATTGCAATTCCAAAGCATATTGAAAGGAAGAGAGCCAAATAACTGACGAAGTGGTGATGAATGCTGTTGACCAATACTCTGTCCCTTAGATTGGTGAGACCTTGGTGTTGTATGGCAGAGAGTTGAGTCTGGAGATGGTTTAAGGATTCTAGATGAGTTTTGTTGAATGTTGGGAGTAATTCTAATGCTGCTGGAACGTCATTGGGTTTTGCGATTGAAGAGATATTTCCAAAGCTGATGTAGGATGAGTGTAGAGAGCTGCTTCTCGTCTGACTTCCTTGGATGGTAATACGATTGTTTCTTAGCACACAATCATCTTCGATTGATAGGAGGCCGGATCCAGTGAGTTCAATTTGTAGGGGTTTTGTTTTACATACAGCAGTTAATTGAATATTGTGAAGGGTTCCGAATATCCAGTGATTTCTGCTATTCAGCTGGGTCCAGATCAAATCATTGCTAGGTTTTAGTACATTGCATGATGGTACGGTATTGTTGTTGAAGAGATTAAATTCACAATTGTATGCCTGTGACCCAGTGTGGTATTTTGCCTTTTTGTTGGTGCAGAAGAACTGCATGTCTTTTCCCTTGTCACACTCTTTAAGCTCAGATGTTGTCATTGCAAAATATTGGTCTCTATGACGATTTATGGCTAGAATTTCTATTGCCGGATTGATAATGAGAAGTGTATTGTTGACAATTGAAGGAAAGGGTATAAGTTGAAATAGATTGAAGGATTCTTGTTCAACTAATGGAATTTGTATGACAAATAACAAGTGATTTCCAGTTGCATGTCCTTGTGTTGTTGAAATCTTGTAGAAGTGAAGCAAGTCCTCTTGCTCGAATGGTAATTTTTGGGACTGGGGTAAGTGGTTTTTGATGTTGATAATTTCTGCTCTCAACTGAGCTGGTGATAGCAGAAGAGGGCTGATGGTTCCATAATGTACTTCAGTAAATGTGTCGCGAATAGCGTCCTCAATTCGTTGCAAATTTGAAGCCATGATCATTAATTGCATTGTCAAGGATGTAAAGATTTGGTAAATTCTTAGTTGATCTGTCGTTTCTCCAATTCTCGAAATGATGTGTGTGACTTGATTTTGAAGTGTAATCATGCGTTTTTGTCCTTCGAGATGATCATGTTTCATTATGTTGATGGTGGAGTCTATTATGGAAGTCTGATTTTTTAACATTGTTAATAGATGTGCTTCATTGTTGTTGACTTGATTTATCGTTTCGGATATTTCTTCAGCGTATTCGGAATCAAGTAGTCCAAACAGCGAATGCGCTAAATTGCCGACTATGTTGATAGCCGCCCGTGAGGATCGATGTTTTGAAATTAAGTTGGTATCTGTTTGTAGACTGTTCTTCATATTTGTGAAGTGTGTTACTAATGCACTGCATGTTGTTCTTAACTGCAGTTGGTTGCATAGATGTTGAAGGGCAGTTGTTCCATTGTTGAATGCTTCCAACTCTGATTGAATAGGTGCTAGGTCGTAATAGACAATGATTTTCCATTCATTTGCAATTAAGTTTGTGGATCCAAGATTATCGAAATATATTCCTGGATTGTTGTCAAATCTTGATATGTTTATGGGTGATGCACAAATAAGCGGTAGCAGGAGCAATGATAGTATAACGGTGGTGACTAATGAAACGTGTGATGTCCTTCTTCGTTTTGTCGGTGATTCTACAGTATCATTCACCAACGGTTCGGGAAGTGGAGTTACATCCTGTGAGTCGTCAGTAATATCATCGTCCTTGAATAATGGGGCTAAGCGATGGATTGGTCGTTTGAGTATTCCCGATTTGGTTTTGACATTGACTACTCGAACAACATTGTCGTCACCCTTGATGACTTGGACAATCCTTCCCAGCGGCCATTGAAGTGTTGGCGTGTTGTCTTCTTTGATTATAACCATGTCACCAACACTGATGTTCTGTTTATGCTGATTCCATTTGTTTCTTTGTTGTAGTTGATTTAAGTATTCATTTGACCATCGCCTCCAGAATTCATGTTTCAAGTAGCAGATTGAACTCCATCGATTTCGAAGATTGATTTTTTCTGGAGCAGAGTCAGGATCGACCTGAGCAATCAACGGTTCGCCAATTAAGAAATGTCCTGGTGTCAAGGCAGCCAAATCGTTTGGATTGGAAGAGAGAGGAGTGAGTGGTCTAGAATTGAGAATAGCTTCGACTTCAGTGACTATGGTTTCCAGTTCTTCATGTGTAAGTGACGATGTGGATACTGTTTTGACTAAAAGATGCTTAGCTGATTTGACAGCAGCTTCCCATAAACCGCCAAAGTGTGGAGCTCTTGGTGGGATGAATTTGAATGTTATTCCCTTGTTGCTGCTTGCCTTGATTATGGCTTTTTTTGCTTCGGGGGTGTGTAGTACACTGTTTAGTTCTTGAAGCTGATTCTTTGCCCCCACGAAGTTTGTTGCATTGTCACAGTAAAGGGTTTGAATTCGTCCACGGCGACTAATGAATCTCCTTAGTGCTCCGATGAATGCTTCTGTCGTTAAGTCAGTTACTATTTCTAGATGAACTGCCTTTGTTGCAAAACAACAAAAAACTGCTAAGTAAACCTTGTGTGGCTTTTTTCCTCTGACTTTGTAGTGTACCCACAGGGGGCCACAAAAATCCACACCAGAGTTTAAGAAGGGTCTATTTGCTGTGACGCGATCTGCTGGAAGATTTCCCATTACTTGAGTCATCAATTGTGGTCTGGTTTTGGTACATCTTATGCAGTTATGAACGGTGTGTCGAGCCATGACCTTTCCCTTAATTGGCCAAAATTGCTGCCTTAGAATTGATAATAATGTTTGTGGTCCACAGTGGTTGTGCTCATCATGTTTCATTTTGAATAGCAATTTTGTGATGGACTCATTATATGGCATCAATATGGGGTGTTTGGCATTGAATGAGATTGATGCGGCCTCTAGTCTGCCTCCAACTCGTAAGATTCCTTTTTCGTCTAAAAAGGGTGCCAGGGTAATCAATGCACTGGATCTGCATAATCCTCTGTGATTCTTGAGGTCTTGAATTTCATTTCTGAATTCGGATGATTGGATTTGTTTTACGATTACCATGAGGGATTCATTGAGTTCTTTAGGTGATAATGTTGTTTGTTCTACTGGAACTATGTCCCTTTTCCAGGCTCTATTGGTGAACCGGAGAATGTAGCCCATCGTGTGTTGGAGAAATTTGAAGGAATTTCGATGTTCTATCTGGTAAATCAGTTCACTTGAGGAGTTTTGTTGCAATGCTACTGCCACTGTGTGTTTTCTTTTTCGTTCTAAATCGGAGGATACTTCTAGCTCCTTTATGAAGGGTTGATGCCATGCTGACTCAATTCCATGCAGGAAGAACGGTCCATAAAGCCACATGCTACATGACATGAAGCTAGCTGCGGATATTCCCCGAGATAGAAGGTCTGCCGGGTTTTCTTTGGATGGGACGTGACGCCATTGTGTTGCCAAGGAACATTCTTGGATTTTCGCAACTCGATTTGCAACAAATGTGTGGAATGATGATGAAGTAGAATTGATCCATGATAGCACGATTTGTGAATCTGTCCAGAAAAATATTGGTGTGTCTCGAAGTCGTAAGTCTTCTCTGACTCTTGTTGTGAGTTCGGCTCCTAGCACTGCAGCACATAGTTCAAGTCTAGGAAGAGTTTGTTTTTTAACCGGAGCAATTCGTGACTTGGCACAAAGTAGTCTGACGATTATTGTGCGATCTTTATAAGTTGAACGGAGATACACAGCTGCTCCATATGCTTGTTCTGATGCATCCACGAAAGTGTGAATTTGTGTGGATGTAGGATTATTTTGGTTGAAGACATGCCTGGGAACTCTTGCCTGATTGAGTGTTGATATGCTGTTTCTGAAGACAAGCCACTCTTCCCTTAGATGTTGGGGTAGGTCATCATCCCATGAAAGTTTTAGGTGCCATAGCTGTTGCATGAAGATTTTGGCTTTAACTACTACTGGGCCAAAGAGTCCTAGTGGATCAAAGATGCGTGCTAGATCTGAGCTTACTGAACGTTTAGTGATTGAGATAGAATCCGGTATCTGTGCTCTTCCACATAATTGGTCTGATTTCGGTTGCCAGATTAAACCTAAGGTTTTGATTGTGCAATTGATTGAATCGCTAAAATCAAGACTGACCTCTTGGTCCTCAACTGGGATATCTTTTAGCAATGATGGATGGTTTGCACACCATTTACGGAGCTTGAGTCCAGCACTGCTGAGTAAAGAAGTAACTTGAGCTTGTGCTTCTTTCGCCAAAGGGATGCTATCTGACCCACTAATGCAGTCGTCCACATAGAAGTCATCTTGAAGTATTCGAGCCCCAGTCGGTTGTGTAATTTTGTTCTGGGTTGCTAAATACTGCAGAGATTTAGTTGCTAAGTAAGGTGCGGATGAAGTTCCATAAGTTACTGTTTTTAGCTTATAGTATCTTATCTCTTCTGATGATTGCCGTCTCCACATGATGAGTTGATATCCTTGATCTTCTTCGTGAACCAGGATTTGCCGATACATCTTCTCGACATCTGCTGTAAATACATACTTGTGCATGCGAAAACGAAGTAGTATTGACAAAAGTTCACTTTGAACTGTAGGACCGGTGTGGAGGATGTCATTGAGTGATAGACCAGATGAAGTTTTGGCGGAAGCGTCAAAGACCACCCGTAGTTTTGTTGTACTGCTATCAGGCTTCAATACGCAATGATGAGGAATGAAAAAGTGTGGTCCTCGAATGCTGTCCGGTTTGATTTCTTCCATGTGTCCTAGAGATTCATATTCGTCCATAAACTTGACGTAATCTTCTCTTAGTTTGGGATTTTTGTTGAGTCGTCTTTCTAATGAAATGAAACGATTCAACGCTATTTGCTTTGAGTCACCTAAGGCATTTAACACCATTTTCTCGAAACGGTAACCTAACGATGAGACGTCCGGTTTCTGATCTGGACACATTTTGAGTGAAATGTGACTCACAATATTTTTCTACCGATGTCATCTGCTTAGGTGTATTTTCGAAGTCATCAAGCCTCCAAAATCGTTCAATTAGTTCGTTAGTTGGTTCCTCTTCACAGAATATACCGCAGGTGGCTGTGTTATTTGCTGTGTCCTCAACCTTTCCAGCTACTACCCAACCAAATACGGTGTTTTGTAAAATTGGCATCTTTGCACCAATTTGTATTTGTTCGGGACGAATAAAACGATGATAGAACTCTGCTCCCAATAGGACATCAACCTTGTCGGGTCGGTGGAAATTGGGGTCTGCTAAGTTGATATTTTCAGGTATAGACCAGGTGGAGGTGTCCAGGTTCTGTGTGGGTTGAGGTGATACGATGTTTGGTAATATAAAGGCTTCTAGTCTGCAAACGAAATTACCCATTGTTGATTGAAGTTTGATATTGACTCTGTGTGTCGTGCTTCGTGTTCTTTTACCAATGCCTTCAATGCATAGAGATGATGGTGTTGGTGATATGGATAAACGCTTAATAAGCCTCTCGGTTATAAGGTTTATCTGAGAACCGGAATCTAAGATGGCTCTAACTTCACATGTTTGTCCGTTATTGGCTGTGATAAGAACCTTTGCGGTGGCTAAGAGAACATAGCCTTGTTTATTGTTTAGTTGTTGGATGGTGGCTACAGTGTGCGGTGATGAGTCTCCCCGTTCTGCTGCCATTGATTTGGTGGATGTAGCACCTGCTACAATGATGGATTGATTTGCTTTCTTCTGGTCTGCATTTGAAGAACTTGTCCTTTCTAAATGCAATAAGGTATTGTGTTTACCTGAGCATTTAGTGCAGCACCGTGATGAGCATGATTTTGCGGTGTGATCACCCTTGAAGCAGTTCACGCATAGGTGTCGTCTTTGAATCCACTTCAGTCTTTCGGCCACTGACATCTTGAGAAATTTGTCGCAGTAGTAGATAGGATGATTCTTTATCCCACATACCTTGCAGTTTTCTATGTTGGAGGTAGCTATTGTTGTCACCACCTTGGCCTTGTCCTTTCCATTAACAGCTTCTAGTGATTCAAATCGATTTTTCAAAAACTTTAGGAACTGGTCCATCGTTTGAAGGTCTCTTGGGTTTTCAAGCGATTGCTCATAGAGCAGGTGACTTTGTCGATCCAACTTTTTTATTAAAAGATGGATTAGCAAAGGGGCCCACGATGCTGTCTCGATGCCAAGAGTTTTGAGTGCTGCAAGGCATTCATGGATTACATCATGGAATTCTCTAATGGCCTTCATTTCTGGATTGACGTTCGCCAACCCAATAATCCTTTGGATGAGTGCTGATGTTTGAGCTCTTTTGTTGCTGAAACGATCCTGAAGGATGTTCCAAGCAATGCTGTAGTTATCTTCAGTAAGATCGAGGTGCCTCATCAATCGCTCTGCATCACCGGACACGTTTGTTTTCAAATACCACATTTTTTGAATGGGTGGTAATGGCTGTTCATGTATCATCTTAGTGAAGATGTCTGAAAATGTTTGCCATTTTAAATAATCGCCGTCGAATTTGGGTATCGACATTTTAGGCAACTGAATTGCCGGGCGATCAGTTAGCTGTTTTGATGGCTCGCTTCTTTGAACGCTTGATGATGTTTTGCTCAAAGAAGCTTGATTTTTGAGAACTGATGTCTCTAATTCGGTGTACAACTCCATGTTGTAACCCTCAGATTCCGGATCATTGACGGCTTCCCAAATTGAGTAATGAATCTCCTCAACCTTGGTCCAAAGTCTGTTCATAGACTCCAGACATTGGAGGGGTGCTTCTTCTTTTATTTTTCCGTTGATGAGTCGGGCAAGTGAATTCATAAGTGCCTTTTGTCTTCTCATCAGGGTATCAATGTTTGTGTTGTTATCTTGTTCTTTAAGAGCAAGATTTTTTGTTGATGTCAATGCATCATTAGGTTCAGATTGCTTATCTTCTGTTCCCTTTGGCACGACATCAAGTTTGGTGTTGTTACTGGCCTCTAACTGCGCCAGTGAATCACTCAAAATTTGCTTATACTTTTCGTATAAAGTCTTGATTTTGTCGAAATACTTAGAGGTAAAGTACTCGTGGTCTAACGATATGTCTGGTGTATCGCGAATTCTGCCATCTGTAGCTTCGAATTCTTCCCATACGGTGTTTAGACGATTGAGTCTTGACGTGAAGTATTCTCTAGTTGTTTTGCGGGTGGAGGAATCTTTCGAGAAGTTGCGGATGATTGACTGTATCTCCTCTCCAGATATACGTTGGCTCCTGGCTAAACTATCCATAGTAAAGCTGATGTTCTTTGAATGTAGGGGTCACCAAAATGTATGATCTTATTGTACAAACAATAAGAGATGATGATTTCTTACTGTGCAAAACAATAAGATGTGTTGATTTGGAAATATTGGTTTCTTACTGTACAAACAATAAGAAGTGATGAATACAAAATGCAGGCACTTGAAACCTGATCTTGTGTGAATAAATCGATCGAAGTAAAGAACAAAACGATTGTAATTTAAATGATATTTATTGTTGGGCCAAATGCCTCTTTTATACTTAAAACTAAATGCTGACAAAGGTATTTAATAATAAAATAAAATTAAATAAGAATATGGGTCGATGTGGTGTTCGATCGTTGCACTCAAGTTGCAACTATGTATCTGGTCAGCACTTTTCGGTGGTTCTGGGTTGATGTAGGTTGTTGTCGTCGGCGATGTTTGTAGGTTGCCTAGTTGTCAACGATGTAGGTCAGCAATGTTGTTATGTTTTTGTGTTGCTTAACAATGTTTTTTGTAGTACCTCGTGGCATGATGGTTAGTGCGTAGGACTGTCATGCCAAAGGTCTGGGTTCGATTCCGAGCCACTGCCACCTAAAAACAGAAATGTTTTTTTCGCGAGGTACTGCCTCTTGCGAGGAACTGACAAATCCTCCAAGAGTATACTTGTCATGAATAAGTGCTTTCTCATATAGCCGTTCGAACTCGGCAAAAAATTGTAGGTCCCCTCCATTCCTGCCAAAAATACGCACACAGGAATGGTTGAGAGTTGTAAGTCACTAGGCCTTGGTTCTTCACGAGCTGTTGTGCCACCAAATTTATATTTTTATTATTTTTTATATTTTTAAAAATGTTTACTAAAATTGTGTACCTAATGTTGATCAGGCAAAAGGCAATGCCTGACTTTTTAAATGAAATGTATGTAACATAAAAGAAAATAGTTATCACTCATCATCTAAGGTGGGTTATCCCAAAATTAAATCGAGATCTAGAATAAGAGAAAAATAGCTTTTGGGGTTTAAAAGTACAGCATAGTCCCTTAACCCGGACTCTCTCGCACTAAAAATTGTGCTTTAAATATATCCTTTAGCCACATATTACATTTAAACTGAATTTTAGGAAGTAACAAGAAAAAAATTTGGTTGTTTACATAAAAATAAAAAAACAAACACTTTTTATTTTATTTCTTAAAATTCAATTTAAACATAAATACACGCAACATGGAGACTAAACCACAGATAAAAAAAAATTATATTACAGTTTGAAATTTATAATCAATGACTATATTGGTGTTATGAGATCTTTAGTCTATTATAATATATTTCTTTATTTACAGAAGAATACTGCAGTTCGGGATTCATAACAGCGCAGATGCTACATCACCCACCTCACCCTTTTCTTATAACGGGTGATTTTTTAAGAGGTTTAGAACTTTAAAAAAAAAACACAAAAAATTCGAAAAAATTAATGAAATATTTATTTGAATCGATAGTTTGAACCTTGCAATTTAATGTTTAAAGATAATTTCATGCAAATGTTGACCGCGGCTGCGTCTCAGGTAGCCCATCCGCTGAGTCCCATTTTGGCATACTCTTTCACACATATCGGCCGGTATCTCACGAATGAATGCATGGATGTTGGCTTCCAGTGCGTCAATCGAAGCGGGCTTGTCCCTATAGACATTAGCCTTGACATACCCCCACAAAAAATAATCTAATGGTGTCAAATCGCACGATCTAGGCGGCCAATTGACCGGCCCGAAACGTGAAATTAACTGTTCACCAAACTCGCCTCGCAATTGCGCCATTGTTTCGCGTGCTGTGTGGCATGTGGCACGTCTTGTTGAAACCACATATCATGCAAGTCAAGAACTTCCATTTCGGGCAAAAAAAAGTTTGTTATCATCGCTCGGTAGCGTTCACCATTGACAGTAACACTGCGATTCGCATCATCTTTGAAGAAATATGGCCCAATAATGCCGCCGGCCCATAAACCGCACTTAACAGTGGCTTTTTCGGGATGCATTGGTAGCTGTTGCAATGCTTCTGGCTGATCTTCACTCCAAATGCGGCAATTATGCTTATTTACGTACCCATTCAACCAAAAATGAGCCTCATCGCTGAACACAATTTTTCGATAAAAAAGCGGATCCTCGGCCAGCTTTCCAAGAGCCCATTCACCAAAAATTCGGCGTTGTGGTAGGTCGGCTGGCCTTAGTTCTTGCACCAGCTGTATCTTAAAAGGCTTTACGCCCAAATCCTTCCGCATAATTTTCCACGTAGTGCTGTAACAAAGGCCTAACTGCTGGGAACGGCGCCGAATCGACATTTCGCGGTCTTCTGTCACACTAGCTGATACGGCCGCAATATTTTCTTCACTACGCACAGTACGTAAACGTGTTGGTGGTTTAATGTCCTACAAAGTAAATTTGGTGCGAAATTTGGTCACAATCTTCCGAATAGACTGCTCAGAAGGTCGAGAATGCCGACCATAAAATGGAAGCAGCGCGCGATGAACATTTCGAACCGAGCACGAATTTTGATAGTAAAATTCAATAATTTGCAAGCGTTGTTCATTTGTAAGACGATCCATGGTTAAATTGCAAACCAAATTGAAGCTGTTTGACAGTGACACAAGGTACTAAACACACGTCAGCTGTCAAAACCAGTGTTGCCAAAACCAAACCAGCGAAAAAATCAACCGTTACAAACAACAAACATTTTTTTATTTTATTTCTTAAAATTCAATTTAAACATATGTAAATACACGCAACATTGAGACTAAACCACAAATAAAAAAAATATATTACAGTTTGAAATTTATAATTAATGACTATATAGGTGTTATGAGATCTTTTGTCTATTAATATATTTCTTATTCACGGAAGAATACTGCAGTTCGAGATTCATAACAGCGCAGATGCTACATCACCCAACTCAACCTTTTCGTATACATATCTCCACCTCAGGGTATTTAAGAATCTTTTAAAAATGTATTACTTAAGGAAATTTCGTTCGTTATTAGAAAGTATACATAGTCAAATATATTTAAGAGGAAATTCTCAAGCATCTTTCGACATTTCCACTAAAGTCTCGGAATATTTCTTTCACTAGAATAAATCAAATATCAAATTCCACCCTCTCCAGTCAAATAAAGTAGACAGTTATTTTACTATTGAAAGATGTGAAGTATTTAATTTTCTAAATTGTGTTGCAGCTGCAGGTGGACATGTTCTCAGAAAATAAGAGAGAAAAGTTTTCGAGTTTTCTCATCAACCCCTTTGTATCGAATTAATAATATCAATTCATCTGGGTAAAAGTGTTCTTTCCAAAAAGTTATAGCTACAAACGTACTAGGACTGGGACAGGGACAGTGGTAGGACCGGAAATACCACTATAGGTAAGTGATACTACCGACTAATGGCACTTATAACCGAACTGAACTCTGAGATTTAAATGGGGACTGAAAAAGTTTTTCTTTAGACTTTTCGAAAAGTTTTCGTTTGATCTAATTTTCACTTCCGCCTGCATTTGCAGTTTTGTTTGGTAAATAAAAGTTATGCAACAAACTTTAGATCAATTTGCAACTTTCAGATCTCATTTTTTTGAATAAGATTAAGATTTTTTTAATTAAATTTATTACGAGAGAGTAGTCAGATATTTACTTATATAAACAGGCGCAGACCCAGGATTTCATTCAGGGTGGGCGGGGGGGGGGATGTGTGTGGGGTTAATTTTGGTCACACTAATGCGAAATTTCAATCTTGATAAGATCTACAGATAATTGGAGTACTTTCCATACTACTCAAAATTTGAAGAACGCGCCAATTACCTCTTTTATATCTGCAAAGTGCCTCGAGCAGCTGGTACTTTGGAACTTCGTGAAATGAAGCTATGCAGTTTGTGGCAGTAAGATGGCGTCTCTACAGCGTTTAAATTCCCTCTAGATCTTCGTAGCAACGCCTAGAGTTTCGGAAAGAATAATAGTACATCGGTATGTTTCTATTCCCACACATAATGTTCGAGTTCGAGCAAAAGTTTCAGCCATTGCTGGGAGAAGATTCTGTGACCAAATACAAGTTAAAGGCCATTATCTGAGTCAGAAATGCATATGCAGAATGTTCCCTGAAAAAGTTTTCTATTTAAAAAGAAAACAAAAGTTTTACTGCAATAGCTCTGCGTTCGATAAGGCAGTTTGCTAAAGTCACATGTTTGAAAATATCATCTACAGTGCAGGTTCACCGGACCGTAAGAAAATCGAGTTGACGGAACAAATAAGTATTCAGAAGCCAGAGAATACGTGCGTTAACGTCAAATGTGCTTGCAAGCAAAGTTGACTAGCACCGTGTCGTTAACAATCAAACACAGGCAACAAAAAAATTAACATGAAACCAAGTAAATGGGTGAAAACCTTGAATTGTTGATGAATAGTAAGGAAGTTCCTAAAACTCTTCCATGAAGGTGAAAAAAAATCTTCCTGAATACAGTAGACGCTCGATCTAGTGAATCGCAAAATAGTCAACCAAGACAAGCTCTAGAGTGTTAAACTCGCAAGTGGACGCATTCATGAAATTAGCTCACCACAAGGGAAGACATCCAAAAGTTACTATCAAGAGTTTTCTAGTGAAAGTACTGTCAAATGGAGGCGTATCACCAGCTTAAATCACACTGAGCACTCAATGTCAAGATGATGGAGGCGGAATGCTTTAGTGGGACAAGATTCTCCGATGAATTATATAAAAAATATGTGTTGTTATTCTCGTACTGAAATTCTGTAAGCAAAATTTCAACTTTGCTTAAAATATTTATATATTTAAGCTCAAATTTTATGAAATGAATGAAAAATAATAGTAAATTCAATGTATTTTAATTTTTATTAACATTCCACCTCTATTTTTTTTTTTTATCGATTTTAGTATTTGCAAATCAGCCAGAAATTGTAATTTGTCTGTCAAATGAACAGCTATTTTAGCAGAGAAAGAATATTGAGAAATGAATCCAAAAAGTTTTCGTCTCAGTAATCTCCTTAAAAAATCTTAGTGTTCAGGTGAGATTTTTTTCGTGAAACGAACAATCAGGGAAATAAAAACGTATAGACTTCTTTTCACTGCCATGAAAAAATTTTATAAACGAAGAACGAAAAAACATTTTTTGATGACATTAATATATTTTATGTTTGGTTCGTCCCTGCTCAGGGGGGCGCAATTGCACCCATTGCCCTCCCCCTGTATCCGTGCCTGTAAATACACATATACAGGGTGTCTTGTAAATAATGGATATCCTTGCAACTGGTTCATCCATGGTAGTGTTCACGTAATTGAGGAAAGAAGTACTTGTTAACAATTTTTCAAAACAACATCATAACATACTCGTAGTAACAACTGGGAAAATATTTTCCTTTATTTTTTTCTGGAAAGGTCATAAGGCCTGCTATAACCATTCCAACGTTATCCATTATTTACAGGACATCCTTCAAGAGAATACATATATTGTAATTAACACTTAATTTTTCGTTTTAACAATAAAATTGGTGGTTTCCAGGTGCAACGCACCACCCCCCCCCCCTCCATGTACTTTAAAAGCAGTCTTTAGTGTGGAGAAAAACTATGAGCTACTTATTATTATATGAGCTACTAATTAGGTATTATTTTCTGCAGCACTGAACTCGGCCATCGGACATTTCAATAATCTTACCGGTCAGTGCTAGAAAATTCGTTGGTTAATGGGTGGAAACAATCGAAACGTTTACAACCGGGACTGAACAACCCGAAGACGACAAAGTCAACCCGACTTTTATATTGAGTTTTCAAAAATTATAAATCTTATTTGAATATAAATTTTTTTTCAATGTAAAACGTTCGGCCCCATATGTGCCAACAAAATCCTTTTATTTATCAATGTACATATCTTATAGTTATAAATTTTTTCTTAAGCGAATTGTAAATATAATTGTTCAATAAAGCAAAATTAAATTGAATCGACACGTCACATTTAGCCTACGCAAAATAAATACTCGGTCTAGGTTTAGCTCTCGCTCGCACTTATTTTGTAATTTAGTATGTGTTTAAGTTTTTGTGGTGCAAGTATTTAATACATTTTTGCATTCTGCACTTCTTTACAAAATAAATTTTCCAACGATATATGTTTAGCATAATTTAAATTTATAAGCCTTCGGCTTTTGTAGACTGGGTAAATTGTACCACAAAATTCGTGTTTGCTGTTTTATCATATGATGATGATGATAATATCTCATATAAAACTTTGAAAATTAATAAATCGTGATCTTAAAAACTTGTGTCACAGCACAAGGTTTGGAGTTTTTTTTTTCTCTTGCTAAGAAATAAAGAGTAATCAAAAAATAATAATCAAAAAATAACATTGGTAAGTTATCAGTCAGTGTGAAAAGAAAAATGTTTATGAATTATGATACGAGTAAACCAATAGTAGTGTAATGCCTAAGTTCCCAAAATCTGTTCCGCGGAACCTTTGGGTAAACATATTTTGAACAGCAATACGGTAGAATAATATTAATAATACAACTCTGTACTTGGATTTTGAATAATGTTGCGTTTGGTGGTCTAGAGGAAATACCTAGCTAATTGGATTACCCAATTAGATAGGTATATAAGCATGTACATTTATTGAGTGCAAAAGACAGCTAATATTATTTTTGCCCAGGGCGGTGAAAAACCTGGAGCGGGCCCTGCGTAACACAAATTTAAATCTAAGAAATAGATGATTAAGAAATATCTGGGACACTATAACCATTCATATAATGAAGGGGTACCGTGCTGTTATATCTGTTAAAAGCAGTTACGACCACAAATTGCAATATAAACAAACTTAAAAAGTAAAAAAAAAACTTTCGATACAGACTTTCCAATCTCTTAAGAAACCACTAAACCTAAAATGTTTGCATAGAGACTTTGGCCACTAAAAAAATTTCCAAGTTATTTTTATTCAATCGTTTAGTTTACTTTTTATAAATAAGCTAACATTGAAACTGCAAAAACAAACAACGAACTTGAATAACAATATAAATAGAAATACGGAACTGAAAATTTAACAACCAAGCCAAACACTTTTTTTTTGGTGGAAATTACAAAATTAACTGATACTGCAAATATTTGCTTTAATCGTTTGAGAAACAATGCAAACCTTCCACCAAAATGGGGTTTGTATTTATTTATAATGACTCTCAAGTCTGTCCTTATGGCTGAGCAAAATAGCAATGAGGAAAATGGACTTCGTCAGTTGTCGTCGCAGTAACTTCCTTTTGCATTGCACTATTTGGTGAAGTAATTACATCAGAAATTCTCCGGCAAAGATGATGATGCTAGAAAATATAATTTAGAGTTGAATAAATACAAATAAAAATAAGTTGGGATACAGTTTTGAGTTTTGCTAGCTCATCTTCCTTTCGAAAGAGGACGTAATCTCATTGTAACGCTTTAACGAATAAAAAAAACAATTAAATCGCTCACTACTTAGATAAGGATTAAATATTTAATACGGCAGCGAAAACTTTTTAAAATAAGTAGTCTTAATACCGAATTTTTATTGTAGAGTTTTTAACTTGCTCTCGAGAGCTAGTGGCGTATTTACCCTGGCCATGGCCCAGAGAAGCAGACTGCGTGGGGCGCCCAAAATGACATTATTTGCACCCAGCTTTGGATGCTTTACTTATATACGTATCTAGCATTATAACAGAACTTACAAAACTATTGCTGTTATTTTTTTGAACTAACACATTTGTAGTACCTCGTGGCATGATGGTTAGTGCGTTGGACTGTCATGCCGAAGGTCTGGGTTCGATTCCCAGCCGCTGCCACCATAAAAAAAACAGAAATGTTTTTCCCGAGGTACTGCCTCTTGCGAGGAACTGACAAATCCTCCAAGAGTATACTTGTCATGAATAAGTGCTTCTCATCAAGCCGTTCGGACTCGGCAAAAAATTGTAGGTCCCCTCCATTCCTGCCAATAACACGCACACAGGAATGGTTGAGAGTTGTAAGTCACTAGGCCCTTGTTCTCCACGAACTGTTGCGCCACCAAATTTATTTATTTTTAACACATTTGTAACACAGGCCATGGTTAGCAAATTCTATGCTTGAAATTAAAAAAGAGGATTCACCCACCAAAAGTGTTGACTACTCGTATGTTTAAATAAAAATACTGGACTGGCTAAATGTTTATTTTTTATAATTCGCCTTGTAATTTTGGAAGTGGTAAATATTATTCTTTTTTAAGCTTCTTATAGTGGCAGTTCTTCTTCGAAATTTTTTGTAGTGTCTAGACCAGTTTAAGATTTTATAGTGATTTTGAGAAATTTTTCTTGCACACGAAGTAAGCTTTATTTTATTTCCTGTTAACTGAATTGTATCCCTTTAAAATTCTTTTCATAAGTTCTGTAAGAAATTACCTATATTTTTCATTGATATAATGCATGGGGTACTTTCGACAAGAGCGCATGGGACTTAAAAACTTGCAATTCGACACCTAAACGACATGTTTTTCGACAAAAAATATAATTTTCTATTCAATTCTGCCTACAATTTTAAATTAAATTAAGTTTGTCCACTTTATTTGGCCTGCTTTACTTTTAGATTAGATTAGATTAAAATAGATTTTATTCGCATATTAAATTATGGGTTTACAATTATATGATTTACAAGTCTTTTGCGAACTGGTTTTAAGACTGTCAGTCGGATTGACAGAAAATAAAATAATTTAATTAATAAATAACTGTTCATTTTTTTGCGTAAACAAGATTAAATTTACAAAAGGAAAAAGTGAATTTTAAAGATTATAAAAGTATGAATGAATTTAAATATAAAAAAGAGAATTCAATTAAAAGCCTCTTGATATGATTTTATTTCTATAAGCCATCGCAATTCGAATAAATTTATAGAGCTTGTCGCAGTCCTTAATGCCATTAAGAATTTCTAATACATCTTCCTCGCCAAATTGATTGCTGCTAAAAACATTCCATCGAACTTCTTGCAGTATTGGACAAGATCCCAGAAAATGTGGAAATTTTTTTTTTCGTGGGTAATTGCATACTTCACATTCAAGTGGCAAGTCTGGTCTATGAAAAACAAAGTTCAGAGCAAAAATTTTACCCCTGGCTCGTAGAATCGTTCGTGGGATATCATATTCGTGGGATGTTTATCCAAGAAATAATTTGCTTCGTCTAGAAAGTAATTCAGTCTGCTGTAGTATTCTCTATATTGTGAATCCATGGCCTGGCTAATGCAGTTCTCCCCATGTTTTGTATCGAGTTTGGATATAAGAGAGTAAAACTGGTGCTTTAGACGTGTCACATCACCCAAATCAAGGTTCAATGGCTCGCCCAAAGAATTATATAGGTTCACCACGACTATACAAAGTTCAGTTTATTTGAAATCAGATCTCTTAACATTTTGTTAATTAACCTCGACGAACCCAATAGCAGTATATTTTAGAAAGTAGTCAAAGTGGATCTTCAGTGTGTCTAAAAACATTCGTGGAACGCCAGTTTCGATATGTAGTATATAATTTGGTGTAGTTTAAGGCAAGGGCGTACGCAGGGGGTGGCAGGGGGAGGGGCAGTTACCCCCCTGGATTCTTAAATTAATTTGCTAAAGAAAAGAACTATTATTTCTTGACAACTGTAATTTTCAAACTTTGTATTTTACTATGTATCCTTATTTTGTGACCTTTTATATAAAATGATGATTACCATCTAGTGAGCTTTAAGTCAGATTCCTTAGTTACAGCATTGGAACGTAGCAAATTCACTCTTTTCACTCCTGCGAATATTCAAAGAAAATTCTTAAAGTTTTTCCGAGTTTTACGCATTACAAAGTTTTAATGAAGAAGCTGAATTATGGAATAATCTTTGAAAAAAAACATTATCCATTGAAGATCTTCAAAAACTGGACCAATACGATGTTCCACAGGAAGCAGACATTTTTTTCCCAAACACAAAACTTGCTCTTCATATTGCCCTAGCATTACCTTGTACCACAAGTTCGATTGAAAGGACTTTTAGTACGTTGAGAAGAGTCAAAACTTGGCTTCGTTCAACCATGATCGAAGATCGTTTAAATGGTAATTGATTAAACACCATGGGTGATCTTGGTAGATATATATAAATATGTGATTGAATATTAAAATTTTCAGGATTATGTATGCTGGGTGTACACAAGAAAACACCTATGGAAAATGAGAAGAAAATTTAAAAAGAAGTTTTAGCAAGATTTGCTGAAGACCCACGCCATATGGCTCTAACGTAGATGGATATAGAACCATGTGGAAAATTTCTTTTATTTTTAGCTTACAAAATTCACTAAGCTTGAAACCAGGGGTTAAATTACCGCATCATTACCGAGCAATACGTGACTGAATTATATGAGTTTGGAATTACCACGTTTCGAGCAATCTAGTATACCAAAATTTTAAGTGGTTACTCGTTCATTCGATCACTGATGGCACTCACTGACTCGGTCAGTATTCAGATACCATTGTTTTCAAGTACATATGTTTAAACTTAAATTTAGTTTGAGAATTTAGATTTTTTAGGTCAAATACCTTATTACTTTACCTAATACCTTGTATTTATTATTATTATTCATAGTTATTTAAAATAATGTATTCAACAAATAAGTTATAAGAAATTTATAGGTAAGTTTATGTATTAAATAAATTAATGTTTCTATCTATGTTATTAAAAAAATAAAAGTGGTAAATAGTCGTTTCTTAAATAAGTTCCCCCCCCCCCCTAATCAAAATCCTGCATACGCCCTTGGTTGAAGGGAGACAAAAGTCACGTTTTAAAAAGAAACGAAGTAGTTTCTCAACATCTGCGCGCAGTATAGCATAACAGATTTTGAAACAGCCTGAAATAATTAATACTTTGCGGAATGTTGAACAGACATATTTCCAACACAATTCTTCCACGATACACAAATGGCAGCCTTGCACTCCTGAACCTTTGTTTTTATGTGTTTTTTCATACACAGATTACAGATTACTATAACACCAAGATATTTTAACTCTTTTACGACATTAACATCTTTTCCTTGGTAGTTCCATTTCTCGTTACTGGGCATATCTTCCCCGACCTTTTCTAAAAATCATAATGTTTGACTTCCTTAGATTTACTGAAAGGTTTCAAGTATTGCAGTACTCTTCCAAGGTGGCCATCGTTGCCTGCAGTTGTTCAGGAGACTCCGATAATATGACGATGTCATCAGCATACAATAATCCTGCGATGCATTCTTCAGCAATCCTCACACCAGCACCTCAGATATCCACTATATCATTGATATTTAGATTGGAACTCAAAGCACATCCTTGCTTAAGGCCCATTGAAGAGCTAAATTCTTCGGATATGCTTACACCATCCCAAACAGAAATAGAATCCTTTCCATATAGTGCTTTCAGAATAAAAATAATTTTCGAAGAAACACCACAGTTTGAGAGTTTAAAAAATAAAGTTTTTCTATCGATACTGTCGAAAGCTGTTCTGAAGTCCACAAAAAATGCATAAAGTTTTTTTCCCATGATGAAGGTAAGTTTTTGCAATGTTAAGAAGAAAAATTTGGTCCGTTGTTGAGTACCCAGAACAAAATATATCTTGAAGCTCACTGAGCTTAGAGTGTGCATTTACGCAAGTTGTTAGCCTTCGAAATATCATACTGGAAAATAATTTCATAGATGAATTTTGGAAGGATATTCCTCGATAGTTGTCTGCGATGGATGCCTCTCTTATTTTGTAAAGCGGAAAGATAATTGAGAACAAAAAACTTGATGGTATTGAAAAGGATCTAAAAATTGTATTGTAGCAGCTTAGAAGTACGGATAAAAACTCAGGTGTAGCATGCTTAAAGAATTCGGATGAAATCCGATCCGTTACGCCGCCTTGTTTTCCTTGGCACAGTCCAATGCTAAAAGTAGTTCCTCTTCAGAAAAATCAGAATCCAATAAAGTCATCTTCAATAAGTGGCAGCGCGAAACTTTGAGGATGTACATTCAGTGTTGAAAATTTTAGTCGCAAACCTCAGATTCGGATTCCGCACCCCCGCAAAATCAAAACTACCCCACAATTTGCATAGTAAAAACACAATATGACTGGACTAATATACTTAAAGTAAAAATCACCTTTCTCTTGAATTCAAATTTAAGAAAAGAATAAATGCTGTCACAAACAGATATGTATGTGCAATTTGTGAGCACGTCTCCGATGAACACCCTCATAAATCGTAAATCCTTCTTGCTTTCTTAACGCAATATTATGTTCATAATCTGTAATAATTACTTCTTAATGCACAACAATCATTTTGAGTCGAAAATCCCATTTCATCTAGGCAATCATTACCTACCATCATCTTCATCACCATCAGCATTATCCTTTTCATTATTATCATCTTATCACCTATTATTGTCCGTCTAATGATTAAAATAAATACCTCTTGTTTTATTCTTCACTCTCTCGAATTTTGGGAAGACAAATTATTAAATCGACAAAGGTTATAGAAGGGTGGCTTTTACCGACACTTTTCTTTTTAGTTCAGGTCTCTCGTTGTCTTGCTTCATATTTGAGACTACAAAAAAAAGACAAAATCTCTATGGCATGTTCAATAAATCTACAGGATATTCAATATTTCTGGGCGAACACAACAAAAAGGAATACACAATGGACAAGGAAGTAGTTATACAATATACCAGAACATGGTTTATATCCTTCACGTTCACCCATGTTGGTTCCTTTTTAAGACAAAAGACGCTCTCTGTGTTTTAGTTCCATGTTGTGGCAAAAAGGAAAACCAATTTTCAGGATTAATATGGCAATCACGCAACGAGTTTACATATAGATTCTTCGACAGGTGAACTATTTCACATCATGGTAATGCTAACTAAACTAAATGGATATAGAGAAACTGTGTGTGGGGTGTTAATATTCATTTTTGGTTCTGTAAAACTTACAGAATATCTACATAATTGATTGATCAGAGTATGGGGAGTTCTTTGGTTATGGATGAAGGCTCAATAGTAAATTTTCAACGTTATAAAAAAAAACTTTTGAGAAACAAAATGAAAATTGAATCGAAACAGCCCAATTATTTGAACGGAAAGCTTTGATTACCACTTCAGGTCAAAAATTATCTGAACAGAGATAACATGGGCTTGTGTCTGACGATTGCTGTGGCAAAATTCGAAGCTCTAGTGTAAAAAAATGTTTGAATGAGAATTGACCAGAAGAAATAAAAATAGAAATAGCGACGGCAACTAGTCTACGAAACACAGGTTTAGGAAGTTGCATTATGTTTTCAAGAAGTTTTTCCAGCTGCTGCGTAGTGGCTGTCATGCAGAGCAAGTGAAATTACAAACAATAGAATCTTTTAGTCAGTGCGGAGAAGTTATACATTGGTTTATATGAAATCATTCTTTTAATCATAATCTTTCCTAAATCAACGTAAGATGCATACGTCAGCTGACGACATTTTTCGTAGAACGACGAAAATCTTCATAAATCCAATTAAGATGACTTCGTTACCTAACGACAGTATACGTAAGGCCATGATTTTTTTCATAAATCAACGTACAATCGATACGTTAGCTAACGAATTTTTTCGTAGAACTATGAAATTTTTCGTAAATCAACGTATATAAGATACAATCGTAAGACAATGATATTTTTTTATTGAGCTATAAAGTTTTGCATAAATCAGCGTAAGATACATACAAGCTTTTCTTAGAATTATGACGTTTTTCAAAAGCCAACGTAAGATGCCTTCATTAGTTTTTTTCGTTTAGCTATGAGATTTAACATAAATATATATATTCGTTATATATTCGTAGGTCAACGAAAAAGTTTCTTAGACAATTGGTTACATTACAATACAATTTCTGAAAATGAAAAAAATGTTTTTTTTTTTAATTCATTTTTGAGGTAGTAAAGGATTTTTTGATCTAAAACAAAAAATTTCAGAAAGTAAATCTGTTTTGTTGATAGAAACGACGAATGTGAAATTTCTTTTGTCACGCTCAACGAAGTAAAAAGCAAACAAGTCTAACAAAAAATCACCACTGTACGATCTAATAACTGCTCTGGTTTTGAAAGAAATGCCTTCAATAACCTTCAGAAAACTCCAATTTATGATAAATGCATGTCTTAAACTAAAATATATGCCATATCATTGGAAAATTGCAGAAGTCATTGTAATACCTAAACAAAGTAAGCCACCAACAGAAGTAACATATCTTACAGACCTATATCGTTCTTACCAATCATGGCAAAAGTTTTCAAAAAACTGCTTCTGAAAAGAGTAAGCTAAATAATTGAAGAAAGAAGAATAATTCCGAGCCATCAGTTTGGGTTTAGAAATGAACATTCCACGATAGACCAAGTGCATCGGATAACGGATGTTGTGAAAATGCACTTGAAGAATAACAAGTATGCTCGGCTATATTCTTAGATGTTGCTTAATCCCTTGGCAAGGTTTGGCACTTGGGACTTGAGTACAAACTGCATACAGATCTTCCCAGACACTTGAAGAATAACAAGTATGCTCGGCTATATTCTTAGATGTTGCTTAAGCCTTTGACAAGGTTTGGCACTTGGGACTTGAGTACAAACTGCATTGGGATCTTCCCAGGCAGTACTACGAAATACTGAAATCCTTCTTTACGAACCGACTCTTTAGAGTATGGTACGACCAAAATTACTCGGAACTAAAGAAAAGTGAAGTCGGTGTACCACAAGGAAGTGTCCTAGGACCAACCCTGTATCTGTTATACACAAGGGATATTCCAGTGGACATCAACGCTTTCATGTCCACCTTTGCTGATGTTACTGCAATATTGGTGCCAGATAAATCCGTTACGAAGGCTACACAAAAACTGCTAAATGCAGTCGATAAAGTTAGTGATTGCATGCAAAAATGGCAAATCAAACTAAGTGAAACAAAATCGCTTAAAGGGAAAGAGTACATCAAAAAGAAAAGAGAAGAACTAAACTTGAAGTACAGAGAAATGTCTGGTTACTAGGAAAGAACTCTGACCTATCTATCCAGAACAAACTAATGTTATATAAGCAAGTACTGAAACCCGTTTGGACATATGGCATCCAACTATGGGGCTGTACAAAGAAAACAAATGCTAAACCCATCCAAAAATTCCAAAGCAAGGTCCTTTGCGGAATGATAAATGCCCCTTGGTATATAAGAAATAGCGATCTACATCGTGACCTTCAAATTGAAATGGTTACAGACGTCATTGAAAAACACGCTGTATCTCACAATCAGTGACTGCAACGTCATACCAACTCCGAAATGGAGACCGTCTTAAATGCACGAGACAATGTTAGGAGATAAAGAAGAACCAAGCCTCATGATGGTCTAAAAACTATGGGAAAGTGTTATGGCTTAAACTTCCCACGATGTGATTTATAAATTAAGAAAGAAAAATCATTTGTCGATCTTTCATAGATTGGTCCTGATTCACCGGTGGTTTTAGTGCGGTAAGAGTCCCACACTACTCGGTACCGATTCTTACCGAGTGTCTTTTGAAGATTTCCATCGGATAAAAGAAAAATCTTAGTTTTTCAATTTACAAATTATGTATATGATGCATTTAATGTATGAATAAAATGATAAGAATTAATTAAAAGCTCATTTATAATAACTAGAAAGATTTCGTTAAGGTTTTGTGGTCCAATATTTTCAATCTTAAGTAATTTTTGTTGCCTAATTTGAAAATTGTTTGGAGAAATATTTTGTCTATACACCTACCTACCTGCCTATACAAACGATACAAATTTCCAGAAAAATGCTTTTTTAAAAAGAGATATTTTTTAAACCTAATAGAAAAGTGGGATCGGATCGGGTCCGATCCAAGTTTTTGTTTAATATAGATAAAAGCCCAAGAATCCTATAGAGCGAGTCAAAACATCTGCATATGTTAGAATTTTTTTAAAACTATCGAAATCAAAAATTCAATTTTTTTTTAAAGAACAAGTTAACACAATTTAATTTATACCGTTATTTCTAAAGAACCGTTATGTTCAAAGATAATTGATTATGAAAGAAGAGAAAAATTTCTTTATACCACATACAAAATAGACGACTGGGTCGCACGTACTTGCTCTTATGTTCAAGACGCTGAGGGTTTAAGAACTTTTATGAAAAGACATGGAAATTATGAGAGAAAATCCTTAAAAGCATGAAATACGATATTTTAATTAGCTAAAATAACTTCATTGAGGGTTTTAAATGAGAAAAAAAAAGCCATCCTAATTCTCGATTGATGGAAACAAAATATTTAAAATCACTGGAGCAGTTTTTTTTTTTAATAAATAATTTTCTATATATCAAATTCTAAAAACATTTTCAAGGAACATTTTTGGAATGCAAATCGTATTTATTTAAATTTAAAAATAAAATTTCGAAGATTTGTGATACCGAATTTTCCAAAAAATTTTTTTTTAATATTTTTAAAAATTCAAAAACAATTTTTTTTGAATTTTAATTTGGCGATTATTGGTCACATATAAAGCCTAATACGCAGATCGAGCAAAGACAAATTTTATCTCTACATTTTTTTTCTCAAGACTAATTTTGAAGTTGTAGAGATAAAACAAAAGTCAAATGAGAACAGTAGCGTAGCTAGAAATCTAAAAAAATAAAAGATTTCCTGCAATTCACAAATTTGAAAATTTTTATTTTGTCCGTCAAAATATAGTTTGTCCTACATCTTTCAAGCTATCAACTGACGGATTAATTTGACAGAATAATTTGCAAAGATGGAAAGAGATTGACTAAAAAAAATAATTTTTTTAATTTTTTTAACTTCTTTGCATTGGATTAAAATGAACTTTTTCCATAAAAACATAGTTTGTCCCTCATCTGTCAAGCCATTAAATGAAAGAATGGCTTCGATGTCGTTGGTTTAAAAAACCTCTCAAAAATTCCGTAAAATTTGAAGTTTTCTTACTTCTCCAGAAAAGTGATGTAAGGGCAATTGGTGGACATTTTGATCAAAATGAACCTTTTACGTCAAATGAATCTTTCTCTATCTATGAAGGTATCAATTAAAAAATTCTATTGATTTTAATTTTGAGTAGAAGAAAATATTTTCCGAGTCTTATGTGGCCCTTTTGTACCCTTTCCTATAAGCAACGCCACTGACTGATTTTAAACAGCTGTTTATATTTTGTTCTCAATTCTGATGTCATCATTTTCTTTACACATTTAATGTTTTATTTCAGTCATGCGTCCTCGAAACGTCTTAATAATTGAAAGTATGAAACAGGATGAAGATTAAAGTTTATAAAAAGTAAAATAAACATAAAACTTCGCAATTTGTCCGGAAAAATAATGCTTCGAGCATTCTTTTTCCACGCAAAATGTAGTGGAGACTTACTTTTGCTTTTTCATGTACAGCAGCTATGAACGTCAAATTTTGCGCTGGAGCTGCGTACTGATTAGAAAAAATTTGTCCTGGGAAAGAGTTTATATGAGAGATAAATTTTGTCTCGATCTGCGTACTAGGCTTAAGCTTCAACAATATTGTGAGATAAGAAACTTCGAGAGCAACGGGGTCGCAAAACCTTGACGCGGACAGCCATTTTTGTAGATTTCCTTTTTTTAAACAGTTTTGTATGAATTTAAGAATAAAGGAGCTAATTTAAGTGGAGTAAGATTTTGTAAATATGTATATCGCACTAGTTTAAGCATACAGAAATACTTAAATTAAAATCGCAGGAGCCGTTTTAAAGAAAAAAAAATATTTTCCTTAACGGGTTTTTAACATTTGTATGGAAGGACCATTATTTTCCATAAAGTAAATTTTTTCTTAAAATACTTTGCAGAGTTTAAAAAAACCCTTATATGTTAACCAAGTTTTATAAAAATCAACCATTTAGCTTTCCTATTTGATTTTCCAAATTCAAAATCCAAAAAATATTAATTTTGAAATTTTTGGCAAGAAAAACTATTTACATTGCTAAGAAGCTCCTGTATAAAAAATTATTGAAAACAAAATAGCCGTTTTGAAAAAAATTGAAAATAAAAATGGTTTTTGCGAGTTAGCATTTTTTTAAAAGTGGCTTTCCATCTAAGGGTAGCTTTTACTAAAAGAAATTTATTGAACTGTTTAAAAAAAAGTTGTGGAGCCGTTTTTGGTACCGTTATTTTTAGTTCTAAGAAAAAATGAAAAAAAGGGTTTGCAAAATCACCAAAAACCACTATGTATCAAGTTTTAAGGAAATCGATCCAGACGTTTTGGGTGTAGCCGAACAGACAGCCAGACAGCCAGATATAATTTTGCCACCAACTTTTTTGGTGGTCATGTTTGATTGTTATGCCGACATTTTTTTTACGAATCTAAAATTGCACTAAAGTACCTTGGCGCAAGTAAAAATAAGTGTTGATTGAAGGAATGGTGTACTTTTTGAGAAAAAAAAACACCGTAAACTGTTAGTAACAGTACCCATCATAAAACCGTTTTCTGATATATAATTTTCCCATTAACGGCTCAACCGATTTAATCAAAATTTTCATACAAAACTTCTCTTAAAATGTCAGTAATATTGTGTATAAAAAAAATTAAATTTACAAACATTTATTATTTTTTTTTCTTGAAAATTCAATATGTACTCGTATTTCAAAAACTTGCTGATGATGTGATGTTACTCAAAATAATTTGCATACCTAAAATATGTTAAATTTTTGATGTTGTTTATTTTGGCCAAATTGAATAAAGTAATAGTTGATGAATTATGTTTTTATTTATCCTTCGGCTTTTTTGGTCACTGGTAGTTGGAATGAAACGAAGTTATATTAATTTATTCTAAACGTTTTGGCAGGTACTTACAGATTTGGTTCTGGATTATTTCCTCGATGAAACATTTCGAACAACCTCGCTTTCTATCTAAGTATGTGGACGACATTTTTGGAGTTGTGGACTCTCGCAAAATTAATGTAATACCTAATAGTCTTAACGGATTTCACAGAAAAATCCAATTTACTATTGAAATGGAAAACAATAATGCAATAGCATTTTTATACGTAAAGATCCATCACTACAAAAACTGACCTCCATTTAACTGGAACCAAAAATCCACAGCATCTGAAAGACTTGTGAATTTTCGGTCTTATCAACCAAAACACATTATTGTGAACACGGCTTCAAATATAATACACAAAGTCTTTGCGTTGAGTGATAAGAACAAATTCACACACAAATTCTCACAGACAACGTTTACCCGATCATCTAATAAGGATTCTAGTACTGCGACAAAAAAAAATAGACCTATAGCGATACCAAAGAAAACGTTGACAAAGGTGTTTATTAATGTATGATTTATATTTTTAAACTCGCTGAAAACTTTAAGGAAATGATTTCGTCAAAAGCAAACAACATCCAAATAGCATTCAAGTCGCACAATATTCTGGCACCTCTCTTTAGTCACCTGAAGGTTAAACTATTCAGAAAAAGACAGATGTACAGACGTAATTTATAAAATAAATTGTCTGGGCAATAAAGATGAGAAGTGCGACCTTTGTTATGTAGGGACTACAAAAAAAATTTTAAAACAGAGAATGGCTAATCATAAATCTGATTTAAGCTGTGATAACTCTGCTAAAACTGCACTAGTCACACACAGTATTGAAAAAAATCATAAGCCCGACTTCGATGGTGTGAAAATTCTTCAAACGGAAATACACGTTTCAAAGCGCTACACTATATAAACCCTTCATATTTTAAACAATAAAAACGCTATGAATAGAAAGCAAGACACCCAGAATATATCAGCCGTGTATTGCTCTCTCGTTTCCTCCATAAACTAAAGATAACAAAACTTATCGACTCAGCTTCGAAAAAAGAAGTGCTCTATTTAAATTTTCGAAAATATTTTTAGTATATTTTGTATAATATAACGTTTAGTTAAAGTATTTAATTATATTTGTGCATATGTATATTTTCTAACAAATTTTTGTTTTATAATGTTAATACAAAGATCCCCTGAAGAGGACAGTAATCCCTGACAAACGTTGGGAATAAATCAATGTAACTTTGTTTCATTGCAACTACCAGTGACCAAAAACGCCGACATTTTTGTTTGCATATTTTATTTTTTCAAGTAATCAACTTGTACTTGTACTTGTACTACTTGTTTCTTAGATTAAAGCTATTTTAAAAGTTGTTTTTATGTTTATACCTACTTAAAAACTTGCATATTTTAAAAGTTTTTAAGTTTCAAACGCAAGGACGTGCGATCCAGTCGTGCATTTAATGAATTGAAGTGGTAGTACCCCTGACACAAAACTTGGAAAACCGCTACTTTCAGCACCACGTCCCTAACACGTTTGTTGAAAAATTGTGCCAGATTATTGTATTCGATTTGCTGCCAGCTTTATAGCTTGTAGTTATTCTTTTTATTTTTTTTTTGTGTTTTTTTAAAACGACCTAATGGATTAAAATCAACAATTTTTTAATGGTAGATTTAATAAATCTATTTGCTTTACTATTTTAACGGTGACGTGAAATAAGGCCCAACGAATTAAAGCCAAAAGTACAAAATTCGGTCTTATTTCGTTTTTAATGTTCGCCGAATTTTAGATTTGGTTTTATTTCGCTTAAGAAAACGAAATAAGGCCGATTTGTTTTTATATTGCTTTCGTGTTTTATTTGCAGGTTGGTACTGTTGACTACATAAATGTAACCATTGCCTCAAAATAAACTGAGTTTTCGAAATTATTTCTACTTGCCTTGCCTTATATAAAAACAGTACTAGCACCCAGACTCACAATAAGATTTGGGGTAGGTGCGAGGTTGGGTGTATGCAAAGTATTGACAATAATGATAGTAAACCATTAGGCTTTATTTCCAAACGAAAATTGGACTTATTTCGGTTTTTAAATGGAAAAAAAAAAAAACAATTTGGCCTTATTTCCATTTGCAAAGTTGAGATTTGGTCTTATTTCGTTGGTAGTTCACTTCTCCTATTTTTCCATTTTATTGGGAAGTTCTGTCCTTACGTTCTTACGATAGATAATTATCTTTACCCCCAGCTTTAATCCTACGAGATTACCATCTTACCTACTCTCAATTCACGGTTCTAACTAAAACTCATACATTATGTAGGTAAATTTATCCTTTAATGTCCGCCATGATTTAGTCTGACTCAAGTGTTATATGTCTTTGTTTGCTGACTTTCCTAAACTTGTGCTTAACATCTTTGTCATATCCAAACATTAAAAAACGGAATATTTCCTTTATACGAGTAGCATCTTTAACAACTAGAATGAAACATTGTTCTCTTTCCTTTTTACAAAATTGTGAATTATCAAAGAATTAAATTATTTGTTTAAATGTCTGCTTCGTCATGTGGAAAACTAAGAAACTTCGTTGAAAGTTTTTAAAGCTGTTTAGGTAGTTTTGTGATCTACTTTGAAAAGCAGATAAACAAAACTATGTTGAAATGTAAATGAAAACTTTTCAGATCCTGCGTGTTCTATTCAACTTTTTACTTCAGATTTAGGATGTTGATTCTCGTGTCGTGAGTTCCTTTTCCTTTTGATTGAACATCTCTTCTTTGATGAATGCCTAGTCCTTTTACAATGCTTGGCAATTAATTGCATTCATTCCCGATGCGGGAGTTTGTCACACGTCCCTTTCAGTGTATCTGTCATGTTAAACGACGCGTTTGGCTTAGCATGTTGACATCAATGATTGATTAATTGATGAAATTCTTGATATGATGGTTATGAATTCTATGGTTTTTCAATGGGTTGTACCTTTCAGATTTGAATTTTTACCGTCGAGAATTTATAGACGTCATGTTTACATATATGTATGTAGCTATCCTTTCTTTGAATGTTGAAAATTCCTACTCATAAATTGATGTTCAGTAGGTTACAAAAGTCATCATCAGAATAAAAGCTTGCAGATAGCTTGATTCTTAGATTTTGTTGTTTATGTCTGACGAAACTCGACTGTAGTCAATTTTTATTTGTACAGCGGCGTGTACACCTTTACTTCCTGAGGTCATAGGTACGAACAAAACATAAACATTAACACGAATCGTTATTAGTATTTATAAGACTCTTTTAAGGTTGTAAATCTTAACGAATTAAATAAATACAATTTTAATGGGAAAATATGTTCCTCCTTAGTCACTTCAAGAATGTGAATTATCGATGAAGCGGTGGCAATTACCTTAGAAGACATACGATCCTCGTCTTTTAAAACCGACGAATATCTCCCACCCGACAATATTTTGAACCACGTTGATGACGATGTTTCTCCATCCCTTCGTAGATATCTTTCTCAATTTATTTTGAAACTAAAACTAGTAAAAAAATATTAGTAAGACAATATTCATATCTTTTTTATTTATTGGAATACAGACAAAATTTATAAACCAAAATTGTTGTGAATTTAATGGCCAGCAAATTTTTTCGAATTTCCGTCAATAAATGTGCTAAATTTTCAAAAGTTCTTAAAAAAAAAATTAAATTGTTTTACTTCTTCGGCCCACAACTTTTTAAGTATTAAAAAAATCGCAAAAATTGTTGTCAACATTAAAGATAGACTATTTTATTCTCCATATTAAACACCTTTTTAGTAGGACTTCTAGAATGAAATGAATCAAAATCCAAGGTGTGAAAACTAAGGGTTTTCATCTTCAATCAACTTCCCTTCAAATAGTTTAAATAGATTTTGATGATGTGGGATGTTACAAACTGCTGGGTCAGATTATAAATGCACTGCACTAAAGAGCAAGTAAACAATTTTAGTAAATTAAAATCCCAAATCCACTTGTTCCGCTTGTTGGTTCCTAAAATAATAGTTTAAGCCAAAACATGTGAATAAACAAACAAATGCTAAAAACATTAAGCTTCAGCTTCATAAATAGGGTGAAATGGGGGTAAAAACGAAAAAGTGACACTTTGCTTTTAAATAATTTTGATGTGTTATATCTATGTATATTCAGATTCACTCGCTTTGGGGGTAAATAAAACAAATCATTTTCCGTGTTACAAGATCCTTCCGGTTAAAAGAAATATAGCGTTAAAATTTGAAAACAATGCAATGGTAATTGCATAATATGGGTAGTATACATATATTTAGTTATTATCTTTAAAAGGGGTGAGACTAGAAAGCTGAAGTTTTGACAGTTGATAGAAATTATTGATTTGAATATAAATTCAAAAAAATTGAATTCTAGAAAACAGTTGAATAACGGCAGTATTGAAGTGAGTGCTTTCACTTATGAACCCATATCTCTTGAGTTTGAGTGCATGATTTTTCGGATGTAAATAAAATTATGGTTGTTTGGATTTATTTTTTTATCATTCTTCGTCATATGTAAACGCCACAATATGGATTTTAAAAATAAATCAAAACATTTATAATTGCATTGACACTGCCTACCTTGACCAATTTCAACGACCATGCACTAAAAGATCACGTTATCTACATCGAATGTTTTTATTAGAATTTTATATGAATGGATTTAAAAAAAACCATTTCTACTGTCTTACTAATCGGATCATGAAGGTTAAGGTCTTTAAAGAAAGCTAACATAACAGTCTTTATTGTGTAAGAAAATCATTGAGGAGGAGTAAAACGCTTCCTCAAAAAGCTCCCCTCAATTCAATTTATTTCATTCTAAATTCAAGAGTTGATGAAAAATTGTATAACTTTGAAAAATTAAAAAGGAACATTTATTGTCTCATCCCTATTCCAAAATTATGTTATATCATATCTTATCATCAATCATACAACGCAGGTGCTTTTGATAGTAAAATGGACTTTAATTAAAATAATGATTTACTCAAAATATTCTTTAAAATTAAGGCATTAAGAAATGTCATTTAGACAACAGTTAGATTTAAAACTGCATTAAATTGGCTATAAGTCGATAAATACTGTTTTAATTTTCAGAAATAAAGTGTCTATAGAAAGATTTATTCGTCTCAAATTTATATAGCATACCTTTTTATATTGCATACAATTTGAGTGGCTGAGATGCTTCGAAAGGCTAAAAAACAAGTTTTTTAATTCTATATGCAATTCTGTTCTTATTTTTGGTGCAATCATTATTTTATAATAATTTTGACTAATAGCCTGTTATTTTGGTCCATCAATCAAATTTATAATAATTTTTAAACATTACTCAACTCGAAATTTTGCAAAATGAAAGGTCAATTTACTTTACTCGATACAAAAATGTTACTTATCATTTGCGAATATACTCGCACGTTTCTTGTGTTGGTTATCTCATTTCAATTTTTGCGGAAAGCCTAAGGGCTTGGTGTCCGTTTTAAACGTTCTTTTTGTATTTGAAAGTTTTTTTTTTATTTAGAGAATGGTCTTCCAGGACCACTGATTAAATTTTTTCAAAATAAAGTTAAAAGTGTGAAATGATTTAAAAGCATAAAATAGTAGATATTATGCAACGGAGATAAACATGATCGCCCATAAACTAAGTGGATACAAAAACAGAATTTGGACTCTTAATTATAGAGAAAGCTGGTTATGGAGTTTTTTTTATTAATATTTATTTTAACCGAACAAAACACATATAAATTTCCCATCTTTATCACAATACGTACTGCAAAATTTATTTGTAATTTTATTTTGTTAATGTTTTTCAAAACTTCTATGCACCTGAGCGGAGCCGGGGTGGGTCAGCTAGTATAATATAATAAAATAATATAGTATAATATAAATACTATACAGCCGAAAATATAATTTTAATTTTATTTAAAAAAATTTAATTATTATAATAAGAACAATTAAAATAATAATAATTATTTGTATAAAATTATATATATGTACATGTTTGTACATAAATATAAACTAAATAATAGACTAAATATATGATTATCGTCTTTATTCTCCTCCATGCGCTGAAATTGTTTTTCTAAGTTTGCTTTCACACTTGCATCCAAAAAAATCAGTTCAAGTGGAATAAAATGTGTGATGGTTTTGGAAATAATCTTAAAAATTTTTTTTAGGTATAAACACGTGTCAAACGTGTGGGACGGACTGTCAAGTTATGTAGGATGAAATTTAATAATTTGTTTCCACTCTATTATACGTGATTTTCTTAACACTTTTTTGACTGCGATATGTTTATATACTCATTACACAGTGAGATAGTATTGAAGACCCATTAATGTAGATTGGTGAGATAAATAGAACAGCCAGCAGTTCCCAAGCCTTTTAAGATGTGGAATCCTAGACAAGATCCAAATATATTTCGGAACCCCAATACAAAATAAGTAGCAAAAAAACCAAGGAAAAAAACAAAAAAAAATCATTTAAGAAATGTATTTGATTGAAATTTGCTCTACAGTTGAGTTCTATACGTTCAAAAGTTGTATTCGCATACTTGGGAGGGTCCATACATTGCATGTTTTGTTTTTGCATTAGTTTGTGTTGAAAAGCCCATTTCGCCAGCAATACGTTGCGATAAAAGAGAGCAAAATAAGTACATATATGAAGCAGTTTTGGCAAACTCAGGATATTAACTCTAAACACCAACCCAAAATTCGTTCAATAATACAGAATCAAAAACATATTTGTTTTATGATGAAGAAGAAATATCAGAGTTTGTATATTAAATACCTAAGGGTTGCTGAGTTTTCATTATAAATGGAAGAGCCATCTAACAAAGATTTTTCTAGGCCTTCCAAATGATCAGCGAACTCATTTCGAATATTAGCTTGAATTCCTGTATGTTTTACAGCTTAATTCGTATAAAACTGGAAAATACGCAACATATTGTTCTTCTAAAAAAGATCTTTCCAAGCATAAGCTAATCATAAATTGATTTTTTTAAAGCTACCAGTTTTGTTTGTTGATTTTCCCAGCAAAGCCGTAGCCATTTCATTGAATTTTGAAAAAAATGTGAACAAGATAAGCTTATAGCCCGCGATACAGCACCGATGACAGTTTTGATCCAGTTGAAAAACTTTCACCTCATCGTGAATTTTAAATTACCTGGATACAGCATTTCCTCACGTAAGCCATCGGATTTAAATCCTTGGAAACTGAATTGAGAGTAGGGCTGGCCACGATGCCAGAAAAGTCACGGTATCGTTTGGTGCGGTATCTGAAACTGAAGCTATACCGAGACGATAACAGCTCCAAGGCATCCGAAACGATACCGAGACCAAACCGTACTTTTGGGATCGAAATTTACCGATACTTTCGAAAGTATCTTTCGGTATCGGCAGAAAAACGAAAGTTTTGAATATTATAGCTAGTTTATTACAAATAAAAATTCTTGTAAATGGTTTCTCGGAAATTTTCACAAATTTTTCTCTTCGCTAGGGGGAAGGCTTAAGCAATTATTAAACCAATTATATAGATGACATTTTCAGACTTGGTTCTTTTTAGCTAGAGGAAGTGACTTTAGTGCAATCCACATTCTGCCTCTCATATTTTTTCTTTTATCTTGGTTTCTCGGAAACGGCTCCAATGACTTTGTTACAGCAATGTTTTCCTGCAATGCCATTTTGACGCAGAGTTGATGTTTCGGATAACTAATCGGAACTTTGCGACAGTTAAAGAAATTTAGTTAAAATGACTGCCGTTCATTTACGAGATCCAACGAGACTGGGTAACTCGATATCGAAACAATACTAAAATTTTTCAATTTTGACAATACCGAGACGATACCTACTTACAAAAGGATCGCTTGTTTTGGTATCGTGGCCAGTCCTACTGGAGAGGACGCCTTTTCACAAAATTTACAAACTTCACATCTTAACCAAGAACTTTGATTGAATCAGTTTTCTTTCAACAAGTGCATAATGATGCAAGCTGCAATGACTGGCTGTTATACTTCCAATGGTTTTACATTATACAAAAAAAAAGTCGTTTCTTAAAAGTTTTTTATTTTCAAATTACGTACAAATTATTTCTTATTAATTTCAAGAAATTTGCGCTACCCTGGATACTTTCTCACGGAACCCTAGGGTGTTCCGCAGTTTGGGAACCGAGGGATTAGCTTACTTTCCATGCAAAAGAAAAAAATAATTTTCCCATTGGTATTAAAG
Organism: Dasysyrphus albostriatus; assembly: GCA_946251815.1. Lineage (NCBI taxonomy): Eukaryota > Metazoa > Arthropoda > Insecta > Diptera > Syrphidae > Dasysyrphus > Dasysyrphus albostriatus. Next base: position 228,465,109 of record OX276335.1, read on the forward strand.
TTTTGAATATAAAAAAATTGTATTTAAACTTGGCATCTACTTTTTTTCTTATTTACTGGCGAATTATAAGATTACATTCAAGGTCTGACTTTAATTACTTTTTTGATGCTCTTTGGTATTTTGCTCAAGCTTATAGATTCAATTTGTAAAATATACAAAATCTTGAAATCTTTATAGAATTTTCAAATGTATCTTTATCTATAAGTTCAGCCCATCCACCCTCATTCTGAAGCCATCAGTAAACAAAACCCTTTTGTTCTTTCTAAACCCTCAAACGAACAAGTACACATTTATCCTCAATCCTCCTCAGCTCCCAACTTTAGTGTACTGCATTGCAATTTAACATGAATGCAATGTTTTGGCTTTGGGTTTCTCAATCCACTTTAAACCAATGTGTTGATATCGAGTTACCTCAAAGTCATTGTTGAATTGATATGGTCAGACGCAAACTTAGGGGTTTCCACATGAAGTGATGTTTCTTTGCGCTACACGCCCACCAAACCAGAGAGCATCTATACAAAGGTATACATCTAGTGGCTCAATTGGGTTTGGGGAAGCCCTCAATGGGCCTCCCTCCTACTGCTCCTTCATTACTATAGACAAAGCAACCTCCTTGCTCATGTATTTTCAAGAAATTAGAAGTTGTTTATGCAAAAGAGATTTGATTTTGAAATCAATTTTAGAACCATATCCTTTTGAAGGAGTAAACTGTCATCTTTCCTTCTTCCCTTAAAAAGCACATGACGTGGTTACCAATACCTGATGTATAGTATATGCACTGCGTAGACCTATACCGCATGTCATATAATGTATGCATACCAGTGTGTACCCTTTACGCATATAATGTCTTTGGACCTTTCTGTTTGTTGTTTCTGGTGGAGGAAAAGTGTTCAACCGGAAATCTCAGTTAAGGGGATATGAGTATGCTGTGCTATCCTTTCTGTGGGAGAGTGTGAGTATCTTTTCCATAGGAGATTTAGTTCTAATGACCACTTTGTGCATGTTATTGTTGTGCCTGAAATTTCTTTTACGGATCGCTCTAAATAAGAACAATATCATCGATTGAAATGTGAAAATTTAATTAAAACAATTTAACCTGGGGGGCATATGTGCATACATAAACACTAAACATATACCAAATAGGTATATCTGCATACATGTATTTTGATTTCTTACTCGTACCAAAGGCAAAATCTGTTAGCTAAGAGAAACAAGTTGATACAGTAATAAAGGGTGTTTTGATTTAGACGTGTGGTTTTCAATCTGGCAATACTTTTTTCGGTGTTGGTCTTTTTGATAGCTGTCACTTGATTTATGTTCAGTTTGGTTTGCCATTTCATAATGAATGGACTTAATGCTAAACAACGTTTGTAAATCGTTCAAATTTATTACCAAAATAATAGTTCGGTTCCCGCGACGCATTGTCAAAAATCAATTCATTGAAGGAAACTTTTGGTGAGGGGCCGAATATTCTCTTCCATGGCGTCAATCATCTCGGGCTTATCTGCTTAGACAAGCGACTTCACATATGAAATGACAAGCCAAACTGAGCAAAAATCAAGTGACAGCTGCTGTCAAAAAGACCAACTCCGAAAAAAGTATTGCCAGATTAAAAACCACAAGTCAAAAAAAAAAAAACACCCTTTAGAAAGCGAAATGTTAAATTAGAATGGAGGAGGACAAGGGAAAAATATTCTCTAACTTTCAAATAGAATACCCAGTACTAATTGAACCCATTCGAAATAAGCATCGATTTTGTGTATTAACTTACTCACCCAAATTGTCTGGGCCTTAACCAACAAGTAGGAATTTCAATTAGCTAGGTCTCTTGGCTTACTGCCGCCGTTTTGGTATACCTCTACCTACTCCAAATGCATGCTACTAACTATAGCCGGAGTATTCCTCCACTGCTTCAAACTAATTTTGTGTAGAATCGCGCCACTTGTCTCAGCCACACAAAGTCGCATTTTATAGATAAAGACTGGTTGTAAGGTAAAGTCGGGTAATATGGTACTATGGGAGATATGGCACCCTTTAAATATTTCCTACTTAATTACTTATTTTTCAAACAAAAATATTAAAATATCAGTAAGTTTAACGTTAGCTGTGCCTTAATTTTGGTAAGTTTTTTTTTTGGTGCACAGCTAAGTATAACGTTAGCTGTACCTAAATTTTGGTAAGTTATTTTTTGGTGAACAGCTTAACAAAGTGCAGCAACGGGAGTATTTGGCACCAGGTGTTCGCTCTATAGCTAAGCGTACTTGTTTTGTTTGAATAATTTGGATAAACAGGGAGATATTGCACTCCCTAAATTTAGTATATATTACAAGGGTTCGAGGCGAACAAGTGTATTATGTGACTTTTCTCATTACATTTGACATAATATTGCATTGAGTGTGGCTAAAATTCATACAAGAAGTAGAGTTCCATATTACCCTCTAGCAGGTGCCATATCACCCGCCATTTATTGAAATGTCTTTTTTTTAAGGTACTTTAATTTTTCTTAAAAATATGTTTTTTTACAAGCTTCCAAGAACAACCTATTTTTGGTGTTTAAAAATTAATTACAGAAGACGATCAAAGTTTAAAATAAAAACAATTTTTACTTTTTCAGTTCAAAGAAAACTAAAAATGGGTGCCATATCAATCTCCTGGCCGTATCCTATCTGCAATTCAAACAAACACACATATATTTAGATGATCTGATGGCTAAAACTATGTTTGTGTTGTGTTCAATACCTTGTGCCTATTAATCTAAAACGCCATGAATTTAGTTCCTGTTATGTCATTACTTTATTGTTTCGTTGTTTAGGATGATGAAACTTCTAAATAGTTTACATTCATCTCAGTGACTACATATTGGTTTGCATTTACAACCAGTGTTGCCACTTTAAAGATCAAAAGGGGTCCCAAAAAGGGCCCGAGTACAAAAAAAAGATCCCGTATAAGAAAATGCTACGAAAAGGATGTTTTTACTTGATTAAATCAAGAATAAATTTTATTATTAGCCATTTCATTTGTAAGTTTGTAGAATCTAGTACGAAATTTGATACAATGCAACTTTTGTTATAAAAGCATCAATTTTGAATGCCAATCACAATAAATTATTAAAAAGGAGCCATATTGGGTGGTTTCTAAAGAAGTGGTGGCCACGGATCCCGAACGCAAAATAGGAGCCATTGGGCTACAAAAAGGGCCAAACGGCAACGCTACTTACAGCTATTGAAAATTAAAATACATGTAGGTAGGTGTAAGAAGGTAGGTATAGTAAGAGTGTTTTAACATAAAATGCCTTACATATTTGTAATCATTTAAATGATATTTACTGTCCCCGAGCTGCGAGCTCTTGTCCATTTAAATTTAGTTATAATTTTTAAAACAAAAAAAACTTCTGTTTTTTTTTGGAAAAAAAGAGGAAACATAACAGCTTCATATAACATGAATACCGGTTAAGCATTTGTCCCCAAAAACCTTCCTTACAAATTTTATATAAGAAACATATAAAAATAAAATGTATTTTTTTTTTTTTAATATTTTCAATAAAAGGCACCCACATCCCATCACAGTCCTCTTTTTGTGAGAGAATGTCCCAAATCAAAAAACACACATTGGGAAGTACGGTATTCCATTTCGAAATACTTATACAAACTGAACTCTATTGCTCCTTTCTATATTCTGCCATAGAAAAGTCGACATTTGGACAAATTGAATAATACAGGTTCATTGGCCTAACTCTGCGCCTGCATTGGCTTTTCTCTGTTATTTCTATTTGACTATTCGTACACATGTATAATGTTTGTATCGTCATTGCCAAGCAAAAGCAGCGTGCCCATCCGTATCGTTGTGCTTGAAATCACACAAAAGGACAAAACGGATTTGTGTTTGCTTTAGAAAGTAAGTGTGTGTTCCCAGTTTGTATCGTGTGATGTTTTATAAAAGAGGACCAAAAACCAAATAGTTGAGTGTGCGATGCGTTGGGGGTACGGGGTTGGTGGTGATTTAAAGTCAAGCTATGATGTTTGACTTTTAAGTGAGATTGAGACATAGATACATATTATTGATTTGTGTTAAGTTTTATGTTCGATTCTTGCAAAAGCATATATGAACTTCATAAGAGTCTTATTAAAACATGGCCTTTGCCTGAAATTTTGACCGTGAAAAATACAAACATTTTGTTGAATTGCAAAACAATTATTCCCTTTGTTTCTATTTAATTCAAAATTCAGACGAAGTTACATTCAAAAATTATACAATTTCTAGTCTCTTAAACTTCTATCAACACGAGTAGAAATAACTTGTTGAACATCCAAAGTTGAACTTCATTTAAAAATAAATTTGTTTGCATTTTATAGCACACCACTTGTTTTAGTAGCAGTACCTCGTGGCATAATAGTTAGTGCGTCGAACTGTCATGTCGAAGGTCTGGGTTTGGTTTCCAACCGCTACAACCTAAAATAGAAATTTTTTCCGGGGTATGGCCTTTTGCGAGGAACCGATAAACCCTGGAAGAGAATAATTATCATGAAAAAGTGCTTCTCATCTAGCCGTTCGAATGGCAAAAAATTGAAGGCCCCCTCCATTTCTGTAAGTCACTATAGGGACTAGGACTTGCTTCTCCACGAGCTGTTACGCCACCAAATTTATTATTTTTTTATACTTATTTCAAGTACCAATATCAGTTCTTAACCGTTATGCTTTTTCCATTTTTCCGACTTTCAATAAATTAGGGCGATATTAAACACTTTCAATTTTTTTAATTTTGAAAGTGCATCATTGTGGTCATTGGGACAGCCATAACCCTGTATGTTTGAATATAAAGTGCAGTTGAACTAAACTTATGGTGATACTCGTATGCTATAAAACACATCTTTTATTACAAATTGATTTTTTAGAACAAAAAATAACAGTATGTAATGAAATCCCAAAAATTTACATATAATCACTATCAAATAATGAAAATATATATAAATAAGGAATTTCCCTACCAAATCCATATACATTTGATTCCTGTTGATATTTTTGAAAGTTTTCCAAAACATCCTAAGAGACACAGGAATCCTATAGAAAAGTAAATTTGGTCGAATAAGGTAGGTTGCTTGATTTGTCTAGTGTGGCAGGCATACTTGCATATTCTAGGCTTAGTTCGATGAAGGGATCTTGCACCAACTTATCAAGCAACGTCAATCTACATGCCTTCCTAAAAAAATTAAAACTAAACACAACAAGAAAATTATATGAAAGCTAAAAGAAAATCGGATTTGAAATTAAAAGGAGAATTGAATTGAAAATTGGGAAACCTGATGATGGTATTGTGGTTTCCAAGAGTGATTAGTCCTCCCACAGACTTTAAAATAACATAATAAAGACTGCCTACGCCACTGCTACACTCGATATATTTGCAGTAGCCTTTAACAGGATAATACTTTCATCATCATCAATACAAATAATTACACCCTCAACATTCACTCACACAACATACTGAAAAGAAATTTAACCCAAATACATCCGATACAAAATTTCATTTAGGACTGATAAGAAATGAAAAATATGTTTGTTTCTTTTTGAAATATTAAGAATGATAAATTTATTAATGTTATTTTTAATTTTTTTATTTAAAAAAGTGTCCTTTTTTAAGAAGATTAAAGTAGTATAGATATGAAAAGTGTAATTAATTTAATAGTTAAAATTGATTAAGATAAATTTAAGACAGGGAAGAAAAACTATGATAAGTTAATTTTTGGATTAGGTAATGTAAAAAAAACGAATAGATAATAGAAACAAAGTCACTTTAAGTGTTAAAAAAATTGATAATTTTAATGAAAAAGAACAAGGTTAGCTAAATATAAATAAATAGCTAGATTGTAGTCTTCTTTTCTTTTTTAAAATCTGGTAGGTTTTCCAGAAGTATATTTTATGGTTAAGTGAACTTATTTGTTTCGTTTTAATACAAAAGTACAGAAAATAATGACTAACAAAATAATACAATCTTTGTACTCTTTTTTTTAACTTGAAACTATTTATTTCTTTAATTCATCAATTCAAATCCTGGTTTTTGATTCCAAAATAAGGATGTGCACAACCTCCTGGTCTCGAATTTGTTGAACCTAGTTTCACAAACAAGAAATAACAGGATTATTTTTTTTATAAACGAAACGAATATTAAAAAAAACTATGAAATCGAATTCAAAGGGAAAAAGAAAGAAAACTGAATAATTTAGGTATAGCTAGGTACTCGTACATACATAGCTTTTTGTTTAAAATACAGAAATGAAAATCAGCAGACGTCGAACAAAAAAATTGTAGTTTAAAGGTAATTAAACAAAAAGAAAAAAATGTTAACTGAAGAATCCAGAAAAGATATTCATCAGGATTTCTTCGTTTTCCTGAAATTTCGATATTGGTACAAGATTTTAAGAAAAGTCTTTTATCTTCTTAATCCGATAAGGTTTATTATTTTGCACACCCATAAAAGTCTTATGGACAGGATAAATCTTCCTTATGAAAGCAATAGCTTCCGTTTGTTGGACAAATGTTCACTATTTTGAATTGATGATCGAAAATTCCATAGAAAATTCTTCAAAAAGAATGGATAGATTCGTTTTACGACAATTTTATGCCGAGATAAAGTTCTTGGTGGTTTTTATCAAAACGAAAATTTAATTTCTACAACAAAAAACAAAACTTCTCGAAAATTCCAATTTCCAATTCACATAGAGAAAAACAATTTTTTTTATTTTTATTTTTCAAAACAAACAAAAAAAACTTAAATACTTCTTTGGATGGGAAACCATTTTCCAAGAAATGTTTTGCTTCAAAATTTTGATTTCAATAATTTTTTCTATGCAGAAGCTTCTAAACAATGTTAATAATTTTTTAAATAAAATTTTCCAATTTTTTTTTTGGATTTTTAATTTTTTTTCAAAAATATTTGTTTGAATGAAATTTTATGAAAACTTAAAGGTCGATTTTTATAAAACTCGATTTTTAAGGGATTGTTTTCCTCTTTGTCAAGTTTACGTTTAAAATTTACTTTATTGAAAAAATAATGGTACCTTCCATACCATAATGTTAAAAAGCCGTTTTCTTAAAAACGGCTCCTCAGATTTTAAATAAAATTTGTCTAAATGTTAATATTAGAGCGATACACTACCAAAAATTATAAAAATTCACAAATACCAACTATTGATAGTACTTCTCATAGAACCTTTTATTTAATTTTGAATTTTCTCACTATCGGATTAAGTTTTTTTTTTTTACATGCAACTAAAAGAATAAAATTAAGTTTTTTCTTAATTTCTTGAATGCTATAAGTTTTTTGAAACAAATATTCGGGAACAAATTGTAGCTTATGTTATATTACCCAAAATAGATTAAATTACTTTTCAGGCAAGAACTTCACGGTCGAGTAACTTTTGTCAAAAAATGTATTGAAATTCATTAATCGCTGGGAAAAATTTTGTATGTGGTTTGAGTTTGGCTACATCTTCTCTTTATAAAACCAAGTTTTTGGGGTGTCCGAGGTAAGGGAAAGAATCTTGAAAAAGAAAGTGATTTGGTTCTTGTGCAAAAGCTCGATGAAATTTAATTTTACAACAAAATCATGAAAGAATAACATTTAGACTATAAAATTATCTAAAAAATACGCTTTTAACGAACTCTGTAGGTTTATTAATCTTGAAGCTATAGCGCTTCAAAGTACTACTTTTGATTTTGTATTCTAAATGGACAAACGACGGTTTCTTGTTAATATCTCAGCAAAAGTAATTTTTTTTTTTCAAAAAACTAATGAAGTTATATCAATGCTCATTAGATTCTGGACAAAAAAGATTACTCCACTTATTTTCGTAGGAGCAACAGATTTCGAAAAAAACGTTCACATCATGTTATAGGTTACTATTTACGATTTGCATACCAACAATTTTCTTTAAAAATGTTTTTAGAATTTGATATATACAAAATTATATTTTAAGAAAACCGATCTAACGATTTAAAATATTTGTCCATGCAATTATATTCAATACTAATTAAGATGGCTTTCTTTTTTTATTTAGAACTCTAAAAGAAGTTATTTTAGCTCATTTAAATATCACATTTCATGATTTTAAAAATTTTAATAAATAAATAAACAAAATTAGTAAGTAATAACAAGTAATAAACTATGCTCTCTGGGTAATTTTTGTATGTGACCCCCAGGTATAACATAGTAAAAGTCCCCTTCCCAAAGCAACGAGCTTTAGACAGGAGGTTGAGTCAAGGTCCCCTTTTGTAATTTTTGAAATAAAATAATGTATAAACTAGTACATAATAATAATGCAAAAGGATTTGGACGCATTAACGATCTGCATTAGACGCATTGATTCAATAATATTTAAAGGACACAGGGTTGATTCAACATTGAATCGTGTTAAATTAACTAGACTTTCATGTTAAATTTACAGGACATTGACTATTAACATTTTCAGGTTAAATTAACAAGATGTTCGGGTGAAATTTACAGTTTTACCGTTTTAAACCAGTGGCAAATTAACAAGATGTCATGCAGATATTAACTGCAACCAATGTTTATTTATAAAATCAGGGTTCTGGCTAAGCAATGAACCTTATTTACGGAGTTGAAAAATAACTACCTAAAAATGAGGTATAGGTAATAAACCAGAATTGGTTAGTTAGTTAGCTTCAGCTATAATATTCAAGTTTAAGCTATTTTAAATCACACAAAGTGGAGCTTAAGCTGGAAAAACAAGCTTAAGCTACATGAACATAATTTAGATGTGGCTATTTTGAAATAGATATTACTACAACACATCGTTTATTTTCTAGTTTCAGCTTGTTTTATTCACAGAAAACCTATCTTTTACTTAAAAATGCAGGTTTTAGCTTAATTTTTTTTTGTATTCACAAGACCCTTTGACTTGTTCTTATTTTCTTAAGAATTCTCTTTAGTTGTAGTGCGTTGAAGGCCGTAATGTGGCTAGGAATCGAAGTTATATGGCATGAATACAATTAAAAATTTATAAAGCCTGAGGTGAAATCAATAACGAAATGATTATGAAAAAAATATGTAGATTTTTATCAAAAAGATGCCAAAATAAATAAAAAAAAAACAGTTCGAAATCTTAAATCAATTTTTTTTTCTCGTTTGATGTTAATTCTTATATATTTTTTTTTTTGGTTCTTGTAACGTCCGTTGAGATGTTAAGGTTTCCAAATAATAATGTGGCCTATGTTCTTAATTTGCTTCTCCAACTGCAAGATAATTTCGTCAAGAATATTACGTCTGTTCCTTTACTTTGAATTTCTGTGATTTTCTGTGCATTTACTTGTTTTTTTCGACTTTGGCCTCAGCTTCGCACAAATATAAAACAGGTTTTATGTAAATTTGTATTCAGAAGAAACAGAAATAATAGTTCTCAAGAAATTCAAAATAAATTCATGTAAGATGATTTGACTACAAATTGCTAAATGTACAAATTGCTATATATCCAATTACAGAAATAGTGCTACGTCTTTTACTTAACTGATTTATTTCAGCAGTAGGTAGGGTATAGGAGGAATAGACTAGACAGGCACTTTATTTTGTTTCCAATAAAACCAAGAAAATGTAAGTTTTTGCATTGCCTTTTATTTTTTAACTATACAAATAAAACATTATTTCGCAATGAACCCTTTTCAACCAAAAATTAATTTATCTAACCAAATCAAATGCAACAATAAAATAGGAACCTAACCCAAAGTGGTAAAAACACTTGAAAAAAAGGTATTGAATACTAAAAAGAACAAAAATTTTCAAAATAATTTTTTATCAGTTTGGTTTGGAAATAAGATATTTTAAATAAAAAAATTAGTTGGTATTGAATCATTTTAAAGAAAATAAAGTATTAATTTTTCATTCATGCAATAGAAGAATTGATGCTTAAAAGCTAAAAAATACGAACAAGTATTTATCAGCGCCCAAATTTTAGAAAAAAATTTAGAAAAAATGTTCCCCAAGATTGTATTTCTGGGTTGCGAGAAGAGCTCGGTAGTTCATATTAGCCACATATTCAAAAATGCCCGATCTTTCTCTATAAAAATTTGCATTATGAAAAACGTGTTTATACAAAGTCATTATGGAAAAACCTGTTCTGTCAAAATTCATATGCCTATTTTTTTTCACACAACTTTGGACCAAAAATTACAATAATTCAAAGTAAAGGAACACACATGTTAAGTCTGTTCGTGTACTCCACAAAACTACCAAATTCTAACCAAATCTACCGAATTTAGCCCAAAGCCGTTCGCGAACTCAAAAATTGTGTAGTTTTTGGCAGAAGAGAACGCCGGGGAGAGAGTAAAGCATTTCCCCTTCCTGGCAATTTTTCCCAAATCCTGCCGAAGAAATTTCTTTGGGCAGAAATTGTCAGTTTTGTGTTCTGAGTTGAGAACAACAACAAAAAACAAAATGGCTGTTGCTTACTTTTAGTTTTTTTTTTTTGGTAAAAGTGTTTTTCTTCTCTTATCTGTTCGTTTTTATTTGTATTAAATAAATTTATTGATTAATTTTTCTAACAGAAAATGTGACTTAATTGTGAACTTTGTGTTTTTGTTTATTGTGAAGGGCTTTTTGGTTAAAAAAAACTGATATTTCCTGAACAAAAAAACAATTTTTTAATAATAAAGAAATTTTGTTTTAAGTGTATTTAGGGCGATTTTTCTCAGTCAAAATTGAACATAACTTGAATATTTTTATTTTCAACTTGTGAATTTGTAACTATTCACTCAAAGTTGAAGTGTTTAACTTCCGATTTTCAACTCTAGAGTTGATCAACTTCAACTTTTTTCCGTTCATAAGAATTAACTTTGAACATTTTTTGCAAATAGGAGGAGGCGTTTCCGAAAAATAAAGAAATAAGAAAAGTGGGCGTGGTAGTAGGTGGAATTTACTAAAACCAATTTGACAATTTATTTCTTATCTATAAAAACAAACTCTGAAAATTTCATGGAAATCGTTGGAGCGGTTTTCCAAAAATAAAGGAACAAGAAAAGTGGGCGTGGCAGTGGGTAAATTTCACTTTTATAATTTTAATTTTTTCTGGTTACTGTAACAAATTATGAAAATTTCATCCATATTGGTGCAGCCGTCTCTTAATACACCAAGGTTGAAGAAAAGTGGGCGTGGCACCGCCCCTGCAAGGGGTAGGAGGTCGCCAACTTAGATTTAAGTTTTATATCTACCCTCGTAACGACCTGCAAAATTTCAGCCTGCCGCTATTTTTTCCATTTACAATTCTAATTTTACTATTAGTTTGCTTCAGTAGTAAAATGCTGATGATGAAACAAATGAGTTTCAAAATGCATTCAAGGTTCGTTTAAGTTGCTTAATTATTGTTTTATTTCGGTAAGCTATAACATTAAACTTTTTTAAGCGAAATAAATTTTCATTTTTATCGGCTTTCACGCGGTTCAACAATCAATTTGATGTAAGAACTTTCACAATGGGCATTACATTGAAAGAAAAGAAGGTACTGCAGTGTTAATACAATGCAATTGCATGGAGCTATATCGGTTTATAATTAAATAATAAGTGTGTGAAATGCCTTATCCTAACTTCAAAACTTCTCCTCACACTCACACTCTTGTAGTGGGTTTTGGGAATTTAAAAACTTTCCAAGGACCCGTTACGGTTTTAAACAGACCCAGCACGGATCTTATTAGTTTTTTATTTTTCCTAAAGTATTATTTTATTCAGGATTTTAACCCCATTTTTTAAGACTTTAAAATAGATGGTTGACTTATTGGCTCTTTCCAAACACCAATACAGGGTAGTGTAAATTCATACACAGTTGTAGAGATTAATACTGACTATATTTAAAACGACTAAATCACTTGGAGGGCTATGATTTTCGTTTAAGTATGCAAGGACATAAGGCAACGTCCCGAAGCACTACTGGTAATTGGCTTATTTTTGATAAAAACCAAAAGAAAAACATTTAGGTACCTGCAAGGGAATCAAGATCGATTTCGAGCTTGACCTCATACACTTTTATTATTGACACATGTTCGTGCTATCAAATATTTTTATTTATACATATTTATATTACGAGTATGTAGATTAAATATTCGATATTATGGTAAATTTGTTTATTAATTATAATGAGGCTAACTCATCATGTTTTTACAACTATAGGCTACTTCAAAAATTGCTATAAATACAAAAATCTATCAAATCTTTCCAATTTTTCAGAATTTCATTATAATGAGTGTTGAAAAATAATAAATGTAGTTTAAGTTTTATTCAAGTAAAGCAAACACTTTTTTTTAAAATATTTTTATGTAAAAAGTGCAAAATAGGAGTTGCTTTATACTCTAAGCCGACGCTGTACAAAATATTCTTGGCACTGTCTAGATTTCTTATTCCACTTTCCTTTTCTATTTTTGCATTGGTCAAGTCAAGTCTCGGTATTGTTTGGTATCGATATCGGAAACCGAAACCATACCAGCTCTGAAACGATACCGAGACGATACCAAACGATACCGCATTTTTTAGAGCGAAATTTACAGATACTCTCGGTAGTATCGTTTGATATCGGCAGAAAATTTGAATATTATTATTTATTTATTGCAAACAATCAATTTTTATAATAGGTTTCTCGGTGGTTTCTCGGAACGCTCATTTCGATGACATTTTCAGAGCTTTTTTCTTTAGCAGGGAGAAGGTTTAGGCAGTAATTTTAATTAAAACTGCTCACTGCCATGCCCATCTAAGTTATGCTGAAGCCCACAATTTGGATGAAATTTTTCAGACTTGGTTCTCTTTTTATAGTGATGACCCCACGTCAAAATTTTTGGGTCGAATTCCTAGTCGGAACTTTACTTAGAAACAGGCGTTTAAAAAATTGTTAAGTCAACATAATAAACTTCAGTAAAAATAATTGTCTTATAATAATGATTTTTGTCTTAAATCTTAGAAATACCAAGCGAGTTTCAACTACTAGATCAAGAACATGTGACCAAGTCGTGCATTTTATTGTGGTTTGCGGCTCAGACTAGACTGAAACCAGACGAGACTGATACAGATACCGAGACTTTGTTATATGAGACAAAACGGGACTGAGTTATACGAGACCGAGCCCGATACCGAGACGATACTGAAATTTGTCGATTTTGACGATACGCGAGACAATACTTACAGAAGTATCGTTTGGTTTGAAGTGCACCACAGTAAAAAAAACTTCTGCACGGTGATAGAAGGACTAAGCCACATCTAAAAATAACAAAACCATTCATGCCCGCTCACGCCCATGTTTCATACAAACTTGCCCATTCTCCTTTAAATAACCTGACTTCAATCCGATAGAATCATTGGCCTCAAGATAAACATGCCATTACAAATTTGTTCGGAGATTGTCCAGATTTTCAATTATTCAATTGACACAGCTTCCGAACTGCAGACAACATCCATTAGAGAAAAAAAAACCATCAAAAAACCCTTTGTTGGAATTTGTCCCACTAAATATCTTATATAGACTCGTCTATTATGTTTTTTGTTTTGTAGTTCTTTTCAATAGAAAAAATTTTTTATAAAGCTGTTGCTGTATTTTGGAGTTACTAATACATACTATGATTGATAAATCCCCTATTTGTAATCTAATGTAAAAGATTCATTTGAATGTCTAAAATATACAAAAACCTCATCACACTCAATTATTATTAATATAGAAACCAAGCGATTTAATTTTAAATGGCAATTATTTACGTGAAAGGAAATATCAACATGCATGCTATTAAATGACAATAATAACTATTATTCTGTTGTTTGAGGATTATTATATAGCTTTCATTCATTTCCTGATTAGCATAATCATGATTGTAATTACCAATAACCACTCTATGGCATCGTCACCAGAACCTTACCCAAAACACTTCCTGCCTAGCGCCATGAACTCGGCAAAACAAAGGCCAGATTTCCTGAACTTTTTTACCGGTTTTTTTTTTCGTTCTCATCAACGGGAGATAATTAAATTAGTCGACAAAAGCAGACAGGATTATTGTTCCGGGATTCTGCTATTGTGTGTGTTGTTGTAGGGTATCAATTTTGGCCAAAGTCTCCCCCTCAGGTCACAACTATGTGATTGTATAAAGCTACCCCACATATGGAAATGCCAACCAGAGGGCAAAATAATTGAATTGAATTGAAATACGTTTTCTGATTTCAGAGAATAGCGCACGACCAATTTAATCTGACACTTTTTGATATTTGTTGGCTTTTTAATTGGATAACGTAAATTAAATGATTTGGCAAGTCTACTAACAGGTTGCGTAAAATTGAAAGAATATGTTGATTGGACTTTTAATTACCTACAAATTCTTTTTTTTTTGTAAGAATTGAAAATTTTCATAGTACCTACGTATACGTAATGAGTGACGCCATTGGCATACAAGAGTAAAGAATTTTCAGAATACTGATATCACCTTGTATGTCTGTTATTAGACCTTTATTAGTGAACCTCGCTAAACGACAAATAGTTCTATAAAGCAAAGTTCTATAAAGAGGTTCTAAGCAAACATCAATTAACTTCAGTTAAAGCCAACAAAAGCACAAAGCCTAATTAACTGGCACTATATGGACAGTGTCTCAACCCATCAACTCAACTATTTAATTACAGGTAAGACATTTTAATAATGCAACGATGGTAAATGACACTTAACATTTTCACTTTGTTTACTTTTGTGCAATAAAGGCTCATAACCAAATAAAGGTTTTTCAATTTAAGAAGGAGTAAATAAGGGGTGTTTTAGGACGACATTTAACTTAAATTTTGTTTAAACTATGTGAATGTGTGCAAGGCTTAAATGAACATCGAATATTAACAACTTTGTTTTTCATTTGATATATCTTTAAGCATAAAGGTGGCTGTATGAAACTTGCTGGCAAATTTGAACGCCTCTTTCAAACCAAAACTGTATTTGTTTCTTGTGGGTAAAAATAAAAAGACCCGAATTTTGAACTCATTAAACACGCATATACAAAAATTCAAGACTGGGATCGCATTATATCGCTCTTGTGGTTCAAGGCTGTAAGTAGCAAATTACTGAAGATGAAATTACTGGTGCCACCGGCTATGTTGAGCTTAATAGCCTCTTCACATCGAACCGAAATCTCGATTTTGAGCAACATGATTTCAAAATCTACTTGAATCGTTCACGCCACACATAATCTAGATTCTGTATGACATTTCAAATGAATAAGTGCTCATAGCTACTCTAAAAAAAGAAGAGCAGCTTCTTTTGATTTTCATTCGGTGTGGAAAGGCTATAGGTTCGGTTTTCTCTATCATCGTTATGTTGAGTTTGATAAGTATCTCGGAATTTTTCTTTGCACGAATCCAAAATTTGCCTTATAGTCAGCGTTGCCATAAGTGCAAATTAATCTGCATTTTGCAGATTTTTAACGCATCCACAGACTTTTAAAATTCGAAAATCTGCACCGCAGATTATGTCTGCACTCGTGTCTACTTTAATATTTTTTCTTCTTTTGCTCTACTTTTGTTTTCTTTACAAAATTTAGAATACTTTTGCTGTATGCGTTCATCTTTAAGTGAAGGCGATTGATCAGAACCAAAACTCGCCATATGTATCCATGTCAGAAAAATTCTCTATAACCAAATTTATTTGTTTAATAACTTTTGAATGCAGGTACTCAGATAATTACGGGAAATGTATTATAGATTTTAAAATCTTTTTGTTTTTGTTTACAACAAAATTTTATAAAATTTTTCACCAAAAAGATATTAAAAACTGCATTTGGCTGTGACGAGTTTTTCTGGCATGGATATGGAGAGTTTTCCTTCTCATCGCTCCAAGTTCTATTTCATAAAATCAAATCATAATAACTGCATTTATTTGGCAAGTTATGAAACTAAGCCTTAACTACATTGGCTCTTTTTGCAAAATTACAAAAGTAAAAAATATTTTTTGTCGCACTAGAGCAGTTGTTTTGTGAAAAAGAATATACACATTTTTTCCTAACCCAGAATTTAAGCTTTCTGCATCATTTTTATAAGTTTTCCTGTGAAAAAACACTACCTCAAAATGAGTTTGAAAATTTTCACTTTTGCACTTTTTGACTTGTTTGGCTGATGTAGTTAGGGCTTGAGGCTAATATGACTCTAGTATGCGTGCATAAAAAAGAAACAATGTTATTTAATTAATGAAATTCATTCATGTTATTTTTTGTCATTGTTGTCTAATAGAAAATGTTTATTTATGAACACATTTTTTCCTTAAAAATCTGCATTGCAGATTTTTTTTCGTCATTATTGCAGATTTCTGAAAAAAATGAATGGCAACACCATTAGTACCTATAGAACCTATATCGCAAGTAAAAAATTGTTAAACTTTTTAAGTCTCAAATATCTTGATGCTATCGGGTTAATTATATTCCACGCATATTGCCTTTATAAAGAATTGGTAAAATATGATAACATAACAACTCACAGTTATCTTACATAAAACAAAAACGGATGCAAATTGCTGAAAAAGTTATTCGGCACCAATGTTTTAAGAACACTTTGATTAAATTTGTAAAAATATACGTTAAATAATTTTTTAAGTGATAAAACTACAAAAAATTTTAAGAAAAATTGTCGAATTTTTTTTCTTCTCTCAAATGAGAACAAATAATGATATTGGTTTGGGTTAATTATATTCTATACACTGTTTCATATATTAAAGCAAGTGGTGCAAAAACCACACAACTGCACATTTTCTAAGGTTGAATATTTGTCAAAATATAAAATATTTGCTAGAACAATATTTTTATTTTGGAAAAAGTTAACTTTCAAAGAATCGTGTTTTTCAATATTCGTCAACTCGATTTTTGTACTGCTTAGTTGCACCGTAAATGATGTGTTCAAGCATATGACTTTGCCAAACTTGAATACTAAACACAATGCCAACGCAGTAAAACTCTCATTTTTGAACAGAAGAGTTATAGTTTGCATTTGAGTATATTCTGCAAACAGATAAACCGCCCATTACTTTCAAAATATTGATTTTTAAATATTGACTTTTGGAATCTCGATGCCTAAAATGTCGATGGCAGTCGAAGTTTTGGTGAAGTTCTGTCTATTTTTTGTTCAGTCGGTCCTTTAACCACTAGAAATGTTTGCTGCCGAGATTATAAAAATCGACCTTATCGACATATTGTACCTAACTGCATTTTAGTTGTTGGTCAATATAATAGCAAAAATAATTTTTCAATTTTTTTAGCCTTCACGTCGTGGTTGTGCCTTTCGTGGAACGTGGAGAGCCATTTTCGGTACGGTGCGGCGCCCTTCACAGCAAGGTGCCTGGGGCATTTGCCGCACTGCCCCAGCGCCAGACATGGCCCTGCATGTGGGTATAGGTGAATATGAAAGATGAAATATTCATTGTTAAAGAGCTCGCGCTTAGTTGATGAAACTAAGTAGATTTATTTGAAAAATAACTATCAACCATGATAAATATATGCACCATAACCAGCGCTTCCGAGCTTCCAACACACAATGCAATGATTGCTCTGAAACACATTCTATAAAGGGAAAGGTATAATAATTTAGCTTGAAGATTATAGTGTGCTGTGGTGAGTTACTTTTCCTCGCAGCAACAACAATATTGAGTTCAATTATCGAAATATCTGCAAAAGGGGTTTTCGAATTGAGAGACTAAAATTTTCGAAAATACCTTAATGTGAAAGCTCTGTATACAAATTTAATTAAAAGCTCTGTTAGGAACAGGAAAATGCTATTGGTCAATTTAAGGGTTGATTTTCTTGTAGAAATTATGTAAAGTCGTAGAATCAGTCAAGTGAAAAACATCAACATGATGTTATTTAATCACTGTTACAAGAATATTAAATATATATATAAAAAAAAAACAAAAAAGTAATAAGTTGAAAAAAATAAAAAAATAGAAGCAACAATTTGAGTCCATTATAATTATTTCCTTACAGTTTCTAAATTTACTAAAGTATACTTTGAAGAGATAACAAGTCCAAGATAACAGAAAATATGTTAAATTAGAATAAAAAAAGCTTATGGTATCCTCGTTTTGTATAACAAGGATATCATAAGAAAATAAATTGGGGACTTATAGGGGCTCCGGGATCTTAATATCTCATTATGGGTAGGGTATTCGTAAAAACGATCATACATGTACGATATAATCTACAAGAGCAAAACTTCTTTAAGGTGGATTGTACTGTCAAAGAAGAACCTAAGCACTAATATGTGGTGTTTTTGGTATAAAAATAAGAATAAACGACTGTGTTTATTTTATAATTGCACAATTTGTAAATTTGCAAAAAAGATTTTTGATCATCACTTTTATTTCGCGATAATAGGCTATACATAGAATATAGAAAGGAACTAAGATGTTTTTATTGCAAAAACCATTTAATGAGCCATTAAAGATGAGAAAACCGCGCAGTGCTATTAATGTGGAGGGTTCTGTTTTGAGAGGGGGTGCAAAAAAACCTTTTTTGATTTTGTTGCAAATAACTCGAAAACGAAGAAAATTTTGAGATAATGCTCAAAATTTTTTTTAGAATTTACCATCGAAATGCATCATTCAAATAACAAACACAAAATTGTTACTAACATTTTAAAAATAAAGTTCGAAAAAATTCCTTTTTTTCTTTTTTGCATACAACTCTTTTTGGAGTGGAAATAGGTATAGGCAATGCTTGATTTAAAAGAAAAATAATTAAATTTTCTTTAAAAGTAACTTATTCAGAAAAGTTTTGTCTAAAGTCGATCAATGTACAGTCACTCAAAATTAGCCAAATTTTCGTTTTTTATCGACATTATTTCAATTCTATTATTTTTGCAACATAACTTACTCTTGATTAATGAAATAAGAATTATTATTTAGTTCATTATTAATAAATGTATATTTGTACAGCTTTAGTAGTGTGGACCCATCATGAAATTTGGTGAAAACGTTTCATGTACCATCAGAGTGAAGAATCAAAATAGTCTTAAAAAATATTTCACATGGAAGGTTGTTTTTTTTTAGGGGAATGGGCTTGATTTTAGTGTCATGTGATTCAGCATTTAAAACTACTTTAAAAACATGTGTCATATGCTTAGGTTTTACCAAGGTTAATTTTTCTGTTTAACACACCCAACTTCCCCCAACACCCTTCATTCATTCATTCTCATGGCGCTACACCACTGAATTTGTATTGTCATTCTCAAATGAAGAAACTTGTATCATGTATAATCCGAAACATTACCAGCCATCCTACGGAGAGCTTTGGTGAGCTTCAGAGCTTTTAGTACTAAACGCCAAATCTAAAGCCCGACAAAGGGAAATTTTTCCCTTTGAAAAGATCTAAAATAACCTTCTAGAACCTTTAAGCTAATTCTAATAATAATTAATTACATTCTTGTTTTTTTTTAAATCTCCCAGAAGTAGTATATTGACGATCTAAAATAATTTTTTTTTGCTGGTCCTGACTCATAATATACTGTCCATATTTTTATAATCTATTACATTCATATTTCATTGTTCTCTGTCAACTAGTGTTTTTCCTGAATTGTGGAAGTCATGTCATTTAAAATAAATCTAGCAGAAAAAATTTAGGTGAAAATTATCGCGGTATTGTAAAACTCATGTATTCCCAAATTATTTAAAAACTTTGGGGAATATTCATAGATCATAGATGTTGTTGAAGCTATTGCTTAAGATTTTACTTGCTTAAGAGTTTACCTGATGAAGTTTCCATATCATAAATTCCGGATTTGCTTAGCACCAGCTTGACATCTATGAAACATATTCAGTTTCACTGCCGAGGTTTAATTGCATAAGAACAACATGAGTTTTGCCATTCTATATCTATACTGCTTTATAAACTTAGCCGTTATGGATTTCCAAATTGGATACTTATTTGGATAGAATCATATTTAGAAAAAAGGACTCAGCTTGTTAAATTAAAAAATGTCGTGTTGAAAATAATAAATGTATTATCTGGAGTACCTCAAGGCAGTCATATCAAATCTATTCCTTTTATACTATTCTTCAATGATATCCACTCGGTCATCTCTTATAGTAAGATAACTTTTAACTTTTGTATGATTTTGAAAGCTTAAATGGGTATTTGTTTCTTATAGTAAGATAACTTTTAACTTTTGTATGATTTTGAAAGCTTAAATGGGTATCTGTTTCTACAATACGACATTGACAACGTGCCCGAGTGGTATTTATAAAACCAAGTGGAAATAAACACAAAAAAATGCTAAACAATGACTTACTCATGGAGACGACATCTATCTGACTCCTTTTACTTTAACGAAAATGTTCTGGTTAATAAAGTTGAAATGTTCAATGATCTGGGAGTTCTTTTTGATGGTAAACTTTTATTTAACCCTTTTTTCGTATTAATTTTATTTGTATGCATGTGTTAGCTCGCATTATTTTACTAACCACTAACACATGCACTTATGATGAGCCTCTGATTGTAGGTTTGCAGCTTGCTCTAAGCTCACTACAACAAAGAATCGGAAGTGTAAGTGTGTACCCCTCATATTGATATAATAGTCAGCAAGGCAAGGGGACCTTTACATATTTAAAACACTTTATTGTGCACTTGTAATACCGGTGTTGGAATGCTGTAGTTGTGCTTGGTGTCCTACCTATGAAATTGCTATAAGGAAAGTATTTAGAGACGTTTCCTTTTATATGCTCTTCGACATCTTCCATGGAACCTAACTCCCGACTTTATCTTCTAAGTCTAACATCGCTAGAAAAAAGGCGAGAAGTAAGCAATACTTCATGTTCCTTTATAAACTTTTATCGGGATTTATTGACACATTTTAAATTCTAAACCAACTACACATCAATTACTCGTCCCAGAACAACTAGAAATTTTCTACATATTGCGCTCTAGGGTCAATTATGGTCTAAATGAACCGCTTAATGTTATGAAGAGTGACTAGAATTAATTTTATAACTTAATTGTTTTGAAAATATGTAAATATCTGCTTCAAGTGTTAAAGTGTTAAAGGTATTTTATACTCAAGATTGCAAAAGAATTTTGTATCCATTTATACTTTATACAATTTGCAAAATGTTTCAAACATTTTTGACACTCATGTCTGTAGTAAATAAATGAATTAAAAAAAGGAATTTTGGAGTAAAATGTTAATATTTAGAATGATCATAAACATTTTTTCGAAAATAATTACCTCGAGGAAAAATAAAACTCCAAATTTGCATACAAAACGCATTTTTTAAAATCTTTAGATTCGAATATTTTAAAAACGTGACTGCTAGATCAATTTCAAGACCAAATTCGAACACAGCGCATTCAAGAAAAAAAATTAAATTTTTCATATAAAGTAGTTACGTAGTGCTTTCAAGTGGATTTTCGAAAACAGTAACAATACGTCAATTTCCAAATTGTGCTTAACTCGCAATAGGTTTGGGTTGATACAAAAAACAAAGATTTATTAGAAACCGCGTATAATTTCAGTGGTACAATGAAATAATTTTCGAATAATTGGTAGTTTTCAAGCCATTGTTGAAAAACTACCAAAAAATTCATTTGTACATCATTTTTTGCAATTGTTTTCCATGTTGCGTCACGAAACTTTAGTCACCCAACTAACAAAATTGCTTCGCATTTCGGATATTAAAATATTATTTCTTTCTATAGCGCTCCATTAAGCCCTTTGACAGGAAGTAAATACCTTATTGGAGCATAACTGAATCCTTAAATATTTTCCGGTGCAAATCATATCAGCTTGATAGAAGTGATACACCAATGTTTCTTTAATCTCTCTATAATGCTCTTACGAAATGACCAAGATACATACTTTCGCTTCAATAGTAGACAATCTTTATGTTAGTATTTGTTTCTATATTGCTTGTATTAGTGAATATGGCGACGACAAGCTAAAATCGGCCATTTTATAATTTATCAATTTAGCACCTGAGCGCATATATGTATTTGTTATTATTGTCAATTTTAATGGTTGGTATTAATTAATTAATTAATCTATTATATCTCTGTATATTTCATTAAAAACATGTGTTTGTTGTAGCCATACCAATCTATTATTTTATATTTTTCTTGAAGAAAGTTTTTTCTTATTAACGCAAGCTTCTTGTCTCATACGACACAATTCAATATAAAAGTGATTCCAAATTAATTTATTGAACTGTATATCTGAGATTGGTGGAGCAGTTGGCGAGTAAGACAATTGGTTGAGAGGGACAAGGGTTCGATTCCTGGTTCTGCCATAAAGGTACAATATGAGTAAAAAAGGTCGCCCTTTTCACTTTACGGAGTCTTATGCAATGCTTAGGTTGAATGAAATCGAAAAGCATCTATGGAGGAATATACAAGCGAAATTGTTAGTTAGGATCGCAAACCTCAGATTCGGATGGAACATTAAAGAAGAGTAAAATAAAAACTAGCACAAAGAGTCTTGCAGTCCATAAATGGGGCGTTTGTGAATAAACAGCGCATCAAAAAAAAAAAAAAAATATGAATGCAATGTTGAAGGTAAGCGTGTTAGCCAAAATTGGTTTTCACCCCCTCGTAGATAATCTCCTCGGTGCACATATCACGGAATCTAAGACCATTTCAGTGGACAGCTCGCCCTGCCAGAACGTTTTAAAAATTCAAAGTGAAAATCGGTTTTTTTAACAATCGGACAGGGCGAACTATAACTCAAATGGTCTCGGATTCCGTGATATGTGTTCCGAGGAGAATATCTTCGAAGGGTGGAAAACCAATTTTGGCTAACTCGATTACCTTTGAAGTTGCATTCCTATTTATTTGTTGATGCACGGTAGTAGTATAAACTAGAGGGTACGGGGACACCGGTATCACCGGTATGGGTTCTGATCTATGCTATACCGGTATGGATTCTGACCTATGCTATACCGGTATGGGTTCTGATCTATGCTATACCGTAAAATTCGCGTTCACGTTAGAACGCAAAAAAAACGTTAAATTCGCGTTAAAACGTAAAATTCACGTTCACGTTTTAACGCGAACGAGAATTTTACGTTTTTACGTTTTAACGTGAACGTGAATTTTACGTTTTTACGTTTTAACGTGAACGTGAATTTTACGTTTTAACGCGAATTTTACGTTTTTGAGTTAAAACGCAAAAACGTAAAATTCACGTTAAAACGTAAAATTCGCGTTCACGTTAAAACGCAAAAACGTAAAATTCGCATTAAAACGTAAAATTCGCGTTAAAACGTAAAATTCACGTTCACGTTAAAACGCAAAAACGTAAAATTCACGTTAAAACGTAAAATTCGCGTTCACGTTAAAACGCAAAAACGTAAAATTCGCGTTAAAACGTAAAATTCACGTTCACTTTAAAACGTAAAAACGTAAAATTCACGTTCACGTTAAAACGTAAAAACGTAAAATTCTCGTTTTTACGTTTTAACGTGAACGTGAATTTTACGTTTTAACGCGAATTTTACGTTTTTTTGCGTTCTAACGTGAACGCGAATTTTACGGTATAGCATAGATCAGAACCCATACCGGTATAGCATAGGTCAGAATCCATACCGGTATAGCATAGATCAGAGCCCATACCGGTGATACCGGTGTCCCCGTACCCTCTAGTTACAACTACTCACGGTTTGATCAGAAAGGCCCCAGTTGTAGACTGCAAGACTTCGATTTTTTGAATAGCTTTTACTGAAGCTTTCGACGCCCATACATCTATTTTTGCTATTATTCACATAAAAAATCTGCTGTCGGCTCTTAGTCTGTTAATAATTTTTTAATAAAATTTTGTTTAAATTTAAAAAAAAAATCAAGTTTTATCTTTATTTAATTTTAATGAGAACATCGTTGAAACGATTTGAACTTGTTTCTGTCCAAATTAACTATGCTTTCTATTTAACATACAAATATTTCTGTTCGTTTTAATTAACTTCATTTGATGGATGTTGTTTCAAACAGAATCATATTAATCTTTTTATAATATGTAGTGTATAATATGTTAGTGTTTGGGTCGAAGATGTTTTCTGTTTAAATCAAATGATTCCAATGTTAGTTTTTCCAAATAGATGCTAGCTCCTTTTAACTTAATACAAATGTATTCCATTTTGTATGATGGTAACGTTACCTGTAGTAGCAACACACATAAGTTTAACTTAGAGCGCCCGACTGGGGCCAGTAAGTTAGTTTTAAGATATTGATAAGTAGGCTAGTTTTTATGAATTTTTGTCTAGCTTTAAGATAGTTTTAAGAAAATTGAAAAATAAAAATGAATTATATAAAAAAAAAAAAAAAAAAAAAAGCAACACACATAAATACATATCGTCGGTTCAAAGTTTAAACTCACTTAGTAACAAATTACACTTTAGACGGAAATCAGATTGAATCATATTTTTTGCCCTGAAAAGTCACTTTTTCTTTCACTTTTTAAATTGAGTGTCCCGTGCATTCCTTTCAATGTTTTGTAAAACCGGGCAAAATGATAATTTTAAGATTTAAAATACATTTCATTCTCATTTGCTTGAAAATTTTTTTTTACGCTTAGCGAGTTTTAATTTTGGACCGACGGTATTACGGTGGCTTGGAACTATTTGAATATCTTTTCCGACCGATGGAAGAGACGGATTTATTTGCTAGACGCTAAACGCCTTTATTACTTGGAGTTCAATTCAAATTGATTCGAGTTTAAATTTAATATTTGTGCTCAATTTCTTTCTTTTCTTATAATTTTAAATGCATTCATATTATCATAAATAATTTAACAGGTCTTTCAAAAATCAAACTCAAATGGGCTTGATTTAAATAGATTTAATCGAAAATAAAAATATTTTTGAATCTGAATAGATATGTGTTAAAATTAAATCGAGTTCTGTTTGAACTAGTTTAAACATATATTTAAACATGCTTCTGTTTAAGTCATACTTAGTTCAGTTTTCTAAGTGTGGGAATATGAATTTTGTGATACTCATAATTCATAAAAGAAGGATTTTCATCAACTTATAAACTCAGAGTTCCTGTTTTCTGTGATATACGGAGAGACATTTTATCATGCAACAGACTAGTATTTTTTCGGAGCAAATCATATAAGCTTAGATTTTTTGCATGTTTATATGTACTTCGGAGAAAAAAACGACATCGGGCCATTTCAAACAATATTTTGACATTTCAATATAAATTATCGATAATTTAACGACAATATTCTGACAATGCCGTTTTTATCGGGATAAAAGTTAAATCCACTTAATTATCTTGTTAAAGCTAACTCGATATGGACATAGTTGATGTTGTATTTGACATGTAAATTGCTTTGTTTTGTTGTCGTTTTTTTCAGACATTATTGTTTTGAGTTGCAAAAAACCACAGCTACACTGAGGGAAAAAGTAATGCACTCAGCAAATAAATGTTTGTACTCATCCCATATTTTTCTGCACACATACCTTGTGTACCCATTAAATAGAGCAATCTTTACTAAATAGTTACATAAGACAGCATGTAGCTAGTATATAATTCTGTTAATTCATTGCAAGAATATGTCAAGCGTGTAAGCTATCGGCAATGCATACGTATTGCTATTCATTGAATACAGTTTATGAACAGCCATTACATAAATATAATACTGCTATCGGTAAAGTATACATGTCACTATTCAGCGAGTAAAGGTTATATGCACTAATTGCATCGATATAAATATTTTATGTACTCATTACATAAAAAAGTGTTGGTTATAAATTATGTAAACATAATTTTTTTTTACTGAGTACAGTTAAGATGCTATCATTACATAAATATAAAGAGTCTATGTAATCATTACATAAATTTATGTCAACTACCTTCAATGAGTACATAAAAGTGAGTGCAGATTTATTGAATTAAAAACACAAAAACATTTTTTTATGGACTCATTATATTATTATGTATTGAATACATAATTGTTTATTTAATTACTCCATATGTCTTTGTATTTTATTTATTTTTGTTTGCATTTATTACATATCATATTATTTAGTCTTTGTACTCATACCATATTTATGTTATTAGTCTAATCTCACTACAAAAACTGGCGCCAAATTTCAATAAGTGGAAACTCATTTGTGTGCATTGAGAAGGTATGTACTGTCTGTATTGACTAAATGATAGCATGGACTCAGTGCAAGTGGTATTTACTCACCACATAGCATTGGAAGGCTTTCGCTTCATGTGTGCTGAGTATGAACCATATGTATTGAACAAATGTCATCAGAGACTCAGTACACGTGGTGTTTATTCACCAAATAGCTTAATGTAACAAATAACTGTTTCAGTTAGATGGCTTGCACTTGATATGTGTTGCGTATATATCATCTGTACTGGATAAATGTTGTCAGAGACTCAGTGCACGTCGTATTTACTCAGCACAAAACTTTATGTACTGGATAAATGTTATCAGAGACTCATTACACGTCGTATTTACTCAGCACAAAACTTTATGTACTGGATAAATATTGTCAGAGACTCAGTACATGTCGTATTTACTCAGCACAAAACTTTATGTACTGGATAAAAGTAGTCACAGACTCAGTCATAACATACAAAATATTGAATGAATACATACAGCCTATACTCACCGCATATCTGTATGTAGCGGTTATAGTTATTTACTTTTGAGGTTTATTTAGTTTAAGGTAATTTTAAATAAAATATAGACTGACCAAACGTACCCTTGTACTCAACACATAACTTGATGTACTGAGTAAATGGCTTTACATAAATATTGAATCAATACACGTTGCTTCTACTCATCGCATGATCGACTGTGAAACCTATTATTGTTTTATTTTGATAGCTGACAGGTTTTAAATATTACTTCTTCATATTGAATGAATACATGTTGCTTATTCTCATTGCATTATTCGCTTAAATATGAGTAACCGTTCTTTATTTGGATAGATGGTGAGTTTCAGATATTTCTATACTTAAATATAGACTGAATACACGTTGCATGTAGCCATCGGAAAACTTGCTGTGATTTATGTTTTTTTTTTTTTTTTATTGCTGGCAGGTTTTTAAATGTTTGCTACATAAATATTAGTGTTTAGTCAATACAATATTATATATTGAGTCAATATGATCTATATTCAATTAGCCAGTTTATATTTCTGAGATCTCAGAGGACTCAGAGCGCTCAGAAATATAAACAGGATTCCTCTCAAAAATTCCTCACTTTTCCCCTTAAAACCTGAGACTGACATTTTTTGGATTCGCTTGCTCAATTATTTTTTGTCGCAGTAAATTACATAAGAAGAAAAGAAAAAGGGATTTGTTTTGACTTCTATGTGAGGAATGTTGTTTATATTTTATTCTCCTGCTCTGTCAAAAAATTGAGGAAAAATACTGAGCGCTCAAGAAATATAAACTGGCCAAATGCAAGTTTTTAAACATATGTTTTGGTGATTTCTTTTGACACATAATTTCAAATGTAACCATTGCATGTTAATACAACTCTTATGGCAGTCCCATACAAACTTCGGTACATAACTTTTACATAAAAATCTTTGTGCTGAGTGCATAGGTTTTTCCCTTAGTGTATAGACGGGTATTGCGATGAGTGTGTTAGATGAATCTGTTTTTGCCCTTATTTATGTCTGATATTTCGTAAGATGGTTTTTGGGATCATTTTATACAAAATGTGGAGCACAATTTCTGAAAAAAATTACTTAAAATAAAAAAAATATTCAAAATCAACAAAAGTACCTACATGGAATGATATGGTGTAACTTTTTACTTTTTATATAACTTTTTGTATTTTTTAACAAAATTTTGGGTTATTAAGTACCATTGGTTTTATCTTCTCAAGCAATTTAAGACTTCCTATATCTGCCCACTTGAAATTTTGTTCTAGATTGTGTGAAGTTCAACGAACTGATGTATCGGGCAATTCCGTCCCTGATGGTACCATTTACCCATATGTTTGTTTCGGAAATCATCTCCTGATAAAAATTTGTTCCTAGTGCTCATTTATTTTAAAAGAATGTATGGATTCAAATACGTCGTTAATTAGGTATCCAATTGAAGGATAGTGGTAGGAACTTGTGTAATACGCCTCATTGGGACTCGAAAAGAAATTACCCACAGTATCCAGGTTAAATTAAATAAATCTGTGATTAAATGAAAAATAAATTTAAAATTTTGTCAATATTGGTATAACTACTTATAACTTTCTTGTTAAGATTGGTCAACAAATGATTCCTTATCATAGGTCTACACAGCCCAGTTATAGTACACCTTTTGACCTTGGGCCTATATGACACATTGCATCTCTTAAATATTTTACGCCTCTGTCAAATAAATTTATTTATTCTATGAAATAAGAGGGCTATGTACAAATGTTTTATCTCCTCCCACACCTACCAGCTTTAGTATATTATATAAAAGATAGCTTAGGCACCTCCTCCGTATTGAAGGTTGTGCTCTTTTCTTTTCTCGTAAGATATCTACCAAAAAAAGCACTTTAAATCGATTAGTAAAGAAAAAGAAAAAAATAATCATGTTCTAAGAAAACCCGTGCGTGAGCTCTAAGAAAACCAATAGAAAATCCTGCGATAACGAACGAAGCACACGCACTCTGAGTAGGTAAAGAAGCGAACGAATCTTCGAAATAATATACTTCTACGGATCTATGGACTTTTATCTGTTTTTTTTTTCTTCGCTAAAAGTAATTTCACCGTTCTACGAACAAACCATCATAGCTGAGATATTATTACTTGGCAAAGAAGCACGTGGTTTTTGTTGAAATTGCGCATGTTCTTCGAAATTCGAAAAATATTCCTTTTTTTTAGTTTGGAGAGAATTGTAACATTTTTGCTGTCATTATTTGAGACACAAAGATACGAGTATGCACTCTGACTCCTCTGTAAGCTAAAAAGATATCAGCGGTGTCCGAAATAAAGTATCTGTTGAATTAGGTCATTCTATGTTAAAATTAAGCAGAGCACGGAGAATCTGCTGCTTCATACTCAGGTCTGCAGATTTGAGAATTTATTTTTTGTTTTTTTTTTGAGACAAACATACAATAGTATGGAAAAATTTAAAATCTGACTACATATATGTTACAATCTAAGAAAAAAGAAGAATCACTTGGCCTTGTTTATAAAATAACATACTTTTTGCTGTGAAGGAATTTGCATTTGAAGTCAATGGAGGAAGATTTAAATGGAGGGAACGAAGTTATGTACTTATTTGCATTAAGATGTTTCTTTGTCTATAAAAAGCCTTTGACAGTCAAATAATTTACACTCGCAATGTTACATATCATGTCTCAAATGTTATTTAAATGTTTGTATTTTGTGTGTTTCAAAATTTAAAATAAAATTTTAAAATTTATTTTAAAGGTTATATAAGCTTGTACGTATATACATTACATATGCATTACCTATGTAAACGTATATGTTGAAACTTTATATTAGTTGTGTTTTTTTGCAAGTCAAAATAATATTGTCTAAAAAAAAAACGCCATCAAAACAAAGCAATTTACATATCAAATACATCAACAGCCAAACAGCTTTGTCCACAGAATTTAACTTTTGTCCTTATAAAAACGGTGCTACCAGGCAATCATTTTCATCATGTTATCGATAATTTATCTAGAAATGTCAAATGTTTGTTGGTAAGACAGTTTAATACAAAATAGCAGACCAACGCAAAAGGTAAATATGTCCCGATGTCGTTCTTTTCGCGAAAATCCAAATGGACATGCAATAAAACGCAGCTAATATTATAAATTACTTACACTAACGTTATTGGGTTGGTATAATGAGTAGGTATAAAGATGAGAACCGGAACTCGTCATACCCACTTTTGATCAAAAATCGAGATTTTGATGCAGATTTGTTTAGCTGCGCTTACCGAATAGTTAAAAAAATTGACAGCCATACCCCTGCAATCTCCTTCAGTATTAATTTCAAACATCGTAATTGTTTTCAAAAATCTCCATATCCACAGTGCGATGTGGACCACAACTTTCCATATCCATTGGACGCAGTAGGTTTGCTTTCAAAACTCTTCTTATCCATCATGGGCTACTGATTATTGATGAATAAAACAAATCTGAGCTGAATAGGCCCAATAGTTTAATTTTTTACCAGGTCAACCTGACCTAAAAGAAGGGCTCTATTCTTCAAATCATTCATATTTTTCAAAAATCAATTAAAAAAAACTGAGCGTGGTAGAGTTTTTCTGAAACCAGATTTTGATTTAAAAAAGTCAAATCTGCAATAATTTAAAAAAAAGTTCATTTTTGCAGCAGAATGAAAAAACAAGTTTATAATGTTTTCAATTTACTTTCGACTAAAATGGAATCCAATATTATGTCACACTCATTTGAAAATGTAAACTTTGTGAACAATATCAAATCCTAACAGATAGCTACCTCTGTCTATGCACAGTACACCAAACATTACAAGTTGCAAAATGTCAAAACACAGAAGTTAGTGTCATTAACACGAGACTCTGTTGGTGCGGTGCTATTTGTGATGCTGTATTGTTGGAAAGGACTAAGTTTCTCAATTATCCCAAAAACCTAATTAGCTTTTAAAAAGGTAACAGCTCATAATTCTGTCATAACATGTTTGATTTTCTTTTGACAGTGGTGACAGGATGAGCATATTGTGGTTTGGGATGTTTAACATCATATGTATTCCAAGGGTTTCGGTTTGGGCCGTCAAAAAGTTTTTGGAAATTGTGAGGTGTTTTTGTGGGTGGCTTGGCTATACGAGTTTGTAATAGATTAGGGATTGTATTGATGAATTTAAATTAAATTTTACTCTTATAAACAATAATTCATATCGAAACAAATTTTATTTTAAACGCCAACGAGTAAAGGTTAACTCAATGAACATTAAGGACATTAAGGAGTATACGGATTCTGAAAAGGTTATATGTACCCTAGTTTCATAATTATTGTTACGCTTCGCCAGCTTTAAATGCTATGATTTATCTTTTATATTTTTAGTAGTAACAATAATATGATTAACTTACATAAATTAAAAATATAAATGTCAGTTTACCGTCATGGTCATAATGTTTTGATAGATCACACTGCTGAATTCTTATAATTTTCCTATTGTTTTTACTACTTCACCCGGTATTTCCATTCATTCGAGTAACTTTATAAATTTAAAATCAGTCAGTTTTATTTAAGGGCAAATATGTATGTAGTTGAAGATAATTATATTTTACGTATACTGGCATTTATTTAAATTCCCGAATATATATATGTTGATCAGAAATGGTTGCTTAAGAAATGAATTTTAAGTTTTATGTCGCGAAGAACCAGGTAAGTCGAAAAGTTACAAAATTTTGAAGGTTGGGTTTTATACTTACAATCATTCACAGACCCAAGCTAATGTGAATTTTAATGCATGACTGGGTCGGACGTACTTACTCTTATGTTGAAGCCGCTGAGGGCTTAAGAAAGTTATATGAGAGAAAAATGTTTAAAAGCATGAGATATGATAAATTAGCTAAATCAACTTCTTTTAAAAAAAATTAGGTATGACTTAAGTGGAACTTTGTAATTGTAATCGTAATTGTAATTGTAATTGTAATTATAATTGTAATTGTAATTGTAATTGTAATTGTAATTGTAAAACTAACTAACTTGTAATTGTAACTGAAATTGTAATTGTAATTGTAATTGTAATTGAAATTGTAATTGTAATTGCAATTGTAACTGTAATTATAATTGTAATTGTAATTGTAATTGTAATTGTAATTGTAATTGTAATTGTAATTGTAATTGTAATTGTAATTGTAATTGTAATTGTAATTGTAATTGTAATTGTAATTGTAATTGTAATTGTAATTGTAATTGTAATTGTAATTGTAATTTTTACTGTAACTGTAATTGTAATTGTAATTGTAATTGTAATTATAATTTTTACTGTAACTGTAATTGTAATTGTAATTGTAATTGTAATTGTAATTTTTACTGTAACTGTAATTGTAATTGTAATTGTAATTGTAATTATAATTTTAATTGTAATTTTAACTATAATTGTAATTGTAATTGTAATTGAAATTTAAATTGAATTGAAATAAAAATTGTATTGTAATTGTAGTTGTAATTGAAATTGCAATTGCAATTGTAATTGTAATTGTAATTGTTATTGTAATTGTAATTGTAATTGTAATTGTAATTGTAATTGTAATTGTAATTGTAATTGTAATTGTAATTGTAACTGTAATTGTAATTGAAATTTAAATTGAATTGAAATAAAAATTGTATTTAATTGTAGTTGTAATTGAAATTGCAATTGCAATTGTAATTGTAATTGTAATTGTAATTGTAATTTTAATTGTAATTTTAACTATAACTGTAATTGTAATTGTAATTGTAATTGTAATTGCAATTGTAATTGTAATTGTAATTGTAATTGTTATTGTAATTGTAATTGTAATTGTAATTGTAATTGTAATTGTAATTGAAATTTAAATTGAATTGAAATAAAAATTGTATTTAATTGTAGTTGTAATTGAAATTGCAATTGCAATTGTAATTGTAATTGTAATTGTAATTGTAATTGTAATTGTAATTGTAATTGTAATTGTAATTTTAATTGTAATTTTAACTATAACTGTAATTGTAATTGTAATTGTAATTGTAATTGTAATTGTAATTGTAACTGTAATTGTAATTGTAATTGTAATTGTAATTGTAATTGTAATTGTAATTGTAATTGTAATTGTAATTGTAACTGTAATTCTAATTGTAATTTTAACAGTTATTTTAACTATAATTGTAATTGTAATTGTAATTGTAATTGTAACTGTAATTGTAATTGTAATTGTAATTGTAATTGTAATTGTAATTGTAATTGTAATTGTAATTGTAATTGTAATTGTAATTGTAATTGTAATTGTAATTGTAATTGTAATTGTAATTGTAATTGTAATATTAATTGTAATTGTAATTGTAACTGTAATTGTAATTGTTATTGTATTTGTAATTGTAATTGTAATTGTTATTGTAATTGTAATTGTAATTGTAATTGTAATTGTAATTGTAATTGTAATTGTAATTGTAGTTGTAATTGTAATTGTAATTGTAATAGTAATTGTAATTGTAATTGTAATTGTAATTGTAATTTTAACTGTAATTGTATTTGTAATTGTAATTGTAATTGTAATTGTAATTGTAACTGTAATTGTAATTGTAATTTTAACAGTTATTTTAACTATAATTGTAATTGTAATTGTAATTGTAATTGTAATTGTAATTGTAATTGTAATTGTAATAGAAATTGTAATTGTAATTGGAATTGTAATAGTAATTGTAATCTTAATTTTAAGTGTCATTGTAATTGTAATTGTATTTGTAATTGTAACTGTAATTGTAATTGTAATTTTAATTGTAATTTTAAGTATAATTGTAATTGTAATTGTAATTGTAATTGTAATTGTAATTGTAATTGTAATTGTAATTGTAATTGTAATTGTAATTGTAATTGTAATTGTAATTGTAATTGTAATTGTTATTGTAATTGTAATTGTAATTTTAACTGTAATTGTAATTGTAATTGTAATTGTAATTGTAATTGTAATTGTAATTGTAATTGTAATTGTAATTGTAATTGTAATTGTAATTGTAATTGTAATTGTAATTGTAATTGTAATTGTAATTGTAATTGTAACTGTAATTGCAATTGTAATTTTAACAGTTATTTTAACTATAATTGTAATTGTAATTGTAATTGTAATTGTAATTGTAATTGTAATTGTAATTGTAATTGTAACTGTAATTGTAATTGTAATTGTAATTGTAACTGTAATTGTAATTGTAATTGTAATTGTAATTATAATTGTAACTGTAATTGTAATTGTAATTGTAATTGTAATTGTAATTGTAATTGTAATTGTAATTGTAATTGTAATTGTAATTGTAATTGTAATTGTAATTGTAATTGTAATTGTAATTGTAATTGTAATTGTAATTGTAATTGTAATTGTAATTGTAATTGTAATTGTAATTGTAATTGTAATTGTAATTGTAATTGTAATTGTAATTGTAATTGTAATTGTAATTATAATTGTAATTGAAATTAAAATTGAATTGAAATAAAAATTGAATTGTAATTGTAGTTGTAATTGAAATTGAAATTGCAATTGTAATTGCAATTGTAATTGTAATTGAAATTGTAATTGTAGTTGTTATTGTAATTGTAATTGTAATTGTAATTGTAATTGTTATTGTAATAGTAATTTCAATTGTAATTTTAACTTATAAGGAGGTAGGGGGAATGCATAGGAACTAGAAAAGGAGAGGATGGTGGGATGAAGAATGTAGGGAGAAAAAAGAAGAAGTAAGAAAGGAGCTAAGGAGGTGGAGGAAGAGTATCGGGACGAAGGAAAAATACAGGGAGCGAAAAAGAGAATATCAAGCGATGATTGAGAGAAAGAAAAGGAGGAGCAGGATGAGATGATAAGAGAAATTGCAGAGGCCAATACTGAAAACAAAGTGTGGGAAATAATAATTAGAGATAGAAAAAAGAGAAAGACGATGGGGGAAGGGATTGGAGAAGAGGAATGGAAAAAATATTTTATGAGTCTAATTGGAGGGGTGGAAGAAAGAGTGAGAATGGGAGAACAGGTAACAAGAAGAGCGGAAGATGAGACCGAAACTAGTAAGGAGGAGATCAGAAAGGTGGTTAGAAAACTCAAGGGAGGAAAAGCAATGGGAACAGACGGTATACCAAATGTAGCGTGGAGATATGGAGGAGAACAAGCTATAGAGGTAGCATGGGGCATCTGCAGGAAGGTGTGGAGAGGAGATGGATGGCTAGAGGGGTGTAAAGAGGGAGTAATTGCCCCGATAATAAAGAAAGGTGTAGGAACAAAGGTAGAAGAATACAGAGGAGTAACGCTCATGCCATCGCTGTATAAAATATATACGACGGTTTTAGCGAAGAGGTTAGAAGAAGAAGCGGAGGAGAAAGGGATGATACCACCAAATCAAACGGGTTTCAGAAGAGGAGTAGGAACGATAGACAACGTATATGTGCTGAACTATTTGGTGAACAAAAAGGTTGCAGAGGAGAGGGGCAAGCTAGTGGCACTGTTTATAGATTTAAAAGCTGTGTTTGACTCAGTAGACAGGAAAATTAGAAAATTATGATGGAGGCGTTTGAGAAAAGAGGAGTGAGAGGAGGGCTCAGGGAAAGAGTAGGGGAGGTCTACGAAGAAACAACGAGTAGAGTGAAATCGGCAGGAGTGATGGGGGAAACATTTTGGACGGGAAAGGGGTGCCCGATGAGCCCAATACTGTTTAACTTGTTGACGGCGGATATAGAGGATGAACTGGGTAAAGGGAGCTGGTGAGGGGTAAAAGTGAGAGAATTTGCTCGCTGGCATACGCAGACGATGTGGTTTTAATGGCGAAAAATGAAGAGGAGATGCAAAGCATGATAAGAAGACTGGAGAAGTACTTTGAGAGGAAAAGACTGGAAGTAAATGTGGGAAAGACGAAAGTGATGAGGTTCAGGAAAGGAGGAGGGAGGCACACAACAGTAGACTGGAGATGGAGGGGAAAGAAGATCGAAGAAGTAAAAGAATTTAAATACCTGGGGTATGAGTTCAAAAAGAATGGAGGGTAGGAAGCACATATAAAGGACAGAATAAAAAAGGCAGCAGTGGCCATGAAGGAAGCATGGGGGATTGGAAGGAGGAAATTTGAGAAGGATTGGGAGAGGAAGATGTGGCTTTTTGACACTCTGGTGTGGACGGTGATGGGATATGGGGCGGAAGTATGGGGATGGGAGGAGAGACAAGAAATGGAAAGGGTGCAAGAGAGGTACCTCAAGTGGACGCTAGGGGTAGAATGGCAAACTCCAGGGTACATGGTAAGAGAGGAAACAACACGAGATAAGATAATGATTAGAGCACGGAAAAGGGCATGGAATTATGAACAGAAATTAACAGATGGAAAAGCAAGTGACATAGCAAGGGAATGTTTAGAGGAGATGAAAGAGAGACAGAGAGATGAACGGGGAAGAGGGTCACGATGGGAACAAGGGAGGGAAAAAATAAAGGGAAGAGAAGACAGTATGAATGGATACGAAGCAACAGAAAGGGAAGACTGGGGAGAGCAAGAGAAGGAAAGAAGGGAAAGAATAAGAGAATCCAGATATAACAGGTGGTATAAAGAAATAATGACAGAAGGGATTCCACAATATTTAACAGTGGGTTGGAAGACAGAAAGAACAAGGAGAATTGCAAGAGTCAGGCTAGGGAATGAGGTGAGGGAAAGATGGTACTGGAAACGCGAAGAGGAGAGAATGTGCAGAATATGTGAGGGTGAACAAGAGACATGGGAGCATGTATTAGAAAGATGCAGATCTGTCGGAGATGAAAGAAAATCAATAGGGGAAAGGATGGGGGAAATAATGGACGAAACGGGGAAGGGAGAAGAGTGGATAAAGGAATTAGAGGCAGTGAGAAAAGATAAGATGATAGAGAGGGGTGGAGAGGGAGCAGAGTAAGGAAGCGGGAGACTTGTAACCCTTAGGGGAGCCAATACAAATCAATGTAATGTAATGTAACTATAATTGTAATTGTAATTGTAATTGTAACTGTAATTGTAATTGTAATTGTAATTGTAATTGTAATTGTAATTGTAATTGTAATTTTAATTGTAATTGTAATTGTAATTGTAATTGTAATTGTAATTGTAATTGTAATTGTAATTGTAATTGTAATTGTAATTGTAATTGTAATTGTAATTGTAATTGTAATTGTAATTGTAATTGTAATTGTAATTGTAATTGTAATTGTAATTGTAATTGTAATTGTAATTGTAATTGTAATTGTAATTGTAATTGTAATTGTAATTGTAATTGTAATTGTAATTGTAATTGTAATTGTAATTGTAATTGTAATTGTAATTGTAATTGTAATTGTAATTGTAATTGTAATTGTAATTGTAATTGTAATTGTAATTGTAATTGTAATTGTAATTGTAATTGTAATTGTAATTGTAATTGTAATTGTAATTGTAATTGTAATTGCAATTGTAATTGTAATTGTAATTGTAATTGTAATTGTAATTGTAATGGTAATTGTAACTGTAATTGTAATTGAAATTTAAATTGAATTGAAATAAAAATTGTATTGTAATTGTAGTTGTAATTGAAATTGCAATTGCAATTGTAATTGCAATTGTAATTGTAATTGCAATTGTAATTGTAATTGTTATTGTAATTTTAATTGTAATTGTAATTGTAATTGTAATTGTAATTGTAATTGTAATTGTAATTGTAATTGTAATTGTAATTGTAATTGTAATTGTAATTGTAATTGTAATTGTAATTGTAATTGTAATTGTAATTGTAATTGTAATTGTAATTGTAATTGTAATTGTAATTGTAATTGTAATTGTAATTGTAATTGTAATTGTAATTGTAATTGTAATTGTAATTGTAATTGTAATTGTAATTGTAATTGTAATTGTAATTGTAATTGTAATTGTGATTGTAATTGTAACTGTAATTGTTATTGAAATTTCAAAATATTTTTTGTATACAATTGTATGAGCTTTATTGTACTAAGCGACAACTGAACTTCACTTCACGGCGCGGCAAAATGAAATGCGACAAAGTTTATAATATGACCATCTTAGCTGCGGCCTGGATGGGACTACTTCTGTTACCTCAAAAAATATTTTGAAGTTCAGTTGCGGTACCGTTCCGCTGAAGTGCAGTTCCATCGAATGCGGTCTTATCTGGGGGTAAAGGTGGAACGAAGTTCACCGGGTCATCTAGCATTTTAAATAAAACTAGCAAACTATGTACATAAAACTTAATTAAAGCTATTAAAACTACTTTTGAAATAGAACAGCCACAGCATGAACTTTGGGAACAGCTCCCTACCCTATAGAACGTACGACTGTGATTACTTATTATGAAAAGAATGCAAATGAATGCAAAGAATGAAAATTAATGCAAAATAATGGAAATGAATGCAATGAATGCAAATGAATGCAAAGAATACAAAAGAATGCAAGGATTCTAAAATGAATGCAAAAGATAAATGATTGCTTATGATTGCTTTCACAAATGATTGCATTCTTTAACAACCTTTGTGTTAAGTATAAGCTATTTAGTTGCTTCACTTCTTTTCATTCGCCTTGCTATTTCACTTACGAAAAGTCCCTTTCCTAAAAATAATCTTTTGTCCCTAATAACATCCTACCGTAACGGTTTTTTTATTTTGAATTTTCTTATTATTGACTGAACGTAATATTCTAAGCTTAGTATTATACTACAGTACTACAGCAAATTAGGTGGGTAGGATAGAAATAAAGGAACTTAGAAGGTATAGGAGTTAAAAGCTTTAGTTAAACTTAACTTTTCAGTAATTAAACACTGCATCGAAAAAGAATATAATTTTCTATTTCGAAAATTTTAGGCCTCTTGAACTTTAAGAAAAAATAAGTATGACCTAAATAATAATAAGCAAATATATTAACCTCAAATGAAAATTAAAAATCCGCAATAAGGACAAGCACCAAACGAATTCCATCAGTTTCATCTTCTCATCATTTGTTAAACATGCATGTTGTGGTGGTACATTATGCAATAGAGAAAAGACATAACAATCTCCTTTGTACATCTGTACACAATTGCAGGATGGTGCGAATGAATTTCCCAATATCTATGCAATTCAAAATGGAAAATAGATAGACATAGGAACACAGGCACAGGGATGCCAATATCATTTCGACAAACCAAACCACACCGATGAATGTACGCAACAAAAGTCAATAGGATGTTTTACAATAAACAAACATGCACCAGCTTCGATAGTTCCCGGTATAATCCTTTGTGTGTCCATTCAAGTGCATCAATACGGATGGACACGCTCCTATACTCTCTTGTTTCCCTCCATGGAAAACAGAGCAGCAAACAAGAAGCTAGGCCTCAACTGAATAATCTTGACAAACATTATATCATTTGAAGTTATCCTTCGTCTCCTTTCCTCTTGAAATCAATGAGAGGAAGGACATTTGATCCCAACTCAGTTTCGATTTCGTCCGAAAGCGTACAAAATAGTTTTTTTTTTTTTTAATTTGCATACCTGTATGTAATTAAAAAGAAACTTCTTTACGCATAATAATTGAATAGAATTATAGAATTCTATATACTACTGAAATAAATCAGCCAAGTTGAAGACTTAGCATTAAGGATTAGACTTGTTGAATTGTATGGCGTTTAGTCCGACAAATTTGCGTTTCATCCGGCTTACTCACTGAGACTTATCAGTGACATAGTGAGGGCCTTCTTTGTCACACGCAATTTGTATTAAATTCACGAGTTCGTTGACAGAAATCCACTTTTAACTATATCCAACAAGATTAGAGCTCCTTTAGATGGAAATTTGTTTACCAAGAATAGTTTCTAAAAAAGTTTTTTTCGTTTTGTGAATTTTTGTGAGTAGAAAAAATGTATTGAAAAATAATACTTTTTTTTTAAGATTTTAAATAATAAAAATTAAAATGCACAGAAAATATGTAGCACCGTTTAACAAAATCTTAGTTTCATATGTTACTGAGATTCTTGGATAAATTGAATTGTGTTTCCTTTATTCAATGTAGCTTAACGGATACAATTATTGGCACTCCTAAGGAAATTTCAACTTTGATCAACCACAACTTTCTTATCAGTAGAGTCATGATAATCGTTTGTATATCAAAGTATTATTTAATAAAATTTGCGTTTGGTATTTAAATTAAATATAAATTTTACTGTTTAAATTGAAGTTTTAAAGACAAGTAAAAATAAACTTACCAAAAACTACAATTATTGGTACCACGATATAATAATTGGCACCCAAAAATAGTACAATTTTGATCAGCGGGGGGGGGGGGGGGAGGGGGAAAAGTTATTTAAGAAACAATTATTTACCTCAATATTTTCTATTTAATTTTATTTTGTTAATAACATAGAAACATTGTTTCATTTAATACATAAACTTACCTTTACATTTCTAATAACTTATTTGTTGAGTACATTATTTTAAATAACTTTTAATAATAATAATAAATAAAAGATATAACGTAAAGTAATTAGGAATTTTGTTTAAAGTTCTGTCATATTTGACTTTAAAAATCTAAATTCTCACCCTTATGGGGTTTTCTTTTGGTAACAAAAACTGTCAAAACACAGATTTTGACAAATTGTAAAAAAAATCAATTTTTTTTTCTGACCGAAAATCAATTTTGCAGATCCGGATTTTTCGGCAGATTTACCCCTCTTTTACTTACACCATTACACAACCGAAGAATTGACAGCTATCAGTTTGACAAGCATGAATCGCCACAGTTTCACAGACACAAATTATACCATTCGCGACGAAAAAAAAATCAATTTTCCGATCGAAATCAGCATTTACCAAAAGAAACCCGCATTAATTTAAGTTTAAACTTATTTAATTGAAAACAATGGTATATGGTACAGGGCCAAATTACCGCGTTAGTGACCGAGTGAGAGAGCGCCATCACTGATCGAATGAACGAGTAACCACTACAAATAGACTGCTCGAAACCAGAGCGGTAATGCCAAACTCATATAATTCAGTCACGTATTGCTCGGTAACTGATGCGGTAATCTGGTTCCCTGGTTTCAAGCTTAGTGAATTTTGTAAGCTAAAAATAAATGAAATTTTCTACATGGTTCTATTTCCATCTACGTTAGAGCAAATCTTTCTAACACTTCTTTTAAAATTTCCTTCTCATTTTCCATAACTGTTGTTTTCTTGTGTCCACTGAGCATACATAATCCTGTAAATTTTAATATTCAATCACATATTTATATTTATCTACCAAGATCACCCACGATGCTTAATCAATTACCATTTAAACGATTTTTGATCATGGTTGAACGAAGCCAAGTTTTGACTCTTCTCAACGTACTAAATGTCCTTTCAATCGAGCTTGTGGTACAAGGTAATGCTAGGGCAATATGAAGAGCAAGTTTTGTGACTGGGAACAAAATGTGTGCTTCCTGTAGAACATCGTATAGGTCCAGTTTTTGAAGATCTTTAGTGGATAATGTTGTATTTTTCCAAAGATTATACCATAATTCAGCTTCTTCATTAAATCTTTGTAATGCGTAAAACTCGGAGAAACATTTTGATTTTTCTTTAAAATCGTATAAATTCATTTTCACCATGTTCGCAGGAGTGAAAAAAAGTGAATATGCTGAAAGGTTTTCTGCAGGATATCTACGTTCAAGTGCTGTAACTAAGGAATCTAAGTAAGGGATCAAGAGTGATCTTTTCCAAAATCCAAAAAATAAGAGATGGTTGTCCTTTTGTGGACTTTTGGTCAATTACTGATTTATATAAATAATTGACTTAAAGCTCACTAGAAGACAAGCAGCTTTTTATATAAAATAAAAATAAAAAGTTTGGAAATTACAGTTGTCAGGAAATAATAGTTCTTTTCTTAAGCTAATTAATTTAAAAATCCAGGGGTTGGTAACTGTCACCCCCCTGCCACCCCCTGCGTACGCCCTTGATTATTGGCACCATTTTTGGTGGTAAAAATAAGATATTTTGATTTTTAACTTTTATTTTGCAATTTTTCATACTAAAATTAATAAAGAATGCGTGCTACAACTATTGGCAGTATTAAAAGTATAATTATTGGCAGTGCCAATTATTGAATCTACATAGGTTGCATTTATTGGCACCCCATGCCAATTATTGAACCATATTTTTTCTTGGACCTAATTATTGGCACCCACTTAATTAATAAATCAATGAATATTTTATCAAAATAAATTTAAATTAGTCTTATTTAAAGCATTAATAATAAAAATAAAATAAGTTTTCATCAAAAAATTAATCCGAAAATTGCAAAAAACATCTTACCAAATTATGGATCCTTAACAAAAACATCCTAACTTTGCGCATTTTTTATATTATCAGGCATGTGCTAACACTTTTATTTAAAAAAAGAAAATTTAAAGAAAATGTGTTTAAACCAAAGACGTAAAAAAGTGATAAATATGTGCAATATTAAAATAAAAAAAATTACTAAAGCGGACCAGGCGGCCAATAATTGGGTCAAAAATTTGGGGTGCCAATAATTGT
Source organism: Dasysyrphus albostriatus (assembly GCA_946251815.1). Taxonomy (NCBI): domain Eukaryota; kingdom Metazoa; phylum Arthropoda; class Insecta; order Diptera; family Syrphidae; genus Dasysyrphus; species Dasysyrphus albostriatus. The sequence goes on from OX276335.1 coordinate 228,507,224, forward strand.
ATCCGTTAAGCTTTTATGTATTGTTATCAATACATGAAGATTTGTACTTTAGAACCAACTTCGCTATTAGATGCTGGAAAAGTTTGAAGCTTTTAACTGGAACCATATCAATTCAAATATCTTTTTTTTCCACACAACGCCATACAAATTCATATAACTCCTGATATTCCTGCTGCTCCTATTAAATTTGGCTACTTTAAGATCGCTAACATTTTTATAGAAAGAATTATGGCAATAACTTTGTTACATTTTTAAACATTCGGAAATTATTCATAAGGTTTGGTAGGTATTTAAAAAAAATGGTAGATGCTTTTAAGGTCACTGTTGGAGAAGTACTTCAGCAATACTATAACAGCTTTTGGTAGACTTAAGGTAACTTTTCAACTAGTTTACGTCCGGTTGAAAGAAAATATTCGACTTTCGATCGAAAACTCCTTGCAATTTTCGATAACGTTTGACATTTTTGGTATTTTGTGGGGTTAGACAGGTTTCCATTTTCATGGCCCACAAACCACTCACAAACGCAATCTATTCCCAAACTGAAGAGTCACCTCGTCAAGCAAGATATTTATATCATTGCAACAATTTTATATTACATTCAAACATTGAAAAGAATGATATTCATACAACGGCGAAAAGCCGTAGTAAACGTAGAAAAGTTTTAAACGCCATAAATCTGTCACAATGTGTATCGAAAATTTTACAAATTTGTACAGTTTACAACTTTATTACATTCCCAACGTCTTACGTCGCACCGTTGCATGAATACCCTTAAAATATTGACGACTGTCATTTCCGTACTATAATGACTCTCGAATGAACTATAACCACTCTCGAATAAAAGAAACACCGAATTCCAGATTAGACATGGCACAAACCAACCTACGGAGAGCTTTGGTGAGCTTTAGAACTTCCAATACTAAACGTCAAAATGAAAGCTACGGACAGGGAAATTTATGAGAAATTTCCCCTTTGGAAAGCTCTATAAGCAAATACTAGAACTTTCCATTTTTTTTGTGAACTTTGTGAAAAGTATAAAAGCACATGTCTGACCGGCAGAGGCCGCAGTTTTTTTTTTTTAATTGTGAATGAGTAAAGTTGGTTGTAATAAAAGTAAAGTTGGTGAATTAATTTCAGTGGTGAACAATAAATTGTTTTGTAGTAAGAAAAGTAAAGTGTTTAATTTTGTGAAGTAAACAAGTGGATAATTTAAATAAAGTGAATAAGTTTTACTAACGAATTTGAGAAAATATAACAATATTATAAGTTTACTATTCTGAAAATACGACCAATTTTGAGAAACTCACAGAGGCTTTGAAGAAAGATTTCAGAGTTTCGATTTAGAAAAAAAACCTTATGGTGCATATATACATATTAGGGTGGTCCTTAAATTGGATGAAGTCTTTTATAGCCCTCGTTCGATTCAAAACATTGAAAAACAATTTCCCTATTTTTTTCAGATTTTTATTTTTTTTTTTTTTTTTTTTTTTTTGAAATTCATTTTTATTTTGCATTTTCTTAAAACTATCTTAAAGCTAGACAAAAATTCATAAAAACTAGCCTACTTATCAATATCTTAAAACTAACTTACTGGCCCCAGTCGGGCGCTCTAAGTTAAACTAGAATAACTTAATGCTAATGCCTTTCGGCCTAAGAACTATCTTAATACTAAGTCCAGGTCGGTTTTATTTTTTACCGAGAAGAATTTCACAAAAAAACTCGGTATCTATGTCTTTATTTTTTGGTTTTATATAAAACTTACAAACTAAATAAAACTAAATTAAAGCTAATTAAAACTACTTAAAACTACTTACTAAAACTAATTACAACCTACTTACAAGCTACTTACAAACTAGAACAGCCACAGCAAGCATTTTCCGGTTTTTATAATTTTTTTGTATTTTTTTTTTTTTTTTTTTTTTTTTTTTTTTTTTTTTTTTTTTTTTTTTTTTTTTTGGTGCCACCCTGACTGTCCCTACTTAAAACTAACTACCTAAACCTATGTAAGTCGGCCATACAAGAGAAAATAGCAAGGTCAACTATTAAATGTCTGAAGGAACTTCATCTTCGTTTTTCAACCACCAGAACTGGTTCTCCTGCTTTACCCTATCTCTTCGGTCCCGTTCGGACACAGTCCTACTGAACCGAAGGTGCTCAGCTCCGTCTTGTGCGAGGACGTCTCGACTGTAAAGGAGCCGCCGATCTACAGTTCTACGGCCGACGTGGTAGATTAGCGGAACCGCCGCTCTATCCTGGATCAGCCCTCGACTGTCTAGGTGGAGGAATGCATCGGGCGGAATAAAGCCGCTTAGACGCACACTCTCGTAGTATTCGTTGTTGGGGTAATAAGCCCCGAAAATTAAGCTGTTAGACGAGGACATCGCTCTTGCAATGTGACCTCGAATAAGCTTCAGCAAGAAATTATCTATCCTGTTTATGTTGGCCCCATTGTATAGAGCCAGGTTGGAATAGTAGTGTTTGTACTCCGACTCTGGTGTTCTGTGCAATCCAAGGCAGCGTCGAAGACACTGCCTCTCAAACACCCGAATCTTTTCCATTTGAGATGGGGCAACGTTGAACCAAACCGGGCATCCATAGGCAATCATCGGCCGGATAAGGGCCATGTAGCAAATCACCTTCACCCTGCTGTCCAGCCGGCTGCTATAAAACAACCGTTTCGTCAGGGCAAAAGCTCCCCTAGCCCTGGCCAGAGCAGCATTTATATGTCTGTCGAAATACAAATACTGATCCATCCAGATGCCAAGGTACTTTACTACACTTTTACTCGCCAGTGGATGTCCATTTGGCCCTACGATCACCAGCTTGCGCCAGTTCTTTCTCGTATCCCTTGTGGCTCCACGCAACGGAGTCCTAAACAAGATAGTTTCTGATTTCTGAAAGTTGATTTTCAACTTCCAGTCATCACAATATCGCTGAATCTCATCGAAGTCACTCTGCAAGAGAATCCTGATGTCCTCGATTTTTGCAGCTGTTCTGTACGCAATCAGGTCGTCGGCATACGCAATTGCCTGAGTTAGACTACTTATCAGATCGCTGGTGTAAATGCTGAATAGAATCGGCGAGTTGACCGCTCCTTGCTGAAGACCATTTTTAATATTAAAGGTTGTGGCAGAAGTTAAATTGCCACTTTTGACAACAAACTTTCTGCCATTGAGCATATCATAAAGCATATATAAAAGTGGTTTACTAATGCCAAGTCTGGTCAACTTTAGATAAAGACCCTCTAACCATACGGTGTCGAAGGCCTTCTCCAAGTCAACCAGACAGGCACCCGTACACTGCTTCTTAGATTTGTTCCATTGGACATCAGAAACGAGTTTAGACGCGGCATGAATGGTGTCATGTCCCGCCTTAAAACCGAACTGATTGTCCGGTATGATATTAATGTCCTCTGCCCACTTAGACAGAGCTCTATTCATAACTTTTTCGAATACCTTGCTGATACTCGGAAGAAGACTTATCGACCGGAGATTTGCCGGATTGGAGTTGTCCTTTCCCTTTTTCGGGAGAGGATGCACCACAGCTGTCTTCCACCGCACTGGATAATATGCATTATTCAGAGCGTTGTTAAACAGAGTGGTATAAATGTCTACTGCTTCTTGAGGTAAATGTCGAAGTACAACGTTGGATATGCCATCGACTCCTGCTGATTTCTTCTTCTTTAATGAATCGAAGATGAGCTGAAGCTCCACCTTCGTAATTAACAGGGAACTGGGCCCATTTCGCTCGGCGATTATGGCGTTTGCCAAATGATCTTCATTGAACCCGGTGAAACCAAGATTCTCTGATCGCCATTGCGTGATGTCATTCCGAAGGTAGAAGTGATGGAGCAAGGCTCTGTTTTCCAGGTCATGATTCGGGCGAATGCACGCATTCACCTTGTACACTTGCTGGAAAGCAGCCCCCACAGCCTCCACTTTCTCCTGTGGATCTTCGACAATAAAGAGGTCATCGTCCAAGACGGCGTCCTCTGGATCAATTCCTGCTGTCAGAAGTACGTCTCTGTTGTCCGTCGTTCTCTGAAGCTTAAGACACGGAAGATCGTTCTGATCATTCCTTCTGAATATCTTGTTAATTTGGGGAAACATGCTCGGGTCACTAGAGTTAACGGCCCGAATTTTGTTATCCCAATACAAATTAATTGACAACCGATAGTTTTCATTAATTAGTTGGTTGATGTTCTTGATCGACGACTTCAGTGTCCTAATCTCCAGATCGTGAGGGTCAGTAAACCGTCTGTACAAGAGTTTGAGTCTTGTCAGCAGTCCACTTTTTTGTCTGTGTAATGCGTCAATGGTCGCATTCTGGTACATGTCGGTTGCATCCCGTTGTTTGTATTTCGGTATTGTTCTGTTCATTGTTCGTTTGATTGTCTCGTCCATTTGTTCCAAATATTGGTCTATTTCGTTATTTGTCAAATTCCTGTCATTTGGTGGGGATATGTTGATCGAATCGATTTCGCTCGATAAGGCGTTGGTAAAGCGTGGCCAGCGCACCTTACTGTAATTGTAGGTATGCACAGGTACATACTCATCCAACTCCACAAGCTCGTTCGGAAGCTGTATTACGGCGGCGAGTCCGCAGTGATCACTGTCGTACTCGATCGTTCGTAAACAGTTTCTTGGTCTTTGACCCACAGTATCAGTAATTGTCAGTCTTGCGTCTATTAGCAATAGATCCAGATAGGCACCGCTTCTTGGAAACGATGGCCGATCCGTAGCCAGCAGTTCCATACGATATTCAGCGTTATACTGACTCATCCAATTAAAAAGATGAATTCCTCTCGGATTCTGTACTTGATTTCCCCAATCTAAGTGTTTGGCATTCAAATCACCGGCCATGAGAAAGTAATTTTCTTCCAAGCTCAAGCGTAGACATTCGAAAAGTTTTTCAAGCTCTGTCATAAAATCAGTTGGCTGAGGTGATTCCGGTGCATAAGCCGCGATCACAAATATTCTCTTCCCCTGTTGGAGAGGAATGCATACGATGCACGCTTCTAACAGCCGAAATCTGCGCAGATCACTATTATATATAACTTTATGATTAATGCCTTTTCGTATGAAGATTGCGACGCCTCCCCCTTGAGTGGAGTTGGGTCGATCTCTTCTAACGATATTGTAATTGTTGTTAGTCAATTTATGTTTCTGGTTCAGCTTAGTTTCGCTGGCCATAAACACATCTGGACTTTGGTCTTTCAACAATTGAAAAAGATTAGCTCTACGTTCGGTCCTAATCAGTGAATTTACATTCACAGCAAGGATCCTAAGAGGCCTCTCCGACAGCGCGCCTTTAACCTCTAATTTGCGTTAGGCTAGGCAAAACAGAGTAGAGATAGTCTACCCTAGTCGCCTGCTCCTTTATTTGATTATGAAGTCCTGTTAACTGGCCTTGAATCGCCAGCAACATGCTTCTAATCTCGGCCTGAGCGTCCGGAGCCTTTGGCACGAGGGCCGGTTGGGCTACCTTAGCTGCAGGCTGTACCGTTTTTCCCCTCCCTGCCGCCATTTGGGCGTAGGAAATTTGGGGGTTGACGGGCGTTGCTGTAGGAGCACGCGTTGATGGGCGTATCTCTACCGCTGTCTGCTTAGCCGCTTTATTAATTCTGATTTGCTGAAAAGCTGAGCAACCCCGATAATTAGCAGGGTGCCCCTCCTTTCCGCAAAGTGCACATTTAAGCTGGGTCATGTCATCGACCCGTTCCTCACCGAGCTTACACTCTCCCTTAATGTGGTTTTCACCGCACTTCACGCAGCGTGACTGCATTTCGCAGTTTGCTGCAGCGTGGCCAAACCTTTGGCAGCGCATGCATTGAAGCATGTCACCGCGTCTCTTTAATTTGTCCCAAGTAACAACCTGGTAGTTGAGGACGGAGATCCTCCTCAGACTATCCAGTTTGCTGTTGGGCGATAGCTGTACCAGGAAGAACGGCAAAGACCGCTTCTCCCGTCTGGCTCTGACTGTAGCGAACGGCTTGACCCCGATAAAGTCGAGATCGTCGCTCGCTTTTTGACGGAGCTCATTTAAGAGCACCTGTGGTTCCGTGCAGGAATCTATGCCCTTCAAGAGGACCGTCTGATATTTATCTACTTTAGGGGTAAAGCTGAAAAACTCTGTTGTTGATTTCTTTAACAAATCTTTAATTATTTTGTGCTGCTCCACTGTGGAGCAGTGAATAGCATGCCTATCCTTACTCAATCTCTTAATAGTAAAGTTTTGGCCTATGGCCGACTTACATAGTTCAATAGTCTCTTGAAGATCCATCTTATATGTATTTATTGGCGGCACCTTTTCTTTTTTGCTTTTGGGTGGTTGTGGCTGCTGCTGGTGTTCTCCTTGCTGAATCCCCTCCTGCTGCTTTTGCTGTTGTGTCTGCTGCTGTTGGTTCTGCTCATGTTTTTTTTCTTTTCTCTGCTCTTTGGGCTGCTGCTGTGATTGTTTCACTGTCAGCTTTTCTTTGGGCTGCTGCTTAGCTTGTTGCTGTGGCAGCTGTTCTTGTTGCTTCTGTAAATGCAAATTTTGCTTTGGCTGCTGTGCTGCCACCTGCATCTCTTTTTGAGGCGCCCCTTTATGTGGCGCCTGTGCTGCTTTCTTCCGCTCGTGCTCCTGTTTTTCTTTTTCGCGGCGAGCTTCTTGTTTTCGTTTTAAGTTTTCGATCAGTGGCGTTAGGATGGCATTTAGTCGTTCCATCTCCCCTTTTATGGCACCGATTTTCTCGTTGATGGCCTGTTCCTCGTCAACATTGTGCTTTTGTCGGCTTTGTATTTGCGCCTCATCATCGTCTTCTGAGGACACCTCTGGTGTAGTTATTTCAATGAAGGTATTGCTATCACCCGTAGTGTATAACCCTTCTCCACCTTCGGACATATATTCAACTGCATCTTCGTCTGAGGGCGAAGTATTTAGTTGCCGCTGTATATTTATTGCTGCTGATGCTTTGGCCTGTCGCGACGCCCCTCTCCCCCCAGCTGGCAGCTCTGCTGAAGTGGTAGTAGAGCGCCGCTTAACCAAGCTCTGCGCACATCTTATCTTCTTCCTTCTTTTTACGGGGATATCGTCTGATGTCACCGTTGCTGTTGATGTACTTGCTGTTGGTGCCGTTGCTGATACATCATTCGATGTACCCGCTGCTGGTGCCATTGCAGCTTCCTCTATCATTGCTGGGCCACCTTTCGGTGCACCCGCACTTTTCTCCCTCTCCATCTGCTGGTTCTCCCAGATAATAAAATTTTCCACCTCTCTGTTGTGAAAAAAAGCCGTGACCCTCCGATTGACGGTCCGCCACCTCTTTCTATGTGCTATTGCACTATTGAAAATAGCTTGCTTGTAATTTAACTTAGACTAGTCACTCCGAATTAATTACTTTGAATACACTGGGAAGCCGAAGACGTCTACACACTTCCACAGTACGAGATCGACCAGATCGATCAGATTTTTATTTCTCCCCCCTGGTCACTTTATCTATGTCCACTTTAAGGTACTAATTATGGGTAAAGGATTATTCTTATAAGACGCGATAATAAATCAGAATGCATAGATTAGATTCAGACGAGACAAAATTCTAAACGAGGGGGGGCTATTTCTCCCCCTTCAGGCGGGAGGGGTTATTTCTAGAAATATAGCTAAGCACAGAAAAAAATCATTTGAAAAAAACGGGAACACTTACAATGCCACACCTTAGTTTTTTTGAAGCCACGGTTCTATATTCTTTGAAAATAAAGTTTTTATTTGAATAGTTTTTGAAAGAATAATTTTTAACTTAAAAAATTATAATTTTTTATTTTTAATTTTTGAAAATTATTTTTTCAAAAACTATTTGAAATAAGAACTTTATTTAGGAAGCATATTATAGGAAAGAATTGTGGCTTTAAAAAAAAGCTAAGGCGTGGCATTGTAAGTGTTCCCTTTTTTTAAATAGTTTTTTTTTTGTTCGGATCCAAATTTTGAGAAAATTACCCCTCCCGTCAAAGCGGAGAAAAGTAGACCCCCCTCCGATACTATTTTTTTCTCGTCTAAATGTAATATATACCCTCAAGAATCAACCTAACCCCATAGTTAGTACCTTAAAGTGAAAATAGGGAGACCAGTGTGGTGAAATAAAGATCTGAAAAAATTAGGAATTTTTTTTTTTATGTAGAACCATAGGCATCAACTATCCATCTCAGAATTTCAAAACATCCCAATATAAGGAACACCCTAATACATATATTGCTTGGTTTCATTTGTGTTTTGAAAAATTTAAAGTTTTCTCTTGGATGCAATTCGACAATACAAATATTACTTGGGAATTAGGATTCTTGTAGAGCCATCTTTAGTTTATGTCTAGCAAAAAAGATTAAATAGATGTTAATAACCTAACATTTCTTGTGGAATAATATCAATACTAAATGGTTTAGCTTTTTTTTTAAAGTTTAAAACTTTAAAACGAAAACGAAAACTGAACTCAAAACCTATAAAAGTTCCTCTATTCTCTGTTCTATTTTGCAATTCCAAGTTTCATCGAAAGGCAACAACATTCTAATAAGGTTATCCATACAACAGCAGTGGCGTTAAAAAATCATGGTAAACGTATTAAAGTTATTAACTGCGTAGATCTGTCTAATTTTCCATACAAATTATGACAGATTTACGAAGTTTAAGACTTTAATACTTTTACGAATGAATACCCTTTATTTTTTTTTAAATCCTTATTTTACACAAGAACAAAAATCAGACACCAAAAGTTTACATTCGTCACAAAATAAAATACCTTTTAAAGTAATCTACAGCACTCAATGTTTTTATTCAGGTAGCCAGTCCAATAGAAAGCTGAACGCCGGTAAACAATGTGCATACAACACGTTAAAAAAAGAACGATACTGCTGTATGAATCAAATAAAGTAGCTGCCAATGCAACATCTCATATCTCAATCCATTAGTTAGAGTTTTTTAGTCGTTACTAAATTAGCTCTTGTGAAAGGATTTTAAAGAATACCTACCTCGTCAAACGCAGCACTTAGAATATATCGCAAAGTTCACTAATATGGGGATATTACCCCCTCCCCTAGGTTTTTTTTTTGTCTACATTTCACCTCTGAATTTTTTGGCAGATTTTACGAGAATTTTTAAGTATGTATGCAAAAAAAAGACGAGGAATTTAATTTACACCTACACCGACTGTAGTTGATGGAAATTAAAATTTGAACAAATTAGAGAATTTTCGTTCTTCATTTAGATCCTATTTTAGCTCATTCTCGATGACTCTTTCTAACGACCACACCAATGTTGCTACAATCCACATATACATTAATAACCCAAATCATTAAAAATAAATTTAATGGATATGAAGCTAATCCCCGTTTGTAGCTTCCGTAATATTGTATTCAGCTTTTTTTCAGTCTCTCAACGATGTCAGTGTCGATTTGCTTTTATTATATCGTTGTCACCATTCTCATTAAAGCATTATAGTTTACATAATAATAAAGGAAGCTTCATGCAAGTAATCCTCCACTTATCCCAATGTAACCACATTCCAGTCTACATATTCTCTCACGTCATTATCTGAAAATCGTTATATTATTACTATAAGTATGCTCAATTTCTCATTGATCCACCTTTTGCATTTAGTATAGGATAGATAAGATACGTGTAAACAACTACATATGTATATACTAAATAAATACGTCATATCCCATTCCCCTCACACCCTGTCAATAACTCAAAAAACAAACCCCTTCTCTCTAAATGTCGTCCACTCCGAATATTTGTGTCCCAATTGCTTCCTTCGCATATTTTGGAATCGATGCTGGTGCTCGACTGGGAGATCGAACAAGCACGTCCTGAAAGTAGAGAAGAACGTTTATGGTGTTTGCAAAGCCTTAGGCCGGTATAATTTGAATTTCGTTGTGAAGAGGAAGGCTTGTTTAATATAAATGTGTCATCACATATCATTAATAGGATTTTCATGTGTTTACTCATCACAGAACAATAATTACACACGTTGACATTAGTTGGTTTGGTCGACAATATGAGTATGATTTTGGGGTAATGATGATGGCCGGTTGGTCTGCCCTTTTCGAGTTGCACCGCATCGTACTGAAGGGTGCTGTTGGTTGTGCTCGACTAGAAAATCGATTCTCATATTAATGCGGAATAATAATGAGGATAATCGAAAAGTGTTTCATAACGCATAAAATTTAACTAAAGGAATCGTTTAAAATAAAAATATGGCAGGAGAATCAATATAATATCAACTGTGGTTATCTCATGTTTTTATACTTAATATAGTTAATACTTTATATAATTAAGACCTATGCTATAGCGTTGGAAAAAGCAACCTGCCCCACTCGGCAAAGCCACGCTCCGGCTTGAAAATATATTTTTAATACAGCCTTCGTCCGTACGCAATATAGCCAAAACTACATGTGTATGAGGTTAGCCAGGTACTTTAAGAAATTCAGATTAAATAGTATCACATCGTTAGTTGCTAATTGATTGCGAATTAAGTTCAGAAACAAATTTTTTAAGATTGATTTTATGGTTTTTTAAAAAAATTGTGTCCTGTAAGCTTCCTATTAACTAAACAGTACAAATCCCTAGAAAATGAAAGGAGATGACACATTTTTCTATATGGAGCCTGGGCCCAGAGCGTATATAGATGAGTGTGGTATCAAATGAAATTGAGTTCATTAAATATGTAAAATATTTTTGAAATCCCTTTTGTAGTTTTTGAGATATTTGACTTTGAAGTAGTAGTTCAAAAAATAAGAAAATCTCAATCTTTGAAAGAAACATGATTTTGGTACCAAAATAAAGACCACATAGAAGGCTTTAAAATAATAACAATATGATTTTTCTACAATTAATTTTCTTAAGTTATTGAGATTAAAAAAACATTTTTTCAGATGATCTTTCAAGGCTAATAACTTTTTGTAGTTATTTTAATATAGAAAAATTTTAATTCATAGATGCGTTCTTATTGAAATTTGTAGGGGTTACCTTTTTTGACAGCGTTACAAAGGTAACGCTGTTGGGAAGAAGACTTATCGACCGGAGATTTGCCGGATTGGAGTTGTCCTTTTCCTTTTTTCGTAATAGGATTAAATTTTGTTATCTAACCAATGAAATGAACGAAAAGCATCCCCAATTGTTATTAATTTTCTGCTGTAAAATTCAAATTCTTCATCGGGTTTTCAAAATATTCCCGTTATAAAATGAAACAAAGACTTTTCGTTTGTTATTTTTAGGGTTGTGTAACAACTCAAGTAAAAAGTTCAAATGAGCTCAACTCCATTGCGTTTCGCTCAAGTGTTTTAGTTGGGCTCATCAGTTAAGTGACTATCATAACCTTCTAAGAGCCTGATTACACGATTGGTTTTTTCGGACGTTTCGTGTTTCGTCTTTTTGACACATTCAGTGAGGGGTGTAGAAATGTAGTGGGAATGAAAAAACGAAAGCACGTACACTGAGGGCAAAAATGCAACTTAAAATCTAATAGAAAATATTTGATTTAAGATAGAAAAATATTATATGAATGCTATTTAATTTCACATTGAAACCCTGTTGATTTAAATATACAACGTAGACTTAATAAAACCAACCTAGTTTCAAGGTGAAACGTATTTAGTTTTACATTGAAATCAACTTTTGTAGCATTTAAGCTAAATTGTGGACTCAAAGTGAATTTCAAATTTCCATGCACGTACTTTTAAAGTGTAACATAGTTAGGCCAACGTTAAAGTCAGATTTTAACCTTTTTTAATATATAAAGGGTTTTTCAACAGGGACGCTACAAAAGTAGAACGACAGGGACAGCAAACGACGCCATATTTCTTGTCGCTCTTTAGACATTTCTCTTCAGTAAGGTTTGCCATTATATGATGGAAAGATATACGAGCCAACAACGAGTCGAAATTATTAAAATTTACTACCGAAATTCGGAGTCAGTGGCCTCAACGTTAAGAGCGCTACGTCCAATTCATGGTCATCATAATCATCCTAGCAGATCAACAATTGAGCGTCTAGTGAAAAAATTTGAATCCACAGACACAGTACAAAATTTTCCCGTGCCAGTGAGACAAAGAAGTGTCCGTAGTGTCGAGAATATTGCTGCCGCTGAGGCTTCAGTTGCAGAAAGCCCAAATGTGTCTCTCACACGTCGTCCTCAAGCGTTGGGCATTTCTGTGACGTCGGTGTGGCGAATTTTGCGAAAAGATCTTAGCCTACATCCTTACAAGATTAAATTGACGCAAGAACTGAAGCCGCTTGACCACAAGAAGCGTCGTATGTTCGTGGATTGGGCTGAGCAACAACTTGAAAATGATTCGGATTTTCATCGAAAAATCATCTTCAGCGATGAAGCTCATTTCTGGCTGAATGGCTTCGTCAATAAGCAATATATGCGGTATTGGTCAGGCAGCAATCCACACGTACTCCATGAGTCATCATTGCATCCCGAAAAAATTACGGTTTGGTGTGGTTTATGGGCCGGCGGCGTCATTGGGCCGTACTTCTTCCGTGATGATCAAGACCGGCACGTTACTGTGAATGGGGATCGCTACCGTTCATTGATAACCGAATATTTTTGGCCTCAATTGGATGATATGGACTTGGAGGGCATGTGGTTCCAAGAAGACGGCACCACAAGCCACACAGCGAATGTCACAATCAATTTATCGGAAACCAAGTTTGGAGAACGTGATATTTCACGAGATGTTCTATTTCCTGTTGGGCTACGTGAAGTCTATGGTCTATGCCAACAAGCCAGCGACGATTGATGAACTTCGTTCGAATATCGAATGTGAAATTGCAGCAGTATCGGCCGATTTATACTTGAAAACCGTCGAAAATTGGGTTCAGCGTCTGGACTTCTGCAAGCGTGCCCGTAGTGGCCATGCAAAGAAATCGAGTTCCACACATAACGGCATCAAACGTACTTTCACAGTAATAAAGAATTTCATTGATATCCATAACCGTTCTTGTTTTATTTAAAAAAAACTTTTGTAGCGCTCTTATTGAAATACCCGATATTTTAGCTTAATGTATAGAATTTCAGGCAAATAATGGTATGTCAATGGAACTTGTAACAAATGTTTCATTAGTCAACAGAACCAAGAATCATAAAAGTCCCTAAAAGTATTTGTGGTCAAAGGGATATTTTAAGGGACTTTTTTGATTCTTGGTTCTATTGACTAATTAAACATTTATTCCATGTTCCATTGACATACCATTATTTTCAAGAGTTTTCGGTAATATTTTACCTGTGGTCCTAAAAAAAATTTATCATTATACAAAAAGCACTATAACTTTATTGTGGGTGGTGATATCATTTTGGGCTTAATCTCATTAGATTCAGAATTAAAAGGTACCCTTAAGACATGATGTATCATATGATTAGGTTGTAGCAAACAAAATATTTCAGTTTGATAGACTTCCAACTTGTTCACCGCTCCACCTCTTCAAATGCATCCACACAAAAAGTCAATTTGGGGATTTCGGGGCACTTTGGCTATGATAAAGAAGGTTTAATTCTGCGTCGATACCAATTTTAAGATTTCATGAATTAATTATTTCAAGGGTCCCCTTACGATTTGAGCTATTTTTCCTGGTCTACAAACCTAGCCTATAGCTAAAAATTTCTCAACGAATAGAGAAGATATTGGAATCAAATAAATTAAATTTAGCTTAATAGTAGAAAAGTAGTAGGTACTTTTATAAATCATTGCCATTTTTTTTACATTACATCGCTTGGCTATAAAATTAAAAAAATAATGTTTAGTGGTCATTTAACGGAAATATTTCGAAAGCCCGAGCTGCAAACAGAAAACGGTTGACAGATTTGTACTCAGCGCTCAAATATGCGAGCATATTGTGTAACACTCTATTGTGCTTTGATGTTAACGCATATTTCGAGCCCTTCCCGCCAATTTATCGTAAGCGACAAAAAGTATTACATGAAGCATATTTTTTTTGTTTTTGTAAAATTAATTTATATATAAATTGTTGTCATATTGAAGTTGTTTTATTTTTTTGTGTTCACTTTTGCAGGTCATGATCTAATTTTGGCGTTTACGATAAAAATAAAAATATGAATGAAAAATGCACTTATTTTTCATTTGAAACATCTTTGTACGTTGTTGTTTATCGCACGATATGAGAGCGATCTTGATGAAAAGTCAAACATTTACACCAACTTTTATCGACGTATCAGTTTTGGGAGGGTTTCATGGCAGCAGTTTAAAATGTTTACATTTCATTGAAGAAAACACCCTTTTTGCTATATCTTTGTAGACTTTCTTGATTCTTATTACTTATGACAATTTTAATAAGTGGCCTAGGTTTCATCACTATACTGTTGAAATTTTGTAAAATTTTACTTGTTTCATTTAAAATTTAGTCATCATTTATGAAAAAGACAATAACTTTTCTTAAGGTGGCTGTATCGAGTTCTTTTTGATTTAATACGATTGGGCACTAAAAAATACCCTTTTTGCCATATGCTTAGATTATACCAAGATAAATATTTTAGTTTGTAAAATTTTTATATTCCCCCAGCTTTATGAAAGTGACATTTTATAAAACCAAAGTACGTTTTTTAATCAGCTTTGGATACAAAGTAGTAGTACGAATATTAATAATATAAACATTTTTCTTACTTTTTTGACTGCATTTTTCCTCCCCAACCGTTTTTTTTCCACGCTCTTCATGTAAGCAGAGGGGAGGGAAAGAATCAATAATGTGGTCCAATGGTTGCAAGGGTGCTGAATCTAACGAGGGTTCTCAAGTCATTGTCCGACCTCTGGTTCTCGAATTATAGGCCAATGTATGAAACAAGTGGCAACCCTTTTCTCGTTCTTCTGACAGTGTTGACATCTTGGCAATAACAATACAACATAGTTATAGTTATTTTTGAAGCTAAAAAAAAAATCAATTTCCCCTCAAAAGAGTTACAAAAAAACCTTAAGTTCAAAATTTGAAGAAAATCGCTTCAGTTAGTTTAGGCTGTAGGCCAAGTACTCAAGGTACAAACAGGCCGAGAGACAAAGTTTTGTCACCTACTTTTTTTGTGTTCTCTATCATCTGGCCCAATTTTTGACCACTTTTTGCTGCAATTGGGGCTGTATGTCAGCAATAACGGGCCGAATATTCTCTTCCAAGGTGTCAATCGTTTCGGGCTTATCTGCTTACACAAGCGACTTCACACAATCCCAAAAAAAATAGTCCAGCGGTGTTAAGTCGCAGGATCTTGGAGGCCACGCCACAGGCCCGATGACGCAAGCTAATGTGCTCACCAAAAGTTTCCTTCGATTGATTGATTCGCGATGCGTCGCTCGAACCGAATTATTATTTTAGTGATAATAATAAAGTTGAACGATTTGCAAACGTTGTTCAGGAGTATGTCTATTCATTATGAAATGACAAACCAAACTGAGCATAAATCAAGTGACAGCTGTCAAAAAGGCCAACTCCGAAGAAAGGATTGCCAGATTGAAAACCGCACGTCTAAAAAAAAACACCCTGTAGTATTCGCTACAATACTATATGTATTAACTATAAAACTTTTTATCATTAAATAATTACAATTTAATTTCATGTAATTATTCAATGCTATACCAACATTTAGAAGTTTGTTTGTAGCCATTTTTATTTCCTAAAATAAAACCTCTTCGTCTATGTAGGTATGTACTCGTACTTATGTAGGTTTTTAAAATAAAACTCAAAAATGGAAGAAGAAATAATGTCTCTCAATGGATATATAGATACTCGAAGTTCAAAGAATCAATAACTTCAACTTTAACATTTTTGCCTTGCCGCCTATAATAAATTCTTAGTTTGCAATTGCAAAACGAAATTATATGTTTTCTATTTTCTTTATGTTCACATTAATGTGATTGATATCGATTTTTTCAAAAGATGTTTTTTATATAAATGGTTTGCACAATGAATAAAGGATGTGTTCATATTCTTGTCCTTTAATCTTAACAATTTATAAAAGTTCCTAACTAGATATTTAATTTCAAATGGGACCACGATATAAACAATAATCTAAAAAGCAAAAATCTCTAAGTAAAAGTCTCGAAGAATAGAATCTAGAACTAATTAATTATATCTCGAAAACAAAAATCTAGAAAGCATAATCTCCTATTACAAACACCAAGAAAAAAATCTCGAAAGTAAAAAATCTTCGCGCTCGCGAATTATAGCAATTGTCCCAAAAATTAATATTTATACTTGACTTGGTAGGTCTCTAAGTGCGATATTACACAACGACTTGAGTCATGACTTTTTTTGAAATTCATTGAGTGAGTGCGAACGACAAAAATCAAAATTGACATACCAAAATTTGTTTTAAATATATTATTAAAATTCTATGTATACAAAATTAATTTTTATGAAAACTGCTCCAACGAATTTAAATTTTTGTTTTCAAGTAATTAAATGGCATGCTTTGTTTAATGGATAAAAATGCCTTTTTTATAATTATTTTCATATTTTAAAAGTTCTTTATTCCATGCAACTAGAACATAACAGCAAGTCATGCGATCCAGTCATCCATTTTATTTTTCTTATACACAAGCATGTGTTACATCATTTTCGGAAGTGCATTTTTATTTTTTTTTTATGGTCAAACTATTTTGAAAATTAATAATTGTAAATAAGAAATAATTATAACAAATATAATTATTTGTTGAAATAGAAATAACTACGAGTACTATAAAGTTTTTAGACTTTTCTATAAGAACAGTTATTCTAAAAAATTAAACAAAATAAAAAAACATTAAAAAAAGTTCACGAAATTTAAAAATATAGTAGGTACTTCTTAAAAATGTTTGAAAAAATCGTACCATAACATAGTAACCACTGGGAAAATATTTTTTTAAATATTTTTTTCTGGAAAGGTCATAAGGCCTGCTATAACCAATTGCAAGGTTATCCATTATTTAAAGGACATCCTGTTTAAAAAAACATTGGAAATATTATGTTAGTTTATGTATTATAATTTCTAGATACAAATGTTATTATTCTCGAATAGTTTTTCATTGAGACAATGTTGAAATTAAATGAAACGAGCTGAGTGTGAGTTATTAACAGTTTTTTTTTAATTTGAGGCCCATGTATATTGACATTTTTGAATATGACATCGTTTATATGTCCGCCCGAAAAAAACCTATAAGTCCCCAAAAATTGTATGTGACTTTGGTAATTGTTAACTCTTGTTTACAAGTTTTCTAGGGCTGACCAATTTTTAATACTAGTTGATAGGTCCTCGATACCAGAAAAAAATCTCGGTATCGTTCATTATCGGTATCGAAAACAGAAGCTATACCGAGACGATACCAACTCCAAAGCATCCGAAACAATACTAAAACAATACTAAGGCGATACTGAGCCGTTACCGATACTTTCGCTATTATCGTTTAGTATCGGCAGAAAAAAAATATTGTTGAATATTTTAATTTAATTTAATTTAATAATTTTATAATTTTACTATTTTTCTTGCCTATATGTTTCGAGGTCTTAATTGCCTCATCTTTGGAGTCAGTAAATAGTTAATGCGTTTTAATATAAAATATAATAAAATATATTTTATTTAATGTAAAACTACTAAACAGAAATATTAGTGGAATATATAGGGGGAAGGCGGGAGACTTGATCCACCTTTTGTAAAATGTTTGATAAAAACTTTTCTATTTATCTCAGCCGCATGATAGATACATCTTTGTAAGGGTACATTAATCTTGTTTAAAACTAGTTTTATATACTTCCAATACACGCAACCACCGGTTTCAGCCCAGAGAAAATTATTTGATGAAAGATTTTTGGCTCAGGTCTCCCGGTGGAGCGGGAGATTTGATCACCACCTGGGGGAGAGCTAAATAATACAAAAAATAAAGTTGCCCTTTATTATCTTCATAGAATTCAAAAAAAAATGTTTTAAAAATGTATACACATAAATGTTGATACAAACCTAAGAAAAAACCAAAAAATCGTAACGAACGAAAGTAAATGCATTACTAAAATAAACCCGGCCGTGGGAAATACCGTTACATGATTGTAAGATTTCTTATTCATAATTTTAGGCTGTTATTTATGTATTTCCTCTTCTGCGGCAGTTTAAAAAAAAAAAAATTGCTTTGCTCCTAATTTTCGTATGATCAAGTCTCCCTACAGAAAGTGGTTCAAGTCTCCCCTTCACGACTTTTGAGACAAAATACATTATAAATTTTGAAAGGTTAACTGTTTCACTATTTTGCGCGGGTATTTACAAAACATATACTCAAAGAATAAGATCATTCTTATGTAGTTATTGAATGTACTAGGAAAACAAAAAAAAAATTTAATTGAAAAATAGAAACAAATTTTTTTAACTTTTCTTAGCGAAAAATGCATTAACTCGTCCAGGAACCAAATGCAAATGTTGATCCTGAAACATTTTTGTAAGTAAATAGAAGGTCACTTTCTGCTTCGAATGTACAAACACTTTAGAATTTGAGTGTAATCTGAATGAAATTTTGCGAGTGGCTCATATTTCCCGTATGATCAAGTCTCCCGTTTTACCCCTACATATACAAATAAATTTTGTTTTTTTTTTTAATTGAAATGAAATTAATAGATAATTAAACATAAAGTACTTTAGAATTTAACAAAGTTGTTATTTGAGATTGATTTAGAACGTCTGTTTTTGGCACATTTGCGTTACCTTTTAGAATAAAATAAGTATTTGTGTAGTCTTTCTCGTCAGACATGTAATTTGTTGATTTCTTATAATTTGATTAAACTCGTGTATTTGTAATTTAAATTTATTAATTTCAAAATTAAAAATTTTGATTTCCTCAAAATTAAATGAATGTCCATTTTCCTAAGCATGATCAGTCAACGCAGCAATATTTTTATTAACTGAGCTTCCTGTAATCACTTTTCCACATTCTGATTTATGGTATCCAATTCTTGAACCCAACTTTTTCAGTGCCATTTAAGTGCAATCATTGCATTTAACCGAGTAAACTAGTCCGCTTTTATCTTCTTTATTAATCTTTTATTTTGTATATGGCTGGCTACAATACCAAAAATTTCATCCAAATCGTTGGTTTCAGAGAAAGCCAGCATAATTTAAATGGGCGTGGCAGTGGGCAGTTGTAATCAAAATTATTGCCTTCTCCCTGCTAAAGAGAAAAGCTCCGAAAATTTCACCAAAATCATTAGAGCTTTTTACGAGAAACCAGTTACAAAAATTGAGCTGGTATCGTTTCGGTTTCCGATACCTATACCAAACGATACCGAGACTTTTCCGGTATCGTGGCCAGCCCTAAATTTGATGCATTTGAAACCAGCTTACGTAAGTTGATAAATTTACTTTAAGTAACTAATAGAGCTATTTACACTTGTAATTTTATCAAAAGTTGCAAGTGACTTACGAAAGTATATCTTGTGTAACTTTGGCCACATTGAAATCAGCCCCAAAAATATTACCTGTTCTTAAACATTTACAGAATTCTTATTTCCCATATAACATTGACAGATTGATGGTGATATCAAATTATTATTCTCTCGAATTGTCACAGTGTTGTCACACTTCACACAGTTGTGGCTGCAACCTCAAACTCTCCAATGCTTTGACACCACTTAATACTACATAATTTGCTTTCCCTCCGAATTCCCAAATGTGGTTATTCCCTGGAATTCAGAGAGTTAATTAAAATACCACCGCAGATTGCGGTGTATCATAAATAAACGGATCTATAAAACCGCTAGTCTACTATTTGGATAGATATGTTATGAGATTGTACGAGTAGGTACATCACGTTCACACTCTTCTGCCTGCTTGCAAAACCAACGTGTCAACATTTGACGAGACGTAGATAATTGGTTTATCATTGTAATCCTGGGAAAGTCGTTTAGTTAAACGAACGTAATTATTGGATCTAGGGGTAGAGATAACATAATGACAAACGTTTTGGTGGCGATTTGGTATACATTACATTAAAATGTTCTTACATACATACATAACATATACATATTTAAATAATCTATGTATTAGGTGTATTAAGAAAATCAAAAATGGTGGGCATATTTATTTAAATGATATTTATCATTCTCATTTCATTCGCCACTTTTAGGTGTGTGAAAAAATAAAAAATAAATAAAAATAAGGATGCGATATTAGGAGACGTATCATCACAAGCAGGGTTGGTCCCACTGAGGCACGAGGGAACAACATTATTAATAACAACAAAATTCTTATAAAATTTAGTATTTGGAGAATTTTTGTATAGGGTATGGTGCAAAAATATACATTTAACGTTTACAGATATAACACAGATATTATTAGAAAGTAAACGGTGTGTAATTTTAATCAATAATTATATAAAAACACTTTTACCTTATTGATTACACTTATTGATCGACCAAAAATTAAACAAAACGCAACAAAACTACATTTAATTTACTTCGTAGACGATTTACCTTACGAACGCGTTTCGATAGAGCTTGTCTATCATCATCAGCGTAAACGACTAATGATAAAAAGTGTCATCTTCATCTTACAGCATCATTGGTCCAAAGTGCAAAAAGGAAATAATTTGATTATTATATTAATATTATTAATATATTTTTATTATTATTATATTAATAGGTAATATTAATAATATGTTCATTGAAGATTCTATAATTGAATGTCAAGATTTTGTAGCCAATCGGTAACAGCTGGAGTCTGGAGATGCTCAAGTGCGTACTCAGTCAAACCACGTGTTTGATGTTCTGCACACAGTTTTCGCAGTCACAAATTGATGTTTCAGCTGCTCTTAACTTATAGAGCGTTTTGGCACATCTTGCGTGGTTTGTTCGCACTCGGTGAAGGCTACCACATTTTCCTAGGGAGGTATAGGCCAGAAGGCATGGTTGTCGCGTCTCCAATACGCAACAGATAATTATTAGAACTAGAATTCCACTCGTTCTTCCCCGTACTCTACTGCATCCTAGTTCGTAGTTCAGTTCCTGGGCTGGTCTAAGCGTCGATATTTAAGGCGGGAAAGGGCGCTACGCTCAATATCTTCATGAAGGTTGTTGGCGTTTATTTTCCCATATTCTAGAAGAAGAGTATTTTGAGGTCTTAACTTTGCAGGCTGGTATATTGCTGAGTACGGGAAGAAACCTTGTTGGTGTTGAGCTGAATGTTCCTGAAATTATGCGCATGTGGTGTCGACACAATGGGGGAGGGGGGGCGGTTGTAGCTAATACAAATAAATTCAAAAATTCAATACAAACATAAACAAAATACACAGACAAATTAACATTGAATTTAAAGTCTATCATAAAACTTTTAGAAAATTGGATCTCTTATAAGTCCATCATCGTATTTATTTAATTATTTTTATTTTTAAATACATATGTATATGTATATAAACGCATAATTGTAGTACCTCGTGGTATGATGGTTAGTGCGTAGGACTGTCATGCGAAAGGTCTGGGTTCTATTCCCGGCCACTGCCACCTAAAAACAGTAATGTTTTTTTCCGAGGTACTGCCTCTTGCGAGGAATTGACAAATCCTCCAAGAGTATACTTGTCATAAATAAGTGCTTCTCACCTAGCCGTTCGGACTCGGCAAAAAATTGTAGGTCCCCTCCATTCCTGCCAAAAGCACGCACACAGGAATGGTTGAGAGTTGTTAGTCACTAGGCCCTGGGTCTCCATGAGCTGTTGCGCCACTAAATTTATTTTTATTTTTTATCGACGCATAATTGTACCTTCTATAGCATATCCAGAGTCCCCCAAAATTCCCGCATTGGATTTTTCATAGGGTTTTCGGTAATATTTTACCTGTTGTACTTAAAATAAAATCATCGTTACACTAAAAGCACAATAATTTTTTTGTGGATGTTCGTATCATTTTGGGCTTGGTCTAATTACAGTCAGAGAAAAAAGTCAGGTAAATAATTAACCTGGGCCCTGCTAAACTTACAAGGTGCATAATTCCATATAAAGTTACAGACATTTCAGAAATTTATCTGATTTTAATAACCTTATATTAAGTGTTTAATTAGCCTAGTGGCCTATATTTACGGTGACCATCCGTTCATTATTATAATGAATACTTCTGTGTTTGAGGACAGTGTTCACTACGAATTATTTTGTATACAAATGCATGGAAATGTTCTGTATTTCAGAAGTTTTGCATTATATGTTCAGTATTTCAGATAAATTCTTAAAAACAGTAACGCAAATAATGCAAAATGAACATTTAAATTTAATTATAAGTATTAATTATTTTTACGTGCGCTTACTCACAGAACAAATGAACATATTATCTAAAACAAATAGGGATGCTAGATTTGAAAAATTTCTTTGTGGGACAAATTTTGAAAACGTACCTTTTATGAAACATTGAAAGGTCAGTTTGTTTTAAAAAAAACTATTTTCATAAAATACCGACTGATACCAATATTGAATTTTAATTCATTTCTTTATCCAATGAAATCCAAACTAAGAACTCATTAAACTAAAAATGGTTTCAGAGTAAAAAGCAACGAAAAAATAAAATTGCATAATTTTTCAGATACAATAAATATTTTTCTTAAAGCTTACACAAATATTGACAGATGTTATGTTTTTAATATTGCTGTATATAATTGAAAAAGTGTTTACTTTTTTTAATTTAAGAAGCACAATTATTTTTAGATTTTTTTTTAAACTCTGGTTTATTTTAAGAAATGAAGAGTTGTAGCATTTATAAATTTTGTCTTACTTAGACAGCCAAACCCCAAAATTATTAACAAACTTTGTTACATAAAAGTAACATAAGAGTTGTCTAACTTGGAAAGCGGAATCAGTTGTCTTACTTGAAATTGTTTTATTTTATTACATAAATAAGGCATATTTTTGACTTTTAAAAAACTGTCTTACTAGTCCACCACATAAAAAATCTAATAAATAAGGCTGGTATTGTTTTTCGTTAACTTTCTTGATGTTTCGATAGGGATAGCTGTTTTCAGTAAATCAAAAATACAGTTTAACAAATATGATTTCATTTTAAAATCAAATCAATTTTGTTTTTAAATCATTAATACAAATTTGTACAACTGTGTTTATGATCTAAAGGATACAAATTTTTTATCAGTCGATCTCGATCTGTGGAAGTGTGCGCACGTTATCGGCTTTCACAGTTTTCTTTAACTAAAATCGGAGTGACTTTTCAAAGTTTTAATTTTACCCAGCTATTTTTAATAGTGCAATAGCACAGAGGTAGAGGTGGCCGACCGACAACCTGAGGATCACAGGTTCGAGTCCCAGTCGGGCAAAAATTATTTGGCTGCTTTTTTTCACAATCGTGAAGTAGAAAACTTTATCGATTGGGAAAAGCAGCAAATGCAAACCAACAACACCGCGGGGACATCGAAAGGTGCCCCAGCAACAATAATAAAGACAGCTATGGTACCACCAGCCAAAGCTACGGTCAGCGCCGTAGCAACAACAACAACAACGAAGCAAGCGATGGCACCACCAGCCATGCCATCAACAAGTGCCGTAGCAACGGCGAAACAAGCAACGGCACCAACAGCCGATGCCAAAAACAAGAGGAGGAAGAAGATAAGCTGTGCGTCGAACCTCGTGAAGCGCCGCTCCACCACCACCTCAGCCCAGCTGCCAGCCGGGGTGAAGGAGACGGCGCGCACAGCCAAAACTACAGCAGCAGCCAAAATCCATCAACAACTGGATACCTCGCCATCCGATGACGACATCGAGTATATGTCCGAAGGTGGCGAGGGATTATATACAACGGGTGACTCCAACAGCAACTTGCTTGTGGATGTAACCACACCAGAGGCGTCCTCCGAAGAGGAAAATGAGGCGCAAGAAGAAATGGACGAGCAGGCCATCAGTCAAAAAATTGATGTCATTCGGGGGGAGATGGAACGTCTCAATTCCATTGTGACCCCACTAATAGAAGCTCTCAAAAGCAAGCAAGAAGCTCGACGCAAAAGAGAGAAACAGGAGCGCGAGCAGAAAGAAGCGGGCCAAGCGCCAAAAAATGCAGCGCCAGAGCAAGAGCTGCCTTCGAAAAACAAGCAGCAGGATCTAAATCCAAAAGAAGAGCAGCAACAACAACAGATGCCAATTAAACAACAACAGCAGAAGCCGAAGGAGCAACGTCCAAAAAAGCAAATGCAACAGCAACAACAACAACAACAGCAGCAGCAACGAAAACTTCAGGAGCAAAGTCAGCAGCAGCAGCAGCAGGGAGATCACCAGCAGCAGCCACAGCCGCCCCAAAATAAAAAAGAAAAGGTGCCACCTATAAATACATACAAAATGGAACTTCAGGAAACCATTGACCTGTGTAAGTCGGCCATAGGCCAAAACTTTTTTATAAAACGATTAAGTAAAGATAGACACGCTATCCACTGCTCCACAGTGGCACAGCATAAAATTATAAAAGAATTATTAAAGAAATCCACGACTGAGTTCTTCAGTTTTACCCCCAAAGTGGATAAATTCCAGACGGTCCTCTTGAAGGGCATTGATTCCTGCACGGAACCACAGGTGCTCTTAAATGAGCTCCGTCAAAAAGCGAGCGACGATCTCGACTTTATCGGGGTCAAGCCGTTCGCTACAGTCAGAGCCAGACGGGAGAAACGGTCTTTGCCGTTCTTTCTGGTTCAGCTATCGCCCAGCAGCAAACTGGATAGGTTGAGGAGTATCTCCGTCCTCAACTACCAGGTTGTTACTTGGGATAAATTAAAGAGAGGCGGTGACATGCTTCAATGCATGCGCTGCCAAAGGTTTGGCCACGCTGCAGCAAACTGCGAAATGCAGCCACGCTGCGTTAAGTGCGGTGAGGACCACATAAAGGGAGAGTGTAAACTCGGCGAGGAACGGGTCGAAGACATGACCCAGCTTAAATGTGCACTTTGCGGAAAGGAGGGGCACCCTGCTAATTATCGGGGTTGCTCAGCGTTTCAGCAAATTCGTACCAATAAAGTGGCTAAGCAGACAGCGGTAGAGATACGCCCATCAACGCGTGCTCCTACAACAACGCCCGTCAATCCCCAAATTTCCTACGCCCAAATGGCGGCAGGAAAGGGAAAAACGGTACAGCCTGCAGCTAAGGTAGCTCAACCGGCCCTCGGGCCAAAAGCTCCGGACGCTCAGGCCGAAATTAGAAGCATGTTGCTGGCAATTCAAGGCCAGCTGACAGGGCTTCACAATCAGATAAAGGAGCAGGCGACTAGGGTAGACTATCTCTACTCTGTTTTGCCTAGCCTAACGCAAATTAGAGGTTAAAGGCGCGCTGTCGGAGAGGCCTCTTAGGATCCTTGCTGTGAATGTAAATTCACTGATTAGGACCGAACGTAGAGCTAATCTTTTCCAATTGTTGAAAGACCAAAGTCCAGATGTGTTTATGGCCAGCGAAACTAAGCTGAACCAGAAACATAAACTGACTAACAACAATTACAATATCGTTAGAAGAGATCGACCCAACTCCACTCAAGGGGGGGGCGTCGCAATCTTCATACGAAAAGGCATAAATCATAAAGTTATATATAATAGTGATCTACGTAGATTTCGGCTGTTAGAGGCGTGTGTCGTATGCATTCCTCTCCAACAGGGGAAGCGAATGTATGTGATCGCGGCTTATGCACCGGAATCACCTCAGCCAACTGATTTTTTGACAGAGCTTGAAAAACTTTTCGAAGATCTACACTTGAGCTTGGACGAAAATTACTTTCTCATGGCCGGTGATTTGAATGCCAAACACTTAGATTGGGGAAATCAAGTACAGAATCCGAGAGGTATTCATCTTTTTAATTGGATGAGTCAGTATAACGCTGAATATCGTATAGAACTGCTGGCTACGGATCGGCCATCGTTTCCAAGAAGCGGTGCCTATCTGGATTTATTGCTATTAGACGCAAGACTGACAATTACTGACACTGTGGGTCAAAGACCAAGGAACTGTTTACGAACGATCGAGTACGATAGTGACCACTGCGGACTCGCTGCCGTAGTACAGCTTCCAAACGAGCTCGTGGAGTTGGATGAGTATGTACCTGTGCATACTTACAATTACAGTAAGGTGCGCTGGCCACGCTTTACCAACGCCTTAAAGAGCGAAATTAGATCGAACAACATATCCCCACCAAATGACAGGAATTTGACAAATAACGAAATAGACCACTACCTAGAACAAATGGATGAGACAATCAAACGAATAATGAACAGAACAATACCGAAATACAAGCAACGGGACGCAACCGACATGTATCGAAACGCAACCATTGACGCACTACACAGACAAAAAAGTGGACTGCTGACAAGACTAAAAATCTTGTACCGACGGTTTACTGACCCTCACGATCTGGAGATTAGGACACTGAAGTCGTCGATCAAAAACATCAACCAACTAATTAAAGAGAACTATCGGTTGTCAATCAATTTGTATTGGGACAACAAAATTCGGGCCGTTAATGCTAGCGACCCGAGCATGTTTCCCCAAATTAACAAGATATTTAGAAGGAATGATCAGAACGATCTTCCGTGTCTCAAGCTTCAAAGAACGACAGACAACAGAGACGTACTTCTGACAGCAGGAATTAATCCAGAGGACGCCGTCTTGGACGATGACCTCTTTATTGTCGAAGATCCGCAGGAGAAAGTGGAGGCTGTGGGGGCTGCTTTCCAGCAAGTGTACAAGGTGAATGCGTGCATTCGCCCGAATCACGACCTGGAAAACAGAGCCTTGCTCCATTACTTCTACCTTCGGAATGACATCACGCAATGGCGATCAGAGAACCTTGGTTTCACCGGGTTCAATGAAGATCATTTGGCAAACGCCATAATCGCCGAGCGAAATGGGCCCAGTTCCCTGTTAATTACGAAGGTGGAGCTACAGCTCATCTTCGATTCATTAAAGAAGAAGAAGTCAGCAGGAGTCGATGGCATATCCAACGTTGTACTTCGACATTTACCTCAAGAAGCAGTAGACATTTATACCACTCTGTTTAACAACGCTCTGAATAATGCATATTATCCAGTGCGGTGGAAGACAGCTGTGGTGCATCCTCTCCAGAAAAAGGGAAAGGACAACTCCAATCCGGCGAATCTCCGGTCGATAAGTCTTCTTCCGAGTATCAGCAAGGTATTCGAAAAAGTTATCAATAGAGCTCTATCTAAGTGGGCAGAGGACAATAATATCATACCGGACAATCAGTTCGGTTTTAAGGCGGGACATGACACCATTCATGCCGCGTCTAAGCTCGTTTCTGATGTCCAATGGAACAAATCTAAGAAGCAGTGTACGGGTGCCTGTCTGGTTGATTTGGAGAAGGCTTTCGACACCGTATGGTTAGAGGGTCTTTATCTAAAGCTGACCAGACTTGGCATTAGTAAACCACTATTATATATGCTTTATGATATGCTCAATGGCAGAAAGTTTGTTGTCAAGAGTGGCAATGTAACTTCTGCCACAACCTTTAATATTAAAAATGGTCTTCAGCAGGGAGCGGTCAACTCGCCGATTCTATTCAGCATTTACACCAGCGATCTGATAGGTAGTCTAACTCAGGCAATAGCGTATGCCGACGATCTAATTGCGTACAGAACAGCTGCAAAAGTCGAGGACATCAGGATTCTTTTGCAGAGTGACTTCGATGAGATTCAACGATATTGTGATGACTGGAAGTTGAAAATCAACTTTCAGAAATCAGAAACTATCTTGTTTAGGACTCCGTTGCGTGGAGCCACAAGGGATACGAGAAAGAACTGGCGCAAGCTGGTGATCGTAGGGCCAAATGGACATCCACTGGCGAGTAAAAGTGTAGTAAAATACCTTGGCATCTGGATGGATCAGTATTTGTATTTCGACAGACATATAAATGCTGCTCTGGCCAGGGCTAGAGGAGCTTTTGCCCTGACGAAACGGTTGTTTTATAGCAGCCGGCTTGATAGCAGGGTGAAGGTGATTTGCTACATGGCCCTTATCCGGCCGATGATTGCCTATGGATGCCCGGTTTGGTTCAACGTTGCCCCATCTCAAATGGAAAAGATTCGGGTGTTTGAGAGGCAGTGTCTTCGACGCTGCCTTGGATTGCACAGAACACCAGAGTCGGAGTACAAACACTACTATTCCAACCTGGCTTTATACAACGGGGCCAACATAAACAGGATAGATAATTTCTTGCTGAAGCTTATTCGGGGTCACATTGCAAGAGCGATGTCCTCGTCTAACAGCTTAATTTTCGGGGCTTATTACCCCAACAACGAATACTACGAGAGTGTGCGTCTAAGCGGCTTTATTCCACCCGATGCATTCCTCCACCTAGACAGTCGAGGGCTGATCCAGGATAGAGCGGCGGTTCCGCTAATCTACCACGTCGGCCGTAGAACTGTAGATCGGCGGCTCCTTTACAGTCGAGACGTCCTCGCACAAGACGGAGCTGAGCACCTTCGGTTCAGTAGGACTGTGTCCGAACGGGACCGAAGAGATAGGGTAAAGCAGGAGAACCAGTTCTGGTGGTTGAAAAACGAAGATGAAGTTCCTTCAGACATTTAATAGTTGACCTTGCTATTTTCTCTTGTATGGCCGACTTACATAGGTTTAGGTAGTTAGTTTTAAGTAGGGACAGTCAGGGTGGCACCAAAAAAAAAAAAAAAAAAAAAAAAAAAAAAAAAAAAAAAAAAAATATAAAATATACAAAAAAATTATAAAATCAACAAAAAAAAAAAAAAAAAATTATAAAAACCGGAAAATGCTTGCTGTGGCTGTTCTAGTTTGTAAGTAGCTTATAAGTAGGTTGTAATTAGTTTAAAATTAGTTGTAAGTAGTTTTAAGTAGTTTTAATTAGCTTTAATTTAGTTTTATGTAGTTTGTAAGTTTTATATAAAACCAAAAAATAAAGACATAGATACCGAGTTTTTTTGTGAAATTCTTCTCGGTAAAAAATAAAACCGACCTGGATTTAGTATTAAGATAGTTCTTAGGCCGAAAGGCATTAGCATTAAGTTATTCTAGTTTAACTTAGAGCGCCCGACTGGGGCCAGTAAGTTACTTTTAAGATATTGATAAGTAGGCTAGCTTTTATGAATTTTTGTCTAGCTTTAAGATAGTTCTAAGATAATTGAAAAATAAAAATGAAAAAAAAAAAAAAATACAAATTTTTATGGTTTCAGAATTCCAATCTCTTAATCAGAAAGCAAGAAGGTGAAAAAGTTATTAAAATCAAGTGTTTAGAAGACTTGAATAATCTCTAATTTAATGCCTTTTGTTAATTTACATAATTTTGAACCAGATGAAGTTGTGTTATCATATAATTTTGAAACTGATTTGTTGTCAAGTGTTTTTCTGAATAACAATATTTATCCTATTTGCTTTTATATTATACAGCAAAATATCCGTAGTCTTCGTGCAAATTTTGATTTGTTATTACTTCATATCGAATCGTGGTCTAATAAGCCTGATTTAATTTTTGTTACAGAAATTTGGATTTTTGACGATGAGAAAGGCAGTTTTATAATTCCAGGGTATACTTTTTTTGCCACTTGTAACAATACTTATTGTGCTGGTGGAGTTGGTGTTTTTATAAAAAATATATACAATAGTTGTGATGTAGTTAGCAATAATTTGGTCTCCGCGGATTTTATTAAAGTTACCTTCAGTTTGAATAATGAAAAACTCTGTTTTATGTGTGTCTATAGGCTTCATGATGGTGGTAGAGATGTCTTTCTTGAGGAACTTAATTTTCTGTTAATGAATGAAAAAACTAAAAATCTGATTTTTCTGGGTGACATAAATATTGATCTTCTCTCCAAAACCCAATACGTAGATAATTATTTAATGCTATTAGCTTCTTATGGTTTGGACTCTTATATAAATGTTCCTACTAGAAACGATGAAAATTCTAAGACATGCATTGATCATATTTTCTGTAGGAATAGTTTATCTCGTAATGTTAAACTAATTAGCTCTTTAGCCGATTTGGGTATCACTGATCACTGCATGACTAGCTTACATTACGTAAATTTTTTGGTTGACAAAGAAACAGCAATAGCTGATGTTGAAGTTAAGAAAATTGATTTTGACAGGCTAAATTTGCTTTTACGTTTTGAATTCTGGGACGGTGTCTATAATGAGAGTGATCCTTCACTTGCCTATGATAAATTTATTGAAAAATTAGGTTACTATCTTGATAATTGTACAAAAAGAACGGTCAAAAAGAACAAGTCTAAACATCTGAAGGAATGGATGACAGGGTATATTTTAGACAAAGTAAACAAAAAAATAAGCTTCGCAAGAAATGTAAAAAAAATCCAAATAGTACTCATCTAAAAACAGAATACAAAAAAGTATGCAAAAAATTATTAAAAGAAATTCAAACTTGTAAAGAAAACTATTATTTAGCTGAACTCGAAAAGAATAAAGGTAATATTAAAGGTGAATGGAATGTAGTAAATAAAATTTTAAATCGTGGTTCCCAATCTGAAAAACCTATAGTTATAGAAGATGACAATATTAGAATTAGTGATACTACTGAAATAGCTAATCGTTTTAATAATTTTTTTGTTTCTATAGCTGAAAACATCTCGACTGAGGTGTTTAGAAATAGGAATGACTGTTTTACTGAAGGTATAGTTAATGACAATGTTTTCACTGAAAGTCTTTTTTACGCTCCTATACGGCCTTGTGAACTGCTTTTCATCATCAAAAACTCTAGTTCTGTTACAAGTGATAATTTTTCAAATTTAATCTTTAAAAAAATTGCATATAATATTGTGGATGTTCTTGCACATATATTTAATAAAAGTGTGTACAGTGGTGTGTTTCCAGGTTCGCTTAAAATTGCTGAGGTCATTCCTCTTTTCAAAAAGTCTAACCCTTGCATTATGAATAATTACAGGCCTATTTCCCTGTTACCTGTTTGTTCAAAAATTTTTGAAAAGGCGATGAAAAAAAGAATTTTGAAGTTTCTGAATAAAAATAATTTCTTTAGTGAAGCCCAATTCGGATTTCGAGCTCTTAGATCAACTGAAGATGCGCTACTAAAATTTTGTAGTGAAATTTATGAAAACATTAATAATAATTTATTCACAGCTGGACTCTTCATTGATTTAACAAAGGCTTTCGACTTAGTTGACCATAATATTCTTTTGAAAAAATTATACAATGCAGGAATGCGTGGATTTATCCTTAATTGGTTAGATTCTTATCTATCTAATAGAAAACAATTAGTTAAAATAAATGGCATCTATAGTAGTTTATGCAATATTAGT
Organism: Dasysyrphus albostriatus; assembly: GCA_946251815.1. Lineage (NCBI taxonomy): Eukaryota > Metazoa > Arthropoda > Insecta > Diptera > Syrphidae > Dasysyrphus > Dasysyrphus albostriatus. Next base: position 228,538,483 of record OX276335.1, read on the forward strand.
ATTGGCGTTCCCCAAGGCTCAGTTTTGGGTCCCCTGCTTTTTCTGATTTTCATTAATTCAATTTTCAATCAGAATTTCAAAGGAAAAATTACAGCATTTGCTGATGATAAGGCTTTTGCATATGGTAGTAGATCTCTGCTTAACTTAATTTCTGACATCAACTATGACTTGGATATCTTAAGACGCTGGTTTGCAGTTAATAAAATGGTATTAAGCGATAAAACTAAATTAATGTATTTTAGTCTTTCAGGGTCTCCTATTTTAGTTGGTTGCGATATTTTTTATCATTCTTTAGATTGCAAAAAATTTAAATTCAGTTCAAATGATTCTAATAGTTTTGTTAATAATGAGTCCTCCCAAGTAACATCGTTGGAGCTAAACTGTTCTTTAACAGCTTGTGAGTAGTGAAATACAACGCGAAATTCTTAGATTTTTTCTACTAAGATCAATTGAACCGTTGAGTCACATAAGTAATTGCTTACGAACTTAAACTTTAAATAAATAAAAAACTTTTTCCACGATTTAGAAATATTCAAAACTTCAATTTTCAAAACACCCTACTTTTCAGCACTGAACGCTAAACTCTCATTTAGTAGAAAATAGCGGTATTGCAGCTCTATTGAAGGCAAACTATTTTCATGATAAAAAATATGGTGACGGAAAAAAAAACATTGAATAAATTTTCTTTATTTTATTTGAAACTAATAAAAATTCTTTCTTTTCAATATAAAACACAGTAAATATTGCAAGTATTGCAATAAAATAAAAAATATTTTATTTTATGTTTAAATTATTTTTTTTTAACAATTTTTTGTGTTGCTTAAGTTAACTTTTTTAATCATTTCACAGCTTAATATCAAGAATTTCGGAGGCGCGTTTTACTTTTGCGAAGTACATTCAGTACAATTGTGATAAAACTAAACGCGCACTAAAAATTCACCAATATGGGACAGATAAATATTAATTTAATTTCTCATGTAATTATTTACTCTTCAAATATTTTATAAATTTGTGTGACATTACAACACATGAAGTTCTCGCGGGTTACTATTACACATAAAGTAAACACAATGTTCTAATATCATTTTAAATTTCATTTATATTTCCCAAACTAATACCAACAAAGTGCTGTCAAAAGTGCTGCTCTATAGATTTCCAATTCACGTACCAAAGAGCTCCAAGGCCATACTAGACACTGATAACAAGCTGGTTTGGAACAAAATTAGCTCTCAAACTCAAGGAATTCGCTGTAGGCAAGCTCTCCATTTGCTTTAGAAGTGCATTTAGAGCTTCTTTTGAAATCAACGAGCTTTAAGACTAGCTCTGAAAGCGCTTTTAGAGCATTTAAACGGCTAAAATTGTTTCTTGGGCTGTACCCCTCATTGCTTTCAGGTAAATTTTGTCAAGACCTTCAAATACCTTGGTGTGCTACTTGATTGTAAAATGAACTGGTCTGATCACACTCACTCACTAAAAAATTACTTGTTATGTTGTACCAGACAGTTCTATTCTCTTGGTTTATATTGTTCAAAAAAATTACTAGTAATGATCTACTATGGAATTGTTCATTCTAAAATTCAGTATGGAATATCTTGTTGGGGGGGTTCTTATCAAAACAAGATTAATCCTCTTCTTATTCTCCAAAAACATATTATAAGAATTATTTGCAAAAAAAATCGTCTTCATAATAGTTTCATTTTATTTCAGGAATTAAAAGTTCTTCCTCTAAGACATTTGTACTACTTCTTGAGTAAGTACTAAAATCACTTAAATTTCAATTATTTTCTTGCCTTCTTTTCAAAAAAATTATTTTTCTTTTGATAAACTTTCTGGTTTTTTTTTTATTTTACCTTAGTACCATTTGTAATATTTCCATTATGTTAAATTCTTTTTGGTCTTCTAAACTTTATTTATAAACTGAATTATTGTACCTATCAAAATGAATTAATAAATACAATACAATACAATACAATACAATTTACTAATAATTGAATATGAAGAAAATTTTAAGAGAAATTTCTTCTGTTCAAACAAGACCCCTGAACAAAACAGTATGAAAAAACTTAGTTGTATTGCACCATATAGTGACCAAAAAAGCCGAAGAGACCAACAAAATATTTCAACTTAATCAGATAAAATAATTAAATTCTATTGTCTTTCTGCATACAAAATTAATGTTTGGATCAATTTTTTTTCTTAATAATTAATAGCATTTTCATAAGAAAATATCAATCTCTTTCAAACACTATTGAGCGGGCTTGGCGGGATATTAAATCGAATTGCGTGACAAAATTCTCCCGCGGAACAAAAAAACGAAGATGAAGTTCCTTCTATGCTATTTTCTTTTTGTCAGTTAGGGTGGCACAAAAAAAAAAATATATAAAACATACAAAAACACAAAAAAATTATAAAATCCGCAAAAATTCAAAAAAAATATAAAACTGGAAAATGCTTGCTGTGGCTGTATAAGCTTGAGCTGAGCTGAGAGCTCTATAAGCTGAGCTTATTAGTAGTTTTAATTAGTTTAAATTTGCTTTAATTTAGTTTTATGTAGTTTGTAAGTTTTATATAAAACCAAAAAAAATAAAAACAATGATAGCGAGTTTTTTGTAAATTCTTCTCGGTAAAAAATATAACCGACCTGGATTTAGTATTAAGATAGTTCTAAGGCCGAAAGGCATTAGCACTTAGTTATTATAGTTTAACTTAGAGCGCCAGACTGGGCCAGTAAGTTAGTTTTAAGATATTGATAAGTAGGCTAGTTTTTATGAATTTTTGTCTAGCATTAAGATAGTTTTAAGAAAATGAAAATAAAAATGAATTACAATAAAAAAAAACCATATTCAAGTTGAATTTAGAAGTTGAACTGTTATTTAAACACTGAATTCTGGTAAACAAGAATTTTCGAAAAGAATATAGCGCTAATAAAATCAGAAAATCAGGTCGAGGTCACATTTAATATGATTATTTTTACAGTGCTTACCTGTTGAATTTAACCTGGACTCGTTTAAAAGAAACACTCTGTCAGTTAATTTCAACGTGATACCAGTGTTAAAACACACACACACAGGCCATCCGAATAAAATTATTTAAATTTAACCTGGCCGCCTTTTAAAGTAGGCGTCTAACAGTGTTGAAACACACTTTCAAGCCATGGTTAAATAACTCTGCCAGTTCATTTCAACGTAACACCAGTGTAAGAACATGTACACACACATGCCTAGCAAAGTTTCAAATTATTGATATTTGGCACAAGTTTATTATGCAGCGAAGTGACCCAGGAGATGCGTACTATCTCCATGTGTGAGAGGTTCCTATTTCACAACTTAGTAACTATCACAAAGTATCTTTAAAATAAAATAATGTACAAACTTATAAATTTCTATACTTTTAATGCAAAATGAATTGGACGTTAAACAACGTTAGTGATGGGACCTAGAAGCATGGATCCAAGACATAATAATTACCGAATACATGGCTGATTCAACATTGAATCATGTTAAATTACTAGGTCTTCATGTTAAATTTACAGGATGTTGAACATTTCATTCATGTTTTTGAAGGATTTTCATGCAAAGTAAACTAGATTTACAGCTAAAATATTTATTGTTTGCATATTCTACTGAGACATTGAACATTGCTTTTATTGGAATAAAAAGTAATATACCTGTAAATCCAAAATATGAAGCGCATATAGTTATTCCCAGAATAATTACAGCTGGATGTATATAAGCTTTTTGTTCCTATTAATAAAGGAACTAATATGTTTGAATCTATTAATTGTTCAACACCAAATAATAGCAAAACGGCAGCACTTTCAAACCATTCACTAAATTGAGTAATAGCGCTCAAAAACCCAGTAATGGTATATAATAATGGTCCTATATAAGGTATGAACGTTAATATTCCTGATAAAATTCCATGAAAATAGAGTGTTTCAATTCGATTATGCTCAGGCTCACAGAGTAAAAGACCATCATGACAATACCTACATTCACCTGTCCCTTTAGATAATTAGATATGATAAAATCCACTTTAGAAACATAATTTGCAACTTTTTCTCTATAAGAAACAGCAATTAATTTATTAGCTTTTTCTATAATTAAAGGCCAATCGTAATATATAGAAAAACACTACAGGAGTACCAAGATTTTCAGGTAAAATTTAAAGTTTTACAATTTCAAGGCAGTGCTAAATTTACTTGATGTCATGCAGATATAACCTGAAACCTACGTTGGCTTAACAAGACATTTAAATCAGGTGTCTGGTTAAGCAGTAAATCTGATCTACCGAGTTGAAAACAACCTGAAAATCAGGTAAAATAAACCAGAATTTGGTTAGTTATACCTGCTTTTTTTGATTAACATAATTTCCTAGGTTTTGTTTTCTTCCATGTGCAATTCTAACAATCTCTCTGATTTTTCTCTTTCTTTTGTGTTGTCATTGCTCTACAAATTATTGAATGAAAAGCTGGTATCTTATGTTCGAATGAATGAAAAGAATTCGATGCTTTATATCTAAGAGTATTTGAAGGTTGTTGATAATATCATAATCGAAATCTTCACCTTATCTTATCATAGTTAAATCTAAATAATAAAACTTCCATTTACTTCTTCCTCGTGAGTAAGTTAGATTGTTGGACATCCTTTTTTGTTCAGCAAGTTTATTAGACAGCGAAGTTTTAGGTTTTGTGACTTTGGCCCACACATCATCTATGTATCTGAACCAAATTCCTGGAAAATTGCTTTGGCTTTTCATTTTAGTTTCTGAATGTGACATGAATAAATTTGCTAAAAACGGCCTTAAATGTGAGTCCATACTGCAACCAAACTTTAGTCTATAGAATCATTGATTAAACTAAAACCAATTTTCATTCATACATAATTTTGTAAGGTTGATTTCTTCTTGTCTCAAAAGATTTCTTTCTTACCATTGGGGACATTTGGAGTGATATCATATCGAATGAGTCTTGAATTTTCGTTACTGGCAAATTTGAATTCTTTTACTTTTGTCACAAATTCGATGCTATTCTTTATACGGCTGTAGTTTCGAATTTATTTGGTGAATTACTGAATATTTCTAATAGCCAACATTTAAATTTTGATCCTGTTCTTGACGTTATTGGTCTTATTTGTTCACCAGGTTTATGAAAATTGGATTTGAATCATATAATTTTCTTGGTAGATTTTCAACAATTGATGCTTTTTTATAGCTAATATTATTCTTCTTGTAAATTCCTGGTAAAGGTTTAGAAAATACCTCCTCATATCGACCGTTTTTAATAAATTCTTCATTCATTTCAATGTATTCCTGTTTATTTAGTATGACAATAATTATTACTTTTGTCTACTTTGCTAAATATAACTGAGCTTTTCTATTTTCTTAGACTCTTTGCTGCTTTTCTGAAATCATTAATTTTAGCTGATTTATTCGGAAAATTAATATTATTTATTCTTTCTACAGCTTCACATCTAACTCATGCTTTTTCACTTTCATCACCGAAGTGTTTAAGAGCCGTTTCGACATTTACTAGAGCACTTTCTATAGCTTGTTTTTTGGGGGTTATAATAGAAAATGTTATCCTCTTTTTAAGGCTCTAATTAATTTTTGTTCAATATTGAACATTTTATACATTTTTAACAAAGTTTTGTTCAGGTTCTACTTCTTTTGCTGTGCATTTTCTGTTCGTCCTATTAAAACATTATTTTTTTAATCAAACCTTATTTTTCCTTACCAAATGGATGATATTATTTTGGGGTTTTAGTTTTACTGCAAATTGTTTGCAAGGTGTTCCTTAAATTAGGGTGTTCGGTCTATAGAGTGACTACCTAACCTACACGCTTCTGAATCTAACCTTGACTTTTGTTTTCGCGAATTTGTTGTAAAAATGGTAACCAGTAACCTCCGTTTTGCTCATGCTTGGGCATAACTTCCGTTTTTTAAGTATTCATTTAGTTTTGAAAGATCTGCAAGAGTTTTTTCCGTTTGTTGTATGCTTTGGTGTTGGGTAGCTATGGTAAGGCTTTCAGCACATGCGAACTTCTTTCATGTTGTGTCTGGAAAATCATTGGCGTAGAGGTTGAATAGAAGTGGTGCCAACAATGATCCCTGCGATAGGCCGTTGTTGAGTTTTCTTGGCCGACACTTGGAATAATCTATCGCTGAACATGTTGTCTAGAGTTGTTGCTTTTTTGAAGCAGGTTTCTAGATGATACCATTCCTCCAGATTGTGTCGTACCAAAGATAATATAACAATATTACCCCCTCCTATAGGATTTTTTTCTTCTCTACTTTCATCCTGTATACTCAAAAATTTTTGACAGATTTTACACGAATCACCTAGTCTGCAAAAAAGAAATAAAGAAATTAAACTAACCCCTACAGCGACTATAGGGGATGTTAAAAAAAATCTGAAAATTTGTTTTAATTAATTATTTTTACGATTTTTTTGACGACCACCCTAATTTACTTACATATAGTAAGATATTAATAAGAACTTTTTTTTACTGATATTGCTTCTTTTAAACCACTGGCACACGTATAACGGATTAAAATAACAAAACAAAACTTACAAGTTTTAGATATGAAAGTAAGAACTACATGTCTTGCAAGTTTCAATTTTGTTTTCATCTATAGTGAAACATGTCAATACTATAGTCTAAAAACAGCAATTTTTCAAAATCTAAAGGTTGAACGAGCCAATTTTTGGTTTGACTTCTTTTAAAATATGTGTTTTATTCAGGAAAAATTGTCTAGTTGGGGTTCATGAGTCGAGACACCAGAGTCAGTTGAAAATTACAGTAAATCAGACAATTACTCATACTCTCTGCACCGTTCCTGATACTGTTTGGTATTGATTTTGTGAGTTAAAATATAAGTCGTAATAAATTTAACTAAAGCGAAAATACTAAAACACTAAAATGACGATTTTTAAATATTTCAATGGGAACAGGAGGGACATTTTATAAAAAACAGGGGCCATTTCATCCAAACAGGTTGACAGATGGAGTTAGAATAAAAACGTAAATAATAGAAAATTTACTAAATTTATGCGTCTTAGAAGAGTACAACAACATCTAACTGATCAGCCCAATTGTTGTACCTGGATAGGTACTTAATCAATGATATTATCTTTATCGTCCCCTGGTTGCATGAACTAAGTAACTCAATTTCCAATTTTTACCATATCTCTTCAAAAACGGTATTAGTATTTTGTACAATTTTCAAGACATTTAATCCATTTTTTTCTAATATGTATAGACAAATATAGGATGAAACATAAGAATATAACTTTTCTCTCATAGCTACGTATCTATGAACTTTGCTTTCTCCAAAATTTATAAAATCAAGTTAACTAGTTCTTGCAATCAGGGGACGATAAATCATGTCCATTTCCGCGGTGATGGGACTTTTGATGTCACCGGCTCCCCATCTATTATACATACATACTACTGAAAATACAGCTTTTTCTTACGTGTTGGCGTCGCCGGGTTTTTTTAACTGACAAAGTCCTGACCAAATGATACAAAGCTAAGCAATCTACTTCTATTGCGTAGTTGCAAAAAATTGTCGCATAGCCAAAGGGAATTCTCAATTAAATTCATCCACAAAAACTTTTCGTTCTAACCCACTTTCAAGGTTTTTTCAGGCCTTGACAAAAACTAAAGCAGGCAGTGTTTTTTCTTTTTTTTCGGGCCGAAAATAAACAAGCATTCATGCGGAAGAAGCACTTTTCCCATAAGAATACCACTCTGTCCAATAGATACTACACAAGCTTTTTTATATTCGCACCCGCAATTCAAAGTAGTTGTTTCACGTTTCTGTATAAAATTTTATGTAATTTTTTTGTGGGAAAGTCAGAAGTGATTGTTAAAGGTGAAGAAGGGGGGATCTTAAGACAGGTGAAAATCAAACAAACAATGATTTCGTTGAACAAGTTGTTTTCCGCCGCTTAAGTGCATGCCTCTGTCATAAAACGTGTCGAAGAAAAATACCTTCATAAAGCTGCACAAAAAACATTCTATGAGAAAAAAAAACATTTTCATTTTCAGGAAAAACACTGCATCATCATTTGTTTACATGTTGTTGGTTTGTTTTTTTTATTCTTCTGCAAAACTAAGTAGGAAAGAAAACCGGAAACTAGATTCTATTCAATTTCTCTTCCCTATGAGGATTTCAGGAAGTTTTTTGTTTGCTGCTTTAGACTACGTTAATATATACATACGTACATATATACACATACATACATAATTGTCGTGCTGGATGTATCTTCAAAGTAATCGAGGAAGAATTCTTCAGAGGAATTTAATAGGACTGAATATGGGCTCTGAACCTTTGGCACCTCATATATGGGAAATTTGATATTTTAGAATGTCATCTAATTGGTCAGTAATTGGTCAAGAAAGGTCAACTAGTCCTAGAAGTTGGTCAGCCCTTGATAACTAGTTATAAAGACTTAAAGTTTCTCAAGGTCACTCAAGGTCACGCGCGATTTTTGGCACCTCATTTATGGGAAATTTACAAAAAAAAGATGCCATCTGAAAGATTTGTGGATAGTGATAAAAGGTCAACTATTTTCAGTAATTGGTCAGCTATAGTTTTTTTTCTATGAATTTTCAAAAATCGTTTCAAGGTCACAAAAAAAACTTTTGGCACCTCATTTGGGTCATTTCAAATAAACAAGTATGCCATTGGAAAGGCCATTTCACGGTCATAAAAGGTCAGCTATTTTCAGAAATTGGTCAGGCATAGTTTTTTTTTAATGAATTTTTAATTTATTTAAAAAAAAATTTCAAGGTCATAGCGATTTTTGGCACCTCATTTATGGGAAATTTGCAAAAAATATATACCATCTGAAAGATCTCTAGATCTATATAAAAGGTCAGCTATTTTCAATAATTGGTCAGCGATAGATTTTTTTTAATAATTTTTTTTTAAATTTCAAGGTCATAGCGATTTTTGGCACCTCATTTATGGGAAATTTGGGAAAATTGCATACATTCTGAAGGATCTCTTGATCTATATAAAAGGTCAGCTAGTTTCAGTAATTGGTCAGCCATAGATTTTTTTTAATGAATTTTTGAATTTTTGTTCAAGGTCATAGCGATTTTTGGAACCTCATTTATGGGAAATTTGGGAAAATTGCATGCCATCTGAAACATCTCTAGATCTATATAAAAGGTCAGCCAGTTTCAGTAATTGGTCAGCGATAGATTATTTTTTACGATTTAAACAAAAAATAAAAATTCAAGGTCACGAACGATTTTTGGCACCTCATTTGGGTAATCTTCCAAAAAAAAATATACTATGTGATAGGTTACTCGGTCATCATAAAAGGTCAGTTAGATTCAGTAACTGGTCAGTCATATTTTTTTTTTAATTAATTCTTAAAGTATTTGTATGTAGGTCACAGTATAGATAGATTCGGGTAATTTAAAAATTTTTTAAATAGATATAGATCCAATAGATTCTGAGAAAATCATGGTGGATTAAATTTTGTCAAAAAATTTATTAAAATTTCCATAATCGATGGGTACGATTTGAGTTTGGCTGCATCTCTTCTTTAAGAAACCAAGTTTTTGAGGTGCCGGGGTAAGGGAATGACCGCCATCTTGAAAAAGAAAGTGTTTGGTTTAATCCACCATGATTTTCTCAGAATCTATTGGATCTATATCTATTTAAAAAATTTTTAAATTACCCGAATCTATCTATACTGTGACCTACATACAAATACTTTAAGAATTAATTAAAAAAAAAATATGACTGACCAGTTACTGAATCTAACTGACCTTTTATGATGACCGAGTAACCTATCACATAGTATATTTTTTTTTGGAAGATTACCCAAATGAGGTGCCAAAAATCGTTCGTGACCTTGAATTTTTATTTTTTGTTTAAATCGTAAAAAATAATCTATCGCTGACCAATTACTGAAACTGGCTGACCTTTTATATAGATCTAGAGATGTTTCAGATGGCATGCAATTTTCCCAAATTTCCCATAAATGAGGTGCCAAAAATCGCTATGACCTTGAACAAAAATTCAAAAATTCATTAAAAAAAATCTATGGCTGACCAATTACTGAAACTAGCTGACCTTTTATATAGATCAAGAGATCCTTCAGAATGTATGCAATTTTCCCAAATTTCCCATAAATGAGGTGCCAAAAATCGCTATGACCTTGAAATTTAAAAAAAAATTATTAAAAAAAATCTATCGCTGACCAATTATTGAAAATAGCTGACCTTTTATATAGATCTAGAGATCTTTCAGATGGTATATATTTTTTGCAAATTTCCCATAAATGAGGTGCCAAAAATCGCTATGACCTTGAAATTTTTTTTTAAATAAATTAAAAATTCATTAAAAAAAAACTATGCCTGACCAATTTCTGAAAATAGCTGACCTTTTATGACCGTGAAATGGCCTTTCCAATGGCATACTTGTTTATTTGAAATGACCCAAATGAGGTGCCAAAAGTTTTTTTTGTGACCTTGAAACGATTTTTGAAAATTCATAGAAAAAAAACTATAGCTGACCAATTACTGAAAATAGTTGACCTTTTATCACTATCCACAAATCTTTCAGATGGCATCTTTTTTTTGTAAATTTCCCATAAATGAGGTGCCAAAAATCGCGCGTGACCTTGAGTGACCTTGAGAAACTTTAAGTCTTTATAACTAGTTATCAAGGGCTGACCAATTTCTAGGACTAGTTGACCTTTCTTGACCAATTACTGACCAATTAGATGACATTCTAAAATATCAAATTTCCCATATATGAGGTGCCAAAGGTTCAGAGCCCTGAATATGGCGTAATTCAACAAGAGATGTCATTTGAAGTTGCTTACGCAATAGAGTAATTATATCACAGACTGGCTCCATGTAGTAGCTGCCTTATGAAATTACTTCCCTGAAAACTGAAAACGAAATAGCTATCCAAATTGCCCCAAAGGCAAGAAATAAGTCCCCAAACCAAAAATGGAATACACTGCCCGTCACTTGTTTAAGGCCACTATTTTCACAATCGATTTTTGTGATAAATAGCTCAAGGAAATTTTTTTCCTGGAAATGTTTGATACCTGTGAGTAGGTAGGTGCATGAATGTTTGATCCAATAAAAAATAAAAATTGAAAGGGTTAACTTGGAAAATCCATCATTTCTCCAATAAATATGAATGAAGTACAAGAAATGGATATACAAAATTGAGTCACATATGATTGAGGCCACTGCAAATATTGCTTTGCAAAAGTTAACATCGTGGATTTTTTTTTAAATAAAAGTTTGAAATTTTGAAAAAGACTAGTAAACTTTATTTTATCACAAAACTTTAAGTTTAATAAGGCTCTGGAAAAACGTTGGCGAAAGCAGAAAAGATTAAATCAATAAAAAAATAATGCGATCAAGGAACTGGGAATCTCAGACCGAGAAATAGCTAGAAGACTGAATTAGAAGTAAGACCGTTGTGAACAACTATCTAGCAGACACCGTAAACTATGGAATATTCACGCGTCGTCTCGTGACCCACTGGTATGGAGCCATGTTTTTATTTCTTGAGCTAGATGTGAAAATAGGACAAATAAATTTAATTTATTTCTTTTAAACGGAAATAAATAATGAAAAATAATTATACTATTTTTTTTATTATTATTTATTGAAAATCTATTCATATATTTATACTTCCATCTATACAAAAAATATATAAATAATGAAAAATAACCTACTGGTAGATACCTACCTATCTATACTATAGCTCTTATAACATCAACGTTATTTATATAAAAAATACTACAATTACCAAACTCTTTTGATGAAAAAAAAAATAACTCAACAATATTGTAGAACTAGACGCAGTTACTCTTATCCTAACATTAAAGGCACTTCTGTATCTCTATCTTCCTATAGGTGTCAAAAGTCTACGGCCGATCACATGCAAGATAAACTTTAGTTCATAGCTTTACCTAAATACCTAATTGAAGAGAGTTTCGCACTTATAACTTAAAATACAGTCGACAAATGACGGTTAATTATGGCCCAGGATTCAAAATTACCTTCCATTTCAGTGTTAATTTAATTTTACATTCGCCTAACTATATACAAAGGTATAAGGAATATACGTTTTATATTAGTGCTACAGTTTCTTGGAAATTATAGAATGGGCTTTAAATTGTATTAAAAAGAAGTTAATTGGCATAGTGACTCAACGATACGTCCATGGAAGCATTTCCTTACGGTGAAGTGTTCCTAGGAATTCAGATAATTACAACAAAAATGGGTGCTTTAAGGTATGTGAAGGCTAATGAATTATTATGATTATAATTTTTAACTTAACAGACAAATATCCTTGGGCCACAACCATCGGGTATACATATATACGTCATGCAATTTTAACAAAGCCAATATTTTTGCAAAATCCTTGCGTTGGCTTTTTATGTAGATGTATTTTTTTGTCACTTCTGATTCTATGTTGTAGAGGGATCCGGCTGCAACCTACAAACAGAGAGAGTTTCAAACTCTTTTAAACCTCTGATAAAGACGTAAAGTAATTTTAGCTTCCATTTCATCACTATCCACTCTTATTTTTGTTTTACTTTTTATTTTAGTGTTGAATTAAATTCGCACAGCTGACCAAAAATATTAGAAAGATGTATAGTATATTTTGGGCTGTAAGTGTCGATTTTATATCTGAAGGACTGGTATCTGATCAAAACATTATTCAATCCTTAATTTTTTTTTCAAATAAGTTTGGTTTTCGACAGTATTGCATTCGGCGCTCAAGGTCGAAAACTTGGATTTTTAATAAGACGTTCACCATAAACAACTCAGCTAAAAATCCCATCTACCAGATTTTATGCAGTGTCTCTTCTCCCTTTCTCAACAAAGTTTACAAAATTTGACTTTGAATTGATAAGAGTATTGAATGTTAAGAACAAACAAGAAATACCTAGGACCATAAAATAAAATTAAAAAGTTAAACAAAATTATTTTTTTCGTTTTCTAAATTTTGTGTTGGAAAATTAATTTTTCAAAAACTGTCAATTGAAACAAGCTTATTTAGAGAGAATATCGAAGAATGGATTTCTGGCGGTAGAGCAGCTAAGGGAATTTTCTCCAGATATTACCACTGTTCTTTAGTATATGTTTTTCTGTGTCAAGCCACTTTTTTAGATAAATGTCCCTCCTGCCTGAGGGACCGGGAGATATGCACCCCCGGGTTTTTTAATAAGAACGCTACAAAAGTTGTTTTAAATAAAACAAAGACGGTTTTTAATTTTTCAAAAACTGTCAATTGAAACAAGCTTATTTAGAGAGAATATCGAAGAATGGATTTCTGGCGGTAGAGCAGCTAAGGGAATTTTCTCCAGATATTACCACTGTTCTTTAGTATTTGTTTTTCTGTGTCAAGCCACTTTTTTAGATAAATGTCCCTCCTGCCTGAGGGACCGGGAGATATGCACCCCTGGGTTTTTCAATAAGAACGCTACAAAAGTTGTTTTAAATAAAACAAAGACGGGTTTGGATATCAGTGAAATTCTTTATTCCTGTGAAAGTACGTTCGATGCCATTATGTATGAAACTCGATTTCTTTTGCATGGCCACCACGCTTGCAGAAGTCCAGATGCTGAACCCAATTTTCGACGGTTTTCAAGCATAAATCGACCGATACTGCTGCAATTTCACGTTCGATATTCGTACGAAGTTCATCAATCGTCGCTGGCTTGTTGGCATAGACCATAGACTTGACGTAGCCCTACAGGAAATAGTCTAACGGCGTCAAATCGTACGACCGAAGCGGCCAAGCGACTGGACCATTTCATGAGATAACACGTTCTCCAAACTTGGTTTCCAATAAATTGATTGTGTTATTCGCTGTGCGGCTTGTGGTGCCGTTCTGTTGGAAGCACATGTCTTCCAAGTCCACATCATCCAATTGGAGCCAAAAATATTCGGTTAGCATTGAACGGTAGCGATCCCCATTCACAGTAACGTGCCGGTCTTGATCATCACGGAAGAAGTACGGCCCAATGTCGCCGCCGGCCCATAAACCACACCAAACCGTAATTTTTTCGGGATGCAATGATGACTCATGGAGTACGTGTGGATTGCTGCCTGACCAATACCGCATATTTTGTTTATTGACGAAGCCATTCAGCCAGAAATGCGCCTCATCGCTGAAGATGATTTTTCGATGAAAATCCGAATCATTTTCAAGTTGTTGCTCAGCCCAATTCACGAACATACGACGCTTCTGGTGGTCAAGCAGCTTCAGTTCTTGCGTCAATTTAATCTTGTCAGGATGTAGGCCAAGATCTTTTCGCAAAATTCACCACAATGACGTCACAGAGATGCCCAACGCTTGAGAACGACGTGTGAGAGACACATTTGGGCTTTCTGCAACTGAAGCATCAGTGGCAGCAATATTCTCGACACTACGGGCACTTCTTTGGCACGAGAACACTGGCACGGGAACATTTTGTACTGCGCCTGTGGATTCAAATTTTTGCACTAGACGCTCAATTGTTGATCTGCTTGGACGATTATGACGACCTTAAATTGTACGTAGCGCTCTTAACGTTGAGGCCACTGACTCCGAATTTCGGTAGTTAATTTTAATAATTTCGACTGGTTGTTGGCTCGTATATCTGTCCATCATGAAATGGCAAACCTAACTGAAGAGAAATGTCAAAAGAGCGGCAAGAAATATGGCGTCGTTTGCTGTCCCTGTTGCAAAACCCTGTATAATTTATCAGGTGGGGGACAAACTATATTTAGACGGAAAAAGTTTATTTTGATCCAAATATTTCCGAATTGCCCTAAAATCGCATTTTTCCAGAGAAATATACAACTGAAAATTTCAATCTTTACCTCATTTCATTGTTCGAAATCAAAGCGTGGGTGATCAATTTTTCTTGCTCTTCAAATGCGTTAAAACAAAATTTAATTCTGTATTCAAAATTTATGTGAATTAAAGGAATTTTTGTTATTTTTTAAATTTCTAGCTACGCTACTGTTTTTATTTGACTTTTGTTTTATTTCTATACCTTCACAATTTGTCTTGAGAAAACAAAATGTGGAGATAAAATTTGTCTTTGCTAGATCTACATACTAGGCTTTAGTCCATTTCGGACGGCTACCAGTTCGAGTTGAGCTAGGAAATTGAAATTTCACATCCTATATGTACAGTTGGGCAACTAGATGAAATCTGAAAAAAAAAAAATTGGAAAAGCTTCTAGTTTCCAAGAAAATTTACGTTGCGTTTTTGCAACGTTCGCCAAAAGCAGTAGCAAAAATTTGTAAATGAATACATATTGATACATATTCAAGTATGGCTACGATGTCGATGGATTCAAAAACTCAAACACTTTAAAAAATTTTTTAAATATCCGGAAAAAGGGATTTTTGGGCAATTGGTTGACATTTGGATAGAAATTAACTTTTTCTGTCAAAAAAATCTCAGTTTGCTGAATCCAACTCGGTCTAAGGCACCAGTTATAGCTATCATTGAAACTCATCATAAAACTCATCATCATATAAATCAAGATTTAGTTAATATTTCTAGTCAAAAAAATTTCAAATAGGCCCACCTTCCACATAATAAGACTTTTCTAATTTCAATGATTATTGATAAGGTAGTTCAATTATTGAAATAAGAAAAGTCTTTTTATGTGGAAAGTTGGGCCTATTTGAATTTCTTTTGACTAGAAATAGCTATTAACCAAGATTTTGCTTTCTTAATGTCTCAAAATCAATCCCTAAAATTTTCAATGATGAGTTTCAATGATAGCTATAACTGGCACCTAACTCAGTTTGGAAATAATTTTAAGTTTTTAATTGAAAAAGAAAAAAACATTTTCCTTATCTGATGTGGCCATTTTGAAACACTTTCACATTAGCTATGCTACTGCCTGATTTAAAACCGTTGTTCTATTTATTCTATACTCATTCTTATGTCATCATATTTTATTTAAGTCGTGCGTCCTCACAACGTCACAATTTGTCTGGAAAATATTGCTTCGAGCATTCTTCTTCCGCGAAAAATTAAGTGGAGACTTTCTTTCATCTTTTCACGTACAGCGGTCACAATTGTCAAATTTTGCGCTAGAGCTGCGTACTACTTGGAAAAAACTCCGCTACAAAATTTGTCCTGGAAAAAATTTTATATGGGAAATAAATTTTGTCTCGATCTGCGTACTAGGCTTAAGGTTTTATATATATTCAATAATATATTTATCATTATAGACTAAAGAAACCGATTATTGTTTTTTTTTGTTAAATACAACATTTACTGCGGAAAAATTGAATCTTCTGCATTTTTTAAAGAAATCAACTGTGCTCCTCTTTTCTTGAAGTTTCAGAACTTTATCAAGCTTATCAGAAAGATGGTTATTTTTATACTGACAGTGTTGGAAGTGCAATAATAGAGGCTCACCGTTGTTGATGTAAAATGCTGCTGCGCTGACGATCTTTTGAGACCTTGCAATTGCCACACAACCAAATTGTGATGTATGTACAAATACAAACAAGTAGCATATCGAATACGTAAGTAAGACATGTCAACTGACTATTATATGTTTTAAGGTTATCTACTAAGCTGGAAACCCATCGTTTCCCAAAGCAGTATTTTCATTCCATAATGTTCAACCAAAAATGTTTCAAAGGACTTTAGTATGAATTCCCCAAAATAATGAAGGAAAATAAAAACAAAACAAAACAAAAACGAATGATATCTCCGAGGACTAATCTGTGGTAGACCTGTTGGAATATCTAAGTAGGATTCACTGTCACTGTATAAAAAAACAGCTCAATTCACTTAGGATACATTAGTTTGTCAGTACATTTTTCCTTTTACTGAGTGTAAACATTTTTATAAAGAAATAAAGGTTGTTATATTGGCTGATAGGGCTATATAACGTTGAAAACAACAAAGATATTTTCAGCATCAATCACATTTTCAGACTCACTTGGGTGGGTGTAAACCTTGAATATTTTAAAACTTTAATATTCGTGGAAATACAGCAGGCTGATGAAGTTGTTACACAAATCAAAATAAGACTTAATTTGAAAATAAAGTAGCCTATTAAAGAAAGACAAAATTTATAAAACTAATTTAACGGTCTTCCAGTATGAGTTTTCATTTCAGATTTTGCGCCATTTTTAATAATCATTATTTAACAGTCATTACAATCACCTTTGATTAATAAAAATTACCTACCGTATGTAGTTTTTATTAAGTTTTAGTTTTATTTTTAGCTTAGCTTATTTTCTTTATGTTTTCTCTGACACAGTGAGTAATGGGTTCGTTAAAAATGTAATTAGCTCTGCGATAAGTCTCTAGGAAAAATTTACAATTTCTTAGCACTCAAGTTGGAGCATATAAATTAATTAAATACAATAAAGACGTTCACTTTATTAATGTGATATGACAATAAATCTCTTATAAACATTATAGAATATATCTTGCGGTGATTCTCTAGAGTCTGAATACCAATAAGCTGACGACGTACACTATAAGAAGGCATATACCCAAAGTTCCATCCTAGTTTCTAAATGATTATCCTTGTAATTTGTTTTTTTAATCTTTTCAATTCCCTTTGAATGATGGATTCCATACTACGCAGCAATATTCAAGAACTTACCTGACATATGCGATAAAAAAAAGACTTTTAGGTGGGTATAGGGAACATTTAAAACTTTGGAGTAACGTACAATAAATCCAAGCATGACTATAAATTCTATATGATTGGAGTCAAAAATGTCTCCCAAATCTTTTTGACCGAAACTCTTTCAAAAGTACCTTTATTGTTTTGAATATAATATTGCATTGCCGTGACTCTCACATTTGTATATTTTTATTTGGCCAACCATCCATTACGTACTTCATTACTTGTATTAAATTTGTATCATGTTTTGTTTCAGTTACAATTTCGGAAAACTTAATGGATAAATCAAACATACAACCATCATGGACATTTAAATAAAACTATAGACTCTACAGACAGTAATCGAGAAAGAGCATGTCCTAGCACTGGCCACTGTTCCGTCTCGTACTTAAAATTTCATACAAATTTTGTACAAGAAATATTGCCCATCTTTATAAGCGTGCAGCAGCTACCTCAGGCGTTTGTTTGTTGTGTCCAAAAATTTTACGAAGAGGCTAATGGTCACTGAGTAATTAAATATTGTTGCCAAACAAATATCTATTGAAATTTTCAAACAGCAAAAACATTGCTTACGCTTCACGGTGTGAGGTTCCGCTGGAGCTACCAACGACTTAACAATTTTATACGTGTCAGGCCCCACAAGTATAATTAGATAAGACCCTTGCAGCGTATCATCCGTAATTTTTGTAATATCAAGCAATTGATCCAATCACGCCAAGAAGATGGCTTTAACCCTTAACGGTGAATGAAGGTAAGACCGAATATTTGTTGTCAATAAGAAGAGACATCCAACACCGACGCACGTCTCGGTAAGAATGCCACTTTAGACAGCTATACTTTTAGGGTGGTCAAAGGCTTTGTTTACCTAGGCTCCGCTATTAACTCAGCGAACGATACCAGTGCTGAGATCAAACGAAGAATTAACCTTGCCAATCGCTGTGTCTTTTGGCTTAGAAGGCCAAAAAGCAACTAAAGTGTCCCAAGAACAGAACACTATTAAGGGCAGATGGGACCGCTATAGACTGTTATGAGAGAATAAATTCTCTCGGGTGATTTTTAGTCCCGCTTGCATAGAAAATGGAGAAGAAGATACAACGACGAATTGTACGGCAACATAGACCTAGCAACAAATGTGAAAAACCAACGACTGAGATGGCTGTGTCACCCAGAACGAATGGACATTAATGCTCCGACCTGGGAAGTGGTCCTCATGGGACAGCGCAGTATAAGAAGACAGTGTAGTTGGTTGTGCACGCAAGTGGAAGAGGATCTCAACCAACTTGACGTGCGAAAATGGAGACATCTAGCTAGAAACGGAGTCGGCTGGAAGAAGCTTTAAGCCCTTATTACGAATAGCGAACTAAACGTTCACTTAAAAGCGAATGATATAGCAAATTCCCCTTATCTCGGCTATAGCCAGCTTCCACATTCACTCAAAAAATCAGAGCTGCCAACAATATTGCATGAAAATAACGTATTTTAAACATCAAGCAATGCGAAATTTGATTCTTATTAAAGAATAAATGTCTGTAAGTGATTGTAAATATTTTGTGAAATTTTACATACATTGCCTCTCAAAAAAGACCATCCGACCATGGTTTTTTTTTGGTTTTGTGTTGATGATTAGTGAAACGTTTTCACCAACTTTCATCAACGTACAATAATATCGATAGGACTTTCATGTTAGTAGTTCAAAATGTTTTCCTTTCATTGAAAAAAACCCCTTTCACTATAAATATTTTTGTAGACTTTTGATTCTTGTTGCCTTTGACAAATTAAACATTATGTTGACCAAGTTTCATGACTATGCTGCACTGGTCGACTTAGGTAGGAGCAGGGGGCTGGTCCACATCGGGCCTCCAGTGTCCAAATCCCCAAATCCATAAAGTTCTTTTCAATGCATATAATGAAACAAAATATGAAGAATGGATGTAGGAATATTTTGAAAAATATATTGCAATATTTTCTCAGGTTCGTTAATAAAACTTATTTACTTTATTTCAATTCTTCACTTATTTACTTCACAAAATAAAACACTTTACTTTTCTTACTACAAAACAATTTATTTCTCACCACTGAAATTATTTTTTACGATTTCTGACCTCTTATCAAAAAAAGTTTTTGATTTTGTTTAATTTTTAATTAAAGTATTTGCTAGTTTTTGTTTGTTTTTATTTTTCGTGCAAATATGTTGTTAATAGTTTATTATTATACCACAAATTATTCCAACACTGAAATTCAATTATTCGAGTTAGGAATAAATCTGCGATTCGGAGAAGACGTATATTTGTACAAACAATTAAAATAAACAAAATAAAATAATAAAAAAGTACACAAAATAAAAACTTATGTTGTGAATGATACGAGCTAATTAATAAATAAATACAAATTTTTTTCTTGTCCAAAAATAGTAATTTCAATAGGTAAAATTCAATTTCTTAGGTAAAGTTAAAAAAATAATGTGCCGGGATTATTTTGGCCGCGTATTCAATCGAAAGTGAAGAGGAAGATGAAAGCCAACAGAACGTCGTCGTCGAACCACCACACAAGCCCCGTACTTGTTGGAGAAAGCATTGACTTAATCACCGTGATGCGGAGGGGGCTTGCACTAATTTTTTAATTTCACAATCCTTTTTCCTTGGGTGATTTTGTTGCTATCATACTCTTCACCTAGGAAAATAAATTATTTAAAAGAAAAAGGATTGTGAAATTTTGGGTAATTTTGTTGTTGTTATACTTTTCACCAAGGAGATGATTTATTTGGAACAGACAAAAGAGGGTCTTACTGTCTTGTTAACTATAAGCCCAAACACAAAAACTATGTTCTTTTAACGTGTTCACAACGAAAAGAGAAAATAAGCCAAGAAAAATGGGTAAAAGTGCCCTATACGTTAATTCGCACATTAACTAGCCAAAGTGCGAAATCTTGCTCATTGAGGTGGAATTTCGTACTTTAACAATCGAACGAATGAACGAACGAATGGTTTACGCACTTTAACGGTAACATTTGCACTAATAGTCAGAATAAACAAATGAAATTATGTACACAAATATACACAAATAGTCATAAATGCATTTGTGCATCCGATCAAACGATTTGAGGATATACTTGTGGTTAGGTTAGGTTTAAAGGGGTGATTATACGGAAAGTCGTACCATCTTACTCGGATCTCAATGGATCCATTGCGCTCCCCATAGGATTTGGTTTAGGAAGATGTGAGGAAAAGGAGAAGGTGGATTGGGAAGAGTTTTGGTGTTGGTATTGGAGATTTGGAGATGGCAAGTTTGAGATTTTGCCCAGTTTGTCGAAAAACTATTCTCCGAGAGCTGCTTTCCTGGTTCTGGCTAGGCTGGGGCATTCACAAGGAAAGTGATATGAATCCTCATCCGGCTCTTGATCTTGACACCCTACACAAGTCCAACGAGCTTATGCCCATTCTGTGCATAGAGTTGTGACCCGTTAGGATTCAAATTAGGGTGAATAGTTGAGGCCTACTAATCTTAACTTAATATTCTGTCTTTTTTCTTGAAACCCTGCAAGTGTCAATGGTTGACCATCTGACATCCGCATCCTCGAGGAAACTTTGGTAAATTCTACTTTTCTCATGTTCCAGTGGCATAAGTACCGAGTGATCGGTTTGGCCCGGATCAAAGGATGACCCGTTTGTGGCCAGTTTATCTGCCATTTCGTTTCCGTATATATCACGGTGTCCTGGGACCCATTTAAGAGTAACTATGTTCGTTGCGCTGAGAATTCTCAGTACATTTCGGCAACTGTCTACCAGTTTAGACTTTGTAGTGATTGAGGAAATGGCTTTTATTGCCATCTGACTTTCTATGAAGATGTCGATATTACTTATAACTATTTCACGTGAAGCAAGATGTTTTGCAGCTTCACAGACTGCAAGTATTTCCGCTTGGAATACACTACAGTGATTTTAAAGCTTTATTGATCTGCTTGTAGCTGGGTTAACTGAGGAGATTCCTGACCCTACCCCCTCACATGTTTTGGAACCGTCCGTAAACACCGCCAAAACATGATTCTAGTTAATGACCCGGTTTTCATTCCAGGATTCCTTTATCGGGATATCTGTTATGGCCACTGGGTTAAAATCTATGTGCGGTGTGATGTAGTCTGTTTGAATGTCTATGCCTATGAAATTCCTAATAGTCTTATGACCATAGTGGCCCCTTAATAAATCGTTTGTATATGCCATTTGTGGTCATCAAATTTGAGGTTAAGACTATTTGTGTATTTTTTTTGATAAAAATACACAAATTTATACACAAAGATATAAATAAAAAGAATGTCGTCCTTAATTTTTCATAAATCAAAAATTTTGTCGTTACATTTTTTTTATTGAAAATTTGTCTTTTATTTTAAAATAATTTCACGAAAAATCTAAAAAATATAAATATTTGAATTCAAAAATTTGCTTGAAACACAATAACGTAAGGTTTTAACCAATTTTTATAAAAATTATTTTTGTCGAAGATAAAAATAAAAACCCAAAAATTTTGTTTCTCATATTTTGGTTACGTTATTTGGTTATGTGAAAAAATTATCTACGTAAAAGTTGTAGGTCTCTCGGATGTAGATATTCTTTTTCTTTTCTATATAATATATTTCGAAAGGAGGTTTATTTTAGACAGAAATCGTAAGAAAAACTTGTTTTCACACCCCCGTCCCACATTTTCGCCCACCCACCCTGCTTCCGGTCATCTGCTGCGGGGCAATTTATTTTTCTCTTTTATATACTTATATTGATCCAAATTTTCCCCATCACTCATTTTCTGCTAGTAATTTTTCCAACTTTTGGCCTTTGAAAATCGGTTTGGCACTGTTCTAAGGCGCCAGTTATAGCTATCATAAAAACTAATCTTTGAAAATTTGAATGATTGATTTAGAGACACTTAGAAAGCAAAATCAATTTTGATTTTGATGGAAAAATAAAGCTTAGGACTCAATTAAAATTTATAGTAAAAAAAAAATCAAATAGGCCCAACTTTTAACATTAAAACTTGAAATATTAACTTAGTCCTAAGCTTTATTTGTTCATTAAAATAATAAATGATTTTGCTTTATAAATGTCACTAAATCAATCATTAAAATTTTCAAAGATGAGTTTCAAACATAATTTTTTTCACATCTGTGAAAATTTCAGTTCTTAAAATATATGTGTAGATATGCTGTATGAAATAAAATTTAATATTCTTAATAAATTAATTAAAAAAAGTGTCAAACCGAAAAATAGAGTTGATAGTTCTTAATATTAGTTTTCTTCATATTTAGCTTTATTATTCAATATAAGTCTTAAGGTAATTCAATAGAGGTGATTAGTAAATACTTAACACATGCCTCATTGCTCAAATTTTCATAGACGCCTTTTTTCGCTGAACTGAAATTTTGAGCCTTAACATTAAATCAATCCACTTTGTTTTTTATTAATGCAAAGATTAGAAACATAAAAATACATCTTTCTTCTCTAGTTTCCACAGAGTTAAAGTAAATAGTAAAGTGCTTCGCGGATAGGGCCAGGGGTGGACCGCTTGTTTTCAATGAAACTTCTTATTTTGCTTTCTATTCATTATTTATCTGTGCTCTACCTGTTGGTTGCTATGCCAAATGCGGTGCGTACTTTTTTCCGTAGAATCTTACGTTATTAAGACTACAAAAATATCTGATCACACAAGGGGCCTCATTTAGCATTGCTCCCGGGTCTTTAACAACCTAAGTCTGTCACTGCTATGCTGTTTGAAATTTATTTATGTTTGTGAAAAGATTATTAATTTTTTAAATATGGTTGTAGCGGGCTGATTTTGGTTTAATAAGATTGGACATAAAAAACTGTCATTAAAATCTGTCATATGCTTAGATTATACTCGTACCAAGATAAATATCCAGAACTTTGAAATTGACTTTGTAAGAACCAAAGTAGGTGTTTCAATGAATTTCGAATAAAATTTTATTAATATAAATATTTTTCAAACTTTTCTTGACTTTGTAAATTTTCTTTCCCCCTTCGTGCAAGGGGAGTGAAAGGAAATAATGAGTAAATGTGGTCCGCTGGTTTCAAAGGTGCTGAATCCAACTTGAGTTCTCGGTTCCTCGTCCGATACATAGTTTTCGATTTATAGACCTATCTATGCTACACTTCGTATACTAAAGCTCAAAACGTCTGGTCAAAATGTCAGAATACCCTTATATCGTGCACTAACTCCTCTACTTTTTGACAAAATTTGAAAAGTGATGAGCTAAAACAAAAATTCAAATTTCTCCTCTCACATCAAAACGCCTTATTTCAAATTTGAAGGAAAGCGGTTGAAAGTTGATGCACTGATGAACCAACCAAAGGCGACGGACGTGGGCTTGGCTACAGATGTCATTATAATTTGTAATGGTAAGTTTAGTTAAAACCTTGTTATACTTGTCTACGTGAAACCAATTATGTACTATTATCCGTCAAACAAAGAAAGGAAAAATAACCATTCTGTTAGCAAATAATATTCAAAGTGAGTATCTCTGTCTAATATAAAAGTTCGGTAAATGCGTGTATTCCAAGATCCAAGATCAACATATCGAGCTTTCATTAAAAGTTAAGTTTGTTTGATAGTGTTAATTAATCATGATTTAACCTCGTCATTACACTCAAAATATGTGAATTAATAAATACAAGGTCTCACTCACATCCCTCACTGTCTCAATTTTGTATCCAAATCTTAATTCTAAAGTTCAATGTTACTAAAATGTGTTCTGTTTTACAAAATTCTGATTTTAATTGAATTAATCGAAAATATAACTTTCTGACATGATTTCAAACTTTTGTAGTACCTAAAACTACAACGCAATGAACTTTAACTCAAACCATATGGATCAATGACGTTGTTACACAACCAACACAACTAAGACCTTCCGAATCCTGCAGAAACATATAATTACCATTTTCGATTATGAATGTCCTTTTACCGAAAGACGACTTTTACTTTTCACTCTCTTCCTAGGCCCTGACATGAACTTCATGTTCAATTTTCGCAAAATTTCAAGTACCTTCCTTATTCAGCCAGTAACCCCCTCCCAGACCCTTCATGTTGGTTCTTGCTGTAACTGTTACCTGTAATTGAATTTTGTTTGGAACTTTCTCTGGATCTGGATTCATATTGAAACGGTTGTTGGAATAGTCTCCAACTTCATCCATAGAGTCATCATCATCGTCATTGCGCCAGCCGGCCACCCGCCAACCCTTGTCGCATTACCGCAGAGAATAATAATTTACTAAATGGACATTGAGTGGCAGGTTCAGTTGGGCCAGTACTAGCTAGATCTATCAGGGCAACAGAACGGTCATCTATAGACCCATTCTAAACCTGATAACTCAAACAGACCGGATGCTGCTATGCAAGCATGATTCCTCTGATCTGAGAATAAATACATATTTAGGACATGAATACTTGAAACTTACATAAGGATGATGTTCTCGTATAGGAATTGATGCATAAGTAACTAATAAGCGGCTGCCGTGTTTTGGCAGTGGGAGGAAGAGGACAACTTTATTTCCTTTCATTTCCATAGGCAGACGTTATGCTGCAAGGTTGAAATATTATTGGTTTCCGGATTATAGATATAAAAAGGTCATAGCAAATGCAAATAGATTAGCCTAATGAAATAACTGACATTTTTGTGCTGGACCACTTTTAAGAGAATGTTTAAATAGACTCCAAGACAATCACAGAGATTAAAATGGCAAAGGGAAGAATAAATAATCGAAGGAGTTATAATCACGTTTAGGTACATTATATACAGAAGGTGTTCAAGATAAAAAAATTGATCCATCGAAAAATGCAATTTCACGCCCTTTTTTTGAATATGTAATTTGGCTAGTAGGGATTGTTTGAATAAATAATGCAACAGGTTGAACGCACTTGCTTTTTCGTTGATTTCTGTTAAAATTAGTTTAAATATGGAAAGTGCCTGACAGAGATAAACTGTACGCATTAAAGAATCTGGAGTATTTGCAAGTCTTTAGTAGATTATTTTTCCCAATAGTTCTTACCAATTTTACTCGAAAAATAATAAACCAACGAAAATTTTTTCCTAAAAATAGGTACAGACAGGGATACTAGGTTGAAAGATTTTTTCCGTTTTCCGAGATTTATCAACCCTAAAGGGAAAACTAACCCAGAAAACCTAACATACAAGAAAGAGTCAAAAAAGCTACTGTGGCACTTTTCTCTTGCAAAAAAGCCGTCGGTAGTAAGTCGCGGGCCTCCAGACACGAATTATTCACCGGCTATACATTTCGGTAATTAGACCGATTTTAACTTACGGCGTGGCAGTATGGTGGACTGCCTTGGACAAAGCAATACATCGCGATAAACTAAGTAAAGTCCAAAGAACAGTATGTCTATGTATAAGTGGAACACTTCGGTTGACTCTATCCGCTGCATTAGACACTCTTCTCTATCTGACACCTCTGTATATTTTCAGCAAATAATTGGCCGCGAGAATAGCCATTTGCCTCAAAGCCTCTTTACAGTGGATCAATAATGAGATTGGCCACTCCGCTATTCTAAATTTATTCGGATCACTTCCAAGTAACACTGACTACACAATCCAACTATTGAACTTCAACAAAAACTTTGAAGTTACCATACCGTCCAGATCCACCTGGTAGGATGTGGGATTATTTAGAGATCAATCGAAGGCCAAAGATGGGGTTTGTGGAGGTGTGTACTTTGATAGACTAAATCTGAGTCTCACATTCCGTCTTCCTAATCACTGTAGCGTATTCCAGGCGCATCAGCTCGTTGTAGGTGTCACAAAAGGACAATAATGAACGACATAAATAGTCTCGTACACTTGGTCAGGAGCTCTAAGTGGTTCAACGAGTAAAGAAGAAGTCTTTCAGATTCATGTGGTATCACAATGGATCAACTTTGGTCTAAGTATGTCAGTAATAATTTACTGACAGCCACTTCTACCTAACCTAACCTAACCCAGACAACGGGAAAAATAGTCAGCTCAAAAACTGAGGTGCTGACCTGAAATCATTGAGTTTTAAATGTATGTTTAAAAAATAAGCAGACATCCTTTGATAACAGCTTTTCAGAAATTTTTAAAGCGATTCAATTTTTATGCTTGTGGCCAAACACTTTGCTCCTCAAATCTATTATTCCAATCACTGTGAAATATAAGGGCAATTCTTCGCTAGTTCCACTTTGCAGGTATTCACCCTTCCGAAGCATTCAAGAATTCGGGAATGATATATTGTAAACGAGATTGTATATGGATGATAGGTTCCAAAATGTTAAAAATTGGTTTAAAATATTTTGCGACTTCTGCAAACGCTGAGCGAGCTTAAGTTAAGAAATAACGTCGAACTCTTTGCTCGGAATTCTTTATGCAAAATTAATGTTAATGAAAGACCACAGTCTTTGTATATAAACTTCAGTACAGGAAAAATAGGTTTATACAACAAACAAAATAGTAACATCATGAAACTTAGTGGAAACCTTTTTTTTGTACCATCAGAATTAAGAATCAAAAGAGTCGTTAAAAATATTTCACATGGAAGGGTGTTTTTTGAGGGGAAGAGGGGGGAAGTTGTGGTGTATCAAACGAAAAATTTACTTAGTGCAACCTAGGCATATGGCACATGTTTTTAAGACAGTTTTTAATGCTAAATCAAATGACATAAAAAGCAATACAATGTAGCATACAGGGGGGGAGGGTCATGAGAACTAAAAAAAAACGCAACAAATTATAAGAAAAGCAAGAAAAATTGAAAAATTTAAAATATAATATAACAGGTTTGATTTTTTAATTCAAAATCAATTTGGTAGATATATGTTTTTGGCAGATACACATATCATCTCTAATGCCAAAACAATTTTCACTATGGTTTTTGATCGGTTTAACTTATTTCGGTCGTGAGAGTTTCGTTTAAATATGGTTAATAAATGCATATCAATGTTATTCAAAAAAATATGAATACTTTCATACATTGGTAGGTACCGGTTTTTCAGATTTACTTTTTGTGTTTCAATTATTATGAGAAAAAGCATGGAGAAGGTAATTTTAAATGTACACATATTGTACACACTTTTAGAAGTTCGAAGAGCATTTTTGGTCTACATTAAATTTTTTTGATCTGTGGAAAATAAGAAAATAAATAATGATAAAAAAGAAGACGCTCGACTTAGTGAGTCTACAAATAGTGAACTATCCACAATAGTGAGCACACAAAATTTTGTATAAGAAAGTTTTTTTTTACAAAAATGTCTTGCATCCTGCTCGAAATAGTGAACATTCTCGAAAGAGTGAACAGCTCTGGAGCGTCTGCTGTATTTTATATTATAAGTTTAAGATGATAAGCAAAGGTAATTGAAAAAGGAAGAAAAATGGACGGCTTTTTTTACATTTTCCAAACCTATTATTGTTAGAGTTATGTAAAATCAGAATTTTGAAAAACAAAATTTCGAAAGAAAAACTTTGCAAAACGAATTTTGACCTTACAAAAATTTCGACCCCAACTAATAAATATTTAAAAAAAAAATAATAGCATTTGTGGGACCAGCAGAAATCAATTTCAAAAAAAGCCCAAAAAGCCAATTGATTGAAACCGTGGACCAGTCTCTGAATTAATAAATTTATAATTATTTTGTATTGGTATGACCCCCTTCCCCCAAGAAGTGAAGCTGAAAAAAAGTTATTACTATTTTTATATATAAGAATGACTATGTTTTCAGTATACGCGTAATAAATAAATATTACCAAACACAATTTTAAAATAATGGTCCATTGATGAAACTTCGCATCCACTGTTCATTTGTCAAAAAAGCAATAAATAGAAGAATCCATAAAAATATATGTGGTGAAAAGGTGTTTTTTATGGGGGTAAGGGTGGTGGTACCTAAGATTATTATCATTAAATCTGCGACAAAAATGCACGGAAAGAATTCTTAGATCAGATCACGAAAAATGAGCTGCAAATTACGAAAAATGAATCCCGATTTATACCTTGGCTCGAAATTTCGTAATTTACGACTATTTGTTTGCAATTTGCGAAACTGAGCAAAATAAAGATATTGATACTCAAAAATCTTAAGTCAACACTCTTAAGTATCAAAAATTGCGAACAACAAATCGCAATTTGATTCAAATATTCCTCAATCCCACAACTTGTAAATTTGCAAAAAAGATTTGTGATCACCACTTTTACTTCATGATATTGCGACTTTGAAAGATCAATCTTTACTCCACCCCCATTCTGCAGGTATACAACATTTAATTTGATTCATTTGAAATAAATACTTTACGCTTGACTCTACTTGGATTTGAACTTACAACCATCGAGTTGCGCAGCGAGCACGTAAATCTGTGATTGAGCAATGTAAATTACTAGATATTTATCGCAAATCAATATTTTCAAATGGTGTTTGTGAAGTTAATCTTTTGGAGAGTAAATGTGTAATTTAAAAGTTGTATTTTGCTATGAAAAAGCTTGATTCATGTATTTTAATTGCAAATCACGAAAAAACAAATTTTGTAAATTGCTACGTTTTGAATGTTAAATTACCATTTCTTGTGTTAATTTGGGATCAAAATGCCTTGATTTACTGATAAAACGTGATTCGTAAATTGCGAATGCAAATTTTGCAATTGGTGATTTTTCAATTCTTTCCGTGTGGTAATTTCCTTCATGAAACTTGGTAAAACATGTGTTCTGAACTACCAGTATGAAGAAACTAAAGAGTCTATAAAAATATCTATAAAAGAGCGTGTTTTATGGGTGACGGAAGGTATAGTACTTTTTCTTCAAGATTTAATATTATTTCGAAAAACAAGTAACACCAATCACCCAGACCCACAAATAAAACATTTTCACTCTTAATTTTTGTTAATTTCTTATATTCATCATTTTCGTATAGTGAATAAAAAACATTTTTACCTCGTTCCCTTAGGGTAAAGAATTGTGAAAAACAATAGCACACTTCTCAATTTCTTCAAAAAAAAAATACCTTTCCTTGCAAAATATTTTTGTAAATATATACTCTTAAAATTCTTCATTCAGTTACTCGTAGTTCACCTTTTTACCACAGATATTTTTATGAATTGTACTAATTATTGCATTCTATTACAAATGAAAAATTGATGCCAAGTTTTATCAATGGACAGTTATTTCCAATTGGGTTTCAGTAATATGTAACTGTTATACTGAAAATATAGTCATTCTTACATTAAAATGGTAATAACATTTTTCACGGAGACCGCATCAATTTGGTTTTTGTGTCATTTGGTTCAGCTTAAAAACTACCTTAAAAACATATGTCATGCGCCTAGGTTGTGCAAAAGTAAATATTTCCGTTTGATAAACCACAACTTCACCTCCTCTTCCCCTCAAGAAAACACCCTTCAGGTGGTACATTAAACGTTTTCACCAAGTTTCATGGTGCTACCATTTTTTTTTTTATTCTAAGGGCTTCCTGTGCTATTTAACCTGTACTATGTATACGAATTTACTATAAATAACACAACAAAAATTACATATATATTAACACAAACAAATAAGAAAACTAAAAAGAATCCAACCGGAACAGAGCGTCCGGCGTAGTAGAAAAAATGGTGGTTGTTTTGTTTTTGTTCAATACAAATTAATCGAGAATAAATATAAGTTGTAAATGGAATATCAATATCAATATGAGATCTTACTAAATCTTAATAAATCCTTTTTCTTAGTGGCTAAGCAATTTTAACTAGCTGATTTTGTCGGATTTACTGAGGCTCGACGATGTTTTTACTTGAATAATAGTTAATAATACCTCAAAATTAGTGAAAATGGCTGAAACATGAATTAAATATTTGTTCATTGTCCGTTAGGATCGGTTTAGTATAATGCAGGATATTTTCTATAATCCAAGATGGTTTCGCTAGGAACGAGAAATGCATTGTAAGTGTTATTTCAGTGCACGTCGAAAAAATCACGGAAAATCACACTGGCTAAACAAATTTTTTGACATGTACAATTTTCTTTTGAGTATTCTTATTTTCTCAAGGAAAAAATGATTTTCAACAGTTTCAGGAACATTCAGTATTCGTCCTGGGGCAGTGAATCGAAAAACTCCTCACGCTTTCACACTTACCTATTCCGTTCTGTGAAAATGTGAACATAGTCTATGCTTTTAATATACACAAGAGGGACAAATCTAGGTATTTTTGGAAAGGATTGTAAATTCAATCAAGATATCAAGAGTTTTATCCATCAGGTAAAGTTAAATTTCGATATGAATGAGGCGTCATACGTCAATGTGATTTTATCGATTCCTGTTTCCTCTGAGAATTCATTTTTTTTAAATCTTGTTTTGAAGGAAAAATATTCTCTTAATCTTTTTGTTACAAAAATTTCTGACAATTCTTTTCAATAACCAATTATTATTAAATTTTTTCGTGTGCTTTTTGGGCTGACTTTAGCAGCCTGTCAAATTTAGAAGGGGATATTCTCTACGTCCTCGTGAACGTTATGTTTATGGCTGGCTACGGTACCAGAAAAGTCTCGGTATTGGAAACCGAAACGATAACTCTAACGATAGCTATGTAACGATACCGAGATGATACCAAACGATACCGTATTTTTTGGACTGAAATTTACCAATACTCTCAGCAGTATCGTTTGGTATCGGCAGAAAATATAGATTTTTAAATATTATTATTAATTTATTACAAACAAATAATTTTTGTAATTGGTATCTCAAAAAAGACTCTAATAATTTAAATGACACTTTCAGAGTTTTCTTTTAAGCGGGGAGAAGGCTTAGGCAGTAAAAAAAACTGTCCACTGCCACGCCCATTACACTTATGCTGGCTTTCTCTGAAACTAACGATTTAGATGAAATTTTCAGACTTTTAAAAAAAACTTTTGTAGCGCTCTTATTGAGCATCCTGATATTACATTTTGACTATTCTACAAAAATATTATCAACAGTCAAATTTTATCAGAAATCCATTTTTACAACTAATTAAAAAAGACTTTTTTTCAATTTTTGCAAAATAGATTTCCTGATTTTGATCTTTTTTATTTCTAACTATTTAGAACATTCATGCCGTAAGTTCAAGATGAATCTCATCTTTTATTTTTCTGATTTGATTAGTTTTTAAGTCCAAGGAATCCCAAGGGCACCATTACAGGACCACTACAGGACTACAGGTCCCAAAAACAGTTAAATCCGACCCTGAGCAATACTAATGTTATGCAACAAAGAACGAGATAATTGTAGTGTCACTGTATTGAAACATTAAATTTATACGAACGTTGCAAACTAAGAAAATAGAAAAAAGATTTGACCTAAATGAAAATCAATTATACCCAAAAGCTAAGCACATTAAGTTTTGGGTTGAAAATATTTGAATTTGGGTGAAATAGATTTACGTTTATGGTAAACCTATTTGATATTTAGTGAATTAAATTTGCGAATGTTATATAAACACTTTGAACTTAGAAAAATCCCATATCATGTACATCAGCTTATTCAACGAAAACAATTTTTTGAAATAAATAGCAATGACTTTGCAGATACAAATGATATTTAACTCAGCTTATCATGGAATCCTATCCACTTATCTACCATAACCTATACCTACTTAAATTAAATTTAAAATAAAAAAATATTTGTTCCCAGGCACGCACGCATACAAATAAAAACAAAAAGAAGTATTATAAGGTTTCTGACATCGCAGAACCCTTAAACGACTGGGATGACAATTTCATTCGACTCTTGGTAGTCAATTGTGACACCCTCGCATAATTTGTGTCAAATTGGATCATAATTAACCCCCATTTGTCGACAATAAGACATAAGGCCAGAAACTGTTCGTTCAGTTTATGCAAATGAAATATAGGTACACACAGTACAAAGAACCAAACAAACATGGGACTATTGGAAGGACAAAAACACTTAAGGGATATCGGAACTACGACTGTTGGCTGCAGGAGGACTAAGACCAATGTCTGCAAATCGTAAACCTTTTGGCTGTCAGCAGTTATAAATTTCACCGAAAGGAATTGGACTTCACGGAAGTTCCGTTTTTGTTCGTATTTAAATATTTTGCCGTTTTATTTGTGTTTTAGGTTACCTATATAAAATTTCAGGCGTTTTATGTCTTCGCATTGAAGTTGGGCTAGGAAAGCGTACCTATTGCAATTTAATTGGAAGGGTTGAGTTTTCTAAGTGGGTAATGTAATTTATATGTTTGTGCGGCGATACGCATTGATTATGAATATAGATAAGGTACTCAGGGAATACCTTCTTATTTTATAATAATTTTTGTATTTGTTAAATTATTTCTGATATAATAGTAATTGGAGGTTAAGCCTTAACATAATTGAATTGTTTAACTTCCTAGAAAACACCACTCTATTTGATTAAGTTCTGAGAAAATCAGATAACTCAGGTGGTTGCGAAAAAAACTTAAAAAAATGAGATGCAGGCTAACATTTGCTGTGCTAACTTCACGGACACCATGAGTCTGTCGAAATTCAAATCAATTAAAATCCTTTAAATTGAACAAATGAAATCATATAAAAAAGTTAAACCTAGTTCAAAGACGCTTTAGAAAAATTAAAGAAAAACAACGGTTTATAGAGAAAACCTTTAAGCTTTTAATCCCTATTTAATTCGCAAAAATCAATTGAACTTTTGAAAAAGTCATATGAAACCATCGCTGACTCATCTCTGACCTTTTATCTTTCTAAAACCATCTAAAAATCTCTCCTTGGGTGTCGGAAGCGGTTCAAAAGGATTTAATTCTTGCTCCTTTTTCCAGAAATTTGTTTTCATCTATTTTCATCTTCGTCTAGGAACTATGTATGTATGAAGTAAAGAAACTCACTATAACTGATGTTTTGAGTATTTCTTTATTTTTATTTGTATAAGCTTCGTCTGCATAAATCCGACCGACCGTAATTTAGTTTTTTTTTTTTTGTTTATTATTTTGCTGTGGTCCTTCGTTTCGTATTCGAGTTTAATGGTGAAAATATTTAGGACTTAGTTTGTTTTTACTTCCTGTTTTATTTCAAATAATCTTTCCATGGTAGGTTTTCAATTTGGACGGTATAAGAACGTAAAAAAAAACTTGAACAAATCACCAGTTTGCATGTTTAGTTATTTCCCAAAATCTGGTCGGAACAAAAGGTTAAGTATTCGACGGGGGTTGATTTTGTTTACTTAAAAATAAAGTTTTTATTTTGTCTTGGGAATAAAAAAAACCATGAACTTTATAAAAATTCTATTCAGTTAAATGGAATTATTGATACAAATTCTGCGTTGCAAATAGAACCCGAAGCGTTAAGTGTTGTAACAAACTATTTGCATCACTCGAAACGAAATTTGAAGTGCTGAAGGCTTATTATATTGAGTAGGTTTGAAATACAACAAAAATAATATGTTTTTCATCCCATGCACGTTAACTCTTGTTTAACCTAAATACCAGCTTATTCCAATTTAGCATAATTGAAATATTTATTGCTAAAACTTTTGATTTCTTTGAAACATATTAAAAAAGCATCTTCTAACATTCCTAACGAGTTTCTTATATAGATTCCACTCTATAAGGGTTTCCTCATACTTCTAGTTCACGAATCGAAAAACATGAACATCATGGGTTAGCATCATAAAAAGAAATTAAAAAAAAACATAACGACTTGCAAAAAAATCAACATTCTTAGCATGAAAAGTTTCGTGTGTTTGGTCATTATTGCTGGCAACTGGACTATAATAAGAAATACCACCTCAATGCCTCTTCCTGTTCAAATAGCACTAAATTGTTGATGGTAAAATGTTGTTGGAGTCCTCGTCGAGTTCTAAGAAACTAAAAACAAAATCCTAGTACACAAAAATCAATTGTGATTAAGTATTCGTGGTTACAGCATAATCGCATGCCAATACAATGTTGAGTCTGACAATGGCAGAAGCAGAAAGTTGCTTCGTGTCTTAAAATTGTATTGGATTGTCATTAAAATTGAAAGCATAGATATCTACCTCCTCGTTCAAAAGGATATTTCCTTGTTCTAGGACAATTTATTGAAATAGAATTAATCGTTTGTGATATTGCATATTTGTCCAAAATCAATTATCAATCAGATATCTTACTTAGATAATAAATACAGCAATAAAAGTTAAAACTGGATATATCGTGAAAATTTGAGGGATTTAAAATAAAAAAAAATAAATTGCAGAAATAAAAACGAAAGTATGCACATGTTGTGTACACTGCCGTATTAAGAAGAAAAAACGTAGATGGACTTTTTTGCGGTTTTGAGTTGGGACCAGTTAGACATCAACCTATATGTTTGCTAATTTATTCTTTTAAATATGAATGCGCTAACTTTTGTCATGGCTCAAAACGCTTAAGAAAAATGACTTTCGATCAAAGAATCATACCATTTTTAAGAAAACTAAACGCATTAAATTTTTTTTAAGAAAAATTGAACCATACATTTATTTGTAAGATCTGGCATTTAGGTATAATTAGTCAGTTTATATATTTGAGATCTTAGAGGGCTCAGAGGACTCAGAAAAATAATCAGGATTGCTCACAAGAAATTCCCCCCATATTTTCACTTAAAAACTGAAACTGAAACTTTTTTAATTTACTTGCTCACTTATTTTTTGTCGCAATAATTTACAAAATAAGAAAATAAAAAAAGTAGTTTTTGAATTCTTTCTGAAAAATGCTGTTTATATTTTATTTTACTCCACTGTCAAAAAAACGGAGGGAAAATACTAAGCGCTCAAGAAATATATACTGGCTAAATTTTAAGGTAACGTGAAATAAGGCCAAACGAAATAAGACCAAATCTCAAAACCAATAGGCTTTATTTCCATTTCAAAACATAAATAAGACCAAATTTCGTTAGGAAATAAAGCCAAATGGTTTTCTTTCAATATTTTCAAGGCTTTGCATACACCCAGCCTCGCACACATCCCAAATCCTATAGTGAGCCCAATCAGGGGGGTTGCAGGGGGGCAGCATGCCCCTCATTCACACCTCACTGTTTATGCGTCATTATTGTAAGGCGAGACAAGTGTAAATACGATCTCGAAAAACCAGTTCCTTTTGAAGATATGGAAACACTTTTTTAACTCAACAGTACCATAGCCTGCAAATAAAACATGAAATCGAAATAAAAGCAAATTGGTCTTATTTCGGTTTCAAAAGCGAAAAAAAGTCAAATCGAAAATTTGGGATTATTTCCATATTAAAATCGAAATAAGGCCAAATTTTTTAGTTTGGCCTTTTTTTACGTCACCAAATCTTAACAAACATAAATATTTATTTTTCGATACGACCGAAAAACATTCATCAACAAAATAAAAGAAAGATAAAAACAGAGAAACAAGATTATCTCTAAATGACAAAAATTCAGATAAGTTTTATCTTCTTTACACGGCAGTATAGTGAATAAATGGGTTTTCGGGAAAAACTGCAAAAAAATCATAAGAAATGTGGAAATAACACCGATTTTAGAATTTGGGTTTAATTTGCTTGAAAAATTGGAAAAATTGAAAATTTGGAGCTGTGTTCACTTGGCCAGCAAACAAGTCCAATTTTTTTTTTGGAAAAGGTGACCATAAATGACCACTTTCGAACACTCTTTAACTTTTTTGACCACCCACAGTTTTCGAAAAAAATAGATTTTGAAAAATGGTGGGCCGAAAGAACGCTGCACCTCGAAAATCTATTTTTTCACATTTTTTATTTAGATGTTTTTTTGAACATCAATGACAGCCCTTTGACTTTTTTTGAACACACTAGAAACTTTTTTTTTTGATAAATTTTCATTAAGTTTCTTGTATTTTAAATTTTGAAAATGAGCATTGTGAAAAACTCTATTGTCTGAACGATCACACTTTAAAATTAGTCTAACTTGTCCAAAAATATTTGTTTTTAGTTATGAAAGATGTAGTACCTCGTGGCATGATGGTTAGTGCGTAGGACTGTCATTCCAAAGGTCTGGGTTCGATTCCCAGCCGCTGCCACCTAAAAACAGAAATGTTTCTTTCGCGAGGTACTGCCTCTTGCGAGGAACTGACAAATCCTCCAAGAGTATACTTGTCATGAATAAGTGCTTTCTCATCTAGCCGTTCGGACTCGGCAAAAAATTGTAGGTCCCCTCGATTTCTGCCAACAACACGCACACAGGAATGGTTGAGAGTTGTAAGTCACTAGGCCTTGGTTCTTCACGAGCTGTTGTGCCACCAAATTTATTTTTTTATTTTTAGTTATGAAAGATGACTATTGTGGGAAACTCAATAATCTAAAATGACCACGCTTTAAAATTACTCTTACTTATCCAAAAATATTTTGTTATCTATTTTGAAAATGTAAATCTCTAAAAAAAATTGAAATAAAAAATTTCAAAAATCAAAAAAAAACATTTTTAGGGGTGGTCAAAACAAGTTATGTACATTGATGTGAAAAAAACATCTGAATACAAAATGTGAAAAAATCGATTTGTGAGCGTTCTTTTGGCCCACCATTTTTCAAAATCGATTTTCTCGAAAACTGTGGGTGGTCAAAAAAAGGTAAAGGGTGTTCGAAAGTGGTCATTTAAATGGTCACCTTTTCCAAAAAAAAAAAATGACCTTTTTCTATCGGAATTTCATGTTTCCCAGGGGAATTATATTTCGATGGGTGTACATTACTAGGATGGCACCTATTTTTGAAATTTCTGAATTTCTTTTGCACAAAAACAAGGATAGTATTACTTTTACTAACTCTGCCTTTAATTTGATGTTTGGCATTATTAGCGGGCTCATATTTTTCATAGGTACAAAAATTGTAATTAAATTTTTATGGGATATAATACCATTTATATGGGTATCGAAACCCCCACCTTTCATAACTTAAAAACAAAATAATAATATTGAGGTTTGTAGATTATTTTTAAAAATTGGTATGCGTATAAAGGTACTCAAAAGACTTTTTTCGGTACCCGTTATTTTGTAAAAATTGAAAAGAAAAATTTTCGGCTTTGAAAAAAGAAAGGCATACATTTTCTTTTTTCAGCAAGCATTTCAAGAGGCGAGGAAGAAAACGAGCGAATGCTTCAGTCTGTGGAAAATGTCGCTTTACACTATTACTATCACTATTTAAAGAATATGGAAGGTCAATTCCATTAGGCCCCAAAACCAGGAGAAAGCAAACAATAGGCTCCGATAGCAATGCACATAAATATTCTTGTATTGTTCAAAGCTTCCAAGTTAAAAGATAAAAATGTTCTGGAAGAGCAGTCCAGAGCCAGCCAGGGGCTGGCAAGTGCCCCTCTTATCCCCACCTTGCGTACGCCCATGCCAAATTTGAACACAATCAAATTTAGTTTTAGTTCAGCTTAAATTTTTCAATAAAAAGTGAACAATTTTGGAGTTATTCAGTAAATCGTTATTTCTTGCTTAATCCAGGATGGCGCGGCTTAAACTGCAATTTTCCCGAAAAACTACATTTAGGCTGCTAATTAGCCTCTTCAATGAACTGTGAAGGACAAATGCACAGTGCTAGCACCCAGCATAACGGTGCATAAGCACTACAGTGAGGTATGTATGGGGGGCATGCTGCCCCCTGCAACTCCCTGCTTGGGCTCATTATAGGATTTGAGATAGGTGCGAGATTTAGTGTTTGCAAAGTCTTGAAAATATTAATAGGATACCGTTTGACTTTATTTCAAAACGTTTGGCCTTATTTCGGTTTTAAGATGGAATTTGGCCTTATTTCTATTTTCAAAGTGAAATTTGGCCAAATTTGAGATTTGGTATTATTTCATTGGGCCTTATTTCACGTCACCGAAATGTATATCTGTCAATTTTAAATAAAAAACTACTTTTGAATATGTAATATTAAAGATTTCAGCATGTAATTTTTCAAATGTGCCTTGAGCTTATCCTTGCTCCGAAAAAAGTATTGAGCAATTTAGAAAAAAAAACTTAAAAATCTTTGATATTTTTCGTTGGCTGCTTAAATTTTTTTCTAAACAATCTATTTCGTTAAAAAATAAGATTTTGAACAAGAAGCTTGTATGATATGTATTTCTTGCATATGAAGTTCTTAAATTCCAAGAAACTTTAACTATGAGAGCAACAACGTGCTTCCCAGCCTTGAATTTTGTATTGTAAGGTTTCAATAACTAACTGAAATTAATGAAAACTTATTGAAACTACTATACGTATGTATGTGTTGCATGTACGTACAGTACACACATACCTGTATATGAAAATGAACCTATATTACATGCATATGTACATTTGTAGGTACTATTTATTTTCTAAAAAGTGCTCGTGATATTGATTTCATAGTTTGACAGAATTAATTGATAAAAGCATTTATGTTCCCCTGTAAGGTAAGGCCTATTGATTTAACACATTATAACAAAAGTTTATGTGTTATATTTTTGTATCGAATTTGAATGTTTGTGGTATTACAAAAGCACGTTGCAATTTAATTGTTTACACCTCTGATAGGTAAACAAATAATAAATTCATACATTTTTGCGAGGTTGATTCAGGTGTTGTGAAGTGCAACATCCGAGATTCAATTAATGTCGTATATCCACATCCAACACGAATTTAATTTTTGACGATTCGATAATGTAAATGTAAATTGTAAATACAAATATGAGGAAGAGGATATGCACGGTGATGGTTTCATTTTTTGTTTTAATGAAAACTTTGGCAGGTAGAGAATATAAAATGGATGCTATAGCATGGGATACAATGCACACTTATATAGGTGGGTCACACGGTTTGGTTTTTTGCTAAAGTTATGTAAATAATATTCGAATTGAAAATTTTTCATTTTATCATTTTATTTGGTTGGGAGAAAAAATCCCGGATGCCAAAATTCCGAATGGACAAAATCAGGCATGTCAGAATCCCGAATGACAGAATCCCGAATCACGCTCACGATTTTTAATAACAAAAACAGTACTAAGCTCTTCGAAATTCTATAGCCTTTGGAATGACGGCGTAAGGAAGTAGCGACCAAGAAAAAAGTTCCCAAATTGATTTCGAAATGCATATCGACGAAAAAAATTTGATCATCCAAACGCAAACAAGAAAGTAGAAATATTGCCCAAAACCACTTTGTGACCAAATAATAAAATTGAAATATCGTTAAAATTTTAAGCATTTATATTATTTTTGTTGAATTTTGCTCATATTTCCTCAATTGTGGCTCATATTTACAATTGTAAACATGTGTTCACTTCGTGTTCAATTCATAATGAGGGCCTTTTTTTCAATAAATATGCAAAGTTTTTAGAAATTTCTGTGAAGGTGCAGTGCTTTAAGATACGAGTTTATTAATGTAAATTCAAGTTCATCAATTCAGATTCTTTAAATGCAAAAGAAACTTTGCATACACCCTACCTCGTATCTATCCTAAATCCTATTGTGTGTACCCAAGCAGGGGGGTTCCCCAAACATACTTCAGTATTTCAAAAAAGCTTTTAATGGCCTTTGGTCCTACAAATTGGTGTTTCGTCTGGCTTACTCACTTGGGCTCATCAAAGACATAGTGGGGGCCTTTGACATACGAAATTTGTATTAAGTTCAGTTTAAGTTACAAAACCACTGTATACTATATCAAACTAGGGCTTGCCACGATACCAGAAAAGTCCCGGTATCGTTTGGTACTTGCATCGGAAACCAGAACGAAACCGAGACGATACCAGCTCCGAAACGATACCGAGACGATACCAAACGATAGCACATTTTAAATTTACCGATACTCCCAGTAGTATCGTTTGGTATCGGCAGAAAATTTGAATATTATTAATTTATTACAAACATCAATTTTTGCAATTGGTCTCTTGGAAAAGGCTTTTATGATTTAGATGACATTTTCTTTAGCAGGGAGAAGGTTAAGACAATAATTTTAAATAAAACAGCTCACTGCCTCGCCCATCTAACTTAAGCTGAAGCCCACAATTTGGATGACATTTTCAGACTTGGTTCTCTTTAGTGATGACTCCGCGTCAAAATTTTTGTGTCGTATTCCTAATCGGAACTTTACTTAAAAATTGTGAAACAAGCATTTAAAAAATTATTAAGTGAACTTAATATACTTCAGTCAAAAAAATTGTCTTTTGTCGTAAATCTTAAAAATACCAAGCGAGTTCAACTACTAGATCTACAACATGTAACCAAGTCGTGCATTTCATTCTGGTTTGCGACTCAGACTAGACTAACACCAGACGAGAC
This sequence comes from Dasysyrphus albostriatus, assembly GCA_946251815.1. Classification (NCBI taxonomy): domain Eukaryota; kingdom Metazoa; phylum Arthropoda; class Insecta; order Diptera; family Syrphidae; genus Dasysyrphus; species Dasysyrphus albostriatus. Next base: position 228,579,389 of record OX276335.1, read on the forward strand.
CAATACCGATACCGAGACTTTATAATGCGAGATCAAACGAGACTGAGTTTACGAGACCGAGGCCGATACCGAAACGATACTGAAATTTTTCGATTTTGACGATACCGAGACGATACTTTCAAAAGTATCGTTTGGTTTGGTATCGTGGCCAGCCCTGTATCAAACAAGATTAGAATTCCTAATCATTTAGCTGGAATGCTTTTTGCCCGGAGCCAGGTATAGTTTCTGTAAAAAAGTTTTTTATAATGCTGAAATAAATCAGCCAAGTACAAGACTTAGCATTAAAGATTTGACTTTTTGAATTATTGATTCAAAGTTGCTTTTTATGGCCTCCTTTAGTGCTACAAATATACTTTCGCCTGGATTTTAAATTTGGTAATTAACATGAATACATTTGCTTAAGGTTGTAAAATTTTACAATTAATAACTATTAGTTATTAAATTTCTTTCCTCCGTATATAATGCCAAAAAATTTGCCGCCCCTGAATAGTTGTGCTCAGGCTTCATTAACATTCATTAATATTGACATTGTATATCAGTTGTTAATTAGATGAAATAACTCAAAAATAATCTTTCTTCCGGTTGTGATGGTCTATTGTGTATCGAAATGTATCGAAAACTTAGCCGAGCCTCTTACTTTCATTTTTCAACTGTCTGTTACAACTGGAGTCTTTCCTAAGCTTTGGAAATATTCTTTCATAAAACTTGTTCAAAAGAAAAGACCTTAAAATGATATCATATAATAGAACGGCAAACATGAATTTTGTGGTACAATTTTCACCGTCAAATGCCGAAGGCGTATAAATTATTTATCGTTGGAAAGATGCAGTATGCAAAAATTAGTTTAATAATTGCACCACAAAAACTAAAAACGATAAAAGAAAATCACGTTATAAGTGAGAGCGAGAGCGAGACCGAGCATTTTTTAAAATTTTATTTGTCGTAACCTAAATGTGACGTTTTGATTTTTTCCACCCACCAACCAACCAGTTTTCCAGCACTGACTGAAAAGATTATTGGAACGTACGATGGCAGAGTTCAGTGCTGCAGAAAATAATAATAAGTAGCTTCAGTTGGAGTGCATGGGGGAGTGGTGCCCTTGCACCTGCAATCAGAATTAATTTCTTTAATTTTGTTATGAGTAAGATACGCAATCAACGCAATCAAAGGCATATGTCCAAAACTGAATAACCGACAAATTAAATTTTCTAGAGTTTTATGTTAGAAGATTGTCGGTAAGACAATAATAATTTTATAAGCACTCGAGCTTTGAGTGCTGGACGTTCTAGTAACTTATTACAGACCGATTACAAAATTGACAATTATACCAACATTCTTGTAGAGTATTATCTATGATAACCTTCCTTCAATAAAAACAAATTCCCGAAGAGCAGGTCAACAACCACTAACTTTATGTGTTACAATGTGTTCTTCGACAAGAAAAAGGTAAAGAAGTCAAAGTCATCCAACGGTGCACAAAGTACCCGATCGGGCCGTTTGAGCACCTGGGACAAGCAGCCTTCTTTCGCTACAATTTGTATTCAGAGTTAGTAAAAAAAATCAAATAATAAATCTTTCTACTTTTATCGTATTTACAGTGACTCCAAATTGGTACCAAGAAAATTTCAGTAGGTTGCGTACGAATGACCGGAAAATTTTCAAATATGGGTTTATATCGACTTTCTTGCAAGTTTAAAAAAAAAAACTTCCCTTCTTAAATTTTAACCTTTCAAAATCTCAACTCGACAAAAAGTCAGCTACCTTAAAAAGTCGGGAAAAGGATCAAAGTTTATCGACTTAAATCGATATTTTTTACCAACCCTAAGAACATACAACAAATTCGATATTAATTAATCCTTTTACCTGTCGATATTTTAACATTTCAACATTTTTTCCTTAGTTTTTCTTGCAAAATTTGAATTACAACGCTTAGAATTTGTCCACGTAATCATCACAAGCCTTAATCTTAGATTTTTTTTAAGTTTATGTTATCGAAAATTTAAGATTCTGGTTTCGATACATTTTCTTCCGATCGCAATTTTATTTATTGACAATCCGAAGCACTATAAGCGCACTTTAAAACATCATTCCCTAAACTATGAACTTCTGATCAATATATAGGCCGTTTACGTGTTAAACAAAAGGTTTGGTTTTGAAGCTGGTTTTTGACGCAGATATTGCTATTGTCAAGTATGCAATCATCCTGTTTGCCAAAAATTAGTTTGATCAACGTTAGTTAATTTACTTGCAAACGAATTTGACAAATCAATATTTTTTCAATATTTTTTTCCTTAACCAGCCAGATTTTTGTTTTTCCCGAGGTCCTACCTCATGCGAGGAACTGACAAATCCTCCAAGAGTATATACTTCTCATCTAGCCACACAGGAATGGTTGAGAGTTGAGAGAGGGCCTGGTTCTCCACGACCTGTTGCGCCACCAAATTTAATTTAAATTTTCTAACTAGATTTTTTTACTGCTCAGCAGCACAGTAGATAATGTTTTAGAACACATCGTGATCAATCCATTTCAGTTTGGTCAATATAGTTGAAACGGTGACACGGGCGTGACACTCGCTTTGTGTCCAATTAGCGTTGAATTACGCATGTTTTGATACCATCATTGGTCAATGTAATAGCAATTATAACTTATGAGTTTTTCCTACAAAAAATCGCCTCATTTTGGCCTTCACGATCAGGACATGACTGCGCCTTTCACGAAACGTGTTGAGCCGTTTGAAGTACGGCGCCTTTCATTGCTAGTTACCTGGGGCATTAGCTCCACGGCCCTGCACGCAAAAGTGTGTTTGAATAACCACTTTCGACCACCCTTTGAATTGTTTTCCCCAAAAAAAGGTAAATTATTTCCCGCTTGAGGTGAAGTTAGTTCCCATGTGAAGGTAGTTCCCGTGAAGTAACTTCCCTGCACTGTACATTAGCATTTCTGTTGTTATGACGTAACTAATAAGTAAATTTAATAAATTTTAGAAAATTTTAGAATTAAGAAAATCATTACTTTTTTTTCATTCCTGGATATTTTAAGTTTTCAAATGAGCGCTCTTTTCAAAATCGGCTACAAAGTGGAATTCGTTATGAATGAATAGTGACTCGGTGAACTGTTCTCCTAAGCTAATATTTTATTTATTTGATCAAACTTGACCTTCCGTTTGTCGCACACTTTTGTGTCCTTAGTGTGTAAGAACTAAACATTAGTCTTACAAGCTCTTCATATCATTTCCTAATTTTTCAATTTTCCAATGATTTTTTTAAGCAGTATACATACCCTTTTAAAAATGTTCTCATAATTTATGTACATTACATGTTCATTTTACTTAAAAAAAAAAGTCTTGTGTTCGAAATGGAGCACTTAATGAATTATTAACAGAATTAACATAGTAGGTTTAAAATCGATATAATTTCAAATTCACTTTGAAAATCAATTTACCTAACCATATTTTAAGATGCAGCAAGTACCAATTAAAGTATACATTTAAATTGAATTTGTCAATTAAATTTATTTGAGAAATATGAATTTTAATTCAATTCAAATCAAATCAAATACACAACTAACTGTATATTTCAAGTGCAGGGGGTTTGATAAAAGTATAAATCAATAGATCATTTCTTACTTGTACAGGTGGGTAGGTAAGGTAAACCTTGCTATTTGCAAAGTTTCCAGACATTTTGAGAGCGACACAATGAGTTTGCAATGAATGGTTAATTAAATTTCAATGGTTTCTGAATTTATTGTGTAGTGTGGCAGATATTAGAGAACAGGTTTGACATCAGGGATATTTATAGGAAATTATACGTTTGCAGGTCTTGAATGTAAATAACAATAATAATTATTTTAATTTGTATCGTTCGTATTATGCATTTAGGAATCTTAAAATGATACCTGAGTTGGATGATATTATAAAGGAACTGAAATAGATGGTAGAAGTAGGCATTGAACATTTTGTCAAGATTGATTTAAGGGTCTTTGTGATTTCTAGAATGAAATAATCATTGAGACTTCTTGTGAAACCTTATGAGATTTCTATTTCACCCTCTTGGTCTTCCTATTTTCACTTTAATGCTGTATTTCCACCTAAGGTTTATCTCAGTTCAGATTCAATAAATCTATTTGGTGTTTCAAAACATTTATAAGGATAAACAAAATTTTCTAAAAAAAATTGTGATCGAAGCCAATTTAAAAAAAAAATGTTGAACCTGCGACTTTTAAGATTAGATATTATAGGCAAATAAGCAATAATTTGCTTCAAATCTGTAATAAAATTTACGTTCGTGATTTGAAGCTGTTTGAAGTTGGAAATATGAGTTTTAAGCTTTACACAAAGATACTCGTATTAAATAAGATATTAAACGGTTTTAGTTATGGTACTACACCATTTTTTGAATTTCAGCGTTTACACCCTTCTTTCTTAGGGTGATAGGCTGTTTTAATGTTTAAGACCGTACACAAACAAAATTTGGTTTATGAGAAAAATGAAATTTTCTTCAATATTTTTTCTTAATCTGTTTGGAAGATACCGTTATTTTTGAAGAAAAGTATTCTTTTTAATGCTCTAAAAAGTCTTGAAAACCGTTAAGTACCAAGTTGAAAAAAAGGTCAGGGTCGTTTTAGAAATATTTATAATCCAAACAATACTTTATTCAAAAATTATTTATTTTTTAGGAGCTTCTGCATAAAAATCATTTCTTTCAAATGTATATGCATAAAAAGTTCTTTGAGAAAACAGTTTAAATTAATTTTTTGAAAAATGATCTTTCACCTTCACACTAAAAGAAATTTACTGAAATTTTTTTAAGAAAAGTTTATAATTAGTCTTTAAGAAAAATAAAATTTTATAAGATCGAGCAAAAAAATGTGTAGAAGGTAACGTTATTTTTGATTCTAAAAAGAATGACAAAATGAGTGGGGGAATGCCCACCGAGTAAGAAGAAAATCCATCCAACCGTTTAGGTTCTAGTCACACAGACAGACGGACAGACAGAATTTGTGAAACCGTCTTTTTTCAATCACTTTCATCGTAATATCCAAGTCTGATCAAAGCTTCTTGTTCAATTTTGTTCACGAATGCATTACTTGACAAATTGCACCAATGTTTGTTTACCTAGCAAATAAAAATTAATTTATGATACAGGGTGGCGCACCAATTGTGCTACAAAAAGAAATTCAAATAACTTTTTTTTTTAATCGATGTATTTCATTTTTTTTTTTTATTGGTTAGAAAATTAAATTTTATTTTAAATAGTTAGTTGTTTTTAAAGATTATAGACCGCAAATGACCTCCACGCTCTCCCACGCATATGCGGCACCTGATCAAAAAATTATTCATTGCGGCCTGAAGAGTTGAAGTTGGGATCGCCTCAATTACTGTCGTTATGGACTGCTTTAATTCAGTTAAATTCCTGGGCTTCGTTTTATACACCTCTTGCTTGATATAACCCCATAAAAAGAAGTCTGGTGCAGTCAGGTCAGGTGACCTTGGGGGCCAGCGAAGAGTGGAGTTCCTAGAAATTAATTTGTTTGCGAATTTTTTGTTTAGCTCCGCCATAACTGGTCTGGCTATATGTGCAGTTGCTCCATCTTGCTGAAACCAAACGCTGTTGAATGGTATACGTCTTCGGCGCAATTCTGGGTAAAAAAACTCCTTCAACATCTTTAAATAACGGTCCCCATTGACAGTAACGGTTACACCGTTTTCTTCAAAGAAGTACGGCCCGACAATACAACTTGATGAAACTGCGCACCACACAGTGACTCGTTCTGGGTGCAGTTCCGTCTCATGGAGCATTTTTGGATTAGACTCATTCCATATACGGCAATTTTGCTTGTTTACATTGCCGTTAAGATCAAAATGGGCCTCATCAGACATGAACAAACAATTGATCAATGTGTTGTCTTCTTCGGCCATTGATATCATTTTTTGGCAAAATTGCAGGCGAACAGGCAAATCCTGAGGGTTTAACTTGCTAGTAATTTGGACTTTGTACGGAAACAAGTTTAAATCGTTATGAAGTATCCGTTATAATGACCGTCTACTAACTCCAATTTGCCCCGATAAGTTTCGGGTCGAAACGCTCGGATTGGCCTGTATTGCAGATGCTACTGCTGCGATTGTATCCTGAACCCGAACATTGGCATCTCGATGGTACGGCCTTCGTACGATGCTTCCAGATTCGGCAAACATGTTTACAAACCTCATAATGGTCCATCTACTCGGGGGATTACCGCCAAACTCCCGCCTAAGTTCCCTTTGGACGGAAATGACGGACTGCAAAGCATGGTACCGTTGCACTATCCAAATTCTTTTCTCCGTATCCCAAGCATCCATTTTTATAAATCTAAATAGTAGCCTACAAAATAAAAAAAAATAAGCCGATTACTCACACAGAAAAAAAGTTATTACGTTTTCTTTTTGTAGCACGATTCGTGCGCCACCCTGTAGGTAGTATGAAACAAGTGTGGGGAATATTTTTCAAACACACAAAAAAAAACACACAAAAAATAGGACAGTTACTACATTTATATGCAGAATCGACAAGTCGAATTGGTTTTGGAGGTATCAAGATGTTGACTAAATTCCTTTGAGCTAGTGAGACCGACATAAACCAAACCTATTTCAACTCGATATTGTGTTTACCTTATAAAAATAGAAAATTGGGACATTTTTTTCTCCAAAAAAATAAGAATTTAATCTTGTCCAAGTAATTTCAGAAAAGTAGCACAATTTTTTAAAAAGGGTAAGAAGAGCCAGTTATTAAAAAAGTCGTGTCATGTCACATGCTGCAAAAAAGGGTCAAAATGCGACTAAAGTCTCACAGCGGCAACCGTGCTGGGATGTCATAAGTTGTGGATTGTATTGAAAACTTGAAGTCGTAGATTTGATGGGATATTATGGCCGTGACTTGCCTGTCGAAATGTCGAAAAAGATTTGGTGATTCGAGTTTGGAAGTTTGATTACTCTTACTTTTAGTTGAAGACATGAAGTTGAGTTGAGGGGTTTTTTATTGAGTTCTCCATCGGTTTGCTGTTGATAAGCCAAGTCAATGTAGTTGATTGAGGATGGTGAAGAAATGGCGTTTACTCTGGATAGAGCATCAGCCACCACATTGTCTTTGCCGTTGATATGAATTTTATCTGTGATGCTTACACCCCGACTCCACAGGAGATAATTTCTATCAGAATGCTTGATATGAAATATCCAATGGAGTCACTCCGTTTTATCTCTTGTTGGGATGTCAGAGATATCTCTCCGCGATTATATCTTGACAGAGATCTCCGACATGAATTTTGGCAGATGGAGATATTTTTGCTTTGTGACTAGAAATTTCTTTTTTTGTCTCATTATCTTGTTTCCCTATACCAGTGTTGATGTTAAGCTCTGCATTTATGTGTGGCAATTAAGTTTTTGTTTTTTATTTGGTGTAATTTTCGGTTTCGTGATTTGAAATAGCATAACATGATTTACCCAGCGCAAACAGAAGACAATGTTAGATATAAATATCTGATATTTAGTTGGAGAGAAACTATCTCCTGTGGAGTCGGGGTGTTAACTGTCCGATGCAGCTCAAATGTCTGAGTTGACGAAGGCTTGATTTATCAGGGTTTTGTTGAAAGGCAAAAGTAAGAGATTTGTGATCAGTATAAAGAACAAACAACATCTTCCTTCTACCATACGTTGAAAATGCTTAATCGCCATGTAAGCACTTAGAATGTTGCAGTCATGGGCACTATATTATGTTTGGGTTTGTGAATACTTTTTTCGAAAAGGATCCAAGAGATGGCCAATGATTGGGTAAAATCTGTTGAATAACAGCGCCTGAAGATGTATTGGATACATCTGTTATTATTGATAATGGAGCTTAAACATCTGGATGTGGAAGTAGGGTAGAGTTGGCTAGAACTTCCTTACAGGCTTGAGAAGCATTTTCGAGTTTGCCCATGCAATTGATAATAGTTGTATCATTCTTCTTTTTGTCGCATGAATATACATGATTAGGAGCTTGGATCTGAGCAGCATAACGAACATAACGTCTGTTGAAATTAAGCATTACCAAAAAGCTTCACAGCTCTTGGAATATTGATGGCTTTTTGGTTTTTGGATGGGAATGGTTTGATTCCTTTTTGAGTCACAAGGTAACCCAAGAAACTAAAAAATAACGATTTGCATTTGGAAGGATTGATGGGAAATCCATTACCCCGAAATAGATGAAAAAGTTGTTTGAGATGCTCCTGATGATCTTCAACTGGGTTTGATGCGATAAAAAATCATCTATATATGGAAAACAGAAGTCCAGGCCTCATGTTACTTTGTGCACAAATCGTAGAAAGGTTTGCGCAGCGTTGCGTAGACATCACAATGAACTCAAACAGCTCAAAAGGAGTGATAATATCTGTTTTTGGGATGTCTTTTGGTTCCACTGGGTTTCGCTGTTATGCTCGAGTCAGATCTATGACGCGGAACAATTTCTTGCCCTTAAGATGATGAGCGAAATCTCCAATGGGAGGCATGAGATAGCAATCTGAGATGGTGATAACATTGAGTCGTCTATAGTGAAGACCAAGGTCATCAATCGTTCTTGATAAGTTTCTAAGCCATTCGCTGCATATAGAGAACGGGGCTCGGTTGGCTGTTCCTTTTGTCTTTACTTGAAGGCAGAATGACTGAAATCGTAGCTCCTGTGTCTATGAGAAACATTTTTTGAAGGATTTCTCATTGACATAAAGGTGATTTGTGGTATTTGGAGACTGGTTTGTCGCTTGATTGCTGTTCACAAAAATGTTTTCCGATTGAAAATTACAAGGTTCTTAGCACTTCCTTGCTTCTTTTCCATATCTCCAGTGGTAGTAGCAGATGTTTGAATTTCTGGGTCTCCATCTCTTCTTGAAGGAATTCTTTGAACGTGAATAACTTTGACCGGATAGTGGGTTGCGTTGAGACAGAAGCAACATCTGAATTGTAATAAACAACAGAGATTTTCTCTGCCATATCTGCCAAAGTTTTGAGCAGTTTTTGGCAGTTCCTTCATCTATAAGGTTCTGAGAATGTCTTCCGATATAGTGGGTGACACCAGCTCTCTAAACCTTTTATGCAGCTGAGTTCGTCGTCGTTCATATAGAATGATGCCCCTAAGAAGAGTTTGTCTCTTTTGTTTCGATTCTTGTAATGCTGACAGAAGTCGAGTCTTCAGGCCATTGTAGTTTTTCTTAGCAGGAGGGCTGGCGGCTTGTAACCATGTCTCTAACTTTCGGTCAGCACATCAGCTTCTAGGTTTCCAACCAGAGTGTAGTATTTTTGTGTGGAACTGGGCCTCAAGTTGGAGGAACCACAGGTCTGGGCTCCACTTTCAGAATGGTGGCACTTTTATGAAAAACTTGGCAATTACTCCATCTGCCGTTTTCTCTTTTGAGCCGGGCATTGTGTTGGTGCGATATGTCCTTTGTTGTTACCGTGGGTCGGGAGTTACCTTGTAAATTTTGATAGTGTGGGTATCCTGATGTTTAAGTATTGTATATTGTTATTTTTAAAACTTAGCAGAATAAAGATATTATTTAAAGTAAATTAATGGATTATTGTTCTCTCTTACTCCTTATTGGAAAACTGGCATTATTATTACAGAAACAACAACAAAAAATGGAAAAATGATTTTTTTTTGTTATTATAATGGGATTTTTTCATTCATTAAATCTGGCATTAGGCTTGCGTGAGGGCAGTCTGGCTGGTGGAAAATTAGAGTTGTCTACCATATTGAAAATGGGCATTGTGAATTGTAAACGCAATTTTCTTGGTTCCTATTGCACTTAAGCTTAAAAATGTCCGGCAAAGAAAAAATGTCCTAACGAAATATTTTTTTCCACAAAAGTTAGTTTTAAGAAAATTACCCCTCCCGCCTAAACGAGGGAACAAAAGCCCCCCCTACAATACTATTGTTTTCTCATCTTAATCTTATCTATACCCTTAGATTGTTTTTTTCGTGTTTTATAAGAATCACCCTAACCCCATAGTACCTTAAAGTGAAAATAGGAAGACCCAGGGAGGTGAATTAAAAATCTGAAAAAAATAGGAAAATTTATTTTTTCTATGTAGAGCCATTTCATACCTATCCATCTCAGAATTTCAAAAAAAAAAAAAAACAGTATAAGGACCACCCTAGTGACTATATATTGACTCAAATTTTAATGGTTTTCCAAATAGTGATTTTTAATCAAAATCGGCCGCGGGGTCTCAAGGTTTTACTATGGAAAATTTCCCAGAATATATAAATTACTCGTTTTTAAATCCTTAACGAGATCCACCATTCTCATTTTGAAAATAAAAAAAAAACCGACACCCCTAATGTAACAGGTCAGACGAATACATATATGTAAATTCAATTGCATGTATGTACAGACACCTATAAAACTCTTTACCTCTTGCCTAGGTATTATTTGTGTGGCAAGAAGGAAAAACAACAAGAGTCAGTTTGCGCAACTTTTCAGGTGAGCAATTTAAATGTTTGCACTGCAACTTCAAAAAAAGTATACTACTTATGAACCAAGTGCTTACGCAGAAATAAATAAAAAAAACTATAAGATTCAATTAGTTATTAACGAAATTCAATTTTTTGCTAATTTATCGTTATTTTTTTTATTTTTTTTTATTAGTGGCTTAAATAGACTTAAAAAGTTCTATTTTCGAAACATACTTTTGAAATTTCACGTGAGAATAAGAATACCATCTACTTTCAATGAAGAGAAACAAATTAAAAAACCTTATACATTTAAAGAAATTTGATCAGTTTATATTTCAGGAGCGATCACTAAGCTGACGGACCAAAAATTTTGTTTTCTTTTGACAGCCAAACTGGGGAGATTCTCTGAGCGCTCAGAAATATAAACTGGACAATTAACTATATTTTTATTATTTTGCAAAGACATCTCTTCGTTGTTGATTTATTTTTTTGTTAAAAACATCAAACATCTTTTTATGAATATAATACCAGTATGATCGTCTCCGCAGTTATTGGTATCGATAGTCAAACTCCTACGAAATCCGTGAAATAAGGCCCAGTGGAAAAATAAAAGTTTGAGTCTGGTAGCATATTGTGGTGAATTACAAGACCAGTTTTTCAAATGAATGGTCTAAATTCCCGCAATAAATATTTATATCTTCATCAGTATTCATTTTTCACCGCGTGAATTTGTTTGTTTAGGCTTTAGGTTATTGCAAAGTCTTGAACATTTTATTGCTTCATTTCTATACTCGTAATATGAATTTAAGTTGAGTTTTGTATGTGAGTATGGACTTTTGAGTCCTTCTGTGAATATAACTTAACTTGACTTTAAAATAATAATTGCACCTTCACCCTTGACAAAAATGTATGGGTTCTCCCTGTCTACTAACTCTAGTAAGTGAAAGAAGGAATATATAAAGAAGTGGGATACAAGGATTAAGCGCCCAGAAAAGATCACCGATAAAGTTTCAATCGAGAAAAAATCATTCTACAAATGTCGGATTGAGAATCTTAGAACAAAACCCTTAAAATATATAAGAAAGCATTGAGGAAGTCAAAGAGATCTTCCTGGATGATATTCTGTGGAAAAATTGAAGACACCACAGGACCTACTTGAGACTTGACCAAGGAAAATCCTATCTAAAAATCGAGTAATTCATAGCTGCTTCAAAAATGCTGATGGCTCATGGATCAAAACTTGTGAAGAAGCTAGCTACCTTAAGCTAGGTACTTTAAACTCATCTCTCCAGTAGCTCTAAATGTATACATCTTTCCAAAAGGTCTTATTACTAGCGACCAACTGCAAGGGGACTCAAAAGCTTCAAACCATAGATGTCTGTAGGATCAGTTGGCATTGTATTAATGGAGCTGAACTCCAAATGAATTCTGATAAATTTTTGCAATTTTGGAGACAATTCTTTTATCAGTTCCATAAATATGGTTCCCATTCTAAGGATATGAAAAGATGCTAAGTTTGAATTTGTACCAAAAGCTTGTAAATTATGTAAAGAACCCAACAAATCTTAGAATCTTGTTTACGTATAATCTTTCTTAAAACCGATGTCTTTCAACGAAGTAGTACCCAAACCAAATTCCAATAGGAAATCGGTAAATAAAACTACACTGAAACTGAAACACAGAAATGGTAATAGATACAAATACTCGTACAAACAAAATATGACAAATTGAATCGAATATTGCGCATCTGATATTATGATAAACTCAATTTCGACTTATGTCCTTTTTCCTTGTGGCCACAGATATTTACGTCATATTTTTGGAAACTATAGTACATACGAGTATCTTGATTTGTCGCATATAAATAAAAACAAGATACATCGAAATCCACCTTCCTTAGAGACATTCAAAACCATAACGAATTCATTAAATTAAATTAAATTATCGTTTAACCCACCGTTAAGTAAATTTCATCACTTTTAATGTTCACAAGAGTTACAACCACAAAATATCTTATGCCTTTTTAGCAGGTATCTTAAATCTCTAAGCTTTCAATCTTACTTTGGTTGATCTACCCTTCAAAATATTCTAAGGGAATGTCGTTTGTCGACTCCATTAGATGATTAATGAAAGATGCTTTTATGTTCACGGTGTCGTTTCATCGCTTTGTTTGTTTGTTTAGGGTTTTTTTCTATCCTTCTTTAAATTGGGTAAGTAGATGATTAAAAAAAAAAACACAAAAAAAAAAAACATTTAGAAACTTTTCACAATTATTTGACTCAGGCTTCATTTCACTCAACAAATTCATAGTAAATTGGCAGGAAGAACCTTTTTTCTATTTACTTGGCTTTTCATGCGAATCTCTGTGAGTGATGAAAAAGTAATATGATTCACAGATACACGCCTAATGTTCCTATGGGAAATTAACAAATGACCAATCTGTGCTCCCAATAGTGAAGGAAGTATTTGTGAACACGAGGTAGGCATTTACAGGATACGAAGCTTGTAATTGGAATACCTAAATACGATAATGAATGGAGGATTACATGTTTGTTGAGAAATATTTACCTTGAAAATGATTAGCCCCAAAGGACCATGTGGGTACAAGTAAATGCAATTAATTATTAGGAGTGATCATCATACTAAACAGTCGTGAGATAGGTACTATCTTTTTTAAATGAAATTAAATGTATACGGTATGCCTGCTACTCGTATACCTATAGGTACGCACAAATGTGTTTATCTTGAACACCATTATTAAAGTAATTTGAAAGGTACATAAAATGTTGACTGTGTTCAGTATATTATTGTGATAATTAAAATATAACATCGTTAATTGTTGGGCAAAGAATCAGCAAACGCAATATACAAATTGGTTTTACTATATTTAGAATCATTTTGCGTACAAAGGCGAAAAATTGTTCATTCACAGAAAAATTATATTCATATGTATACGAGTGGATTTAGGATATATTTATTAGTTTTATTATTTAAGTTTATTAATTCAGTGTACCTATACAGTGTTGTCCAAAACTGGAAGTACGAAATTACCTCTCTTTGGAAAAATATAAAGAAAATCAAGAAAAGCTCATGCTAAGCACAAGCTATGAATATGTTAGATTCTAATAAGGAATTATTAATTTTATCATAATTCATACCTTAATTAACAACAAAATAACTCAAAATTTATTAAAAATTAGGTGGACAAAACTAAAGCACATTTTTTTTTTGTATTTATTTTCCCGTGGGTAGGTGCAAAACCTGTATATCAGGTTCTATGAACCGAAAAACGCGTGCTCATAGGAGTATGAGATTCTTACTTCACTAAAACCACCTCCACTTCCCGATTGCAACTAAGCTGAAACTTATCTAGCAATTTATTTTTAACGAAGTTAAGTAACGCGAGGCAGGTAACTTTCCGGTGAAAGTTCCTGCTTAATCTGCGATTTTAAAGCGGTTTTTCGTTCACCGCACCAAGTCGGAAGGTTTTGTTCTTCGCATTCATAATATTCAATATTCATAAATTCAAATATCTTATAAAAAAGATTACGATCAGAGGACTTACAAAAGAAAAATTTGAGCGCATTAAAATCCCAGAAAGTTTTTCTATTACTTTATTTTCCTGTCAAACCAGGTCTTGACATCACAAAAATTAGTAACAGGTTGGCCTTTTCATATTATTGTTCCTTAAAGTCTTAATCATAATAAACAAAATTGGCGTATTCCCCCTCCCGATGCTTTTCATCCCATTAATCCACCTCTATTTATAAAATCGATTTATTTGAGTACTTATTGGTCTGACAGAAAAATTGTGAAATATTAAGCGTATAAAACTCATTTGAGTTTTTTGTTTTATTTTTCGTTTGTTTCAGTACAAGATGGTTTTCTGTAATTTTTTTTGACATATTTTGTTTTTAATTTTCTATTTGTAATTGGGAAAAATATCCATGAAGGTGTGGGTACTAGACTTTATATAATAACTCAGGCGTTTCCGTTTGAGTTATTTTTTTTTTTGAAATTGGTGATTTTATGTTGTACATTTATTATAATTTATATTTTTTTCTTTTTATAGATATATAATAAATGATTTATTAAACAATGTTGTCAAACCTCGAATAATCTCTAATACCCATATTATCTGCCGGGCCTGAAATTGATAACGTGGTATCTAAAGAAATCTTAAATTTCTGAGGTGTACCTTAAGGTAGTCATCTCGGACCGTTATTTTTCATTATGTTCATCAATGACTTACCAAACCTTCTTTCATACTCTATATAGATAGATAGATAAAATAATTTTATTTTCAATTAAATTTTTACAAAATCATGATTTTGCTGGTATTCAAAATTAAATTTGACAATAACTTGTTTTAAGTCGTCTGTCAGGTTCAAAAATGTTTATACTTTGTAAAAGCAAAGATTAGCGAGTTTTAACTATTCATATTCGTTTATTATAAGACTACGATATTTGATTGATATTGTTTGCGGTATCCTCTTAAAATAGAGCACACACCAATGAAGTGATAAGTGTTTTCTGCAGCATCTAGATTACATAAAGTGCATATGCCTATAGTATCATTACGGAAAGCTTTAGCATTTTAAGTTAAGTAAACCGCTTCTTGCCTTAAAGATTAGATTGATCATATCTCGTGGATTCCTATCATGGAAGTAGTTCGGGACTTCAGTGTACAGGAGATTGCAATATTCATCATGAAACTGTGACTGGAGCGCCTTGCTGGTGAAGATGGACCAATCCTTTTCCGATAGTTTGGTTAAGAGTATATTATGAACACGATTCCATTCTGTGCATGGAGCTTCGAAATTGAAATCGATTTGAGTTTTTAGGAAAAGGCCTGGCCATTCCTGGGCCTAATAAATATTTTTCTGGATAACAGCTTCTGAGAGAATACGTGGAAGACGGTTACGTGGCAATGACATTACTTTCCGTATGTATGCTAGGTGAACTTTTAATGTCGAAATGAATGCCTTTAAAAGTCCGGTTTCAATATAAACTGCATAATTAGGTGTGTTGTCTGGGAGTCCGAAGCATCTCTTGACAAAGAAGCGCTGAAGTTTTTCAACTTGGGCGTATTCTTTGTATCCCCAAACTTGTGCACAATAATGCATTATTGATTTTGTGGCTGCTTCGTGCACTTTATATTTAGCGGAGTGTGTCACATATTTATTTCGCCCAAATTTAGACCACGTTGAGTTTATAGAGTTTTTTGATGTTGCAAGACGTTTTGTTAAGTGTTTAGACCAAGACATATTGTACGTGAAAGTAACTCCAAGATATTTGTATTGGTTAGATATTTTTATTTCTCCATGGTTGAAGTACCATTTTTCAGTAGCCGCTCTTCTGCCACCATTCCGGAAGATAACGATTTCAGACTTTTCTAGATTGACATCTAGACTCCATTTACTGCAGTAGCTGCTGAAGCTGTCGATAATCGTTTGCAGGGTCTTAGGACTATCAGAGAGAAGAACTATGTCATCCGCGTATAAAAGAACATTTATTCCTAAACCATTCAGGATAAGACCAGTTGGGAGCTCATAGTGAAGATCATCCAGGAATAGAACAAACAGTAAGGCACTCAATACGCATCCTTGCTTGACTCCTTTGGTTGTCCGAAAGAAGCTTGATGTACTCTTTCCTAGATGTCTGTTATATTTTGATGAACTTAAAGTTTTCAGCTGCATAAAATCTTTATCAGATTCGTCCAAAGTGATCTGAATAAAATGACTCAATGGTGTACGCTAAATGGCTCCTATTTCAACCCTTAAAATTGCAGTGTTGTTACATATTCGAAATGAAAAAACCAATTGCGCTTTGATTACAAATTAAATATCGATTTTTTACAAAGAATTGACAATCAGAAAGATCTCGGAGTGATCTTCGACTCAAAAATTAGTTTTTAACTTCATATCAATCATATAATCTCTAGGGCTAGTTCAGTGTTGGGCTTTATGATTTGAAATTCAAAGTGTTTTGATGAGCCTTATACACTTAAAACCCTTAACATGAGAATTGTTAGGCCGTTATTAGAGTATTGCAGCGTTATATGGAATCCTTATACTCAATCAAGTATCAATTGTATAGAAAAAGTTCAAAAAAGATTTACAAAGTTGCTTTACAAATAACCTTTCGAAATTCGAGTGCCCCATGTTATGAGAGAAGATGTGTTCTTATTGACCTAAAGCCTCTCAATTCGAGAAGAAAATTAAATTCTGTACTTTTTGCTTTTGATGTATGTAGATACTTTTTTCTACTATTAATTGTCCCATGTTGTTGTCATCGTTAAATATATATATGCACCTGTTCGTATTTTGCGACCAGGAAGTGGTGATTTTTATATGTTCCTTACATAATACAAGTTATGCTTAGTACAATCCCATTACAAATGCTTGTATTGTTTTTAATGAATTTGATAATTTTATTGATTTAATATGAATAGAAAGGAAATAAAGAAAAAAATATTGGAAATAATGTAAGCCTTATCAAAGCTTAATGATTTATTTATGAAAATTGTATTTGTTTATATGTATGTATGAAGTAGCATTTAAGTGTAGTCTCCATAGAGTTTTTTAACTTGATATACGATAAGTAAATAAAAGTTAAATTTTAACAGTTATAATTAGATTTATTTTAATTAACAAACTCAAATCTTATCAAATAATACTTTGATATTCAAACTATCATCACTCTACAGATAACAAAGTTGTGGTTGATCAAAGTTGAAATTTCCCTAGGGGTGCTAATAATTGTATCCGTTACGCTACTGTGATTTTTATTTGGATCTGTCTGTAGGAAAGAAGAAATGCACAAACTAACAAAAATTCAGGCATCTCTTTCCTTTCTAATAAAGGATTGAGAAAAAAGAGAAAACAAAAAAAACACCATTGCGTCACAAAATTCAAACATAACAACAAAACCTTGCAGTATTGTTAAGCGAAATATTAAAACCTTCTTTTTATGCAACTTCCAACCTACCTTCATAAAGAAAAGCTTTTCTTCCTATGGACAAAACAGGTATAAATTGGAGGCAATCTCAAATCAGGTCCCTTTTCCTTCTAATAAGTGTCCTGTCTTTATAATTAGTTAATCTGTGTTCTATGCTACTGATTATACTTTTCTTAAATGTACAGACAAATACTTAAAAACCGAAGACGAATTAAATATATCCTTCGGTTAGGACAAGCTAAATATGAAAATTTGTTTATAGTTTTAATTGATTCGCAATATTGCATCCTTTCTGCTAAAAGTGTAGGTACATAGTACATTTCACTATTGTTTTTAAAATACATATTTAAAAAAGTTTTTGTTTTGATTTATTTTGTTTTTGCAATCAAACACCAAAAGGAATTACACAAAATTATTGTGTTAATAACTACACAAATTTATGCGCAACACGCAATTAAGCACTTCAGCTAAGTTGTTTTTTCCGTGTCAAGAGTAAACTTAAATGAATCTCTTTTTTATTGATGTTTATCCTTGGGGGACATAATTCAATACAGAAGTTATGCTAATTTAAAAATAAACGGCAGCCAAATGAGCAGCAGCGGAATTTACTTAGTTTCCAATATGAAATGCAATGAATTAAAATAACTACTTTTTTTTATAATATACACCAAAATTCTAGTCATCTCACGTATAAGCTTTCAAGGATACTCTACAAAAGCCCTATATAAGTCTCTATGCCAAAAAGGTACATACATCCAGAGTTCCTTTCATCCTTGTCCATTATTTAAAGTTCGTCATTTGATACGCCATCCATGAGATGAAATCATGATCCGTCGAATGAATAAAAGCAGATACTGAGACTGCAATTACTTCCACTTCTCAACTCATTGTGTGCATTACAAGGACTCTAGCAAAATGTTCAAAACGTGGTCGGCAAGCTAAAAATTTGTCCTCGCAATATTCACACTTTCCGTTTTGAATGTAAAACATCCTCTGATTAGAATGTTCAACTGTAGGAAGTTTTATAATAGGTAAAAGGAATCATTTAGGGGTGAGGTTAGAATTGGATAACTTGGGTGGAAAGGAAGATACTATAAATATTGTTGGCAGCTGAAGGACGAAGTTGTCCAATTATCGTACAATTTAATTGGCATTAACAAAACTAACTACTCGAGGAACTTTTTTTTAATGCAGTTAACAATTTCCTTTCTGGAAGAATGTGTAATTAGGATGATTTCGTTACAAGCCCGGCCAAGGCAACAAATTTAAATATATCTGTAGTAAAAGCTTAATGTCTAAGCATTTCAACCAAAGAGAACTATAGAGAGAGTAGAACTGAAGACTACATACATTAAATTAGTGGTATCAATTTATATAAAAACAGCTGTTGTAAGCCGTATTTTCGTTTGTACTTACTTTTTAATTTTACTCAAAAATAGAAAGCATTGAGGTATATATTTAAATCTGAGCTAAACCAAAGTTAGTTTATCATGTTACTAAAGAAAACTGAACCTGAATTAACTCAGAAGCTGTTTTTATTAAAGGGCTAGCCTTAACTCTCAGAGGCAGTTGATGTACCAATGGTGCTTTCAATTAATATTTCAGTTTCTTTTATAGCCTCGCGAATTATTGATATAGCTACTGAATGTCTTAATATTCATAAAGCTATTTTACCTGTATCAATAAAGAAAATTCACATAAAAGAATCTAAAATATCTTATTAATCTATATATATAGCTTGGCGTTCAACTTCATCAAGTGCACAATCGTTCTTCATTTGGCAACTCAAAGCTAATTCATTTCCTCTCAAAGAAACGATAACTTCACCCATAAAGTTGTTCTACAAACCTTAGCGCAACAAGGTAAAGGAAATTTACATACAAAAAATGTAACAAAAACCAACACGAGTTCATTTTTTCCCACAGAAATTTAGAAGCAAGGTGTTCTATCTCATCGAGCGCACCACGGTCAATTATTTTGAAATAGTAACAGCGTTTCGAAAAATGAAGTTTCGAAAGTTTCGAAGGACAAAGTTTCTGAAAAAAAAGATTCGAAATCCTCGGAACTTCGTTGTTCCTTGACCTTTTTTATAATTAAAAAAAAAAAATTAAAAACAGGGTGTTCCAAAAATAGGTCAACTTAAAACTTCGTTATTCCTTGACACGAGTAATAGCTGATACAGAACTAAAAACGAGTAAAGTATTTCCACATTTGGGAGCTGCTTTTTATTGTTCTAAAATTTATAGAATTTCATTTTAATTTTTGATTATGTTTGGTTTCTTTTAAGATTTGAACCTGAGACCTTCCACAATCAAGTAATTAAAATCATGGTGGAAATGCCTATGATTTCTTTAAAAGTAGCCAATAAGGAAATTTTATTTTATTTTAGTAATTTTTCCGCTCTCAAGTAGCACACAGAAGAATACATTTGTGAAAGTTTATAAATTTTGTTGTAAAACTGAGAAAATAGAAGCAAATTTTGGTATTATGTTGTATTTGTCAAAATACACCAGTATAAAAGTTACAAGAAATTCATCATTTCTTTTCAGGTTTTTTTTTTATAATAAGCACTAACGAAAAATACATTAGAGGGGCACTGGAAAAAAATTCCGTTTGATTGTACAAGGAGGCTCAGAAATCAATCAAAAACTCTGTAACTGATAGCAAAATAATCGAATTGCAAAACAAAAGATCCATATAGAGACAAAATGCGAAATAATATTTGATAAAATAGCCTTAGCTTAAATAATCGATAGAAATAGCAACGAAAATATGAAAGAAATAAAAATACAACAAAAAATGCGAAGCAAACGTGAGACAAAACAAACCAACGTTTGCGAAATAACACTAAGCAAAATAAAAAAGGCGAAACAATTAGCCAGTTTATATTTCTGAGATCTCAGAGGACTCAGATTGCTCAGAAATATAAAAAATATAAACAGGACTCCTTTCAAAAATTCCTCACTTTTCCTCTTAAAAACTGAGACTGCAATTTTTTGGATTCGCTTCCTCAATTATTTTTTGTCGCAGTAAACTACATAAGAAGAAAAGAAAAGGAGAGTTGTTTTGACTTCTATGTGAGGAATACTGTTTACATTTTATCCTCCTGCTCTGCCAAAAAGTTTAGGAAAAAACTGAGCGCTCAAGAAATATAAACTGGCCAAACAGGCACGCATATTTTTTCATGATTTTCTTGCGTTCATATTATTATAGCCTAAGAGCTGGCAGCATTTTTTTGGGTTGAATATATAACCAAAAAAAAGAGTTTGGGGGTCATAATGATGCTCTGTCACCGACTTTAACTTTAATAACATCCTTCGTTTTTCGTAAAATAGTTAAAGTTTTAAATCTTCAACCTGGTCTGGCGTGACACAAATACTATGGCTGTTTCTTTCTTCGTCCGGAAAGGCTTCACCTGACAGTTTTTTCGGGTTTCACCATATTATTTTAAAAGAGTATCAGTACTCTCACCATTTAATTATCTCTGAAAACTAGAAATTTGTAGCTATTATTGCCACTATTAAATTGTCTCTCGTTAAACCTACCAGGGCTAGGTTCTTTAGCTGATGTGTGACTCAAGCACATAAGATCTCGCCACATCGTCAAAAGCTGCTAAGACTCATTCTTTTGCTAAAAATAAATATTTTATAAATTTTCCTTAGCACATTTCATATAATTAATTTAATCTGTCCTAATAATAATTTATACATTTTTTCCTGCAATAAGACTTATTTGTCCGTTTTCACCGTAAATAACATCAAACTCATCTATATTGGTCTCCCCTATTTTAACAAACGTGGAAAAACATTTTTAGACATGTTATGTGACACTTAACACATACGGCGATGCAGAAACTTCAGAATCAAATTGGACAAGCTCGTTTGTTCTATTGGCGTTCCGGATCGGAGAGTTCTTCTATATTGCCAATCGAAAAAGGCCATAAGAGTTGGCCTTATGTTGCTTAAGCAAAGTGACATAATGCC
Organism: Dasysyrphus albostriatus; assembly: GCA_946251815.1. Taxonomy (NCBI): domain Eukaryota; kingdom Metazoa; phylum Arthropoda; class Insecta; order Diptera; family Syrphidae; genus Dasysyrphus; species Dasysyrphus albostriatus. The sequence goes on from OX276335.1 coordinate 228,600,790, forward strand.
AATTTGGCTTTATCTTGCTCTTAACTGTTGTACCTGGGCAAAAGAAAGTATTCAAAGAAATTACAACAAGCTAGAAACGGTTAAAGTTAACCTATATTTAAGGTCCATAACGCGTTTAATAAAAAAGAGGACATTTTTGAAAAATACGAAATTTAACTAAAGAAAATTGAAACCGGTCTATACCACAAGGAAGTGTCCTAGGACCAACCCTGTATGCGTTATACATAAGGGATATTCCAGTGGACATCAACGCTTTCATGGCCCCTTTGCTGATGATACTGCAATATTGGTGCAAGATACACCCGTTAAGAAGGCTACACAAAAACTGCAAAATGAAGTTGATAATGTTAGTAATTGGACGCAAAAATGGCGAATCAAACTAAATGAAACAAAATCGACGCATATAAACTTTACAAACAAAAAAATAGGCAATGTTCTAATTCTTATAAACAGTACAACAGTTCCTTACTCCAATACTGCCAAATACCTTTGGAATGACATTTGATGCAAAGCTTAAATGGAAAGAGCACATCAAAAAGAAAAAAGACGAGCTAAACTTGAAGTACAGAAAAATGTACTGGTTACTAGGAAAGAACTCTGACCTATCTATCCAGAACAAACTAATGTTATATAAGCAAGTACTGAAACCTGTTGGACATATGGCATCCAACTATGGGGCTGTACAAAGAAAAATTGCTGAACCCATCCAAAAATTCCAAAGCAAGGTCCTTTGTGGAATGATAAATGCCACTTAGTATATAAGAAAAATCGATCTACATTGTGACATTCCAATTGAAGTGGTTAAAGAAATGGTTAAAAAACACGCTGTATCACACAATCAGCGACTGCAAAGTCATACCAACTCCGAAATGGAGACCGTCTTAAATGTACGAGACAATGTTCGGAGATTAAGAAGAACCAAGCCTCATGAGCTGATGGTCTAAAAGCTATGAGAAAGTGTTATAACTTAAACTTCCTACAATGCGATTTATGCATTAGAAAAGAAAAATCATTTGTCGATCTTTCATAGATTGGTCCTAATTCACCGATAGTTTTAGTGCGGTAAGAGTCCCACACTACTCGGTGCCGATTTTTACAGAGTGTCTCTTGAAGATTTCCATCGGATGAAAAAAAAAATCGAAAATCCAAATTTCTACGGTTAGACCTCCCTTAAATAAATTAGCTATATCGTCGGCTTTCTGTCAAAATGTGGTAAGTCCAATTTTGAAAATTGCTTCAAAGACATATAAAATAGGTTGAAAAGGTAATAAAATGGAATTATTAAGCTGCGTTCACACTATGTCGATCAGCATTAGCTGCGTTTTTTGCATGTCCATATGGGGTCTGGCGGAAAAATCGACATCGGGACATTTCAACATTTGTCTTGGTCTGCCATTGACATGTTGACTGTCACTTGTGTTAAACTTTTCTATATCTTAATTTTAATAATCTGTGTACGTTGTTTTGCATCAAGAGTCCAGATAAATGCAGTGACCGATTAAATAAAAGCAACAGCAAGCAATTACGTCGATAAACACGCCCATACTTAAGGATTACTGTTCTGTTAAACAACTTTGTTGATTGCTATCCATTTGAATCGGGTTACATTCGGGCCAACAAATGTGGACTGGATCAACACGTCTATACTCACTCAACATTGTTGATCAAGGATGTTGGTCTACGTAATTCAACATACTGCTTTAGATCGTAAAAGTTTTTATACTGGTTGATAAAAGGAACCATAATACAGTTACAAAATATTGATATTTAAATTTAGAGATTTGTTTTGATCTGTATTACATCAATATGTTATAAATATAAGCACTGGCGAGGCTTCTACAGAAAGCCGACCCTATTCTGCTACATTTTATTATTTTTTTTTATTCAACAACCATTATAAAAGAGTACACAGGTGGTGTGGTGAGTTCTGTGATACTCGTATTTAACCAGTTTATATTTCTTGAGCGCTCAGTATTTTTCCTCCGTTTTTTGGTAGAGCAGGAGAATAAAATATAAACAGTATTCTTCACATAGAAGTCAAAACAACTCTCTTTTCTTTGTTTCTTATGTAATTTACTGCGACAAAAAATAATAAAGCAAGCGAATCCAAAAAAATTCAGTATCTTTTTTTAAGGCGAGAAGTGACGAATTTTTTAGAGGAATCCTGTTTATATTTCTGAGCGCTCTAAATGCTCTCTGATCTCAAAAATATAAACTGACCAAATGATATTAAGGAAGGGTATTCATGCAACGTCGTAAGTTTACAAAATGATAATCTTACGCAAAGTTTGAATGAACGACCTTTTTTATACAATTGAATCAAAGACGTTTGGATAAGTTTACCCAGTTTGGTTAATTTTAAGCAACCAAATCCTTTGATAAGTTTAACCAAGTTAAGTAAATCATATTTCCCATACAAACAGTTCATTAACAAAAAGATAAACTTAACCGATTTGTAAACTTATCTACGGTTTAACGAAGTTGCTTGAATACCTTTATAGAATTCTGTTAACAAATCATTTACTATTTCACCACGGTAGGTAAGGTAAATTTTGTTCACTGCAAAAGAAACTCCACTCATTTGTGTTACTTGTATTTATAAAATGGGCTTTCTGTATAATGTTCGAATTATTATGTACCTACGTACATGTAGGTACATACACACAGCAAACAAACGAAAAATAGCTTTGAATTGAAAGTAAATCAGATTCGAATTTCAGAGTTCAGTATTCGCATGATGTCATCGACGTTAAGTTGGTCTCTGAATCCGAACCGAACCAACAAGTGGCAATAGCAGTGAGTAGGAACCCATCATTAACGTTTAGCATGCTCCTTTTGTGCGAGTCCTTAAAGCAAAAAGTGAAACACGCACACATATTTTGCTCTCACATCGTATCATAGATCCGGATCCGGAGTTCATTCGTAGAGCAAACATAAGGTTTGACAACTACGAGGACGAGGACTTAGGCTCTTTTGCTAGCAGTGTGTCGTGCTTTGAGGTTTTTAAACGAAAAGGACTCAGAAGTTAGTGGCATTTGCATTTGTTAATTATTGATAATCGTCGCCTTCCTGTTTAACTACTCAACATCGTCGTCCTCGTCATTGTCGTCATCGTCATCATCGCTCTTGTTGGACGGATTTTAATGTTAGAACAGATCTGGTGGTGTTTAGTCATTCATTTCATTCAAATGAGAATGGGTTCGAGAGTGTGCGAGGGGTTTTAATGAAATTAGGAAACATTTATATAAACCAAATTAAGACATTTTGAATTAATGGTGAAGGAGTTTTTTTTTGTTGTATAAGTTGGTGCTTAAAATTTCGTTGGATAGGTACATATAGAAAATGTGATTTATAGTGGCTTTTTATACCTACTTATTATTTTGCTGGGCCATATACTTTATCGCACTGACTTTGGAAGCTCTTATAAGTAATAAATTATTTACGTTTTATTCTAAACGTTTGAAAAAAGATTCAGGCATATGCAATATGGACAAGAACTACAAAGTGGAAAGTCAGAAATTTGTATAATATTAATTGCATTTGCTAAAAAAAACAGGTATAAATAAGATACGCCTGGCGAGATATTTTCGATAAACCAAAAATAAAGCAACATAGAAATAAATGTTCATAACGTATATGAAGTTAGTAGGATACTTTTACGTTAAATAAGTGTTTTTATTCTTTTCTTTTTTTAAACTTCAAATTCTTTTGTGTACTAGTGAGCTTGTGAAATGTGCATTCTACAATCGGAAGCTCAACATGAGACCATATAATAGTAGTTAGTTGAATTAAGCAAACTTACAAATTATCAAAACAACAATTATTAAAATTACCACAAAAAAATAAGATATAATTCGCAAATCAAACTAACCAAATAGGAAATAGGTTTAATCTAAACACAAACACAAATGTGTGAAACCCAAACGCAAATAAGTCCAACCGAGACGCATTATAGTTTAAATCTAAACGCAAATAGGTTCAACAAACCATAAAAAACAAAGCGTGGAAATAACATAACCCTCATAACAGCAGTTAGTAGTGCAAAGGCCACCATAATATTTTAACCATTTCCACACATGTAACTCGAGTTTTTCTTCGAGAAACTCAACGACAAATCCCTCAGTGATGGTTTTTTTAGGTTATGGCTAACGCTAAAACTCACAAGATTCAACTCAAGTAGTACCAACCTTGTTATCTGCTACCAACTTCAGATTCAAATTTTTGTTCCCTACTCTCCAATGGTAAGGGGCAGTTTGTTTACATTCGATTAAATCTGTTAAAAAAAAACTGATCATTAGTTTTTCAAAATCTCTGGTTAATTGGAGCTTATCAACTAATATCGGCTAATTAGCGATTTGTGTAGTTAGAAACTCAAACTATGAATAAATTGACTACAATTGTGGTTTACAAGCACATTTTTGGATTTGCTAGTTACAATAATCATTGATTAAAGATTATTAGCTATGAACAAACTGGCCCTTAACCCCATAGAAAATCTTTCTCAAAAATGAGGGTACACGCACGACAAGTTTTTAGTGATCGAAGAAGGGAACATAACTTGATTGCACTATTGCAGTAATAGACGAAAGCTTGAAACAAATTACACAGATTGATTGCGCAAACTATGTACCTAATTGACATTTTTAAACTTATTCCAAAGGCAGCAAACGAAGAGATTATTTTTTAATTTGGTTAATTTAATTTGCGAATGCTATACAATTCATTTTGTTTTAATCCTTTGTTGAATGTTGTGTTATGTTATATAAATATTCAAAAAATTAAATTAATTTTTGTTTTGCTTATAATGATTTGTTAATATTTCAAATGATTTGCTAAAAGTTTAAATGTATTTCCTCTTTGTTTAAATTGATTTGCGTTAAGGTTTAGCCTATTTTCTTTTGGGTGAAACTTATTTGCGTTAATGTTAAACCTATTTGCTATTTGGTTAATTTAATTTATAAATTAAAATCAAATATACAAAGATAGAACATTACTACACTAACGAAAGTAGAGCACTGGCTCGAAACTGTTTTTAGTCCCATTTACTTATGCTAAAATCAGCAGATAAGTTAAAGTCAGCACATAAAATTGAGAGGTTCGTGTGTGTCATAGCTTGTTCTGATGTGCAAAGGAGCGTGGTGGGATCCCCTGCGATAATAATTAACGCCTAAAAGGGCTAACTAGTCAGGCGCATCAATATCACCCTTGATAAGTTGACAAGTTTAAAGTTGCAGAAGCTAAAATCTGTGTTCATTCGGTGGCAGGTTTTACGTATTAGCCAAGGCAAGACCTTTTAAGGCAAAACGAATGAATCTATCATTAGTTGCAACTTAATTTTACGAATTAGTTCCGCAAAAAATACAACTATCTAAACTATTAGAAAAAAGTTGGTTGTTGAGAATTGTGAATTAGTTACACAAACAAAATTTCTATTGCTTTTTTGGTTTGCGAAAAATGGGTGTCTATGTAAACTTTCACAAAAATGAAATAATCAGGATGAAAATAGTAATAATGAAATAACTTAAAGTTCAATTTTATAAGCTAAACAGTTTTAAATCCCATCATATCTGAATTTAAAACCAAAAGCACAACCTAAATATTCGTTATGTTGTGAGAACACTTGCCCATTTGATATTCCTTGATGAAAATATCAAATGGCCATGTGATGAAAATAATATTAGCTTTTCTCTAGAAATTTTTGGTAACAAATTGGTAGGGTGCCAAATTTTTATGAAACGGCAAATTTCCGAAAAATAGGGGAACGTTTTGATGAAAACTTTTGAAAAGAATTGTTTTTGTATCTGACCTACGTCGGCCTAGTATTTGACAGACCAAAGAATTTCTGCCCAAAAAATTTCCTTGAGGACAGAAACTGGAAAGCTTTTACTTTCTCCTCTTCCCAAAGAAACTTTTTTTTTTTAAAGTAAGGTATAGGAATTGGACAAAAATAGTGACGTTACGTAACCTAACCTAGATGAAAAAACTACATTCAAAATACTCGTACCCTTTTTTCATCGTAAAATTAGTGTTTGATCTTAAAACTAGACTTACTTGCTTAGTTATCCGGCTCCCGATCCATGGAGGATCTCTGCCTAAAATATATCGGGGTCGTCCTTAATTTCTTCGAGACCAAACGCTTTTGGGCTTGTAACCGCTTGGTCTCTGTAGCGGGGGTTCTTCCTGGTGGTCTTGAACCTGGGGGCTGGGACTCGAAGATCTTCTTGTCTGGAGCGTTATTGTCAATTTGCTTGATGTGGCCGAGTCAGTGTAGTCGACTTTACGTTTTACTGGAGTTGTATCTACCAAATAAAAACCCATTTGAGCTACTCGGTGACAGGCAGAATTGGCTCCATCACGGAAAGAATTCTTGGATCAGATCACGAAAAGCGAGCTGCAAATTACGAAAAATGAATCCCAATTTATACCTTGGCTTGGAATTTAGTAATTTACGACTATCTGTTTGCAATTTGCGAAACTGAGCAAAATGAGCATAACGATACTCAAAAATCGTTGCTCAACACTCTTAAGTATCAATTATTCTATCGACAGAAAACAAAAATTGCGAACAACAAATCGCAATTTGATCCAAATATTCCTCAATTGCACAATTTGTAAATTTGCAAAAAATATTTGTGATCACCACTTTTATTTCGTGATATTGCCACTTCGACAGATCAATATCTTGCTCAACTCTTAATTTTGCAGGTATAGGAATTTCATTTAATTTTTTCTATCTTAGGTGTCACACATTAATGATTAGATACATTCCATGTTGTGGTGCTTTATCTCATCGAGAAGTGAATTGCGAAAAGAAAGTCGTAATTTACGATTTTTTATTGGTGATTTGCAAGTATTCTCATGGAGTTGCAAATTGCGAAAAAATCATAAATCAGTGATTGTACAATGTAAATTACAAATCATGTATCGCAAATCAATATTTTTAAATGCTGTTCATGAAATTATTCATTAGGTGAGTAAATTACGCCAAAAAATGTGATATTTTGCTATGAAAAGTATACAAGCTTAGATCATGAATCTTAATTGCAAATCACGAAAAAAACAAATTTTATAATTTGCTAAAATGCCTGGATTTACGAATAAGACATGATTCGTAAATTGTAAGTGCAAATTTTTTCGTATTTCATTTGAATTATTTCCGTGCTGTAATTGTAATGACAAGTCTGATCAAAATCTCGAGGTCAATTTTGTTTACGAATCCATAAAGAATAGTGTAGAGTTTCATGCAAAAAAAATAAGCATACATACAAAAATAATTATTTTAAATTATAAGCTCAATGGGAAGCTTAGGCAAAAGCAAATTTTTTTGCCTTGAATATTATACAATATTATCCACGGAATTTAATTTAATTTTTTCGTAGTGCACAGTTCCATGCATACTATGCTTAACTTACCATAAGGTACATTTATATCGCAAGTAAAAAATTGGCAATTTTATTTACCCTACAGCGACTATAGGAGATGAAAATAAAAATCAGAAACCATATTTGGATGTATTAAGCAACTTAATAAATGCCTTATGTTTTTAGGTATACTATCACTTCCATGGTCAATTAAATACACCTACTTATTTTGTCGAGAACAATTCGGCAGATTTTTGAATTGCCATTTTCTATAAATATTGAACTTGAGTTGATTTTAAGTGGCAGATATGCCAAAGTGCCTAGTTTTTGCCTATCATCATTAATAACTTCTCGATAATATTCTATGAAACTGGTAAGAGCAGAAATTGAATTGCCTTCCAAAAAAAGGATTACGTTTTTCTATCGAAACACACCATCAACTATAAACACAACATCAAAACCTGGATTCTGGTACTCGAGGAACAACTCATGCAAATCGCTTACTATGTGAACTCTGATGTAATTGCTTATCCACAAAACTTCTGCCTGGAGGTGTAGTTATAGCTATGTCAGAGATGCATATTTTTTTACAAACAAAAACAAGGATCAATAGAATAATTTTTTTTCTCACTCTCAAGAATCCTGGCTTTTCATGCCATAACTCAATAACACAAGTGGATTGGTGTTGTACGTGCGAGTATTTCTTTATAATTTATTGAAATTCATTGAACTGTTTTTTCATTTTGTTATAGGTATAGCGGCTTTTTAAAATAGACTATACAAAAAGTTCAATCAGTAAGGAATTGAATGTGAAAAATAAAGTGAAATAACTGTACCTACACTCTTGTACTGAAAATAATTCTGTATGGTTTTAGAGAAGCATTGAAATCAGCACTTCTAGAAATTTATATAGATAAAAAGCCATCGCTATGTGAATTATATATAAATATAAAAGCAGAAGTGCTTAATATGAGCTTATTTTATTCATGTTAAATCAAACATACCTATATGTACGAGTATATAAATATAAAAATATTAATCTATTGAAAGTCTGATCTAAACCTTTACCTGCGATTGCATACAGTCGATGACAAATATAAGAAAATCTCATATAAGAAAAACTCGCTTATAATACAGAACCATGTCTCTTCGCATAAAATGGTATGGTGCTCTTAGATGTTGAAAAAGCATTCGATACTGTCTGGCATAATGCTCTTATCTATAAGATGGAAACATTTGGAATTCCGATATTTCTCATAAAGATAGTTCAAAATTTCTTGACCGGAAGATGTTTTAAAGTGTATATTAACAAAAGTACGAGTAACTCCGACTTAGTAAACGTTCAGTATGGTGTCCCACAAGGTTCAGTCCTTGGTCCTGTCTTATATAATATTCACACCTCTGATTTTCCAAGGCTACCACATTGTGAATCTGGGATTTACGCAGATGACACCTGCGTACTTTCATCGCATGAGCTTGGTCTTAATATTGAGACCAATCTTCAAAATGTAATTGAAATCCTTATGAGGTATTTTCACAGATGGAAGAAGAAATATCTTGGAATCAATCTTGAAAATCGTCTTGTTTTCAATGAATATATTAATAAATCTATAAAAAAGGTTAATATCGCAATTAAAATGCTTTATCCGCTTATACATCGTAAATCTCTTCTAAGCAAAGAAAACAAAATTATTATTCACAAGGTTGTCTTTCAATCAATTTTGTTATATGGGTGTCAGGTATGGGGTAACTGTGCAATGTGCCACTTAAAAAAATTTCAGGTATGCCAAAATAAAGTACTGAAAATGCTGCTTAACTTACCGTGGCATCATTCGACTATTGATCTTCATAATCAAACAGGTGTTGAATTGATTTGTGAAAGAATTCAAAAGTTAAGTTAAGTTAACTGTGATATTTCTGATAACCCTTTGATTGTTGAGTTAAATGTCTAATAAAAAATTCCATATTAATTAGTGCATTATTTAATCTTTCCACTGTTATTTATTAATCAGTTAATAAGTTCTTGTAGTTATTTATTTATTTATTTATTTATTTTGCAATTAAATTATTGTTTTTATTCAAATTTGTTTATTTATTTATTTGTTCAGTTAATTTCTATATCTATTTGAATTAATGTATTCATTTGTTCCTTTCCTGTATCTATTTAATTATTATGTTAAATGTTATTTATTTATTTGTTAATTTACTCATTAAATTATTTATTTACTTACATATTTATTTATTTATTTATTTATTTATTTATTTTTCTTCAACTTTTTGTAACTACATATTTATTGACTTATGTTATTTATTTATCTACTTTATTATAATTTATTCAGTTACTTATTTCTCCATTTATTTTTTTGTTAAAATTTGTATTTTTTCTCAACAATTTTACTATGATCCTCCTAATAAAACCAATTTTTGTAAGAATATTTATCTTAATTTATTGATCTGTGATTTTTTTCTTCTATTTTATATTTAAATATTGTTAAATAGTTCTTAAGTTTTACCACACATTCATGAATTATTACTACTTTTTCTTTTTTTTTCTGTAAATTGAAGGTTTTTGTCAAAATTTTCCTTCAGAATTTAACTCTCTTGTCAGAATAAACTTATAACAATGTTAAAATCAATTATTCAGTAGAAAGATATAATAAACATATATATCAACTCTCTGTGTAAACTGAGTGGTAGCACCTATGCAATTTGTATTATTTAAAGAATGCAATAAAATATCTATCTATCTAAATGAATAATATATAAGAAAACCGTTTATTAGAAAAACACTGATATAAGAAACTTAATCTTGTACAAAATTTCTCTGACTGCATATGAAATTAAACGTCCTTATGCGATATGTGATTTTGAAAAAAGTTCTTAGTTAAGTTTCTGTTTTAGGTTCGTTATGTGCGACTTTTATGATTTAATCCAAATACAAGACATACAATTTTTCAGTAAATGCTTAAGGAACTTGTTTCAAATAATTTTTAGTGATATTTACAGAATATTTTCTTTCTTATAATGCGTTTATCTGATGAAAGGAGTTTTCTTTCTTATTTATAATTTTTTGATAAAGAAAACAAGGATAGGGTTTAGAAAGGATTTTTTTTCATTTTTTGACTTTCGTATATCCGTTATTTACTGTATTACCTTCCTTCATGTCAGAAGTGTCAGCGTGAATGTGAAACTGCATGGTGTTTGAATTTTTAAGTTCGTCTTAAAACAAGAACAATCCACAGATCCGGTGAACACAATATCTTACTACATCAATTGGGTCATTAGGTAATTGCATTTTTCAGATAAAAAATTCTAGATAGGGCTCTGGGATCTTGCCGTCCCATATGTGAGATATTCGAATTATGACACCTAATTGGTCCAGTTACTGGTAAAAAGGTTAACTAGTTTTAGAAATTTGTCACCCACAGACAATTGATAATCAATGATAGTTATTTACATTTTTTTTAAAGTCACAAGCGATGTTTGTGGACAATTCGGAGAAAATTATACCTTCAAATCGCCTCCAAAGGTCTTTTGGTAAATTTAGATTTCAATAATGAAAATTTATATCTTTTTTAGATGGAATACGATTAAAACTTGAATTTTGTTTTGTCATTTTATTCGTATAGTTAAATCTCTGCTTTTATTTTTTATTGACAAATATGGGGACATGGAATTTTTAACTTTTTCTTTTTTTTTTATTTGAGACGATTTCCTTCATACTTTGAACAAAATTCTAACAACCGAAATTAGTTAAACCGATCAAAATAATATTGAAGATTAAGAAGGTTTTTTTATAATACAAATTCTATTCTACTGGAACAAATCAGTAAAGTAGAAGACTTAGTATTAAGGATTGAATATAGTTTACAGTGGATTTTGTCAAAGAATTCATGTATGTTAAACTGAACTTAATAAAAAATGCGTATGACAAAGACCCTCACGATGTCACTGATGAGTCCAACTGAGTAAACCAAACGAAACACCAATTTATAGGACTAAATGCCATAAAATCTTTTTTGAATATTGAAAATTGTTTTGGAACTAGAGAGGGTATATTTGCCAAAAATGCAGATCTCCCAAATTGATTTTAAATAAAAAAAAAACAATTTTGTTGCCTAATGGAAGGCAAAAATGGTCAAAATAATGTAGATACATGTTATTCATTACTTGTGAAGAAAGAAGATTTAATGAAAACTTCATAAGAAGATAATTTTTTTTGATAGTGACTGCTTGATTTCGAAGATTGAAGAAAACAGGAAAACACGGAACATCTTCTTAAGTTTTCTGCCTAGATACGATGATATGTATTTATGCCGAAAGTCATTAGCACAGATAAGTAATTATAGAGTTAAACATGATGGGCCTGAATAGAGCCAGTAAAGTAAGCTAAAAATAAAAAAATTGACGTTTTGCCTAGCTTTAGGATAATTGTGTGAAAATTTAGAAATAAAGAAATTGAATTAAAAAACGAAAACAAAAACCATTTGATTAAAATTGGGTTCAATTTGCTAATTGAAAATTGTAATAGCGAATAAATTATTTGACATTTGATATATGTAAATACTATAGCCCATTCAATTAGTGAGATATAACAATTTATTTGATTGTTTTAACCCCAATACTCGGTTAAATTAAACAGGATATCCATTTGTTTAATTCAAACAACAAGATTGTTTGGCAGAGGTTAAATTAACTTAATGCAATTTTTAAATTAAACAGATTACTTGTTTAAAATAAACAACCTTATAGATTCCGAATCTAAAATTAATTTATTGTACTAACCTATTAATATAAGAAAGTCTTTTATTTTATTTAACCTTCTTGTAGTTATTTTGAACAATTTCATAATCGATTATGGATGATTCCATAAAAAAGCACAAAATACGACTTCCAATTGAAAAAATACCGTTTGACGATTTTAAGAGATTGTATGTTTTATTTTAAAAGTGAAATAATTAATAATTTTTTGTATAATTTGGCAGTTGGCACCACTTAGCAGAATAGGTCTCCAAAAGTAATATGTTGTTATCATATTTTCAATAATGTTTTTTCATATTTCAATATACTTAACTGTTCTTTCAATTTGAGAACCAGTGGCTATTTTCCCTTATCATAAGTTCAAGCACGCTTTTGTGTCAATTAGTTATTCAATAGTAAATACAACCTGAGTTTTTCGGCAGTTGATTCAAAAATTTGTTAGTGCCACGCCCGTAACAAAAATAATTATATGTTTCATAACTAGACAAAAAAAATTGTATCAAACTGATAATTTGGGAAAAAAGGGACAATACTTTGATCTACAGTTAGACGAAATTTCAAGAATTTTAAATTAATACTGAGCCCATATAAAAATTTAAGTCTACGTCACGGGACATATTTTTTCTGTTTTTCAACTCATTCTTAGTTTTGTTGCTCCTTGGTATGAAATTCATGACGTAAAGATATAATTTCTAAAAAAATCAATTTAAAATGCGAATTTAATCGGCTTTAAGAGAAAGTTTTTTCTACTCCAAAAAGAACCGGATATAATCTCATTGAAGTGAGAAACATATTCAATTTTTAGTGAGAAAAGCCTAGTTTTTCTAGAAAAATTGTTTCTCACATCATGCGAGAAAGAATTATACATCTATGACAATAATTTCTCGTTAAAATATCGTTTATAATATTGTTTTCTGCATACAAATTATGATCGGTCACACCCGTAACGGAGACCTGTCACACACGTAACGTTTTCAAATTAATATTTTGTATTGTTTTTTCAAGTTTTGCTTCTCATTTCTTAACTGAAACTGAAGATCAACTATGGGGGTTAATATTTGCAAAAGAATGATACACACTTTTCATGTAATATCTTACACCACATAAAAACTAGATATCTTAATCGCAAATCACCAGTTTCCTAAGGTCACACCCGTAATGCAACTAAATTTTGATTTTATAACTGAACCACAATTTTGTTATACTTTAGAATACTAAGTTATTTAAAGGGCTGTCCTTTCTATTAGTAGAGTTTTAATTTATAAATTGGAAATAGTATGTGAATAATTAATAAAATATGGAGTCTCCCAATCACACCCGTAACGATGGAAACACCCTTATGTTAATTTAAACCTAATGCACTGTGAAGTTTTTACCAGTGACTACATTATTTTTAACACATTATTTTGTAACACACCGAAAAACGCAATCAGTTAAATTTTTTTTTTTCGGCGTGAAATTGTCTTATTTTTAATTAATTTTATTTATTTTGTAATCTTTGTAAAACCCTGCATCTTATGCCTTCGATGGTTAGCCAAGTTAATGCCTTGAACATGATGAGCAGGTAAGTGCAATCCAGTTATGCATATGCATATCATTAGGTATAGGTGAGGATAATAAGGCCTGTCGGGTAATAAGGCCTAAGTTTTAAAAAAGCAAGTTAAAATAGTAGCAGAGACTCTCGCACAGCCTATTACAACACTCATAAATGACTCATTAGACTTGTCGTTATGTCTTCGCTCGCTCATCTTCATCAGTGTTATGTCATATATTTTGGGATAGGTGATTTTGTGGTCCAAATAATATGAAATCAAATTATTCAATCGTAGTTTTTTTTTTTTTTGTTAAATTACACTTATGTTTATAAATTTGCGCTTTAGTTTTTCGTTTTTTCCTGTTATTGTTTCGTTTAATAAGGATTTATTTACTTTTTCTTTACAAATGGTGTCGGGGGTTATTAGGGCCTACAAAATTCTAAAGTAGGCCTTTTTATCCTCCATATTGAATTAAAATTAGTCTATTTTAAAGTTTATTTTATATGTTTTTCCAAATTTTAGACATGTTATTAGATAATTGCAGCTGTTTGTAAATTGCTTAATTGTTTTTTTATTGACTTAAACTACTATGGTTCCCAAACGAGCAATCTGGTCTAAAAATGACTTTGTATCGGCTGTCCCAGCAGTCCAAAGAGGGACACTAAGAAACTATCAGCGGATGATTAAGATAGTTTTGAGTGCTCCGATGGCTGTTAAGCAAAGAAATAATGTCTTGTTTTTTAGACTATAAAATTATTAATGGTTTTGTATTTGTTTTGATCTTAGTTACCAAACTGAGGAAGTATATTTTGATTTTTTAATAGCTAAAGGACTTATTACCCGACCGTAGTTTAATATGGCCTATCAATAAGGTCTTCGAAAATTTTTAGATTTATTTTTGTTTAAGGCCGAAGTTGCCATGTTTTGTTATTTTTAAAGTACCTAATATATCTGTTTCATTAATTAATAATAAAATGTATTCATTCTGCTGAATAGTTTTTGTTTTTTTTTCAAATCTACCTTAGCTAGGCCGTATAGGACCTGCACCTACCATATCACTTAATTCAGTCCCAATTTCAAATCCATTCGGGTTTTATTTTGCTAAAAACCATTTCAGGAAACTAAATGATAAAAAGGCATACAAACAATTCTAGTTAATCGCACAATTCAAAATTCTTTAACAAAAATAATGAAAAAGTTTTGGTTGTCAAAACTATGGCACCGTTGGAGTTAGTTCTCACTAATTTTTTCTAAGAGGGTGTGAGTTGCGTTGTTTTGGTGACACCAAAGTTTTTGTTTTCATTTGATTAGTTTTTTTTTTCACCAAAGGCTGCAATGCTCACACTTCAACATACATACATACATACATACATACATACCATGTTCTTTTGCTATTTCTATACTTAATCAAAAACTACACAAAATAAAAAATTCTAAGCAATTTCATTAAAGGATATCGTGTGGGTGATTGAATAATGGCAAACAACCTTTGACATGTGTACTATTTCCCATGGACTCCTCTATATACCGTCACAATCACTCAGACTTTTTTCAGTTGAGCCCAAGCTCATTCGCATTAAAAATGAAATCATTTTTATTAAATATCGACATGCCGTGCATGAAAATATCTCTAAAATGTTTGTATGGACTGTTATTTGCGGCTAATAACGTAAAAAAAAGATACAACCAGTCATTTGAATTAGAAGAAATCATTCTGATCACGTGAGGTATTTTTTGCGGTCCCAGAATAGTTAAACATTCAATAAACCTCATCAAACAATCCATTTCGTGGAGTAAGGAGATGAGACCAAAAGAAGTTGATATCCTATTGACAGGCATCCAAAATAATTAATTACATCTTCGCATGTTGATTAATTGTTCGGTATGATTCATTATTCCCTGATATTCGGATACAAAAAGTATGAAGAGGATTAAGGCATGTATGTATACGTACATACTCGTACACATCGAATAATAAAATTCGCTCATGCAAAAAGTTATCCACTCTTTTGTTTTGATGGATTAAAGTCCTGGCAAAGTTTGTAATGCAATTATCAAGTGTCGGAAGTATCTCTCCAGGACTTACAACTTGCATGTTAACTCTCCGCACAGTGTTGATGGCGAAAAAAAACTTTGACTCAATTGCACTGTGTTCACGGAATGATTTGTGGAAAAGGTCTTAGCACGCAAATTGGTTTATAGAAGAGTGTTTATTGCAACACTCTGGCACAATCATTCTCAATAATCTTCACATTTGCATCGTTCAGTGTTGGAAGGATTGATAGTAAACTAGGTATTCTGACAGTATTTTCACATCGGAAACTTCAAGAAGTGTACACTATAAAGCCGCATTCAATTGGAAAAGTTTTTGTCCGTTACACTTCTTCCAACTATGGTAACAGACACCAATTACCTATCAAAAAACTAATTAACTGTTCAATTTAAGATGTTGAGTTGGACTTGTAAACAGTTTCACTGAAAAGACTTTTTTGAAAGTTTGGTATCCAGGATAAAGAAAAGAAGTTGTTATTCAGCAATTGAAACTCTGACAACCATTCAAGTGGAAATAAATTCCAGGAAAGAAGAGGAAGAATGGGAGGAATATTTTTTTGTTATTTTCAAATTGGTAAAATAAAATTAGAATTTTATATCTATAAAACAACTGTGTCGAATTTTGTTTGTATTTTTTAAAGAGTAGGGTAGGGTAAGGCAGAATCAAATCATTTACTGAAGATACCGAGTTTTAATTTTATTTGAGGCTTTCATAAAAGAATGTTGAATTTAGATTCATCAGAAAACAGTCTTGTTGATGAATGTAAGTAAGGGCTGCTTCTTTGTCCAAGGAATATGACTAATTCGATTAGTGGACGGCATAATGAACTATGAAATTCTAAAAAATACCTTGTTACCTTATTCCGATTGGAAAATGCCACTTGCCTGGACCTTCCATCATGAAAAGGACCCCAAGCATAAGACGAGGTTGGCCACAATTTGGCTTTCTGAAAAATAAATCATGGTTTTGAAATAGCGAGTGCAGTCTCTAGACCTTAACATTTTAAAAAATTTGTGCGAGCTAGTTGAAAGCTGAACTGGTTGCCAAGTTTTTAAGCGGAAGGGCGATCCCTATGCTGAAATTAATAGGCAGTGGAATGACATACTAGAAAATATTATTAAAAGTCTCATTGTTTCCGTGCCTAGAAGATGTGCAGCTGTGGGAAGAAATAAAGGGTATAACAGTAAAATATTCGCATTTTTGCACAAAAGTAAGAACATTTTTAGACATTGCTTGAAGTTGCAAATGTTTTGCACATCAAATATCCTTTATTTTTTAGTTTATCTGGATTTATTTTTGTTTAAGTGGATAATATTTTATTTTGTTTTCTACAGTGATACACTGTTTAAATAAAGTTTTCAAAACTGTACAAAGAAGTTTGCTGTTTGCTTATTTAGACAATTTGTATGACATGGAACGATCTGCTGATTTAGGTTGCAAATGTTTTGCACATCACTTTATATATCTATGGAACTGAATTCTACCCTTTCTTATTTTATTCTTCACCTTCTCTCCACAAAAATTTAAATCTATGAATGCACATTTGAAGAGTGTTTAAAAGACTCAGATTTGAAGTTTGCAATTTCCCCGATTTGCTAAATCCTTATTGGCAGAAAATTCTATAGGCGAATGCTATTAACAAAGAACAACTGTGAGGAGTTAATGTACTTGAAAGAATGAGTCAATATATTTCCTGTTCGAGAAGAATGGCATAACCTTATTTTTTCGTAAAGATACAGAGGTGTTTTTGTGTCAATCATTCTAAGGGCTGACCACGATACCAAACAAAACGATACTTTTCTAAGTATCGACTCGGTATCGTCATAATCGAAAAATTTTAGTATCGTCTCGGTTTCAGTATCGGTCTCGTATAACTCAGTCTCGTTTGGTCTCGTATAATAAAGTCTAGTATCGATATAGGTATCGTTAAAAAAAAAAACCGGCGTCAAAATAACATAGGAAGAATACAATGCTATTACAAAATCATTGGAGCCGTTTCCGAGAAACCAAGATTAAAGAAAAAATATAAGAGGCAGTTGGTGGATTTTCTTAAGCCACTTCCTCCAGCTAAAAGAACCAAGTCTGAAAATGTCACCCAAATGATTAGTTTCAGAGAAACGAGCAAAAGAAATGAAAATGTCATCTAAATGATTGATTTCAGAAAAACAAAGTGAAAGAAAATGGGCGTGGAAGAAGGTGGTTCTTATTTAATTAATTCCTTAAATCTTCTCCTAAGTAAAGAGAAAAACTGTGCAAATGGCATTCAAACTGTTAGATCCGTTTCCGAGAAACCAATTACAAGAATTATAAGAAAAATATTACAATATTCAAAAATATATTTTTTCGGCCGATACCAAACGGTACTATCGAAAGTATCGGTAAATTTCGGTCCCAAAAGTATGGTTTAGGTATCGTCTCGGTATTTTTTCAGATGCTTTGGAGTTGGTATCGTCTCGATATCGCTTTGGTTTCCGATACCGAGACTTTTCTGGTATCGTGGCCAGCCCTAATCCCTCTTTGCAAGAATATACATTTTCGATTGTACGTATATTTTGAAAGGGTGCAATTTAAAATGTTGGTACTATAAGGAAATATGTGGTCATATCTGCGAAGACCGTAAGCATACATTATCATGTCATTAAATGCAACATTTGGCTTGTGCTCGAACATAGAATCCCGCTTATAATACACAAATTCGGACAGTGAAATAATCGGAGCAAGAAGCTTTTTAACCAAGCGAAGTCGTATATAAGTAGGTGTAAAACTACTTTTGATATCCAGATTCTTTTAAATGTAAATATTCGTCCCACAACAGAGTTTAATTGATCCCTGCAGGATAAATCATTCGTAACTTTGAAACCAAGACTGGTCACAGATTTAACATAGGGAACAGTGGAATTATAAAGGAATATCGTGGACAGCTGTTCCGTATTGTACTTTGTCCAACAAAGCCTTGGTTTTTTAGGGTTAAGTTTCAGGACATTTTCGTCAGCCCGTATACAGATGGAAATAAGATCCTCAAAAGACAGATCTGTATATCATCTACATAAAAATGAAAAGAGACATTACGGCAAACAAAAGGCAGGTCATTAATAAATAGACAGAAGAGAATTGGGCCCAATATAGAGCCAATATATAGGAAAACTAGCCCATGACTAATCATCCCCAACTAACACACGCTGAATCTTGTCATATAAATAGCTCTTTACTAAGGAGACATCCAAACCAAAAAACCCAAAATAGTGCTACAGTACATAGAACATCATGGTTGATCTTGTCAAAGCCCTTAGAAAAGTCCAGCAAACATAAAAAACAGTCAAATTATTTTGATCGAATTACAGTCTGATATCACCAAGAATTTTAACCATTGCTACGGAATGGTTTGCTCTGACCCCAGATTGATATGTAAAAGCAGACTATTTTTGCTAAGATGCTCTATTATCTGCTTCGCTAGAATTTTCTCCAAGACCATTGACAAGAACTTTAAGATGCTTATCCGTCGATAGTCAGACGGTTCTATGGGTACTGACCTTTTAATTATGAGTGGTAATCTAGGCTGCCTTCCACAAAGTTGGAAACTTTGAACAGACAATGCAGTGATTATAGAAGTGCGTTAGCGGGTTAATAACATATGGAAAAATTAGTTTGATAAATGGATGAGGAATTCCGTCTTCTTCAATAGCTTCGGACTTGAGAGTTTTAAAAATACTAATAACTTCATCCTCCGTTACAACCTCGCAATCGAAAGTACTAAGCTGTGTGTTAAAAACACTAGCATTAAGCTCACATTTTTAATATTTAGTGTTTTCTAATACCAATTTCATGGAGGCTAGCCTAGAGTTGTTTAGGGGGCAGAGTTTAGTAAATGTTTTTTTTTAAGTTGAATGGCATTCCGAAGAATCTCTCTATTTTCGGTTGTTAAGCTCTCATAAATATAAATCGTTGTGTTGGTTTCGTTGTCGTTTAGATCAATGTCTCTTAAGAACAATTGATTTCGTATTTCTTCGTATTTATTTTGTCACTGGCAGAGAAGAATTTAGTATAAGAATAATAGAATTTCATTACAAACAAATTTAATATTTTAATAAAATATTTTTTTTTAATTTTCACTGCACAGTAGTGTTCAGGTACAAATTTAAGTTGCATTTCTTTTTTGCACATAATAACATGTACTTGCAGCAGTCAAATTGGAATTGCTGCGTCCTGCCTTGTTCTTTGCCATTCAACAATGTGATCTATAGAGTCCAAGAGAAGGGATTTCAGTAGAATGTCATGACATCTCCCTATTTTTGAAGGATGAAGGTATTGCAATGGGGGTCCGAGACTTCAAATCAATAAAAATCATTTGCAAGGTTGTCATATTGGGCTATAACTTTTTAGATTTGCTTAGGAGAATTCGTTATTCGCTCATTAAAAAAAAACACTATCATAACTCAAAATTTGCTGTTTCGAGATATATGCGATTGAATCGTATGGTAAAAGGGATATCGATGTTATTTGTTCACAAAAGCAAAGAAAAAATGATCAAGTATACAATGTTAAACTCAATTCAAACTCGTCAATTTTTGAGTTAGGTATGACAGTTTTCTTTTTAATAAGCAATATTAATATTCACCCAGATTTAAAGAATACGCTCCTAAAAGTTATTCCAAAAAACAAGAAGAAATGAAACTGGGCTACATTTAAGACAGTAGTTTTTAACTAAATAAATTTTTTAAATTGGACTACACAAGTGTTTTTTGACCTGGCAACCCTAGTCATTTGTTGTTTTGAAGTGCTTGAAGTTGAAGCTGGGTATCCTGTTTTTTGACACTTTTTACTCCAGCACAAAGTGAGGCATTATTAAAATAATGTGTCGCTTCTCTGCTGCCATAATATGCATTTATTGACAACACACAATCCAACTTTTTGGATTCTATTTCAATTCGACAAAATGACAGCAAAAAAAGGACATATGCATCCTATTGTGAATGCACAAATAGCCATATATGTTGACCGTAAATATTCCTGTGAATGGATATGGAGCCACCCATGTATGGAAGTTGCCGAAAACGTACCGTATTGTGAATTCCAAATACAAAATTGAACATTTAACGCTTAATTAAACTTACCAATATTGAATCTTACTAACAAAAAATAAAACAGACTTTAAATAATTCAACTTTTTTATAAAATACGTCAAATATCGAAATATTGTCTGCCGGGCATGAACCCTAGTAGCGCAAATAATTATATAATTATAACATATTTTATAACATTTTGTTAACAGCAGTTTAACGATTGAAATTGGTGACGAGGGTTATGAGGAATGTGAAATAAATCTATTTCCCAGCGAAGTTGGCTGGAGGGATAAAAAGGGGCTCTCCAAACGAAATTTGGTTTGGGTAGTTTATCTCCATTTTGGAAAAAGTTGTCCTGCTAAGTTCATATGAAGTTAGCAGGACACCCATTTTCTTGCAATCCAATAAAGCAATTCATTTTGTTTTGCGTTACTTATTCGAAAATAAATTAACAATATACTCGTAGTATAGAATACTTCTTTATCTGAATTACCACATTTGCTTTGGAGTATTTAAGCCCTATGGATTGAGAATCGTTGCCTTAAACACATTCAAACATTGAGCTTTGCTTAAAAATCATAAAAGCATAAAAAGAGTTGGAGTTTTGTTCATTCTTAAAAAAAAATATTATGTTCGAATATTTTTTGGTACTAAAATATGAAACCAATACAAATTACTTACAAAAAACAGCCAAGACAAAATACCGAGAACCAAAAACAAATGTTGTATAAATCACGAAAAAGTTCCTTCGCCCACAATATATGTAGGCATTTAACTGTTCCCAAAAGTATTTCTGTGTTCTCATGCGATTTCAATTGTGTTTTCGCTACTTCAAACTCCAATTGAAATCTCAAAAATTACCATGCGAATCTCTGCCATTAGGCACATTCCGTGACGATAATTTACCTCGCTTCCTGGACTCAATGCTTTGGCCCGTGGTAGCAGGAATAGTATCCAAAGTGTGGACACAGAATGATTGTTTCCCAGCCTGGGATATTATATACGAAACGAAATTACCGTGGTCTATACTTTTTAACCTCGCATTGCATGCAAGCAAGTGCCACAGGCAAAACTTATAATATAAGAAACCTGATGGTACCTACGGTAAGAATATTCCTGAGGACGATTATTTGGCGAGGAGCTCACTTCACATATACGCTGCTTATTTAAGCCATGCCAAATTGAATGGTGCAATGTACCTCAAGTCCTGCGATAAGACGATTATTACCCGTCTATCGAATCTGTCGATTTCAGCGGAAATACACTGAAGAAAGACGCAGGCTAATGGTGTTTGCATTAGTGTTCTCGTCATTGTTGGTGCGTCATCATCAAGTTGGATTTTCGTTCCGTTGTTTGATGTAATAGAGTTGTGCACGGGGGTCTAATGGTCTCATATCAGGAAACTGTGTATGTAATTTGAAAGGGCTAATAATCAGTTTGGCTTATTCCTGGCGTCTGAATAGCAAATTATTTTTGTTTGCTTAGTCAGCTGAGGTAAGTGGTCGGAGGAAAGATATTACTTATATACAACTGGGTGGGTGCCTATAAAAGTTTTAATTTTTATGTTTAAGGGGACATTAAATTAAAAAAAAAGTTAAACTGAAAAGGTAGAAAAAATATTTATTTTTCAAAGTCTCTGAAAATAAGAATATAGACTAAGGTTTTGTGAACTTACCTAGTTCAATCATTCACAACGATATTGTAGCAGCAGCCTTATATATACATGATTGTTGCCATCGTATTCAATCAAACAAATTGATGTTAGCTGTATTGAAATATAAATTCAACTCATGCACTGTAAGAACAAAATTCTGCAGCATATCAATCTTGTTTCAGTAGCATTACTGGTTTTTTGTTAATTGTTTTGTGATTTAATTTTTCGATTATTCTTGAAAGTTTATAAAATATATAGAAAGATAAAAGGCCTGAGGTAATAATCAAGATTTCCGCTTAAAAGATAATCAATCGATAAATTATTATTTACGGAGGGTGATAATAAAAATTTTGTCGAAAAAAGCAGACAAATCCATCAGCGACAAAACCAAAACATTTGGAAAAGGAAAGAAAGAAAAATCAAGAGTTTTATCGACGACTTTTATTCAACAGTTAGTTTTGCATTGCAAAATCATAAATCCTAATTTGGAACTTTCATTTAATTTCTTTTAATTAATTTAAATCTTCATTTCGTCACCCTACCTTACTTTACTTTCAAATTCCGACACAAGAAAAGTTTAAAATATTTTTTTTTTATTTTTTCCGTTACAAAGGTGGCAAATTGAATACAAAAAAAAACCAAGCAAGCTTCAAAATCGTGGTTTGATGATTAATCAATTTCAAATTTAGCTTACAAATTTTGGGATTTTGCCTTTTTTTAGATTTAAACTAACCAAAAACGTAGTTGAAAATCCAAACGTCGTTTCAGTGTGTTGGTCATTGTGTTCGTCTTGCAACTTTAAAATGATTTCATGTCATCT
This sequence comes from Dasysyrphus albostriatus, assembly GCA_946251815.1. Lineage (NCBI taxonomy): Eukaryota > Metazoa > Arthropoda > Insecta > Diptera > Syrphidae > Dasysyrphus > Dasysyrphus albostriatus. Next base: position 228,624,034 of record OX276335.1, read on the forward strand.
CGCTTTGTCTCGCTATAGCGTTAACATTTTTTTTTTTTTCAAAATAAAATTGTTCAAATAAGCAAACAAAAATTGAAAACGCCTCAAATCGTTTCAAGCGTGCTTATTACCAAATAAGAAAGAACTTCTCAATATACAGCTGGGTAGCATTAGGCACGGTTCATACGGGAATGGACCGCAGGATTCTATTCTATTATTGGTTATGGGCGCAGAAGTAATATTTTCTCAAAAACTTTTGAGAGTATAGGAGGAAGCGAAACGGGTCTGTAAGAATTTTTTTCGTGTGATGGTTTACCAGGATTTAATACCATTATAACTTCCGCAACTTTCCATAGGCTCAGAACATATTCCAGTTCTAACTCGACGTGGCATTAATTAAAGGATTTTGAGTAATCCATTATGAGGAAGCATTTTTAATATTTTTGCTGTTATTAAGTCGTAACCCGGAGCCTTATTAGACTTTTGTTTCTTTTTTTTTTTATTCAATTCAGAAAGCTTAACATTTCAAGTAGTGTAGCTTTCACTTGAGCTAAGACTCATGTCAATATTTCCAAAAAGTTTAAACGTTTCTTCAAGATAATCGGCGAATATAGCCACTTTCTCAATGTCACCTCAAACCCATTCGTGTTGGCTTTGATGGGGAGCACTGTAAGCTTTGGTTTTCTCGTTGTTTTTATAGCTTTCCAAGGTGAGTAGATGGATTCTTTCCCCACTGTCAAGCCTTCAACTTTCAAACTTTAAGGTTTTTGAAATCTAATATCGCCATTTTTAGCATATTATTCAAGTGATTTAAATAAGTTATTTGCTTAGGCTTAGGAGTGCATGGATCCCTTGCCATTTCTTACGGGCTTTTCGTTTCTCTTTCACTAGATCTTTTATTTCCTGTGGATATTTTATATCTATATAGCGAGGCAATATCCTTTCATAAAGTGTGTTATCCCATGCTGCCTTTTGTATTATATCAACAAATGTATCTACTGCGTCTTCAAGCTCAAGAGGCATTTGTTATGATACCCTTATTCAACATTGTCCTCTATACATATTTTTAAATCCATCCGAGTTGGTTTTACCGCTTGGTAACCTGGGTGGTTTTGCAATTTTAACAAGGCTTTCGCTCATAGTGAGTATGACAGCAGAGTGATCTGAGAAGAGATCATAGCTCTCTGAAATTTATTCTTTTTACCATAAATAAATCGATTAGGTCAGGTATTGTTGAGGAATCGGTTGGCCATTAAGTTGGTTTGCCAGTCGAATGAAAGTCACAATTATTTTCCATTCCTGCTTCATATAGCATACGTCCCTTTGGAGAAAAAAAAATATATGGTGGACCAATTACTGAAAATAGCTGACCTTTTATGATCGTGAAGTGGCCTTTCAAATATTTATCATTTATATTTTTTAAATGACCCATATGAGGAGCGAAACATTTTTTTTGACCTTGAAACGAATTTTTAAAATTCATAGAAAAAAAATATGCGTGAGCAATTACTGGAAAAAGTTGACCTTTTATCATATTCTAGAGATCTTTCGGATGGTATACTTTTTTTTTATAAATTTCGACTAATGAGGTGCCAAAAATCACCTTGAAAAACTTTAAGTCTTAATTACAAGTTATCTAGGGCTAACCAATTTCTAGGGGACTAGTTGACCTTTTCTGACAAATTACTGACCAATTAGATGAAATGTTCATTTTTTTCAAATTTCCCATACTAATAGATGATTTGCAAAAAGTCCAAAGCCCTTATATTGATTACTCTTTCTTTAAATCTTTCTTTTTTAATCAATATCACTATGTACCAGATTTGGTTCAGCGATTTTATGTTGTCTATATAAACAAATCGTAGTAACTGTTTGTATTAACATACATATATGTACTTGTACCATTGTACATACAATGTATACAAAGAAGTCTGTAGAATACGGACTGGCCAGCCAAAGTCACAATAATCATCATCTATTTTTCACAGTTTACAACCACAGGTAATATTTTTCCTGGAAATTCATAATAAAAATGAATATCAAATCACTAAACAATACAAGGACTCTCTAATCCACATAATACCTATCCTTCTAAGTAAAAAAAAGTGTTACACATCTCAATAACGTAGGATAGACAAAAAAACAACGTTAAAAAATCACATTTTATCCCCCTCATAAAATATATTTTTAAATTGAATAGGTATTCAAAATGTTTATCATAAAAAACGAATAATAGTGTCATCCAATTTTCTTACACATGCCTGTGACCACATAAAATTAAATAATCTGTTTATTCCTTTTGACACAAAAAAAAAATATATAAAGCGAAAGCAATCTTTTTCATATTTTCTTCGCCATATATGTAATATTGTACGTGACCGTAATTGCAAAGGGGCCAGTTTGATGATATCTTTCCTATTTAAATGAAAATATTCTATCCGAAAGCATCGCATCGTTTAATTTAACGACTTTTCATTATACAAAGGAATGACAATAGGAATAGCTTTTAATAAAAGATTAGTTCTTCTCAATTCGCTATGAATTTGTTTAAGGATGATTTCTTGAGTGTTATTGGGGGCTCATGTGCGTATAAGCTTTTATTTAACATCATTGTGTTACATGAATGATAAACAGAGGTGAGCCTCAGAGTGCTTGTCAGCATGGTTTTGACATTAACATCTAATATGTAAACGACTTATGACAGGAAAATTAGACAAGATATGGCAAAACTGCAAAAAAAATTTCCAAGAATGTTGAATTTTGGTGTAGAGCTTTGTTTTGACGTCTTAAACGTTTTCTAAAAAGATCGGTAAATTTGAGCCGCGGCTTTTGCAGTTTTTTCTTAATTTCTGGAATTTTAGTTTTTTTTTTCAAATATGAAAATATAATTGATTGTTAAACGAAATTTTAATAAATTTTTTGCCAAAATTTGCCCAACCATGGAGTTCTTGTTTTCGCTAAGCTTGTTTTGAATATTAAATATCAAGTATGTGCAATTTTCTGTTTTGCAAATAAAAGTTTTTAATAACTTATTTTTAAAACAATACTAATGATTTATTTTTCTGAATATTATAAGCAAATGTCAGCCTCAAGAATAGATTTTGACTTTTGAATAAACATCAGAAGCTTACACTCTTCTAAATTCAACGCTATTTAGAAGAAATGGAAGAGTATTGTGATATTGTTTTACAGCTCTTTTTGGTGCCATGCAAAATGAAAAATTCCATAAAAATTTACACACGAAAAATGTTTTGACTTTGCTTCTACAGTACTTTTATAACTAAAACCCTGATTGTTTTATTTTTGCTGTTTAAATTTTAATGCTGTTTGTTTTTCCTTAATTAATAGCGTTTTCCTACTTTTATTTGCTATTGGTGACTTTGAAATGGAAAGTAAAATGTTTTGCAGAATTTTGTTTTGCTAAAACCTAATAAGTGAAGTTCACAAAAATGCAATGGTTAAGCCCACGACTTTGAAGGATTACACTAATATTTATATTCTTACCACCAATAATTTGCTATTCTAAAAAAAACTGCATGTATAATACGGCCCATATAATGCTGACCGTTTTTGCAAAATTTCCTATAGTATTACATATGAACTTAACTTTTATATTTTTTGTATATCAAAAATGAAACCAATTTTTGTAAACGGGACTCATTTTATTTTCCGCCTCAGGCCCCTTGCCCATCTTGCTACGCTACTGGTTACATCCCATATTTGCAGTTTTGTAAGCACTAAAAAAAAACTCAGTTCAAATTTTGAAATCCAAACTTGGAAAATTGAAATGTTCTTTTCTTGGCAAATGAGTTAGCGGAAAATTGCAGTTGTGCAAAAATCTGCTCAATTTTTTGTCTGTTTATGGTGACGAAAGTTGGTTCCCTTACTAAGTTACTAACTATAAGGTAAGTGCTTAAGATATAATCGAAAAAGGACTCATCTCTATTGTTAATAACAGTAGTACCCTATATTGTATGATGGGCATTAGCATCACTCCCAATAATGAGGCTGATATTTTGCCTTTCTGCGTCAGCGATCAGAGTCTGCAGGATTTTTCCTGGGAGAGAGCCAAACTCGTCATGGCGGAGATATGCCCGACGCTAGCTTTAAAATGCCTTTGACCGTCTCCAGTCTTCGCTAAAATTAGGTAGTAAATATACATTAATCCTACTTTTTACTAGTATGCAGGATTCACTTTTATCGGACGCATACAGTAGGTAGTACCCAGGAGTCCTACTGAGTCCCCTCACAATGGATTTTAAAATCCAATTTTCTTGTATCAGGACGATACCTTCTCCGTTTCTGGAAAGACGAAAAAGAAGAGAGGCTGACGTCTTCATGGAGTGTTAGAGGTTAATCTGTACCAGCTGTACAGTTTTACAGTTACAATTATGCAGATCAGCCTCCACCACGGTGACATCAGGTTCTTCCAAGTCAGATGACGCTCTTAAAACAACTCTGTTTAAGAAGTCTTCAGTCTCCATGTCGGATAGACTGTCGACGTTAAGAGAGAACTCCGCTGGAGCCGAAGATACCCTGGATGCATCGTCTTCCAAACAAGAAACTCGACCACGGCTTTATCTTCTTCGTCTTCTTGAGAGCGTGGAGGATCACTAGCTCAACCTCATATTATTTATAAACCCTAAGGTTCATCGTCTTAAACCCAAACCTAATCTGACCATTAGTATGCGCCAGAGGAACAAGAGATTCTTTATTGATCACAATAAATTGCTCCTCTATAAAGACCTTTAATTCTTCTAGTTTTGCGTATTTCCAGTTGTAAGTGTGAAGAGATGGTTTTGATAACTAGATTATCAAGAGTATTTCGTGAATACAGGAGGGTTGGCCTGCATGGGATGTCCTCCATAGCTATTACCTCAAGCTTCACAACTGGCTCGACTTTTCCTAGCCTGTTGATAGCCAGCTTATAGAAATCGCACGATGTCTGATCATCGCGAGCGATAAGCTTGTCATAACTCTGCCGCCAAGTACCATCACTCGTGATTTGAGGTGGTCCCGGGTTGTTCCTCATTAAACTTAAGAGGCTTCAGCTTCACCACCTGCCATCGTTCCATCTGTTTTTTGTATCTTTTAGAACATCTCTGAAAGATTTTATTTTGGGTTTGACGTGAGTGTTAATCACTTTGAATCTTTCCGCATTTTCCGCATAAGGCATGGTGCCATTAATGGACCGTTGAAACTTTCACGTGCAGTCACCGCTGGTCTTGCGCTTAGCTAAGAAGCCTTTAGCCCCCTTTACTTGCGCTTCCTGTTTTGATTTACCTCCGATTTAGAATTGATTTAGAATCAAAGATCTTCAGAATACTCTGCGCATTCTGCTTATCTTTGTTATAGGACCCACCAGGTGTAAGCCTACGCCTGCTCTCATTGCGACTCATGATAGATACACTCTCATTAGTGGTAGTAGGGGCCATGGTTCAAGATCCCTCCATCACTAGGAGGTTTGGGGAGGTTTACCCTCCGTAGTAGGGGAAGGTCCATGCTTCACGATCCCCCTAGTACTGAAGTTGGCCTCAACTTCCTAATTTTGTAAGTGTTTGAGTTACCTGGTTCTTCACGACCGACACGGATATTAGTTATTTTAATTTAGTACCGTAAATTATGTCGGTGTAGTTGCTAGCGTTGTTTTTTAATAATTTTTAATACATTTTTGTCACGTGTAAGGTGAATCACCCTGTAGAGTGGCAAGTGCATGCTAATCTTAAGCCTTCAAGTTCAACAGTTGATGACGCTGAAAACTAAAATAAGCTAATATTCAAAAATTTGATCTATTCGAGCAGATCTATGCAAGGGCGGCTAACAAATGACAAGGCCTCTTAATGCAAGTTTGTGGTATAAAACTGGGAAATCCATGTTTCAATCCATATGGACCACATACTATATTATAAGCTGAAAAATTTATTTGTTTATTTGTGGCTATGTAGGATTCAATCTCTGGTATTACTGAACCAATCGTAAGCATTGTTCAACTTACGGAAAGCTATAATGTCCCTGAGTATCAAAGGCTAAGTATTTTTGGGTATTTGTGAAAGGTTTTGATGTTTATAATGTATTTTACATTAAAATTAAACCTTTCATAGCACTTTTCTCCGTAAATACTTAACGGAAATGGATAAAATATATAACCTTGTAAAGTTTTTATCTCACAGATGTGCAGAATCTAAAAATTATGTATCTATGTAGGATATGGCTATTTGATTTTCTTGTCTTTGTATTTGTAAGGTTATATTAGATAATGGTCTTCTAGGACCCTTTGGTTGCATCTTTTTAAAATGAAGCTGTTAAAATTGTGAAATGAGGTAAATGCAAAAAGTAATAGATATCCACCTTTTTTTATATGTTTTCCTCCAATCAATTTCAAATGGGTTATAAGTTATAGAATTCAGTCCAGTAAAATTAAATAAAATAATTCTATATATCTCCAAAAAATGCTGCGTCGAATTTTTTTTTATTTCGTAAAGAGTACCTCTTCAAAGTTTAAATTCACAAATTTCGAACAAAAAAGTGAATGCGTTGCCAGTCATTTAAAAAAAAGCTTTTAAAGACCTAAATGCAATTTTCTCGGCTCCTTTTGAGCGTAGAGCAATATTTATTGTTTGGCCTTACAGGTAAGAGTATTTTAAAAATTATTAATAAAATTAAATTAAATTAAACCAAGCACTTCTTATTCCTCCTATCACCAATGAGGCGATGACACTCCCCTTATATGGATACAAGAATCCTGAAGACTTTCCAGAAATCAACGGCTTCGAAGTATTGAGATCAGACTCGCCTCGGCAAAGACATGCTAGCTCTCACGCGTTCTAGCTCATTGGAATGAGGATTAATTTTGTAACAGCTACGCAAGTTACTTAGTAATATGTTTTTGAAAATATTCGGGAAATTTTAAATTCAAAAGTGTTTTTTACTAAATTCAGTCTGATTAATAGAGTGGCATATCCCCTTTAATTTTAATTTCCTTCAGAAACATGAATGCCTGGAAAATATCAAAGATGTGACTGGGTGAAACTCTCCAATTGCCACAAATGGATGCAGGAGGACTTTCTCCAAAATTCAATCTGCCCAATATGTCCCATCGATCCAATGTCAAATATTATGCCTGCTGGCATTTCACCCCTTCAGGAGTGGCATATTCCCCTCATGTGTGGGCCACTTCTAAAGGTTCTTAAAAACTTAATTTGCAATGAACTATGAACTATAAGTATTAAAGTTTTTTTTTGCTTTTATTAAAAAAATACCTAATGTAACTTAGAAAATCTTGTACTAAACTTTGTTATTTACTATTAACTTTTAATTATTGTTTACAGTTAAGTGTAGCATATTACACCTACTGGGATTTATTTGGGAATGTGAAAAATTTGGGCGAAACGCATTCTTTGGAGCAAAGGCCACAATTACCTTTTTTATTGAATTTTATTCATAAAACTCCATAAAAAGAATATATTTTGGAATAACTATTGATAGCTTTTACTATTAATAATTTTTCTTTTTGTTTTCTTTACAATATCTCTTATTAATTGTTTCTTAACTTTATATCTAATAACCAATACTTCTTAACAATTCTTAACCTGTTCTTGTTTACAAATAATAATATCCGTTTGAGAAGTTCATCAAAAGACTGCATCAAATCAGCTTCTTAAAGAAAAATCAAAACAGCTGCGTGTAACACTTTCAAATCTATCTTCATGCAATTAAGCTATTTGCATAAGCAATATTAGGTAATGAAACTTAATTTGATACATAGTACCTATGTACACATATATTTAATTATGAAATTAATATGGATGATGATGCTTCAGAGATTTGGCTTTGAGCAATCTTATGTAGAGTTACGATGACAACAGCATTTGAATACATACCAAAACACCATTAAACCTATTTTGATAGGAATCCAGGAAGGATGTCTCGAGAATTGTAATTAGCCATGCATTGAGTGGTGATTTATAGGCGCTCCAATGTAAATTAGGGTCGAATTGGAATGGTGATGAAGCACATTAAATGCTTTGTGTCGTGCTTTACAGATGTTCAACATAACGGATGATTGATGGTACATACATATATGAATGATAAAAAATATCTACCTAATCATACCTGTGATGGTATTGGAATAGATAGATGCTTTGGAGAATTTGCATAGTAATTTAAATTTACCTTTGCCTTTATTCTCAAGCTTGTGTGAAAACGGATTTTGAATTGTAGACCGGGTAAGTTTTCGATCATTTTCTGGATCATAATTTAAGTAATGGTAGTTGTTAAATCTATTTATAAGTTGAATTTTATTATATTAAGGTCAAACCATAAGAATCAGAAGCTATTCTGCTTTTTCAATCAAAGACATTTTTTTATTCGATGGAAATCTTCAAAAGACACTTGGTAAGAATCAGAAGCGAGCCTTTTACTGCACTAAAATCACCGCTGAATCAGGACCAATGTATGAAATATCGTCAAATAATTTGTCTTTCCTAGTTTATGAATCACATTATGGGGGAATTTTAAAGTTATAATAATCTTCCATAGCTTTGAGAACATCAGTTCGTGAGACTTGGTTCTTCCTTATCTCCGAACATTGTCTCGTAAATTAAAGACAGTCTCCATTTCGGAGTTTGTATGACCTTACACTCGCTGATTGTGTGGTACACCGTTTTTTTAACTTCTTCTGTATTCATTACAATTTTATCGCTATTTCTAATAAATCAAGACCAAGTGGCATTTATTATTTCACGAAAGACATTATTTTTCAAATTTTCAAATGGGTTCAGCATTCGTTTTCTTTGTACATCCCCATTTCCCCAGAAATGCCCCGGATTTCAATTCTTGCTTTAGAATAAAAACGTTAATAATTAAAAATGAATTATTTTTGTTTTTTTTTTTGTCAACTCTTTTGTGTTGTTTATTTAATACGTGTAGGTAACCATCGACTAAAAATTAAGCGCCTTAGAAGGGTACAACGACGTCTAAGTGATGAGTTCAATTGTTGTACCTGGGCGAAACGCATCTGGGCTAAAGGTTGCATAAACTTTTAAATAGCATTAGTTTATTCTGGAAAGATACTTTAGAGTTCTTTCCTAGCTATCAGTACACATTTTTGTTTCTCAAGTTTAATTCTTCTCTTATTTATGATAAACTCTTTCCATTTAAGCTTTGTAATGTCGTTTCAAGGCATTTTTCAGTATTGGAGTAAGGTTACTACTGTACTGTACTGCTTGTAAAGTATATATGCGTCAATTTTGTTTCGTTATGTTATTTTTGCATTCAATAACTAACTTTATTGACTGCATTTTGCAGTTTTTGTGTAGCCTTCGAAACGGATTTTTCTGGCACCAATATTATTTCATCAGTAAAGGCGGCGTTGACGTTCACAGGAATATCCATTGTAGGCATAGAACAGATACAGAGTTGGTCCTACGACACTTCCTTGTGGAGCTTAATTTTTTTTTAAGTTTCGAGAAATTTTGGTCTTACCGTACTCTAAAAAGTTGGTTCGTAACATAGGATTTCATCCGAAACAAAGAAGCCAATATTACAAGATTAATTATCCTAACAGCCCAGCGCAAATACATCAAAGACACAAAGAATATGCTGTTAGCAAAAATTATTTTGGGGAGTATTGGAAATTTTTTTGGGATTTTGTCAAAAAAAAAAAAATATTAAATAGGGGTTTTTACCATTCCTTATTGATTTCGTCTAGTTAGATTCCATATTTTTGGGGATTCCATCCTATTGACAAATTGGTTTTTTGGAGATAACGGGTGTCTCCCTCATTCAGTTTAATATCAAATATCTTAAGTAGAGTAATATTGAAACAACTCCAAATATTGACAGAAATTTGGTATTAAGTGATTACTTTGGTGGGTTCACTGGTCAAGTTTTCATACATTTTAGATTTTTTGATTAAGTAAGAAATTAAGAGAAAACTTGCCTAGTAAATCTACCAAATTTTAATCAATAATCACTAAATACCAAATTTCTGTCATAATTTTATGTGGAAAGTTGGGTGAATTAGAATTTTTTTTGACTAGAAATATTAACTAAGTTTTGAACTTCATTTGTTCATCAAAATAGCAAATGCTTTCTAATACCTCAAAATACATCATTCAAATGTTCAATTATGAGTTTCAATAAAAGCAATAACCTTACCCTCAAAAGTGACTGGTTTTTTCCACTTGTCTTGCGTTACATAAATACAGCGCTAGCACCCAGCATCAAGAAATAATAAACGTTTTAACAGTGCAACTCCTCTGCTTCGGCACACTTTAGGGTTTGGGGTAGATGTATGTACAATTTTTTCTGCATTTAAGGAATTTGGATTTAAAGAAACTTTGAATATAACCAAAAACGTTCTACTCTGTCATACTATAATACTGAAAGCATGTCTGGAATCACTGCCTTTTGTTTTACATCACCTTGAAAATTTTGATAGGAAACCATGGGAAATAAACCCAATTAGGCGTTCAAAGTTAAATCACGCTAAATTTGAGATTTGGTCTTATTTCGTTTGGCCTTATTTCACGTCACTTATATGTACTTAGGTTTATTTTAGAAATTTGTAGCTAATTTTTCAGAAATCACCCCTCCCTGCCTCATTGGGGAGAATGTAATTTCCATAACAATTTATTTATTATAATGATCCCAGAAATCATTTCCCAAAATATCTATCATTTTTAAGGGAACAAACACCAAACCGTTCCATCGATTTTTGATTAAAAAAAAAATCAGATGGCATTCTTTTTTTTTCTATCTCAAACTTTTAAAGGAATTGTTTTAGCCAATTAAAATATAGAATGTCATCCAATATATATACATTTTTTTAACCCTTATCCTCTTGAATAAAAGAGCAAGTACGTGCGACCCAGTCATGCAATTTATTTTCTCGCATACTGGATGTTTTGCATAAAATGTGACCAAAAAATGCGGCATTCGTAGTTTGAAACTTTCGACATGATAGAATCGGTGACGAGAAATAAGGCTCAACAAAATACAGCCAAAAATAAAAAATTTGGCTTTATTTTGTTTCATTTCGCTTTTCAAAACAAAATAAGAACAAATTGGCTTTATTTCATTTTCATGTTTTATTTGAAGGCTGATGGTGCTGTTGAATAAAAAAAATGTTACCATAGCCTCAAAAGAAACTGGGTTCTCGAGATCTTATTAACACTTGCCTTGCTTTACAATAATGGCGCATTAAAAGTGAGCTAAGTATGGGCTCACTATAGGATTTGGGGTATTTGCGAGGCTGTGTTTATGCAAAGCCTTGAAAATATTGAAAGGAAACCATTTGGCTTTATTTCCAACAAAATTTGGCCTTATTTCGGTTTTGAAATGGAAATAAAGCCAATTTGGCCTTATTTCCATTTTCAAACTGAAATCAGGCCAAATTTGAGATTTGGTCTTATTTCGTTGGGACTTAATTCACGTCACCGATAAAATCTTATGAGATGTGTGCCCCGCTAGGACAGGAGGGGTAATTTCCTGAAAAATGTATCAAGTGGGAAAAAACAACAGCAACAGAATATTATTTTGAAAATTCTTGTAAGGTCTTTGGTGTATTTTATTCTGAAATTACTTTGACAAGAAAATTAAGGATATTTTTCTAAATTTTGTACAATTAAGTTTTTATTTGACTTTTAATTCATAATGATTCTAATTACTTTTATTTTTATTCTAAAAACTTTGTGTCATGGTTTTTGAAAAAAATTAAAAAAGATTTTGAAAAACCACTCTAATCTTGATCTATTTTGAAAACCGTAAGTAAAAAAAAAAAAAATAAATAAATTTGGTGGCACAACAGCTCATGGAAAATTAAGGCCTAGTGACTTACAACTCTCAACCATTCCTGTGTGCGTATTTTTGGCAGGAATGGAGGGGACCTACAATTTTTTGACGACTCCGAACGGCTTGATGAGAAGCACTTATTCATGACAAGTTACTCTAGGAGGATTTGTCTGTTCTTCGCAAGAGGCAGTACCTCGGAAAAAAACATTTTTTTTATTTATTTATTAAGTAAGTTTTATTTATTTTTTTATCAAGTAATTTATGTACCTGCATAAAAAGCTTCCAAAGGAATTACTTTTTAAATCAAATATTAACCATCATTACATGGTGGCCCGCTCCTTATCGGTAGTTACACCCACTTTAGCATTTTTTCCCCTACTAAAAGTATGTTCAGTCGACTTTTTTTCGTTTTGTAATATTTTTACTTAAAAACATTACAAAAGGAAAGTGAAGAATAACCCAAAACAATACCTACACCTCTACCTTTATACAATTTCCACACTAAAAGCCGAAAGGTATTTTAAAACAAATTTAAAACCCAGTACCTATTTGACTCCTTATAATGGTAGAGTTTGAGTGATGGATGGATATCCATGTTTTCAACTCTTTAATTACCTGTGAGATGACCATGAACTAAATATACACTACACATGACCCATGTGAGTTGAAATTTCTTCATGAAACTTATTATAATAATAACCTATCTTCAATGAAAAGATACCCCAAGGACAAACATCTGCATCCATTCCCATTAAAAATATTTTACCCGGACACAATTATTTCAAAGTAAACGCCCTTTGAAGAGATTGTAATTATGACGTTAGCTTGGACCTAAAAACACTTACAGTAAGCTTTAAAAATCACTCAACTTTATAGGGACGTAGGTGAACCAACAAATTAAATCCAAATCATCGTCCGGTCAATATATTGATATCCTGAAAACCATTTTAATAAATGTGAATATCCACATTTCCATTTACGAGTAGGTAGGTACATAGCACTTTTGGCCAGAATCAAAAGTCCGCATAATACCGCAATTGATTGTTAACAACCAAAAAAGACATTAACCTACCCTTTTCCAACCCCAGAAGCAAACCACAGTCAATAAAATCATAATCTCGCCCAGGGGATTTAAAAAGGATTTGCAAGGATTTGCAAAAAGACTTTGACTTTTTTTCTGTCCACAAAGTAGGTACGAAAGGGAAAATAATTGAAGCGGTCTTCATGCTGGTTGTTCATTTTATGGGATTGTCTTTATTGATTTTGTCATAAACGTTTTTGCTGTGAATCGGGATGTAGATATTTAAGTGAATGACTGACACCGGGACAGTTTGCTTGTAGTGCTCTCGAAGGATTATTATGGCTGTTGTTTGTTCCTTTAAGATACGGGATCAAGAAGTTTATATAAGTTTGTACATATTGATTTTTGATAAACGGCTGGTATGTTGTGGGCAAAGATCCGTTTGTTGTTTTTGAACTTGACATTTGATTGGGAATACGCATTTTCTGGACAGAAAAGGGGTTGATTTCAGGGATTTTCTTTTATAAAATATTTTGCAAACATGAGGATTGCTGCTCAATAATGACACAAAGTCTTTTGTAATTAAAGACTTAGACTCAAATTAAGGATTTCCTCATGTATAACAAACAATTACCTCATTCAATTGTCTTTCTTTGCTATTTTTTGTTGTCTGTGTAGGTACATGTGTAACTAAGTGAGTGATTTTAATCACCTAGTTTGCTTAAATATTTAAATTAGGTTTAAACTACGATACTTAAACTGCAGCTTAATTGACTTCCCGCTTAATTGGCTGAACATTTTTTTTTAAATGTAGAAGAAAAAACATAACTATAAGAGAATTATTATTTTTGTTGTTGTTTTTGTGGACTACTTATATTCAATTAAATTCAGTTTCAAAGATTTTTATGATCTTAAGTCCAAGTGCGTTTCGCCCAGGCAAGACAGTTGAGCTCATCAGTTAGATGCTGTCGTTACCAACACTAATAGAAAAACACTGCAAATTATAATCGTACGCTAGCCACACCAAGGGTGCATGAATTTAACCAGATTCCCTTAGAAGAATATAATTTGCAGTGTTTTTGTGCTGCAAATTCTATTAGTGTTGATAATCATCGACTAAAACTTTGCGTCTTAGAAGGGTAACCACAGCATCTAACTGATGAGCCCAACTGTCTTGCCTGGGCACAACGCACTTGGACTAAAAGTCATAAAAATCTTTGAAAAATGTTTTTTTTTTTAAATTTCCTATGTAAATACAATAGCTTTTTATACGGTTGATTGAACCCCGCTTAATTATTAACTCGCTTAACTGATCGCAAAAAAAATCAGCTGACAAACTTAACAACATTTTTGTTTGTATTATTTACTGATTTTTTTAAAAGTTTTCACTACAAAACGGACTTAAATAAATAAAGATATTCACAGCTTGACTTACAAAAATGAACTCAAAACAAAAATTGTGAAAAAAATAAAATCCCTAAAGGCAATGTGTGCTTGTGCCATTCATTTTTGTAAGTATTCAAGAAGTCACGACAAAATGGGTCAGAGAATTGCTTGAAGGGTTACTTCAAAGTGGTCAGGACGTTAGTATATATTCACTGTTATTGCTAGGTGAATAGATATATGAAGCTCTTAAGTTGTGAGCGTTTGGCGTATACCACCCTTAAAATCATAGGTATGTATTATTACGAGTTTCTTTAACCCTTCTCAAATTTTTAATTGATATTTTTATTTCATAATTAATGATTTAATTTTTTTGTAATAAAATGTGTTCAAATACATAGCTCTTGTGTATGCAGTTTTTTTATAATTTTTTTTTTCTGAAATTTAATGCTGAGATTTTCGGAAAAATCTTTTCTCGTTTATTTAACCGACCGGTGAATTTGAATGGGTTTCGCTTAAATGAACAGGTCAGTCAATTAAGCGGGTTTCCGCTAGTTGCACCACCTGAATAATTGACCAAAAAATCTGACAATTGGTCAATGTAATAAAGCGGGGAGTACTGTATTTTCTATAAAGAGATTTCTATTGGAACATAAAACGATCGTAATATAACGCAACGTTAGAAAACTCATAAATAAAGCGGGTTTTTGATAGATTGCAAACAAATGCACACGCACAAACCGAGTGCTTTTACTTAAAGGAGAAAGAGAAGCAACTGGATGTTACATCTATAGCCCAGTCACTTTATATAAAAAATTAACATTAAATGCCCAATCCTCCATTTTTCTTTTAACATTTCAATCAGGGTTTTTTTGGATCTTCGTTTTCAATCCCAAAGGATTCAATTCGACTGAATATCAGAGAAGTCGTGTTAATGTAGTTTTTCGGGAATATTCCGCTGGAGTTTGAACAGCAATCTTTAAATTAACAATTTTTTTTTTTTAATTTAACAAAAAGCAACGTTTTACTGAATAACTCCTATATTTTCACTTATGACAACATTAAGTTAAAGCTGAAAGTAAATAAGATTCGGCTAAAATTTGCCATACACATGCGCAAATTGGGGGCAATTGGAATGTTTTCCACCTCTTGGCTCCGGGCTGCATATGCAGTAGCTTTTTTATCTTTTTACTTTCGGTATACTGTGAGAAATACAAGTATATTCATGTGGTTTTCTATCAGATCCAATTGTTTGCCTTCTTATATGGCTTTGGTCTTAATGTAATAAACCATTCATATTCTATATATTAAGCGCTACCCTAAATTGTTTAATACCATACCAGCATACCAGAAGCACATCTTCATTTCGAAAAATATATTTTCTTGACACTGATTTGAATGAATTAAAATTGATTTCCGAAAATCATTTCTTTTATTCACCTAAATATGTCATTATCTGTTAACGCAAAGTAAACAACATTTTGTACTATGAACTTATAGGAAGCTGATTGCAGAGTGTACCGTAAAATTTTTCAGCCCCGGATCTTTGGCAAACAGGATCCTGTGCACCGGACACGTATTGTCAAACTGTATATCAGCACAGCACAGGCATTGGGTGCCTTACAACGTAGAACATATGTAAGTATTGCATTCACAATTCGCAACACTAAAAGATTTTGCTTACCTTTTCGCCCAGTAAACTGCTGTGAACTTATTTGCCGGTTCTTCTTTCCTCGCCCAGTTCAGAAAATTTTTGTTTTTGGTTCTTCTTTGCTCATTTGATTCTGACATCTGGTGGATATTCTGAATTGAAGAGGAATCTGTCATTAAATTTTAGATTGTGCACTTGGAAAAAATCCTAGGTGATTTTTTGTGTTGCAATTCGAAAGAACATCATAACACGAGCCGAAAATCACATTTTGCACAACTGCACCTGTTGTCATTAATTAATTAACAACAAGCTTTTTTTTATAGAAAGATACGAAAATTACGTTAAAAACAAGATGGTGGCTATATGGCAACAGGTGCAGTTGTGCAAAATGTGGTTTTAGAGTCGGGTTATGATTTTTTTTCCCAGAGCAACATATATTGATATTTAAATGCCCCGTACTATTACCTCGTGAAAATAAAACGAGATGGGTTAGTGCAAAAACAGTGCTACAAATTTCTTTTTTTCATTATTTAATTACATATTTTTCATGATGGGAAACCGACATAATCTCCAAAAACAAAATCCACGAATGCAAAATCCCGACACTTTTGAAAATCCACAAATTTAAAATCTTCAGTCACAGAATTCAAGAACCAAAATCCCCGATCCAAAATCCACAAATCACAAATCTACAAATCTAAAATCCACAAAACCAAATCCCCAATGCTTACTACGGCATTTGCATATAGTACTTAGTATATGCCTGAACCTTAAAAGCATGATTCAAATTGAGTTCCTAAAATTCATTTGCCTCTAAACCACTTTACTAAGTTGACTTTGAAACTGATGAAAGATTGTGGGATTTGTTATTTTAAATTTAAACTTATGAACTAAAGATTATTGTTAAAATTTTCTTCAATATTATGATTTGGTTTTAATTTTTTTCCAAAGATTAAATTACCCACATTTATAATGTTTTTTTTTATGATGGAAGAAGAAGTAAATTTTCTTAGAAAATTACAAAAACAGTTTGTTTTTTACTAGCTTCCACAAATTCAAAAATTTTAAGGTTATGTGAATTTTAGTTTGGGGCTTTTGGATTTGAGGCTAGGGTACCCAACCCATTTTTCATGTAAAGCCTGTTTCGTCTGCCGGTCAGAGTGGAAACTTGTATCTGGGTTATTGAAATAAACCTCGATATAGAAACCTAGATCCCATGTTTTTTTGAAATGTACGTGTTAAAAGGTAGTCCCGGAAATAATAAAACGCAGCTATTGACACTGCAAATTTTTCTGAAACTTTTCACACATACATAAACATATATGAAGGTAAAGTATATTTTATATGTACCTAATCACTCCTTACATTTATATTGCATAAAGTATATTATAGCATATATTAAAGTAAGCAAATACTTTTTATAGCCCAACTTGCCCAACTCCAAAATATTATTTATAAACATTTTGCACCTTAGCTACTGAAATTTGTTGTCCAAATATTTTTTTAAAGTAGACTCGTTCAACAAACTAGGAAGGCAAATATTTCTAGTTTTCTTGTTTTCCAGTTTTGAAATGAATGAAAAGCTAATTGAACGTGCCCAAAAGCCTACTTAAATTCAATAATTCATTCAAAAATTACCGAAAACAGGTATGTCAATGAATAAATGAGGTCGTATTTGGCTAAACTATTTAGGCATTGACTAGCTGGGCAACTGCCTAAGCGTGTTCTAAGAAAATCTAATAAATACGACTGATTTCGTTTAACAACATTCTAAAATTATGTAAAAATGCCTCTGATGCTAGTCGTTTTTAATCTGCTTACAAAAAAAAAAAAAGTATTCAATTCCACATTAAACTCAAATCCTTTTCCCATAAAGTAAAAATTACCAACATTTTTAATTTAGAAAAAAACTCAGACGGTTATAAAATAAAATGAAATCATACGGAACCAAAGCCATTGTGTTCCGAATTTTTCTTTTATCGTAGTTTGTCTGAATTTATTTTACAAAGGATGCGTTGTAGCCGCATTTTATTCCATTTCTATTAACTCGAAACTCGAATCCTTTTGCTTCTTTACCTATCTTTACAGAAAAGCCTATGAAAAGAACGTGATGGGCCTTAGGAAACAAAAAAAAAATATCAAACTTCCTCATCACACAGGGAAATGTTTCTATTTGAGAAGAAAATTGTTATTTTCATAACACGAACAAAAGCGACTTTTAGGATGGGGAAAACAATTGACTCAACGCCTGTATATTGTTATTTTGGTTTCCGTGGACTCGTTTCTAGGAAAAAGATACTAAAAGGGTGCCACTCAATGGGTTGAGTGGTTACGGATGTTTCACAGACTAAGACAATGTTTTTTTATTACCATGAAAGTACTTCAATTAGAGATTTATTTTTTTGCTCTTGTTTTTGTGGGGTGTGTGTTTTAAGAGAGATTATTGTCTTGTTATGGAAATCTTGTTTGTTTTCGTATTTTTTGTTGTAAGAAAAAGGAGTTTTTATACGCATATAAATAAACATTAAAATCCAAACCTCTTCATCATTAAATCGTTTCTCAGTATCGCTTTTTGTCCATCCTAAAAGCTAACTTCAAACAAATAGCACAACCCTTCGTTAGAGCTGGTTTCATCCCCACTCTTACTGATATCTAATCTGTCATCGAACAAAGAAAAAAGTCCATCAATTAATTAAATTGTAGTCCCAATAACACGTCTAATTGAAAATGTGTCGTGTTATGAGGTGGATAGGATAAAAGGAACTTATACGCGTATTTTGTGGGCAACGAACGACCCTCACCGATGGACGCAGGTGATTAAAAGAAAGATTTAAGTTAAGGGTTGCTCGTCAATATCCTGCGTCAGTTCATTAAATTTTCTCATACACATTAAAGTATTGTGTGCTGTGCTGTTATCCTCTTTTGTGTTTTTTCTTTCAATTCTCTTAAATTAATTGTTTTCCACCACCCATAAATGTTGATAGGAAGCGATTATTTCTTTCATATACCAATAGGTTAACATTGCCAATGATTTCCACCCAAAAGAAATAATATTGCTTATCGGGCCTTGCGTTTGAATAACCTCCAAATGGGCTATGCCCTTGGGTTGAAGAGATGTCTTCAGATGGGTTTCCGTGAAATGTGGTTGTTGATTTAAATACATGACAATCTTTTGTAATAAATACATATACATGAGACAACGCTGTGGTAAGCTTTAATCTGATTTGTGAACTTAGGTGAGTCAATTTTTCTCGAAAGCAGTTAAAACGGTTCTTGTCTGGAATTTAGAAGCGAATTTACCAATATTTTTATATTTTAGGAATCCGGTTCTTTGAGGTGGTTTTTATGTGTGCGAAAAAATATTGGCTTTTTCGATCAACTCTATTAAACAAAATTGTTTGAAGTAACGCTTTCATTGCTTAAACTGGTGTTCTGCAGTGACTCAGGTTCAGTAGCGTACCTATCTTTCATTTTTTTGTGGTTGGGAACAATAAAGCGACCAAATTGTTAATGTTTTCTGAGATGATGAATCCAAATCAGTGGCTTACGACTGCAAAAAATGCAAAAGATGCATTGTTGAAAATTTTCGTATATTTACTGTTTTTAAAAATCCATTCAAAAACACTTATTGACTGTGTGTAGCATAATTTGAATATTTTTGGAGTTATTTTGATGGTAGGTAAGGTTTATGCTCTTAGTTAATGTGCAAAATATACTTCTCTGATGACCTCAAAATAGCTCAAGAGTCTAGGAAGATCAAGTTTTTTATAAGTATTCGGGGCTGAAATTATGAAAAAAAGAAAGATTTTTTTTCCAAATTTTGGGTTATATTATTTCTCGAGGCAAATTTTTTCGTATACGTTCGTATGGTTATTCTAAAATATAAACATTTGCCTTTGAAAAGGTCAACATTTTATGAATAGTAAAAGCGTAGATTCTTAAACTTTCAAAACCGATACTTCAACTAGTTTTTTGCCGGTCATTCGTACGCATTCTCCTACAATATTTTGGAACCGGTTAGGAGTCAGTATAAATACAGTGGATTTGACACAATTTATTATTTGATTTCTTAATAACTTTGTGTGTAAATATTTGTAGTGAAAAAGGCGGCTTCTCTGAGCTTGCGCTAGATGCCCTAAAGGCTAGGAACGTCCCCGTATGATTTATGCTAACATTTTAAAATAAGGCAAATCTCCGATTAACGATATTGAAAACGTGAGACGAATGCCATCGGGAAACACACAGAGGACCCTAATGATGATGGTCAACTTTAAATGCAAGGATACAGCGATTTCAGCACTGAAAGTGACGAAAACTGTCCGGCATCTTCATAAGGAGGGATCTACCACCTGATGCGAGGCGAAAAACAGGTATTTTCTACTCAAGTAGAGAGCAGTAATCCAAAAGGAAGTAAGTTCTTGCTCGCGATGATTGACTTTTAATTGGATGAAAAATACTTCACATGGAGTAAGCGTTCTGGAAGGTCTTCATTTGATAGCAGATGATATATCTTTGTTCAGCGAAAACAAGCCGGTGCGGTCCTCCAGGAAATCCGTAGCATTAAACAATAGTTAGTTTTAGAATATTGTAAGTTACGCATACCACACGGGCTTTTGAACAAAGCTATTTTTAATGATTCTTTTATTTATAATTCAAGTTAAAAGTTGAATTATAAATTCAGTCGGAGGAATTTTTCCAGACTTTACATTCAAGTGGATCTCGGCAGTAAAATTTCACACAAGAGGTACAGCAAAGGGGCTTGTTTCTTTGGATATATAAGACGCATTTGGAATCAAAAATTTTAAAGAACCGTATACTAAGTTTAAGAACACATTAAAGTGAGACCGCACTTCGGCGGAACTGAACTTCAAAATATTTTCTGGTCGAAACTATATGAGCTATATTGCAGTAAGCATATAGAATAAAAACGTAAATAATAGAAAATTTATTATTTTTGTTTTTGTGGACTCTTGAATATAAATTCATTTTAAATTTCTTATAACTTAGTCCAAAATGCGTTTCGCCCAGGTGCAACAATTGGGCTCATCAGTTAGTTGTTGTTGAACCCTTCTAAGACGCATAAATTCAAGACTCCACAAAAACAAAAATAATAAATTTTCTATTATTTACGTTTTTATTTTAACAACATCATCAATTTCTAGTTGTCTGAATTTAAACAAATTCCACTAGATAATATAATTTACAGTTGTGCTGTTTATTTAATACGTGTCGGTAACTATCAACTAAAATTATGCGTCTAAGAAGGGTACAACAACATCTAACTGATGACCAATTGTTGCACCTGGGCGAAACGCATTTTGGACTTTAAAATTAATTTATATTACAGTAAGCGAAAACTGAACTTCCCAACTCGGAACCATGCCGTAAATTTGATAATCTGCCCTCATTTGCCGCGGCCTTAAGTTACGTTCAGTTCCGTTGCCGCAACAAATATTTTAAAGCTCAGTTGCGGGGCAGTTCCGCTGAAGTGAAGTTCCTTCGAGTGCGTTCTTACCTTTATTCGTAGTAAAAATGACCAACGTTTTATTTAAAAAAAAAAAAAAAACATTTAAACTACCAAAGATTTTCTCAGAAAAAGAAATTACTTTTAGCTTATCACCTGGTTTTTCCCCGATTTTTTTATTATTTGAATACATAGCTATGCCAGAATATTCCCTGACAAAAATGGCGGTCAAAGTACAGAGTTTGTCATGAAACGAATTTTTGTAATGGGATCTTGTAAATAAAACAAAAAGCTAAGGCTAACATCTGTATCGATTTAGTATGGAGGAGAAGATTTAACAATGAGCTCTAAGGGCCTTACAGCATCGTCGACCTGCTCAAAAAGCTGAAAATACAACGGCTGGGATGGTTGGGATGGCTGGGACACGTGGAGCGTATGGACATCTACACACCAGCCCGACGAGTCTTTGAATCCACCCCTGATGGTCTGCGCAGCAAAGGAAGACCCGACCTAAGGTGGCGCACATAAGTGGAGAGCGATATCAACCAACTTGGAGTGCGTAACTGGAAGCAGTTAGCTATAGGGACCGAGCGGGCTGGAGGGGCTTGTTGGTTGAGGCCATAGTCTATCCTTGAATGTGAGCGCCAGCTGAAGTAAAGTAAGTAAGTAAAACTAAGACCAGGATTTTTAAGTAAAAGCTAGGTTTTGTGTAAATAAAAACAAGCTTAAGCTAGCATATAATAGATGTGTTCTTGTAACAGTTATTTTTAAAAAAAGCCAAAGCTAAGTTTATGTAGCTTAAGCTTCTTTTTCGAGCTTAAGCTCGTGTGATTAAAAGTAACTTAAGCTAGAATATTAGTTAAAGCTACAAAAATACCAATCGAAGATATATTGCATGAATACAAACAAAATGTTAATGGATCAGATTGTAATGATGTCAAAAGTACTAAACAATTATTTTTTTATAAATCCTTTGTAAAACTTGGGAATCCAAAATTATTTTATAATTCTTAAAAATATTTGTGCCAAAATTAGATCAAAATAATCCAAGTATTCTCAAAAAATTAAAACGCTCTATTTCCGTTATGAGATTTTTTTTACCATTTACTATAGCTACAAAGTTTAATAAAAATCCTTAGAGACAGTGTGGAAAACATTTGGAAATATCAAAACAGTTTCATTGGAGCAACCTGTCTTAGATGGGCTATAGCACACAATTTTAAACTTTTCCTCTGGGAAATGACATACAAATCTCGGTCTACCCGTTTAGGCTCCATATCGAAGAACAGTGAACGTACAGAAGCACAGTTGCACATACAGACGAACTGACGGACGGATACTAAAAAATAGTTTTCACTAAAGCTTATTAGCCAAAATATGTGAATAAACAAACAAAAGCGTGAAATATTAAGCTTAAGTTGGAATTTTCTAGCTAAAGCTGTTTAGCGTTATCTTTATTCTATTCAAATAAAACAAACCTCAAGCTAGAACCATCTCGCTTTAGTTACTAGTAAAAGCTATGACTAACTAGCTTCAGCTACTTCAAAAATAGCTTTGACTTCTCTTTTATTCACAGTTTCCATGGCCTCTTCTTAATAGCACTGCCTTAAGAAAATAGTCTCCAGCATATTTGAACATCTGATTTTTTCTGACTTGGATTCAACCTGTGGGCACTCTGTGGCCCCGAAAATAATAATACTTGCCACTGTACTTATTTTCAGCTGCAGCCCTGGTTACAATTTAGGAACCAGCCATACAACATTTTTCAAAAATTTTGTATGAGATGCGTTTTCTTGGTAATTTTATATTCTTTGGTTCTAAGTAACTGTGTTGGACTATAAATAGAATCAATTAAAGCAGGAATAAAGCCAACGAGAATTTTGCACTGGACAATATTAACATAGGAACCTATACTACAAGGAATGTTATCAAATTATTGTATTGATGATTTTGGTGAAAGCTATCATTGATACTAAAGAGATGTATAAATCGTTCCTTGGCTCAAGCGCGGAAATAAATCATACAATTTTAATTCAAACCCATACTTGAACAAGCAACGTTTTTTACGTTCTTTGTTCATCTTTCATGAGAGACAAATTGAATTATTTTTGTCTGCAAGTTCTTCATTGTTTAAAGAGCTTAAATTAATTTCAATTCTAATAATTTCATATCTGTCCACAGATGACTCAAATCATCATAATTTAAACTTCTCGAACTCAACAAATCAAATCAATCAGTATATCCTGTCAACGGTATTTACATGTAATTGATATATTCCCAATAATTAAAATGCCCTTCGCGTAAATTCCACTGATGTGTATTTAATGTGATGCTGCAATGCAGGTAATGGCGTGCATAATCGAGTTCATGTTCTAGTCGTATATCGTTTTGTATTGGTCTGTACATAATATCCCTGTCAGTTAATTTATCCCCAAAGACAACTAATCGGACTAATAACTACCTTTATATATATAATTTGATTTCAAAGGTTAGTATATTAGCTAACGTATATAATATCCATAACATATTTGTCCCTGATCGAGTACCTACATATTATTGATTTGAGATTCAGGCATCAGTTGAGTAATTGTATAAATTTGAGTTTAGATAATAATGGTGGGGAAGTATGCAATGATGCTTATCAATTCATGCTAATCATAACATAACTTCTCGCTCCATAACTGGGAAATGAAACAAAAATTTAAACCGAATCGTATATAAGTATGTATATTAGGGTGGTCGTTAAAAAAAGGTCATCTTGGAAGTAAAAGAAATTCTCTAATTTTTTAAGATTTGTATTTTTAACCCCTATAGTCGCGGTAGGGGTTATTTTACTTTCCCTTTATTTTTTTGCATATTATGTGACTTGCGCGATATCTGCCAAAAAATTCAGAGCATGGAGTTTGGAAAAGAGAAATGTTACTGTCAAAAACAGACAAACGTCTTTTATATTTCCTTAATAAAATTAAAAGAAAGTATTATAATCCTTAAATGAAATGTGTGTATGAAATTGGAAAACAAATTGTCAAACCATTTTCGAAATATCGTATTTCAACAAAAATTTTTAAACTTTTTTTTAAAATATAGATATGCAATATTATTAAATCTTATCTGAAATTTGTATATAAATAAAATTTATCTAAATCCGTTCAGCCGATAATGAGAAAATTTAGAATAAAAACACCTTCTATGACAGGTAATACGAGTATTAATAGTAGCTTAAAGCAAAATTGTTAAGTTTTTTTAGTAGATCGTATTTATTTAAGTACAGTGCTGTGCAAAACATTTGCAACTTAAAAAAGTAGATGGTTCCATGTGATACAAATTGTCAGTTTTGAAAATCTTATTATAACAGTTTATCACTGTAGAAAACAAAATAAAATATTAGTCACTTAACAAAAATTAATTGAGATGAACTTAAAAATAAAGGATTTTGGATGTGCAAAACATTTGCAACTTCGAACCATGTCTTAAAATTTTCTTACTTTTATGCAATAAAATGCTCATATTTGATTGCCAAACCCTTTATTTCTTCTCACGCTCCACATCTTCTAAAAAGCTATAAGCAATGAGGTTATAAATAATATTTTCTGGTATGTCATTCCACTGACTATTAATTTCAGCATAAGGATCGCCCTTCCGCTTAAAAACTTGTCATCCAGTACTTTTTTTAACTAGCTCCCACAAGTTTTCTAAAGGGTTAAGGTCTGGAGACTGTGCTGGCCATTGCAAAATCATGACTTTTTTGTCAGAAAGCCAAAATTATAGCCTACTTCGCCTCGTGCTTGGGTTCTTTGTCATGTTGGAGGGTCCAGGCAAGTGGCATTTCCCAATCGGAATAAGAAAGCTCTCCACTAGTCGAATTACTCATATTCCTTGGCCAAAAAAGCAGCCTCAGACCATAACAAAGCCACAACTGTTTTTCTAGTATAATTTAGATTTATTGTATCTCACCTCTTGGTCTCCTGACATCTTGCCATCCATCCGATCCGAGCATGTTGAATTTAGATTCATCAGAAAACAGTCTTGTTGATGAATTTAGCACCGATCGGAGGGAAGGCAAAATGTCAAATCCACTTTTTCATATTTTTAAGAAATAAAATGCACAATTGTATCGCACGTACTTGTTCTTATGTTCGAGTTGCTTGCAATTTTAAACTTTTAATATATGAAATTAATTTAAAAAAAGAAATAAAGCATTTAAATCGTTCTTTTTACTATATAAACAATGAGTTAAAAGTAATTACTTGAAAAAGTAATGAGTATATTGAAAAATTAAATTTTTTTGGAGCGGTTTTCTTAAATATTAATTTTTATACTAGTATATAAAATTTTGGTAACATTGGTATGCCAATTTTTAGTATATATATATAAAAATACATTTTTAAGCCTAGTTTCAAAAAACTTCACTAACTCGTTTTTTGAAATATTGAATTTTCAAAGAAACTTATTTTTTTAAAAAATCCTAAATTATTTTTTTTTTCAAAATGTTTATAAGCAATATTATTAAAATCTTAAAAGAACTTAAACATACAAATTTTGACTGAAATCGTTTCAATCTCTAATGAGAAAATCGAAAATTAAAGAACCGTTACTTGACAGGTGCCGTTAATAACGGTTTCGGTACATTTTTTTTCTTATCAAAAAGTACACCATACTTACACATAAAACGATTTTATCAAGTTCGTTAGAGCCTTTTTTGAGATAAATAAGCTTTTCATTTACGTGTAGGGCAGCTACCGTTATTTTTGGAGCTAGAAAAATTTCAATTTCCCCTCTGTCGAGTTACGAAATACCTTAAGTTCAAAGTTTGAAGAAAATTGCTTCGGTGGCTTAGGCTGTAGGTAGGGCTGGCCACGATACCAGAAAAGTCTCGGTATCGTTTGGTATCGGTATTGGAAATCGAAACGATACCGAGATGATACCAAACTATACCGCATTTTTGGACCGAAATTTACTGATACTTTATTTTGATATTGTGAAAAAAAGCATTTAAAAAATTGTGAAGTCAACATAATAAACTTCAGTTAAAAAAATTGTCTTTTATAATAATGATTTTTGTCTTAAATCTTAGAAATACCAAGCGAGTTTAACTACTAGATCAAGAACATGTAACCAAGTCGTACATTTTCTTTTGGTTTGCGACTCAGAGTAAACTGAAACCAGACGAGACCGAAACCGATACCGAGATTTTGTTATACGAGACCAAACGAGACTGAGTTATACGAGACCGAAACTGAGACGATACTGAAATTTTTCGATTTTGACGATACGGAGACGATATTTACAAAAGTATCGTTTGGTTTGGTATCGTGGCCAGTCCTAGCCTGTTGGTCGATACACGGACAGACAGCCAGAATTGTGTTCATCATAATGCCATGATTGTTATCTGTGAATTTTTTCCGCAAATAAAAATTGTATTTTACAACTCGGGCTAGTAAGTGGTGAAACGAAATGTATTTGTAGTTGCTAACTACAACTACAATTTTCCAAATTGTTTTGCTCTTTGTTACAAACTATGATGAGCGTAGGTTGCAGCTTGATCTAAGCTCTCTACAACATAAGACCTGAAGTTTAAAAAAAAATTTGTAATTATGTTTGAAGCTGATGAAAGAGTAATTCGGTTTATAATTTTTTAATTTGTGATTGTGATTGTAATTTGGTGTAACATACCACTGGTGACTTCAAATGTCTCACAACCATTGTTTTATTTTCTTATATATTTTTTTAATATTATTTAACACACTTATCGTAGACTTTCTATTTTATTTTGTTCACAAACTTCTTCTGACAGGACTTAAAAAACAAGGTTGATTGTGAAAGAGAAACAAACAAAAATAGGAATATGAATTTTAAGTATCAATTAAAATTGCCTCATTGCACTCCTACGACTCTATTCGTAAACAAATCCAAAGCAAAATCATTGTTTGATTGGATTTCCTTTTCGCTTAAAACCGTTCAACTTTTCCATAACCACGAACCCCACCACCCACAACCATACCGGGAAGATCCTTAATCCTGAACAAATTGGAAACTTCTGGTGAGGAATCTATCCATCATCGTGTTCTCATGGCAATTTATTGTCATACAATTGAATACTAATTTCGAATTTTGAATGCAATAGCAAATTGGAGAAAAGGAAAACAATGGTAAATTGTCAGGTAATATTCAAGTAGGTATGGTATATAGTAGGTCTAGGTATAGTTATTCGGTTAAGAATTGTTTTGTTGAGTATAGGTTGTTTAATAATATATATACGGCCATTAAGCATTCATATTGAGGTCAAAATTAAAATTCATTCAATTGAAGTACACCAAAAGCCCAAAGCGATCGTCACCTTAATTGGAATTGACTTATTCATGGAACGGAGTTGAATAAATATGGTAATCATTTAAAGCTTGTATGGGATTTACCTCGGCACTTATTTTACGAAAATGTATTTTGGAAAGACAAATTAAAACTAAACTGAACTGAACTAAAGAATAACAAAATGGAAAACAAAATTACACTTCTTGTTTTGTTATAGGTAAATAGAATTCATGAATGAACATTTGAATTCAATAGTTTAATTGAAAATTTGCGGTAGAAGTGGAGTATAATTTATAATTGTTGCTTCTCACTTTATGCAGTGTGAATTTTGACAGCGCATTGATATTATTCTAGGGGAATTTGGTAGATAATATAATTTGAAGTGTTTTGGTGCTGCAAATATTATTAGTGTCGATAAACATCGATCAAAATGTTGCGTCTTAGAAGGGTAACGACAGCATCTAACTGATGAGCCCAACTGTTTTCCCTGGGCGAAACGCAATTGGACTAAAGGTCATAAAAACTTTAAATATGATTAATACAGTCCACAAAAACAAAAACAAAAATAATTCATTATTGTTTGTGTTTTTCCTTCTTCTTCTTTACTATCCCAAATAAGCAACAGTAAGCGAGATATTTCAAGAAACGTCATTCCACCAAAACATGAGACGTAGAGGCACCCACCATAACTAAAAGATGTAACAATGTACGTAGGTTGTGTCAAATTCGGACTTGAACATTTGGATAGAGTTTTTTCTTTAAGTGCATACCAAATTGTTTATTTACTGAGAAATGGACATTTCACTTTAAGTGAAGTTAACGAATTTATAATTTTTTTTTTCAAATAAGGACTTAAAAATTTCGACCTTGATTTTTCCTAAAATGCAAATTAAAGTGTAAATTTTGAGCATAACAGAAATTTTTTGGCTAGTTCCGTTATTGAGAAAAGGACGAATCTGTAAACTTCCCAGTGATAACACTCCAGTATGAAATTTTTTGTATGGAGGTAAGTACTTCAAAATTTGGGCTTATCCTTTTCTGCAAATGGAAATTAAATTGCAAATTCAGAGTCTTATTTCAGATTCATGGCTAGCCCAGTGAAAAGGAAATGCACTGCTAACTTAACAGTAAAGTAAGCAGTACATCCACTATTTGGTGGAGTGCAAAATCCGGAATAGAAATTCACAAAAAATGCAAAAAAAAAAACAGCAAATTTTTGCCATGGTCTCATTGGTTTAGCTAAAAATTATGCTGCTAACTTCACAGACATTATTTAAACTTGATTTCAATGAATATACAATTCTTAGAAATATTTGGGAAAGTAATATTTGTTTAATAATATTATTTCTTCAAAAACAAAATGCACGACTAGATCGCACGTACTTGCTCTTATGTTCAATTTGCTTGGAATCAAGAACTTTTAAAATATGAAAGTAACTATAAAAAATATAAAACATTAAAAAAGCATTTATATAGTTATTTTAATTGTAAAAACAATTAGTTAAAAAAAACTTTAAGCTCAAAAAAGTATGCTATTTGATTACTTGAAACAAATATGAATATATGCAAAAAGAAATTTTTAATCGTCAGAGCGGTTTTCTTAAAAATTATTTTTTTAAAATATGTATTTAATTTTAATAACAAGTTTAAAAAAAAAGTTTTGGTATGCCAATTTTGAGTATATATTTAAATACATTTTTAAACCTAGTTCAAAAAAAATTATCAACCTCTTTTTGAAAATATTTAAATGTTTTCGGTATTTTTTTAAAAATCCAAAATTAATTTTTTTCAAAAATTCTTATATGTAGAATTAACATTCTAAAAGAGCTTTTGCATACAAATTTTGAATGAAATCGTTTAAGCCGTAAATGGGAAAATCGAAAATTAGAAAAAAAAAATCAATTTCTCCTCTGGAGCCTTACAAAAAACTTTAAGTTCAAAATTTGAAGAAAATTGCTTCAATGGCTTAGGCTTTAGGGTATTAGACGCACAGACAGGCAGACAGAACTATGCCCCCCACCTTTTTTCGTGTTCTCTATAATCGTTATGTCATGTTTCATTGTTATTTAATTTTTTTTTGCATGAATCTAAAACTTGCCCTAGTGTGGCTCCATGAAATAACTCCCCAAAAATTTATATGGAAATTAGAAACTTTCTTCAAATGAAAGAACTTCCCAAAATTGGGGATTTATTTTATTCAGTTTGGGGAGTTATTTCTCTGAAGAGTTATTTTACGGAGCCAGTAGTTGTATAGGATAAATCAACATAAGATTAAATCTATGGGAAGGGGGGTCTGATTCCCCTCCTCTCAACAAGAGGGGGATCTTATAAGAAAATGACCTAAATTAGAAAAACAAAAAAAAAAACAATGACAACAAATTTTTCTTGAAGTCAGAAATCTGATCTCTTATTCCATTTCAAAATTAACCAACTTTAATGAATTAAAGGTTCAAACTAATTTTGAACTCGAAATAAAAAAAACTTTTTATTGATTAAAAAAATACGTCTTTCAAAGCTAGTTTGGCTTCAGAATTCAATACTCTTTTTAATTTGGAATTGAACAAAATTAACCTGATGGCTTTAGGCCTCCTAGGTTTGAGCAAATTGAAAATTACAAAAACTGCTTTTTACTTTTTTCGATTCAGTGCATTTTTGATCAAAAAATTTGCAACATACTGAATTTTGATTTTTTGTTCTCAGCCGACCAAAAATGTAGGAATGAAGAATGTATGTATATATCTTGAGTTTTTTTCAAAAAACAAGACTCTGAAACACTCACTACATCGAAATACACTGCACTATATTTTTGACCTTGAGTCACCCGGGGTGGAATTTTAATTTTCGTGGGCAACGGTGGTTGAGGTAGTTAGTTGGTAACGATTTTTGTAATAGTGTTATACTATACTATGATATTTTGAAAAAGCAGTAATTTAACCGCATAATTCGGATTATTCATAGACCTCAACGGTGAATAACAGAATAGAACATGAAGTTGTTCTAAAAAAACTGTTAATGTAATACTTTAATTTAATACTTTAACTTTTGGAGACCATTTTTGAAAAGACATTTGGCGCCCTAGAATCACTTTTCATCCCACTATGCATCGCACCTCGCACCTCCATTTCGGTTTTTGATTTTTTTTTGTGAACATAAACCCTTTTCATTTAATTTTTTATCCGTTACTTCGTTAGATTAGATTTATGCCTTGGCCTTTTAGTTAAAATCTGGTAATGCAAGAAAATCATTATTAGTTTAATTAATTTTCTCTTTTTTTTAATTAATTGTAATTTTTATTTTAAATTTATTAATCTCCAGATATATTTCATTATTTTATATAAAGGTCCTTTTCCAATTTTCCTTTGATGAATGATGTAGTACCTCGTGGCATGATGGTTAGTGCGTAGGACTGTCATTCCCAGCTGCTGCCACCTAAAAACCGAAATTTTTTTTTCCGAGGTACTGCCTCTTGCGAGGAACTGACAAATCCTCCAAGAGTATACTTGTCATGAATAAATGCTTCTCATCTAGCCATTCGGACTCGGCAAATTGTAGGTCCCCCCCCCCCATCCCTGCCAAAAATACGCACACAGGAATGGTTGAGAGTTGTAAGTCACTAGGCCTTGTTTCTCCAAGAGCTGTTGTGCCACCAAATTTTATTTATTTTTAATTCTTTCTAGTATTTTTGTTTAATACGCTATTGAATAAGCGTTTAAAAGGGTTTTTATAATTGAATATTGGTTTGGTACAAAACCAAAAAGGGATCCTTTGCCTCCCTCCGAATTTCACCATCTCCAGGATTTTCTCATCTTTAATGATTTTTTTTAAAATATTTAATATGGCATAATTAATAGCCTATTTGCTTGGTTGCGGCTATTCTTAAGCTTCAAAAATCTCAAAATATCGTTTTTGTAATATATGCATTACGTATAATAAGCCATAGCCAAACAGATAGACACAAGACAATGTATACATTTTGTCCCTCAAAAAATGCAATTTTATTTCTTATTTGACCCATTATACTGTGCGACAGTGATTTTTCATTGTATTTTTATACTTGAACCGACATCTGGTAGAAATTGCAGGTCATTTTGAACTAAAGAAATTATACATGATTTAAATATATCCCCAAAATCACATTTTACGGCAAAAAAAAACGTTATTATGACCTCTTTGAGTATAGTATCTTGAAACTTCTAAATTTTTTACTCGATTTCAATTTTCTTAACTGTTTTAAAAATATGGAAAACATACCTTTTCATCCATGTGTCAAATATGTCTTGCCCAAAAAGAAGTTTATAGAGTTTTAGTCTAAAGCACATTGAACCTGGTGTTTTTTTCGATTTTAAGAACTTTTTCAAAACTTTTTGATTTGTCAATATTTTAATAGCTTATTTAATTTAAAATAAGGTGACCTTGTTTAAGGAAAAAATATTAAAATTTGTCTGAGTTATTCAAATTTTATGGATTTAAGTAATATTGTAAAAATCTGCGTGGAGAGCTCAAATTAAATTTTTAACGTTTTGAAACATGTAGTAAGAATTCTTCTAATAATACTGTGAAAACTTCATTAAAAAAATACCTTAAACATAACAAAGGAGAGGCGTCTAAAAACCCGTTTTTTAGTCATTACTTTTATTATATATATTTTATTAATATATATACTTATTACTACCACTTGCTGCATATTCCAATATAAAATCCACTTGAGCGTTGGGTTAGAGCTCACACAAAAAATTGTTGAAAATCTTAAGAATGGGCCCTTTGGAAGTTAAATTAAACAAATTTTTTGAAATATGCACAGAACGAAAGATAATACCTTGATCAAAGTGAGAAAAAATATAAAAATAATGGGAATAATTGGGAATCACAATAACTTTGGACTAGTTCTTTGACATTTTCTTAATTTTTGTAAACGTTGCTACCATTTTTGAAAAGACCTCTTTTTGTTCTTTCAGACAAAAAAAAATATCATACATGAAAGCAAAATTTTAAGATAATGTTGAAAACCATTTTTGTAGATAATAATAATAATTTCCAATCGAAATGGAAAAATGTTTAGTTACAAAAAGTTACAAAAAAGAAAAAAAAAACATGGCATAAAAATGTGAAAAATCACATATTTTGTTTTCTTTACTTATTTGTCTATTACTTTTTTATCTGCAGTGATAGGAATAGGCATTGCTCCATATATAGAAGAAAGATGATTAAGGGTCACTGAGTTTCATGAAAATGTTACTTTTAAAGAAAAATCTCACGTCCTTGGACAAGGCCCAGTTGGGCCAGGGCCACGTAATTTAGATTAGAGGGCCTGCCATCTTATTTTTTTCAAAATTTAAAATAAGTTGCAAAATCAACAGACTTGCCCTTAAAAACTCGGTTTTTGAACATAATGTTCGAAGAATGTATAACTAGCTAACATACGTACATATGTATATGTGTGTTCAAAAACCAGGTTCATAGGAGCAAGTTTGTTATTTTTTTGCAATTACTTATTTAAAATTAAAAAAAAATTAGATGGCAACCCTTAAACCGCAAAAAAGTTAAAGTTTTCTATTATTTTTTACTTAATGGTCAAGAATGAATTATACACGCATGTTTGAGCGTATCATCTTAAAAGTTTCTCAAAATAGCCATAAATGCAATAGGTATATTTCACTTTCAAATCTTAAAACCAGCTTAGTTTGAGCGACCGTTTCTCGGTCAAATTGTATCCAAAACTTTTTTAAAGAGAACAAAATCTGATTTCTTTTATTTAGAGGAATGCCTATACATACAAAAGTAAAAAAAAAATTATTAGCAAAAAGTAAAATATTTTTTTTTTTTATTTTTAGAACAAATTTTAAGAAAAACGTAGTGTTGCAAAGATATCAACAATCATTTGTAACGTTTTGTGTACGTTTTTTTTCACAAAATCTGTTGCTTTAACAAAAAAGTGTAATAATTTTTGTGTAGAATTGATCTTGATTTTTGAAAAAAAACTTAAGTTTTTCTCGATGTTTGCAAAAATATTTGTTTGTCCCTCTTCGGTACAAAAGAGGCAAATTTTAAAAAGCTATAGCTTTAAGCCTGAACAACTTAAATAGTTTGTTAATTGCTTTTTATTTGTAAGGTTTTCAATTGAACTGGCCATTAAGTTTTTGCAGGTAGACGTTATAATGAAGCTCTCAATGAAAATTCAGTTTTGTCAGTTTTTTTTACTTTTTTTTGTGTAATTTTCCAGGGTTACTGGTGCGTTTTCCAATAAAAACAAAACAACTGCGCGATGCAGTCGTGTTTGTGTTATTTTATAGGATTAAGATATAGAGATACAAAGGAAGGAAAACGATCGAAAAGAAAAATTGGTTATAAGGACATTTTAAATAATGTAAGGGAAACTATATTTCAAATGCATCTCAGTAAAAATTTCTTACATACGTCGAGTATCTAGTCTATATCTTTGGGGCCTTTAAATCTCGGGGCCCGTATCTTTGATATGGCTGAAACCGCGGTAGCTACGCTACTGGATACTACCAATGTATCGGAAAATTCCGGTCCCAAAAGTAGGGTTTGGTCTCGGTATCGTTTCGGATGCCGAGACTTTTCTGGTGTCGTGGCCAGCCCTACTTATTGTCCTGTTTTTTAAGACTTAATCAATAGGCTTTTGTGAATATACCGTTTACCAAGGAACAATTACGTTCAAGGGCTTTGGTTATACCTAAAATGTATTTGATTTCTTTGAGCATATCGCCCTAATATTGCCTTGCCGTAAACGCCAAAATTAGTTTTTGAATTTAGTATTTAGTCTTATGTTATCGTAAAGCCTTTTTCCAAATTTTTATCCGTTTTGTTCTATCTCTTTCCATGACAGAGATATACAGAATTGTATTGACATATATCCATAACATTTTTCAAGTTCACCAATTGTTCCCCAGCAGTTGGTTTTGACGTATACATCAAATTTGCCAAACCTTAAAATGTAATTTCCCGCGAACATTAAAATGGCGCTAATGGCAATACGGTATTAGAGTGATGATAAGCATGTATTAGACCGAAATGCTATTGAATTAATCCCTGAGTGAAAGAATGGTCACTTTTTGTGTTTGGTATAAATGGAAAACTAAGCCATGTTTGACTGTCTTACGCACTTAAAACCTCTGGTGGAAAGCTTAAATAGCTATCGAAATTGGATTCTTTTAAAGTGTTATAAAAAATCTAAGCAGGAACGAAAATAAATCCAACTAGGAAAAAATGGAAGAATCAAAAAACAAATCCATGCAGAAAGGTTATAAATTTTGAAGTATTTTTTAATAAGTCTACTTATTACAGTCGCATGCAGAACTGAAGAAATTACATTTTATTATTTGGAAAATAAAAAAAAACTTATAATTTCGTATTAAATTCAAATATTTCCTTGTGGTTTAATTTTCATGTTGCGTGGATATATTTAAAATTAATTTTAAAAATATGAAAGAAATTTTTTTAAAAACAAAACTTAATTTTTATACTAAAAAAATGTATTTATTACAACATTAAATTTAATTATTAATTTTACTAAACGATGCATTTTGGATTATGCATCCATCTTCGGGCTTTTGAAAGTCAACTTAAACATTAAGCAAATCATTATTTATCATAACATCATACCACCTACAAACTGTTAACCTAACATATTCAACACTTCTGCAAATTCACCCTGAGCCAAATCATAAAAACTCTCAGTTCTCTCTCTTTGAAAGTTCTGCAATCAGCAAACTCACCCCAATTTCTGAAACCACATTCCCCCACATTGTGTTGATTGGATATCCTTATACTAAAACTGAATCCCTTAGGCTCCTTGCCTTATATTGTTTAACAGATTTTCGAAATCACGGCAAATGACATGCAGCCATGGTGGTGTGAACAAACCACGCTATCCGATTCAGTTCACCGACGATGGCTGTTGCGTTCGGTCGTCCTGTTCCGTTGAATCTGTGAAGTTCATACTTTAATGTGTTTATGCACGTTCCTTTTGTACACTCTTTGATACAATTATTATTAATTCATTTTACCTGCACCAAATTGTCGTAGAGCATAAAATCTTCCGTATACGCCAGAGTGACCCTCGATACAAAATATCCTTTATTATGTCGTGTTACGTGCGTGGTTAAACTGACAAAAGAAAAAAGAAAATAACGGTGAACGTAAATTGAATAAAGTGCTTGGTCAGAGCTGAGGGGCTTGCTTAGAGTTTGCATATCTTAATTATTGATAAAGATCGTTTTCCTGTCTAACGTTGGTTTATTGAAAAGCGAATACCGGTTAAGCGTAGACCTGCTGCTCTACAACCTCGTACACTTCACAAAAGTCGTCCTTCTGACCAAAAGGAGTGCGGAATGTTTTGTTCTATACAAAACAAGCCAACAGCATAATAAAAGTGAAAGAAAATCCGAAGAAGTACGAATAAAAAAGTGAAACAATAGAGTGTTAATCGAGTGAATAGAATCAAAAGAATCCATAAACACCTGCATTCTGACCTTACAGGGTATTTTTTTTTTCTTTTAAGGAAGAAAAAAGTTGTTGTGGTTAGTCCTCCTTCAGTAGTTACTTGAAATTTTACATAGCTAGCCGAGTACAAGGACTTAAAAGGTTATTTGGCACGGTACTAAATAGAGTGGGTCATTGAAATTGTACATATTATTCCCTTTTGAGTATAGGTATCGTTGAATAGTTTGATGTGCAATGGCTGGTATTTCAAAAATATTCATTGCAAGGAACATGAAAGGACACACAAATTATTACGGCAATAATATTATTCAAAAATAAATGACATTTGAATTTAGCACACGATTGCATGATGGAATTATTGCATTATCGATGAGAGCCCTCAACATCAATTTTATTTTTTATATAATTCTTAACTTGTTTGAATATCTGAAAATAGTTCTTGAATATTATTTGTTTTGATACAAATTTTAAAACTATATTCAATTGCATGTCCTGGATTTATACAGGCTAGCATTAAATGAATAACAAGTATCTGAAGCGTATACCCAATAATACATTATATGTAAATCATGTTGTACCTTATCAGGGTAATAAGTTGTTTATTTTTTTAACTTTAACAGTTTAAAAGAAAAGAGGTAATTTAGATAAAAGTTTTTATAACCTTTGGCGTATTAATTGAAAATTAAATATAAATATTGAGTGACCCCAAAATTGAAGTCTGTAAACTTTCACATTAATGGTCTCAATTTACCTATGCGCCTTAGCTTACATAGCTTGAGTAATTTAAAATAAAACCTTCAGGACAATTTTAAATATTGGCTCTTTCAAAAGTGTAAAAGTTAAGTAGCAAAACAAATTAATACACAAAAATATCAACAAAAAAGAGTTAGAATTATATCCCAAGAAAATTAGTCAATCTAAGGAAAAATTCAATAAAGCTCAATTTTGGTAGGTAAGTAAAGAAAAAATTCAGTGAGTGTGGCGCCAGTTATAGCTATCATTAAAACCCATCATTTAAAAGTTTTGAGACTTTTAGAAAGCAAAATCTTTAATTATTTTGATGGACAAATAAAGCTAAGGACTATGTTAATATTTCTAGTAAGACAAAGATTTCAAATAGGCCCAACTTTCCTCATAAAAAGACTATTGTTGTTTCAATGATTGAACAACCTTACCAATGACCATTGATGTCTTAGAAGCCATTTTATGTGGAAAATTGGGCCTATTTGAATTTTTCTTGCGACTACAAATATTAACTAAGTCGTGAGTTTTATTGGCCATCAATATAATAAATGATTTTGCTTTCTAAAAGTCTCAAAATCAAACGTTAATGATTTCAATGATAGCTATAACTGGCAACTAAAAATAATTCTAATCTTGTTGGATATAGTTTACAGTGGATTTTTGTAAAAGCATTCATGTAAGTTGAACTGAACTTAATACAAATTGCGTATAACAAGGCCCTCACTACGTCACTGATGAGTCCAAGTGAGTAAGCCGGACGAAACGCCAATTTGTAGGACTAAAGGCCATAAAAAGCTATTTTGTAAAAAAAACTTTGTTTAAAGTAAAAATTTTGCTATGCATACTTAAAACACATTTCTTGAAGTAAACTCGTAAAAATAGTGGCAGAGCCTTAAAGTTTTTATATTTGAATTTTTTTGTTTTATGTAATTTGATGAAATCAATGACATTCATTTTATTTCAATGATATTTCCTTAAAAAGGGGTTTTTATCTCGAGATATATAATTCTTTTATTTGTGCAAATAAAATTTAAAAACAAATATACCAAAAATTCTTTTTTATATCAGAGCTTTTTTTTTACATTAAAACATTGGTCTTCAAGGTCTGGGTTCAATTCCCAACCACTGCTACCTAAGAATAGAGATGTTTTTCCCGAAGTTACTGCCTCTTGCGAGCAACTAATTAATCCTCCAAGAGTATACTTGTCATGAATAAATGCTTCTCATCTAGCCGTTCGGACTCGGCAAAAATTGTAGGTTCCCTCCGTTC
Organism: Dasysyrphus albostriatus; assembly: GCA_946251815.1. NCBI lineage: Eukaryota > Metazoa > Arthropoda > Insecta > Diptera > Syrphidae > Dasysyrphus > Dasysyrphus albostriatus. The sequence continues at coordinate 228,662,111 of OX276335.1, forward strand.
CTGCCAACTACACGCACACAGGAATGGTTGAGAGTTTTAAGTCACTAGGCCTTGGTTCTCTACGAGCTGTTGCGCCACCAAATTTATTTATTTTTTTAAGACATTGGTCTTAGGTGCAATTTGATAATCTCGTTTTTTTAAGGCCAAGTAAAGGAGTAAAGTTAAAAGTAGTAATCACAGCTTAAACCAGAACAACTTAGACCTTGTTCACACGACATTATACCGCACGATTTTTTGAGGTATAAATCCGTGCGAATGAGCAATGGTGTATATATTTTACATAGAACCTTTCAAATGACGTTTATACGGCTAGAAAACGTACTCACCTAAGTACGTTTATAAAATACTCAACGGACTTATCAAAAAAACCGAATGAACTTTGACGTATCGTCTTTCAGTTGCGTATAGTTTTATATAGTCTCGTTCTCACGGTTTAAATCCTGGTTGGGTATTGTTCGTTGGCATCGAATGAGCTTCAGATTAAGTGGAGAGAAAAGCCAAAATTAATTAAAAAACTTGTAGCTCCTCTGTTTAAAGATTGATGATAAAACATGGTGTAACACCATTTTAGAAAAAGAATGAGTTAATAAATATCCGTTGTTAGATTTTCAAAATTATAAAATTTTTCATCAACTTTGGAATTAAGAATGAAATAAATCGAATTGAGGGCGGTTTTCTTCAACTTTCTAGTATGGAAATTTTTGCCCCTCCCCAATGATTTTTTTTACCCAATATTGCCTGTTATGTCAGCTTTCTTTTTAAAATTTTAACCTAAATCTTTTTTAAAAAAAATCCATAGCAAATTTTAATAAAAAAATTCCACGTACATAACGGAATCTTCTAGGCTGGTGTATGGTCATGGACAATGGTCCAAGCAGGGCAGGTTATTTCAATGCAATTGTTTCGATTTTTCGATCAATTTAAAATCAAGAATGTGTCCTTATATACCACGTATGATAATAAATGAGATTACCAAAATACCCGTAATTCTAATTACATGTGATATTTAGAAGCCACAATTTACTTATGCACTAAAGAGATATGAGTTCATATGTGAAAGCACTCAAATATTGCTGTTATCTCCGTCTAACAGTTTTCTAGGACTCTTATTTATTAATATTCAAATCAAATACTTATATCATCCGTTCAAATTTCAGCCTTCTAGCCCTTATCCTTAAAAAGATAGAAATAACATACTTCACATATTTAAACTTTTCCATTCATTTTCATTACACTGCAAGCAGCTTTTCGAGTTTTAAACGAATAAATATAAATATCGTGTGAACACCCGATTTTTGCTTGGTAAAACCGAATGTGATATAAAACGTGTGGTGCATTAGCGTATGAACAAGGCCTTAGTCTTTAATGTCCATTCTGCCTTATTGGCAGGGGAAATATTTAGTATATACCTTAACCAAAATATATCAATATTTATTTTCTTCCCCCAAACTAAAACAAATAATTAATATATTTTTTGACAGTGAATAGATTTCCTTCTGGAAGATTGCATTTAATTTTTATATCGATCATGTTCACAATTGTGTAAGCATGTATTTTTATTGATAAAAATAATTCAAAATGTGGGTAGACGCCACGCCCCTTAACGAAACATTTAAATTGTAATGTTTCCTTTTAATAAATGAAGAACTTTAATAATCTACCAAATTTTAATTATATGCTTGGTTATCAAATAAAACACTTCCCTCTCTTTAAATTGTCTCCCACTTCTATGTTTAATAGATCCGTCCTTGAAAGGATAATGAGCAAAATTTATGGGATTTCTCACCACGGATGTGTCATACATTGTTGAAAAGGTGATACCTACATTATTTTATTATATGACCGTTAAGCTCTTCTAAACCATGTTGCTCGTGAAATATAAGTATTCAAAGTACTGAAACAAAATAATGCTACTCGAAATTTGGACATCGTTAAGCTGTACAACATATAGAGTTCGAGAGATATTAGGCAAAAAAGCATTATAGAAAAATAATACAATTTCGCATTATGAGTTGATCTCTCTGATAAAGAGAAATGTGTTGTACATCGTTGAAAAGATGATTGTGTGAACTTCATTTTGTTATTTAACCAATAAATTGTAGAATATGGGGTTTGAGAGATATTTTGCATTAAAAAGGACGAATAGAAAATAATGCAATTCCGCATTTGGCGCTAGTCTACTAACTTAACATGTATATCATTGGAATGGTTATTTTAAGAACTTCACTTTATAATGTGTCCGTTAAGCACAAGACCTTGTGTTCTTAGAGTTTTTCAGCGTAAAAGAACCGAAAATAAGTACTATATCCCTTACACCTATTCATTAGATAGTTACACCATTTATAACTCGAGAACGGCTGGGCCGATTTTAATAATCTGACTTATTGGATTCATCTTTGCCCCGAATAGGAGAGTACAGATGATTCAAAATGAAATGAAATGGTGTTAAAGAGTTTTTATTGAATCTACTTAAATAATTTTAAACAATCATAACTTTTGCCTATTTATTCTTTTGACTAGTGAATTAATGATTGAAAATAAGCTTCAAAATCTAATTAAAAAAGAGGCAGGGTGCGACCCACACTGGTAACTTCCCATTGGTGCCTTCGAAAGTTAGAGGCCCGATGTTATTTTATTTTCAAAAGATCGCCCATTAAAGATCTTCGAAAAAGTTCTTAGATATTCAATATGCTATCAAGTGAAGATTAGTGAGAAGAATAAAATTAGCCCACAGCCAATATCATTGGTTGTTCACAAGATATTTGAGAAGAAAAAAGTTTAACAATTTTTGGTAAGGTTTATAGTAGTTTTTCACTTTTAAAAAACAATATTTGTTGAATTATTTTACAAAACCAATCAAATATGTATCAATTATGAACTAGTGTAAAGAATTTAATAAAACCAAAGCCAAATACCATTTTAGGTGATCGCAGAATATTTAGGAGAAAAAATTTTAACGATTTTGGTACAGTTTCTTGTTGTTAAAAAAAAATCTCCTATTGGTAAAACTACTTGCAGTTTTGTTCGCTTTAAAAAAACTGTTGATTCTCTGTTTCTAAAATTTTATCAATTCTTATTAGTAAGCTAGTGCATAAAATACAATTACCTCAAGGCCAATATGATTGTTCGTTCTCAAGATAGTTTAGAAAACCACTTTTTTCAAGAATTTTTAGCAACTTTTCGAAGTCGCTAGCATGATTTATTCTTGAGATATACGAGAATAAAAAAAACTTAACAAGGGTTTTTTAAATTGCTATAGTAAAAAAGCTTCATTGAATTTTTTTGAAAGTCCTTTCTGCTCAATTTGAGACTTCTATCTAAAAAATAAAATTTATTTTCTGTTAATATCTTCATTCGTTCTTAAGATATGGTGAACGAAAAAAGTGAAGAAGCGTGCGAACGTAAGAACGTACAGAGATCTCTCTAAAAATGATAGATTCCGATTCTAGGGAGCTCGAAACGTGAAGTTATGTCAACATTTTCAATTCGACAAATCGGACCAATTACAATAAACTCCAATGAGAAGTTAAAAATCAAAAAGACAAAATGAAATTAAACAAAATTTAATAGATTACAAGTTTCTCTACATATGTAATAGGTCATGCATTATTGATATTTAATTAAGTTAATTTTGCTTCTACCGTGTGAATCCGGGTGTTCTTGCTAGTATACTCATAACGGTACGGTATATACTAAATATAAGCCTTTATCGCACCTTCACTCCGGTGGTAAAAGGGCGTAAGAGCAAAAATGTTAATTTTTCAGAAAATGCATTTGATTATTTAATTTTGATGTTTTCTTAAAAAACCTAACCTAACAAATACTAAACTAAATAAAGTTTCTGACTACCTTCACCCAAGCAACCATACAAGAAAATGAAATACACAAAACATCTTTTCCAATGAAGAAGATATGACACATTGCTGTTCAGCTTATAAACCAGCATCCAATGCAGAATTGCATTACTTCTTATTCGGGTTTTTATCTAAAATATCTCTTGAACCTCTTTGTGTACAGCTTAACGATAATTTAACAAAATAAAGTACGTCTTACATTCTTTTCTATGATGCTCAGTAGGAAGGCTATGTCCAAATATTGACTTGCATTATTGTTCTTTTTGATGCTTTGAAGCCGAATATCTCGCGAACCCTTTCTTTAACAATATTGGATTTCATCACTAAGATGATTTGTGGTTTGTTGATGAAATGAGAGATTTAAAAGATTTCTAGGGAGGGAGACCTTTGGTTCTGCCACATTTGGTAATCCAAACGCTAAAACGGGTGATTGCACAGCTCAAAAACTAGTTTTTCAAAATCATCTTATTACCCAAGCTGCGGTTGTTCTGTCCTACTGGAACCAAAAATTCACCATAGGCCCAATTCAGCAGCTTGGTGGAAAATAATCTAAAACGTTTTAAATCTGTCTGTAGCGCTCATAAGGTAAAGCTGTATGTGGCGGTGTTTTTGCGGTACCGTTGACGTCTTCAGAATATTAAGATCCAATCACTTTTTTACTGTTAGTGACGCATTAAACAGTTAAGTGGAAATGAGCTTTGTCGCTCAATATGATTTCTGAAAAGATTCTTAATAATCTTCTTCTTATGTAACAGATTTAACAGAGCATGGGAGCAAGTTACGGTTTTTTTACCAAAAATGATGGTGGTGCCAAGTGGTGGATGCCAAACGTAGATTTTATGACAATTTCGGGTATTCTGGTAAATGAAGCATCCGGGTACTCTGGTAAATGAAGCATCCGGTGCAAAAACCTGATAACTCCATATTTTTGAATGTTGAGAAAAATACAAAAACTGTTTTAAATTTCAAAAACTAAATATGTATTCTCAAAAACTTAGTTTTTGTTCGGAAGACCTAAAAAGCATATATTAAGTTAAGAAAAATTAAAAAGTGGAATTTTTCGTTAATAAAATAAAATAATTAGTTCTTGGAGTTGTCTGTTTTTTTCTCCGTTTTTTTATTTGTAAAAATTCATGGGGGCTTTGTTTCTTCAGCATACACCTACAAACCATTGCACCAAATGTTATTTTATCAATTTATAATAGTTTATAATATTTTGTAAGCTGAAGCACAGTTTGAGAGTAAAATTTTAAAGATTCGGTACCTCTAAGGCCATTCCGGCCAACAACGCAACTCAATTTTAAGTTGTGGAAAAATTTAAATTAAGGTAAACCAATATTAGGAATATATAGTTATTAGAGCTAGCGAAAAAAAACTATAGATATAAAATTCTACTTGCTGTTTTAAAATAGGGACGTGATAAAAAAAAACTCATTCGTTATCTTCCGTAAATGTGCATTTTTCGGTATTTCTGGTGCTATTAGTTGTATATAAATTGTGTTGCACATCTGGATGTGCAGTGAGATTTTTAAAACTATTTTCTACTACTTAAATTTGGGACAGTTTCCTTGAAAGGTTTGCTGTTAAAAAATAAACGCGCCAAAATTACTGAACATTTCATGTCTTCTCCGTTTCCCTAAAATGACAAAAGTTGTTATAAAAGGTGAACTATAAAAGTATTTGTAATGTTGTTCCGCATGCAAAGCTAGATTTGAAAAAGAGTTATTTTGGAATTTGTATAGATTCTTACTGACTAAGACGAGGTAACGGAGAAGACAAAATTGCCCTTTTCTCTCCCAAATTTCAACGACTAATAGATATGCACTTTGTTTAAGGTTTGAATTACTTTGATCCCCACCCTTTATGGATAATCAAGGTTGTTAAAAAAACGAACGTGAACGTTAACACCTGCTAGCGAGCACTTCAAATATTTCTTATAAAATATCTATAAGGTGTTTTCATAGTCTTTAATTCAAAATGTCGGTAAAAGTGTAAACGTTGATGGAAAATCTTTAAGTTTGGCGCATAAACTATGTTAGCACCATTGAGAGTACACAAATCTATTTTTTTAAACAACAGTTGCTCGATTAAAAATAGCAAGAAATGTACAAAAATACAAACAGATTAAAAAGTTTAAAAATTTACCTTTATCGTTTACAATTTCTCTGATATTTTGAGTTAAAGGCTGAAAACACAATGTATTTTGTATTAATTTTTTTCTTTTCGCTAGCACGTTAGCTAATTTCAATGAAATTTTGCACAAATTTTTTTCATTAATCCTGATTAATTTTATCATTACTAACAATAAGTAAAAACACAAATTACAATGTAATTGAATAAAAACTAAATATTTAATCGTACGTGTCTTCTCCGTTACCATCTTTCATGTTTTTCTGATCGTAAAATGAAACTTGGCATTAAACAAAGGATGGTTTTTGATAGGTTGGCCTTATGAAAGTCTGCAAGAATAGTCAAATTTATATCTTGATGGCCGGAAATCTCTTAATCATACCTGCCTTCTTCGTTAACGTCTATTTTTTGCATAAATTTGCTGAATTTTATTATTTTTGGGGGAAACTTATGTGTCTTTGTGTCCTAGCAACCACTAAGTTTCATAAAAAATATTACTTTCGTAACAAGAAAAGCCTCACTATAAGCGTACGATTTTCCTCTCCGTTATTTTGGAATGGCCGTCAAATAATATTTGCATTTTTCAAATTTTGCATGTGCGGTGCAAAAAAAAAATTTAAATCAAAAAAGCTTTCAAGTATAAAAATGGTGCAGGATGTTTTGTTTGTTATTTTTGCATCAAAAAACATATTTTGTTTTAAAATGGAGTTATAATGGCTTTATCAAACCCTCCCAGAGCCACAACCAACCAACATTTGAGTTTTTAACTTTCGTATGCCATAATTGGCCTTTTGTCGCAGCCTTGAGTCGCACATAACTAATGCCATTGCATAAGACTGGTATCTGGCTCTGGAAAACAAAGTAGTTGTTGTAAAAGTGAATACATTTATGCAAGAATTTACTAATTTTGTCTTCCAATTTGTTACCGGCCTTATGTCTATTCAACTTATTGAATAAAATAGTCTCAAGTTCCTTTTATGAGACTGTGCATATTTAACTTGTAATTTAAGCTAAAGCAAAGTTGTTGAATTTTAAAATACAAGGTTTTGCATTGAAAACTGAAGCTTCGAATAAACGGCCATCAAACAAATTCCATGAAAATAAATTACCGTACGTGTTGTCTCAAATAACAAACTTTTCAAAAAAAAAAAATAATCTAATGTATCTTCAAACCTCGAGTTAAGGTTTTCATATAGTTTTGTGTGTCATTTAACGTTACTAAAAGTAAAATGCAGACAAAATTTTGAAGTATTTATGTTTGTCCTTGCACAAGGATAATAAATAAAGAAATTATACGCTCTCATTCGGTTATCATTATGGGAGTTCAAAAAACTGTCTGACCGAGACCGAGAATAGGTATAAGGTTTTTCCACTCAAAGGGACCGCAATAGCACATAAAAAGCATGAAAATATTTTCCCAATTCTTATCCTTCATGTAACTTTTAAAAAGAATCATCATCAACATCGCAAGCCCCGGAAAGCTGCAATCTACAAATATAGCCCATTCGGGTGGATGGGAAAGTTAAAGAAAAAAAAAAGGGATAAAACGCTACACAGTAGTAAATGGATGCATTAAGGGTGATTATTTGAACAGGAGATGTAGGTTTATTTACAAACAAGTCAATTAGGAAAATTAAAGGCAAAGTTGCAATTTGTTAGGTGGACTCACTAATACTCTGGGTGGTTTTATTTCGAAAGAATAAATTTAATGCAGAAATCATATAATGCATTGAAGGATTATAATAAAGTCTGCTTTGATGTATCAAAACAGTTTTTTGTTTGCAAAATTCCACTTAATATTCTGCTCTAATGATTAATGTCCATTTTGTATATGGGTATCCACTTGTTGTGTCTATCCGTAGCCAATATAAAAGACATGTTTGTTTTCTATATTGCTTAAAAGTTTAATATACCGATATGTAAATTCTAAAACATGTTGCTGCTGAAATTATGATCATAGACTTTCGTCAAATTTTCATAAGTCGATGAAGTCAATTTTTGTGTTTGTTTGACGTAATCAAAACTTTTTTATTTTATTAAAAAAACTCAATAACTGCGAAACAAATGAAGAATAAACTAAGAACATTGTAAACAAATTAAGAAGGAAAAAAGTTTATATATAGACCAACGAGCGTTTAAATAAGGGTCCAAGCTTTTCCTTCAAAATTTGCATATCAAATATTTGGATTTTTTCAACTATTTAACATATGAAGTTCTGAAAACTTTGTGCAGCTGTATGGAAAAGTTGTTTTTCATGACAAAATAATTAAAATAATTTCATTACAGTATTCCTAGCTTGATTGCACTGCGCCGATCTTGAAAAACTGCAACTTACTATTTAAAACTAGTACATTATCGGTTAACTTAACTAGCCGGATAATTGACCAAAAATTACGCAAAAGGAATGATCAGTGGGGGATCCAGGCGTGGGGCTATAGGGTCTGAAGCCCCCCCCCCCCATACAGCCGATTAGTTAAATTAATAAAATAGCAAAATGCAATACATTTTGAAGTTACAGTTTTTTCTTCAAATTCGGGGCTAAGAAATGCATATCTTAGTTGTGTTTTTCTAAGCTCTTAAGAACTTGTATTGTATTAACACAAGGTTGGGGCGGCTAAACATTTTTATTCTCTATTTGTACTCTATTTATTCCAATCCCTAAAAGAAAGACGAAAATTTTAAGTCGGCTTCGCAATTTATGCTTAAAAACTTTTTTCATGCCTCAAGGGAATTGGATGTTGAAATGGGAATGGGGTTAGCAAATTAATATGTTGGCTGCTTTTTTCCTAAGGTCTAAGGACAATCAACGAAAAAAAAACAATGCTGGGTCTGATCAATTTTACATGTAACCTATTGTTTTCCCTATAGCTTCAAGAAAACGGTGCTGGGGCTTAATAACTTATTTCCTGAATAGAATGCAAAACAGAGCTGGGATAGATATCAAAAATACTGCAGTTGGAGCTGCAAGGGTTGAACAATTTTTAACTTTTACTGCAGCTTTTTTGACATCTATTCCAGCTCTGTCTCCCATTCTGTTTAGACAGATACATGTAAAATGTGTTTTTTCAAGACCCAAGGCTCTAGGGAATTGAACGAAAGAACAAGAATAATTGGGCGAAACAAACAATGTTATTTTAGCAAACTTATAAGTCGAATGTAAATAAGGTTGTAAAGGATAACATCTGATATTTGTTTGTATTTGTACTGAGTGAAAATGTACATACTTTTTGTCTTGAAAATTTTCAATAAAGCTTGATATTGTTTTTAACTTAATCCTTAATAAATGAATGAATTCTATCATAAAAGAACCTATTGAATTTTACCATAAGAGTAATTGGGTCTATTCGTGTACTTCCCAAAACTGCCAATTTCTACCCATTTTAGTAGAAAGCTCTGTCAAAGTCCATATAAAAAATGAAACTGACAGAATTTTTCACTAAAATGGACAGTTTTGGAAAGTAATTTCACCTTTTTTCCTAAACTCATCTGTTGATATTTTAGTCTTCTCACAGTTTCTTTAAAAAAAACAGGTCCTTTTGATCAAATTTCTTGGACTGAAACACTTTCTTTCAATATATTTCTTTTGTTTCTAACAACTCATTAACCTCGTCAATTTTTTTCCAATTCAACAAACCATTAAAATAAAATATTATAACAGTCTTCTAGGCTTTAAGAACTAAAATCAATTTTCACGAGAAAATATTGTATATAAGATTTAAGTCTGATTTGCCTTCATCGAACTCTTAGTCATATCCGTTCATAAAACTTACATTGTTTTAAACGAAGGAGAGTATCCTCCAAATGGGTGTTAACCATGTTAAAAATACTTAAGTAATAAAAAAAAAACACACCAATAAATCTCTGAATTAAGAAGCTTTTGCTGGAACCATAAAAAAGAACTGAACCCCTCGTTCTACTAACTGTGGTCTAGTTAAGCGTTGCGTGCTAGAGAATACTTAAGTTTTTTTAAATTAAATGAGAGCTAAACGATATATTTTTTATGTAGTTTGGTTTTGCTCTATTTTTAATACCAGAATTCCCACTAGGCCATAAGACCAAAAACTAATTTTGCGAATACCAGATACAACAAACTGGCAAGAATATGTGTCCTTGTTGATTACCTTTGAATTGTATACATACATATGTCAGGCATATATGTGAAATTTCATGTGGCTACCGCAAAAGTAAAGTGAGCTACTGTTGTTAATTCATTCTCAAAAAGCTTAAAACTTCAATAATTCAAAAGGAAATGAATATTAAAATAGAATTGTTTTGAGCATAGATCCTGTTGCAGCTAGTGAAGTGAGTTTAAGGATGTATACAATTTCCTGCTGACAGAGAATAAAATAATTAAACAAAAATAGAGTCAGTGGCGTGGTTTGAATGAGTGCATTCGGAAAATGTTTATTTTTAACAATTTGTCGAACATGGTCCATATATTTAAAAACTACACAAATTTACATATCCAGTCTTGGTTACTGATAATATTCATTGTTTTGTGCCATAATAATAATAATTATTCACAAATGGAAACAGCTGCTGAAGTAGTGGGTAAGTTTTATTAAATTTTAAAATAAATAACATATCATACATAAATACAAATAACATTAATGAAAGCTTAAAAATTCTTACACAACAACAAAATTTGAATAGCTTTCTCAATAATTTATAAAAAATGATTTATTTTTCATAGCTTATAGGGTTTTTTTTTGTTTAGGGATTGCTATTTGGCGAACTGCGGTCCAGTTCGGAATGCAGAGGATATAAATCTGGACCGATGATATTTTTACTCTTAGTTCGAAAAACTTCATATCGATCATAACATAACGTTCTTGTTCAATTTCTTTTCTGTCAAAAATTAGGGAGCGACCATTTTGAGTTTGTCATGTCCTATGTTTTATTTTCAATTCAACTAACTTCTCTACTTACGTGATACGTTACGTGACAACGTTTTCCGTTGTTTGGTTCACTTAAGTCACGTTTTCTTCTATTAAAGTGTCAAACAAATTTTTTCTCTAGCCTGAGTCATGAAGCAGTTAAGAATGTGTCGTCTGAAATACTTTTTAAAATTTATTTTCACCATTAAACAGTTGCTTAAGCAGCAGTTTAGCGTTGATTTCCTATGGTTTTATTCTCTAAGGCCCGGCCATCGAGAGGTTTAACATCGCTGGGTGTACCATTTTTTACCTTCTTCTATATTAAAAAAAAAATAGTTTCAACACCCTTATTCTGAATACCGATTCACTAAAAACCCTTTCGTTTTCAATTTTTGGTGTTTTGAAATAATTTTCGATCTCAATTCTTGCGGAATCAGTGTGTTTTGATATTCGGGTGGATTGAAACCCGGCTCCAAATTTTGAAATAGTTTTAAGAAAAAACTTATTTTTTGCTGCAAATACGGCCAGACACACCACTAGATTTTTCATAAAAAAGCGACGGACCACGATACCACTTCCATTTTTGCTATTGTTTTTAAATTTAATTAATAATTTATCTGACGTTTCGAATTTTTTTTACTGATTTCGAAAGAAAAACAGGTTTGAATATCGACTATTGCGGAAGACAATTAGCCAGTTTATATTTCTGAGATCTCAGAGCGCTCAGAAATATAAACAGGATTCCTCTCAAAAATTCCTCACTTAATTCAGAACATGATTATTGAATTTCTACAGAAATCAATTTCGTTTACGAATTTGATTCCGAATGAAAATTAGAACAGTGGTGTAAATAATGTTCTTCACCAATGAGCGTGGTAAATTTAGCTTGTTAGCAATTTCTTAACTCGATAATCCTATTTCAAATGCATTAATTTATTGATTCTTTTAGGTCTCATGAAAATGCAATGCAATACGGGCCGTGGTTCCAATAAAACTATTGCTGACTTGAATGAAAATAGTTTTTTTCATCAATAACACACCCAGTGAATGTCTTTTTTTCGTAATGGCAAACTAAAACCCTAAATATTACTGGACCAGCTATTTTGCACCCAAACGCGATTCGACCAATTTTTATGCATCTATCTTTGATTAGCCGCGTTTTGTTATCTCTCACAACCCGTATGGTTCACTACGTGAAATTAAAACGATATGTAACAGTGCTATAGGGTAAGGCCAGGAGATATGGCACCCATTTTTAGCTTTCCCTATAACTCAAAATGTAAAGGTGGTTTTAATTTTAAACTTTGTCAAACGTCTCTTGTAATTAATTTTTAAACACAAAAAACATATTTTTAAGATTAATTAAAATACTTTTAAGAAAAGACATGTGAGGAACACGCACCACTCTTCGATTTTTCGTAGCAGCGAACACCTGGTGCCAAATATTTCCGTTGCTGCACTTAGTTAAGTTATGTACAAAAAAGATTTCCTAAAATTAAGTCACTATTTTTTTATTTTCGGTTGTGCTTTAATACTCGTAGTTAAGAGCTTACGTTAAACTTACTGATACTTTTATATTTTTGTTTTAAAAATAGGTAATTAAGTAGGAAATATTTAAATGGTGCCATATCTCTCCTGGTTCCATATAACCCGACTTTAGCCTATATCCATCTCTTTTTTCATTATGATTACTTATATTTCATAAAAGCCTGTCTCTTTTCTGAACACTGCAGTGCACTTTAATACAAGTCGCTTAATTGATTCACAATGGTAGATAGACTTCTGCCGGTAGAGTGAAGTTGTTTCTGGGTTATTGATATAAACCTCGATAGAAACCTGGATCCCATGTTGTTTTTTAATACGTGTACAAAAATTACCTCAACCCAGGGCCGGCCCGAGCTTAATTAGCGCCCTGCGCAAGATTCATCATTTAGTGCCCCTCAATTGCGGCTATTGGCAGAAGAAGTCATTTCCTAATTGCCTAAAGAGAAGACTTTGTTATGCGTTCTTTTTAATGAGGTATTACAAAGAAGTAACAAATCGTTGGAGCGAGCAGTTTTCTTAAAAAAACTAATTTTTAATATACATACTCGTACTAAAATTTGGTAACACTAAAAAAATCTGTTGCCAATATTGAATATAGTTAATTCAAAAACCAAATTAGACACTGAAATCATCAACCGTTTTTGAAATATTGAAATTTCGAAAAACAATTTAAATTTTAAGAAGCAAAGAAGCTTTTTCATAGAAATTGATTAAGCTGTTAATGAGAAAATTGAAAATTAAAACAATCATTGTATTAGTGGTACCGTTAATAATAGTTTTTGGTATAAAATGTAATGCAAGTACCGTAATATTAGGAGCTAAAAAAAATTAAATTTCCTTTTTGGAAAATCACAAAAAAGCCTGAAGTTCAAAATTTCACGATACCAGAAAAATCTCGGGCATTGTGAAACAAGCCTTAAAAAAATGACAACAAAAAAAACCTTCAGAAAAAAAAATTGTCTTTTATAATAATGATTTTTGTCTTCAATCTTAATAATGCCAAGCGAGTTCAACTAATAGATCAAGAATATGTAACCAAGTCGTGCATTTTCTTGCTTGCGGCTCAGACCAAACTGGAACCAGAAGAGACTGATACCAAATGAAGAGAGATATACGAGACCGAGGCCGATACCGAGACAGTACTGAAATGTTTGGGTTTTGTCGATACAAAGACGATACTTACATAAGTATCGTTTGGTTTGCTATCGTAGCCATCAGCCCTAAAAATTTGAGAAAGATTGCTTCATTGGCTTAGACTGTAGATCCAGATGCAAACCGACACCCTGCCAGAAAGAAAACCCACTTTTTTCGTGTCCTCTATCATCATAGTTTCATGTTTGATTGTTATCTCAAAAGTTTTTTTGTCTCACGAATTCAAAACTTGCCTTATAGCTATAGGAGATATGTTTATCGTAAGTAAAAAGTAGGTAGATATTGGTTACTTTTACGGTAGTGGCCTTCTTAATGCTTGCTCTAGCCGCCCATTAGGCTTAGCGTCCTGTGCTTTCGCACCACTTGCACGTATAGCTTGTCCGGCCCTACCTCAACCGAGACCCGGAGATACTAAATAAACGCAGCTATTGAGATTAAAGAAAAATTTTAGCCATGTGCTTTCTAAAAAGAGTTTTCGTTTAAACTTATTAACTTAGTAAACACATTGACATCAAAAATTTTAATAATCACTACTTACAACCAGTAAATTTCAGTATAAAAAAAGATTAATAAGCAGAATTAATTGATGATTAGACCAACTATTTTGCATTTGGGCTAGTACTTTAGATGGCAGATTGAGTTTCTCATCAATTTGATTTTTATTTTTCAAAATGCTATTGTGAATGGAAAATTTCACAATTTGGAAAAGTTGTACGAGTATTTCACAAAATAACTACCAAAACCCGCTTCTTCGAGTGTGTAAGTAATCTGCTAAGACTAAATGCAATTTTCGCCAAAAAATTGATTTTAATATAAAAAAAAGCAAAATCGTACGTCAATTTTACTAGCTTAAAATTTACTCGGTTCTTCGGTATTAAGGCATTAAAATAAATTCAAAAAAATCGAAATTCATTCGCGTTAAATTTTGTACTAAAACGGTAACTGAGTCCTATTTCATAAAACAATTATAAATTTTTTCAAATAAATTTTTGTGTCATTGACAATCAAACAGAGGCTAAAAATTTGAACATAAAACTGAGTAAAAGGGCGAAAACTTGTTGTTTCAAAAATGTTTAAGAAAATTCAATGCAGGAAATTTTGTTTAATTTGTGAACGTTTTTTTCATTAGATTGGATAGGAAAAATAATAAAAGGATATTTTTTGTTCGTCCGGTAATAAATTGTTTTTTTCTTACGCAGTTTTATTTGTTAAAAACAAATTAAGCACATTTTGAAAATAAGTTTTTTAAATAGTACCCGCCTGTCAAATTAAAAAAGAAGACAAAAAAGTAACGAAACGTTTTATTTTATTGATATTCGTTAAAACGTTTTAAACTTTTTTTTAAAAAACTTATTCATTAATAATAATTCACAGGAATTTTCTTTCGTTTTGATTAGATAAATAGGAACTTCGGAGCAAAAAGTCAAAATAAAGTCAACGACTTAACGCAGCAGTACCGAGTTTATTCAAAAAACTCACAGACATCATCTGGTTCATCCTCAAGATTTTTTTTAAGTTTCTAAACGAAGAACTCCTGAAGGCAATGAGCTGAGCTCCATCATATCAACCCTTTTACCCGGGCGCATTATTGACCTTGAAACTCCTACGTTAGATTTGAAGCTCATCTCACCTCTTGTTCGTATAATGCCACAAGCTCTTGTTATGACAAACTGTTTAGTTGGCTCCCTTTTGAAAATCAATCTTATCTTCATATTTGATCCAATTTAGAGAAAAATAGAGCCGTTTTGAAAGTTAAAATATTTTTGATTATTAGAAAAATAATGAATAGCCTCGTTTTGATCCCAAACTTAAAATTAAAATGATAATAACTTCTGAATTATCTCGTTTTTCCACCATTTCTTTGCTCACTTTGATACGCAAATTTTGGTAAATATATGTATATATATTGAAAAAAGTGACTTTAGCGCTGTACGCATATCTATGCATGTAGATATGCTATTCAAATGATTTAACGAACCATTTTAAGAAAAGTATCCGTGTTCGTTAGTTTTCGAGAAAAAAATTTAATTTGTCATTTTTGATGTTATGTAACAACTTGAAATTATTTAAACTTGCAATTTTTCCTGAAAGTATATTGACTTTCTTTTTCAAAATTCAGTTCAAATCTTTTCCATATACCTAACTCTTTGAGTCTCCGAAAAAAAGCTTAGTTAGCTTTAAATCCTCATCTGATACGACATAATCACCCCTGTTCTGAATTCCATTTCACTAAAAAACCTTCCGTTTTCAAAATCTCGGTGTTTTGAAGTATTTTTCGTTTTTAATACTTGTAGAATCAGTGTGTTTTGATTTTCGAGTGGATTGAAAATCGGCTTGACATTTTGAAATTGTTTAAAGTTTATTTGGTATAATTTAAGAAAAACTTATTTTTTGTTGCAAATATGGGCAGACTCACCACTAGATTGTCACTAAAAAGCCACGGACCACGATACCACTTCCATTTTTGCTATTGTTTTTAAATTTAATTTATTTATTCAGATTTTTTTTTTCATATATTTGACTTTCGATTTTTTTTACTGACTTTGAAAGAAAAACAGTTTTGAATATCGACTATTGTGGAAGTCAAATTATACTAAATTCAGAACATGAATTTTGAATTCGCACGGACATCAATTTCGTATACGGATTTGATTCCAAATGAAAATCAGAACAGGGGTTAATATATCTTAACAC
Source organism: Dasysyrphus albostriatus (assembly GCA_946251815.1). Lineage (NCBI taxonomy): Eukaryota > Metazoa > Arthropoda > Insecta > Diptera > Syrphidae > Dasysyrphus > Dasysyrphus albostriatus. The sequence goes on from OX276335.1 coordinate 228,678,363, forward strand.
GTAGCAGGGGTTTTCTAGGAGAGTTATTTTAGTTTCAAAGAAAAATATCAATAATTTTAGTCTTTACTAATTAAAAAAAAAAAAAAATATATAGGTACTGACGATGTCACATAACCTCAAACCTAGCCTAGCTAAGAATTTCTTATAGAATAAAGAAGGTATTGACAAGAATTAAATTCAATTTTATAACTAGTAGAAAAGTAGTAGGTAAATATTTTCATATATTTTGTATATGCTAATTCGGATAGACTTTTACAATAAGATTCAAAACCATCCATTACATTTAGAAACCGTGGCCAATTTTGTTTTGATTTACCTCGCTTGGTTATAAAATTTAAAAAATAACAAAAATAATGTTTGGAGGTTATTTTATAACAAAACATATGAGAGCAGAAAATTGTTGGCGGATTTGAGTTCAGCGACCAAATATATGAGTATGCTCTATTGTGTCTTCGTGTCAACGTGTATTTGTAAACCTGTGTCATTAACGAAACTATTAAAGCAACTTACACTTTCATTGGAGTCACAAACGTAGAAAAAAACAATATCGGCAAAAGTACATAAAAATTGGAGGTTTTTTCGCTATGAAAGCAAAAATCACGATAGCAAACATAAGTGTTGATTGATTGGAAAGATTGTATTTTTGAATTATTTAAATACATCTTCTGCATTCTACAAGTCTTGAATCACTTGTAAGATTTCATAGACTACTCTACAAGTAAGATTTAGCTTCCTTTTACAGTAGTAGCTTTGTGTTACAGAAAGAGGGAGATCACACAATTTCCCAGTTGTAATGATGGTTCATTAAACTTGTAAGATCCAGCTGACTTTGAATAGTCTCTAAATTATGTGTGAAGCTTAAAACTCATGTTTCCAACTGCCATACAAATCTCTAATAATCACAAAAGCAAATTTCATTGCAAGTTTCATGCAAGTTGCTTTTGTGCTTATAAGGGGCCTTTTTCAGTTCAGGGTAAAATCTGAGTTAAATCAGAGTAAGATAATCCTGAAAATAAATCAGCCTTGCGTTCATTCAGAAACAGTTATTCAGTTACGGATTAACTTTATCCTCCAGATTTAAAAAATTTAAGGCCATCGGTGTGCGACACTATGGATACGGTGCAGGGAACTAAGTCCCTTGGTGGATTAAATTCCCTGCACCTATGGATACTACCCTTCTACGTTATTACCGTATGGGATTAAAGATGGCACTACAACGGAATTGCTCTGACACTAACTTTCACTATCGAAATCGAGATGACACCACAGCTGAAAAGGCACTCAATTTGGACCAAAGTAGCTGAGTTAACTTAGGATTTTAATCGACTAAAAAACTAGTTTCTGGAGTTAACTCAGGAGACTAGGATGATCTCGCACTGAAAAAGTGGCCTTAAGTCGCTTAAAAGTCCCAAGTTAATTTTTCTTAGTAATCAACAAAATTATTGACAGATCATATCTATTGTGAAACTTCGTGCATTAAGAATACCCTCTTTCCTGTTCGTAATTATGCTGGCACCCAAAACGGGTAATGTTAAACTGCTGCGCCATCGGGACAGTCAAAGTGAACTACTGCTTGAAATTAAAATTTACAAAAATCTTGTTATACGCACTAAAATAAAATATCCACCTATATCCAGTCGTGCATTTTTTACATAACATGTCTTTTGTTTTTAGAGTTATACACTGCATTAATTGATAACTTCATTATTTCCCAGTATCAAGACATTTTATTGAATTTTTTTTTCATTTAAAAATTTAAATAATAAATATTTTTTTTCTTGCCAACTCATTACTGTTTTTGTATATTCAAATTATAGCTGATCCCAAATTCAGTTCCCCAATATCAAATGTGACGGCATCCGTAGGGCGAGAAGCTCTTCTTACTTGCGTTGTGCAGGATCTTGGCTCGTACAAAGTAAGTACAAATAATGTCAAATTGTTTTCATCTATTATTTTTAATAAATTAAATCGAAATTTACAGAATAACAGCTATACATTTTACAAAACTCTTCTCTTTTTAAATTGCTTAGTCTTTTAAATTATGCCAGAGTTAAGTTTTGTATAAAATTTAAATATTAAATTAAAATCCTAAAATAAATAATGGCTTTTAAAAGAGCTTTTTCGAATTTCCCCCCAAATAGTCTAAAGAAAAAGGAATTTTGGAAATCCAAGGGGATGTACTGCTATAAGTCTTCACCGTCGGAGACCTCTTTACTTAAACGATGTAATAATCGCTTGCGTTGTTAAGTTATTGTTGTCATTAGTAACTGAACAATACCAGGTGAGCTGCCCAGGCTATCAAATTCTCTCACGCACTGGTCTAGTAATGCAAAATAACCTTTCTGCCCCACCCACTGCCCTAATTCTAAAGTAGGTAAAATGGCAAGGGAATCTGGCCATATGGCCAAGCTATATTATATTCCAGCAATCATTGAACGATTCAAAAACCAATGAACGCACTTCTCTCGCCCAAAAATTGTTTGCATATCAATACGAATGGAAACCGTCTTTATAGCCAGTACTCAGGAGTGAAAGGATTTGTTCTTTGTTTTATTTATTTTTTGGCAATTAACGAACACATTAAGGGGATCCGGGCTTAATTGTTAGTTGTAGTGAAATTACTTGTCATTTGATTTCTTGAGTAATTTCAAGTGGTTGAACCTGTTATTGTCGACATAATGACGGTTTAATTATTCTTCGTTTCAAGGACATGTAGACGATAACAAGGAACGACGAACGGTGAATAACGCAATGTGAGGGTGGTAAATATTTGAATGAAAATTCGTTAACATAAGATGGTAGTTAGAAATGGTATGAGAGAAATATTAATAGCATTAGTTTACAATGTAATTTACCCACCTATGATGGTTGTAATTTTTTTGAGTGGAATTCGTGACGAAAGAAATCATTATTCCTTAAAATAAAAACGCTCGTCAAAATTTACATTTATTTCTCTAGACTGTAATAATTATAGTGATATTTTTGTATGAGTGGTAGAGTGAGTTACTTGAAATGTCGCATAGGTATATAGCAGATAGATCTGTTAACACTACTAATTTGCAAAATGTCACTAATGCCAACCGTCGTCGTCGGTGAATTCCATTCCATGTGTTCTTATATGATTTATTTTGTTTCAGTGTACCTATGCTATGTTTCACCAGAATGTCAGCACAAGCTTCTCGGTAGATCATTTCACCATTTCCTGTCCCTAATTTGTTTTGCTTAGCCTTACATTGCTAAGCAATTGATTAGCAATTTTGAATATGTACATGAGGGTGGTCCTTGAATTGGACATATTTTTGGATAGCCTATTTTTTTTCAGATTTTTATTTCATCCCCCTAGTCACCCTATTTTCACTTTAAGGTACTAATTATGTGATGAGAATAATTTTTATAGCACGTGAAAAAAAATCAGAATGTTTAGATTAGCTTCATACGAGAAAAAACTAAACTGGAGTGGTGGTCATTGTCCCCCAGTTCAGGCGGGAGGGGTAATTTTCTGGAAATTGAGCTAAAAACAGAAAAAAATTATTTAAAAAAAAAAAACAGGAACACTTACAACACTACGCTACAACTTTTTAAAGAGCCACAATTCCATTCTGTAATATGCTTCTTAAATAAAGATTTCATTATGATTAGTTTTAAAAAAAATTATTTTTAAATTTTAATAAAAAAAATAATATTTTTTAAGATTAAAATTATTTTTTCAAAAAGTATTTATTAAAGAAACTTTCTTTAGAAAGCATTTTATAGAATAGAATTGTTATTTAAAAAAAAACTTAAGTGTGGCATTTTAAGTGTTTACGTTTTTTTAAATATTATTTTCTGTTTTTAGCAATTTAGAAAATTACCCCTCCCATAGACTGCCCTTCAATACGATTTTTTTTTCATCTGAATCTGATCGACCCTCAGATTGTTTTTTTTTGCGTTTTATATGAATCACCCTAACCCCATAACTAGTAGGAACCTTGAAGTGAAAATGGGATGATTTATACTCAAAATGGGTATCGTGGATCTATTCTAAAGGATTTAAAACGAATACATTTTTATTTTGGGACATTTTCTAAAATTGGATTTTGAGACCCCGTGGTTGGATTTATGTAAAAAACCACAATTCGAAAAAGTGTGGTAACAATTACTTAAAGTGACTTTTTTGCTTTTTTTAACCTGCTGCTAAGAAAATAGAATAAAAACCTGATCCCTTAAATGTCATAAAACAACTTTTTACCTGAAATCTTCAAGAAATCCCTTTAAGAAACCTATCGATTTTCGAGCTGTTTTCGACTTTTTTCTTGATGGAGTGCTTAAATTGGCCCAAGAATATTAAATGCAAAACCTTATTTGATATACAGTCAATCTACATGAGTAAAAAAATGCAAAACTAAAAATCATAATAAGTAATGTGACCACATACCAACGCAAATTTAAATGGTTTCTCTTACCACTTTTTCGAATTGTAAGGGGCATCCGTTTTGGCAACTGATGTGGTACCGTTGCCACATTCAACGGAGTGAGGGTGACCAAATGAATCCGTTTTGACAGCTAAATTTTTACAGAAGGTGTGATCCAGAACTAGTTTCAAATGGTTTGAAACCGTCAGATTTAGTGCAAACCCGTTCCACAAGTGACATTTTGTATTGGGCCGCACTAAATCTGCCGGTGTGAAACTGTGAGGGGGGTAAACTGAAATTTAGGGTGAGGGGGGGTAAACTCATTCAAAAAATATTTTTGATATAGAAGTCTTCTTTTAAAATGCTTTCAAAAGAAGATAAATTTAGTAATGGACGATATATATTGTGATTAGCCGATTTTAAAACCAGTTTTGCAATCTGAAAATAAATTTATTTATATCAGCTTCTAGAGGGTCCATTACTAATTACTGTCAAAGCAAGACTAAGAAAAAAAATCTCTTAAGGAGTTAAATGTAAATATCTCAAAATATATAAAACGTATCTATATTCTTTTGTTTTCTTTAAAGGGATGGCAAAAATACCTTTTATTTCATACCAAAGTCATTTTCTCACCTCCTTTAAATTCCAAGATAAAGCAAGTTATTTAGAGAAAACACTGAAGCATTTATTTTCATTGTTTACATTGACCACGGATCAATTTTTTAACTTTATCGTTAAAGCCAATGAACACTAATTGCTATTTCACTGACAGTATAAATCACAACTAGAATATCATCTCTAAGGTAGCAATTTGTCTCATCATCACTAGCAAAAACATGAAACATCAAATTGTTGATGACCCCGCATTTGCCGAAGAGAAAAGCTAAAATTTCAGCTACTTGTTCCGTTGCGTCCGTCGCATGCGACGCCTATTGGTCGCCTCTTATGAAAAAGCATATATTTAATCAAGCTGTCAGTTGAATACGGCACGGCAACGGACGCAACAGATTCTATGGGTCGGCCTCTGTAGTTTGTTTACGTTTTACTTAAAACTGGTGGCGAGGCTCAAAATTCAACTTTTGAAAATGTCCCAGAAGAAAAATCTGTGGAAATCTTTTATAAGATCCATGAAACCCATTTTGAATATAAGAAATCAAAAAAATACGATACCCCTAATGTACATGCCATGACATTGTTGTTTTTAATTTTTTTGATTGCCCGCTTTAAGTTATCTAAAATGATGGTCATATGTTCAATTAAAATTAGTCTTTATGTGTATTTTGCTCCCAAACATATTTTGCCCAAAATATCATCATTTTCTACTTACTTAAAAACTCTTGAGAGTGACTCTCTGATGGGTATTGTCTACCCCCCTGTAAGCTAATCCAGGTACCAAAGCCCTTGGTGGTAATTAGAACGTTTGACTCCGAAACTAAAGGCCCTTACGTCCATTTCATCAATAAGTCCCAGTCCAAAAAATGTTTTCATTTTCTGTTAGAACTAGATACCTTCCAACAAAATTTTTAATATTTTCACGTTCACACAGACATAGTTTATAATCTTCTCGATGTGGAACAAAATTTATATTTAGACGTTCCTCTCTTAGTTGGGAATTAGTTCCCTTGGTTCAGACGCAAACAAAAGAAATATTATTCTTGTCTGTGGTTTGAGGTCACTATTCAATCTGCAGGCATCACGAGGAGTGTGCATACAGAACTTGAAGACTCCAATCTACTTATTATCAGCTACAGCGTGGATTTCAATGAACCTGCATTAATTTCTTTTAGAGTTCAATCCAGTTTTGAGAACATCCTGACTTGCTAAATGTAAAACTAAAAGAGCGATTTTCTTCAGAAGGCGAGCACTTGCAATGTTTAGTACTTTAAATATGCACTGGGCTTGAAGTTTCAGCAATATGATGCACAATAAAGATACTCCAGTTTCAAGAATTGGCACATCATTTGGAATGCTTGAAAGAGGGGGGCGAAGAATGGATTCCGAAACTACCTCAAGAACTTTGTACTTTTTTTGTTAATACATTAACTCAATGCTGCATTAGTGGTGGTTTTTGCTCTGAAGAGTTTTTCGTTGAGTTAACCTTCTAAGTAAAGATTCTTTGCGAAAAAAAACTCTATTACAACCTCAATACAACACTTTAAAAAAAAGTAAATCTTGCACTAACTCGTAGGCATGATGGTTAGTGCATTGGACTGTCAGGCGGAAGGTCTGGGTTCGATTACAGGTACTGCCTCTTGTGAGGAACTAACAAATCCTCCAAAAGTATACTTGTCATGAATAAGTGCTTCTCATCAAGCCATTCGGACTCGGCAAAAAAGTGTAGGTCCTCTCAGTTCCTGCCAACAACACGCACACAGGAATGGTTGAGAGTTATAAGTCACAAGGCCCTGGTTCTCCACGAGCTGTTGCCCCAACATTTGTTTTCTTTTTTTTTATTTTGCACTATTCTGTTCAACTTTGACTGTCTAACTTGACTTGACAAAAAGTCGATAAAAATAAACTTTTCATGTGGAATTTACCATACACGGTTTAAGAAACCAAACAAAATATTTCCGATGCTTCAATTTAACATGGTGACCTCTTTTTATCATTGCAATTTATAGAGTTGCGGACTCTAAAATATGAATTCAAAGAAAAGAATCCTGCAGTATCGATTTTATACATATATTTTCCTTAAGTAAACAATCAAGCAATAAGTACATCCGTATGTGTTCTTTTACTGCCACCCGTTTGAGATAATTTTGATGAAGATTATAAGAATGACTAAAACCTTAAATGGATCGTTTGATAATTATTGTACTGTTAAAAATTATAAAGGCTTTATACAACCCACAAAATCGTAATAGAGGCTTCTATTTCACTTTAAATCATTCATTTCCACTGTTTTATTTGGTTATGAGGTCTTCATTAGACATTATGAATTTCTAATTGGTCCTATTTAAACAACTTTATTTGTGAACAACTCTAGATTCTAATACTCCATTTCCGTAGTTCCAAAATCATGGCTGATTTATCGCCTATTATACAAAATTAATTACACTTCCTTTTATGAGACACACATTAAGTCACATACATTTATGCACATACATTTATACTACACAAACACACACTTCTGCTTAGCTTCACAAAACTCTGCCACTTAATTAAATCGAACATTTAGTGGAAAAACTTTACCCCTAGACAGCAGAATTTTGACCGTAATTTACGCATTCTGTGTGGCTTCGAACGATTGCGGGCAGTGTGGCTTTCTAAAAGTGAAAATCCAATCGATAAGTTTCACAAATTTAAATGAGAGTGAAAAATCTCCGCAATCATTTTTTTAAACAAAACCTCAACATCATTTGCATTTTATTCTTCAAAGGTTTTCGGTACTGGAGTTTTTTGCCCGTTCACAACGCCAACGGTTAGCTAAGAGGCACGCAGCGGCAGCGCTGGCTGTTGAACAGGTTTTTTTTTTACCCTCTATATAGAAATTGTTTTACCCCTAGCAATTATGATAATAATAGCACATAAACTTTTATGGTTTAAGAAATTCACAGACTTTCCTCCTTCCTCGTCTTCATCCTCTAATTTGGACTTTTCCTTTTTTTGTTCAATTACAGGTGGCCTGGTTGCGTGTCGATACTCAGACCATACTCACAATTCAAAACCATGTTATAACAAAGAACCAACGGATAGGGATTACCTACTCGGAACACAAGACGTGGCAGCTGAAAATAAAGGACATCAAGGAAACAGACAAAGGCTGGTATATGTGTCAGATCAATACAGACCCAATGAAGAGCCAAATGGGCTATCTGGATGTTGTAGGTAAAAAAGGACTATTTTAAAATCATTGTTCTTGTTTTAAAAATTCGCCCGGGGAGTTGTTGTTTTGTTTTTTTTTTTTTTAATTTTGTACGGAAGGGCATTTAAAAGGTAAAATTAAAAGAACCATGCTATCTAATTGTCAGTTTAGACCACTGCAGTTTTTAATTGATTGAGGAGACCAAAGCAAAAACATACAAATATTTTTTAATAATTAAAATTTCGACTTCAGAAGAAACTATAATTGCAATCGTTTGTTCAACTTTCGTTATGGTTAAAGCTCACATTTGATTGCAACAACAAAACAAAAAATTCGAGGTAAATATCCGACTTATTATAACAATTTTGATTTAATACTTTTTGTGTTGGTTTTTGTAATTTTTATATGTAAGATTGGGTGATATGGCACCCATTATTTTTTTTTTAACTCAAAAACTAAAAATGGTTTTTATTTTAAACCTTGATATATGTACGTGTTCTGTAATTAATTTTAAAACAAAAAAATAGTTTGATTACGAAAGCTTGTATGGGTGATTAGAACATTATTTTACATAATTGAACACGGTCAGTCAAAAAAATGTACGGTCTTTTTTGAAAAGGGGTGTTTCAGGGAACAGAAAATTTTTTAAACTTTTTTATTTTAAGTCTTTTATTTTAGAAAATCGTACCCCTTGCTTTAATGTGGAGACATACACCCCATTGACCACAGTTTTTTTTTTTATTTTGGACCGAACCTGTGCCCTCTAGTGCCTTTATACAATTTATGCAAAACACACAGTGCCCTCTTAACAAATGAAATAGTAAACGGGAGTAAGATACGAAAATGATTTTTAAATTAGAATTAGACCATTTGAAGAACTTTCTGATTAATAAAAATATGTTTGGCCATTAAAACATCAATTATTAGATTTATAGTTATAAAAAAAATCAGATATAATACTTGAACAGTTATAAAAATATTTGCGGATCCGTCGAAAATTCTATCGTTTGTAGAATCACCCATATAATTAACATATTTTTATGAAACATTAAAATGCCTTAAAAAAAAGATATGTCAAAAGGGCACTTTCTAGAGGGTGATATGAAACTCTGCTTTTTATATAGATTTTTGCTGCACTCAATGCAGTTTTAATTCAAATGTAATGAGAAAAGTCAAATAATACACTTTTTGTTCAACCTGAATTTCAAAAAACGCAATTCTAGAAAGTCAGTGTAAAATTAACCCAATGTAATAGTGTGTGGAATGGCACCCTTCCAAAATATACTAAGCTTACGGGGTACTGTATCTCCTTTTTGGTAATACCACTATTTATCCAAATTACTCAAACCAAATGTAAAAAGTTAAACATGCATCGCTCTTAGTTTTTTTTAGAGCGGAATCCTAATGCCAAAAACTTCCGTTGTTGCACTTTGCTAAGTTATGCACAAAAAAAATTGACTAAACTATAGTCACTGTTTTTTTTTTTTGTTTTTGGTCGTGTTTTAAATGTTTAAGACGCTATTTCAGTTTAAACTGCATCAATTGAGAGCATTATTTTATTTTACTACTTTTGATATGGTATTTTTTTCTCTGCGATCGATATTTTTCGACTTAATCCCAAGAAAAGGATTTTAGGCCATTGTGCTTCAGTAAACTCATTAATGAGCGTTTTAGAATTGTATCAACAACAAATTCAGTATTTCCCTAATTCGAAAACCAAAGGACATGTTTTTGAAATCTGACAAATAACTCCACTAAATAAGAGAAAATGAAACGCTTGACTGGATCGCACGTACTTGTTCTTATGTTCAAGCTGCTTGAAATTAAAAACTTTTAAAATATGAGAGTAATTATAAAATGAAATGTATAAGAAACTAGTTAAGAAACTTAGAGCTCAAAAAAAGGTATGCCATTGGATTACTCAAACAAAAATGAATATATGCAAAAAAGAAATTTTAAATCGTTCGAGCGGTTTTCTTAAATTTTTTTGTATGTATATAAAATTTTAATAACATTTTTAAAAAAGAGTTTTGGTATGCCAATTTAAAGTATGTATTAAAATACGTTTTAACCTTGTTTTTGAAAAATTCATCAACTCATTTTTGAAATATTGAATTTTCAAAAAAAAAAAATATTTTTTTAAGAATCCAAAATTTACTTTTTTCAAAATTTTGATATGCAATATTATTAAAATGTTCGTTCGAAAATTGAAAAATAAAAAATCCGTTATATGGCTGGTGCCGTTAATAACGGTTTTCGGTGAATTTCTTTCTTATCAAAAACTTCACCATACCTACAATAATACTCTGATTTTTTTTTATCAAAATCGTCAGAGCCGTTTTTGAGATAAGCAAGCGTTTCATTTTTGGTTGTAGGGCAAGTGCCGTTATTTTTAGTACTAAAAAGAATTTACTTATCCCTCTGGAGAAAAAAACAAATTGTTTCAGTGGTTTAGGCTAAGTTAGATAAACGGACAGACACACATGCAGACAGACAGACAGAATTGTGCCACCCACTTTATTTTATGTTCTATATCATCGTTATATCATGTTTGATTGTTATTTCGATTTTTTTTCCTGCACGAATCCAAAACTTGCCTTATAGAATATATCGCAAGTAAGAATATAGAGTTAATTGTAGTTCAAAGTTATGGTAGATTTCTTCAGGAGAATGTCGTATTGATAAGGAATGAGTTGAAACAAGTTATGCTCTTAATAAATGATTATTAGAAGAAAAAATTGAAAGTATGTATATTGATCAGTACCTAAGTTTGCTTTGAAAAATTGTTTTATAATATAAGCAAATATCGGACGCTCCAAAATACATACACACATAGAAAACGTTCACACTACACAAATAATATATGTACATATGTATGGCATACCCCCAAAACTCGAACTTCTACGAATTTAATCAAAAGTTCTGTTAAAACTTATATAAAAAAAGAGGCTGCGTATGACCCACGCTGGTTCCCTCGGAAGTGTCTTCGGAAGCTATAGACCCGATGTTATTTTATTTTCCCCTACTAAAGATTTTCAAAAAATGTTCTTAGATATTGAATATGCAATCAAGTGAAGATTAGTGAGAACAATAAAACTAACCCAAAGCCAATATCATTGGTTGTTCGCAAGATATTTGAGAAGAAAAAAGTTTAACAATGTTTGTTGAATTATTTTACAAAACCATTCATATAGCAATTATGAACATGTGTAAAGAATTTAATTAACCCAAATCCAATACTATTTTATGTGATCTCAGGATATTTGGCAGAAAAAAATCTCAACGATGTTGGTACAGTTTCTTGTTGTTTCTATTTTTTTTTTTTTGTTTTTGTTCTTATGTGTTTTTTATTAATTAGTCTGTAAAATTAAATTAACGCAAGAAATGAAAAACAATTTTTAACAAGTATTGGTAAAATTACTTGCAGTTTTTCGCCTTAAAAATTGTATATTTAATATTTTTAAAAGTTTTGCCATTTTTTATTAAAAAATTAGTACATAAAATACAATTTCCTAGAAGCCAATTTCATTGTTTGTTCTCAAGATGTTTTAGAAAAACCACTTTTTTCAAACATTTTCAGCAACTTTTTTCTTATTAAAAAAACTATAACATATGAACTTTTATATTTTTATCAATTCTTTTTCACGTTAATATGAGTAAAATAAAATCAGCTCGAGGTCGCTTGCATAATTGGTTCTTGAGAAGTTCGAGACTAAAGAAACTTAATAAGTATTCTTTTAATTTGCTATAGTAAAAAACCACTCATTGTTTTTTTTTTTTGAGAGTCCTTTCTGCACGTATTGAAAAGTCTATATACAAAATAAAACTAATTTGAAGTCGATATCTTCATTCGATCTTGAGATATGGTGAACGAAAAAAGCAAAGGAACATTCGAAAGATCGGACATACACAGACATCTCTCTAAAAATGATGAATTCCGATTTAAGGGAGCTCAAGAATTGAAGATATATCAAAATTTTCAATTTGACAAATCGGACCAATTACAATAACTTCCAATGGGAAGTTAAAAATAACATTTGTAAAAATTCAGACTTTTTGGGAACTACACGAAAATAATTTGTGTATTATGAAAAACTTTTAACCTTGACGAAATCTCATCTCAAGAAAGATAATCTGCTATCAATTTGACCCACGCGTACTGCAAAGTTGAGCTGTTTAGCAAATATTTCTTATACTTAAAGTGAAAAAGATTCAATGATTTAATTGATATCCCGAAATTTGTGCGATCTTTGCAAAATCTATGTTAGTACGCGTCAAACGTCTGCATCGTCTGCAAGAACAACGAAAAAATTTTATTTTCATTCTATTCATATGTATGTGTGTGTATATATATTTACATTAATACATTCATGTATTTAAGTGCAATACATTGGAAACAGCATAAAAAAAAACGGTAAAGAAAACATTTAACACAACTAAAATACAAATTAGATTAAAAAGCACGTATACGCCACAGTGCCCAACTAACATTTTAACTTGTTTAAGTTTCAATACAAGTTATTTTCTGGCCTGTATAGTAACTAAAACAGGCCTTACACAAATCATTTTGGCTGACATTAAACAAGCTATTTGATTCCCTTAAAACTTCTCATCACAAGTGCTATACAATTCAATAGCTTCCCATCAACAGTGTAATAAGGCCTTAAAGAGACAAAATATTGCTCAACTAAACAAGTTATTATATGATAGCAAATGGCTTGTATAATAAGACCTTTTAAAGGCCATATAACACTTTGCAATAAGGTCTTAAAAGAGCCACTTAATGCAGTATGTATAAAAAAATGTCTTGCTTTTAATTTAAATTTTTATTTAATTTATTTTGTTTATTTATTTTCTCCCGTATGAGGGCCCTTGGCCTGCGTTTTTCTTTGTTCTGAAATGTAAAGAATTTTATTTTATTTGAAAAAATGTTATTACTTACATGACTTTTCCGAGGTTTGAACTCACGTCCTTCCAATCACCGATCAAGCGCTCTACACACTAGGCCATTCCCAATTTAAAAGACTCGTATAAAAATTTTAATGCATTGATACACTTCACGTATACTTCATAGCCTGTACAATTTCTCTAGCAATATAAATGAGTAGTAAAGGTCATGTGTTGGATTTATAAAAAAAACATAACTCGAGATTTTAATCAAAACTTATATTACATTTAATGAAAAGTTTACTTTTTTTAATGTTGGAACCTTTTTTTATTTTTAAGTGTGAGTCAATTGATTCTTTAAATGTTCAACAACCTTTAACATTTTTTTCCATACATGCTTATGCCAAGATCTTTAGAAATAAATAAATGAATGATTTTAAAAGATCACAAGTATTACTTCCATTTCTATTGAACCAAAATTTTGATATTAAACTTTCTGGTCGTTAGAAAGAAAAATATAAAACCTTACAATCATTCATTTCGTAATTAAATTTTGGTTAAACGATTATGTATTTATATAAAGTTAGCTTCAAAAAAAACTTGAATTATAACAGCAAGTACGTGCGACCCATTTCTGTTTTACATTTAACATCTTTCACAAACAAAAGAAATAACTCACGAAAGAAGGCAATCATTTGTATAAATTTGCTTCCCACATTTTACAAAAACTATCTTTTAGAAGCAAAATGAAATAGCTCACTAAAAAAGGCAATCATTTCTAAGAGTTTGCTATACTAACATTTTATAAAAATTATATATTTCCTTACAGAGGGCAACATCTGTCATAAGCAAAACAAAATATTTCAATAAAAAAGACAATTATTTCAATAGTTTTGTTTTAAACATTTTATTTTATCTTCCCAAACAAATTACAAAATTCCTGTTGATCGGCATAAAAAAGATATAAGAGATTAAATGCAGAATTCATAACATCCATTTCGGAACGATTTTTGGGTGTGGAGATACTTGCAAAAAATCAATATTAGTTGGATTATGTGTATGTCATTCGACTGTAGATTTGAGGCAAAAGAAAAAAACAAACAAATATTCAAAAGTGCATTAATTTTTTTCGCGTAGTTCTATAAGATTAAAAACAAATGTATTTACGAGCGAATTTGTAAAGAAATAAGCAAAACATAGTTATTCATTCATTAATATTAAAAAAAAACAATACAAATTAAACCAAGAAACACATCAGTCGGTGAACACACATCGGCGAGCGCGCAGTTTATATCGTTAATCGAGTTTCAATTGGGCACTTGAAATTCACATTGATATTTTGATTATTTTTGTTTTTCACTACTTTTTAATAATTAATTTTTTTTAATAACATATTTGTTTTTAATTATTGAAATAAATAACGTACACTTTCAAATATTTGTTTAACCCGCTGCAGAAAACTTTGAAAATCTATCAGCTGTGTGTTACAAGCTTTTTTTAGCAAGCCGTATACAAAATGTTTTTATTTACTTTCAGTAAAACAACTTGGACAGGCCTTAAACAGGCCTTTTCATACTAAGGCATACAAGTATTGTATACACCTTGCCGATTTGAATTTTAAAGTCACTAAACAGGCTATTTTCAAAAATTTATATTTGAAAACAGTTGGTTCGTATAATAAAGCCTTATTTAAGTTTTATTCGAGCTATAGCTAACCATATTTGAAAAATTGGACCTAATACAAGTTAAATTGTTAGTTGGGTGCTTCAGTCTTCACATTATTAGGAATTATTTAAATATTTTAAGATACAGATTTAAAATTCGATTAACCATACAGATTCAAATAATTAGACTAAAAATATTATAAACATTACATAAAATCGTATTACATTGCATTGAATCGTCGATTGCAATTTTGACGTAGTATGAAAAAAAAACACAAAATCTTTTGATAAAAAATTAATAATGCACCTACATAATTACATATATACATCGACATACATACACATAAAATGGATGATTTATTAAGCCTTTTTTACAAATATAATACATAAATCTATGTGAAAAAGCCGAGCAACCCTTGGTTTCCAAGCTACTAGTAATACATATATATGTATAGATAAATAGCTTTTAAATCTTCCTTAGCTAGTCCTTAATGGGTGCAGCTACCTTAATCATTAATTGAAAATTTCTTTTGGCCGACCAATTTCCAAGACTGGTTGTCCTTTTTTGACCAATGGCCATTTAGATGGCATATTTTTTCGAATATCTGACATATGTCAAGACTCAAAATAAAAGTCCAAGCATCCATTAAGAAACTACAGAAAAATATTTTTTAGCCAAATGCCTTTTTCGGTAGGTCAAAAAATAACGTGTTAAAAATAACATAGTCTCGTGTAAAAACTACGTTGTGCTTTAGATAAAAATGAACATAGTCACCTCAATTAATTGAAATTGTTTTAAAATAAACAACAAAGAAGATTAAATTAAACAAATTGTTATATTTACAGAGAAACTTGCTTATGATAAAACTTTAAACATATCAGGATGTTTTTTCTAGAAGTATAGAACTTTAAGTTGGCAACACTATTTTAACTGCTGTCCATTTTGTCAGCTATCAAGTGATTTATTTTTAGTTTGGTTTTGCATTTTAACATGAATATATTAACGCCTCAACAACGTTTCGAAATTGTACAAGTTTATTTTGAAAATCATGGTTCTGTTCGAAATACGTATTGCGCGAATTTTGTTTAGCGATGAAGCACACTTTAGGTTGAATGGATACGTCAATAAACAAACTGCCGTATTTGGAGTGATGAAAATCTTCAAGTACATGATTGAGACACCATCACATCCACAAAATCTGACTGTTTGGTATGTGTTTTATGGGTTGGTGGAATAATTGGTTCGTACTTTTTTAAATAAATACTATATGCTGGCCAGAACGTTACAGTCAATGATGACCGCTATAGAGCCATGATTAATTATGTGCAGGAGCTGTGGTTTCAACAAGGTGGCGTAACATGTCGCACAGCTCGTGCCACAATTGATTTATTGAAGGAAGCGTTTGGTAACCGCATAGGAAATATGTAAAATCGTTAGACGTCACCGAAAAGCTCAAAACGATTGACCACTTAAAGGATAAATCGGATATTGCCGATATACGGCCACAAATGATGAAAAAAGTCATCGAAAATTGAATATCCAGATTAGACTACCTCCAAGCCAGCCGATTGGTCTCTTACCTTATTACTGAAATACTATGAGACTATATAAAATGAACCCAATGTTTCTCAATTTAATTTAAGGTCCTGAGAATAGGTATAACAATAACATTTATGTGAATTTTTTTCGATTTTTTTCTATCTTTTTCCAATATTATGTCTCTGAGGTTTCGACTAGCCATAAAGTGAAAATTTACTTGGCAACAATACTCACAGTTTGGGCTTAGCATTACTGAAAAGGAAATTTAAAACTGTTTAAATTCTACCAAATGTTGCTCCTTTTCTTTGCTAGATAGGGCTTTTTTCTTCTAAACTGTAAGACTGTAAGAGTGAAAAGTTTTTATGAAAAAAATCAAAAATTTTAAATCCCTTCAACACACTCCAATCTCTCAATCATATACCTATACTAACTGTAAAAGTTTCAAGGTTTCCCACTACCAATTTATATTATATTTTTTTTAACCAAATGTTCACCGTAGTCGTTTTGAAAACCACTTTCAGAATCGGCGTTTACGTATTCATTGTGATAACCATAAAACCAAACTTTTTCTGATTACATCCCCAAATTGTAATGGCAGAAAGAAAAAATTTAACAAACAACGAATCATGCTCTATTAACAAAATAAGGAAAACAAAAATAAACTCCAAACAGGAACAATGCAATCATAGCGTTGAGTAAGTATAATAATTGCAAAAAAAAAACACCTTGCGCTTCCTAAAAATAATGTGGAGGAGTTATAAATAAAAAACAAAATGAATTAAATGAAAACTCAAAAAAAAAAAAAAAAAGGCGAGTGAGCTACTAAAGTAGGTACCTGGAAACATACACCATCACCGGATAACCAAAACAGAGCAAACGTCAAGAACTGAGAGTGAATTAAATATACAAAAACTTATTCGTCCATTGGTGAGGGAATGGCTTGTACTAAAGTCCTTTGTGTATACAGGACCAGAGTACATCTCTATGTATATTTGTTGCAAGTATATTCATTCGAAGGGAAATGGACGCGAGTATCGCATGAGCCGCATGAATTCTGCGATTGGAGGCATGCCCACACTAATGACTACAGTATGATGGAGTTCAGGTGCAAATTAAGTCAAATCATTGGAGGGCGTAGTAAGTTTTATTAAAACACATTCAATAAATATAAAATCAGAACAAAACATAATCTCCTTAGCTAGAGTGCATATAAATTGACAATAGCATTTCTAAAAATCACAATTAATTGACCCCGCTTTTAAAATCCTTATTATTACGTCTGTGAAGTTAGCAGGGCAACTTTAAACCACGCAAATGGGACCTTGACAGGAATTTGAATTTTGTTTGCATTTCTATTCTGTATAGTTCGCCAAATAAGGGTGTAATCGAGTGACCAAAAAAAATAATCCTTATTTTGCATTAAGGAAAATCTTTTTTGCCTCTGACGACTGGGCTACAATGCTAAGGGTGATTTGGTGTTATATGCCACACTATATGTGGAATATGATGCGGATTATATTTTTTGGTTGGAATTGAACGATGGATAGTTGTTGAGTATTCTAAAATGGGGAGTTTATAAGTATTGTGCGTCAGTCACCATTTTGAAAACGCGTTTTATCCAATATCTCGACAAAGTTTTATCATACAAAAAAATATGTTTAAACCTTTTTCATACAAACATTTTGGGAAAAAAAGTTATAGAACATGAACTGTGTATTCAACAATATTTTTGAACACATTTTTATTCTACGAAGTACGGTTCAAACATTATTGTTCTCTAAAGTCAGCACTTATAAACCAGAGAGCCAAAAGTCCTTTATACCGCCCTAAATTTTGTGGTCATGGTAGACACTTATTGGTGATACCTTGTCCGTTTGACCATCACATAATTTACTTTCAAAATGCATACAAAAACTAGCGAAGTCAAAGTGTTTTTGTTACGAAAACAATTGGTATAAGGCCACAATAATACACTTTTGAAATCCTACTGCAAAATAAACTTGTTCTTTACCATCCTCAGTATCTATCTGCCAAAAGACCACAGTGATGCACTTTTTATTTTGTATTGCATTTTAAAAGTGCATTATTATGGTTTTAGTGCAGTTATAGCGCTGCTAGGTTGATCAAGGGCATACACAATTGGGGAGGGGCTTGAACTTGCATTCACTCGTCCCTAATCAATATAATATATTTCATACTTTTTATATAATTTGACGTTTTTGATTGCATCTCAAAAACAGATTTCTGTAATTTTTGAATTTGATTCTGAATAAACTGGACCGGATGGAGTATGAAACTTTGTTTTAAAAAGCTTCCACAAACGGTGATGGTGTTTTTAGCCATCATTTTCAACAACTGCTTCCACAACAATTTCTTTCCCCAGAAGTGAAAAACTGCAAAAATTGTGGTGATTCCCAAGAAAGAGGAAAGGAACATGTTTATCAACTACATGCCAATAACCGTCCTCAAAAATCTTAGTAAGTTCTTGAAGAGCTCAGGAAGATCAAGAAGTTCTGCTTTCTGCAACGAAAACAACGTTATATCGGACTTGAAGTTCGGTTTCCGGGAAAAGCATTCCACACTGCATCTACTCGTTTCATCATGACATCACCACAGCTTAAAACAATAATCAAGTAATAGCCTTTTCACGCCGAACCGAAATATCAATTGCGAGCAAAAAAATTTCAAAATCTAGATTTTCTTTAACATTTTAAAAGAATTTTAGTGCTCATAGGAACATTAGAAAAAAAGATCCATTGCCATGAGCCAAAGTCACAAAACACAATTGCACATACATATTTCACCTTTTTCTCTCATTTTATTTTCATGAAATTTGTATAGAAAGCGCCACAACCCGATTACACTGAACTCATATATAATTATATAAAATCTCTTTTTTTCTATCTTCTCTCTTCTCTGAGTAAAGTGTTATATAAGCGAGAGAAAAAAATAGTTATTAGGTTTGTTCGTTGAAGTTTACCCAGGGTTGTCCCAGGTTTTCTTGACAACCCTACAAATTGTCAAAAAAAACTAGGTTTTTCGGTTCTCAAAAAACACCAAACGGCTCACAACTGTGTTGTTGAGATAAACAAGAATCAAAATTTGCTTTAAAAATTAAAAAAAGAAACCACACTTTCCATTTTCTATTTCTATTTGTTATTATTTAAGTAAATTGGTGTATTCCTTGAAATTCCATTTCAAAAACAAAAGAATTACCTGCAGCACGTGAATCCACAACAAAAAAATCCATCAAAGCTCCTGCCACTTTGACATTTTATTCTTTACCTCAACTCGCCCCAGTAAAAAACCTAATTCTACTTCTGGGCGACCCCAGGTTTCAAAAAACATAGAATTGGCTCGTCAGGGTTATTTTAGGGTTTTCAAACACCCTGGGGCAAACCCAGGGTTACTTCAAGGCTTAACGAACAGACCTATTAAGTGTGATTGTAAATAGACCAATCTTCTAAATTACGAAATCTTAAAATGTATGGGAAATCTAATTGATTTAAATGAGATTTTGGGCTTTTGGCTCAAAATCAAGATTTTGATTTGGTGTGAAAAGGCTATTACTGAATGTCGAGAAAACATTTTATTTAAAACCAAATAGGGTATCCGTATCAACTCCTCCAAATCAGAGCTTGTTTGCTTCAAAAATCCAAGGGACAGACGCGGTCGCTAAGCTGGAAGCTGCAGAAACATCACCCTAGCACTCCCAGATTTGTCAATGCATCTACTAGTCATCAATAATTTTTAAGCCAATTGTAGATAGAAATATTCAGTAAATGTTTCGTTATAATTTTCCAGTTTTTGTTCCTTATTAAGTAAACAAACTTTTCTGCATTTAAGTAAAACTTTTTTTATCTATGATTGAAAACGTCAGAGCTTGAAGCTGATACAGAACATTTTTGTTTGCCAAACTTGAAATAGTTTTATATTTCTCTTCAATTGCAAAAAAAAAACTTTCCCTTTTCTCTTATTAAAAAAAATTGCTACTCGTGTTGTTTTCAAAATCAGAATTTGAAATTTATAGGTGAAAAAACAGCAAAATCGAAATCCTCATAATTTATCATTTTAAATGCACGAAGTATGCAACGCCTACTTATTTTTTATAATAAATAAATTATAAAAATATTCATTCAAGACTGTTCGTTATAAACGATAATTCGTTATATGTACATGCGATATCGAATTTCGTTAGTTCTGCCGGGACTTCAAAATATGTTTGCAATATAGGGTATTCAATATACCATAGGAGGAAGGAAAAACGTTCAAGAGTTTTAATTGCAAAAACCACTAAATTTGTAATTGAAGATGATGAAACCACTAGGTGGTTTAAATAAGAGGTAAATTTTGAGAGGGAAGGGGCAAAAGCACCCTTTTTTTGCATATATCTCGAAAACGAACCAAAATTTTGAGATAACGCTAAAATCTTTTTTGTAGACAGTAGAATTTACCATAGACATGCATCATTTAAGAAAATAAAAACTTGTTAAGTAGTTAAATTAAAAAAAAAATGCAAGAAATGTGAAAAATCACGGTTTTTGGTTTATTTTGCTTAAAACTTTTTTGAATCAGAGAATGGTGTAGGGGCTTAGGAATTTCGTTTTTAGAAATATTTTTTTTATAAAAAATGTTGAACAGATTTATTAAGTTAATTGATACCTAATTTAATTGTAATCGAAGTATAATATCATTTTTCAAAAATGTAAAAATTTTGTTTAGTGCTATGAAACCATATTGGTGTAGAAAATAGATACAAAAACATTATACATTTTAAGTATGTATTGGCTTTTTATGAAGGATCTATGAATTTTTATGTACACCTACTAGTCCCGTCATATTGTGTTTTTACTGTGCAAATTGATAATTTTGATTTTGTCCCTTTTTTATGTTTTTGGATTTGCCAAATTTGAGGTTTGCGACTAAAATTTCGTGACATGATGGAAAAAAATGCAAAAAATTATGCAAAAATGCATTTTTGGGAGTTTTTCAGAAATGGCTCGAAAACTACAAATGACTCAAACATTATATTAAAGTACCATTGAATGTATACACAATTTCCAATAAATCTCTGTCCAAGGTTTTTTCCTGCGACAGTCCATTTGGACTCAAGCAATAGTTGAAAATTGACATATTTTAACTGTTTTCGAAAATCCATTCGAAAGCACTATGTAACTACTTTATGTGAAAAATTTTGATTTTTTTCATAACATGAGCTAAGGTATACTTTTATGTATATGTCCTACTTATATACGAATTTATGTACTTGATTTTTTTTAGATGAATGCAATTTCTGAGAGGATGAATTTTATTTTTGATTATTTTTTTTACAAAAGAAAAATCAAAAATTCGACTTAGAGGTTTTTAAAATAGGCCAAGAATCGAAGAAAAAGATACATTTGAGTAAGAGGGAGTACCAACTTAGAGGAAGTCAACAGTGTTTTAATTTAGGATTACTCGAAGGTAAGACCTTATACAAATATTGAAACATTTCAAATCGATTTTGAAACGGAACTATCGTACGTTCAGACGCCATTACAAGTTTCGGAGAAATAATATACCATTCGCCAGCATTAACAAAAGCGATTATTTTGAATAATTTATAGAAGCTGATCCAATAGAGAAACTTTGAGTTCAGATTTAATATTCTATGATTAGATTAAATCATCGGTGTTAGAAAAAAAAGTAAGTTTAATGGAGTTCAAATTTTATAAGAAGTTATTTTTGATAGCATTAACCGTTGATGAGTTATAATGAAAAAGAAAACACATTTTTGATATTTTACATTTTTTTGATGAAGCTAAGTCATAAATCGAAAGGTTAAATGTGTCAAAACCTTTCTTTATGAAAAATTGCATGATCTCGTTTGAATAGCTTTGTATGTGCAACTCGATTAGCAGTACACTTTGAGATAGTGCAAAAGAAATAATTCAATGAATCCATTTAAAACTTTCCTTTGTAATCTATTCTATATAGATTTTGGTTTATTTTAGCTTTCCTTAATAATTTAGTTTCATTTTTTGTGCAATTCTAAACTATATTAAATAGATTTTCAGCAAAAAAATATTGCTTACATAGAGATTTTCAAAGAAGCTAATCGCGTATACGCAAAAATAAGATGGCAACTGATAGCTTTAAGCTAAACATTTACAAAACTGTTGGTCATTCAAGCCTTAGAGGTCAGTTATAGCGATCAAAAAAAAATTTCAGAAAAAAAAACTTCAAATAGATTATTTACTAGTTTTCAATGGTTTTAAAACACAAATGTTTTCAATAGTTTTAAAACACAAATGTCAGACAAATCATTGAAAAAACACTTAAAATATTTTTTGTGCAAACAAAATTATCAATTGAATAATTATTTTTTCTAGGGATGTATTTTAACCATTTTCTGATGCAAATTAGTTTTTGGTATCAGGAATCAATGTTCCTTATCTAGGAGAAATTTGATGATATGAATATTGGGAAATATGTATGTATGTTTTTTTTGTGGTTATTTTTCCGTGGGTAGGTGCAAAAAACCTGCATATCAGGCTCTATGAGGACCGAAAAACGCGTACTCATAGAAGTGTGAGATTCTTACTACACTAAGTATGTTTGTACTTACTTTTTTAAAATTTTCATGTTAACATTGTGGTGTCTTGCAACTTATATCTAGATCCACTTTTTTAAGTGCGGCCCTGGTTGTTAAAAGCGTATATAGTGCCAAAAAAGGATAAAAAGCGCTTTGAGAATTGGCTTGCGTCTGTAAATTTACCCTTTTGACCATGGGTCTGTTTTGTGCCACCATGACATATCCACAGCATTTTACACTGCTGCTTGCGGCTGCTCCTTCTGCCTGGTCTGTACGTCGCAACACGCCACCGTTGGTTGTTGTTTTCACATTAAGTACTTTGTGTTCTCAATAATCTCGTGACTGAGAGCATTAAGTGGCCGGGCTATTCAATACGAAAATCGAAAATGCCGGGGCATTTTCCACCGATGACTGGATTAACCTCCTTTAGACAAAGGTTGAATAGCTCGCAGTTGAGAATAGAGAAGGGTGCATAAAAGGGTGGCTCGTCCTGACGGACAACACAAGGTGGGCTAGTAAAACAGCAAAAATCACGGTCCACAAAAAAAGGCCGGCAAAAACTGTGAAAGCAAAATGGTTGGGTAGGCACCAAAAACCGCGCTTGTTAGTGTGTTGTTCTTAATGTTTTTCTTATTTTTTTATTTGGGCTGCTAGTGAGAGAGTTTTATGTGGTGCCCAAAGTAACGAGTGTAAATTTGTTGACATTATATTTTTGTGGATTTGTTTTTTGGTTTTGGTAACCCTTTTCCGTTTCCTATTCCGCTGTGTCGATTTTACTAAATGCTTCATAGAACTCATTACAAGGATCTATGAGGTTTCGTATTCGAAAGTACAATAATTATTACCACAATACCTCGAATTTTAAAAATAATGTCAAAAGAAACTGCAGAGTCATCGGTGCGAATAAGTTACTTTTTATTATTGTTATATTTTGTGTTTTGCAATTTATATTTAAATGGAAAATAAAATAATATATTGTTTTTTGAGCTGAAAATGAAAATGGTATTGGAAGGTTCGCTGTCGATTTAATATTGCTTGACAGAAAACAAATATGAGGAAGTAAATTAAATTATTTTCATTGAGATTATAAATATAATTAAAGGTTTAATTATGCACGCGGGATGGTTTTATTAATAAGCTGATTAATAATTGATAGACTTGGACACGAGATGAAGTGGAGTTTTAATGACTACAGACTTAAAATGAACAAAAATATTACAAATGTTTGCTTTTAGACAGCATCAGCAAAGAACTAAACTTAACTTTTATTAGTAGGTGACCTGGTCCTCCAGTTTGAGAGTTGTGTTGTCGGGGTGATTTTGAAGCCATACAAAAATATATTTAGTTGTGAAGTGCCAACATTCGGATATGGACGAATGACAACCAATTTCAGATCCGCACGTGAAATGCCCTGTTTCTCTTAAGACCAAGTGCAGCCGAACATTTGTCAGAGGCCCTAGATTGCTACAAAACAAATATATGTGAAGGACTGTCATGTCTTCTACGGCCAGTCTTTACGGCAGCAAAGGTGGCGTTTTTGGATGAGGATTCCTTGTTAGAGAAAAACTTAAAAAAAAAATGTAAAAATGTGGTCGGAGAAAAACATTCCCTAAGAATGAAACCTCTGCATTATTTGCCCAAACCTGGAAGAAAGGTGATCCTCTGGGCGGCACCAACTACAGAGGCATCAGTCTTCTTAACATCACATTCAAAAATCATTTCTGCCACACACTGTGAAGCCATTCGGCAACAACCTTATAGATCAATTCAGTGTGATAGCCTCAGGCCAAAAAAGTCAACTATCGACCAAATGTTCACCAATGGCATATCTTGGCAAAAAACAAGCATTTTCAAATTGATATCCACCACCTTTTTATCTATTTAAAGGCTGCGTATGATAACATCTGTAAAAACAAGCTATATAGAGGAATATCTATGTCATTACCATGGAGAATGCACGCTGCTGTGGAAAGTTTGCAAAGTCTTTGAATCCAATCACGTGGGATGGTGCAGTGGAGAAAGATGGTGTAACAGATGGCGCACTAAAGTGGAAAAGGACCTCAACCAACTTGGGATGAAAAACTGGAGACAGCTAGTTAGAAACTGAGGAGGGTAAAAGAAGCTTAATGGTTGGAGCCCTAGACCACCCCACACTGTAGCGCCATCCCACCTAAATTAAGTAAAAGTAGGTTAGTAATAGGTGATTCTGAGATTTACGTGAAATGAAATTTTTAACGGTCAGAGCGTTAACGACACATATTAAATAACAGTACTAAAGCACTGCCAACTATATTTTTTGAAGTGGAGTTTGGTTAAATTCAGGTGTCTGGAAGTATGTAGATCATAAAACAAAACATTGCTGCCCTACCTCAGAACTAAAATCTAATTTATAGGCATTGCTCATTCTTTTTTACTTGCGGCAGATAATTAGGTACGTATATAATAAGGTTATGCATTCGTAAAAAATATCAACTAGATTTTGATCAAACTTGTCATAACGATGATAGCGAGGTGAGTCCCACAATTCTATCTGCCTCCTCATAGCTATAGCTGACTGCCTAGATAGATTCTCTTTAAACTAGGTACTAAGCTTTCGGTTTTGTTCAAATCAAAAATCCTTGACTGAATTATATTAACAAACAATAATTTTGTCTCCACCATATGCTTAACCATGCCCTTTGTTTATACTTGAATTTAGACTTTCGCCTTCTGATCTGTCTGTACCGTACAAAATCGGTCAGACCCCTTCGAATTAAATATAGACTGATCAGAGAAGAGAATCGTTTGCTACTTTACCACAATATCGTTTAAGTATGAATTAGCAAACTACAGACTTAAAAGTCAATTTATCAGAGGAAAACTGTTTTTTTTTTTGGGTGGTAATATAGCAAGGCACTTATGAACCGTGCTTGGCTAGAAATTCCTACCAGAATTTTCTAAGTCTAGGTCAGTTTGTCAACTCTATGACTATAAGTATAAGAATCCCTTTTATATATTTTATCTTCCCGAATGATGGTTTTTTAGAAGCCATCGGCACTATGGATCGTTTCGGCATATCACCAAGCACAAAATTGAGCTTTTATTTGCGAAATCACCATTCCACATATACCGAATCAATGTTATTTATTCACCTTAAGTGCAAACAGACACTAATTTTTTGTAATCCATTTGAGTTTTTGCTTTAATCTGTTTTGTGACCTTTTGTATCGATTATTAAAATCGATCTGAAGTGGCCCCATAACATTTTATTATTATTTTTCGTATTATTCAGGATCATGCTTGAGAAGAACTTTCTTTATATTGTTCCAAGGAGATATAATTCCGGGCTTATGTTTTGGCCAACACTATAGGTACATTTGGTTTGGAGAAAACTTTTTTTCGAAAAAATTATTATTAATATCTTATAGAACCATTTCTTTTGTTTTCAATTTGTTTGAAAATGGTACAACTGATTTGGATTATTTTTACTTGCAATATAGGGACTATATTTTGGATTTTCTTATTATAGGCTTAATGGATTTGGATTATTTTTTTACATACAAATGTTAAATAAAATTGAAAAAAATTTTCAAAAAAAAAATAGCTTTGAATTTAAAAAAAATTATTTTTTTTTTGAAAATTTGATATCTCAAAAAATGGATTGTCATTTATTTTTTAAATTTTATTTTTAAATGCACCACTGACTGATGCCGGTGACTTTTTCCGCGTTTACAAAAAAAAAGTCTAAATAATATTGAAGTTAGGAAGGATATAATGTTCCTACAAAAAAAAATGGTGCTTATCAATAGGTACACTTTTCCGCAGTCCAATCATGCTATCTAGAAAACAGTAATTTATAGAAAGCAGAAATCTCCGAAGTGAAAATCTTAAAAATGTATAATTCAAAAAATCTGGCATGTTTTAATCTCGACACAAAAAACGTGTTCACTGCGTAGAAAATAGAAGACCTTCTTCGCACCACGCTCATCAGTACCTTAAGATAATCATGTAGTAGTACAGGTAAAATAGGATACATAAAATAAAACAGCACAGTCATGAAAACGTTGGTGAAAACGTTTCATGCACCATGAGAATGAAGAATCAAAAGAGTTTATAAAATGTTTTCACATGGAAGGATGTTTTTTAAGAAGGGGAAGTTGTGGCTTCTCAAACTGAAAAAAATAACCTTGTTACAACCTAGGCTCTGGCACATGTTTTTAAAATAGTTTTAATGTTAAATCTAATGATACCACAGTCAAGTCAATACGACCTCCAAGAAAAAAGTTATTGTCAATTTTGTGTTAGGATGACTGTATTTTCAATACAAAGGTTAAATATTACCGAAAACCAATTAAAAAAATAGTCCATTGATGAAACTACAATAATCAGAACAATCCAAAAAAATATCTGTGGTGAAAAGTTGTTTTTTTTTGGGAAGTGGGTATATAGTGGGATTATTACCGTAGGACCTATAAACAAAATGATATCAGCACGAAATTTGGTAGAAATGTGTTCTGAACTATCAAAATAAAAAGGCGTTTTCTAATGGGTACAGTAAAGTATAATACTTTTTTCAAAAAACAAATATTGTTTCCAAAAACAAGTTACACCGCTTTTACTCAAAATCTCGAGAACATTCTTTTTCCCTTGATATTTTTGTAAATTTCTTTTATTGTTCATTCTCGTAGTACATGAAACATTTAAACTCGTTTTTTGAGGCTACCATCCTTTTCAAAGAACTCAAAAAATAACAGCACAATTTAAAATTGCTTCAAAAAAACGCCCTTCCATGTGGAACATTTTTATATACACTCTTGATTCTTCATTCTATTAGTTTATAAAGCATTTTTACCAAGCTTCATGGTGAAACCATTTTTTGTATTGGTTTTATGGAAATAATCCCAACAAAAATATCTTTTTTTTTCTATTTAAATTGATTTTTAAAATCGATCTTTTAAAGAGATAATTATGAAACAAATACAAATATAAATAAACAATCACCTAAAACCTAGAGAAATGGATAAATGATTAGGCAGAGCTCTTTTTGGTTAAACACTTTTTTTTTTGGAATAAAGTATTGACTTAGAGGTGTCTTGGCATAAACAAAAATTATGAAAAACGGTCCCTCTACTGTATACATATGTCCAAGCCAAATCCAAACAGAAAGTTTGAGAAGAACAACAAATGAATAAAAAAAAAAACAAATGATGAAGAAGTTTCCAGTGGTTTTTCTAAACGTGAAAATAGCGCAAGTCTATAAAAAAAGAAAAATTAAAAATTGTGACAGCCTTTAATTACGAGTATGAACATGAGTTTTTAGAAGCTAACTCTAAGTTTGGCAATGTTTCAGCTTTCAGCGGAAATTGTTTTTCAGTCCCAGTAAATATGCAGTTTTTAAAATATATTCAACTGAATTTAATTGGTAGTCTTTAATACGATTTTCAACAAACAATTATTGGTAATCCATTCAAATATATCTGCCAACAAAATTTCTAGGGCCTTAAACCATAATTGGACCACAAATTTATCCTTAACTATAGTAATGTGCGCATCACTCTAATAAAACTCTAACGATCTACTTATATAAACTTATGTTTCTCCATCAATACTCGTACATGATGACAAAATGAGAATAACCATCCTTTCCTATAATAAAAGCAAACAAAAAAAAAGGATACCTCTAAAAAAGTACCGCATAATATGACAAAAATAAAACCACCGGAACTAACCTCAAATGCAATAAAATTTCACGGCCAATGCACAGGATGATCCAATATTCATCAGTTGTCAACATGGTCAAATGACCATATTCGGGATAAACCTACCCGCTTTCATGAGCCCCCATGCACCCTCCCCCCCACCCACATTCTCTTCCAAACTTTTCGCAAAGCGCGAGCCGGTAAAATGTTTGCAGTTTAGTGCAGTGACTCATGACAGCCACAGATCCTGCCGCAACTCCCAATGTGGTCTACCGAGTTAGCAGCCCGTAAAAAAAAACAACAGCAACTCCATCGAGCCTCGTCTGCAAACCTTTAACACTTTTAAATCCCTATAAAAAATTTACACCCCCAAACAAAACAACTATAGTCGATGGAAAAAACATTGAAAATAAAATAATTTGTTTGTGTTGCTTTTCTTTTATTTTTTGTCATCCTCTTTTTCTATGTGGATCCTCTTCCTGTCGAATTTCATGAAATCGCCTGGAATATGAACATCCACACATCGTGATTGTGTTTTGTGTTCTTTTCGATGCTGCCCTGTTCCTGTTATTTGTACTTTTCAATGTGCACCACCGACTTCTGCTCCCGCTACTGACGCTATTATCCTTTCATGGCGGCTGCATCGACGAATGCTGGTTTTTGAACATTGCACTCTCTCGTCCTTTTGATGGAACTCGGGGACTTCATTCTATGTTGTGGAACGACGATGATGATGGTGATGGTTGCGGCGGTGGCGTCTGGTGTAGTACCGCCGGATATCCTGGATTATCCCACAAGTACGGATATGGTTGTAAGAGAGGGCAGTAACGTGACGCTTAAATGTGCTGCTACCGGATCACCAGAGCCAACTATTACGTGGAGACGTGAAAATGGAGTACACATTGGATTGTCCAATGGTTCAGAGGGTAAGTTTTGTTGTAAAAGTAGGTATACGACTAAACAAAATACCAACAAAATATTCACAAAAAATAAAAACAATCTAAATAAAGGGCAACAGCACGTTGGGATAGTATTTGATATATTGAGTGTTGGACGACGACTATGGACAGCGTTTCAAAGATAGAGCCTCAAATAGGCCACAATATTACGGAACAGCTTTTGGTCAAAGACCTTTATGTTCTTTTAACAGTGAAAAGGTATTAGATTTGATGTGCATAGTAGATGCCGGTCGGTATGGAAGGTAGAACATTTTTATAGAAAATACGTTTTAATATTTTTGAAGCAAAATAAGTTCTGTTCTTTAGAGGAAA
Organism: Dasysyrphus albostriatus; assembly: GCA_946251815.1. Taxonomy (NCBI): domain Eukaryota; kingdom Metazoa; phylum Arthropoda; class Insecta; order Diptera; family Syrphidae; genus Dasysyrphus; species Dasysyrphus albostriatus. The sequence continues at coordinate 228,708,173 of OX276335.1, forward strand.
AATAAGTAGGTATACCTATATATTACGTAGTACCATATTATTGAAAAATCAAATTTAGAATTTTTAGGTACCTACAAAACAAAGATAAAATGAATTTGGAAATTTGTTTGGAATACCTAGAGAAATTAAAGTTTAAAATTTTTTAGTAAACACAAATTTGTATTCTCTTTTTGAATGCTGAATGAATTATAGTATGTTGAAGGATGACATTATATTTGAATGATCTAGATACAACCACACAATATTTGGAGCTTCATCTATGATAAAGAGTGGGCCAAGTACATAGAAAATGAAGAATCTATTCTTTTTCTTTCTCCTCCATACAGTCCACCAAAGTTCAAAATAAATAAAAAACTTAAGCTACTTTGGGTGCTTGCCTTGACAGTTTCCAGTTATAACACCTAATGGAGCTGATGTGCAATCTATACTTAGAGATATCGAACACTAACACGGCTGTTCTGATATTCGGTGAAACTGAATCCGTACGGATTGAAAACGGCCAACAAAAAGATACCGGAATTAAACACATCAAAACTAAAAAAAGCAGATTTTGCATTTATGCAATTTGACGAACGTCAATGAATCATAAATGTTCGGCAGAAAGAATAGTCCCAAAATCCACCATTTTAAGTTTGCAATTCAGGTATCTTCCTTTTGGCCGTTTTCAATGCGTACGGATTCAATTCGACCGAGTATCAGAAGAGCCACCTAAGATTGCTTTGAGTCCATTACTGGCTACATTTGTTTTATTGAGGTCAAGACGCTGCTTGCATTTAAAAATTATTCAAAACGATATAAATTATTTATAACGATATAAACATAAAATACTGTTATTTGTTTGCGTTAAGTTATTTAAAATCAAAAGCGCAAAATCTTAAACATTGCGCGTTTAAGGAATAGAACCGGCTCTAGTTAACGTAGTTGTTTTGCTTCGAACACTTGTCTTACTATTCCTTAATTTTAAACGCATTAAACAACTCTTCCAACTAGAGTGAACTCCGCAACGTAACGTAAGCAAATATGGGTTGAACAAGCCCAAATCTGACATATGAAGAAAGAGACACAGCTACAACAGAAAAAAATTTAAAATAAACACAAAACAAAAATACTTCGAAGCAAATAATAATTTTTTGTTCCAATTCCTTGGGAATTGTTGCAGTTTAGTTGAGTTGTAGGAACAGGGTATGTGTGCTTTGCCACAATATTGCAAAATTGAAACTTCCTTAGTTGGATTCATTCTAATTTTATAATGTCTAAAATCGTATAAATGCTAAGACTTTTGAAAACATTTTTTTTAAGTAGTTCTTTTTCGTGAAATAACTTTTTCTATGGATAAAGTACACTTTTTATGAGATAAAGAAGCATTTCGCTGCTTTTAAAGTCAGACGAGTGCTTTAGAGTTAAAGTATACTTTATCTCGTTTAAAATTTAAAAAGAGCCGACTCTCGCTCTAAAAAATTTATTTCGAGTAGACTCTCATTTTAAGAGTAATTTAGTGTTGGTTTTAAATGTTTAAAATTTTGCGCCAAAGTTTTTTTCTTAAATTTTTTTTTTATAAAACCCGAATAAATAAGAAAAATAGTTTAAATAAAAGAGCAAGGTATAATGGCCAGTTAAGTTATTGCTCAAAAGTCTACACATTAAGGACCTTGTCAAACAGAGCGCGGTCTGGCGAGACGGGAAACAATTTTGCTCGTCGCGTTTCCTGTCGTTTATAGAATAATACGATGTTGTTCAAACAGAACGCGGTCAGGGTCAGCGTTTAAAAATGGAACGTATGACGCTAAAATTGAAGTTGTATATTTTTACAAAGAACGCGACAATTAAAGGTCAAAACAGAAACAAAAAACATATTCCATAGCTCTTTGCATTTTGTGATTTTGCTGAATATTGAACGTGTTTATTTCTTGAAGATAGAAAAAAAATCTAAATATTAACAAAAAATTTGTGAATTCTTGTTTGTAAGTTTCAATTTTCATTCTGATTTTATAAGTTTGAAAAGTATTTTTGATGTTTGTTTGGTGAAAGTTCACTAGACGTTGCTAAAATGCACAAGACAAACAACTTGGTTTGATCTCGTGCCAATTAGATCACTCAACATCTTAAGAAAATTTCTCACGTGGTTCAAATTTATTCTTCTATCAGTTTATTTTCGAAAATAGAAATGCAGACTACAGTCAAAGGTATTAGTTTGTGTCTCAGTAAATTAAAAAACCATCAAAACAACAGTTGCCTTGAATTTTGACAGAAATTCAGTTTATATTATTCACGTGCTCTAGAACTGGATCAATACAAAAAGCTGACCGTCCGTTTAGACCGGAGCACACTAAAAGTCTATAGAAGAGAATATTTTGGTTTCTGCAACAAAAATCTTGTTGATCAGTGTTATAGAAGGACTGCAAGGAAACATATATTTTTTTTATTTAAATCTGTACTTGAGTATTTTTTAATCCATTTCTCCAAACCAATTATTCTTATTGTTTCAAAAATTTATTTTTGAGATGAAAACCATTATTTAGGCCCAGCCAACTTAACAATACGAATATATATTTTTTCATGTCATGAAAAGTGCTTCTCAACTTAGACGTTCGGACTTGCCAGAAAATGTTGTTTCCAACACCAAAACCCGCATACAGCAGTGATTAATCAAATATCAACTATTGATAGCATTTTAATTTACATTTTTTTTAATTTAATTTTTTTTAAATTTATTTTATTTTATTTTACTTTTCTTTGTTTAACTTTTTTTTTTATTTTATTTTTTTAGTAGCAAAATAATTTAACATATTTGTTGAAGTGTCTCTATAATAGATTGTTTTATTTCGTATAAGAAAAATGCACTAAGAAATAGTTGTGCAATACCTAACTTCTACAAGTTTTTGCACAATATTTTCGTGAGGAAAGTTACTGAGAAATTTGAAAGAATGTTGCTCTTTTTAACTTAAATTTAAAATCGTGGATCACACCCACCACTTTTGACGTCTTAATCTTGTACTTTCTACACCACAAGACCTACAAAATGCTTTAATCGTAAATAAAATCTTTTATAAAGTATAACGGTTGGGTCTGTATCCACACATACTTTCCATGTGGCCATATTTAAACATACGATGATGCGAGTAAATATTGAAATATTTGCAGAAAAACATATCTTCGAAAATACCCACCAACTTTCTTACTCATGAAAGTTGGTCTGCTACTTTCAAATCACTCTTGTACCTATACTTATGTCTGTAGGTATCTCATCGACTTTTTTGGAATAAGGGTTGTAACTATTCCTATAAGCCTCCTTGAAAGAAAAGTAGTATGGTAAATGGTATTATTCGAAACTTTGAACTCTCTTTGGCCATTACTATACTCACACTAACATAGACTCTTACATCGAAAAATAGAACTAACGTTCTCAAAAACAGGAAGCGTCGGTCGTTGCAATAGCAACGGCACTGGTATCGACATCGTCCACCGTCCTTTGAAGCAATTTAAAAATTCATTTTAAAAATCGTAGAACAAGTCCACTTTAAATATGCTATAAATAGGCCTTAATGTTAGACATTACGTCGAATCGATTAAAAAACATTATACGTATACCAAGTCGTTATGAAAAATGAAAATGAAAATTGTTATGCGACAGAAGAAGTAGGTAATCCTGTGCAGGACTTTAAAACGGGGGAGGTAATGGCTATACGTATGGCAAGGATAGAAATCCGCGGGTATTGAATATCTTCAATGTGCATTGTCCTCCACGTTCAAAACCCAACAATATTTTGACCTTGTATTTTGTTGGTATTGTTCCCCTCATACTTATTTTATTCTTTTACAGTTTCCAGTATTGAAGGCCTTAACCTAGTTCTACCGCATGTAAAGAGGCAACATATGGGCGCATATCTATGTATTGCATCGAACGGTGTTCCGCCATCAGTAAGCAAAAGAATAACACTCATTGTGCATTGTAAGTGGTTTTACTTTTGTTTCAATTCGATATCCTTGTAGGACTTTGACGACGCGACCACCACCGCGACTTTTTTTCATGAACAAATGATATTCAGTATTTTTTTTACAGTTCCACCAATGATTACAGTACAAAATCAATTAATTGGAGCTGTTGAGGGGAAAGGTGTAACTTTAGAATGTCAATCAGAAGCTTTTCCCAAGTCAATTAACTACTGGACAAGAGAACGGGGAGAAATTGTGCCACCAGGTAAATAAATTTTGTTTATAATTAAATGCATTTCTAAAGTTACATAATGTTGATACTACAGTTCATCGAGAAAAAATTAACTATAGTTACTTTGCGGAAAAAAAAGGAAGTGGTGAAAAGTTTATCTATTTAACTTTGAACTTCCTCAACAAGTGAATTGTAGGGTTATTCACCATTAACTTGTTTCCCACAAAACAATGTCACATTTTTGGTGCAGTATGCTCCAGCGTTTGTCATCTATTGGTGTTTTCTTAAAAAAAAACTGCCATGCACATTTTGTGTAAGCCTGGACTAACAAAAGCTCATGCTAACAAAAACACAGATAAAAAATATTCATCGATAGTTTAACCAATTCTAAAAATAAAGCAAATACAAACATGAAAAAAATCACAGGAAGCCATACACTTACGAATGAAACAACAAAAATGAACAGGAAATAACACAAATGCTATTTTTCCGCACACAATAATTAATGGTCTAGGTATATGTACATAACTATTCAATTTCTAGAACTGAAATTATAAGCTTTTAGTACTAGTATTTGCAATCACGTCTCGAGTCGTATCTTCTTCTGTGATTGAAATTGTGACATTTTTGAAGAGGATGGTTTAGAGAGTATACACATGTAGTAATTTTAAAGTATATTTATAACAAAAATTACATAAAGTAGATTCTGAAATTTTGCATCAGCTTTTTCATTTTTCAAGGCAGTGAAATCAAATAAATTTTAATTTATATTCGCCGCTGTCCTGCTGAAATGATTTTTCAGATTTTTTCCAAACATTTAATCACATTGCGACAATGTTTCATGTAAAACAAAAGTATGTAACCATGTGATGTTACTTTTTATTCCTGTTTGTTACAGTTTTTCATAAAATAATAAATAGCCGAGGGCAGTATAGAACATTTTTTTTAAATACGAAGGGCCGAAGTTTAAAAGTTTACAAATTGGTTAAATTTATCTTTTGTTTAATGAACTGTCAATTTGGTTAAATTTATCGAAGGATTTTGCTGCGGAAAACTAACCAAACTTGTTAAACTTACATAAAAGTCATTGTGACACTAACTTGCCTTTCCCATGAGCTGCAAATTGCGAATGATTCCTAGTTTTGCAATTTCACATGAGTGTTCGCCAATAGAAGCAAATTGTCGCACAAAATAAATCAGTAAAATGGGTGCTAACAAAATGTTAAGTTAAATTTGAGCGAATTTTTCATTCACAGATTTATGGAATATCAAGCTTTTGATAAGGTTTGGCACTTGGGACTTGAGTACAAACAGCATAGGGATCTTCCCAGTCAGTAATACGAAATACTCAAATCCTACGTTACGAACCGACTCTTTAGAGTATGGTTCGACCAAAATTAGTCGGAACTATAGAAAATTGAAGCCGGTATACCACAAGGAAGTGTCCTAGAGCCAACCCTGTATCTGTTATGTACATGGCCACCTTTGCTGATGATACTGCAATATTGGTGCCAGATAGATCCGTTACGAAGACTACTATCGACGCATATAAACTTTACAAAAAAAAAAAATAAACAATGTTCCAATTATTATAAACAGTACAGCAGTACCTTACTCCAATACTGCCAAATACCTTGGAATGACTTTGGATGCAAAGCTTAAATGGAAAGAGCATATCAAAAAGAAAAGAGACGAACTAAACCTGAAGTACAGGAAAATGTACTTGTTACTAGGAAAGAACTCTGACCTATCTATCCAGAACAAACTAATGTTATATAAGCAAGTACTGAAACCCGTTTGGAAATATGTCATCCAACTATGGGGCTGTACAATAGAAACAAATACTGAACCCATCCAAAAATTCCAAAGCAAGGTCCTTCGCGGAATAATAAATGCCCCTTGGTATATAAGAAATAGCGATCTACATCGTGACCTTCAAATTAAAATGGTTACAGAAGTGGTTAAAAAACACGCTGTATCACACAATCAGCGACTGCAAAGTCATACCAACTCCGAAATGGAGACCGTCTTAAATGTACGAGAAAATGTTCGGTGATTAAGAAGAACCAAGCCTCATGAGCTGTTGGTCTAAAAGCTATGGGAAAGTGTTATAACTTAAACTTCCCACAATGCAATTTATAAATTAAGATAGAAAAATCAAATCATTTGTCGATCTTTCATAGATTGGTCCTGATTCACCGGTGGTTTTAGTGCGGTAAGAGTCCCACACTACTCGGTACCGATTCTTACCGAGTGTCTTTTGAAGATTTCCTTCGAAAAAAAAACAATTCACTCAATCAACTTGAACTAAACATAACATTCAAGAACAGAATTATAACTGTCTTAAGAGATATAGGACATTAGAGTGAGATCTTTTGATATATATGAAGTTAGACACTTTTAGAAATTAGGATGATTAAGTATCCTATTATTAGTTTCTACTTAATTGCGAACTAGTTACCTTTCTCAATCACACAGATAAACAAAAAAAACTAAAAATTAGTTTTTGAGATCTAATTACATATTTGCGAATTAGTTACACAAAAATTAAATTAATTGCGTTTTTAGTTAAAAAAAATGGGTGTCCTGCTAACTTCATATGAACTTAGCAGGACAACTTTCTTAAAAATGTTGATAAACAATCCATAAAAAGTTCCTTGTTAAGAACTAATTAATTGAGAATAAGACCTTTGTTCATTTTTCAAACTTTTGTATCAAAAAGCCTTATACAGGTGCCGTGAAATATGGCCTAGCGAAATAAGTACACATTTCATTTGGCCCTATTTCACTTCGACAAAGTGAAATAAGGCCAAAACGTTTTGGGAAATTAGACCAAATGTTTCCTTTTTCTTATTTTACTTTACGAAAGCGAACGTACATTGCTACTTTAATAAAATAAATACAACTTTTTTAACAGTATGTTTTAAAATGTAAGGTTTTGAAAATGCCTTATTTAGGAATTTGTGAGTGTCACAACTCAATGCAAAATTTTAAATATTAACGGTAATAGTAGATCATTGAAATTCGTGTAAGTTTCTTTATTACTTCCATGTTACCTTTGTAATTAAAAATGAAAATAAGTTTCTAGTTAAATTGGTTGCGATAAAAAATTTTTTTTCAACAACTCCGCTCTGAACTTGAAATTATTTATGTATGTTTTCACGTTAAATAATGAAAGCCTTATTAGACGATATTTATATTATTGTCAAGTGAGTGTCTCCCCCATTGCTTATTTTAAACATTTGTGAAGCTCTTCAAAAAAAATGTACATTGAACGAAAATGTCAGATCGCAAGACCAAGCCTATGCTATCATAACTACTGCATTGATTTTTCTTCATTCGATACAAAAACAAACTCCCTTTCCTGTTGTTAATTTTTCTATATGAAGTTCAAAGTATATTCTGATACTCTAACGGACTTTAGTCAATTTACATAACCCTCAGTCCCACATCACAAACAACAGGCGGATGCAACCAACTGTAGCGAAAATAATAAGCAAATAGCTAGCCAACCCGATGGGTTTGGAAGATGGCAAGGAGATTTCGAACACATGTTGATATATGGGAAGTATTATTATTTATTTCGCACGAACTCACCCTTCAACTAATCGCTGTACTCCCACATTGCCACGCCAACTCAAGGTTAGGTATATCATAGCCTCTCACATGCAAATCGAACACCTCCATAAGAACTAGATACGTGTGATTTATGTACGTGGTAAATTGTAGTCAAATTCCGATACTGGCCCGTTTTGGTATAAATAATCAGCGCGCATCCATGAAGAAGCGACTTGCTGGTGAATGGCGAAAAACCAGAAAAGCGAACGAAGAATGTAAAACTGTTGAAGTGAAAGTTTTTTCAAAACTTGTCCGAGCTGAAGGTGGCTTTTTGTAAATCCGAAATGGTGAATTTCATTTCCAATCAAGTTTAAAACTTAAGAAAAGAATAAACTTATGGCTGGAATTGCTTCGTCTTAGCTGACTTGGTCACTTTTCTATCGCCCTTTTGGATTATCTGATGCAATTTTTGCTCTATTTTAGGTGATCATGAATAAAGAAAAACACTTCCAGCGCTTTGAAATTATACAGAGCTTACTACATTTTACCAGATCCTGTACATATTAAAAAATAAACGATTTTTTTTTTGGTTTGCATTGTATAATCAAATATGATTTTGATGGTTGAATATTGAAACACAAACTAGTCAATTACGTACAATTTAGAGACAAATCCGTATAGATACGAGTATATTATTTTGAAAATATTTCCTTAAAACTTTTCATTCGAACAAATATTTATATTTAAAGTTGAATAACATTATTTATTTTACCCCCATCCCAGTTCCTCCTTTATGTGTAGTTACATTTTGAAAATATAAAGCCATTGGTTCTCGAAGTTCATGTAACTTTTCAAACACAAAAAGAATGTTTAAAATCGGAGCCCTTAAGCTGCCCTTTAAACATAACCCTTTCAACATAAATCTATAACTGGACTGAAAAGAAACTATGTTCAGTCTATTTTTAACATTTTTCAGGAGAGAGCAAAAAAATTCTTCAAAGAAGCTTCCCAAAAAGCACAGATAAGTTGAGTTTAGCTTTTTAAGAGTAAGATTTTATGAACTTTTTTATATATCGATACCTTCCTGTAAGAATGTATTAAGCGACATTTCAAAAATATCAGAGGCATCGAAATAAACCTCTGGATTAGTTTCTTATGTGTGCATCTAATGAAATTAAAAAAAATTGGAAGTTAATTTTCAACTCAAAATCCCTTTAAAAATCTTTTATTACTAAAAAATACGCAAATAAATGATTAAAAAAGAGGCTTTTAAAAATTTGTATTTAAAATTTTTAAAATTTCGCTTAATCCATTCTTACGGAAAGGTATCGATATATACTACAAATTGATTTTGTTTATATTTTGTGAGTAATAGACAAATATATGACAAAAGATGCTTTGCCTTTTTTTTCATTATTAGTAATTATTTATTTTCAAAATCTTAAGTCGACTTAAGATGGTTTTTTTGAATGCAATTATCAGGTAGCTACTAAGTCAATTTAAGATGAAGTGCAAATATTCCAATAAAAATAATTAAGACATAAGAAATAATTTTCTTGCATTTATTATAGCCACATACACTAATAAAAACTGAAAATTAAAAAAAAAGCATAACATTATACCTTCCTATATGAATGTATTAAGCAACATTTGAAAAATTTTACAGGCATGGAAAAAAACCTCTTTTCAGTTATTTATTTGCATATTTAAAGGTATACAAGAAATGGAACGGGAATTTCATATCAAAATTCCTTTAAAAAACTGTTTATTACTTAAAAATACACAAACGGTAACTGAGTAAGAAGGGTTTTAAAATCGTAGTTTAAAATTTTGAATATTTTGCTTAGTAAACATTTGTACGGGAAGTTATCGATATGCCTTTTTCAAATCGTAAGAACTCTAATTGACAGTAACGAAAAAAACTTTTGTTTAAAACAATAAAAAAATAAATATAATAAATGAAAAACTAATGATACTGGTTAGGTTTACTCAAAATCAGTGAATAAATGAGTTATAAGGACATTTTTTGGAATGCATTTATAAATATGGAGATGTCTAATCTATTTAGGTAATGACTATCGTGACAGCTGTCCAAAACTTTTCCAAGAACATCTTAAAAATGCCAATGTAAATGTCTAACTACAAGTCGATACAATTCACAGAATAAGATTTACATAGATTAGATTCTTCTTTGAAATCTTCTTATAGATCTGGATAAATATCCGACCAGCATCTTTTTCCTTTCAAAGGCTATTTTGATCGAATCATATCCATTTTATGCAGAACATATTCACATCACTTGTATTAATTTTGACTATTCCTTCATTTTTATATAAATGATTCAAGTTAAAAGTGATAACCATATTATGTCTTGAGCTGTTAGTATTCAGACAACATAATATTCTGCTCCTACAGAAATATTCTGCTCCTACAGAAATCAAGATAAAAGCACAAAACCTATATTGTTGTTTTCCGTTTAGTTATCGAGATTTCCTTTTGCTTAAAACGTTTCGACTAAAATTTTACTTAGCTGAGGTTAATAACATGTGGTCTAAATTGAATTTGAAACCAAACTGTCATTGAAAGTATCTTATGTCATCGCTTTTTGTTGTTATTTGTTTTACTTTGCAAACCCCAAAATATCCTATGTCTACTTAAAAGAAGGAAAATCACAGTTTTGAATTTATAAAATTAGTCAACATAGGATAATTTGCCTTTTCTCACTTTTCCACAATTTTTCAAGAGCTTTTATCCTAAGTTGACATAAGGATTTTTTTTTTGTTGGTGGACACATGGCAAAGAATATTATGTCAACATAATATATTTTACCTTTTCAGAACCAAACAAAATTCTAAAGGTAAAATAATCATAACTCTGCATAACGATTGACCATAACATCTTATGTTGTTTTAAGATATTTTTACCTAGTCAACATGTGATTTTCAGAGCTAATATAAACAATTTTGCCTTATAAAAGAAGGTGTGAGATAGCAGGATGGCGATAAGATAGAACTGGAAACCATATTAAGTCGAGTAAAGATACTTTACCTTTTCAGTCGAGGATATCTGTGTTGCTAAATCTCAAAAAAATATCTAGCTCTCAACCAGCGCAACGTCGGATTGATCTTTTTTGAGCCAAGGCATATTAGCAATTGGCGCCCCAGTTTTTATTTTCTTGGTTATCTGGCTTGGTTAGCGACAAAATTGTGAAATAGTTGAAATAGGTTTAAATGATATAAACTTACTCGTATAAAACAACGGGATAGAAATGTTTGATCAGAATGACTTGAAGTAGGTATGTATTGCATACATTTAGTGCGGGGTTCTTTATCATTTTTTGCTCTTACCTGAAAAAGAAAAACATAAATAGGTACTTCCCCTTGCCCATATTATTAAAATATTATTTTGTACCGAAAATGTCACAATAGTAGCATATCCCGACCCTGAAGTTTCCATCAACTGTTTCGTTAGAACTTGACTATAATTTAAAATAAAAATCGATTTGAGTTATAAATATTTACGTCACAAAAATAACTGCTACCTTAAAACTAACCCATTTCCAGAATTTGCAGTTTAAAATCTGTAATTTGCTTTTATATTGGTTTTCGTACAACTATGTTTAAAGATGGATTGTGATGTCATCGTATATTTACATGATAAGCCAACAACTCTCTCCCGATTTGCGTGTATGATATCGAGGAGCAGAAATTTGAAGTTTTTTGCACAAGAAAATTGTCACTATACCGTCTTCATTTTAAATTTTAATTCTAAACTTGTTTTAATTTTTTTGAAAAATATTTTGACTAAAACGTTTTGCAAATAAGATTTAAGCATGAAAATGTCACAAGCGTGGCAAGCAAAAACGTGTTACTACAGTGGCATATTACATAATTTTAAGATGTAAGATCTGATGTACAAATTGTTTCTTTAGTTTCGATAACAATCTCATTTTCGTCGTGAATTTTGCACTCAATGCATCAGTTCTCTGAAAATCACCCAGATAAATATTAAATAATTACAAAAAAAACTTAAATACATAGTCATAAGTGCTGTCTCATTGCGAAATGAACTGACGATCCCATTTTTATTCAAGTTAAAAGTTCAAATGAGCTCAACTATATTAAGGGTAAAACTTCGTACAACCCTAGATAAGTTTACAAATTGGTTAAGTTTATCTTTTGGTTAATGAACTGTCAAATTTTGTATGGGAAATTATTTACACAATTTGGTTAAGCTTATCAAAGGATTTTGTTGCGTAAAATTAACCAAACTGGTTAAACTTATCCAAGCGTCACATTGTGACTTACTATGATTGAATTACGTAGCATTTTGTCAAATGTTTAAAAAAGGTCGTTCATGCAAACTTTGCGTAAACTTATCATTTTACACAATTTGTAAACTTACGACGTTGCATAATACCCTTATTAATTTTTTCCAGAAAAATTTTCTTCATATTCTCTTATCCAACTGTTAGTCCAAGAGCTTGCTTGGTTGAAAGCAACCAAAGTATGAATTTGAGGATCTGTAGATATGTACATACATGCATTTTAATATTGAATTCAAAGTTCAGCAGAATTTTTTCGATTCCGTGTTGGGGATGGCGTGGCGTATTGAATGTAGTGGTTTTCCAATGTTTGCTACGATTTACAACCACATCAAAATGAAAAAGTAAAATTAGAAGTAATGTTATGAACCTCAAAATAATTGAAAATAAACAATACTTCAAATGAAATATCAAAATTGATTGATATATTTTTAAACTTTATTTATTTATTTTTGTTTTACTATAAAATAAAGTTATTTTGGTACAAAAAATATTTGTTTTTAGTCATATGAAAAAAAAATATCATATTATCGTTTGCAGAGTCCCATCTATCTTTAAACCAAAATTCATCATAATTTGTTTTGTGGGCTACGCATGAAACCGTAACAAACAAATTTATTTTCACATTTATCTTAATTTATTATTATTGTATGTAGGTGTGTATACCTATTATATATGTACACGCATTAGGGTGCTCGTTTAAGAAAAAGGTCATTTTGGAAGGAACTCAATCGGCTCTAATTGAAATAACAAAATATTCCCCTTATTTTTTTCAGATTTTTATTTTTACCCCTATAGTCACTGTAGGTTTTAATTTAATTTCCCTTAATTTTTTTGCATAGTCCATAGTCTGATATTACATGGCGCTTATTTAGCCTCGCATGAATGAAGTGCAAAAGAGAAAGAAAGAACGAAAAAATGAAACAGAAATAAATCTATCTGAACACGCACGGGTAGAAATTTTCTTGCATGTTTTTGACGTTTCCCTTTCTACTCATTTTTTCTTTTTTGCATTTTCTTTTTTTCATTTTGGGTCTTCATGAAAGAGCACAAGATAAAATGGCCGAGGAATTCAAATAAGACACACAATTTACGTATAAGCCCATCTTGAAATATGAAATGCACCCCATTTTCTACAACACATATTAGTTGCATCTTCGGGTTCCATTTTTGATATCAAAATTAATTATTTGTTGAATCTTATACAAGGCAAAGAATATAAAATAAAAAAACCTGTCAAATAAAATAGCAATACTGCAATGAGAACACACACGGTCACGGAATGACTGTTCCAAAGAAAATAACGTGCTATACATGACTAGGTGATCCTCGTAAGATCTGCCGAAAAATTCGGAGCATGTAGGTTGGAAGTAGAGAAGCAAAAATCCCACAGGCGGGGGGTAATAAATATTTCTCTACGCTTGGAAGAAGGGAAAATTTTATAAAAAATATCATCAAATAGAAAAAAAAACGACAACACTTACAGTTTCGGTTTATAGCTTTTTAGAAAGCTAGAAGTCCATTCTTATGATTTCTTTTTAAATTAAGTTGCTTCAATAAATAGGTTCAACAAAAATTGTTTTTAAGTGAAAAAATTAAAAAAACTAAAAATTTAATATTTCTTAAAAATGATGATTAAACATTTTCTTCCAAAAAACTTAATTGAAACTTTTGGCTTTGCAAAAAGCTGCGAAATTATACTGTGCTGTCGTTGTTTATCAATTAATTTTTTTCTATTTAATGTAATTTTTTTTTATAAAATTGCCCCTACTTCTCAAACGGGGTGGAATATTAATATATTATATGGGATTTTTTCCTGTCCATACATTCTCTGAATTTTTGGGCAGATCTTACGAGAATCACCAAGTATGCAAAACAAAAAAAAGAAATTAGATATAGGTATGTACCTCAACAGCGACTATAGTGGGTGAAAATAAAAATCTGAAAAAAATTAGGGATTTTTGTTGGCTTCATTTGGAGCTGATTTAGGTCTATCCAAATATGAAAACTGAAAAAAAACATTATAAGGTATAAGTATATATGTACATATTTAATGTACTAGTATCCTAACTTTTAAACATTTATATGAAATAAAAACACACACTAGAGTTTTCAAATTTTTTAAATTTTTTATAAAAACCAAACTTTTATTTTTATTGAGTCAAACACTTGAATGTTTTTGAGCAGCTTTCCGCCAATCATCATCAGCAGCACGACTAAATTAAAATTGGTTGCATTTTTTTAATGTTAAAACAAGTGTAAAACATAATATAAATACAAATATCTCTATCACCTTTTTCATCATCTGCACCATCATCATCGTCATCATCATCAGCGAAGAAGTGCATGGGAGATCACTTTCGAACAAGTATAGGCAGTGCAATCTGCAAGATAACACCTTATTTGGGGATTCTACTTACATTGATGTCATAATCCCTAAATACGGTCTTTTCTTGCCCATTGCACTGCCTACTTACAGGGTTGCCATGTCTTGAACTAGTTAAATAGCCCAATTTTAAAAACTTTGCTGTCCAAAATTGGAGCCATTTTCACGATGATGGTGGTGAAGATTTATGTGTTTTTATTTCATATAAATGCTTAAACGTATAAGAGTTTTCGTTAATCGTTTCAATTTTTTTATTAAATACACCCTAAATAATATTGGATACTTGTACATTAGGGTGATCCTTAAATTGGACATAGTCTTTGATAGAAGCCCTCATTCGATTCAAAATATTGAAAACAATTTCCTGCCAAATTTATTTGAAAACTTAATATTTGGTCACTAAAGTGTTTATAACAAAAAGATTAAGAGAATATTTTTCTTACAAATCTAATTTAAAAAATGCATTCTTGGGGTAATAGGGGCCAAGATAATAGAATTGACAATTTATTCACATCGATATTTAACTAAATCTTGATAAATCCTACCATAAGCTAAAAATTTAAATTTCAAATCCATTAAGAAGAACCAGATCAGTAACCCATGTCAATACTAAAATCATACTACATTATGTCATATCGTCGGCTAAGAGTGAAGAGCGGCTAGCTCAACATTTTGTTTGCCCCCTCCATAAGCAAATAGAGAAATATTAGAGCTTTATAAGTGCAGATATTGATGTAAACCTCTACGATGGTTACCAAATTTTACATAAATTTATTGGATCCACCCACAAAAAAGAACTTTTCTTGTTAATCTTCTTCAATTTTAAAAGAATATTATATTCTGGATCAATGTTCTATCGATCAATGGTTAAATTGACTTTATTATTATGGTCGACTCAATAATACTGGTGAAATTCATGACTGAATACTAGCATCACTTTGTTCAAAGTTTGTAAAGTGGCCATGAGAATATTGGTGCTGGCTGGCTGGTGTTGGATAATACGGTGCGGTTATATAGGTAGAACATTAAATAACGTATTTCCTCTTCTTTTCATTCAAGAACCCAAACACGAAACTAGCAATTTAAAAGGCAATTTAGAAGAGTTTTCTTTTGAGAGAAGACTGGTAAGGTTAGTATTATCCGGTGCATTGAATGCACATTATCGGTGTGGAGTAAGACTTCAATATAGCGTGCACCCCACCTCAGTAAATAACACTACTGCACTGCTACCTTCTACATATTATTAAGCAAGGAACATGTACTTGTAGCTGGCATGCAATTTATAAGGCACGATAGCAGGTACACTTAACATATCTACTTTTGTATTTGTGGTTCAGGAACATTCAACAATCCTTAAAGAATGGATACGCTATAAAAGAGACTAATATATTGGCGTGATTAAGGGTCCTTAGTACTAATTACAATCTTTGGATCGTTAATTGTCATATTTTCAAGATAATTGAAAGGATTTTTGTTTGAATTTAAGGGTTCAGCCTTATTAAATTTATATAAAATGAATTTGATATACTTTTTTTTTCTGGGTGGTATGTAAAAGGTTTTTCAACAGGGACGCTACAAAAGTAGAGCCACAGGGACAGCAAGCGAAGACATATTTCTTGCCGCTCTTTTGACATTTCTCTTCAGTAAGGTTTGCCATTTCATGATGAAAAGATATACGAGCCAACAACGACTCGAAATTATTAAAATTTACCACGGAAATTCGGAGTCAAACTTTAAGAGCACTACGTCCAATTTATGGCCGTCATAATAGTCCTAGCAGATCAACAATTGAGCGTCTAGTGGAAAAATTTGAATCCTCAGGCACAGTACAAAATGTTCCCGTGTTAGTGAGAAAGCCCAAATGTGTCTCTCACACGTCGTTTTCAAGCGTTGGGCATCTCTGTGACGTCGTTGTGGAGAATTTTGCGAAAAGATCTTGGCCTACATCCTTACAAGATTAAATTGACGCAAGAACTGAAGCCGCTTGACCACCAGAAGCGTCGTATGTTCGTGAATTGGGCTGAGCAACAAGTTGAAAATGATTCGGATTTTCATCGAAAAGCATCTTCAGCGATGAGGCTCATTTCTGGCTGAATGGCTTCGTCAATAAACAAAATATGCGGTATTGGTCAGGCTGCAATCCATTGCATCCCGAAAAAATTACGGTTTGGTGTGGTTTATGGGCCGGCGCCGTCATTGGGCCGTACTTCTTCCGTGATGATCAAGACCGACACGTTACTGTGAAGCTACCGTTCAATGATAACCGAATATTTTTGGCCCCAATTTGATGATATGGAGTAGGAGAACATGTGGTTCCAACAGGACGGCGCCACAAGCCACACAGCGAATGTCACAATCAATTGATTTGAAACCAAGTTTGGAGAACGTGTTATCTCACGAAATGGTCCAGTCGCTTGGCCGCCTCGGTCGTGCGATTTGACGCCTTTAGACTATTTCCTGAGGTGCTACGTCAAGTCCATGGTCTATGCCAACAAGCCAGCGACGATTGATGAACTTCGTACGAATATCGAACGTGAAATTGCAGCAGTATCGGCCGATTTATGCTTGAAAACCGTCGAAAATTGGGTTCAGCGTCTGGACTTTTGCAAGCGTGCCCGTGGTGGCCATGCAAAAGAAATTGAATTCCATACATAATGGCATCAAATGTACTTTCACAGGAATAAAGAATTTCATTGATATCCAAAACCGTTTTTGTTTTATTAAAAAAAACTATTGTAGCGCTCTTATTGAAAACCCCTATATTTTTTACTCATACTCACTTTTACTATTAACTTTTTTGAAGGTATTTATAAGTAAATTTACCTATTCATTTCTGTATGTACTTATTTATTTTTTCATTTCTATATTTATAAATATTTGACACACTGGAGGCACTAGGTTAGGGTAGGTTAGAAGGTTTTTTTGACTATCAAGAATTTTCACATTAGTGAAGTAATTAGTTCATCCAGTTACCACTATCTTTTTCATTGTTTTGAAGTGGTGAGAGTCTGGTGCAGCTTTGATGTTGGTACATCAACCCACTTCCGTAGTTACCGTGTAATAATATTCCTTTATTATTTTTCCATCACCAGACTCATTTTGCAAATTTTAGCTTACAAGTTTTTGGCTTCTACCGTATTCCTGTGATAACCCGATGTTTTAGAAACTATTAACTGCACGCTTCGGATTACCCTTTTTCTTCCTTAGTCAAGGATTTTCCGCAAAACATTTCAAGAACGAACGGTTAAAAACAATTCAAACTATCGATTGGCAAATAAAAAAGGGCGACTTAACAACTCAGTTTGACGTAAATTTAAATTTTTGGCACTGAACTGATTCAAGTGGCGCAAAAATAATAATCGCATTTACTGACGGTTCGCTCTTCAAAACTACGCTTGCAACTTAAAAACAGATTAAGAACTACACTGTTAGTGACAGGAAAAATTTAGTAGTTCCTACATTTGTTTCGAAAGTAAACTGTAAGCATAGTTTTGTATGGTGAACCGTCAGTAAATGTATTTAAATTTGTTCTTTTCCTTTCATTCCGGCTTGTTAAAGAACTCTCCTTAGCTGAAATCGATTCCTTGAGTCGGTGATCGGTTTTATTTTATTTCTACACTTTGCCAAATGTTTCAGTGATAACAGATCGAATAATATTCCATTTTATAGTCGGATGCAGATAGGGTTTTTTTTTCCAGAAGGTCGGCTTTTTGCTGTGAAATTTAACATATTTCTGTAATTGCCGATTGCATTTAAGGAACATTTCAACTTTATGGAAATTTCTGGGTGTGCATTTTGTCCCTGCAATAGCTTTTATGGATTCCCCTTTGAAATCTGGCTGATTTGTTTAATTTCTAACCATTTTAAGGAATTATACTAAAATCATAAAATTTAGACAAGATCGAAAAATAAAAAGTCACGGAATGAAAATTTCCACACTCTACTTGACTCCTCACAATTTTTACTCATCAGTTTCATGTAACATTTATAAAAATTGCAAGCTTACAAACGGTCTACATCAATGAAAAAAGAACTAACAAAATTGATCAAGTACACTCACAACTCATCAAATAAATTTTTTGAAACGGCTTTTCCAATAACTCGAAATTTTCCTCGATAATGTGTTAAGCTTGAATAGACAAAAGGCATAGCATTAGCAAAATTTCTAGAATGCCTTGCAGTAACATTTTGTCAAATATTTTCTAAATAAATAGCTCAAGCTCGATCAATTTTGTGAGTCACTGTATCTCAAAAACAGCTCTTACGATTTTGATAAAAAAAAAAAAAATCATGCGGTCTACTCCTGGAGCCTTATTTAGTTTACAAGCGATAGTTACTGCTTTTACCTCTTGAAGTGTGAACATCGCATCAAGTTCCATATTTTCTATATAAAGAAAAGCAAACAAGTGATGATTTGAGCTAGATGGAAGGATTAACAAGTTTTCAAAATATTCTGCTAAGAGATCTGCTTTCACTTGTATTCTAGAGCGATTAGCGACTTCTCTGCTGTTCAATCTTTTAGCTAGTTTCCAAAAGTCACGGCTGTCTCTTGCTTCTGTTAATTCTTGTGCGTGGTTTTGCCAATACAGTCTTTATTTTTCTTTGCAGATACTTTTGTACTCGCTAGCTATTTGCTCTTTGGTAAGCTAGTTTTGTGGCAGCGGTTGTTGTTTTTTCTTGCGAGACGTAATTTAGCAAACGAATTGTTTCTTGCACTCAGAGGCAATCTGCGTCATACCATGGCTGTTTTTTTGTTGATCTTCCCTTTCAAAGTATTCAACTGATTTGGATAAATTTTATATGGTTGGAAAAACTATAGCCACGGAGGTTGGGCGAATCATAAAGCTAAACACTGTGGGTCCATTTGAGTGAATTTCCATTCAGAAAATTAGAAGTTTATAAAATGAAAGCATTGTTTTTTTCTTCAAATTTTCAAAAATCTTATAGCTAACTTCCGTTTTCCGAACTAACTAACTTTTTTTCGACATAGATAGACATAAGCATATGTCAAAAATTGTCTTACTTCGGGGTATTTCTTTGATATATATGGTTGATCTTTTCTTGACATTTAATCTCGTAAGTAAAGCACTCCTATACTTCAAAATGTTAGCACCTTATAAATAAACTTATTTCAAAGATTTTGTAACGAAATACTGTTTAAATAACATAGTTTTCAAGTTTATAGCTTAGATGATCAGTTAGACACAGAGATAAGAAAACCAGGATGACTCCCATAAAATATTGTTGTATTAAATAAATTTACTCAATACAATTCATTCCTTGTGTTTTTATAATAAAAACAAATTTAAAGAATCGATATATTAATATAAAAACCCATTTCGATTATCATAATCCCATACCTATTTTACTGGGTAGCAATAAATATTTAAATTAAATTATAATCCAGTTGTCTACTCTCTATATCAAATTTAAATAACCTTCACGTGTTGTGGTATATGTACCTCTTTATGATACAAATACTTGTTTTCACACTTTAATAAGCAAATAAACATTAAAATAAGTGGTTCCCACTTTCCTTTTGGCTGACCATCAGCGTGATGGCTCTGTCGTTTCCCACATCATCTACCAATATTCTCTCGATTGTGCTTTTAACAAATGAAACCCTCCAACAATTCCCTTTTTGGAATTGGATACCGAAACAACAGCGTCAGGCAAATAATAAACCTTTACCTATTTGGTTGATGAAACAATATTTCCCATAATAAAATCAATCTCCTGTTTACGATACGCAAACAACAAGGGAAAATATATTTCTCACATCATGCCAATTTCAATAAAAAAAGAACCAAGTGGTGGATTCATCTCCACTTTTCCGGACAACAACAAGGACACAAACAACGGGAAAAATAAAGGGTTGCCTTGGTGTTCAATCTAATAATTTGAAAATTTAATTTTGAACTCTATCGGATCTTAATGGAATCCTATCTTTAGTGAGTCATAATTGTCATCAGTGTGTTCATTTTGGTACAAACGTTTCAAGTTTTTGCCTGGTGTGACTTTCACAGATTAGTTTCCCTTGATTCAAAATATTTAAAATATTTATAATTCGATTCTATAGCTTATCGAAATTTTTATTTTTGGCTGTAAGCAATAGATTTTGAAATATTGATTTCATACCCATCCCGCACGTAACAATTTTTTTCCCACACGTAACGGAGTACTTGATTTATTTTAATTATTATTTTGTTCGAAGTTTTTAATTTTTTATATGGTCATCATTTTTAAAAAAATCTCAAAGCAACTTATCCATGTTTTTAAACACATTTTCAACTTTAAGTTTAGCTGAGCTTATGGGTTTAAAATATAAATTTAAATCAATGGTAGTTTTTGTAATGCTCAGAAAAATTGAGCCTGCACCAAAATACTTGCAAACATTTCAAAAAACTAAAGAAAATATTTAAACTCTTTTGAACTATTTAAAATCCAGCTAACAGTTTGTCATCCGTTTCACGTAACAATGGAATGCTCCCATATACATATTTTTTGTATACCTCCATATAAACAAAAATTAAAAAACTTTCTTTGTGTGTATATTAGTTTTCTTCTTACTGCGGGACTCTTTTTTGTAACTTTTCATTTTAAGAAATTTCAGAGGTAACCCTGACATCCGAGTGTATACACTAGTCAACAAACAAAAACATATTGTAATTCCGGTTCGGTTTTTTGTATCTTCACCCCGGTTGCCGGAATTCGTTATGGCAAATTACTTCACACTCTCATCTGATCATCTCCGGACAAAAAAAGACACAGGCATGCCGTCCTTACAATTTGGTCGACTACCACCAAGCCAACCCCCGAGCTTATAGACAGACACCAGTCCTTTAATGGCTATCCCACTCCTGATTTTGAACCGAAACCAATGAACATATCCATTCCGTTCGCACCTTTTCATCCATGAAATGGAAACAATCTCAGAGATATATATTACTCAATTCACCCTCCCACGCATACACACTCTCTGCCTTTCAGGTTGAAAGCAAATGTGAGCAACCGGTTAAGGGTTGAATTAAAATCACACGCTTGACTTACAGGGGTTGATTTAATATGATAACTGAATCATTGTTATCCAGTGATTTTATCTATTGTTGTTGTTATTCCTGTTTGAGATTTTTTACAAACGATTACGTTTTATTTGTTGTATGTATTTAATAAATTACAGAAATTGTTGTTATTCTAATAAAAAAATGACATTCAGTAACATTTTTGCTGAAATGTGTTATAAGAAAGTTAGAATTCTATAGAACTAAAATAAGCCGCAGAATTTCTTTCTTTAATGTTTTAGGAAAAAGTTCTTATATTTAAATTTTTTTTCAAAGTATATACTCGTAGGTACTAGGGTGGTCCTAATAAGGGTCATTGTTTAATATAATTTGGTGCATCCCACCGAATTTCTTTCAAGTAAATAGTAACAAAAAATCCTGTATGACAACCACCTTACGCGGACCGAATTTGTTTTTTTGTGACTGTCAAATACCACAAATCACCTTAGCGGATTTCACCCTGTAAAATTTTAGTTCATTATTTTACCGTTAACCCGGCCCAAAGACTAAAGCTGATTTATATTCAAAAACGCATATAAAATGTTAAATAAAAAGTTGAACTTTTGGAACTTGAGTAATAATTGATAGAAAAATATGAATTTTGGTACTAATGTAGTCTTTTATGACTACATTTAAGATTTTGTACAAGATTCGTAACAATCCAAACCGAATATTTCCTTAATTATAAACACATAGAGGAAAATTGAAAGAAGTAAAATTATTTTCAAGTAACGGAATAACTGTGGTATTTTTTGTTTAATACTCCACTTTTTTATGAAATTATATAGACGCGAGTCTGGTTGCGTTTGAACCATTTTTCCACTTAACCCTTTTCTGTCTGACAGCCAGGCCAGGATTTTCACAATTTATTTACAAAAGAGATTTATCACAAAAGAGGGGGCACCTACAAAAATCCAATAAAAACGAATTAAAAATAGCTCGTTCAGGAAAAGTATTTTGTAAAATAAAGACAAAACATAAGAAATAAAATAACCAAAAGTCCAAAGCCATTCCCGTTCTCAATAACTTCACAGTTTTAACAAAAAAGAACGCCCATGAGAGAGAAAAATATTTCCCCTATCTGTGATTTTCTCTCCGAGAAATTTCCTTAAACTGAATTTCACAGCTCAGCTAAATGTCAGCATGAAAGTAAAAGAATGAAAGCTAAACATAGTATCGAAAAATATCGC
This sequence comes from Dasysyrphus albostriatus, assembly GCA_946251815.1. Taxonomy (NCBI): domain Eukaryota; kingdom Metazoa; phylum Arthropoda; class Insecta; order Diptera; family Syrphidae; genus Dasysyrphus; species Dasysyrphus albostriatus. The sequence continues at coordinate 228,730,857 of OX276335.1, forward strand.
CTCGGCATTGGTCTTGGTCTCGTATAACTATGTTTCGTTCGGTCTCGTGTAGCAAAGTCTCGTCTCGGTATCGGTATCGGTCTCGGTCTCGTCTGGTTTTGGTCTGGTCTGAGTCGCTAACCAAAAAATACATGACTTGCAGGGTGCAGCCCTATTCTGCTATTCACGAAGATTCAATTCACCGAAGCGATTTCCTTCCGAATTACCTTTACATTCTGCTATTCATCGGGCGAAACCCGATTTGAAATTTATGTGAGCAGCAGCATTTTATTAAAAGTGAAAATCATGTAATATTCAATTCATTTATTGTTTTAGTTAATTGTTAACCTTGTTATTTTCAGTTCCTTAATAGTTTTGCGGTATTGTTTTAAATAATTCATTGAAAAAATAATAAATTTAAGGTGCTACGACTTTTTTTCGGTTTCACAAGGAAATGATTATGACTGGGTTTAATTTTAATGCAAAAATAAAAGTGATGAATCGTTCTCAAATGTATTGTTTTGAGTAAAAAAAAAGTAAATAAACACAGTATTTGTACCAAATAGCTAACAAGAATTTAGTTTTTACTTATATTTTAAGGGACAGTGATTTTATTTGCAACGAAAAAGAACAAATCCGTATCTTTTTATAGGCGGATTGGAATTGTATGGAAACAATTGGTTCACGTGAATAGTTAAATACCGCAAAATATTACCAACATTATCGACAAGTGAATCAGACTCCCTGCGAATGTTAACAGAATTATGATTGGTGAATATTTCAAGAAAATTCCCCCCAATGAATAGCAGAATAGGGCTGTTGGTTTCATGTTCTTGATGTAGTAGTTGAACTAGCTTGGTATTTTTAAGACTTAAGACAAAAATTATTCTCATAAAAGACAATTTTTATATCTGAAGTGTTTTTTGTTTGACTTAAGAATTTTTTAAAGTCTTTTTTTACAATGTCTAAGCAAAGTTCCGATAAGGAATTAATTTGACGTAGGGTTATAAGCTCACAGGAAAATAATGTACACAAATATTTTTTGGATTTCACTTAAGTCACTTTCTCACTTAAGAGAATCAAACCTGGCCAACCCTACGAACGGTATAGAATTTGGCCATTTAATGTGCGTAAAAAGCAGACTTATTGTCTGTCAAGCTTTCAAATTTTTGAACTTGAACATTTTTTGCCGTTTATCTTGAGCAAATTCTATATTTCTATATATTGAGTTTTTCTTTTCGATCAATACAGGTTAAGACAAAACATGATAAGGAACCACGCACTGATTGTATTTAATCAAAATGTTAGCACCTTTTCAATAAAAAAAAAAATCTATTTCCCGATTATAACTTAACTTATTCCTTAACTATTTAGAACACTCATGTCGTTAACTGCAGATGAACCTTTTCTTTTATTTTACTGATTTGATAAATTTTTAAAACCAAAGAAATAAAAACTAGGGCACCATTTACTCTATAGGTCTAGGGGATTTGGACCTCTGGTATCTCATATATGGTCAGTTTGATATTTGAGAATGCCATCTAATTGGTCAGTAATTGGTCAGAAAAAGGTCAACTAGTCCTAGAAATTAGTCAGCCCTTGATAACTTGTAAAAAATTTACAAAAACAGGATACAACCTGAAAGATCTCTAGACCGTGATAAAAGGTCAGCTATTTTCAGTAACTGGTCAACCATACACATTTTTTTAATGAATTTTCAATGCATTAAAAAAAAAATTCAAGGTCATTGCGATTTTTGGCACCTCATTTGTGGTAAATTTGCAAAATTTGCTTACAACCTAAAAGATTTTTAGATCTATATTAAAGCTCAGCCTGTTACGGTAATTGATCAGCCATCAATCACAGCCATGATCACAGCCACGTCCTACAAAGGGGCATTTCAATTGTTCAGGGGGGCCATCTCACTTTCTAATTCTTCATTCACATACATTTTTAATTTCTGTATTAAAAGAGTGCGAAGGAAAAAATGATCTCACTTTCGCACTAATTATTTATTTTCGAAAAGAGTCCTGACTCAATCTTGGCTTGTTCAAACTTTTGCATGAGCCAAATTGTGAACGCTTTTTCCAGGTATTCTGTAAGGAACAAAATGTGTGTACAAGGGACTTATACTGTTAAAATATTTGTGGAACTTGATTTTCTCGAGCAATAAACTGGAAACAAAAATTTGCAAACGGTCGATTGTAAGAACTTATGAGTCTTAGCCGATTATTTCGAAAAACAAGACTCATTTAGGCTTGTTTCACACACATTAAGTTTCATTCGGTTCGGTCTGTATTCGGTTTGTTTTCGAGGCGTGGGATACTTTAAATAAACAAAATTAATAAAACCAATTGATTCGTGTCGAAGGGACGACGTTCGAAGCTATTCGATTTCTCATAGGTTTTTATTCTTCCCGTTTTCATCGGTTCACACTAATCAGGTCCGACCGAAAATGAACCGAATACAGACCGCACCGAATGTGTGTGAAGCAAGCCTGAAGCAACTACGAAGGCTTCGCTATCCTTATTGATATTTCAAACAATCGTTTACAACTCAAATTTTGACATGTTTCAAAGTTTTCAAAAATCATGTTCTGAATTGAGTATAAATTGACTTCCACAATAGTCGATATTCCACCTGTTTTTCTTTTGAAATCCATAAAAAAAATCAAAACGTCTAATACATACATATGTATATTAAAAAAAAATCTTTATGAATAAATTAAATTTAAAAACAACAGCAAATATCGTAGCCCGTGGCTTTTAAGTGACAATTTAGTGGTGTGTCTGCTTGTATTTGCAACAAAAATAAGTTTTTTTTTTAAATTATGACACATCAAACTTCAAACTATTTCAAAATGTCAAGCTGATTTTCAATCCACCCGAAAATCAAAACACACTGACTCCGCACGTATTGAAAATGAGAAGTATCTCAAAACACCGAGAGTTTTAAAACGAATGAATTTTCTAGTGAATCGGAATTTAGAGCAGGGGTGAATATTTAGGGGGGGCTTAAACATTTAAGAAATATCTTGGTGGGGCATAGCACGAAAAAGGTTGGGAAACACTGCTTTACAGAGTCATAGATGTGATATTTGTGTTTGTTTATGATGCTCAGATGGAAGCGAATCATGTCATTCGTCACTCAGAATATTTTCTTTTTAATCATGAAACAATGAAACGATGAAAAAGGTAATGAAATTACTTTTGCATTAATGTCGTGAACAGGAAAACACAAATTAACAAATGAAGGTTGTGTTTGAAAATATGAATGCTATCATACGCTTTGATGTTTTGAAATGCGCTCTGATGTTTTGAAATATGTATGTTGAAAGACAAATAAAAAAAATCGCTTTGCGATTCCTTAAAAATAGCTTATCACGAAAGCTACACGGAAAGAATTGAAAAATCACCAATTGAAAAATTTGCAGTCGCAAGTTACGAATCAAGTTTTATACGTAAATCAAGGCATTTTGATCCCAAATGAATACAAAAACTGGTAATTTAACATTCAAAACGAAGCAATTTGGAAAATTTGTGTTTTCAAAATTTCAAATTTGTGGATTCAAGCTTGTACTTTTCATAGCAAAATACAACTTTTTTGGCGTAGTTAACTCTCCAAAAGAATAATTTCACAAACAGCATTTAAAAATATTGATTTGTGATTAATATCTAGTAATTTACATTGCTCTTTTTTTTAGCAATTTGCAACTCCAGGAGAATAAATGCAAGCCACTAACAAAAAATTCTTAAATCACGACTTTCTCATCGCAAGCGAAAGCGAGTCAAGCGAAAAGTAATTATTTCAAATGAATTAAATTAAACGTAATGCAAAGTCGCAATATCATAAAATAAAGTGGTGATCGCAAATCATTTTTGCAAATTTACAAATTGGCGATTGATAAATATTTGGATCAAATTGCGATTTGTTGTTCGCAATTTTTGATACTTAAGAGTATTGATTTACGATTTGAGAGTATCAATATCTTCATTTTGCTCAGTTTTGCAAATTGCAAACAAATAGTCGTAAATCACGAAGTCACGAGCCAAGGTATAAATCGGGATTCATTTTTCGTAATTTGCAGCACATTTTTCGTGATCTGATCCAAGAATGCTTTCCGTGTATTTAGAATTGAATTATATATCTCAAGAACGATGAGATGATAATTTTTTAAAAGAATATAAAAAAAAACTATTTGGGTATAAGACGCCGTGACTTGATTCAAAATATACAGAAAGCGTTCAGTGATTTACAAATAAGACATGCAAGTGGCCCTTAATGTATCAAACAATCAATTTTTTAAGTTTTTTAGTATTGTACTATTCTAATTTCACTCATTGTCAGCGGTCGGCGCGGAAAGGGGAAGGACACTTTGATGGAAGCCGGTTGGCATTCAGTCTAAAATTGAAAAATTAAATTGCATTAATAATTAAATATAATGTTGTAACTTAAAAAGCATAAACTATATTCTTACAAGTGAACGATGCCATCAGAAGTCTCTATAAAAAAAATTATAATCTTTTTTCGGTGAAACCTTGCGAATTATAATAACTTTGTCTTGCTTGTGTGATTAGTAATTCGTAATTAAAAGTAACTTTTTCTACATATTTAACATTTTTCCAATCTCAGACCTCCACGGTGGCGACGAAGCATTACCAAGTATTACTGCACATTTATTTTAGGTTATCCTCGTGAGATACAAAATTCCCCTCAAAAATGTATAAAGGGAAAACTTTAGTATGTTATACCATTTTCATCCCGGTAAAGTTAATAGTTTTTCAGATCTGTTTTTTGTATGTCCTTTGTTATATAACAGAACGAAAGCATATAAGTCCGTGTGTGTATCCTGTCCATTCGCACTGTCTCACTGCCAAAGCGAATTAGCAAATTAGCATGCTGCTAGATTGTAATGGTAATGGAATAGAGCCATAATACATACTATATAATAATACTTGCTTTATGTAAAAAAGTAAATGTGGGGCGCTTGAATTCTCTGAGGTAAAAAATTAAAACTTTTTGTTCTTCTCTTTTGTGTATTTGCATTTATGCAATTTTGCTTTTGGATGAATTCTGATTATATTAACATATCACACTTCAAGGTGGTGACATTTGAATGTAATTATTTATGAAACTAGTGCAAGTCAGGTATCTTCTTTTCATTTATACACTCGTGTAGTCATGTTTTAATTTAATTTATTGTTTTTCACATTTTCATTTTCAGGTGGAAAATTTCAATCAAATTCAACAGAGATGGGTGACTACAAGGTTTCAATGAAACTTCAAATTCATCCGCTGACGCAGTCAGAATTTGGTTCGTACCGATGCGTTGCAAAGAATTCGCTTGGAGATACCGATGGAACTATTAAGTTGTATCGTAAGTAAACCTTATTTGTTAATTTAGTGGTAGTGACGATGCATGGAGTCCCCGTAGAGAGTACATAAAAGTGAGAAAGGTATAAGGACCTAGAACCTAAAAAATTTTAAAATTTGGTTCGGAATGTCTCTAGCCTATTTCACAATGCAACAAGAGCACGAAACGTCCGTCAATCTCTTGGCAGTTGTTTTCTCCTAAGCCTAGTAAACAGTTCCCATGCGAAAAAAAAAATAAAAAATTTAAAACAATTTTCCACCTATTCTGCGCACCAAATTGTATAATATTCGAGCCAAAAAATGTTTTCCTTGGCCTAAGCCACGCACTGAGTCATTAGCATACCCTATATTAATAAACTATAGGCCTAAAAATCGAAATTAGGTAGTTTTGGATGCAAAAACCATTTGCATGCAAATAATGCTTTGAGGTGAATATAATATTTTCAATTTTTTGAAGTGTAAGCCGACTACAAAAAAAAATTTATTCACCACACTTTTTTTTCACATGCAAAACAATTGCCGGAAAAATGTATTTATGGAATTAGTTTGGGTACGCCTACTAATTATAAAAACAAGATTTTGAGATTTTTGGGGTAACGTATTTGATAACTCTTTCAAATTTGATTTATCAAATAAATGTCCAATTAAAATCTTGTACAAGATAAAAGACCTCCAAAAATTGTTCCATCTTTAAGTTATAGAATATTACCATTAATAACAATTTTTTGAAAAACGATTTCCCATCCAAGGTAGCTTTTAACCAAAAGAAATTTATTGAATTTTTTAAAAGAAAAGTGGAGCAATTTTTGATGAAGATAAGATTTTGTAAAATTGTATGACAGGTACCGTTTGTTTTTAGTTCTAAAAAAATGAAAAGAACGTGTGGGTTGAATCTCCAAAACTACTATATGGACCAAGTGTAATGAATATCCATTTAGCGGCTTAGGTTGTAGCTGAACAGACAGACCGACAGAATTTTGGTAGCTTGTATCATTGGAATGTCATGTTTGATTGTTGTCTCAATTTTTTTTTGCACTAATCCAAAACTTGCCCTAATCCTTTAGCTAAGTTTACAGTTCCCACGCGCATAACAAATTCAAAAATTATTGAGGTGAATTAAGAAATTATTTTTTGCATTATTGGTTAACAGTTTTAAGCAAAAAAAAAAACCATTCCTGTCATGAAATATTATGCAAAACAATGGACAGGAAATTGTTTTGCACGCGAAAAAAGAAGGTGATGAATAAAATATATTTTGTTGGATGGTCGTTATACTTAAAAAAAAAAAAAAAAAATTCCACCTTAAGGCATTATTTGCATGCAAATGTTTTTTTAGTGTTGGTAAAGCATTGATAGTCTCAATTTTTGATAGTATCGAAAGTATTGGGAAAACCCTATAGATACTATCAATGCTTCGATAGATTTTCCAATTTTTTCAAAAAGCGTAAGTAAAACATTTCTACTGCCACAAAAACTTAAATTCTTAGGAAAATTGTAATTTTAAAACTAATTTTAAGTAATTAGAAATGTATGATTTAATTTTTAAACTTGCTGTTTTAGATACCTACCCAACTAACAATTTCGCTTCTATATTGCTCCATAGATGCTTTTCGTTTTCATTCAACCTATGCATATAAGCATTGCATAAAACTTCATAGAGTGAAAAAGGTGACCTTTATTGTACCTTTGTGGAGTTTATTATAACAATCTTAAAGAAATTCACATTAAATTAAATAAAAAAAAACTTGTTGCTAGAACCAGGAATCGAACCCGCTCCACCACTCTCTGATATATAGTTCAATGCATTAAATTGGAATCACTTTTATCTAAAATATCCTCGCATGAGACAAGAAGCATTAATAAGAAAAAACTTTCTTCAAGAAAATTATAAAATAATAGATTAGTATGGCTGTAAATAACACATATTTTTAATTAAATAAATAGAGATACAATAGATTAATTAATTAATTAATACCAACATTCAACATTGTCAATCAAATCAAATCAAATCAATCAACAATAAGAAATATATGTGCTCAGGTGTGTAATTGAATATAAATTATAAAATGGTCGATTTTTGCTTGGCGTCACCATATTCACTAATATATACAAGCAATATAGAAATAAAGACTTACGGGATGACTATTGAAGTGAAAGATCTTGGTTACTTCACAAGAGCATTATAGAGAGATTAAAGAAACATAGGTACATCGTTTCTATCAAGCTGATATAATTTGCACCAGAAAATATTTAAGGATTCAGTAATGCTCCAATAAGGTATTTACTTTCTATCAAAGGGCTAAATGGAGCGCTATAGAAACAAATAACACTTTAATGTCAGAAATGCGAAGCAATTTTGTTAGTTGGGTATAATATGCAAGAAAAAATCTGCATGGATGGTAGTCCCAAAATGATATTTTAAGCTCTTCTTTACCAATTTTCACACGGAATTTTAAAATAAAATACCTGATAAAACTATATATATTTTAAAATAGGTGGAAGACACAACATAAATGACCCAGACATTAGCAATCTAATTCATTAGGGTCTGCTAAATACATTAATAATTATGCACTGCATACGGAATTATATAGCTATACTAAAACATATTTCGTAACTGTAAAAAAGATACAATTTAATTTTGGAGCTTCGGGTTATTGAACAAAAATGGAGTCTCAAAAAAAAACTTGTGCCTTATACACACGCTACAAATCCATTCTCATGCTCATTTACATTCTAGAAAATCAGTAAAGGGTGTTTCTAGTATCGTTTTAGAAAAAAAAAAATCAAGAACTAACTTGGGTGCGTTCAGAAAGTTAGCTCTCCTGTAATTTGTGGTAAAAAAATTTAAATTTTGGAAGTATTGAAAATATCGATAGTTTTTGATAGTTTTTTAAAGCTATCGATGTGCGCGATAGTTTTTTTTACTGTCGATAGACTATCTACGCTTAAACAACACTATGGTTTTGCATCCAAAAAGAAATTTCTTACATTTTTAGGCTTACAGTTTATTAATTAAGGGTAAATTAATGACTCAATTGGCGGGGATCTGTAAACTATGCTTATATCGCAAAAAAAAAACCTTAAAATAGGCTGATTTTGCCTTAATTACTGAAAGATAATCTCAATTGTTTTAGCTGTATAGGTGGTACAAATATTAAACTATGGTTTTTCGATTTTTTATTTTCAAAATACAATTTTTTGTATAATAGAAAATTGTAAACTTAATATTTCAAGACATTCCTCAACAATGTCAGCGTGTTTATGAATGAATTAATATTTATGCACATTGTACAAAATATGCACATGCATATGTACATATATCTCAATCCAGTACCTTCAATTTATTGCCAAAAGATTAAAAGTATAAATATTAAGTAGGTATAAATGTTATTCAAATTCTCTTAACTTTGAACAAATCTTTGTTTTGCTCCCCCGTAGGAATACCTCCAAATGCAGTCAACTACTTAGACAACTTCGAAGGAAGACATAAAGGTGAGTTAAGCATTATAATTTACAATTATGATGGGAAACTGAACCGATTGTCATAAATCCCAAAGCCGAGACCAAGTAAATTTAAAAATAATAAATTCTTTTCCTCTATACCTTTGCCCACAAAATTTTAATCCTGTATTGCCGTTTCCCACAAATAAAAAAGCAAAAGTAAAAAAAATATAAAACCTAGGAATAATTTATTCAAATCCTTAACTGTGTCGTATCTGGGCTTTGGTCATTCTGGTTCAAAAAACGATGGTCGGTTGACACATAGAAGTGAATGGCAGTTATGCGATTTGCATTACTCACTCATCTTTTAGTGGATTTTATAATTCAAATCCAAATTTGTTTTCTCGTTCTCACTTCTCTTTTGTACTTTTTTTGCTTTTAGGTAAGAAACGAATAAAGAGCTCAGAATTGTATCACCAGGCAAAGAGCGTGGACACAGGTGATGATCCAGAGAATCCAGTTAAAAGGAAAGGTATGTAAGGCAGTAAGCGTAGAATAAATATAGCATAGTTGAAAAATAAAAAAGGAAGAAAGCAAAGAATGGTTTCAGGAAGATAAACGACAACTGAATCGTGCAATAACCTAAGCCAAGAAAGGTCTTCTGCCGTTTATGCGGTACGGCATGGGTAAAGAAGTTTTTTTTTTTTTGTGTGCCTTGTTTGTACTCAATTGACATTATATCTAGGTAATGAAGTTCCAATAAACCTTAAAATGAGCTAATGGTTTGTCAATAGAGGTCGAGATGAAGTTAAAGAAAAAAGGGCGGTATTTATGTAGACAGGTAATAAAGTTTGAATTGACATAAAAGAGGCGTTAAGGTTTATTGAACATTAACTAAAAGAAATTGGGCCGCACAACTTCTCTCAAAGTAAATTTGATGAGGTTTTGATGATATTGTTGCAAAACTCTTATACCAAATGAGTCATCCTCAGAGAAAAAAATTGTCGTTACAACTAATTGAAGATGAATCACAGAAAAATATCGAACGTACCTATAAATTTAAGGGTAGCGAATTAGCTGATCTTAAAAATTATATTCACAGAGATATAAGTATGGGCGTTTGGAAAAAGCCAACTTTGTTATCACCCAAAAGCAAAGAAATAAATTAGAAATATTGCCCAAAACTACTTTGATACCAAATATTAAAACGGAAATATCGCCCAAACATTTTGTATGTAAATTGTTCTTGCTGGCCATGTTTCCTCATTTACTTTATTTCAGTGAAAGTTTATAGAGAGGGGAGGGGTGCATTGCCCACGCTCTTGGTGATGACGCACACGCCAGTGAACCGTGTTCGAATCGGAGGTAGCGCCACGCCAAGCGATCTTTGTGTCGCAAATCGTCGTGTCGCACCGTGCTTCTCCGTGCCGTCCACGGGTTTGCACCGAGAGCAAATGGGTGTTTGCGGCATTCATTGATTACCAAAAGGCGTTTTCGTTGGTCCTTCATAGCTGATCCATAGAAACTCTAAAATTGAATAAAATCAATCCGAAAATGAAAATTGTTATCTTCTGCTAAATTGGTCTCCAAAAAAAAAAAAATGCACGAAGTTACGAGGCCAAAACTCAACATATCTGGATTAATAACAATCAAAAGAGGCCTTCCAAGGAGGCAGTCTTAGCCAGTCAAACCCACTCTCATCTCTTTTAGGAGTTAATATAGCTTTGAAGTTAAAAACAGATGACTAGGATTACTGAACTAATGTACATGAATAATATCAAGTTATATGCCAGCACTGCTAGTGAATTGATTATGTCCTAAAAAATAGGTCAATAAGGAACTAAGACGTTCATGGGTCCTTACTGTAAATATCAATAATTGGGTTATTGAACATGAGAAAACCGGGGAGTGCTATTAAATTAGATGGTGCATTTTGGAGAAGGGGTGGTGCAAAGCACACTTTTCAGTTTCTTGCATATAAATCGTAAACGAAGCAAAATTTCGAAATAATGTTGAAAATCTTTTTTGTAGACAAGAAAATTTACCATCGAAATGGATCATTAACATTTTTTTTAAATTTCTTAGTTACCTAAATCTCATTGCAAAAAAGTAAGTCACATTTTTTTTTTTTTTACTTATTTGCCTATAACTTTTTTACCTGCAAGGATAGGTATAGTCATTGCTCCATATGAAAGAAAGATGATTTAATTTTCTTTAAAATGACATATTCAGAAAAAGTTCTGGATAAAAACTGACCGAGAAACGGCCGCTCACTGATTTTAGGATTTAAAAGCAAGATAGTAGTATTTATGGCTATTTTGAGAAGTTTGTTAGATGATACGCTCAAACTGGATGTTAAAGTAAAAATAATAGAGAAATTTCATTTCATTTTTTCAGAATTTGAGGGTTGTTATCATTTTTTTTTTCAAAATTTAAAATAAATGCAAATAAATATAAACTTGCTCCTAAAAACCCAATTTTTGAACATATTACTTAAGCTTATTATTGCTTGCTACTCCAGCTCAATGTTTTTAAAGCAAGTATTATAAGAAATTTTAGTTTCGACAACCAAATTCATCAGGTACTATTTTGCTCAGGTCTAAGAAGGTATAATTAGCTAACATATGTTCAAAAACTGGGTTTGTAAGAGGAAGTTTATTGGTTTTCGCACTTATTTTAAATTTGAAAAAAAAAAAATAAGATGACAACCCTTAAATTGCCAAAAAATTGAAAATTCTCTATTATATTTTACTTTAATAGTCAATAATGAATCATACACCCAGTTTGAGCGTGTCATCCTACAAATTTCTCAAAATAACCATAAATGCCATATATTTAATTTTAAATCCTTAAATCTGCTTAGTTTGAGCGGGCATTTCTCAGTCGATTTTATCCAAAACTTTTTCTGAATATGTCATTTTAAAGAAAATTAAATCATATTTCTTTCATGTAGAGCAATGTTTATACCTATCCTTGCAAGTAAAAAAGTTATAGGCAAATAAGTAAAGAAAAGTGAAATGTGGCTTTTCACTTTTTTGCAATGATTTTTTTTAAATTTAGGTAACTAAGAAGTTTTAAAAAAAATGCTAATGATTCATTCAATGGTACATTTGCTTGTCTACAGTTATATGCAAAAAACTGAAAATGGTGCTTTTGCACCTGCCCCCCTTCAAAGTGCACCATCTAATTTAATAGCACTCCGTGGTTTAGTCATGTTCAATAACCCAACTATTGAGTTTTATAATAAAAACCTATAAACGTCTTAGTTTCCGTTTTAAATGACATAATCAATAGCCTAGCATACAGCTTAGAACAACTGCTTAAAATTGTTGAAAAATTCTTCAATAACATATAGAATTTGGTATAGAAAAGTGCAAAATTAACCAAGGGTTGTGGGAGATGACCAAAGGATAACATTATAAGATAACAACCACCTGAAGAGCTATCAACTCATTGGAAGAAGGAGAGTTCTACAAAATGCAGTAAACTTTGTTTTAGTCGAAGTTTTTTTAAAAGATTGACTACAAAAAATAATAAAAGGACATTTAATTTTTTATAGTTATAGTAAAATATTTTTTTTCAGAGAGTTTTGTTTGTTAAAAACATATTGGGTGCATTTTGAAAAAAAAAAAAAATATTGAAATTGTACCTTTTTGATTTTCAAATGCCTGTGAAAAGGAGACAAACATAAATTAAGGAAGTTAGGTTTTATTGGTGTTAATTTTATTTATTTCTTACATTCATATTAGCTATGTACTTTAACAGAGAATTTAATTTAAATAAATTAAAATGATTTGTCTTCAAAATCTAATATGTACATATGTGTACATTAATAATAATAAACATCAATTTTCTTTCGTGTCATCAAAGGAACTTCGGAAAGAACACACCAGTTGATAATGAATTACTTTACGAAACTCACAGATAATGGGGACTATCGTAAAAAAAAATTCCCACGGAATTTTTGCCATCGTCGAAAACTGGGATCGTGAATTGTGGACGCAGTTTCTCTCAGAATTTATTGGCATCAAAAATTAATATCCCACGGTCACAGGGCTACGACTTTGATCGACTAAATTTAAACCTGCAAGGACCAGTGGAAAATTGTTGGCATTTCCAGTCCAAGAAGATGGGAGAAATTCTGTGGGAAATTTATCCACGAAAGTTAACATTATCTGGTTCATCCACAGGACCTTGCGAAGCTTCTGTGTTCTGTATCGATAATTCCCTGTAAGGTTTTAAGTATTCAATTTCTCTCCATTCCCCCCCCCCCCACAATCCTAAAATGGAGTTTAAGAAGCTTTTTGGAAATTATTCTTTGCTTGTAAAAGAACAACTAATGAAGGCAATGATCTCAGATCCATCATATCAACTCGCGCGTAAATGATTTTGAAACTCAAATGTCAGATTTGTAGCTCATCTTAATCTTTTGACCTGTTGATTTATATAATACTGCATTATGAAAAGCCACTTATTTGGTTGAAACATAAATTATCATTTAAAAGTTTTCTTGGGAAGCCGCAATCGACTTTTTTGACAATTTCATGTTCCCTGAAAATTTCAAGATACTTTTTGATAGGAGGATTGCTTCGCCATGTTGCACTTTTTTTCTTTGCTAGCGAAGACTGACCAAATTAGTTAATTTTTTTTTAACTGAACGGTTCTTTTTCAGCCAATATGTTTGTGCAGGTAAAATCTTTTAAAAATCAATTTTATCTATTTGAATTAATTTAGAGAAAAAAAATCCGATTTGAGAATTAATATAAATGTAACTTTATAGGTCCGTTTTGACTAACTGTAAAAATAATAAATAGCCTCGTTGTGATCCCAACTTAAAATTAAAACAATAATAAATTCTTCAAGTGTCTCTAAATTTGGAACTTTCTTGCATTTAAAGAATACCTACATATATCTATAAGAATATAGGTAAAGTCCTTTTTTGAAAAAAAAAAAAATTGATACTCACCTGCTTACTTCACTGTGAAGTTACTCGATTACACCCTTATTTGGCGAACTGCAAAATCGGGAATAGAAGTGCAAAAATAATGCAAAAACACTGCACCCATTTGCGTGGGTAAAAGTTGCCCTGGGCTGGCCACGATACCAGAAAAGTCTCGGTATTATAATTAATTTAATATTATTATCTCGGAAACGGTTTTGACGGTTTGAATGACATTTTCACGGCTTTTTCTCTTTATAAAGGAGAAGGCTTAAGCAATTATTTATATTAGAACTACCCACTTCCTCGCCCATTTTTCTTTTTCTTTCATCCTTTGAAACCAATAATTTTGTAGACATTTCCAGTCTGGGTTTTTTTTAGCTGGAGGAAGTGACTTAAATGAAATTCACCAACTGCCTTTCATATTTTTCTTATAACTTGATTTGTTTTAAATGCCTCCAATGATTTTGTAACAGCACTGTTTTCCTGCTTTGATATTTTGGCGAAAAATTGCAAAATTTTATCGAAACTTTACTTAAATAATTTGCAACAAGCAATTTAAATTTTACAAGACAGTAAACAAAACTTTAATTAAAAATTGTCGTTCATTTACTATTACTTTTATACACTGATTTATTATTAAATCTTCAAAATACCAAATGAGTTCAACTGCAAGGTCAAGAACATGTAAGCAAGTCTTGCATTTTATTTTTTTTGTTGTGACTGAGAGTAATAGTAAATGAACGACAATTTGTAATTAAAGTTTTGTTTACTGTCTTTTAAAATATAAAGGCCTTGTTGCAAATTATTTAAGTAAGGTTCCGATAAAATTTCGTCAAAATATCATAGCAGGAAACCAGACGAGACCGATACTGAGAGTTTGTTATACGAGACCAAACGAGACTGAGTTATACGGGACCGATACCCATAACATTTGACGATTTTGACGATACCGAGACGATACTTACAAAAGTATCGTTTGGTTTGGTATCGTGGCCAGCCCTTCAGATTTGTTATATTTTTTAGCTTTTTGTTCTTTTTACTAAGGAACGAGTAATTGAGACTGGCAGCTAAACTTTGCTTCGTAAAAAGTAATACAATTAACTAATGGAGGACTCTTTTTACTTGAGTACTATATCTTTTGTGTGTCCCTTTTCTTGAAATTAAATACTAGCCAAAGTTAGCCTCCAAATAACAATTCCACCTTAAGCTAGAAGCTTTTAGACTATTAATGAATTAATAAAATCTTAAAGCTGGAATTGAATTTAAAGGTGATCAAGATACAAAGATGCAAAAAAGACGACAGAGGAAAATAAAACGAGAGCAGAGACTTATTCAATCGGCGTTTTCCCTTTTAAGCCATGTGCAAATTGGGTTAATATTTCGTTTAAATTTTACATCTTGACTAAATCAAAACATTTCTAACTAAACTTGGTATCAAATTTAACGCGACTTCGATGTTAGTGACACATGGCTCTAGAACGATAAAGTTGGTTTAAATTAGGCTTTGAACGCGATCTTCTACCTTTATAGCCGCTTCAGTTACTAGGGTTTTCCTTTGGGAGTCGGGATCGACCACATAATACAAATAAGAAAATAGAATTTATACCATCCATCAAAAATGTTTGGTTCCTGAAATATTACTTTTCTAATAGTTTTATTAGTTTTCTATCATTCATACTTACTTATATCTATTTCCAGATGTTATCCTAGGGGATAACGACGACGCTGTACATGAAGCCTCATCAGCACTGTCAATGCACAGCCAGATATTTTATCAATTTAGTGAGCAACTGATATTGATACTTATGTCAACAGCATCGTTCATCACACTTTGACAGCTGACGATTGCTTCGTCATTGATATAAAAATTCCCACATTCATAAGAAACTCTGTACAACATGAAAAAAGTATCAACCAAAGCATAATCAACACAAAAATCCAGACAGCAAGAGGAGCTTGTGTAAATCAATGTCAATTCAAACGTAAATAGCTGATGGCAATGAGTGTGCAGTGTTGAAGCTACAAATCAGGATAAACCATAGCCAATGCAAAAGGATGTTCAAGGATGTGACGTGCTCTTTCGTTTAAAAAAATATTCACAAAAAAAAACAAATCTCGCATGAAATGATATGCCCCATCAAAGGCAATAAATTAATTCAGGATTATCTATACATACACACGTTTATATATAAATAGAATAATATACTTTATATAGATTGTTGACTGACCAAACCCCACAAAACCATAAGCCACACAAATTAAAAAAAATAATCTGTAAATACACTGAGGTATACTGTCATTTTGTAGTAAAAGTAATTATATAGGTATACCTGCCCTACATACATACATATACATATAATAACGAACACGCTTATAAGAAAAAAATGTTAAAAATTGAAGCATAGGAGAAAAAAGTTAAGATTTTATTTCAAATATTATTTAAATTTAAGGCATTTTCACCAAAGATATTTTGAAAGCTGTTACACTCTTTATTTAAATTCAAAAACAATTTATTTCCAACTAAGTTGCTTAAAGTAATGACATAGAATCTAATCTAATAAAAGACTGTAAAATATTAATACAAAACAACCAAAATATACAAGAACAACCAAGATCAAATTAAGTATGAATATAAAATAAATTTATATATATTTATAGGAAAATATTATAGAGCTATATACATAACATTAAAAAATTATTGAAATAACAAAAATGCATGCGAGTTGATATTTTAAGATAACTGTAGAAATTGAAACACAAGTAAGATTTAAGAAGTGTTGGTGAAAAAAAATTAAACTTGAAACATATCAGAAATAAAAAAAAAATTAAATTATAAACATGTTATCCATTTAAACAAAATATGCAGAGCTAATAAAATATACATAAACAATTAAATAAATATACGCAAAAAGATTATTATAAATAAAAATATTAAAATATGTATACAATAAAATGCAAGAAATGTGTAATTTTAGTTTTATTAAACTTAGTTTAAATGAAAAAAACCTGTACGGATACTGCATCGATGCTTCTTACAAGCCTTATGGATCTGCCATAAGGGACGTCTTTAGCTATTCCGGTGGCACACTGATCTTTGGGCTGATGTAGCCCCGGATAGAGGAAAGAGGGGGCCCATTCATAAATTTACACATTTTACACAAAATACTAAAAACAAGTCAAAACATAAGAAATAAAATAGCTTTTACAAGAAAAAAAATAAACTAAAAATAAACAATAGCCATTTTGGTTTGATGTTGTTATTTTCATCTGACAGACCACAGAACTGACAACTTCTGCCCCAACAAATTTCTTTGTAGGACTTCTCAGACAGGAGAAATTTTTGTCTCTCTCATGAGCGTTACTTTCTGCCAAAAACTATTCGTTTGGTTATTTTTGGCAAAATTTGGTAGAATT
The DNA here is from genome assembly GCA_946251815.1 of Dasysyrphus albostriatus. Lineage (NCBI taxonomy): Eukaryota > Metazoa > Arthropoda > Insecta > Diptera > Syrphidae > Dasysyrphus > Dasysyrphus albostriatus. The sequence continues at coordinate 228,748,009 of OX276335.1, forward strand.
TGGCTGTTTTATGTTTTTCTTACTTTCGAATTTTTCTATTTGCCGTTTAACTTGACCTAATTCTAAATATTAGATTAAATGTTATTCGTTCAGCTCAGAAGTCACCCTGGGGTCACACTAAAGCGTTTTTTGAAAAACCTGAAATCACATTGATGAGCCAATTCTGTGTGTTTTGAAACCTGAGGTCGCCCTGAAGTGAAACTAGATTTTTTGCTAGGGCGAGTTTAGGTAAAAAATAAAATGTCAAAATGGCAGGAGCTCTGAAGTATTTTTTTTTTGTGGATTCACGTGCTGCAAAACTTTTGTTTTTGAAATGGATATTCAAGGAATACACAAAATTGTGAGTAGAAGCAAATTTTGTTTCTTGCTTATCGAAACAACAGAATTGAGTACCCTGTGGTATTTTTTTTGAAAATCGAAAAACCCAAGTTTCTTTGACAGTTCTTGATTGGTCAACCAAAGAAATCCGCACTTATTGCATTTAATACCTACTCAATACATGCCTAGTGGCTACTTTATGCTGTTCTTTCTTTCAGACCAAACATTTCTTAAGCCTGTTTATCTCATTAATATATTTTCAACTCTTTCACAATTTTGCAAATACTAGGTATATGTACCTAATGGGGGTTCAAGTAATATTCCAGTTTAAATTTTTTACAAAAACATTAATATATTTGATATTTAAATTGAATCATAAATCCATTTTTACAACAACTAATATTAGCACTTCAATTTTTTTCAAAAATAAATTTTCCCGATTTTGATTTAACTTTATTACTTAACTATTCAGAATACTCAACATGTCATTCACTCAAGATAAACTTTTTCTTCTATTTTTCTGATTTGGTTATTGACACTGGATCAGTGTATCTAGGTACCTTGGTTCCGGTTTATCATCGTTCTCATCAGTTGATTAGGGTGATTGGTAAGGTTCCTTATCAGTTTATCTGCAGATAGCATCAAGTACTTGTCCAAGGGGACTACTTTTGCTTCAGAGTAGAGTTGCTGGTTCTTGAAGTGCTTACGCCGTGGACGATCGAAATAAAATCCAGTACAGATCCTCAGGATTCTTCTCTCAGATATTTGCGGTTCCTTCATAGCTGTTTTGGAGAACCAGTGAACCAAACTGGGAAGCTGTAAGTGATAACTTGTGCTTCTAGATTAAAACTTTTGTCTGCTAACTTAGCCCAGTTCTCTTTTTTATCAGCGGGTAGAGGCGATGGAAAGCAAAGTTGGCCTTTTTGAGTACAGAACGTGAATGTGGGTTGAATTTCCGAAGCTTGTTGAAGTTAATGCCTAGGTTCCTAGGTACTTGGCACTGCGTTTGGCTGGTAATCTGGTACCATCTGGGAGTGCTAGGGAGATGCTTCTGCAGCTTCCATTTGAGCTACTGCGGCTACTCCCTGGTTTTCTGAAGCAACAAAGCTCTGATTTGGATGAGTTGATCCGGATACCCCATTTGGTGTAAGACTGAAATAGTTTGCGGATGTGTGCCTCGACTTCTTGAACAGCTATCATTGGAAAGAATGATGAGCAATATGTTAGTGAGTCATCAGCGAAGAGAAAGTTCTCGCATTCACTTGAATTTGGTTGGTCAGATGTCATGATGTTGTAGAGAAGTGGTCCAAGTTTCGACCCTTGGGCAACTCCTGTCCTGATTCTCTTCACTGTCGACTTGCAGTTCTTCAGTTGCACGAAAAAGTTCCTGGAAGAAAGAAAACAGAAAATTATTTTGATAAGTGCTAAAGGAAAGCCTAGTATGTGGAGATGGACTCCAGCCCCTGGCTCTGGGAAATACCACGCTACTAACATAATTTTTTCAATTTTATTATGACTTTAAAGCCTCTCCCAAACCAACGCTAATGCGGAGCGATTCGCAGCGAATCATTCACAATAGTAAAAAATATGACAAATACACAACGCTAAACAACAACAAAAATTCGCCGTCGCCGCGAATTCGCGTTGGTTTGGGAGAGCCTTAACCCTAGTTAACAGCACGCAAAATCAAAGGAATAACCAAATTTGGGGTTCGCGTGAACCCCTTAGTTTTATGTACATCTAACTGCTTCTTATATAGTAAAAGTATGAATGTTATTCATCAAGTTGACAGTTAAAATGTCAATGATGAATGTAAATATTGAGGTCACGTGATTGTTTTTGCCAAAATTTAATAAGAATTGTTGAAATTGGTGAAAAATAAAAGTTGCCATTTTTCACATAAAAAAGAAGACAGATTGAGCTGAGGTGAAAATCTTTTTTTCCACCAAAAACAGCCGTCAAATGTCTCCTGGAACAACCGATGCCAGAATGAAATTTGATTTTTTTATTACTCATCGTATTCATTTTGTTAATCATAATCAATCAAAATTCATGTTCAAATATGAAAAATACGAGTTTGGTTCGAAAAAAATTCTAGAAAATTATCTGAAGCCCCTGTGATAAAAAAAGACAAAAACGTTAGGAGAAAATAATTTCGTTAAATGACTTTTCATTTCAAGCCAAAAATATGATTTGTAAAATAGTTATAAGCATTCAAATGTGCACATCCGTAAGCTAGGGTTGAATTAATACCTAATTTCTTGTCGGATCCGTCCAAATATATCAGGAAACAATCTTATTCTTTGCAGCTTCTTTTCGATGTTCATGGTTTGTCCAGCCCCCCCCCCATTTCCCCCTCTCACAATTCCCAATATAAAAAGGAATCTTTGTAATGTAACAAATATTTTCAAAAGTTCGAAGCAAATGCAAATATGAACGAAACGAAAACTGTTTCCTAAAAAAATGGACACATAAATTGCGGATTTTTGTTTGCCTGAAATAATGTTTTACGACTAGCTATGGTGGAAGTGATTCTGGTTTCAATTCTAACATTAAATCAAGACCCATTCCTAGCGTTCGAATACATTTGCAAGAATATCTATCTACCTTACAAAGTTTTAAATATCTTGAGTTGCTTTTAATCAGCTGTTTAAATTTAAGATACAATTAAAATGAGATCAACTATCAATTTAATTTTGTATCAGCAGCGTACTTGACTTTAGGTAAGAAAATAAAGATGTTGCACAAAAATAAGCACTAAAACATTATTTTGAGTGTGAGGTAAGTTAATTAAAATAATATTCATTTTAAATGGTGAAATGGTAAAAAAAAACTTCTAGAGGCTGACTGACAAAATTTCGATTCCCATTGCCGAATGTCATTTCATTTCATTAAGTGTCGGCAATTTTCAATTTAAGTTGCCGCCCAGGACACAGTCACCGGTTTACCCTGGTGTAAAAAAGTAAATAAATTATAAGAATATTAAAGAAGTAAGTATGAAAATCCGTTTTTTAGGAAAAAAGTTAATACCTTATATCAGAAAAAACCATAAATGCGATTAGTTATAGTTATACATGGAGCCATAGAATTGGAAAAATTGTCTGGAAAAACCTTATAACCTCATTCAAATAAGTGTAAAATTGATGTAACACAATATTGAACAAGAAAATCACTGAAGGAGTAGTTTTTGACTTTGATGTTCAAATTTTTATTTTTTTTTGTATACAAAACTGTTTCAAATTGTATAATTGTCTGGAATTGAAAGCCTGTAGCTAAGACAATGAATATAATAATTTGTGGTATGCATTAGATATTTTTTTGTTTATCTCAATATTACAGTAACATCAAACCCATTCAATATTAATAATAAGGTTTCAATATACTCGTACCTATGTATGCATGTACCTGCATGCATTTAAAAATGTAAATAATGGGAATTTACTTTTTGCTTTATTTTCTTAGCGAAAGGCATTATTAATAACAATAAAGGTTCAAGGGTATTTATTTTTTTGAAAATGAGTTCAAAACGAAGAGGTTTTAAAATTCAAGTAAATCTACAATAATTGCATGGCTCAAAATTGGTGATTCCAGTCAAAGTCTCACAGCTGTGTTTCCTGTATCAACTTCAACAATCTCTATTATTACAATCGTAAGTAAATACAAGTTTTAGTTTTAGTTTTCAGATTTAGTTTTTTTAATAAAAAAATGAAAAATTTAAAAATCTGTTATACCTAACGAACCACTGGATATAACGAACAAACTCTCTAGTCCCATCGAGTTCGTTATAATCGATTTTGACTGTATTTGCTTAAAGTCCATTATTTACTCCTTTTGGATGAACTTTGCTTGTAAATAATTAATTCACTTATAGGTTACTATTATTTGTAGTAAGTTCTTGATTTTTTCAAATTTGAAGAATAGCAACATAGACATTTCATATTCATGGTTTTAAGCCGCAATTAAGTAGTCGTAAAACCAAAAATCAACAGTCTGAAGTCTGATTCTAAGATCAGGTCTCTGTGTTTATTTAAAATTGGGGTTGTATTAATAGTTACCGAAATGTCGATATTTGTGTGTCTTAGTTCTCAAAGATTCTCTAAAGGTAGAATATCGTATTCAGAGTCTTATTTTAAACAACTTTATCGTTCTAGGGCCATGTGTTACTTGATCCCAAGTTTAATTAGAAATATTTTAATCACGACATGGCCTAGAAGGGAAAACACAGATTGGTTCAGTGACTATAATCTCGTTGTTATTTCCCTCTCTTTTGACTCTTTTTATCTTCACCTGCGTTAAGTTCAATTCCAGGTTTTATTAACTCATAATAATAGTTTCAGAGCTTAAAGTAAAAATAATATTCGTAGACTTACTTATGCCAACGAAAATGCTCTTCCCGTATTTCCAAAGTAAAGGGACACTTAGTACTTAAGTGAAAAAGATTATCCATTATTTAGTTGTATTACTTTTTTACGAATGCATGTTTGGCTCGGCAGCCTCAAACTTACTCATATTATATAGTAAGCCTAGTACTCACCTCTTGTGAATGAAAATTTTAAACCGGTTCAAAATACACGTGAATTATCTTTATGAAAATATCATTGTTTTTTCACGTGAAGTTTTGATACTCAGTTTGGAATTTTCAATACTCACTTTGAGTGGAAAAAATAAATTAATTTTTATGAAATTTATTTGACTAGATCTTGAAATATTTTTGGACGAATATTTATTTTTATTTCGTAATTTGTTGTGTTTTCGTGTCTTTTGTTATTTTTGTATTTTCGATAGCAGTACAAATAAATTAATTGACAAATGTCAAACTTTTACACATCTCCTTATTTTTTCCTAGTGGTTGTACATTGGGAAATGAAAATCATTCCGTGAAATATATATCGAACCGGTTCATATTTCACTCTGAAATTCGGGTACTCACCTCTCGTTGCGAATTTCATCACCGTGAACTAACGGGCATTTTTGTATGGAAATTTCATTTTCACTCGAACTGTGTACTAGGCTGTAAAGAGAACAAAATTAAATGAAATGTAACAATAAGTTATTTTACACTAGTTTTAATAGAAAATAAGTATGTGTGAAGTGGTGAGATCTTAAATATGACGTGTGCACCGAAGGGTTAATTTACCTTTTAATTCTTCGCATTTCCTTTTTACGTGTGGCTTCTATTTTTAATTTCGCGTCTAATGTCATTCCAAGATATTTTGCCTAATTGGCAAATAAAACACGGCTGGTATGAAAGACGGGTAGTCTATTTTTTTTTTTACACACTAAGTCCACGTGGATTGACTTTTGTTCATTGACCACTATTCGCCATGTTTTTGTCCACTCATTAACATCATTAAGAGCATTTTGTAATTTGATTGTAGATTCGTTAATCGTGTTGCCTACTGCTGGTACTGCAGTAATATAAGAAATACATGCAAGTAAAACGTACAGAATTGGACCTCTTCAAGCAAATTGCGTAGGTACTTCGCATTATGTCCGCGGTACGCGATTCGCACAAAACTTGAATCTGTCCTCACTAGAACAGTCGGATTAGACAAAAAAATTAGCTGAAATGCAAAATATTAGATAAGCGTTTTTTCTGATTTTAATGGATAGAGGGGTTCATTAAAAGTCTAAAAAAAAGTTTTCGACTTCCTAGCACCATTGCGTTAGCTGCCATCTTGAATTTAATGAAAATCGGTTTTTGGGAAATAACACTCCTATTTTCAACAAGGACGGAGCCTGAGTACGATGCCAAAGTCGTCCTCGGAGACTTCAACGCTAAAATCGTGAAGGAAAATATCTTTGGCGGATTAGGTGGAAAGCACAGTCTCCACGAAACGACAACAAACAACGGCTTTCGACTAATCGACTTTGCTGCAGCTCGTAATACGGTAATAAGTAGCACTAGGTTCCCCAGGCGAAGGATACACACAGCAACTTGGCGATCTCCAGATTGTCAAACCACCAACTAAATTGACCATGTACTAATTGGCGCAAGACATGTATCGAACATCTTGGACGTGCGAACTTTTCGAGGTGCAAATGTGGGCTCTGACCACTTTCTCACTGTGGCAAAGTTCAGATCCCGACTGTCCAACGAAAAGAAAGTGAAGACCGCCCAAAGAAAAAAATTCAGCATAGCATACCTTAGCACATCTGAGAAAGCCAGAGACTACAGTGAGCAATTAACCGGGAAATTCTCTGTCGTTCCCCCTCCCCCAAGCATCAACAACTAGTGGAACCTGTATCGCGACATCATTAAGGAGACAGCCAAGACCACCATAGGCTATCAACCACCCAGAAAAAAGAACCCGTGGTATGATGGGGAGTGCGCGGTATTGAAGCAGGAGACGCAAGAATGTAAATGCTGCGACGGAAAACAAGAACAGCAAGAGAGGAGTTCCGTGAAAAGAGAAGAAAAGAGAAAAATCCCGTAGAAAGATAAGAGAATCCGCAGCCTCTCAGCTCAGGTATCTCGAGGAGTCTGGCACCGCCACCAACGCCCGCTGGTTCTACAAAACAGCCAAGCAACTAGCATGTGGATATAAAATAGGAACGCAAGCTCTTCAAAACAGCGAAGGGAACCTAGTCATCGAAGAACAGGGAATTGTAGACGTGTCAAGCTGCTGCTCAATGCACATCCACAAGCTTAAAAACAACAAATCTAACAGCTCAGATGGCCTTACTGCGAAACTCTTCAAGTGGTAGAGTGCATGCACCAGCTCATCAACCAAGTGTGGGAGGAGGAAAAAATGCCCGAGACTGGTCAATTAGCCCCATATGCCCAATCTACAAAAAAGGCGATCCTATCCAACGTACTATGTGAGCGTCTTAAACCTTTCTGCAACACTATGACCAGCACGTACCAGTGTGGTTTCAGGCTAGGCAAATGAACGATAGACCAAATCTTCACATTGAAGCAAATCCTGGAAAAGCCCAACGAATTTCAAGTCGAGACCCACCATCTTTTCATCGACTTCAAAGCCGCATATGATATTATAAGTCACCAAGAGCTGCTATTGGCGATGTCAAAACTCGGGATCCTGAAAAATGACGTTACAAAATATGCGTGGCAACGTTCAAATGGGTAGCAGCTCATCCGAGCTATTCCAGACATGTACAGGGTTCAGACAAGGAGATGCGCTATCATGTGACTTCTTCAACCTAGTCCTGGAGCAGATAGTTCGCAAAAGGAGTGTTAACCTGGAAGGCATTATATTCAACAGGTTTTCGCAACTGCTTGGCTATGCGGACGACATTGACATCATCACCATGTAGATGGGTTCAAAACTCCATCCCCGAAAGACAAAGTGGACGCTATACAAAACGCTAGTTTTACCAGTTATACTCTACGGCGCCTAATGCTGGACGATAAGTAAAAAAGGGGAATTGATACTGGGCACTTTCGAGAGAAAAATTCTTCGGCGGATGTTTGGTACAATATGCGAGGAGGGCGAATGGAGGAGAAGATTTAACCGTGAATTATACGAGCTGTACCAAGATGTGGATCTAGTCCAAAGAGCCAAAACACATCGACTACACTGGCTCGGCCACATCGAACGAATGGACAACAACGCTCCAGCCAAAAAAATCTTCGAATCCCAGCCCCCAGGTTCGAGACGACGATGGAAGACCGAACCTCCGCTATAGGGACCAGGCGGTTTCAGACGCAAGAACGCTTGGTTTCGATGACTAGAGGGAGCGTGTGAGGTCTCAGACAGAGACCCTCCATGGATCGGGAGCCAGATAAGCAAGTAAGTAAGTAAGACATCTCAAAATCATTCATTTAAGTATTCAATGATTAGTTTCAATGACAGCTATAACTGGCGCCTTACGCACTACACATATTAAGGGTAATATCTTCCAAATTGTCATTTTCGTTCAAGTTCGAACTTGTGTCAAAATCTCAGAGACCCCTGTCAGTTCCTTGAATATGTACGTTGGCATGTTCAACACATTTCAAATTTAAATTTTCAGGTTTCTGGATTTTCCAACTTCTGATTAGCCATAGAATTCAGAAATCTGAATATTCATTAATGAGGTGCAGGTATTATATGCACCAATTCCAATTTGACAAGGTCTTTGAGAATCAATGTTTTTTTTTCATCATCCGACAACCGGTTTGTTTAATAAACATAAAGATAAGTTAATTTGTGTAACATTGTTCCTCAGGGTATTTGAGACAAAACAAATTTCAACAGTTTTTGATAAAGTTCGATATGTATATGTTTAATAAAACTGTTAACTGAATATTTTTTGAATTTGTTAACTATTAACTATATATTAAAAATTACCCCCAAGCCAATGTCATTATTTGTTCTTAAAAAATTAATCTGAATTCGATTCAGCATGATTTACATTCCATCATCAGCTTCACGCTTTAAAGTAAACTAATGAAAGACAATCGTTATATTGTTGAAAAAGATGAATGAAGAGAAAGTAACATGTTATTTTAAGAGAGCAAGAAGAAAAGAATTATTTGGCAATTTGAAACGATTTGAGTTGATGTTTCCTTCGTCGGTGTTCATTACATGTTAATTACATGAAAGAATATAAAATATTATAATACAGGGTGTTCGCGGGTAAGGTATATACTACTTTGTTTGTTTATAATTTTTTAATTGAATGAAAGAGAATGAATCTAATATTTTTAAATATTTTATTTACTGTCGGCAATTATGTATGGAATACAGTATCAGGTAAATGTCCGCCTCTGTTAGTCTCATAAATGCGAGCCCTTTTGAGCACATTTTTCATTACATTCTCACACATTTCACACGGTATTTCATTAATTTCATCACCAATATTTTGTTTGAGTTATTCAAGCGTTTCTGGTTTGTATGCATAAGCCCAACGGCGTATACAAGGGGGGGGGGGGGTCACGGGGTCATGACCCCCCCCCCCCGAGAACTCAAAAGATATACGCAAAAAATAATAAGAAAAGCAAAAAATATTTGCAATCTTAAAATATAATTTCAAAAAAATTATTTGTTTATAGCTTTGGAATAGACAACCTACTCATTATTGGTAAAGATTATTTTCTTTTCCTATCAACATTTATAAGCCATTGCCCGAATAATACTATTGGGGTTTTATTGTCGAGATTATTCAATTTTTTTTTTGGTTAAGATTTAAATAGACCATTTTGACCACTTTTGCATTCAGAACATTTCAGCATTGATTTATTTTTTGATTCAAAATCAATTTGGTTGATCTACGTTTTTGGCAGATATACCCTCTTTAATGCTCAAAGTATTTTCAATATTGTTTTTGATCGGTTTAACTTACATATTTTGTGAGAATTTTGTTCAAAATATCAAGGAAAAATCATCTTCGATAAAAACAAATAACAGACATTTTACTTTAAACCGTATTCCATACACCAGGGCCGTTCCGATTCAAACCCAGTACCAACTTGTTTCAGTATAGGTTACGTACGAAATACCAGCAAAAAAAAACCATTTATATCGACTTTTTTCCATGTAAGAATACTTATTTTGGTTACTAGTTCATTAAATTTTTAGCTTCGAACTTAGACAAAATAAGTCAGCAGCCTAAAAAGAAAGTCGAGAAAAGGATCGACTTTGATCGAATTCTCGATATTTCCTCCCAATATTTAGTACTCGTACATAGAAAAAAAGTTGATATAAATTGATTTTTTAACCTGTCGACATTTTTAGTTCGATATTTTTTCTATCGTTAATTTCATTCCAACGCAACGTAACTTAAAATACATCGCTCTGCTTGGAATGTTTGAATGAAATCAACAAAAACTCTAATCATACATTCTTGTCTGACTTTTAAACACGAATTCAACAGTTACTATTTATTTTGGATTATGTTTAAAAAACATTTTCTTTTGATCGTATCGATCGTATATTCGATTGCTGACAATCCAACGCAAGTTAAACGTGCTTTTAAACATTATTCCCTAAACTATGAATTGATCATAATATCGGTAAATCAAAGTCAATTTGTTCATGAAATGATCGTCGTTTTTTTGACGCAGAAAACGTCATGACAAATAATATGTATTCGTCCTGTTTGTTGAAAATTTGTTTTCATCAACGCCAGTCAATTTACTTGCTAAAGCTTTTGACGTTTACAAACATGCTCTCTGCCTTTTCGATAATCATCAACTCGATTTTTGTACTGCTCAGTTGCACCGTAGATGATGTATTCAAATTCGTGACTTTAGCGAACTTGACTATTGAACATAATACTAGCGCAGTAGAATTTGTATTTACATTTTGCGTATTTTGTATGTTTCAATTATCAGGCTAAAGCCCATTGAGAAGGTAATTTTAAATGTACACATATTTTAAACATTTTTGAAAGTTCGAAGACCATATTGCGTCTGCATTCAATTTTTTATCTACGGTTTTGATCACATGTTCATTTTCAGGCATAAATAAAAACAAATTGTGAAAGCTAAGAATTTTTGTCTTCAATAAAAGAGTGGTTCTAACTACCACAATTTTTGATTGATAAATGAGAAAATTATCTCCTCATTATTATCCCCTTATCAGATAAGAAAAAAATTAATGCAAACTTTCCCTAAAAACTGTCTTCAAACGTAAGATATAAAGAAAAATATTAAAAAATATTAATATTAAGTAAAATATTAAGATTAACATCTCCTAAACCTCCTTTTTTTAGCGTGCACAAAAAATCCATATACGAAATATTTTTGGTACACAACCTCAAGATCATATTAAAATTTGGGAGTGGATCAAAATTTTGTTTCCAAAACTTAGCTCTACAAAATTTGTGTTTTACACAGAAAATTATAAGGTTATTCATGCAACGTCATAAGTTTACAAATTGTGTTAAAAGTTTGCATGAACGACCTTTGTTATACATTTGATTAAATGCTAGGTAATTCAATCAGAGATAGAGTCACAATGACGTCGTTTAACCAGTTTGGTTTATTTTACGCAACAAAAGCCCTTGATAACTTTAACAAAATTGTGTAAATCATTTCCCATACAAAATTTGACAGTTCATTAACCAAAAAACAAATTTAAAAAATTTGTAAACTTATCTACGGTTTTACGAAGTTGCATGAATACCCTTAATATAAAAACTTTTAAGCTTTGTCAGCTAATAATAATACAGTAGACGATCAATTTAGTAAATCGAAAAAAATTAACTATAGTGAACACACAAAAATATTTATAAAAACATATTTTTTTACAAAAATGTCCCGAAAGAATTTAACATTGCTTAAGGACACTGAACAAGTGTTTCTTTTTTGTAAACCTCATTGAAAGCTTTGTTTAAAGCTTCAACTCCTGCGAAAAAGGAAACAATCTCGAAAGAGTGAACAGGCTGGTTTTATTACTTCACTATATTGAGCGTCTACTGTATTTTATTTTAAGATGATTAAAAAGGTAATTGAAAAAAGAAGAAAAAATTACGCCCTTTTTACATTTTCCAAACTTCTCTTTATTTTGTCAAAATTATGTAAACGGAATTTGGAGAATATTGAGGAACTGAATTTCGAAAGAAAGCTTTTGCAAAACGAATTTTGACCTTGCTAAAATTTCGACCCCAACTCTTTATAATTACAAAAAAAAAATGGTAACATTTGTGGGACCAGAAGAAATTTATGCCAAAAAAAGTACAAAAAGCGAAAAAAATTGAAACCGTGTGGATCAGTCTTTTAACTAATAAATTTATAAGAACTGAATTGGGTATTTGTTTTGGTATGACCCCCCCCAAAAAATGGAGCTGTATACGCCGCTTGCTTTTCAGATATCCCCACAAAAAGAAGTCCGGATCAGTCAAATCAGGCCACCGTGGAGTCACCATTTCTTGAAATAATTTGCTATGAAAAGAGGTATCGCAGTATTTCCATTGTTATCCTGGCTGTATGCGATGTGGCACCATCTTGTTGATACCACATGTTAATCAAGCCAAAAGCATGCAGTTGTGCCGTTAAAAAGCTTTCAAAGTTGTTCTTTGAAGACCAAGCTCCTGAGCATGGCGTCGAATTTTCTTTCTTTCTCATCGTCACAGTTATCGATGAATGATTTTGATAAAATGTTTTAACGGTTAAAACACGTTGGTTTATCGAATATTTTTCCATAATAAATTTGCCACTAGTCCACTTCTCGACTGCCAAATATGAACTGTCAAGACTAATGTTTACCAAAATGGCGGCAAAACAAAGTAGTATACCTTCCCGGTGGACACCCTGTATAACCCCAAAAACGCATTTGTTACGAAAATTTATATTCGAATATCTCAAAATTGTGACGTCATGTAGCAATTATGAGGCCAGATTAGAATTCATCAAATCAAAAACCATGAAAAAAGTATATAAATGAATTTATGTACGAAACAATACTTCAAATTTTGTCCACAAAGTAATTCATTAGTGTTTTCGATTGGATTTTCGGAAACAGTAAAAATACGTCAGTTTTCAACTAACGCTGGAGTCCAAATGGGTTTTCACAGAAAAAATATCTCAAACTAAGATTTGTTGGAAATTGTACATACTTTTTGTGGTCCTTTGATGAAATTTATGAATAATCAATAGTTTTTGCTTTAGTTTTTTTTTGCATTTTTTCCATGTTGCGTCACAAAACTAGTTTTCAAGGGCAAAATTACCGCGGCAGTGACCAAGTGAATGAGTGCCATCAGTGATCAAATGAACAAGTAACCACTCCAAATTTTGGTATACTAGATTGCCCGAAACGTGAGCGGTGATGCCAAACTCATATAATTCAATCACGTATTGTTCGATAACTGCTGCGGTAATTTGGCCTCAGATTTGATTTCAGCCAGCACTCTCGAAAACATAAAGTAGGAGTGAAATCAAAACTACCCCACAATTTGCTAAGGGCCCTCTTGAGCACAAATTGACTGGACTTTAATTATTTTAATAGTTTTGTTTTCTATTACTTTTTATTTTTATGTTTATATTTAAAAAAGACAAATTTTCCCCATTATGCCAACTAACTGTATTCATAAAATATTGCTTACAACATTATTGTTCAGGAATTTTAAATCGAAATTCTAATGCCTAAACATAAATAATCTCTTATGATTTTTCGATCAAACGATTACTTGTTTTCGATGTATACATGCAATCTGAAAACTGCATATTAGATTTTTCTACTATGGCTCTGGGCTTTTCTCAGGCCATTGATTGTATTGAATTTTCTTACAAAAATCTGTGGAGCCACTTCTGAGGAAAAAAATGTAAGTATGTATGTTTCGCTACTTCGGTAAGAAAAAAATAAAAAAAATTATCAAGGGACTTAACAAAAGCTAAATTAAAAATCTCGAGTTCGATTTTTTTAAGATATCGGAAGTAAAATATAAATAACCGCTGAAATTTTGAGTTTCAAAAATTAACCAACCAGGTGATATGCGAAATCCATCACTCGTTTAGTATGTTTAGCAAAAAGCACGATTTCAATTGGCTTACGCATACCATGCGATAGATAACCAAACATCACAAGTTAAAACTGTGCCTCGTGGTGTATTAATTGAATCGGTTACGCTAAACTTTGTTTAAACTTTTTTTTTTCTAATATCTATTTTATCAATAAAACGATTCCTAACAACTTTAAGGGTTATTAAACTCCACACCCAAACGATTCAATACAACCTACATTGGTCACAAACAATTTTAAAAATGAGCTTTTCCAATATTTTCTTTGCAAAATATATAGCTATGAAAATATACATACACACAAAATAATGAAAACAGCTTTTGTGTTTTGAATTTAAAAATGGTGAATGTTAAAATTTACTCTCAAAAGGCTCTTAATATTTAAGCGAATAGAAATAAATATTTTATATTTCGTTTACAAATATTTTTTTTTGTAGTTTATTAATTAATTTGAGTGAAAAATACGTATGTGCTGTACATACATTTGAATAGAGACAGGGCATTCAAAGTTCAAAAATAAATTAGTGTGGTGAGTTTCTACTCGCTTTATCGATGTTAAGAACCATTCGACATTTATTTGTGCTTTGAAAAGCTTTTTCGTTATAAAGGCATTTCGTTAGGATAACGTTTTTTTAACGTTTTTTTTTTTTGTAAATTAAGTCCCACTTTTATTTAACTGGTAACATTGCATTGCATTGCTTCATTGTTGACAATCAAAATCTCATATTTGTCCAAACTTTTTTTTAAGTGAATTAAAACTTTAGAATGTAATTTTAACTCATTTTATTACTGTAAGTGAAAAAAAAAACAAATGCTTCATTCAAACTAGTAGGTAAGCTTTTTGTGGAATGCAACTTCCGGTAAGTTCATTTTTGTTTCTTGGAGGAGCTCTCATTGGTATAAAAATGTTGAGCGAGAGATATTCTACTAAAACGATGGATACCTTTGATATACCTTAGCAATTTGACTAGAGTATTCAATCCATAGGTATAAGCTATTAAATATACCTACCAGAAAATAAAGAGAACTAATAAACAAAATGCACGATTGGAACGCACTTGCTTGCTCTTATACTTCAAGTTACTTGAAACTTAAGAGTTTGAAAAAATATGCAAGTATCTACACAATAACAGAACAAATTATAAAAAAAAAATATGACAAACACGAAAATCGTTCGATTAATTCTATAAACAACTTGTAAAATAGATTAGAGTCCAAAAACAAGTAAGTACGTCATTTGATCATTTGTGGAAACATGAATACATGTAAAAATGAATTAAAATCGTTTAAGCGATTTTCTTAAAAAACTATTTATTTAAAAACATTTGCTATGCCAATTTTTTGTATTACAGCCTTTCCGCACCAAACTTTGATCCCGGTTTTCCGAAAATATCGGTTTTGGAGAAAAACTTAATCGAAAACACAAGTTTTCCCATACATTTTTTGGTACTTCATGTTTTCGTAAAACACAAGTTTTATATAAGACCTGTCAAAAACTTGGTAGAATTCAGAGATGAACCAAACCTTTCGAAAAGTTCGTTGCTAAATAAAATGTCAAAAAGAAACTGATTGGATGCTCTAAGAAAAATTGAAATCTGCTGATGAAATTCTGTCACATCAAATCTAAAATTCAAATCCCAAATTATTTAATTTATTAAAAATTGATAGTAAGAATATTCCTGCAACCATGTAAACTTTTCAATGTAGTAGTTATTTTCAGTTTACGCTACACGTTTCATGATCACCCTTTTGAAACGGCCTGCGTAAACATCTGAAACTAATCCTATGTTTGTTTAACGTCAAATAAAAAGATAATTTCATCCATTTTTGTTTTCCATTTTTATTATTTTTCTTTTAATTGTATAATTGTATCTTTCTTCAGCCAATTTTTATTAAAATGTTTCTCATTTTGATGTTTGAATTTTGTTTGGTTTTGATTCTTTTTCGTTCAGAATTAGCTTAAAAGTTTACCACGATTACCATTTTTATTAACGAAACAAATTCATGTAAGAAAGCTTACGATTTATTGGAAAAGATTTCTGATAAAAATGTTGACAGTTCGTTTTCGATGAATTAAACTTTCTGACGATTACGATGTTAACAATAGTTTTTAGTTCAATGAATACCCTTAATATTTATTTTTTTTGTGGTTATTCAAATTGTTCATATGGATCTTTGTATATAAAAATCTTAGTACTATCATGGCGGTGATTCAACTTTTCAACTTTTTCCCTCGGATTTCTAATCAGTCCCCTGACCGATTGAAACAGTAAAAAATATCCTTAACTTTGAAAACTATCCCAGTCTCGGATCTAGCAGAGTGAATCATTAAGTCTAGTGACAGTAAAATCATTTTCGTATCTTAGACCCGTTTGCTATTTCATTTGTTAAGCGGCCCACAGACACCACACTTGTGCGCGCGCATGTGTCGGTGCGCGGAAATGTGTGCTGTGTGTGGGCTGGTGCACACACCGATTTTCGGTGTCAGACACTGCGCGAGTAAAATCAAAAGTTTTTGATTTTTGGTGTCGTTGTCTCGATCGGTGTGATGTGTGTGGGGATGCGCGCGCACATTTATTATTTATTTCAGTTGCATCGGAGTTGTCATCGAGAAAGGAGTGCGGAATTTAAAAAATAATGTCGATTCGTGATTGTGAGTTCTTCCGGTGTTTTATAGACATTTATAAAGACTTGCCGGAGATCTGGCAAATTAAATCAGCAAATTATAAAAACCGCGACAAAAAAAAAGAAGCGTGGGAAATGTTGTTGCAAAAATATAAAGAACATGATAGTCATGCAACAATTGACGTTGTAAAACGAAAAATAATGTCAATGCGTGCATCCTACCGTCGGGAGTTAGCGAAAATTAAAAAAAGTGAGCGTTCCGGTGCGGGTACTGACTCTATCTATGTACCAACATTGTGGTACTTCAATGAACTTGAATTTTTAAGGGATCAGGAAACCCAAATCGAGGGAACATCAACAATAGATGTTTCTGATGAGGAGAATGAAGTAAGTACCTACCTACATGAAAAAAATTTAAAAACAAAGTTTCACCAACCTAGAAAATTTTTTTTTATTTAATTTCCTACATCAATTCCAGAAAGAAAAATAGTTGAAAACAACGCAATTTTATGAATTATGTATTTTTATTATCCAAAAGATATGCTTCAATTTTATTTATTTACATATTAATTGCTTGGTTTTGCCATGGAACTGCCCCAACAGAATTAAAGTAATTGCAGAATTTGTTGCGTATCTCTTTACTAAAATCAGTTGCATTTCTACCTCGTAAAGGTTGCAAGTCTAGAAGTTGGGCATCCGAACGCCATGGTGCATTTGTTACTTCTCCGGTGCAAATATTTTCCTCATCCACAGAATTTCTGAGATAGATGGTGGGGTTGCGCTTTTTTAAAAAATTGTGCAGATAGCAAGTAGCAAGAACAATCGTTGTCGCTTTTTCTGGCGATAAATTGATTGTATTCAATAGAATACGAAACCTGCTGGCCAGGATGCCAAAAGCATTTTCAACAATTCGTCTAGCTCTAGACAAGCGATAGTTGAAAATGCGTTGTTCTATACTTGTTGATTGATGGCTGTACGGCTTCATTAAATTCTCCATCAAAGGAAATGCATCATCACCAACGATGACATATGGAAAAGCCTCTTCACTCAAAGGTAGTTTTTCGTGGGTTGGCAAATTCAGTGCTTCGTCCAACAATTTCTGCTTAAATTTTGTTTGAGCAAAAACACCACCATCTGAGACTCTACCATTTGCTCCTGCTTCAACCATTATGAATTCATAATTAGCATTTACCAATGCCATCATAACAATACTAAAAGTTTTTTTTATAATTAAAATAGTAAGAACCCGATCCTGGGGGCTTTTTTATATTCACATGTTTTCCATCAATAGCACCGATGCAATTGGGAAAATTCCACTGCTTTCCAAAATCTTCAGCAACATTTTTCCACTCCCTTTCTGTCTTTGGTATCTAGGAAAAAAGAACATAATTAAAATTACAATATATTTAAGTTACATTGGGTTATTTTATTTATTCATAATTTTTTTCATCTTTTTAGAATGATGTACCAACAACGCAGGCTAAGAAAAGAAAAAGTCATTCGCAACAAGATACATTTTTGCAACGGGCGGTTGAGCATTTAGACCAAGCAAAAAAAAGACGGGAAAAGGATGAAGCTGATGTTTTTTCTGAAGGTTGGGCAATTGTTTACAGAAAACTTAATAGCGAGCAACAAATATATGCAAAACAAGCTATTGATGAAATACTTTTGCAAGGGCAATTAAATAAGCTGAATTTAGATTTCATTCAAAATGTAAGAAACCAGCATTTGGAAAGGCAACAAATACATCCACTTTCACATTATTCCCATCCATATGAAAGATCAAGAACTTCACATTATGTGCAACCATATCAGTCCCAATCATCATCAAGAAACTCTTGCTCCACACCTTCCGAACTATCTGTTCCATCCCCAAGCAGTGTTCAACCATCATACGTAAACGTATGTTTGCCAACAAGCGGAGAGCAAATTGTTGTATCTCAAGAATGTTCTCAGAGGTTTCAAGAGCTTTTAGATGATGCCCAATACCAGTAATTTATTAAGTATCCGTGTTATAATTAAAGTGAATTGTTTTTGTTTATTTTTTGTTTATTTATGTTATAATAAATTAAATGTTTTTGTTTTTGTTATTTTTTTTATTAATTAATTTTTACTTTATTTATTTATTTATTTGTTATTGTTATTTTTATTAAATGAAAATAAAGATGAAAAAAATTAAAAATAATAAACAAAAATACGGCTTACTTACTTGAATATATCCTTTAAGGGCCTTGATTATTGCTTCACAGGTTTCTATGGTTATCTGTCCCAAACTCTGTGGTGAAATTGCGGAGAGAAATTTTAGATCTTCAAAGCTTTGCCCGGATGCGAGGAATCGCAATGTGATGGAAAGCCTTTCGTTTGAAGATATTGCATCACGCATATGTGTGTCTTTTTTTTTAATCACTGGTTCAACTTTATTTAAAAGTTCTTTATAAGTCTTCCAATCCATTCTAAGAAAATTTTTAAAATCTCCCGGCGAATTTTCTTCGAGTTCTTTTAGAAGGCCAACATGCGAAAACTTGATTCTTTTTAAGAACCAATCTTTCGACCAAATTCTTTTTTTTTTTAATTCTTTTTTTATTTTTATCTATGCATGCAACGATTGCAATCAGTGCACACACGTCATCATCATCACTCATTGTGACCTTCTTTCTTTGAAATCTCTTTCACAACTGAAGTGTGTACGATTTGGTGTGCTGTGTGTGGCGGAATCGCGCACCAATTTCGGTGCACATGCGCGCGCACAAGTGTGGTGTCTGTGGGCCGCTTTACGAAGGCATTTGTGCGAGAGGTCATGGATTGTCCGTTCAGTTTCTCAGTCCCCACATGAGTGTTTACAGAAAATTTTTATATGTAAGCAGGTACATATTTGTTTTAGCATTTTAATATAGGCTTAGTAAAACCTTAATTATATAATTTTGTTCGTTTTTTTTTTTACAATGCGTTAACATGGTTTAGTGGTAAAAACTATGAAAATACTCTGTCCCCTGGCCTCAGTCCCTTAATCTTTAATTACTGATTTTATCTCTTGAGGCCCCAAAAATGCACACAAAATGCTGCTTTTCTTCTTAAATACATATAAAATAAAAAGCTTTTATTTTTAAGTGACTAAGAAATACAAAGTTAATTTACACATTGTGTTTTGCATAAATTGTATAAAAAATGGGTAGGTACTCGTTTGAGTGTACACTAGATTCTGTGAGTGTGTACACTCAAGTACTATACTCATTTATGAAAAGCAAATGATTGCTTTCATGCAGACCTCTAACCTATATATATAAATATAAAAAAGGAAAATTAAGTTAGTTAAAAAAATAATGCACTTGGGTAAGGCCACTATAATATATCAGACAATCACTGTCACTAAAAATCTTGGCTACCCACGGTTGAAAAAAAATAAAAACCAACATCAATTTTCCCATACACCTACCCCTTTCCCCTTTACACACTCAAAAACCAACCAAACCAACAACTTGTGTTGTTTTGTTTTGTATCCCTTTACTTTTCCTTCACATACAAAACCGTAAACAAAACTAATAAGGAACCCACAGCAAAATTGGTTAATTTCTTTATTCTGTGCTTTATTATTTCCTTCATTATATGAATATTCATTTGCAAAAATGTGTAATACCTGCTTCACTCGTACTATCATAAATTTAGAATACCTCTTTCCCGTTCTATTCTATTTTTGCTTCTCACATTCTCAAATCTCCACCGAAAATAAAAAGTCTCCGCCGAAGAACGTAACAAATGTAAAAAAGATGACGCTACTATCGACAGCCTTCATGATAGTACTATGATTTTTATATACAAAGTATGGATCATATTTATATAAATAATAACATAATAATGGTGTTGGGTGTTTATGGTTTTCGAGTTTTTTTTAAAGCTTTCGCTGAAAACCGGTTGTAGGATTCGGTGTTAGAACCCTATTGGTTTATATAAATAGAAAAAAATGAAAAAAATTCACTAACCCGTTTTTTTAATTTTCTTAAGAAATCCAGTTTGTTTCTTTTTCAAAATTTTTTAATTCAATATCATTATTATTCCAAAGCTGGTCTTAAATAATACACACCTAATTTTGAATGAAATCGGTGATGCAGTTGTTAATTAGCACTACAACATAGATTCATTCGATGTACCTTGAAAGGTCTTCCCTGGGCTGATCCGTATAACCTGCCACCTTATGAACACAGAATTCAGTTTCTGCAACTTCAAATTTGGTATTTTTTCATCAACTTATCAATGGTGAAATTGATGCGCCTTACTTGTTAGCCCATGTAGGCATTAATTATCGCGAAGGATCCCACCACCTGCGAAGATTTGAACTTTTTCAAGTTCTTTTTCACAGAACAAGCGGCACACACAAACTTTTTAACTTAAACGCCTCATGTTGATTTTAACATGAGTAAAATAGGATTAAAAATATTATTTCGAACCAGTGTTCCACTGTCGTTGATGTACGAGTAGTAATGCTTTAACTTTTTATATTTAATGTTAATTTCTTGTGTTATAATCTAATTTAGTATATTGTTGTAATTTTGTTAATTTTTGGTATTTATGTACATGCTTCTGTTAGTTTGCTTAATTTAACTAACCACTAACACATGCACTCATTATGAGCCTCTGATTATAGAATGCAGCTTGCTCTAAGCTCACTACAACAAAGAATCTGAAGTGAACGCAGCGCCAACGTCCACACAATGCATATCAACATTGTTGGTTGACGTGTTGGCTGTCATGTGTGTTAAACTATTTTAATTTTTAAAATTTGTGTACGTTAAATAAAATAGAATAAAAAAGATTTCTTCAGTGACTGATGAAATAAAATGTGTGTAGATAAACACGACCATACTTAATCGTTATTGTTTTGTTGAACAACTTTGTTGATTGCTATCCATTTGAATCGGGTTGGGTTCGAGTCAATAAATGTTGATTGGTATTGTCGATCAACACATCTAAGCTTACTGAACACTGTTGATCAACGATGTTGATCTACACAAGTCAGCATAATGTGCACGCGGCTTAATAGCTCACTGATATTTCTACCTCTGCCGCTGCCTCTATACTAGCCCGATAAGTCTAGGGTAGGAACTTCATTAAAGTTAAGTGAAGTATGAAATGTTTTGATGCAGATTGGTTCCAATGGTAGAGAAGAATATATAACCACAGTCTTAGACCAAAATTTGTAACCGCATAGAGGGTAAAATGGGGTAAAACTGAAAAAGGTCAAAAAACTAAATTCTAAACGGGAGTTGCTAGAAGGTAATTTTTTTGTCGATAGATTTTAAAAATATAAGAAAGTCGCACATATATTTTAAAATTCTAAACAAATTATTTAATAAGTTGTGAAAGCTTAAAAAATAGACATTTATAAAATAATTCACAAAAAATCAGAATTTCGACCGATTTTGAATCTCTTAATATTTTTAGAAAGTTGATAAAAACGACAAATTAACCAAGGAAATTTTAACGCCATTTTTCTTCAATTTTTTCTTGATTTTTGGAAAACATTCTTTTTTTGGGTAAATTTTTGACACCTTATTTTTATTTTTTTAATGGAGTGTGGTTTTTTTTTAACTTATTTTCACCGCAAAACGATTATATTAATTTAAATGTTTGAACAAAATTTTGATTTTTCAAAGTACCATTAAACCGAAATATTTGCATTTTACAGTTAATTTAAAAAAAACACCTTAGACATATCTCTGGAGTTTATAACAAACGTTAATGTTTTTTTTAGTTTACAGGTTTAATTTTTGATAGTTATTGTGATATATCACAACAAGATCTAACTGATGAGCCCAATTGGTGTACCTGGGTGAAACGCATTTTGGACTAAAGGTCGCAAAAACTTTAAATTGAATTTATATTCAAAAGTCCACTAAAAACTAAAATAATAAATTTTTTATTATTTACGTTTTTATTCTTCATTCTTCTATCATACATAACTGCACTTGTTATGCAACCATCACTAACTTAACTCAAAAATCAATTCAAAATCGAAAAAAATATCACCCATTTACTATCTTTATGGCTAGTTGGATCTTTACAATTGAGGTCAATAATTTGAGTTGGTATTTAAATACAAAATTATTCACGAAAAATCCGAATTTTTTTGAATCGATATTGAAGGAATTTTTATTTTTATAATGGTTATATAAAATAAAATAACTTATCCGTGACTCAGAAAAAGTTAATTCTAGTTTTGATCGATATGTACATATTTTTTGGTCAAGTTTTGATACTTTGTGATATTTTTCGATTTGCGAAAGTTGAATAGCATGTATGGTTATGTATATTATATCAAAATTATTTTAAAATATTAAACTTTCTTATTAAAAAACAAAAGTTATATGTTCATTACCTCCAGAGTTATAATGCTTTTTTTAAACTAACTGTAAAACGAAAATATCTCGGTTTAGCAGTATTAACTGTGCTCAAAATCTATATTAACATTATATATGCACTGTGAAAATTTGAGATTTTAAGACTGTCCCCTTTAAAAGATGTAAAATAAATAAAAAGTGTCAACAATTGACGGAAAAAAAGTATTTTATTAAAAAATCAAGAAAAATTGCATCAAAATTATCTTAAACATGGTTAATTTTTTTATTATACTTTTCTAAAAATATATATTAAATCCAAATCATTTGGAATCCTGATTTTGGATGAATTATTTTATAAATACCTACCAATTTTTAAATTTTCATTATTTAAACACTCATAGCTTCATAATTATTTTTTTTTAAGGAATTTTAGAATATATGCCCGACTTTCTTATATTTTCAAAATCTATCGACAAAAAAAAAATAACCTTCTAGCAACTCCCGTAAAGAATTTAGTTTTTCAACCCCTTTTCAGTTTTACCCCATTTTACCCTAGACGCCGTTACAAATTTTGATCTACAACTGTGGTATCGCCTTGTTACGGATCATTAAAAATAACAATGAAATTTTCTGATTTTTAAGAGTTTTTTTTTTCATCGACATTTTAGTCATCTTTTGGTAGAATTTTACAGTCGATGTCTTGACAAATGGGGAACGAATATTTGGACGAAAAAGTATATTTTGATTTAAATGTCAATGAATTGGACTTAAATTATTTTTTTTTCGGAGCATGTAAGGAAACTGTACTTTTTTGTTTTTTAGAGGTTTTAAATCCATCGACATTAGGCGGATTACATTTTTCGTGGGCCAGCCAAGCTGCTATCAAAGCAAAAACCAGTGAGACTATAAGATTTAAGGCAGTAGCTAAATCCCGAGGCATACTAAATAATATTTGTAACAATAACCAAGTCAAACTCTGCTGGGTTCCTGGACATACCAATATAGAAGGGATTTTTATAGCAGATGAACTGGCGAAGAAAGGGTCAGTATTAAATAGAAATAGTTGCAATTTGCTAGTTAGTGAGTTTTACCTTTGAACCAACGAAATAATATTATTTTATCCGAAGTCAATATCTTCTTCATTCGTTCTTGGTAAACG
Organism: Dasysyrphus albostriatus; assembly: GCA_946251815.1. Classification (NCBI taxonomy): domain Eukaryota; kingdom Metazoa; phylum Arthropoda; class Insecta; order Diptera; family Syrphidae; genus Dasysyrphus; species Dasysyrphus albostriatus. Next base: position 228,771,848 of record OX276335.1, read on the forward strand.
ATAAAAAGCGAAAGAACGTACGAACGTTCGTAAACAAAATTGTATTTAAAAATGATAGATTCCCATTCTACGGAGATCGAAATCTGAAGATGTCAAAATTTTCGATTCGACAATCGGCCCAATTACAAAAATTTCCAATGGGAAGTTAAAAATACTCATAACATTAAAAAAAAAGAACAGAATACAGGAGGGCACGGCTTGGTTGTTGCTCTTAGACGAATGACTTTCTTATTTCCATATTATAAATTAGAACCTATATCATTGGGGAAAAGCTCAGGAACGAAATTCATGTGCACGTTCATAATATAGGTATAAGGAAGGTATTTCGAAAACAAATTTATTGTTTTATTTGTGTTTTTATTTTGTGAAATGTGCAAAATTTTTATTTTGCTGTTATTGGTGGCACCCCCTATTGATTCTCTTTAGAAGTGTGTTTAGCTCAGTTGTCAACTACATTGATTCCTCGCCACACACTACACAAACTTAGTTGAAAGAGTATAGCTTCAATTTTATAAGCTCAGACCATACTCAGACAAACACATGAACACAGCCAACAACGAGAACGATTACGTTTGAAGTGAGTACGAGAGGTTTGAAATGAGGTTGAACTGCATATCGGCCTCCTGCTCCTTGTAAACATGGAGATAAAATGCCGTTGGTTTGACAATAAATCAAATGACTTACTACACAAAGCTCAACAAAGTTGAAAACTTTCAATTTGAAAAAATTCAAAATCTTTTACTTTTCTTCCAACTCTATCGACAACCTTCAAATTAATCGAGTGACATCCCCACACACTGTTTGATTTGATCAACTTGACATTAAATTGACCACGAAGTTGTAGTGAAAATATATACTTTCCCGATATAAAAATTACGATGCCATCTGAATATGTCATTGATTTATAAATTTTGTAAGAAAATTGTTAACAACGAGGACCCAAAGGAAAGGCGAGTTAACAGATTTCCCCTCCCTGTGGTGTGTCTCTAGTAACTTCTTTCTCAACAATACTATCTCCAAGTTAATATAAATCCAGTTCACAATGGCAGATTCAACTCCAACCTAGGCTTTAGGCTTTTTTTTTTTTACTAATAACTAACAAAACGCTAAATGATGACATGGTAATATTTTCAAGTATCTAATGGCGAAAAAACCTGCGAAGGGAACAAAAATAATATTAGGAATCTTGCGTTAAGCAGTACTGATAGCGTGTAAAAGAAAATAATATATGTTAAATAAAGCGATCTTTATAGATATAAATCTCACTCATTTTGATTCTCTGAATATATTTTACCTCATTTTATGTTATTTTAAATAAATTATATTAAAAACTTGAATTTAATGACACCCAATCCCATCTTGTCAAATGCCTACCAAGGGGAAATTTATTTAACCCCCACAAAATGTTCTACTCTGGCCTCACAAGTACCTACCTAACAAAGTCTGAATACCATAAAATTGTTTACCTTGCAAATTAATTAGGTTTAGTATGCGCGAAAGTGAGTTTATACAATACATACACACATACCAATTAAGTGTAATTTAAAAAACACAAAATAAAAATATGAAAAATATTCAGAGTTTCATCGCAATGCCTGAAAGTTTATCATAGACGAGTTTTGTTGTTAGTTTTTCCGTTAAATTTTTAAACTACGAGAATGTAGAGTAAACTTAGTTAGACAAGCGCCCAGCAAGAAAGTATTAATTCAGGTAAGCAAAAAAAAAAAAAAAAATAAAATAAAGGAGAAAACAAAATGACTGGGTATATTTTTTTTCGACCGCAAATATTTTTCCACTCGTATTATCCAGGAAAAGTTATGGTCTGGTAGCCGATGCCGATGGCAGCTAAGCCAAAACCGAAAAATGTACGCCAAAACTATTCAGCTTCAGCGGTGTTGGCCAATGACTTTATACGGTTTAGCGAGTCTATTATGGGTCTCGCCGTGAGTTACCTTTCAAATAAAGCTTCCATACCTGGGCTAGCTGTGCACAAATAATTGCAGGAAAATCATATAAATACGACGACGATGGAAGGTCTGGCTAGGAAGGGAGTCACCATCGAACTCGAGATTCTTGAATGTTGATAGTTTGTAGGTGGCTTGGGAAAATATTATCCTACGTAGCTATGATTATTTCTCTCCCTGTTTATCCACGAACTTTATCACTTTAAAGTTAAGTATTTTGTGGTTGCAGACTTTGTTTATAATAATTATAAAAATTATATTTTCACGTGATGTAGTTATGCACATTCATTTTTATCATCAATAGTACGGGATTGTAAAATTGTGCAATGGGATCTTGGCACATGGCCCTCATAATGTGGGATATTCTTAAAAAAAGGATGCTACGTGAAAAGCCACTGAATCACGATAGATGATCAACTAGTTTCAGTTATTGGTCAGACATACATTTCTCAAATAAATTTCTTAAGTTTCCTCAAAGTATTTGACAGTAAAAGTACTAAATAACTAAAAAAAAAAATCAAACAAAAATCTATGACTGCTGGAACCAATTAACTTTTAATCAGGATTTGCCCACATCTAGAAAATCTAATACAAAAATGAGAAAAATTGAAATAGTTGATTAAAAAGTGACTATACTGACCAATTTCTCAAACTAGTTTTTTGACGAGTCCCTTAGCCGTTAGATTATTTCTTATAAAATGGTAGGTTGTACAGTATTTCGTAATTCGAACTATTTAATAAAAACACTGAAAAAAATGTTGTGTTTTTTAAATCCATGAAAATTGAGATTTTGTTTTCTTAACAGTTGTAAACGAGAGATCGAAAATAATCTTTGAGCTTCTAGTCCAGTGCATTTACACAGTTTTATATGGGCAACCCAGAGCCAGCAGTTTGTAACACTCCCAAATTTTATTTTATTATTCGAAGTTGATATAATTGAATATCATAGCCCTGACTTTTCGCACTCGGGAAATGTACCTTTTTTTTGGCCGCAATCTTGATTTTTGTGTCTTTTGAGTTCTCTTTAAATATCTCGGTTCATTGCTTCATAGAACTGAGATAAGGGAACACTTTTGCTTGAGATTTATATTAGTAGTCCTCTGTCAGACTCTATACTTCATCAGACCCATTACGAAAAAATCTTTGAAAAAAAATTATTTCAAAAAAGTATTAAAGTAGTAGTAAAAGCCACTACCAAAATAAAACGCTTTAGATTTTAGCCAATGTTTTTTGTGGGCCAAAGTAAAAGTTCCAAAATAATCGACAAGCATATAGCACGAAATCATGACTCGTCGCTTTCATTTAAAAATTTCAACGCCTACTACGAATTTTGTCGGAGGGATCTTCAGTTTATCAATCGAAATTTTTACGATGCATATTAAGAGTGTTTGCATAAAAAAAGTTCAAAAGTCAAAATTAAAAATTCCTTTATTAAGTACCTATACTTGACGTTGTTTTTTTAAAGAGTGTTGATTTAAATAAGCAGCTATAAAATCTCCACCCAGTCCACCTTTTTCATATATATTTGGCTGAAAGCATTAGGTTCTATTAGTCAATTTTCTATTTCGTTAAACTGTCTTTTGTGGTATTTGTTTCTACCGGGATCGTGATTTTTATTTTATTTCATTAGATGTGAAAGCTATTTGGGTTTGTACTTTATTACAAACAAAATTGACTCTAATCTTTTCCTGTATTGAATCCTTGGGCAATTTTAAAAAATGCTTGTTCGTAGTGTACATTTTAACAAACCCTTGATATAAAATTGGGGTTGGGGTCATAATTCTGTATTTCGGATTACAAAATTCTGTTTCCAAAATTCTGCATCTCAAAATTCTGTAAGTGCCAAAACTCAGTTTCAAAATTCTGTTAATCTTATGTTCTCTTTTTTAAAATTGAAAAAAAAAACAAAATTCTGTTTTTAATAATTCCTTATTCCAATATTCTGAATTTCAAAATTTCAAAAAAAAAATACTTTATTTATCACCAATTTAATTTATCAATTTACTAGAGTTCCAAATATTTGTTAATAATTCACTTTTGACTACACGGGCAAATGGACAGGGCCATCTATTCCCAAATCCATGAATTTACGGAGCTTTTTTTAAGAGATCTTTGAAGAGCCATGAAAAGTAGGTACCTATTGTAATATTTTCTCACGTTTGTTAATAACACTTATTTACTTTTAAGAAACTTTTACTTATTTAGCTATTTCGTAAATAAAAAGACTTTACTTTCTTACTACAAAACAATTTATTATTCAACACTCAACTATACTGAAGTTAAATCACCAACTTTGCTTTTTATTTTTACTACAACCAACTTCACCCATTCACGATTAAAATTAAACTGTGTCCACTGAAGTTCAAACTTGTCCTTTTATACCCATCACACAGGTTCCCGAAATAGCTTGAAGGTTCTAAATTCTGGCAGGGTCAAAATTCTTTTTGCAAAATTCTGCTTTCAAAATTCTGTTTGTCAAAATTCTATTTTAAAAAACTCTGCCAATAATAAAAATAAAGTTAGGAAAATTTTAAAAAGCGCGCGCTTTTTTCGTAAATCAATTTTCTTATAGGAAAAATTTGTTTTGTTTGGTGAAAAAGTGGTGTAGCTGATTTTTTTGGATTCACCTGTTTTTTACTTACCTTAATTCGTCAAAATCCGTCTAAGATACTATTGTTAATTCATAATGTCTAAGTTTTTTTTTTTTTCAAAAATATGACCTACTTCTATTCAAGTTAAGTAATATTATGCTATGTTGCCACCAAAACGAAATTCGAATTTTGATTGATGGAAAAGATTTCATGAAAATTTCGTCGGAATCTCAATGAAAACTCCAGATTTCAACGAAATCTAAGTAAAATCCTGGTCAACCAATTTAAAGTCTCAACAAAAAAATTGCTGGAAAATCAAATTTTGGTTTAGTGTAAACACTAACACAGTATTATAAAACATCCATCTGGTTAAGAATATTGTAAAAAAGAGGGTTACACCGGTAGGTCTGTAGGCTCAAGCCTAGGGCCCCAGGCTTGTAAGGGCCGCTATTAACTAACAATAAACTCAGAGCTCAGAGAGGCCAAGTTCTCGTAGATTTAAAAAAATTTAATTGCTTTGTGCAAAAGGCAATAAGAGAACATCAAGCAGAGTTAAATTCACTGAATTTTTCTTTTCAATTATAGGAGAGAATTGGTTTTTTTTTCTAATATGTACAAGACTTTGTCTTCTAGTTTGCAGTACCCAGGGTTTTTCAGGTCAATAGCTATGGAGAAAGCAATTAGAAATATTTTACGAGAGTTCGGTCTCTCTGCGCTCTGGGTTATTGGGGGTTTGGGGATAGCTTTGGAGAAAGCTATTCTGTTTTTTTTTTTAAATCGTCTACGAGAGCTTGGCCTCTCGGAGCTCCGGGTTTTTTGAGTTAATAGCTTTAGGGAGAGCTTGATTTCCGAGTTATATAGGATTATTAAGATGTTGTTGGTATACTAGGCTTTTTTAGTTTACGTGGTATTTGGGCTATAAAGTTTGAATTTTTCGCGGTTTTAGCTCCCGGTTAATGGGCCCCTCAACGTTTTTAGCCTAGGGCCTCTTAAGTACAAGAGACGGCACTGCATGTGCATGGCTGGTCATTTGTTTAGTTTTGAAAAAAAAACTCAATGTTAATATTTTAATTGGGTATGGTGCTAACTAGAAATAAGACAAATGGTCTACGAAAATTTGTACTTTTTTTTATTTATTTTCGTTAATTATACAAGCTATTTCAGAAAAGCAGAATAGGCAGAATATTATTTTTAAACATGTTATATGACAGAATTTTGACAAACAGAACTGGGAAAAGCAGAATTTTGACAAACAGAACTTGGAAAATTAAATTTTGAAAAACAGAATTTTTTTCAAAAAAGCAAAAAATTTTAAAACCAGATTTTCGACCCACTCCCTTCTAGTATTTGCTTCTAGAGATTTGCATAGGGGAAATTTCCCATAAATTTCCATTTGCAAACTTTTCATTTTAAAACTCACTAAGGCTCTCCGCAGGTTGGTTTGTTTCAGGTATAAGCCGCTTCTCCACTCGAGAGTCGTTGTAGTAAAAAAGTGAGAGTCGTAACACTATCATCTTGGCTTTTGGGACTCCCCACAAATTGTCAGTCACCTCTATTCGTGCCGACTAACACATGCACACAATAATTATTCCAATTATAAAAAAAATTGATATACCTTGTTCTATGTGGTTGTCGAATTCGAACTGTTTCCCTTTAACAAGCTACTTCTGCTCAGTAAGCAGTGAATACCAACTTTTTCAAAAAAAAAAAATGGAAATGGTCTAAGCCGTGAAGTGGGGGACGTAAGAGGAGGGGTGTTTTTTCTTTAAGTCTCTTTTGAAGGCGTGCGTTGTGTCGTGGCTGCAGCAAATCGGAAAATCGAAAATCCAGGCAAAAGTGATCAAGCAAGAACCTGCCGTGACTGGTGTCAAGCCCTTATCATTGGGTAGAAAAATAAATTAGTAAAAAAGGAAAAATCCTTACTAAAATTTTGCATACATAGAGATACATAAATCTTGATTTCCAGTTCATTTCGAGTAATATGCTAATAGTATTGTGCTTAAAATTATATATAAAAGGTAAAGGTTTTCATTTATACTCGTATGTAAGTTATTATACAGGGTGATTGGTATAAGGTGCACCAAAAAGCTGAAGCGAGTAGGTTGGGTTAAAACAAGATAAAAATCGTAAAGGAGGGGGGGTCTATTTCTCCCCGTTTAGACAGGAGGCGCAATTTTCTAAAAAATTGACTTAAGACAGAAAAAAAATATTTAAAAACAGGAGCACAATTTACAATACCATGCTTCACCTGTTTGGAAAGCCAGAAATCTCATCTTTGATTTTAATTTCAAATTAAGTTGTATTAGTGAACAGTTTTTGAAAAAATAATTTTCATACTTGAAATTTTAAAAAAAGACTCATATTATTTTTTTTTCAAAATTTTATATAAATAAGTGTAATTTTTATTTTCAAAATTCAATGCTCTTATTAATTTTTAATGAAAGACAGAAAACCGGATGTTAAAATGTATCTTAAGGCGATATTACACCATCATATATATATGGCTATTGCTGCCATATAATATATGGCAAAGTTTTTCACTGTATGACACGTTGTATTACACCTTGCCATATATATATGACCAATTTATATGACAAATAGTTCCGACAAATACTTTTTGTTCATATATATGACAAAGCAAAAACTGGCTATCACAGTGTAGTTTTAAAATTTGAATATGAGAATATGACAAAAAAAATGATTTGACATAATATATTTTATTCAGAAAAGTATTTTGTCAAAATCAATAATTTTCTAAACTGGTTTTATTTTTTGTCACTTTTCCTTTGGTCTGGAGGAGGAGGGAAGAAACAGACGCGGAAAAAAATTAGTTCCGCGAATGAGAGTGAAAAATTTCAGTTTTTGAGTGGAAAGAGTGGACATATGTATGTACATACATCCATATGTAGATATTGCAAGATCTTAAACGAAGCATTAACACTTTCTTCATACATATGTCCAAATATACACCGAAAGTGCGTTTTGTCTGATTCGAATTCAATTCTATTTCAGGCATGTAATCATCTTTGATTTAGAAACATTTAAAAACTTCCATTGAGTGCAGTAAAATTACAGACGACCTTTTATTTCAACAACTATCTCTTATTAAGATATAGTTATCCTTTTGATCCATTGTGCTGCATTAACAAGAGTAACAAAATGCAATTGCACATGACAAACGTTTAAGTGGCCACAAAACGCCCGGCACAGAAGTGATTAACATTTTACAGTTCTTTTTCAGACCAGAAATCCCTTTTGATTTGGACACATTTAAAGACTTTTTCTTAAGTGCAGCGAAATTTCAAACACTGTCTTAAACTTTTACTACTATCTCTAATTATTGAGATATAATTATCCCTTTTAATCCATTGAATAATAACCTCACATAATATGGGAAAGTCATTATTTAGCACCACTTATGATGCATGCAATTTCTACAATTTGGTAACTATTTCTTGTTATTTAAAACGATTATGATCACTAGTAGTTGTTATGTTGCATTCTTTACCAGCATAATTGCAACGAAAGAAGACAAACCGAGGTCCTCAAAAACAACTATAACAATTAGGATACAAAAATAGAAAAATTCTTATTGAATTTCATCCAAATGCCAACGATAAATAATAAAATTATATGACAAACATGAGCATATAAAATTAGCCGATTTTTATATGACTACATGGCAAAAAACTTCCAAATATATATGACAACGCTTCTGTTTCGATATTACACTATGCCATATATATGTCTCAAAATCATTGTCATATATATGGCGTCATATATGTTTTGTCATATAAATATGTCTATCACACTTATATGACCAATTTGGGCCATATTTATTTGGCAAATTTGCCATATTTATATGCTAGTGGAATATCGCCTTTAGTTTTTGAGAAATTAAAAAAAAAGTATTTTTTACAAGAAAAACACTTTCTGCAGCATTCTACAGAATTCAGTCCTCAAAATTTTATCATTTAATGTCAACTCTTGCACTGGGGTAGAGTGATATGGGAGAAGGTCATCGGTATGAATCACTGCCCAAACCCTGCAATCCAAGCATAGTTGCTATTCTTCTGATGCTAAGGGTGGGATTACGTCGTACCAAATCCAAAAAATCCAAAATCCGTTCCTCTTTCCTTTCTCTCCTTCGAGTCTCCAGCACTCCATGTTCCCGAAGACGGTTTTGAAGTCTTGCAGAAAGTGAATAGTGGGGACATCTCCTATTGGGGAACCTTTCAGTTTACAATCTCTGTGCCCGACTGGAACCATCCGCTAAACCGTAGCAATAGTGAATATCTGCAATTCTTCCCGAGAGGAACTTGCCATAGTTTTGTATTGACGTTTTGATACGCAATTTAGGAATAAGTTTCAAAAACTTATTTGTTTTTTTTTATTTGGTATAGGTAATCCTTTTAATTTGGGTAACAGGTAGACGTGCAGGTCAATTTTGTTAAATTGAACACATGCCTCAATAAAAAAATCCAGATTATTTTTTTATTATTTGCTCAAAACTAGACGGTAAGCAAAAAAATAAATAAAAAGGGGTAATCCGCTAGTTTAATAATTGACCTGAGCAGATCAAACTTGGGAAAACCAAAACAAGTGTTTTCCTTGAAAAAAGTACTTTTATTTTTTTTAATTTCTCAAAAACTAAGATACATTTGACCATCCGGTTTTCTGTTCTTTACTAAAAATTTATAAGAGCATTGAATTTTGAAAATAAAAATTATACTTATTTACATAAAATTTTGAAAAAAATTAATTTGAAAGTTTTTTTTTTATTTTTTTCAAAATTTCGAGTTTAAAAATTAATTTTTCAAAATCAAAGACGAGATTTCTGGCTTTCCAAAAAGGTTGCTATACCTTTCTGGAAAGCCAGGTATTGTAAATTGTTTTTTTTTTTCTGTTTTAATTCAATTTCTTAGAAAATTGCCCCTCGGGGAAATAGACCCCCCTCCCATACGATTTTTTTCTTGTCTTAACCCAACCTAGTCGCTCCAGCTTTTTGGTGCTCCTTATACCAATCACCCTGTATATGGAAAAATGTACTTCCCTAATAAACCCAGATATGAGATACGCAACCGTATTTGTTTAAATTAATTTGAGTACCTAGATTCTTGAGGCTTCTTAAAAATATAAAGTCATCCTTTTCTTTGAAATTGGTTTTATTTTAATTTTTACAATTAAATTTTTTTTCGTTTTTATAAATTATGATTTTCACAAATTACAACGTTATTTTTGTATATTTTACATGCAATTTCATTTCACATTAATTAAATCATATTATTCTCTGGTTTTTGTCAAAATTATTACCCCTAATTTTATTTTCTTACCTGTATATAAATTGAATAGTTTGTGTTGTTTTGTTACAGTTTACAATAGAATTAATAGTATAATTGCTGTATATCTTATTGGTTAAGTTTTGGTTTATCTCGCTCAACGGGATACGCTTAACAAGCTCATGTTGTTGAAAATAAAACTGAGTATTATTTAACACTGGCCTCAAATATTTGTATATATTTCAAATTTGCCTTTAAATTTTACAATTTATTGATTAAAAAAATATATTTGTTAACTAAGGAAGAACAAATGAAATGATACAATATATTCTTTTTGTTTGGTTAAGCACATAATGATATATATTTATATAACTTGCAGTCTTATTATTTAATTTTTAAAATAGTTTTTGTGTGTATTCTAAAACTTATTTAATTTATTAAGTTCGTGATAGTTTTTGTTTGAAATAGTTGTATTTTACAATAATTTTGTTTTTACCACTTTATTTTGTCAAATGTTTCATTTTATATTTATTTATATAAATATAGATAAAACTTTGTTTGTTTTTTGTTCAAATAACTTTATTAATGTAACCATTTTTACAAAATGTATTGCGAATTCTTATTTCTTACAGGTTCTTAATGCGAGTTTAATTTATCATATAACATTTGCTACACATGAAATTTGATGGTTAATGTAACATAAACTAAAGATAAAGTAAGGTACATATTTATGGATGTTGCTATTGAACATTTTGTGCTTGAGGATATTACTGATGAACTATCGTCTGTCAGAGAATCAGCATCATGCTTAGATGAAGGCTTTGAACCATCACTACGGTAGTTGTTGTGATCAGGACCTGTGAATGCGACAAAAACAATATTCATAAGTAAAAGGTATTCAATTAAAGATAAACACATTGAAGACCATAATTGACCATTGACCAATAATATCGCTCCAAAATATCATTAGGGTGACACAGGGTAAGTAGATAAACACGCAACGAAGTTCTTGTTCTATAAATTTGACATTAATTTGTCTTCCCCATACTCTTAACCCCTACCTCCTGTTTCTGTTAAATAATTTTGCTGTGGTACATACATCCCTGACACAAAATTGAAATCACAGTTACGAGTAGACATCATAATGTGTTTCACCAATAGATTGGCTGAATACGTCTCTTCAATTTTGGTTAATACTCCTCGAATTGAAATTGCATTCAAGGATCACATCCCATCACACAAATACGATTATTATGTTCTATTGAATATTGAAGAGGGATTAGCTTAGTCGATGTTGTACATATTGTGATACAAGAGCGGGGTAACTAATTAGTGATATTATTCGTGTATTTGTTTGTAGACTCAGTATCTGAGACTCTCTCTCTCTTGGTGTGTTCTAAAGATGTATTTGGGTTATAAGCACATTCAAATTGATTTAACGTCAATCTGTGTATAATAATAGTGGTATGCGAAATATAATTAAATTTTCCTTTGTTTGAACATTTTAATCAAAATTATGCTTAATATACAGAGCATCAGGATAGATGGGTGATATTTCGATTAGGGTTGGCAGAAATCTAATATGAAAATCAAGCTCTTAGTAGTAACAAACGGATTTTTCTAACAGATTAATAGGTTATTTTGGAGGTTTTTTTCCGTTAACCCGGCCCCAAGTCATAAATGACTACTTTGAGATTGACAAAGTATTTTTTGTTCTTTAGAGATTTTTACTGATAAAATAAAAAAATGAATGAAAATGAAAAATAACGATATTATAGTTAGCCAAGACATATCTTTGATCACTGTTAAGGCTAAGAGGGCGAGTAAATTCGAACGGTTTTTTAGTTGGACCATAAAATAAATAAAAAATATACAAAAGAAATTTAAGTTGTTTAGATGATTAGCACATTGGTTTATGCGCAAAAAACTTTTTACATATTTTGCTCATTACTTTACACAAAAATTGACACCCTTTTTTATATCAAATGTGTACAAAAGAATTTTTTTTAAGAATAACCGACATATTTAGCTGAAGCTAGTCACTTTTTTATTTATTTATTATATTCAAACCAAACACTTCAATTTTAAAACAGTTTTGTATCTAACATTCTTAGTATATAAGTCACAGACTATTATAAGGGACTACCTATGATGTTTATAAATAAATAATAGCAACTTCAAAAAAAATTAATTAAAAACTATAGAATCAGCAAAATCCATTTATTTTTACAAGATAAATAATAAGATTAAAAAAAGTAAAAAGTAATTATTTTTTTATTACTGGTATTTTTCTGCTGATGAAACCTTAGAAACGATCTCAGTTAAACAAAATCAGATTTACAGAATTCTTTGTAACTATGTGAGATTTATACTATATGGTAGTGCCGGACTATGTGAAACACTCCGGACCGCACCTCGTTTACTTTAAACTGACATTTGGTAAATTAGGAATGCCAAAAAGAGATACGTTGGATAAGTACAGTATGTTATGGATGTATTTCCCTTTTGACAATACGGAATGCTACTTTTCGTTGGTTTTTGTAGCTTCAGTGTCCTTCCAACCATTACAGTTTTGTTCGTTGAGAACTGAAGTCGATTTTTTCGTTTTTTGAAATCCCTGAACTCACCCTGGCCAGCAAATTCTGTATTTTTACCCAGGGTCGCCTTGAAGTATATTTAGGTTTTTTGCTAAGGCGAGTTGAGGTAAAGAATAGACTGTCAAAGTGGCAGCTCTGAATCATTTTTTTGTTGTGCATTAAATTGTTGCATTAAAATCTTTTGTTTTTGAAATTGAAATTCAAGAAATACACAAATTTACATCTAAAAAAAAAAAAAATCGTTTCTTGCTTATGTCAACAACACTTGTCGTTTCCTATTTGTATACCTATCTGGAGTGTAAAATACATAAGAACATACTGTAAACAAATCGTTATCCATCTTGTTGTCAATTGAAGGTCATCACCATTCAATCCCTCAACATCTGTTTTTTAAAGCCTTGCCAAGTACTGAAAAATACTTCTTGACCTCAGCCCTAAGTATGTCAGAGTAACTCACGTATATAAACTTTTTTATCAGAATTTTTTATCAGCTACAGCTCCCGTCTTTTTGAGAGTTGGTGGAAACTCTTTCATTAAATGATACTTAAGTACGGAGTTTTAAGGTACTCAACATGGACTTGAAATGGTCTTGTACTTGAAAAGTACTTGAATAGGACTTTAACTTCAAAAGTACTTGAAAATGTACTGGGCAGTATTAAAGTACTCGGCAAAAAGTACTTGACAAAGTACTTGTACTTGGTGTTTTAAAGTACCATGAGTACAAGTATAAGGTACTTGTTTTTTTTCAACTTCAAGTACAAGTACAAGGTGCTGGGTACTTGACTGGTACTCGACTTGAAAGTTTACAGGTCTGCCCAAGTATAGTGAAATTCAAGTCGTGTTGTGTACCTATAGATTTTGAATATTAAACAATGCAGGGAAGTCAGATCAAAATATAAAAAAGCTGATCCAGGCTGAATATTTGTTGGTTCCCAATTAGAATTGATAGAAACTATTTTCCAAAATATAGGGTTAATATGCCAAATTTTGATTAAGGTTGTTAAGCATAGTTTATATACTTCAAAGCGAAGTGAAATCAAAATTGAAATGAAACATCAATAACTTATGAACCAAAGTGTTTTCAAAAAAATAGTTTTCATCATAAAATTTGGTTTAGAAAATCCCATTGAGTTGCATTTGTTTCGAGACAAAATTATTCCTCCTTGTCACCAGAATAATTGCATTTAGTTTTTAACAGTTTTTCAACCCTAGGAAAAAAAGCAATTTTGAATTTTAAAACTACACTTCTTATGTATGCATAATATAAACTAGGCTTTAGGAACAATAGAATGCAGGGGAGTTCGACTATGGGTTTTAAATGGTTATTCTAATGCTATAATAATCAAGTTATCCATGTAAAGGGTGTTTTTTAGAGGTGTTGTTTTTTAAGAAGAAATAAAACGCATATAATTTAATGTTATGTTCAAGAATTTAGCTTTATTATAAAGGTATGGGTTTGTCATTATGTTTTTAAAATAATTTCGGGTTTAGTGGTCGCCACGGCTAGCCCGAATAAATTTCAGGCGAGAGACCCAATTTTAGACCACTTTTTGCAGCAATTTGGGCCGTATGTCAGCACCGAATATTCTATTCCAAGGTGTCATTCTGTGTCATCTCGGACTTATCTGTGTCTAAGCAGTGTTAAATCGCACGGTCTTTGAGGCGATGCCATAGGCCCACGAAGCGAGATAATGCGCTCACCAGGACAAAACCATTATTTTGGTAATAAATTCGCACGATTTGTACACGTTGTTCAGGAGTAAGTCTATTCATTATGAATTGGCAAACCAAACAGAGCATAAATCAATTGACAGCTGTCAAAAACAACAACTCCGAAAAAAGTATTGCCAGACTGAAAACCATACGTCTATAAAAAACACTCTTTATAATAAACATTCCCATTTCCTTGAATTTCATTATGAATTGTGTTTTATTTTTCATCTTTCAATATTTTCTAATTTTTTTTATATTATGTACCTACCTTTCCCACAGTAAGATTGGATTGAGTTCCTTTCTTGACTTAATAAAAAAAATACCACAGAAAGCTGTTAGCATTAAAATGTTCTTTTCAAGATATCTCCTGAACAAACAATTTAATCTACTTTAGAAAAAACTGTCACTTCCTACGAAAAAAGGACAAATATACTGCTAACCCTTTCTTCTTCAGACAACGATACATATCACAGTACTGTGGATACATATACTATCCCCAAGGGGTTAAGACTGAAAAAAGTTCTCTGCCTTAACCCAAAGAAAAAGAAAACAAAAATATAGAAATCCATGGCCATATCAAGATGCGTGCACAACTCACCAGCTTTCTTAATGTCCATTTGCTATTATGACCCAAACTTGAAACGAATTACTTACGTTATGTATGTAGGTGGGAAAGGTTTCCAGGCAAAAGATGACGAAGGAGGTCGGAGGTCAAAGAAGACAGCCAGAAGCAATCATATATACAAACGTATAAAAGGGAAAAATTCATTTTGTTTCCTAACAAAATGTGCCATAATAATAAAATAAATGGCACATTTTTCTGAGGCGTGAAAATATGATTTCCACACACAGTAACATAATTTTCCAATTCTACTCCAACAAACGTACCTACGTGGCGTCTTCGCCCCGAAAAAAGGATACAAAAAATATAACTTAAATGTCACAATCCAAATGCCCTGGTGGATGTGGGTGGCTGGGTTGAATCGTATGTCAAACATAACAGTTTTACTGAGTGCTTTTATACGGAGCGACCCCCTTTTTTGACGATACAGAGGACACAGTTTATGTGCTTAGTCCTCAAAGACCAAAACTCTTGTCCCGAACTTCCATCTCCCGAAGCTCAAAGCCAGCACACCACTAGAACCATTAACCTGGGGCACTTTGGAGCTGGTCGTGTAAAAGGGGTGCGGATCAAAACGTATTTTATGGCAGTCGATACGTTTCGTTTCTTATGACTGACGATTTCATCGACAGGAAAAGGCGATGACAGCATTTTTCTGTCATTTGGTTTTTTTTTTTGTACGACTGGAGTGGGCGATTGAGTGAGTGTCTTCTTTGTACTTGAGGGGTAGGTTATTGATTCATAAAAATTTAGTTTAATCAGAGATCAAATAGGGGGCTTTGTGACGAGAGAGGAGTCGAACTTTGATCATTTTGCTGTTTTGTCTTTACTACGTTTATTTACCGTTTGAAGCAGTTATCTACCATGGAAGCCAAAGCACTGGAAATTTAAAGAAAGTATGGCTCCTGACCTTGTTTAGGATTGGATTGTATGTCTGGGATTTCGAAATAATTGCCTTTTATCGGACACATATCGTCCCTCTCCTCACGAAGTGACGTAACTTGCAAATTGTCGTTTTTGAGATTTGGACATATATGTGCTAGGTTAACTTGATTGCATATTTCTACATCATTAGACTCCCTACAAAATGTTTAGAACATGGCAAAATGTGTTATGACATTGTTGGCTTAGTTTTAATTTTAGTTAAAAAGTTTCCCACGAACAGGCGTAACTGCAATTATGTGGGTAAATGTTTTTAATTATATTGTTAAAGGTTTTCGGTCCTTCTTGTTTACTATACTCTATCCAACAAAAACTGTCAGGTCACGGCTTATGGGAGAACTTTTCTCAAAACGACGCGACAGTATACAGTATACACTAAAATTTCTCACTTAAAAGCTTTTTTCATAACAGTGATTCCTGTGTATACTGTCACGACACTTAAATTTCTTACTAAAATTTCTCAGGAAGTGACGTACATATTTGATGAATCAAATAATTTGAAAGGTTTTTAATATGGTGTTAACAGAGAACCTCATATCATTTGAAACTTAAATAAATTCTTTCCATTTTACAAACAAAAATTCCAAAAACGTTGTAAAACTCAAAAACTACTCTCCCGTAAAATATTAAAAAAGCAGATACGTCATTTCGAGAGAAGAGGGACGATTTGACACTTTTTTTGTGTATGCTATCACAAGAAGTGTGGAGGCATTCTTACAACCTTTAAATAAAAGTAGAAACGACAAAAATTAGGATTAGGCCCTATAAAATTATACTTTGATTTCTCAAATATTGTTATAAAATAAATGCTCATAAAAAATAAGAGCATATTCGTATGACACGATTGTGTACTTAACTTTTTTGTTCGTACTGAGTAAAATATGGATGGAGTGTTCTTTAAGAATGTTTATTTTGGCACTTCTGTACAAGTTTTTTTCTTTTTCTTTTCTTCTGGGATTGTATATGACTGTATAACACTATTGGCAAGTTTGGTATACTTTCTACCATATTTATCACCAATTTTGAGATTATAAGAAATCCCTTAGGAGTATTCTTGATATAAGGAGCTACAAATATTTTCAACGTAAGCCAAATTGACATGAAAGTCAAATTGAAACTCAAAGAGGTAAAAATAATATGCAGAAAAAGGATGCCGAACTTGAACCAGACTTGTTGGCTAGGACATAAAATAATTTATCTTATACATCACAGATAGCTTCAGAAGAAATATTATCACAGAATGACCGCAGTGAAATGTATTTTATTTGTTTAATCGAGAAGAACTTTATAATGTGACAGAGAAATTAACATTTTACTATGGGGATTAAAACGTCCTTTTATTAGAATAACGATTACCAGTACTAAATTAAAGCCCATATTTCCATGTTGGGGACTGAAAAATGACTTTAAGATTGCAATGCGCAATAATTGGTCCTATTAATTAATATACAATTTTTGGGAGGTGAGACTATTGATTTTAATTGCTAAGTTAAGTAAGATGTGATTATTTAAATGGAACAAAATTTTAAGCTATTTTAAGCTAAGATGCTCAAATTCTAACGTGTGATGCCTTCCCTTATTTTGAAATTTATTCGTAATTTTTTGTTTAATTAACTTCAAGAAAATAAACAACCTGTTACTTGTAAAATTCAGAAGGTAGCCAATCCCATATATTGATTTTGATAAGCTTATTCAGTGTAAAATCACTTGTTTTGTTAGTTTTATAAATTCCATAAGATATAAGTACTGTTAATAAACGAGTCCGACACACGGGGAAAGCAATTTTTTTTCAAAAACATTGTTTTTTGTTTTTATTATAATTTTACAGCTTTAATTTAAGTGTATACCATGTCCGCCGTACAAACATTAATACTTTTATGTAATAACTTCTTTTTTATAAATAAAGATCCCCGGAAGAAGACGGCAACCACCGTCGAAACGTTGGGAAAAAGTAAATGAAATAGTCTTTCAGTTTATCATCATTACGACCAACAGAGCTGATGAGAAACATCTTTAACTATTCTCAGATTATAACGGGTGATTTTTTAAGAGGTTTAGAACTTTTTAAAAAAATTCGAAAAAATGAATGAAATATTTATTTGAATCGATAGTTTGAACCTTGCAATTTAATGTTTAAAGATAATTTCATGCAAATGTTGACCGCGGGTGCGTCTCAGGTAGCCCATCCGCTGAGTCCAATTTTGGCATACTCTTTCACACATATCGGCCGGTATCTCACGAATGAATGCATGGATGTTGGCTTCCAGTGCGTCAATCGAAGCGGGCTTGTCCCTATAGACATTAGCCTTGACATACCCCCACAAAAAATAATCTAATGGTGTCAAATCGCACGATCTAGGCGGCCAATTGACCGGCCCAAAACGTGAAATTAACTGTTCACCAAACTCGCCTCGCAATTGCGCCATTGTTTCGCGTGCTGTGTGGCATGTGGCACCGTCTTGTTGAAACCACATATCATGCAAGTCAAGAACTTCCATTTCGGGCAAAAAAAAGTTTGTTATCATCGCTCGGTAGCGTTCACCATTGACAGTAACGCTGCGATTCGCATCATCTTTGAAGAAATATGGCCCAACCGCACCAAACAGTGGCTTTTTCGGGATGCATTGGTAGCTGTTGCAATGCTTCTGGCTGATCTTCACTCCAAATGCGGCAATTATGCTTATTTACGTACCCATTCAACCAAAAATGAGCCTCATCGCTGAACACAATTTTTCGATAAAAAAGCGGATCCTCGGCCAGCTTTCCAAGAGCCCATTCACCAAAAATTCGGCGTTGTGGTAGGTCGGCTGGCCTTAGTTCTTGCACCAGCTGTATCTTAAAAGGCTTTACGCCCAAATCCTTCCGCAAAATTTTCCACGTAGTGCTGTAACAAAGGCCTAACTGCTGGGAACGGCGCCGAATCGACATTTCGCGGTCTTCTGTCACACTAGCTGATACGGCCGCAATATTTTCTTCACTACGCACAGTACGTAAGCGTGTTGGTGGTTTAATGTCCAACAAAGTAAATTTGGTGCGAAATTTGGTCACAATCTTCCGAATAGACTGCTCAGAAGGTCGAGAATGCCGACCATAAAATGGAAGCAGCGCGCGATGAACATTTCGAACCGAGCACGAATTTTGATAGTAAAATTCAATAATTTGCAAGCGTTGTTCATTTGTAAGACGATCCATGGTTAAATTGCAAACCAAACTGAAGCTGTTTGACAGTGACACAAGGTACTAAACACACGTCAGCTTTCAAAACCAGTGTTGCCAAAACCAAACCAGCTAAAAAATCACCCTTTATTTATGTTCTTTATGAGTAGAAGCCGAACAAATAAAAAAAAAGCGATTCTATCCAAGATACTTTGGTTATTAAAAGAATGAGTTTTCAGAAATTTTACAAAAATCGTGGGAGCCATTTCGAAAAACCTAGATAAGCATAGGAAAAAAGGTTATGAACATTAGAAAAAGATCCAAGAAGGCCACGATCGCTTTTTACTCCCGCAACAGAATGTTCAGTGAGACCTGGGGTCCAAACCCTAAAATCAAAATGTGTAAATGTGTAATGTGGATGTCCAAACGCTACAATCATAACGTGTAAATGTGTAATGCACGACTATTATAAGATCGATCCTTACTTATGGTAGCCTGGTTTGGTGGAGCCAGGTGGATAAAGAATCTAATCATAAAACGCTCAGTTAAGTTGAAAGACTGGCATGCATAAGGCATCACAGAGGCAATAAGATCCACTCCTACTGTAGAAACTATACTCAATCTAGGACCCCTAGATCTATTCGTACAAAAAACTGCAGCCGACAGTGCGCAAAGCCTAAGCCAGACCCATATTAGGAAAAAAAAACTCCGTAGATCATGCCCAAGTGATTAAAAAATTTACAGAGGACTTACTTGAAAAAGAAATCTCTGAATCTTTTGATAGTGATTATCACAGGGCATAATCTCTTACCGTATCATAAAAAGAAAATGTGGCTAAATACTGTAGATCTGTGCAGAGGCTGCGGAGATGAAGAAGTAGAAGAGGACACCCTTCAATACCTAGGTTGCTGTCCGGCACTCTGCAATATAAGGAAGACATTTTTGGATAGCTATTTTTTTACGATCTAGCAGAAATCTCAAAATCAACAGGAGATAACATCTCAAAGTTGATGAACTTCATCAATGCTTCAAAATGGCTCGATGCTTTATAGGATTTCATAGGTTATATCTTTAAAGTGTGACGGGTACAGGATCTATTGTCAGCCCACCTACCTAACCTAACCTAAGAGCAAATAGTCGTGGTAATAAGTGTATTTCACTAAAGTCACTTCATCCAGCTAAAAAGAACTAAGTCTGAAACTTTCATCCAAATCGTTGGTTTAAAAGAAAAAAAAGTGTGGTTGTGTAAAATTAAAATCATTGCTTAGTTTTCTCCTTATTAAAGAGAAAAAGTCTTTGGTAAGAAGATAACAGGCTAAATAAATAAAAAGAAATTGATTTTGTCGTCTGATAACAAACCTTACTACCAAAAGTATCGCTAAGTGTCAGTCCTAAGAGTATGGTATGTAACGTCTCGGTATCATTTCGGATACCTTGGAGCTGGTAACGTCTCGGTACCGTTCTGGTTTCCGATACCGATACTTTTCTGGTATCGTGGCCAGCCTTATGGAAGATATAAGGTTGAGTTTTTTAATTTTTTGCTTTTAAGCCTCAAGTCCAGAAAAGTTTGAGCTGGACACAATTAATTTTTCAGAAACGGACACTATGAATTTTTGACTTCATAGTTTAAACAAAAAAATTATTACCAGTATCTCCTTTTGACACAACTAAATGCTAAAATTTTTCAAACAGATTCAATCAAGAAAAAGGCAAAGAACTCTATATTTAAGCAATGCGATTTTTCTCCAGCTTCCTTTTACCTCTCTTCGTGGCATCAGCTCTTTTCTGTGTAGTATGTTTGAAGTAGAAGAAAGCAAATTCATCGTTTTCACTTCTGCCACCATGGCATTCGAATTTAATTTATTTGATGCTTTGTGTACCCACAATTAAAATTAAAAAGGAAGCGTAAAGAAAAACACCATTAAAATGCACTTCCGCTGTTATGCATAAGCGAGTCATCGTCATTTCGTTGTGACTGGTTTTCTAATGGCAGTGGCAGCATCAGTAGTAGCATCGTGTTCAGCCTTTGAACGTTCGATAATTGCATACCTATGTGTGCTCTCTAGGTAAAACGGCTTTGTACCAAAACCAAAATACACACCGACTTGCAGGTACAAATAATATATATGTATGTATGTTCCTTATATATATATTATACCGTAATTATATTTTTTTCCTAAGGATTCGACTTATAAAAGCAAGAACCGAGAAGCTTTTATAAACCTCTTAACCCATCTATTGAAGAGTTCGACCCCATCAAATAAACGCAAAGAAGACTCTAGAACTGTTCAGAACTTTCCAGAGTGAAGGTACAGAAAATGAAAAAGAACATATTATGAACCACAAAATGTGCAACAAATGGTGTTAGCATCCGATGAAATATAGATGGAGCAAAAGGTAAACAACCGAGTCAACATACAAATGTAGTACAGTACACCTTCGGTAGGGATGGCCTGATAACAGAAAAGTCTCGATATCGGTATAGGAAACCGAATCAATACCAGCTTCAAAGCATGCAAAATGTTACCGAGATTGGACTTTGTTATACAAGACCAAACGAGGCTGAGATGGACCATTTTTCTTTTGCTTTGTTTTTCTGAAACCAATCATTTTGATGAAATTTTCAGATTTGGTTCTTTTTAAGTGGAGGAAGTGAATTCATTAAAATCCACCAACTGCATCGCATATCTTGTTTGCTCGGTAACGGCTTAAATAATTATGTAACAGCATTGTTTTCCTGCTATGTATGATATTTTGACGCAGAATTTTATGTTTCGGATAAGTGATCGGAACCTAAGACACTGTGAAAGAAGATCTTTAAAGTTGTTAAGGCAATAAAAAACTTTATCTAACAAGATAGTCTTTCATTTACTGCATGCATATTTTATGTAATGATTTCTTGTATTAAATCTTAAAAATATCAAGCGACCAAGAGCATGTAACCAAGTCGTGCATTTTATTTTCGTTTGTGACGGAGACCAGACTGAAACCAGACCAGACCGATACCAAGATGAGACTATGTAATACCAGACCAAAAAAGACTAGTTATACGAGACCGATACCGAGACGATACTGAACTTTTCGATTTGTACGATACCGAGACGATACTTACAAAAGTATCATGTTTTGGTATCATTGCCAGTCCTAACCCTAGGTAAGTAACCATCGATAAATGCAATGCCTCGGTTAAAGTACAACCCAAATGTTTACCATCAGTCACTCAGTAATTGTAACTCTTCAAAAAACTCTGCCTCAGTTATCGTAACTTTCCTTCCAATAATTTCTATTTCGTTTGATCAATGTTTTCATGTTTTATTTGTTAATTTTTTTTGTAATGGGTCAGTTATTTTACAGTTTTACATACTTTCTATACTTTTCAGGTGTAAAGGCACATTTTTCATTTTTCGTTTGCAATAACTCAAAAACGAAGTAAAATTTCGAAATAATGTTGAAAACTTTTTTTGTAAACAAGAAAATTTACCATCGAAATGGATAAATTAAAAAATTAACAAAGTTTTTAAGTTACCTAAATTTTAAAAAAATCATCGCAAAATTGTAGAATTTTCGTTAACGTACAAAACTTAAAAAAATACTGCTGTAAGAGGAGTCTAGAAAATCAAATTCAGGCTTTTTCAAAATGGCGGACAACTCATGGGCGCATTTTGTTCGAACTTTTGGGATTTACACTCTCTAATGGGTATTTTTTGCTATAAAATATTAATTTGACTGGGCTTAAGTGTATTAGTTTTTTTTTTTTGTTCAATATTGCTCTAAACATTGGGACATTATAACATGAAACTAAAGAAATATGAAATCGTAATTCACTTTATCTCATTTATTAATATGCATAAGTATTTATTTGAATAAAATAGGTGAGGAGGTTATGACGGTGGAAATGATGTGTTAAAATAGCAACAATTGAGGAAGGGTGGAGTGTGTGAAATAAGCAAATTAAGGGGCAATGCTTAATCTAGGCAACGGCATCGTATGGAGATGTCAATAATGAAGTAGTTTTTTTAATATTATTTATTAAGAAAAAAAAAGGAAAATTTTTTATTGTCAAAGATTACAAACAATAAATCCATTTATTTCTTAATTTTTGTGGAGTTTATGAATAAATTCAATTTAAAAGATAATTGCGGCCTTTACTCCAGAATGTCAATTTAGGAAAAGTGTTTTTTATCTGGCACGAATTTATTTCTGAAGGCCAGTCAAGGAAGCAGCATTGCCCACTACAGTATGCTGAGCCATAGAAGGGAAATAAGTGCCAGGCGCTGCCTTTTCACGGAATACTCGATTTACTTCCGTGGCTCTTTAGTCTTTACACAATTACCGTAGACCTACTTTTTAAAAAAATCGACTAATCATACGTTGGTGGGTCGTTGTCGACCCTCATATATTTTGTATGAAAAGAAATACAAAATTGAACAAATTTTGACAAAAAACTTTATTTTTTGGTAGAATTTATTTATAATTTTCAAAACAAGTGAACATTTGGAATTATTGATGTTGTTAAAACGTTTTAAAAATATTTTACCTACATATTCTGGTGACCTAAGTTTTTGTGAACATCTTTTCCGTTAGAGGTTAGAGCTTTTTGGGTTGTGACACAACGAATCTTGAATGTAGGCAATATTTGCTTCTGGTGCCGCTTAAAACCGAAGTGAATGGTCGGATAGCATTAGTATTTGGATAATTTGACACCAAGATCATGGAGAAATTTATAACCATTATGCTTGCCTCTCGGAGTCTGATAATTTGGATCGATCTTCATAATGATAAGGCACTCAATGAAAAAATATCGTAATGTCGTTTCAATCATCACAATAGTAGAAGTAATTTTTTACCCATTCGATTTGAGGAGAAACACTTTGTTCGTGGTGACGTTCAACAACAAATCGGGACCTTGTGTTTACCTTTGTTTCCTTCACCCAAAGCTCCAATTGATTTTCCTAAATACCCACGCTTGAATATTCCAAATTTACAAGGTTCGACCTATAAAAAAGGAAACAATTATTGAACCTATTTGTCCCAAAAGTTTCAAATTGGAGCTGAAATATGCTCGTAATTTTGTCAATTTCCCTTGTGTCTGTCGAATTTTGTACAGCAAAAATTTTTCATATTTGCGATTATAATTTTTTGATTTGAGAAGGTGGAAAAACTTCAACACGAGCAGAAGCATAACGAGTGACAGCTTCTTTCTTTGTAATAATGTAAAAATAAATAATTTGCACAAACTTGAGCCATAACTCTTATGGAGTCTGATCAAAACAACATAGGTCTATTTTTCTCAAAATTGAGTTATGAGTGGAGAAATATTTTCGTTTGGTCTTAAGAGCTTAAGTCTAAGTGACCTGAATCACAAGATAACTTCAGTTAAATTTTGTATATTACGTTTGATCAAAACGACATAACTCCACTATCATTTTGCTGACCTGTCAGTTAGTAAATGAGTGAGTGATCGTCTGGCTTGCACAAAATCGGTTTGACCAACGTCAGTCAGTATCTTTGCAAATGCATTTGAAGTTTTCAAATACGGTCTTTGACTTTTCAATATTTTGTTCGGCAACTATATTTTTTTACTCCACAGACGCACCGTAGATGATGTTTTTAACATGTAACTAGCAAGCTGCTATCGATCGTAATGCTTATTCAGTAGAATTTGTATTTTCGTTTTCAATCAGAAAACTTTTGCAGCCTTATTTATTAACCCAATTTAGCGACGGAATAAAGTTACTCTAACCTTACAACGCCTCTAATCCTTAAAAACTTATTTTTAAAAATATACGATTAATAGAGACGAAGGAAGCTTAAACTGGTTCATAGGAGGAATAAAATCATACCGTTTTGGTATAAAAGTATCTTTTGACATGACATCGTGTGCAATTTACTAAAAAGAGTGAAAACGAAATTGTTCATCTTTTTTTCTAATAACTTTTTCTTTAATTTTTCTGAACCATTTATTATCCGTGGGTAAAACAATTACATATTAGTGAAATCTAATAAATAAGGTTGAGGTTGATGACTTTTTCGAAAACGGCTTAGTAGGTATACCGTTGAAGATATTGTTGAAAAAAGAAGAGGGTAGAAACATGTTTGGTTTTCAAACAATAAAGTGGTAACGAATTACGATACTTGAATTTAAAAACAGATCCTGGAAAAGTATTTTTCTCAACAACTTTAAATGATACTGTTTTGCTATAAAATTTTAATAAATTAATTTGTTTTTAAACAACTTAGAATTTATACACATTATTTCGGTCCAGTCTTATCTCCACCCATTAAAAGAAGATTGTTTGGTCAAAAAAACATATCTCCCTTAACATATATATGCAAACATTCATTTTGAAATATGTTATTGAATTTATGTAAATAGCTATCATTATTTATAGGAATACTGCATCAAAATATTTTTGAAATAACCAAAACCAGATTTAGAGGAATTTTTTAAACTTTGAAATGCATTTTTCTCAAAACTAAGATTTTGGACTTATGGTGTTTTGATCAGACTCCATTGATTGTAACTTGTAAATTGTAAAGCGTCTTATCGTAGAGTTTCAACGGTGTCGAATTCGTGTTGTCTTAGATATAAAAAATGATTCAGAATCCGCTTAGCCCACAGGTGCCTCTCCAGTCTCACTACGAGAATGTGCGTCTAAGCGGCTTTATTCCGCCCGATGCATTCCTCCACCTAGACAGTCGAGGGTTGATCCAGGATAGAGCGGCGGTTCCGCTAATCTATCACGTCGGCCGTAGAACTGTGGATCGGCGGCTCCTTTACAGTCGGGACGTCCTCGCACAAGACGGGGCTGAGCACCTTCGGTTCAGTAGGACGGTGTCCGAACGGGACCGAAGGGATAGGGTAAGTCAGGAGAACCAGTTCTGGTGGTTAAAATATGAAGAATGAAGTTCCTTCAGATATTTAAAAGTTGTCCTTGGTTTTTCTCTGTCATGGCGGACTTACATAGGTTTAGGTAGTTAGTTTTAAGTAGGGACAGTCAGGGTGGCACCAAAAAAAAAAAATATATATATATATATATAAAACATACAAAAACACAAAAAAAATTATAAAATCAACAAAAAAACAAAAAAAAAAATTATATCTAGTTTGTAGGTAGTCTGTCAGTAGCTTATAAGTAGGTTGTAATTAGCTTAAAATTAGTTGTAAGTAGTTATAAGTAGCTTTAAGTAGTTTTAATTAGTTTTAATTAGCTTTACTTAAGTTTTATGTAGTTTGTAAGTTTTATATAAAACCAAAAAAATAAAGACATAGATACCGTGTTTTTTTGGGAAATTCTTCTCGGTAAAAAATAAAACCGACCTGGATTTAGTATTAAGATAGTTCTTAGGCCGAAAGGCATTAGCATTAAGTTATTCTAGTTTAACTTAGAGCGCCCGATTGGGGCCAGTAAGTTAGTTTTAAGATATTGATAAGTAGGCTAGTTTTTATGAATTTTTGTCTAGCTTTAAGACAGTTTTAAGACAATTTGAAAAATTAAAATGAATCTACAAAAAAAAAAAAAAAGTCTCACGTTCGGATTCACTTGAGTTGCTTGTTTCACCTTTCGATTTTGGACATCGTTCATCACGACTATACCTGACGAAAAGTTTTCATGATTCGACATTCGACTTCATATATACTCGACAATAATTTCACTTCTGATGTATATGCAATACGATATCTCCCAAAGATTAAAGTCCCAAAATCAAATAAAATTATGCTATCTGGGAATAGGAAGGAAAAGAAAAAATAATAGCTAATTTCAAGAGATTAGGGTTCAAGTAACAAAGTCATGAAAGTTCAGCAAAATATGGATAAAAGTTTTTAAAACATTTAAGTTTAAATAAAAAACGACCGACCCCTTTACTAAAATGGATAATACCTACCCTCGACTCCATCTAAATCAAACTCTCCTTAAGTCGAAATTCTCTCTAAATCGAACATATTTTTTTCCAAAAATTGGATACCTATAGATTGTACATCTCGTAGGTGGCTGTATTCGAATCTTTATATGAGTTCATTCAATTTAGATAAAATTTTTATCGAACAATTTTTTGTTTTTTCAAAACAAAGGGTATTTTTAAAATATTATGTGATATTTTCTAATATTTTCAGTAAGACATACCACCAAAAATACCCTTTATATTGATTGGCCAAGTCTTAGAGATCTTAAAACGCATCATAAGTATAAATCATACTCACTTTGGTCCCGATTTATTTGGTCTGGAGAATTCCATAAGCTTGATGTAGCTCCAACATACACATTGTTCAATGATGATGGCGATAGGTCTGCTTTTGATTTTGTCCGATGTACTTTGTTATAACGTTGATCTAAAATATAAAAATAGAATAAACAAATTAAATAAATCCAAGACCTCAAAACAATAATAAACAGAACATAAACAATAAACAATTGCAATGATCACAAGCCAATGATTATAAAGAAAAACATTTTTTCAAAAGAAAGTCAACATGAAACAAAAATAATAATAATTACATAATGTAGGTACATATCTAAAAAAATATCCTTTAAAATATTTTTGCAACCATTAAAAAGGGATTGGGTTTGAAATTTTGCTTAGCTTTTTGTTTCCTCATGATTTTTTGTTTCCAAAATGTCAACCCACCTTTGTTGTATTTGAGTATAACCATTGGCATTGTGTTCAGGGGAACAGTTGGTGCTACGGTAGTAATAGTTGTCGTCTGGGGAATATCTGGAAAAATAAATTTTGTTCGTTGTGAAAAAAAGAAATATAATATTTTTGTGTGTCTCTTTTTAATATCTAAAACATGAATGAGCAGTCGAGTTCATTTGATTTACTGAGCGGAAAGAAATTCGTGACACAGTTACTTTTTTTTGAAGATCTACCTTTATCAAGTACACTGCTGGTGGCACTGTTGATCATTTACAGTTCAAGTGTCATTAACATACATATGGAATAGTGATGACATACATAAGTGGTGTTGTGTCAATTATTTAACTTGGAGATGAATTTTATCGACAAAATATTTTTATTTTCAATTCAGAACAAATTTGGTTGACTGAGTTGAGGTGTATTTTATAGCACAAGAGACATGAAGAAGTATGAGTTGGTACACTGTTGAAAAGGTGTCATTGATATGACTGCAAGGTACTCATGTACCTACTAGTGATGGAGTGCGTTTATATATAAATAAAGTAAAATAGGGAGCGCA
The DNA here is from genome assembly GCA_946251815.1 of Dasysyrphus albostriatus. Lineage (NCBI taxonomy): Eukaryota > Metazoa > Arthropoda > Insecta > Diptera > Syrphidae > Dasysyrphus > Dasysyrphus albostriatus. Next base: position 228,799,908 of record OX276335.1, read on the forward strand.
CTGATGACGTTTTATTAAAAGCAACGAAAGTGAACAAGTTTTTTTTTGTTTTGATTTATTTGATGCAGGGCTATTTTTTGAAATATCTGATTTTTCTTCGGTACCTAGGTACCTATGTACCTACATAAAATACCGATTAAGTGTTGATGTTTTCAAGAAATTCAAGTAAGGTAATAAGGCCTAGGTTCCAAAAAAGCAAGTACAAATAGTAGCAGACACGGCCAGACTACTAGATAACACTTATAAATGACGCTTTAAATCGTAGTTTTTTTGTTAAAATATAAATTTGAGCTTAAGTTTTCAGTTATTTCCTTGTTTGTATACTTTTAATATTTGAAAAATGTGTTATACCTTGTTTTAATAGAGATTTTTAGTATTTCTTTACCAATGGTGTTGGGGGTTATTAACGCCTACAAAATCTTACGGTGGGCCTTATATCCTCCATTATTTTGTATTAAAATTTGTCTATTTTAAAATTTATTTTATGTGTTTTTCCAGACATTTTAGTAAGTAGTTTCAGCTGTTTGCTAGTTGCTTAATTATTTTTCAGTGACTTAAGCTACTACGCCTAACAAATGAGCAATCTAGTCCAATCAGTCAAAAGATAGACACTTAGCAATTATCAGCGGATGATAAAGATAGTTTTGAGTGCCCCGATGGCTGTTAAAAAAGAAATTTTTATTTATTTTGATCTTAATTACCAAATTAAGGAAGTTTATTTTGATTTTTTTAGTAGGTTAAAGTCTTAGGCCTTATTACCCGGCCGTAGTCTAATATGGCCTATTAACAAGGTTTTTGAAAATTTTGAAATTTATTTTTGTTTGAGGCCGAAGTTGCAATGTTTTTATTGTTTTTTATAGTTACATATCTGTTTCATAAATTTACAATCAAATTTGTTCATTCTGATGGATAGTTTTTGTTTTATTTCAAATCTCTCTTAGCAAGGCCTTATTACCCGCACCTACCTTAGTTATATCGTCTTAAAGCACTTTTTATATATGTAGATATGTAGGTACTTAAGTTGAAGGAAAAGATTATGCATTAAAATATGAACTTTATTTATATGTAATACGAGAGAGAGAGAGAGCGAGTTTAAAGCAGAAATTGAACGATGCTTCTGATTTGTACTCTGGGACAAAAAAATATTTTTTTTTAATCTCTTCAGAAACAAAGATTCATCTTTCCAAGCTTCAATGTTTGGTTCCATCAAGCATTTTTGGAATTAAACTCACTTCAATGCAAGTATGCAAGTTAAATAACTAACTAACTAGTACGTCCAGCACTCAAAACTCAAGTGCTAATAAAATTATTGCCTAATTGACGAACTTCAATAAAATGTATATTGTAATTAACACAGAAATCTAGAAAACTTAATTTTTCGATATAACATTGGAACAACCATGTAACAAAATTCATATGAATTCGGCTTTTGTCGACCACGTAAATCGTACCACAAAATTCGTGTTCGTGCCGTTTTACTATTAACACGCTATTCCCACATTTCAAAATTCACTAAGAAGCGAGGAGATCTCCTGATTAATAAAATCGTCTCGTCGACTAGATTGAACACTTTGTGATCGGCACAGGGCACTGCTTCAATATGTATCAAGGATGTTTGAATATTCCAGATTGTTCAGAGAACAACATATATATACATACATACAAGGAATGGAATTGCAGCAATGTTTCCCTGATCTTCAGGAAAGGAAACCCACAGCCAACAAGTTTCTGTCATATTATGTGAGACTCATATCCACCTCCGAAGAATGACGATTGAGAAGGCCACGCTGCTCCATAGGTTGACAAAGACCTCACAGATATTTTTAGCCAAAACAATGCGTTGTATTTCCGTTTTTAACATCGTTCTTAGAAAAAAATAGTACAAAACTATAACTTCCTACAATATTATCATCGTCATTCAATAAAACTCCCTAACATCATTTTATTTTATTTCGAGAAACTTTTTATGGATTTTTACTGACCAGAATTTTAAAATGTTTGATTATAAAATAAATGTTTGCCCTATAAATATACTAACATAAGATTTTGAAACGTTTAACAAAACCAAAATGTTTATATTTTGATTAAATATATCATTTTAACAAGAGTATTATCAGTTTCTAAGAAAATGGAGTTAGGGAGTTTTCGTTGTTCCATGTGGCCCTGTCCCGGACTGGAAACAATTATTACAAAAGTCATTACTTTCACGAAAAATTCGAGACCCTCGGATGGGTATCAGATCACTTGGGAGGGAACATTGAAGCAGTGACATTAAAAATAGGCTTTATGATGATGATGCTTTATTTTTATATGTTGGCTTTGTGAAAGTGTGCAAAAAATATCAACTTCATATCTTTATTGACCGCTCAGAAATTTAAACATCAAGACAAAGCCCGGAAATTTTGTCCCTCAATTTGTTCGTATAAACTTAATACATTTAATTATTTTTTGGTGAACCTAATGTTTAGGGTGCCTTGTGATGAATTCTGAAACCCCTGAGTGTCATGAAAAAATATTACTCTCTTAACGAGAAAAATCTCACTAGAAGTACAAGCGTCCCATTGTTTTCTCCAATACTTTAGAATGGTTGGTATGCATTTATGTGAACCGTATAATGAACCTACTAGAGCTCAAGGCCAACATTCCACAGAAAAATATCAACATAAGCCCCCTGTTTGATTTTCTGGTAAGTTTCATCATAAACGATAGAAATAGTGTTACTTAGTGTAGGGCAATTGGAGGGCGTCACCTACCTGTTATAATTTTCAAGACATTACCAATTGGTAACCACGGTAGGTAGCTACGTAACTACATTACATACAAATAATATACGGCGCGCGGGTTTTGAAAAAAAGTTATATTACCACAACCTATATGTAGGTTTGCTGTATGCTATTGTCAAAAAGGACACCTTAACTGACATTTTGGATACAACGCCTTAGCAAAGACTACTACTTATAACTTCGAAGTAGTAAGAGATTTTTCAAAATTTTTGGCACCTCATACTCGTATATGGGGAATTTGGAAAAAGAAAATGTCATCTAATAGATCAGAAAAGGTCAACTAGTCCCAAAAATTGGTCAGCCCTAAATAACTTGTAATCAAGGCTTATAGATTTTTAATGTCACGCAAGGTCATGCACGATTTTTGGCACCTCATTTGGGTCATTCAAAAATAAAGAGTATGCCATTTGAAAAGCCAATTCGCGGTCATAAAAGGCCAACTATTTTTAGTAATTGGTCACCCATACATATTTTTTTTATGAATTTTTGCAAAAATTGTATACCATCTGGAGGATCTCTAGATATATATAAAAGGACAGCTAGGTTTAGTGATTGGTGATTCGTAGATTTTTTTAAATGAATTTCTAAATTTTCGTTCAAGGTCATTGCTATTTTTTGCACCTCATTTATGAAAAATTTTCAAAAAATTAATGCCACTTGAAAGGGAAAGATCTAAGGTCAGATAGTTTCTTACAATTTTTAAAAGTTTTTTTTTAAGGTCGAACGATATTCCTTATTTTTAAATGACCCAAATGAGGTGCCAAAACTTTTTTTGTGACCTTGAAATGAATATTAATAGTTCATAGAATAAAATCTACTAAAAATAGTTGACCTTTTATCACGATCTAGAGATCTTTCGGATGGCATACATTTTTGAAAATTTCTCATAAATGAGGTGCAAAAAATCAAGAGAGTAACATATGATAAAGCCAATACAAACATAAACATCAAACAACGGCCTAACTATGTTACACTTTAAGGCTAGTCACGCACATGCAATTTTCAGTTTCGAAACTGTTTGGTTGCAAAATTAAGTCCTATGGACTCCGCGCACATGCAGAAACTATTCCTTCGTCGATTCAAGCAACTTTTCAGTTTGTGTTTTCGCACAAACTGGACGATTTCCCGAAATCAGTTTTTCAGTTTGTGTCATATGAAAAAATATGTAACTGCGCGGACATTCAACCAAATAGTTGCGGATATTTAAACACATCGTCGAATTTTGTTCTCTGTGCGAAAGAGAACAAATGTATCTTTTCTTTAATTTGCTGAGCAAAAGAATAGGACGAAGGCGATAATATATTTCTGTGAATGTATGAGATAGAAAAACTGAATAAACATTGTCGGTGTTTTGGTTAGGTTCGTTGCGATTGCTTGTGTAGTTGCTCATGTGCGCGCTTAGTAGTCAACTTGTGACTAAACTGTTTTGTTGCGGTACCAGTTGCATGTGCGCGAATAGCCTAAAAGTACGTGCATAGGGAAATTTGAAATTCGATTTCGAAAAAATATTATCATGTTGCAGTTGCCCTTGGAAACTACATTGAGTGAGCTTTAAATGTTACAAAAGTTGATTTCAATGTAAAATTGAATACGTTTCGCTTTGAAACTAGGTTGATTTTGTTAAATCTACGTTGTCTATTTAATATAACTGGTTTTCAACATGAAATTAAATAGCATTCATATAATATTTTCTTACCTTAAATCAAATAAAGGGTGCTTTTTTTAGAGCTGTAAGACTTTAAGCTGGCATCACTATTTTAACTGGTGGCCATTTTGTCAACTGTCAAGTGATTTATTTTTAATTCGGTTTGGCATTTTAACAAGAATAGACTGCCACCTGAACAAAGCTTCCAAATTATGCAAATTACTTTTTTAAAAAATGATTCTGTTCGAAATACGCGTATCGCGTGAACTTTGATTGGCGATGAAGCTCACTTTTGATTGATTGGATACGTCAATGTAGTCAATAAACAAAACTGCCGTATTCGGAGTGATGATACTAAATACTCAAGTGTATGCTGAGACACCGTTACATCCACAAAAACTGAAAATTGGACCTCCAGATTAGACTAAGTCAGAGCCAGCCATGACCGTCGTATGCCAGAAATCATATTTAAATTATAATGACAAAAGACTATCTTTCGAATAAAATTAATTTCATGTCAATTAAAAAAAAAACTATCTCTGTTTTATTCCATTTTAAAGTTCTATAACTCTAAAAAAAAACATCCTACATTTTCTATTAGATTTTAAGTTGCATTTTTTCTTTCAGTAAAAGGCATTAAGAACCAATGGAGCCCAATAATACGTATACAAAATCATCATTGTCGCAACGACGCTTGGATGGCGGACTGTTTTGATTTTCTGATTAATATTTTGTTTAAATGATTTTATCAATAAAGCGTAAGAAACCTGTGGCCCAATTGTAGTAAGAAAAAGTTTTTTTTTCATTGCAACTACAAAAAACATAAGTCACGTCAAGATCTGTAGTGAATATGAGAAACGTTAAGCCTCTATTTAAAGTTTTCTAGGGCTGACCAATTTCTAGGACTACTTGACGTTTTCTAAGATGGTATTTTTTTTCAAGTTTCCCATATGCCAATTCATTCCCTAACAGAATGTGTCATATTCCAGTTAATATTATAAATAAAATGGCAAGGTCTTACATTTACAAATAAGCTTTTTCCTTAAGGAATCCATACATCCGTTGCGGCGACGGATACGTTGAAGATTGCCGGATGCAACGGATTGAGGTGACCAAATGAATCAGTTGACATCCATATAACAACCATTTGAAATTCAAGCACACACAAAAAGTTGCTATTAACGCATCTTCTTTGTCCGTTGATTATGGACCGGTTCCCATAAGAAAACATGTAATTAATCGATTTGTCAGTTGAGTGACTCGCCACAACGGACGCAACGTATTCTATGGGTTGGGGCCTTAAAAGTTTCAGTTTTTTTGGGAAACAACTTTGTTGCAGAAAGTATATGATACCAATCGATCCAACCACTTTTATAAAAGTCAAAAAAATATATAATTTGACTAAACAAAATATTGTCAAAAGAATAAATTTCACGCCAATACTGCTGCTAAGCAATACTTTTCCAAAAACAATAGGTTTGAAACCCTTCAATAAAAACCCTTGGTTAGTATATGTTATGTAACACCTATTTATATCATTCGGCTCAGGATTAAATAAATGAAAACCAAATTCCATGTAACACATTCCTTTTAGTTAAAGGAAAAATATCGTTAAAGTATGAAAAATATGAAATTGTCATTGCAATTTGTCATCTGTCTCCTCATATTTGAACCCAAATTTTTTGGACTAAAATTCACTGTAAAAGCCAATAATGTTCATACCTTCTACCCTTTTCTTAATTTTAGCCAACCAATGCAAACAAAACTTGTTAAATATTCATTTAAATTCGAAGAAATTCTCTATTACCCTTTTGGTCAAACATAACATGAACAGAATCTAGTGATGTTGAATTGAACATAACAGTACACTACCAAATTATGATTCCAGGTAATAGAATCATAATGGAGAATAGAAAAACATTGAGTTCAAACAAAATCCGCAAAGAACTTAACCTTTAAAAACGTCTTAGTTAACCTAATCTTACTTGGCTAATCAAAACACATTCTTTAATGTGGTGTGCAAATTAAACCTCAGAACTTTATTTGCAATTATCCAAAGTATCACATATGTAAATTGAACATATCAATGTACAGAGTCAATCTAACCGATGTAACCACAAAATGTCACAGCAAATTCTTTTCAATGTCACTATACAATTCAGGCTGCACAAAGTGTATTGTACATTTACATGTATGTGTCTACACGATAAGTCTGTTTATATACATTCAAACAAAATAATTCAGACTCTGATTGTACAAAAAAAAACACTTACGATATAATTTAATTGCTCCATCTGTATCCCCAAGTGAATTCTTAGCCACACACCGATAAGAACCAAAGTCCTTTATGTCAACATCATTCACCGTCAATCGCATTGTTATCTTGTATCCATTCTCTAGGACTTCTTGCACAAAGTGGTCACCTAAAAAAAAAGTAAAAACAAAAAAAAAAACAAGAAAACAAGAAGCGAGTAAAATTCAAATGTCAAATTTCAACAAACATCAAACAGTAAAAGACTAAGAGATTATTTTCAATCCAATTGAATGGTATCCAGAATTACTCTGATGCCCAATCGGGAATACCATTCTCCATCTATATTGAATTGACCGGATGAGAGCAGCCTTTGCTTAACCAAAGTCACTCTTAAATTGATTTGCATTCACTAACACTTTCTACGTTTATATGTTTGATATATGTAGGTTCATAGCCAACAGCCCTTCGCTACCACGTTGGATTCCACAAATCTGAACAAAAATACCATAGGAGAACGGGAAACGGTTTACTCCTTCATATCAATCCCATGGTTTATTCATGAATCATCCGCTTCAGAGGTGAGAGTGTCAGATGGCATCTGGATGGGTATTTTTTTTGTTAACCTTAATAACCAGGAGGTGAATTTTGTCAGTTTGGTAAAACTATTTTTTTTTGTTATGAAGTAAGAATTTAATAATATCTAACAATTTAAATAAAAAATTTAGTGACATTTAAAACATATCTGCTGCTCTTTATAACAACCTGACCTACAAGAGTCATCATTTATATAAATTCTTAAATCAGTTTGTAAGCGAGAATCAAAAGCTAAAATAATATCAATTGAAATTAGAACACGACATTATTTGTTTAATGCAAATGAAAAACTTCATAACTACTTAAAGACGTTTTGACTAAGCAAATTTCTTAGGAAAGAACGTGAAACGCAATAATTTTACAATTGCTTCAAACAGGGAGTGTTGTCTTGAAAGTAGAAAAGTTCTTAGTACGCTCAAACTGTTGACAGAAACCCATATTCATAGAGCGGGTCAATTGAATCAATTGGCTTTCTGATGTAGATATCTGCTGGTTTGTTGATTTATAAAAGAACATATTTGTATGTCCATTCTATTTATCGGAGCTGTTGCCGAAAGTGTGTGTCACCTTTCACCCAGGCAGATTTGGGCACCCCTCCAGTTTTTGAAATTAATGAATTCTAGATTTTTTGTAACCGGAAGATAAAATGTTTGCACTTTAGATGTTATATTAGACAATAAGTCAATAAAGACAATACACACACAAGGCCGTAGTGAGAGGGAGATCACACCGGTTTGATTCCCCACCTGAACATTTTTAGAAAAACGTTCCTAAATCATACATATATTCCGTTTCAGTACTAAATTGTGTTAAAACTTTCATAATTTTGTACTGAGCTCACCTAGCATATAATTTTTAATGCACATAGTGACGTGATGATTTCTTAAGTCAGCTTAAAATGAGATTCGGGAACTATAAGTCCATACGCTTTCAGTTTTCCTCTTTGTGCATTCGGATTTCCTCAGTTTTTGGCATAAATAAACAAATTTTGTACGAACAAAAATTTGATACAAAATTTTTGGATTGTGATTTCAAAGTCTGAATTTATGGTAAGAACAGTCAAAATGCCATCAATAACTAGATACACGAGGTCATTGTCTGACTGCGGCCTTCTACACTCATGGCTGCAACCCTTAAGTTTCTTTGATGTGCCCAGATTTGTTAAAATGAAGGAAAGTTAATTCGAAAAATCTTCAAGCTGCAAATAAACCCAAATTCAAGATATTGCACAAAAATATTTTTTTTATAAAAAATACAGTAGACGCTCGATTTAGTGAATCTCGAATTAGTAAACTTTCGAAAATAGTGAACACACAAAATTTAAAAAATGATTTTTTATAAAAATGTATTTAACATTGCTTGAGAACACTTAGTAATTGTACTTTTTTTAAAAACTGATTGAAAGCTATTTTAATGCTTAAATAAAAACATTCAAATCGAACAATATGTGCGTTTTGAACAAATTCATTTTTAAAAAGCCTTTTAAAACTCCCACTTGAAAAAGTGGACAATCTCGAAAGAATGAACAGCGTCTATTGGAACTACATTATTTGTCTTTTTAAATTCAGTTATAAAATCAGCTAATTAATAAAAATCGGTATAAAAATGTACACCTTAAACTGACTTCTGCCGGATCTTTTGTATTTTTACGTGACTGAGTGTAGTAAGTTTAAAATAATTTTTATTTTAAATGGTAAAATGGTAAAATTGTAGAAAAAACTGCTAAAGGCTGACTGAGAAATACAATTTGAAAAATTCCACTGCCGCATATCATCCCATTTTATTTACTTTTATTAGGTGTTGTCAACTCCCAATTTTTACAGACCCCGGCACAGGCCCCGGTTTGCCCCCCCCCCCCCCATAGATATGGCGGTACTCTTACCTACCTTAATGCGTTATAGATTTTAGTAATCTTGCACTTGACTGAAGAGACTAAGGATCAAAGATTATTTGCTTAAAATACGACGTCAAATTGATTCAGTAATTGAGGCGAAATTACCACCTTCTTCTCTGTTTCAGCTTTAAAGGCTATTCAATAAACCTTTTAAAAAGGAACAATGACGTGCAAGGGTTTTTTATTATTGAATCTGCTCGTTTTGCCGAAATAAATAAACCCATGGTATTTCTGAGTAAATGGTCACATTGGCCACTTTTTAATATTTTTGGAATAACTCAAAAAATAAGTCGAATTTATGAGTTTTACGCTGAAAAATTTTTGTTCATAGTTAAGTTTTTTATCAAAATGGATGGTTTAAAAAATTTTATAAGAAAATTTAAGCAGGAAAAGTTAACAAAAACAAATATAAAAAAATCCAAAATCAAAGATTTGTATGTTTTTTCCATAACTTAATTCGGAGCAAGGAAAAAGGCTGAAATATTTAATATGACATGTTATTCAAAAAGCAGTTTTTATATAAAATTGAAAGAGATTATAAATATGCCCGAAACCCTGTGCATACATGACATATTAAGGCCTTGAGCCACTTATTTATTTCGTCTTAGCATGTTTTGGGCTCCAAAAAATGCTATGCAAGATTTCTTAAGATATTTAGCTATCTTAATTTTTTTGTTTGGTTTTTTGTTAATTTTTCCATGCCACCATTCTCATAGAAACCCATGGGTGAATTTGGTTTTGAGCTAGCTTTTTGGCTTAACACACATACTCAATTTTAAAACCTTTTTTTACCAATGTTTGTGATCTATGATCTCAAGGAAACAATACACTTGTACCTTATAATTTCTGTAAAAAGCAACCATCACTATTGATGATGAAATTCTCCTAGTATGTTCATCCTACCAACCCTCAGGCATTTATCTGAATCCTACCTCTACAATTCTACATCTAATTACACGACGATGCCGACTAGCAAAAAGGATTTATCCGGATTGATCACAAACATAGAAATACGTGAAGAGAAGAAAATAACAATAGCTATATAGATACTAACCTGGTACAATTATAGTGTCATTCTTCATCCAGTAGTTAATGGACTTCGGGTATGCTTCCGACTGACATTCCAATGTGATATTCTGACCAATAGCAGCTCCAACTAATTGATTCTGAATCCAGATCATTGGTGGGACTAAAAATACGAAGATGAATGTCATCGTTGTTGTTTTTGATGTTGGCAGAAGTCAGAGAAAAAAGCAAATGTAGGTATAAATTAAGTCACTTGGAATTTAAAATACTCTGGGATTAGGTCTTTGGGATTTTGGGCTCTTAGGTAGGAAGTAATCTAAAAGTCACTTATTAGGAATTGAATTGCATACGAGAGTTGCAATAGTAGATACTTTATACATAAATGAATGAGTGTGGAGAAACAAAATGCACTTGAGGCGACAATAAAATGAAATCCCTTTAAGTTTGTGTATATCTGAGGTGGACAGCATTGCAATGGTTTAATCTAGAGGTATCCTTTGAGAATCCACTTTCTCTTGATTGCGTACTGCATGCACACACACACAACTTGACGTTGATAGTGCCTTCCTTATAGATACCAAACCACCATCATCATCTCTTGATTTTCATACATGGCTCATTGCTAAGGGATATTTGAACCAATCTCCCCCCGTTTACATATATGTATGTAGGTATGTAGTTCTTCCATTAAATTTTTGGTCCAGATCAGAAAAGCTACACACAATCCATATGGATGCATATCTACGGGGTGTTTTTGGAATGGGATATTGGGATTTAAATCTAGTTTGATAGCAAAGGAAACATGATAAAAGAATGACATTTTTTTTAATTAAAAACTTACAGTGAACAATTAGCATTACCCTCTTGCTGACAGTCGGTGGTATACCATTGGATGCTATGCACAGATACGCGCCCATATTGAGTCGATTTACTTTTGGAATTGTTAAATACGATCCGTTATAGCTGATAACTAGAATTTTATTGAATAATCATTTAACAACTTTATAAAAAGGATAACTATATACGTACATACTATAATATATCAAAGGTATATGCAAAGTCATAAGATAACAAATTGTGTAGAATGATAGGCTTACGCAAAAGTTGGCATGAACGACCTTATTTGATTAAATGCTAGGTAATTCAATCAGAGAAGAGTCATAATGACGTTTGGGCAGGCTTAAACAGTGGTTGATTTTCCGCAGCAAAATCATTGGATAAATTTAACCAAATTGTGTAAATTATTTCTCATACAAAATTTGACATTTCACTAACCAAAAGATAAACTTAACCAATTTGTAAACATATCAAGGGTTTTACGAAGGTTCATGAATTCTAGGGTGGGTTAAAAAACTTTTTTTTAAATTTATGGATCTAATGGCAAAAATATGTTGCCAATCGGTTCTTATAATACGTACATGGATAAAATATTATTGTTATCATAGTCTAACTGCCTCCAGATAAGGTTTAATGTTACGAAATAAGGAAATATGGTAAAAATTACTTTAAGCAAGTATTTAATATCATTTTTGCTACAAAAAACATGATCTTCCATAAAGGAAAACGTCAATTTATTTCATGGCATATAAGTACTACAACTACGGTGAACATATATCGTTTCGCCATTTTACTTTGCAACAAATTTCCTTAGTCAGTTGGATTCGCTTTATTAAACTTGAACTAAACTTAAGTGTGTTATTGTGACTTTTTAAAATGAATCGTACATGAATGGATTAGAAATGTCCAATATTTGGTGACTCAAGTGATTTCAAAGGTAATGTGTTTTCAACTTATGAAGATGTAATAAAGTGTTATGGTAGTACCTCGTGGAATGATGGTTAGTGCGTAGGACTGTCATGCCAAAGGTCTGGGTTCGATTCCCAGCCGCTGCCACCTAAAAACAGAAATGTTTTTACCGAGGTACTGCCTCGTGTGAGGAACTGATCCTCCAATAGAATATTTGTCATGAATAAGTGCTTCTCATCTAGCCGTTCGGACTAGGCAAAAAATTGTAGGTCCCCTCCATTCCTGCCAAAAATACGCATACAGGAATGGTTGAGAGTTGTAAGTCACTAGGCCTTGGTTCTTCACGAGCTGTTGTGCCACCAAATTTATTTATTTATTTTATTTATTTATTTATCCGAGGGGACGCGGTTTGAGAACCAAACTTTCAAGATGTGTCCGATATTTTAATCACAAAAATAGAAAATATATGGGAAATAGCATCTTTTCCAATTGTGTCACATGCAAGAGTGCAACAGATGCTTAAAGCTTACTATCTCAAATTCAAAAATAATTTAAAATCACACCCTAAAATCCCTGAAAAGCGTTCAGAAATTTTGCTTGCTTCCAGCAAGATTTTGTTTGATATTTTGATCTTGTAAGTGTACAGATTTTACCAAATGTATTTACCACGAATTTGCTTCCTGCAGTACCTCCTGGCATGATGGTTAGTGCGTTGAACAGTCATGCCGAAAATCTGGGTTTGATTCTCAGCTGCTGGCTGCCACCTAAAAACAGAAATGTTTTTCCTGAGGTACTGTGTCTGGCAGTGCTTCTCATCTAGCCGTTCAGATCCGGCAAAAATTGTAAAATTCCACGCACACAGGAATGGTTGAGAGTTGTAAGTCACTAGGCCCTGGTTTTCCATGAGCTGTTGCGCCACAAAATTTATTATTGAATAAACAAAGTTTACTCACTGACCAAAAAAATGCAAGAAAAATGATGATTGGAAACACAGACGTAGCAAAAACAAGAAAAAACTAAAAGCGTCTAGAAAGGATAGTCAAGCAAAGGATACCAAACCAAAATAAGCCACAAAACAAGTACTGCAGTCGTAACTTCTATTGTTTAAATCGTCAAAAGTTCCTCTTCTTCCTCATCCAGTGAAAGCGAGAATTATCACCCCACAAAAATAAAAAAGTGATAAAGGGATCTTTTGGTCTTAAACTTGTGGTCGTTACGGTGTGTTAGATAAGGCAGCTTCAGCTATAGCCTCAGTTGTTTTGCTTGAAACAAACATGCAAAAATAAATTGAGAAGAGAAATAAAGAAAGCTGGAGAAAACATAATTGAAAAACAAAAAGTTCGTGAAATATCTGCGCTAAACTTTGACGGTCAAAAAGATCAAACAATGGTCACCAAGAAAAAAGATGAAAAATACTATAGAGAAATGATAGTTGAAGAACATATTTCATTCATTAAAGAACCAGATAGCCAATATTAAGACTATGTCACCCCAGATGATGAAACACCTAAGTCTATAAAAAGAGCAATCACTAATTTCTGTTCACTGATAATGTGCCTTTGGACCATTTGATGGCTATAGGATATGATGGAACAAATGTCAACATTGGTAAATTCGGCGGTGTAATCAGATTACTAGAAAAACAACTAAATGGACCTCTGCAGTGGCTTATCTGCTTGCTGCATATGAATGAATTGCCATTTCGTCATTTATTTTTTTTTTCTTGATGGTTCTACTTCTGGATCAAGAACATTTACTGGTGAAATCGGAAAGGCCTTAGAAAATTGTGAAGCAAAAGTTGTTAAAAAAAGCTTACGCTCCATCTTGGTTCGATATTAAAAATCACCCAAGTTGCAAAGATAGAGCAAGACATTTGTGGCAAATAATATCGGTGAGTCGTTATTTAACAACGGAACTGAAGGCTGTTATAGACCCAGCTATGGAACGCAACAGTTGCTTTGCCCATCCTGAAAATCTCCTGCTAGCAATGTCAACAGACTCGGAGAAATATATCAGAGGATTGGATTTGCGTCGAATTCTTAAATAAAGGTGTGAAACCTATGCCGAAATTTGACAGAAAAAAATGTTCATGTAAAATAAAATCTCCGAACTGAACACACTTTTACCTATCTATAACTAAGTAATTTAATATTACAATCTTTTCTTTAAATAACATAAATATATAAAGCAAAATTTGTTATATTTTTTTTTTAAACAAGTACTTTAAACATTTTTACTGAATTTTCAAAAATATCAAGGTCAATCCGGAGGCAGAAGAAACCATCTGATTTTTACAAACCTTTGTTTTTTATTTAAATTGCTATTAGAAGTCAAACAAAAAATATTTTTTTCCTCCATACAAATGTGACCCGCCCTAATGAAGCCTTATTATAATTAAAAAATATTGATGAAGTGAACAATTTTTAAAACAATTTACAATTAAAACTTTGGATAAATACAACCATTGGATTTGAATTTTTGGTAGGTATTATAAAATGTCAACATCGTTCCTAATAACACTAGTTTACCAAATTTTGGGCCATTGTGTGGTTCTTAAAAATATATTTTCGAGTCACTGAACATGAGTATGAAAATAATTTTTTTCCCCAAAGAAGCGTTTTCGAAATATGCGATTTCTATTTAATTTAAATAGAATCGTATTAATTCATTGTTGAAATGATTTGAACATGATTCTGTTCAAATTAACCATGTTTCTATTTAATATAAAGATATTTCTGTTTGTTTCAATTAACTTCATTTGATGTTGTTTCAAACAGAATCAAATTAATCATTTAAAATATTTTCGTGTTTGGGTCGAAGATGTTTTCTGTTTAAATCAAATGATTTCAATGCTGGTTTTTCCAAATGGATTTTCAGAATATATTTAAAACAAACGTGTGCATGTTGATTTTGTGCTAAAAATTTGTGAGTAAGTAAAATAATTTTACAGGGCTTTCGAAAATCAAACTCAAATAGGCTTGAATTAACGTAAAAAATTGTGTGTAGCTAGTAATTAAACATTATTGTATTTGATTTAAACAGATTTAACCCAAAATAATAGTATTTTTGAGTCTGAATACATAAGAGTTAGATTTAGATCTGATTCAATTTGAACTCATTTAAACACATAGTTAAACATGCTTCTGTTTAAATAAGTCATAGTTCAGTTTTCTTATAGTGAGATTTATGCCAGTATGTAAAAAAACTGCTGAGAAAATGATTTTGCGCATATAACAAAAACGCTTCTTTGGAAAAAAAGTAATTTTCATTTTCGTGTTCAGCAGAACCCTATCACGACCCAGATATTTGTAAGCTTGGGTAATCGTAATGCGATTCTTGACAAAGGTTTGACCTCTAGTATTTTTACGAATAAGAAATTTGCTAAGACTTCATTTGGGGGTGTTGGAGCACTTTTTGTTTTTCAGTGCAAAAAAAGAAAAGTTGAATATTTTTTTTCCTGGGGGTTGACGAACAATCTTTTTTATGGATATTCATATTGAGCTGGTTGACAAACGAACCCAATCAACCCCAACCCTCAATTTCATTTGTGGAAGCTAGAGGACTTTTTTGTTTTTCAAAGTTTGCTATAAAAAAAGAAAAGTCGAATAGTTCTTATCCTTGGGGATTTAAATGGTTGGACACACGTGGAGTAACGATGGACAAACGAATCCGATAGAAAAAACATACATTTGAGCTCGAAGTTTACACATCACACAGCTCTATTTTCGTCATATTCTCATTTTCTTAAAAGCTTTTACCAAATAATAGAGCACAAAATTAATTCTTTTTCTAATGATGTCCTAGAAAACAAGTTTTTCTGTCCATAGACACCTTAATCATTTCGATCGGATAAGTACACGTTTCACAATCTTTTCATGAAATCGCCATTTCACTCCGGAACGTTCTTGATGACCCCTCAACATATTATTTTGTGAATAACCATGTTATGTACCATGAGAATGAAGAATCAACGGGATGATTTTTTTTGAGGGAGGAAAGTTGTAGTGTATCAAACAGAAAAATTAACCTTTGAACAACCCAAGCTCATGACACATGTTTTTTACGTAGTTTTGAATGCGGAATTAAATGACGCAATAACAAATCGATGTGGCCTCCGTGAAAAAAGTTATTGGGGGTTGGGGTTATGGTGGTATTATTAGAATCATTATTAGAATCAATATTGTTTTCAAAAATCAATAACACCCCTTAACCAAACTAGAAAAAACATCCCTTTACCCAACAAATTCCTTTCATTTTTCATTCTCTTAGTAAATGAAACATATCAAGTTTCGTGAGCGTATATCATAATTTTCAAAGGATTTTGAAAAATATGCCCACATTCTCCCTACACCTTCAAAAAACGCCTTTCCATGCAAAATGCTTTTGTAGGCTCTTGAGATTCTTCATTCTGTTTATTATTACCAAGTTTCATATGGGTACCACTTCTATCACAAGGCTTATGATTATAAATCCACCACTGCACTAACCCCCCCCCCCTCCAAAAAAAACACCCTTTCACTACTTTTTAATGGATTCTTCCGATTATTAATTTTCATTACTGAACCAGTGATACCAAGTTGAATCAGCACACCATTATTTTTGATTGGTTTTCGGTAATACTTAACTTTTTAACTGAAAATATATAATATATATAATATAGTCATCCGTGCATAAAAATGACAGTAACTTTTTTCATGGATGTCGCATCGACTTGGTTTTTGTGTAATTTGATTCAGCCTTCAAAACTACCTAAAAAAAATAGGTGTTATGTGCTTAAGTTGCATCAAGGTTAATTTTCCTGTTTAATACACCAGAATTTCTTCTTTTCTTCCCCTTTAAAAACTACCCTTCTATATCAAATTTTGCTATAGACTCTTATTTAATTCCTATTCCCATGGTACATGAAACGTTTTCACCAAGTTTCATGATGGAACCATTTTTTTATATTAAAGACTGTACT
Source organism: Dasysyrphus albostriatus (assembly GCA_946251815.1). Taxonomy (NCBI): domain Eukaryota; kingdom Metazoa; phylum Arthropoda; class Insecta; order Diptera; family Syrphidae; genus Dasysyrphus; species Dasysyrphus albostriatus. The sequence goes on from OX276335.1 coordinate 228,816,810, forward strand.
TTTTTACCTATTTGTACCTATCTACTATACACAAATATTTGTAATTAATAAACAAGTTTCCTAGAAAGCATCTAATGACTTTTAACGTAAAAACAACCCATTTTGTAATATTGAGGGTATTCATGCAACTTCGTAAAACCATAGATGTGTTAACAAAATGGTTAAATTTACCCTATGGTTAATGAACTATCAAATTTTGTATGGGAAATAATTTACACAATTTGGTTAAGCTTATCAAGAGATTTTGTTGCGTAAAATTAACCAAACTGGTTAAACTTATCCAAACGTCATTGTGACTCTGATTGAATTACCTAGCATTTAATCAAATGTATAAAAAGGACCAAAACCCCACTTCCTATATGAAGGAACACAAACAGGAATGGGAGAAGGAGTTATTTAACTGTGCACTCGTCTATTAAAGTCACCATGCAACGTCTGCAACAAAAATGCCACTATTCCGACAAAAACCTTCAGTTAAAGGAACAATTTTTGGGAAAGGCTTTGTTTTAAAAACCTTACACTTATTTTTACATTAAGCCCTTTTTCGTCACCAGCCTTTTCAATTATTTTTATTTTTACGCTGGATTCCTAGAGAAAAATTTCATGCAAAATGAGAAGGCAAATGAAACCCTGGATACCTATATTAAATCGCCTGAATTGATAGCAGAAAAGGGCAAGGCAACTTTGCAAACTTAATTAAGCTTAATACTAGCCACTTATTCTATATCACTATAAACTTAATGAAGGCTAAAATATCTACATTTAGGTAAAAAGTATTATACGAGTACTAATCACACAAATATTATATGTATTTAACATTATATTTTTTTTTTTCAGAATAATTCGTTGGACTTTTGCTAATTAAATTTTACTGAGATATTTACCCACAACTAATATGTTTACTAATTTTCTCTTCACTATTATTATTACTTTGTTTTTATTTAATTTCGGTGTTTTTTCCGAACCCTACAATCTCATTCCATTGCTGCTGCAACTGCAACACATAGAAAATGTATCACAATTTATTGTGTTCATTTCGCTCTTAATTTGTTATGCACATTAAATACCTAAAAAATTAAAACTGTGGGATTGTTCAAATTTCCGGTTAAAAACAAGAAATTGTCAAAAAAAGATACTTCAAGCCAGTATCTATAGGAACATTATAATCACGTATGGGTCGGATTTTGTATGCAAATTTGAAAATTCCCACAAAAATTTGTTAGAAATAAGGACAAAAAAAACGGTTTTCTCCTCTTAACTCACATCCTTGTTTCGATGTCCTCTTTTTAACTTTATAACAAATTTTATTGCCCGGGTAAACATATTTTGCCCGTAAGCCGAGTCCTTGTCGTTCGTCGGTCTTTCTCTCTCTATAAACGAACGGTACTTTGAAATAAAGCCAATTGTTTCTAACATTTTTGTGAAAATTGCTAAAACACACTTACACAGGAATATACATGGAAAGGCAGGAATCTCTATAACTAAACTCGTATATGGGATGAACACTGTTCCCTAAAAATCCATCCAAAAGGACTTTTGTTCCATGCATTGAAAGATGAATGCATAGTACCCCATCCTAACGTACCCAACCCATTAACAGTTTGTTCTTGTATTTGTATACTCACCATCTGGTCCATTGGGCACTGGAATCGGATCACCACTCTCTCTTCGCCATGTTATCGTCGGAGCTGGAGATCCTGTCGCTGCACATTTCAATGTAACATTGCTTCCCTCCCGAATTACCATATCCGTGCTCGTTGGGTAATCGAGGATGTCAGGTGGAACTATATATATGGTCGGGATGGGCAGAGGTGAGCATTGTGATGCAGGCGGAAGCGGAAAAATTCGAAAAGGAGTAGAGGGTTGCATGTGTGAATTTTCAAATGGAGTCGCACACAGCATGACAGTCGGGGATAAAACATATGACGGTGCACGTTGTTAGGATGTTCGTTGCATGACATTGACGGCAGCAACCAACAGCGACAGCAGCAACAGCAGCAGCGGTATTCATGATGAAGGGTGTTGGTGGAGATACATCAGAAGCATCATCGTTCGAGTTCGTGGAAAATTGTAACGAGAGAAGTATGACGGAAAGATATTTTTGTATTATTTTGTCACTTTTTTGGAAAGAATATTTATAATTAAAATGCACATAAATCATTGTTGTTTTATTGTTCAAAAATAACACACACACACAATCCAGACACACGAGTAAATTTAATATACAAAAACTACCTATAGGTAAGAATAATAATTAATTCTGTTTTACTGAGCTTATCTTCATGGTAATTAGTATATGGCACCCTGCCATACAAACAAAAACTCATGTAACATTCTTTCTGTAAAGAGCAGGAAGATATATACCGTTCCACGCATAAAATACATAAGTACATGTGTAAAAGTTTTACATTTTTGTTCTCATTAATGTTATCTATATAGGTAAGGTACCTGTGGAATGCGCCCTGTAGCTGAAGCGATATCATAATAATCGTAGTTAGTTATACATTTATATTTAACTGGCACAGGTCCATGAAACTCATATTATTAAGATATATTTATGTTAAATTGATTATGTGTATTATATCTATACAGATAAGATATAAATAATATTTGTATATGCTGTTCACTTAAAAAAATTCAATTTTGTGATCACATAAATATACTTAAATGAGAAATAATATCCTTTTTGTGACCTTTTATAGTGATATGATAAGTTCCTATTTGAGCTTTAGGTAAGTTTTTGCTTTTATTTTATTAAATTTTAATGTTACGGGCGTGGTTGCACCCTTCTTCAGACCTTTATAAACAAAAATTAATCAAAAAATCAAACCTTATAACGGGTGATTTTTTAGCTGGTTTGGTTTTGACAGCTGACGTGTGTTTAGTACCTTGTGTCACTGTCAAACAGCTTCAGTTTGGTTTGCAATTTAACCATGGATCGTCTTACAAATGAACAACGCTTGCAAATTATTGAATTTTACTATCAAAATTCGTGCTCGGTTCGAAATGTTCAAAAAAAATTGTGTTCAGCGATGAGGCTCATTTTTGGTTGAATGGGTACGTAAATAAGCATAATTGCCGCATTTGGAGTGAAGATCAGCCAGAAGCATTGCAACAGCTACCAATGCATCCCAAAAAAGCCACTGTTTGGTGCGGTTTATGGGCCGGCGGCATTATTGGGCCATATTTTTTCAAAGATGATGCGAATCGCAGCGTTACTGTCAATGGTGAACGCTACCGAGCGATGATAACAAACTTTTTTTTGCCCGAAATGGAAGTTCTTGACTTGCATGATATGTGGTTTCAACAAGACGGTGCCACATGCCACACAGCACGCGAAACAATGGCGCAATTGCGAGGCGAGTTTGGTGAACAGTTAATTTCACGTTTCGGGCCGGTCAATTGGCCGCCTAGATCGTGCGATTTGACACCATTAGATTATTGTTTGTGGGGGTATGTCAAGGCTAATGTCTATAGGGACAAGCCCGCTTCGATTGACGTACTGGAAGCCAACATCCATGCATTTATTCGTGAGATACCGGCCGATATGTGTGAAAGAGTATGCCAAAATTGGACTCAGCGGATGGGCTACCTGAGCCGCAGCCGCGGTCAACATTTGCATGAAATTATCTTTAAACATTAAATTGCAAGGTTCAAACTATCGATTCAAATAAATATTTTATTCATTTTTTCGAATTTTTTGTGTTTTTTTTTTTTTTTAGTTCTAAACCTCTTAAAAAATCACCCGTTATATCTAACATTGTGGATCAACATGCTAGTGTGTACTTACCTGTCAGTGCTGGCGTGTTGACGGTCATTTGTGTTAAACAATATCTATATTTTAGTTTTAATACTCTGTGAAGGAAGATAATACATATGTACCTATGTATGTATATTGCTTCGAATTAAGAGTCGAGATGAATGCAGTGGCCGATGAAATAAAATGGAGAAAAGATTGCAACTGCAAAAATTAGCTTTTTTTTCGCATTCAGATAATTTTTTGAAACTATGACAGATTTGACTTTTTTTAATCTAAATCTGGTTTCAGAAAAATTCTATGACGTACAATTTTTTTGTAATTGATTTAAAAAAAAAAGAATAAATAGAACAAAGGAGCCTTCTTAGATAAGGTTGACCGGATAAAAAAATTTAACTATTCAGCTCAAGTTTGGAAGACTTGTTTCATAAAAATTGATTTGTGTTTATTTATCAATGTTTACTTATATTTTGAAGCGTAATTTAGAAAAACTGCAGAAATTTCAAAATTCCGTAGTTTTTATGATTTTGATTTACATTGTAAAAAAATCACCTGATTTGGGAGATTGTGGAAATTCTCTTCTATATTCCTAAAATCAAGTATATATAGGAGATTTTGATCAGAGAATTTATAAGAGAAAGCAAAAAAGAGTATTCAAACCCAAACATTTTGTTTCCATTATATTTGAAACCAGGTTTTTACATCACAAAAATTAGTTACTAAGACTTTTTTTGTAGTACCTCGTGGCATGATGGTGAGTGCGTTTGACTGTCATGTCGAAGGTCCGGGTTTGATTCCCAGCCGGTGCCACCTAAAAACAGAAATGTTTTTCCCGAGGTACTGCCTCGTGTGAGGAACTGATCCTCCAATAGAATATTTGTCATGAATACATGCTTCTCATCTAGCCGTTTGGACTCGGCAAAAAATTGTAGGTCCCCTCCATTGCTGTCAACAACGCGCACGCAGAAGTGGTTGATAGTTGTTAGTCACTAGGCCCTGGTTCTCCATGAGCTGTGGTGCCAACTAATTTATTTATTCACATGGTTATAGGACTTTTTGTATTATTGTTCCTCAAATTCTAAATCATAGCAAACAAAATTGGTGTATTCGCCCTCCCAGGGCTCCCGCCTTCGTTTAGCCAGCCCTATTTTTAAAATTTAATTATTACGATACCTATTGGTCTGAGAAATATTAGACTTACAATTTTAAACAATTGTTTTCATAGGCTCAGTTCTCTAAAGTTTGTAACTGAAAGCGGAAAAGTTTTCAAAAACGAGCTTTTTTCATTTTTTACCCAAATTTTTGTTATTTTGCGATGAAAACTAATTTTGATAAAAAATGAAATGATTCAGGAAGTTCTTTTAGAATCTATTAGTAGATTTGCAAAAAAATTTTTTTGTCAAATTTAATGTTTCCAAAAAAAGGATTATTGACATATTTATGTTGAAATTTCTCAAAAACGTGATGTGCTAGAGCAATTTCGACTCCAGATTCAGCATGATTTTTAGGCGGGTTTTGTTACAGACCAGTGTAATTTGTGTACAACATTTAACTTAAATGAACTTGTTTTTTAGGTTGCTGTACAATTTTTTTGTGCATAAAGATCAAATTTTGATTAAAAAAAATACTTTTTTATATTTGATCAACAATATCTCAAATAATGATTAGGCAAATAATAATGTTGGTAAGTGAGGTTGTGTTGATAAATATACACATAATCTTGTTAATTTTCAAATTGAATCATTGAACTGCTTATCCAGACCAATTGATCAACTTGAACAAACGAATTAAAGGATTTTTGTCCACAGTTCTGGTTACTTTTTTCTGACATGAAATAAAAAGTAATAATAAAAGTCACGCTCAAAGAAGTAAGAAGCATGTGCCAACATAAGTTTTTTAACAAAAAATCACCAGGGTACGATCTAATAACTGCTTAGGTTTGGAAAGAAATGCCTTCAATAGCCTTCAAAAAACTCCAATTTATAATAAATGCATGCCTTAAACAAAGATATGTGCCACATCATTGGAAAATTGCAGAAGTCATTGTTATACCTAAACAAGGTAAGCCACCAACAGAAGTAACATCTTGCAGACCTATTTCGCTTATACCAATCATGGCAAAAGTTTTCGAAAAACTGCTTCTGAAAAGACTAAGCAAAATAATAGAAGAAAGAAGACTAATTCCGAGCCATCAGTTTGGATTTAGAAATAAACATTCCACGATAGACCAAGTGCATCGGATTACGGATGCTGTGGAAAAGGCACTTGAAGAAAAACAAGTATGCTCGGCTATATTCTTAGATGTTGCTCAAGCCTTTGACAAGGTTTGGCACTTGGGACTTGAGTACAAACTGCAAAGGGATCTTCCCAGGCAGTACTACGAAATACTGAAATCCTACGTTATGAACCGACTCTTTAGAGTACGGTACGACCAAAATTACTCGGAACTAGAGAAAATTGAAGCCGGTGTACCACAAGGAAGTGTCCTAGGACCAACCCTGTATCTGTTATACACAAGGGGTATTCCAGTGGACATCAACGCTTTCATGTCCACCTTTGCTGATGATACTGCAATATTGGTGCCAGATAAATCCGTTACGAAGGCTACACAAAAACTGCTAAATGCAGTCGATAAAAAAAGTGATTGCATGCAAAAATGGCAAATCAAACTAAGTGAAACAAAATCGCATAAATGGAAAGAGCACATCAAAAAGAAAAGAGAAGAACTAAACTTGAAGTACAGAGAAATGTCTGGTTACTAGGAAAGAACTCTGACCTATCTATCCAGAACAAGCTAATGTTATATAAGCAAGTACTGAAACCCGTTTGGACATATGTCATCCAACTATGGGGCTGTACAAGGAAAACAAATGCTGAACCCATGCAAAAATTCCAAAGCAAGGTCCTTCGCGGAATAATAAATGCCCCTTGGTCTTGATTTATTAGAAATAGCGATCAAATTGTAATGAATACAGAAGAAGTTTAAAAAAACGGTGTACCACACAATCAGCGAGTGTAAGGTCATACAAACTCCGAAATGGAGACTGTCTTTAATTTACAAGACAATGTTCGGAGATTAAGAAGAACCAAGCCTCATGAGCTGATGGTCTAAAAGCTATGGGAAAGTGTTATAACTTAAACTTCCCACAATGCGATTCATAAATTAAGAAAGAAAAATCATTTGTCAATCTTTCATAGATTGGTTCTGATTCACCGGTGGTTTTAGTGCGATAAGAGTCCCACACTACTTGGTACCGATTCTTACCGAGTGTCTTTTAAAGATTTCCATCGGATAATAAAAAAAAAAATATTTATTTATCTCGTTGGGTAAGAGAAATTGTTAAAAAAGAAAAATAATAATTGTGTAATGGATTTTTTTTTACAGTTAAATAAAATCTTCTCTTGAAAAAGTTCGGAAAGACCCAACGAATCGTCGAGAAGGAATGAAATAGTTTTATTTGCATTCGGAAACTACTGATCTGTAAGCCTGTCAATTAAAAATTCATTAATTATCATCGAAATCCCAGATCATTAATTTCAACATATTAAAAGAGTTATAGGTAAATATCGTTTATTATATCCTTTGTCATGACGCAAACTAAAAACGATGATAACCAAAGTTGTAGATAATAGAATTTTGAACAACTTTTGTTAAGTTTATTTTTACTCAAAAGTTAAAATTAGGCGAGTTATTCCACAATCATGGATTTTCTTTAAAAACTAGATGGCGGCCAACTTAAAAGGTGGGTGGTCAAAAACTTGTCTTCAAACTTCTTATGTCATCTTCTTCTAATGAGTCGAAGAAAATATATAATTTTTTTTTTACTTCAAAAATGTTTATTATGCGTTTTAAACGAGAACAAAATTTTATAATATGTGGTTTTTGGTTAAGTCGAAAAATATCAATCGTAGACAAAAAAGATTATGACCAGAGTTGATAATTAAATTTTGAACAACTTTTGTTAAGTTCATTTTTGCTCAAAAGTCAAAAATAGGCGAGTTACATATTTCACAAAAACTCATTTTTGTTAAATTCAAGATGGCGGCTAACGCAATGGAGATAGGAAGTCGAAATTTTTGTAGACTCTTAATGAACCCCTCTAACAATTAAGATAAAAACCCTAACTAATTTTTTGCATTTAAACTCATTTGTTTGTCTAATCCGACATGGCTACATTGTCAGAAATGGAAGTAATTCTGTTTACACTTAAAGACGGTAAAATGGGTGGTTCCAACGGTATACCAACTGAATTTTCTAAGCATTCGTCTGTATTCTTTAAAGAAAAACTTACCCAAGCATACTAAATGTCATCTAAAATAGTGCTTAATATCCGAATTTTTTAGAAGAGACTCTCATTTGGCCAATTCAAAAGAAGGGGTCAGGTGACCCCACAAATTATAGAGGAATCTTGTTTTTAAATGCAAGTTTGAAAATATACACTTCTCTTCTTAATAAAAGGCTTAATAACTTGGTCAATATAAATAACAAGTTGAGTGAATTCCAATCCGGTTTGCAAAAAGGTTACTCGGCACTTGATAACATTTTTGTACTAGGATGCCTAGCCATTTCAAAACTACGCAGCCTTTGATAAAGTGGACAGAAGAGCACTATTTTGTAAGCTCTACAATATTGGTGTTTCAAGTAGATTCGGAAGAGCTTTGGAAAAACTGTATCAGCAAAATTCTGGACGCGTATTCAATAGAGCTGAAACATCAAATAAAATTATAATAAATTGCGAAGTTTAGAAAGAATGCAATATCTAAGTACGTTGTTATTTGCCCTTTTTCTGGATGAAATTGTTGAATCCCTTCTCTGTGGTGTTGAATATGGAAACACTAAAATAAGAAATATAATGTATGTAGATGATATTCTTATTCTGGCAGAATCTCCAACTTCACTTCAATTAAGTAAAGACAGTCTTTTTGAATACTAAATACTGAAAAGTCTAAAATGATGTCATTTCAGAACGTAGCAGGAAGAACTTCTAGAGAGGAACATTGGAGATATGGAAAAACCGATGTGGAAGTAGTGAAAAAGTACCCTTATCTGGAAATGATGATAACAAACAATTTAAATATGGAAAAACATCTCGAAACTAAGGCTGACGTAGCCAGGACAAATTGGAAAATATATTCAACAATAAGCTTAATTCAACAAATGCTAAATTTGAAGTTTATAATGCAACTGTTAAAGCTATTCTTTTCTACGGAGCACAAATTTGGGGCATGAAACAATTTGAGAAGTGGGGAGCTTGTTGCGTTTCTTCTTAAGGAAAATTTTTCCCAAATACACGTATTACTTGGAAACAGGACCAACTCCCAACGCTCTTCATCGCTACTCTAAAGTAAAATGCTGATTACTTGGTAAGAGTAATAACGGGTGATTTTTTAGCTGGTTTGGTTTTGGCAACACTGGTTTTGACAGCTGACGTGTGTTTAGTACCTTGTGTCACTGTCAAACAGCTTCAGTTTGGTTTGCAATTTAACCATGGATCGTCTTACAAATGAACAACGCTTGCAAATTATTGAATTTTACTATCAAAATTCGTGCTCGGTTCGAAATGTTCATCGCGCGCTGCTTGTTGTTCAGCGATGAGGCTCATTTTTGATTGAATGGGTACGTAAATAAGCATAATTGCCGCATTTGGAGTGAAGATCAGCCAGAAGCATTGCAACAGCTACCAATGCATCCCGAAAAAGCCACTGTTTGGTGCGGTTTATGGGCCGGCGGCATTATTGGGCCATATTTCTTCAAAGATGATGCGAATCGCAGCGTTACTGTCAATGGTGAACGCTACCGAGCGATGATAACAAACTTTTTTTTGCCCGAAATGGAAGTTCTTGACTTGCATGATATGTGGTTTCAACAAGACGGTGCCACATGCCACACAGCACGCGAAACAATGGCGCAATTGCGAGGCGAGTTTGGTGAACAGTTAATTTCACGTTTTGGGCCGGTCAATTGGCCGCCTAGATCGTGCGATTTGACCCCATTAGATTATTTTTTGTGGGGGTATGTCAAAGCTAATGTCTATAGGGACAAGCCCGCTTCGATTGACGCACTGGAAGCCAACATCCATGCATTCATTCGTGAGATACCGGCCGATATGTGTGAGAGAGTATGCCAAAATTGGACTCAGCGGATGGGCTACCTGAGACGCAGCCGCGGTCAACATTTGCATGAAATTATCTTTAAACATTAAATTGCAAGGTTCAAACTATCGATTCAAATAAATATTTCATTCATTTTTTCGAATTTTTTGTGTTTTTTTTTTTTTTAAAGTTCTAAACCTCTTAAAAACCTCACCCGTTAAATATAGGGGATACCAGATTGCCGAAATTCGTGTTTAAGCATGCAGTATGTTGAAAATCGTTGTTTTATAAAGATTGGGTTGATAATGCAGCGAATTGTGGATGGAGTCTAGACTTAGTCGATGCTGATGCAGCACAATTGAAAACGTCTCTTTATAAAGTAATTCAGAGCACCTATGAAAACAATAGATATTAATTCATAGAACAGGCAAGATCACCAATTGCAAGAATAATAATGACAAGCTTAATTACAATTTAAATGAAAGAAATTACTTCAACAAAAACTATCCAAGAAAAATGATGAGCAGTATTTTTAAAGCAAGGGGAGAACTATTAAAACTGCCGCATAAGAACGATTTGGCAGGTATTTGCTCGTTTTGCAATATGAGGGTAAGCTAAAACAAATACCATTTCATCGTAATATGTCCAGAATCACTATGGAGGAGTTTTAATCTTGCATTTATTTTTTATTTTTTCTATTATTTTAAAATGCTTAAAAATCGATATTTTACTTTTCTAGATTTTTATAGGTCGAACTAGTCGAGATTTTTTTGTAGAGATTATAAAAATCCACCTTATGGAGTCGAGACATCGTACCATACCCAGTTATCATTGGTGAAATACCTGGTACAAATATACCTGGTCATAAAAGTATTGCCAATATAATAAAAAAAAACCCCTTGATTATGGGAGAAGGTCGTCTTGTCTGATAGCTTTGCCCCGTCAAGTTGCGTGCGTTTGATACTAAATAAAATATAATGTAAAAGTATTTGTATACACATTTTTAATTTTCTATATAATTTTTTTTGGGAAAATGCATCTTGTAAGGAAGAGTCTGGTAAATTGATTATCTGATGATGTTTTCTTATCACCACGCATCAATTCCTTGATAATGGGCTTTATTATTATTTTGCAACTAAGAAACTAAGAAAAATAACATGACATGACATCCATTGCCTTTTGTTATATTTATGTAATCTTGAGTTTTACAATGTGAAAAAGTACCAATTAAGTAATCTAAAAAGACTCCAATTTATTTGCCATGCATATGTAGATACATACTTGCAAAAATTTCTGATTTCAATCTTTACTAACCCCAGATTCCTTTAGATAGTATATACTCATATGTAGCTTCCACCCAAAGAGTATAAATCATTCGTCTTTGCTTATCATCAAAATGGATAGTTGGATATTGGTTGGTTTGACCATTTGATTCCTTTGGGAGAACATCCCAGAAAATCACTGACAAACTAAAATTTTATGTTCTTCTTATATTTTATTTAGAGATAGTCATTTTATTTCATCTCTTTGCAAGAGCTCACCACACAAAATTTGTTACAAAATAGTTCTTAAATCAATTCCTAGATTTTATTTCTTGTTTATCCCTGGTTATGTAGATATACTTAATGCCACAAGAAGAGGTTGAGCCATTTCAACTCTGCTTTGGTATACATATGCTATGCTCTACCTTGCCCCTGGTGATCTGCTCAAAAGATTACTTACCCATCACGTATGACCAATTCGACCTTATAAAACCAATCATAGTCCAATGTATACGTATAATGTGTCTATATCCTCTCCCATATGGGAACTACATAAGAGTGAAGTGACTACAAAATTTGTTTAACCGGTGATATGAACTCAAATAAGAAAACAAAGTCATGTACCTGACATAATACTAAGAAAGTATGAAGTTGATGGGGAGAAGTAGGTAGGTAGAGGTGCTTCATAATAATTATTTAAGATGAAATAGTGGCTTTAAATGCACCCTCAGGTGTTAAGATGGCTATTTTAAAAGCATGAAGCTATTAGAGGGATTTTCATAATACCCAAAAATTATAATTATGTTGAGTTAACGTTCCCAAATTTTGTAGTGTTTGTAGTTTTGAATTTATTTTTTCATACATCATCACCGTCTCCACCACAATTTTTTTAACCATTTTACTTAAACAAAGAAAAGCTTCTAATTGCCTAATAGAAAAGAATGTTAATGTCAATGTCCATGCACCACCACTATAAGAACTATTAATATTAATTCTTTAATTAGAAAGTTCCAATATGTACTGAATGCCCCTGAGTGCTGAGTACCCTATTTTAATGTTTTGCATTAATATCAATTTGAAAGTACATATATATTAAAGTTCCAGAGACGTACCCTGATGCGGCAAGGGGGTTAAAAGTTGTTCAAATATTATATTATGGGGCTTAGGAGTGAATAATGAAATTATATATATCAAATCGTAAAAATGAAACAACCTAAAAAAAAGTACGTATACGCCATATGGTACCACATTGTTCCAAAGAGTCCCCTTCTTAATGATATCTAATTGATAATTATTTTCATGAGGATTACTTAAATATTCTTAAAACTATCGGTAAACGCACATGATATAAGCTCAGTCGCTCATGTACCAATTAGTTAGAAACTCTTCATTTTTGTGTTAGATAATATTTTGTGTTTTCAGAAATGGTTCGGATTTAATTGAATAATAATACGCAAGTTCATATACTTCACGAAATTTCATATTTTTACTTTTTTTGTGTGCTGAACTCGAATTTGAAGTCAGATTATTCCATCGGATCGCATATTAGATTTGAGAAATTCCCGTTACAAAATCAGAAAATCGTTTTTTGTTTATGTTTTCAAAGTTAAATTTAAATGTGAGGTGAATTACTTAAACCAAATTTTTGATAGTTTCTAAAAACACAAATTTTTCAAAATTTATTAAAACCTCTGGGATATCTCTTTCTATCTCTGAGCAATCCTGATTGAAAGGGACAATGGCAAGGGCGTACGCAGGATTTTAGCTAGGGGCAGGGGGCAAACTCATTGAGGACTTCGGCTAGGGGGAGCAATCGCACTCAAAAAATTGTTCTTATACAGAATTTTTTTTTCAAAATGCCTTCAAAAGAAGAAAAATTAAATTTATATAGTGATCAGGGGGAAAAGCAAACGCCCCTTTCATGAATTCCATAATTTATAGCTCAACGGCCATATAATATAATATAATATTGTATAATATAAAGAATCTACGCTCAATAACCTTTTTAACGACGTATGACTCATTCGTGTTGAGAAATACGGAACAGGTTTCATAAATTTTTCCCTAACTTATTTTTACATAATAAATGAAAGGCTTTCAATTAACTGAGGATTTCTCAGAGAAAAAAAATTCTTTAAGAAACCATTACAAATTTTATTGAGACAATTTATCTCACGTTACAATATAACTTTTAAATCAGCAAAAAAACGATTTTTTTTATAACGGGAATATCTTAAACGTCACCCGATATAATTTTTCTGACTTCATATTCAAGTTCAACACACCAAAAACCTACAAAAAAGTATATTTTGATTCCTGTAACAGAAACTTTGTTGACCAGGGTAATTTGAGGAATTTTTTTATAAGAGAACTTGAATATTGAGAAACCAGGGTTGATTATAATATTTTAAATTTTAAAGTTTCTGAAAATTTAATGTAACAAAGTAAAACACATTATGAAAAGTCTATACAATAGTGAAAAACCTAAAAAAATCGATATTAATACGGAAAAGAAGTACATTATACAAAATAGGGCATTCCATGCCAAATCACCAAGTTTTTGACCCGATCCTCTTCGATTTCGCTTATTTTTACTTGCGATATACATAGGTACTACAAGGTAAGTTTAAGATTTAGGCAAGAACAAAAATTTTATATAAGAATCAATTATGACATTACGATGATAGAGAACACCAAAAAAAATGGGTGGTACAATTCGGTCTGTTTGTCTGTTCGTCTACAGCTTATACGGCCCGATCGATTTTCTTCAAACTTGGTACATAGTGGTTTTAGATGATTATTCCCACAAGTTGTTTTCATTTTTTTTAAGAACCAAAAATAACGGTACCAGCCATACTGTTTTTTTTTTACAATTTAACATAATCGTATTTTTCTCAAAACGGCTCGACAACTTTCCTTGAAAAAGATTTAGTAAATTATTTTTAATAAAGGCTTTCTTTGGGTGGAAAACCATTTTTAATAAAAAATGCTAACTAATAGTAGCTCTCAAACAACCATTTTTATAAATTTTAATTTAAAATTACACAATTTTCGATTTTCTTCAAAACTGATTGTAGTCATTTTTTATAATGGGGCTTGCAAAAACTCTAAATATTTTTGTGTACTTTAATAGTTTTTAGTACTCTCTAAAATATTTTACATATATGAAAAAATAACGGTACCTCCCATGATTTATTTCAGAAGTATATAGAATTTGTATTATAAAAAAAATTCTAATAGAAACTATGCCTGGCACCGGGCAAAAAATATTTCCAGCTTAATGATTAGGAATTCTAATCTTGTTGGATATAGTTTACAGTGGATTTTTGTAAAAGAATTCATGTAAGTTGAACTGAACTTAATACAAATTGCGTATGACAAGGCACTCACTACGTCACTGATGAGTCCAAGTGAGTAAGTCGGACGAAACGCCAATTTGTAGGACTAAAGGCCATAAAAAGCTATTTTGAATCAATAATTCAACAAGTCCAACTTTAATGCTAAGTCTTCTACTTGGCTGATTTATTTCAGTAGTATAAAAGCTAAAAACCGGAACAGAAAATATTTTTTTTTTCAAAAACAGCTTCTACGATTTTGATAATACTTTTTTCTTAATTCGTTCTATTATAAGAAATTATACAATTTCGCTTAGCAACTATTAACAGTACTTCTCATAGAACGTGTTTTTCTAATTTTGCTTTTCTCGTTATCAGCTCAACGAATTTTAATAAGTTTTTTATATACAAATTTCAGATAGGATTAAATAATATTGCATGACAAAAATTTTCAAAACAAAAGTTTTTGAATTTTTAAAAATAGCTTCAAAATTTGTTTTTGAAAATTTAATATTTCAAAAACGGGTTGACAAATTTTTTTTCTCAAATTTAATTTTTATATGCACATAAATAATTACTTAAAATTTCCATACTTGAAGTTTACCTTAAAAAATGTTTTAAGAATTTTATAGACAAAACATTTTTTTTTAAGAAAACCGCTCCAACAACGATTAAATTTTTTTTTGTGCATACCATCATATTTAATAAAAAATTAAGATGGCGTTTTTTCACTCAAACTCTCAACGAAGTTTTTTTAGTTTATTTGAATAGCGTATTTCATGCTTTTAAACATTTTTCTCTCATAATTTCCATGTCCTTACATATAATTTTCTTTAACCCCTAACCGCTTTGAACATAAGAGCAAGTACGTGTGACTCGATCGTGAATTTTATTTTATTTATATATTGTGGCATGTGTTGAAAACAACTTGAACACCAACTTTCAGCCTTATATTCCAAACCGGTATTCAGTAATCGATTTTTTAATTTTTGAGAAAATTTCTTTCAATTAACAATAAACAATTAATTAATATCGATATCTTAAAAAATAAGGTATTATTTTGTTGGTCTCTTAATGTTGTTTCAAAAAAAAATTGTTTTAAATTATTCGAAGTAAATTTAACCCAGTTATTAACGTTTGAAAATTAATCGTCATTTTCAAAAAGTGCAACCCCTTCCATTATAGAAAAATTAAAAATTCTACTCTTTATTAGCAACTTTTAAGCCCAAAATCATTTTCAATTTTTTCAATTTTGAATTTTTTCTGTTTCTTTTTGTATTTATCTATGATATAATTTGTTTGTATACGGTAATTCTTTAGTTATATTTTAAGATATGATTATCGGATATATTCTAAAAACAAAAATCATTTGGGGACTAAGCTCTATCTCCCCCACTCCAGAGCTAGGGGACAGTTTCTGAAAAACTGACTTTAATTACCTTTTTTAATTTCTCAAAAAATTAGAAAGGTTTTTTCATTTGGTTTTCTGTGTTTCAGAACAACTTTAACACATTATTTTATGTGCTTTCGTCGATTTTTAATATTTTTCTTTGACATAAAGTCAATTTTTCAGGAATTGCCTTCCTGCCTCAGGTAATTATTGTTTTCCCCCACACGATTTTTTTCTTAGAATATATCCGAAAATTATGTCCTAAAATATTACTGAAGAACTATCGTACTCAAGAAAACAAAATTATAGTTAAGACAAAAAAAAAAAAAACAAAAAAATCAAAAATGAAAAAATTGAAAATATTGCGGTCAGACAATGAGTTGAGTAGTAAAGAGTAGAATATTTGAATTTTTTTTTGAAAAAATCGAAGGGGTCGAACTTTTGAAAATGACGATTTAAATTTTCTTCGAATAATTTTTCAAATATTTTTTTCTGAAACTACATTTAGAGACTAAAAAAAATAATACCTTACTTTTTAAGATATCAATATTAATTACCTGTCTATTTTTAATTAAAAGAATTTTTCTCAAAAATTAAAATAATCGATTACTCAGTTCAGGTTAGGAATCAAGGCTGAAAGTTGGCGTTGAAATTGCTTTCAATATCTGCCACAACATATAAAAAAATGATCGAAATCGAAGAGGTTCGGGTCTAAAACTCGATGATTTGGCATGGAATGCCCCATATACTTAAATCTGGGATCATACTCTTGACTAATTAATAAGTCAACTTGGATGTACCATAAATTTCAAAAAATGTTTGTTCAATTTGTAGCAAAAATATATTTTGTTTTTTCTAATTTTGACAAAAACCATACCTGTACCACTTCTTATAATAAATTGTAAAACAAAATAATTTACATGTAATAAGCTTTGGATCACTTTGTCTTAGTAAAGATTTCATACCATAAAATGTTGAAATCTTTTTCAATTGAAATCTATAATTTCATTTATTTATTTATATATTTATTTTTACAACCAATTTTGAAACTTGAAATAAATTGGAAAGACTCGTCACAATGAAACTACGTAATTAAAAAAGTATCTTCATTCATAGCAACGTCTAGTCTAGTCCCCAGTATCATCTTTGAGTCCCTTTACTTAAGAGATACAATTAAAACGAACAAACAAACCCACAAATAGGTTATAATTTAAATAACAACTTTTCTCTTCCACAACTATTATGGTCATGAGAAAAGCTATTCCTTACACCAAGGATAAAATATGGTTGAAACTAGACAACATGAGTGTAAGGTGTTATGGGTTTCCTACTTAAAACCTTCTTTGTTTTTGTTTTATTGTATAGGGATTTAATATTTAATGCTTCCTGTTGGGGTAAATCAAGCAACAGTACAGCAATAAAATTTAACTAAAAATTATAAAGCCTGATGACCATGAAAAATAAAAAGTAGGTTATACAATACACGTGACGTAGCCGTTGAAAATAACTGGGACTTAATTGCAACACCCTTTTATTACGTTTTTAGTGCAGTAGACCAATGAAGATAAATAAGGGCAAGTTGTGCAATCGCAAAAACATGAGCCTAAATAGTAAAATCAGGCCGTGGGTGCAATAGTGGCCTAACTGAACTGTTCATTATTTTCAGCAAAGCAAAAATAAGAATCAGATTACGTTCAAACGCTTGTAGTTTTCAAAATTTTCAAATACTGGTAGTACCAGATAAAACTAAACTAAACTAAAGAAACAACGTTTTGATTTTTTGTAGTGTGATCAAAAATAAAAGGTTTCTGATTTTGTATTCACGATCCTTCAAAATACCGTTATAATTGATCAGATCAGGCCACTCTCGCACTTGAGCTTTTAATTTCTTGTGATTGTCCGCTAAGCTCAAAAAGCCCTGTAACTATGGCAATAACGCTTCAATTCGAAAAATTTAAATGCAGAAATATTGTTTAATACATACGGATTCAACTTTCATAAACAAATAATTTCAATAGTGGCAGTTAGGCCACTATAACGCTCACGGCCTCAAATATAAGTCCATAAAATAACGAAGGCATTGAAGAACAAAATCTGCCTGCGCGTTTCCATCTGCACGTCAAATAAGCTTTTTCTATAAAGCTGACACTTAGCAAGTACTCGTATTTTTTTTAATAAGTCAAATTTTACAATTTGGGACTTTAAGCAAGTACGTGCGACTTTCATTTTATTTGAGTCATACCAAAAGCAACATTCAAGTGTGGGGATGCAGATTTAAAGTTTTCGCAGGGGAGCCATTGTTTTTTTTGTCTGAGTGTTGGCATTTAGGCAGGACTTGTGCCCACAATTTCTGCAACACATTCACTGGCAATTAGCAGTTTTCGGATTTAAATGCATGCCAATCAGAGGACTGTTGAGTGAAAAATAAAATAATATACATACGTAATGAAAAACACAAAAAATACATTCTTCGCTCGTCAAGGAAGCAGTGGTTCCAATTTGTTTAATTAAAATTGTGTACACTGGCGCGTTTTTAATAATTAAAGGATTCTTCAGTTAATGTTAATTAGATAAAGGCACATATGTTGCAAGTTACTCTTCCGTTCTTATGCATTTTCTATCCTTGTTACTGAAAGTAATGATTTATAATTTTTAAGTTGAAAAAAAAGAAAAATAAAATGCACGACTGGGTCATACGAACTTACTCTTTTAGTCATAGTTGTTTGGAACTTAAGAAATTTTAAAAATATTCAAGTATATTTCTAGAAAAATGTAACAAAGAATGGAACTGATTCTTGCAATTGTATAAAAACTCGTTAATAAGCTTAGACCTGAGAATGAATGAATGAATGAATGAAATATTGGGGGTTGTTGCACTGCGACCCTCTGATCTATTGTGCCCCCATCTAAGACCAGATGAGGTTGTTCATTCTACAGTTCTTCCTCCAATTTTATTTCCCTAAGAAATTTTAGTATTTGGAGGACTTTTAGAGAGGAAAGATCACTCTCTTGTACCTGGTAGTTTCCCAGGTGTTTTTTTCATTTGGTGCATAATTGCATCGCCTAAGAAACAAGAATGGCATTTGAACTGATTCATTTATGGATGAAAAAAAATAAAAATAGATTTTGTACATAAAATTACTTGGTAAAAGTACTTGGTCCTAGGTATGTTCATATAGAGAAAGCATTTAAGTATTTTTTTTTAATTGAATAAACAACAACTAATAAAAAAGTTTTTGAAATAATTGAATATGAAGAAAATTTTAAAAGAAAATTGTTCTGTTTAAGGGGAGGGACTGATTTTATATTTCAAGTTAAAAGTTCAAATGAGCTCAACTCTATTGCGATTTTAAGCTCAAAAAAAAAGTATGCCTCCTGATAACTTGAAAATATATGAATAATGGCAAACAAAACATTTCAAATTATTGCAGCGGTTTTCTTAAAAACTAGTTTTTTCTTATAGGTATATAAATTTTGTTAACATACTAAAAGAAATTTTATTTCGAGCCAATTTTGAGTATATATATTTTAAAATCATTTATAACCCCAGTTTCAAAAAACTCATCAACCCGTTTTTCAACATTTGAAGAGAACTTCAGTAATTTTAGCTGTAAGTCAAGGGAAAGACAGACAGATGCCGTGTTCAATTGAAAACTATACACAGTTGAGCAAGAGCTTTTCAACAAAACGGATGGAACAAATTTGTTAATAAAGCTCTTTTGTATGAAAATTTCATGCTTCCAAACTGTTCGAAAGCACTCTTCACTAATCTTATTTGATTGCAAAAAAAATAAAGTTATTGACAGCTGGTAATTGTTGGTCACTGCGTGTTAAATTTCAACTTGCTGGGTTCCGACTTCCCAACAAAATATGGCAAGAATTGTGCCACCCACTTTTTTTGAAGTTCTCTATCATCGTAATGTTTTGTTTCATTGTTTCCTTGAATTTCTTTTAAATCCAAAACTTGCCTTATGTGTACTACCTAGTTGTTTTATAACAATAGTATCGCAACCGTAATAACCTTTGTATATCGCAAGTAAAAATGATATGCCAACTTTAAGTTTAAAAAACTTGAATAGTTTAAAAAAATCATTAACTCGTTTTGGATTTTCAAAAATAAAAAAATTAACCATCTACACTCAGAGAAAAAAGTCAGGTAAATAATTAACCTGGACCTTGTTAAATTTACATGATGCATAATCTCATATGAAGCTACATACTTTTCAGAAATTTACCTGATCTTAATAACCTTATATGAATGTTAAATTAGCCTAGTTGCCTGTATTACCATATTCAAATTGATTAAAGAAGATGAAATTTTTAACACTGAGTTCTGGTAAATAAGAAATTTTGACAAGAATATAGTTCTAATTTTAGTTGAGATCGGGGCTTTTTAACACTGCTTGTTATGAATTTCTATTTACCACAAATCAGGTTGAAGTAACACTCTGCCAGTTAATTGCAACGTGACACCAGTATTAAAAAACACACACAGGCCGCCTGTTAAAGTAGCCCTCTACTAGTGTGTTGAAACACACCCACAAGCCATGGTTAAAGAAAAACTCTGCCAGTTCATTTCAACGCTACACCAGTGATAAAGCACATACCCACAAGCCATCCAAACAAAATCAGTTTCGACTAATTGATATTTTGCAAAGTTTTTCATGTAGCCAAGTGGCTGCCAGGGGATTCGTGCTATCTCCATGTATGAGAGGTTCCCAGTTCAAAACTAAGTAAGTATCACAAAGTATTTTTAAAATAAAATAATATACATAGTAATAAATGTCTATACTTTCAGAATAATGCAAAATGAATTGCACGGTAAGATTTATTATTTTAAGGCAGAGTTAAATTTACATGATGCCATGAAGACATAACCTGAAACCTACGTTGATTTACCACGAGATTTAAATCAGGTATCTGGTTAAGGCAGTGAACAACCTAGAAATCAGGTATAATAAACCAGAAATTGGTTTGTAACACCTCGTCGGCTTAGAGTGTAAAGCAGCTAACTCACATTTTGCATTTTTTACAAACAAATATTTTAAACAAAGTGTTCGCAATATTTGAATAAAACCAAAATTACATAAAATATTTTTCAACACTCGTTATTGCCAAATTCAGTGAAATTGAAAAGATTTGATAGATTTTTGTATTTTCTAGTAATTTTTGAAGTGGTCTATAATGATAAAAAAAATGTGGAGTTAGGCGCTTTACACTCTAAGCCGACGACCTGCTTTCTTATTTGAGTGTACTCTCTACTGCACAAAATGATTTTTGTATATATGACTTTTGTTTTTTATACGCTCAATACTTGGATTGCGCAGCTGCAACTTGAAAATTACGTTTTAATCGCTAAGAACAGTTCTTTTTTTATGTGTTTTAGAGCCTTTGGTTTTCCTTTTCTTTGCGCAATCGCAAAAAACAGTAGTCTAATTGAGCAGTATGCGTGGTGAGAATGTAGTAAAAAAAAAAACAGAAACCTAAGTTTATCACAAAATTTCAACCTCTTAGTTATAATGGATGGTTATGCTCAAGCTCAAGTGACTTACTTTTCTTAAGTTTAGCTAGAAAATCCCCTGTATTAATATTCGTGTTAAATGGGTATTTCCAAATTCGTGCTTGATGTTTTGGGAGATGATTTCTGGTATCATTCTAAATTTATAGGGGAAAATTCTATCTAACTACCCCCCCCTGAGGCAATGAGACATTTTATTAAAAATTTACCTAAAATGGAAAAAATATATTTAATATCAACGAAAGCATATTTATTATTAAGATAAACTCATAATTTTGAAACGTCTTTTTCAAGACATTTAAAAAACAGAAAAACAAAAAAATACATAATAACAAATAAGAAATAACCTTGTACCTACATTCTTATTTGCGACATTTGTCTGGAGGAGGATATTTTCAAACCCGAAACGTAACAACCCATAAAACACTCTAGAACAATCATTAGTTTTTGTAACTTTTCTTGCTTAGGTAAATTTTTGTATGCAACTGTTCAAACCATCAATTTTGAACAAACAAAAATTGTCAGATTTGGCATAGTTTCCAAGTTTTTATTAAAATATTGAGAAACAGTCAATGGGATCATTTTCTCAGAAACGCTTGCGTTAATTTAGTAGCCTTTTCGCATGTTTAACAATTAAAACCCTTGCTCGTAATTATTCCTTTATACCCCTCATTTTCTGGCCTACTCAATAGACTATTAATTTTACACAATAAAAATCAAAAACGACAATTGTTTCCTCTTTTGCTAGGTATTGGATCATAGTGCGTGCAGTTGTGTTTTAATTCAATATTTCTTCTATTTTTTTTTCCAAAAATGTTGATATTCAATGACATTTTAAAATCATTGTTTAAATTGAAAGTTTGAGCTGCTACTGCGTGGCTTATATCTTTCTTATCGTTGTTCAATTAAATCAGGTCTCGTCTGTCGATTGATTTTTTTTTATTTGTTAATTGCCACTCCTATGTTCCAAAATTATGTTTTCTTTTTCGTTTAACCCAGAAAGCTTATCTCATTTGCATCAAATTCGTCTTTTTTAGCAGTAATCGCTGATTAATAAAGTTATTATATACATCAGCGGTTGATTTCTTAAGGCTATCGTAGAATGTTTTTGATTGAACTTCTAATCGATGCCTTAGTTAATATTAAACATCAACAGCTCTCTGAGGCCATCTTACCCATTCACCTTTCACCAAGTGTCAGTGGTAAAAACTTTTGCCTATAAATATTTTACTTTTACCTCGGGTATTAAAACCTTTAAAGCGTCAATACTATAAGAAAAATTCAAATCAGTGATATGCGATTGTCAAAATCGTTAGTCCAAAGCAGCCTAAGACTGATTAGAACACTTTAGCTTACTAAAGGTCTTGGCGTAAAATTTTAAACATTGCTCGTTCAAGGAATAGAACCGGCTCTAGTTAACGTAGTTGTTTTGCTCCGAACCCTTGTCTAACTATTTCTTAATTTTAAACGCATTAAACAACTCTTTTAACTAGAGTGAACTTCACAACGTAACGTAAGCAAATTCGGGTTGAACAAGACCAAATCTGACAGATGAAGAAAGAGACACGGCAAGAAACAAATTTAAAATTGACACAAAACAAAAATACTTCGAAAGAAATAATTTCTCGCTGAAAGGAAAATTTTATAAAATATATAATCAAATGAAAGTGCCATTAGATGAAGATTGTGCTTGTTTAAACGTTACTATGCAGGAAGACAAAATTTACATCTTTGATTAAAAAAAAAAATTGTTGTTCCACTTCCTTGGGAATTGTTGAAATTAAGTTGAGTTGTAGGTATGTGTGTTTCATCGCCAAAATATTGTTAAATTGAAACTCCATTAGTTGGATTCATCCTAATTTTATAATGTCTAAAATCTTCAAAATTCTAAAAAAACTTTTGTAATTCTTTTTCGTGAAATAACTTTTTCTATGGATAAAGTGTACTTTTAATGAGATAAAGAAGTATTTTGCTGCTTTTAAAGTTAGAAGAGTGTTAAAGAGAGTTAAAGTTTACTTTATCTCGTTTAAAATTGAAAAAGGGCCTACTTTCGCTTTAAAAAAATTATTTAGAGAAGAGTCTCATTTTAAGCGTAATCTAGTGTTGGATTTAAGTGTTTTAAATTTTGCGCCATCGTGTTTAGGTGATCTTGGTATGAAATCAATCTACAGAGCTTAAATCAAAATAAACACACATTCATTGCAAAGGTAGGTATTTAAATCTAATGCAAATACAAAACTTTCTTTGTGTGTAGAGGTCTGACAGGAATCACCTCCTCTCAAAGTCACCCAAAAGTTACAAAACAATTCACTCTCATAAATTCCATTCAACCACAAATACTCGTACATCATGTTCATCCGCCTGGTACATTAAACTTTTTCATACAACAACAACAAAACAAAAAGAATATCTTACTCACCAACAACATCTAAATAACCAACTTGACTCTTCATCGGATCCGTGTTTATCTGACACATATACCATCCCTTGTCCGATTCCTTAACGTCTCGAATTTTCAATACCCAAGCACGTTTCTCAGCGTGAGTTATGCTCATTCGATGATTTTTGGTGATTACGTGATTTTGTATCGTCAGAATGGTTTGTGTATCCACACGTAACCACGCGATCTATACGTGGAAGAAGCAAGAAGAAGCAGTTAGACAAAAAAAGAAGAATGAAATACCGGTGATGGTGAATTAGACAAAACTACCCCCAAACACATGTTAGTTAGTGTTAGATCCGGAATAAACAGACAGGAAGGAAGCTTAGGTTAGGAGAGTTACCGTTATGTTTGTTGTGTATTGTGTATTTGTATCGTCTTTCCTCTTAGACTGTGGTGTAGCCCTTTTTGCCTACATTTCTTTTCCTTTTTGTTTGGCAATAATCGCACAAGATATCATTATTTTGTTATTGTGCTCCTGTTTTGTGCCCTGGGATCAGGAAAGGATGGAGATGGTGAAATGAGGAAAGAATGTAGTCTCCTAATTATCGTTAGAAGGGATGATGAGGGAAATGATGGCAGTAAATCAATTTGGCGTTCGTCCTTCTTGTGGGTTCGTCATCGTCTTCATCTTCTTGTTGGTTGTGTGTTGTTGAGGAGTCAATCAATTTACGTAAATAACCGGATCTCAACAAAACAAGAGGTTATACATAGAGAATAAACAAGGATTGAAAAGGAAACTTTGATTGGGTGTAAATTATTTTTGTGTCCAATTCATTTTGGTCGGTGACTTATTGTCAGAGTATACCAGGATTGTGTTAGGACTTTTTGGGTGAGGTAAAGATTTATCCAAAGGACGTAGCACTGTAATAAGGTAAAATCTATTGGGAGGACATTATTGTGGGAGTTGAAGGAAATATTAACTGAATAGCAGGTTATACCTTGTAAGTCTGTAGATTGTCAACGACACATTGAAGAATAGCTTCTCGTCCCACAGGGATTGTAACATTTTGTAAAGGCTCACCGAATTTCGGTAGATCTGAAAAAGATGAAGAACATTTGATATCCTTATTATGTATATTGTTCGAAATTGACAGGTAGTTTGTGAAGGAGGAAGGTTCTGATGGAATAAGGCATTCTTAAACAAAGCTATTTTATATTGTTTCGTTTGTATAATATAACAATATGATGATGAAGACCAATACGTTTGCCAATGATTAGGATATCATGACAATGTGTCTCAAGGGGATTGATGAACTTTATGGATTTCTTTTTGAAATTTGTATCGTGCGGTGAATGGGTGGGATAAGAATAAATTGTTCTCATGTCAACAATTGAACTATGTTTGTATACTGATTGAAGGAAGAAGTTACCTATTAGCATTATTTCTATTTACAAGGTGATTAGTATGACGTAGTTTACAGATAATGATGATGATCATTGTTATGATTTAGGAATTAATATAAAGGGTCAGCATATGCAAGGATGGTGAGCGATCATTGAACATCTTAATGTGTGTACCTATAATATATACCTTTAGTTTATAAAGCAACGTGAGATTATTTTTTCAACAAAATTAGCAACGATTATTTCTAATACTATATAGTCTTCATCTTCAAAGTCCAATTTGAATTTTTCCTATTACTTTTACATATCTCATAGAAATCCGTAGTTAAACTTTAGTTTTCTGTTTGACCATAAGTTGGGCAATACTCGAATATTGGTATCTCTTTTCCCTACTCGGTGAACCATTTGAAGACTAACTTTGCCTACGTTTATATTAAATCAGAAGTAGAAATCTCCAAGATGGAGTCTTTGTGTATGAGATTGAGCAGGACAAGTGCATTAAAGATGAGAAATCGATTCTACCTTTTCCTCATCCATATAGCTTCTTCAAAAATTATTAGGGAATACGCCAAGATGCGTTGATTGTTTACCAATAAGATAGTGTCCAGTCGACACCTATCATGGAGCTTATGTTCAACCTGCTTAAAGATATCAAACATAGAGCTTTAAATCCATCATCGACAAGTTTTTTATGTTACCAAACAAGTGGAGATGTTTTTCCTCCTAATAACACAGAAACTATATACATCAGACCTAGCGGCAGATTCGGTACTTCTGATTTTTTGCTAAGTTGTTAATGGCGTTTACCTAATAAATAATAAAAGTTTTCGACTTCAAACGTCGAACGCAATATAACAACATAAAATAACAAGTAGTACATATATAATTAACAGTATAATGGACAGAACTTCAAAACTCTAGAACGTATAGCTTAGGTCAAAAGAAGAAAAAATGGAGCAGGAAGGGGAGTGCATATACCCCAGTTCAGGCGACGTCTGTGATGTTAACAAAACAATTTAAAGCTAGACCACTGGGACCAAGGCAGGAATTTTCAGTTCAGGATTTCTATTTTGGATTTTGCACTTCACCGAATAGTGGGTGTAACTTCACTATGAAGTTAGCAGTGCATATAGTTTTCTCAGAAACCGAGCTAGCAATGAATCTGAAATATGGCTCTAAAGTTGCAGTTCAATTTGCATCTCAAGAAAAGGATAACCCCAAATTTTGAAGTCTTTACAAACAAAAAAATTCATACTGCACTGCTAACGTCACTGTGCAGTTAATAGAACAGTCCTTTTCTCAATGACGGAGCTAGTTAGAAAATTGCAGTTAGGCTCCAAACTTGCATTTTAAGAAAAATTAAGGTCTAAATGTTAAAGTCTTTTTTTGGAAAAAAGAATTACAAATTCATGTTTCACTGTTTACTTTATTGTGAAGTTAACAGAACAGTCTTTTTCTTAGTAAGGAGGCTTCAAATTTGCAGTTTTTTATGCACTTCAACAAAAATTTCAGTTTAAATTGTGAAGTCCAAATTTGACACAACAAAAGTCAAAAATTAATTTTTTATTGTTAGCTTCACTGTGAAGTAAGTAGGACATGTTCTTTTTCCAGCAAATGAGTTATTGTTTTTGAAAAATTTATTTTCCAACAAAAAATTTTGAAAATGAAAAAGAAATTATTAACTATTTTTGTCAACTATTTTTTTTTTAAATTTTTAATACTAGGATTTTTTGTATTTCAGTTTAATATTATTGTGCATTTTTTTAATATTCAATGCTGTTATCAAGTTTAAGTCAAATTCTAAAAACCATAATGCCAAAAGGTGTTCTTGTTTTTGAGAAAAATACAAACAACCAAATCTTCTTTAATGATTTTTTGCTGAGCAAAAGATGGGTAAGACCTTGCATAAGACCTGGTAGGTGTGATTTGTTGTAACAATCCAAGCAATTTTTGTTGCGTTTTTTTCAGTTATTGATGACTTAAATAGACTCATTTGAGACTGTAAATTGCGTATGACGATTAATTAATCAACTAAATTCCCTTCAATTTGAGGCTTAAATCGTTTTCGTAGATTCGATAGCTTTCTTAAATCAAAACACAGCTGTTCAAGAGAGATCAATAGTAAAATTACTATAACAAGTAGTGGTTTAGTAGCAGACAGTATAATAACAAATTGACAAAATCAAAAAGGTGAGTAGATTAAGTCGTTTTTCAGTTTTCTCGAAACTCGTAAATTTTTAAGCATCTGGTTGTCGTATTTTGAATAAAAATTGCTTAGAGCATGAATATTTTAATCAAAAATAGTACAAAAATACACAAAATGAAATGAATCATTGTGTATTATCAAAATTTTGTATTTGAAAACTAAATTTCAAGAACTATCAATTAAAACAACTTTATTTTATATAATTAATAATTGTTTTTCTGTTTAAATTCACTTTTTTAGATAACTGCCCCTCCCTCCCGAAAAGAGAATTATGCACCCCTTTCCAGAAGTGTTCAGTAAATGTCAATTTAGTGTCATGAATTATGCCCATATCAGTGCCAAGATTTAGTTAATTCGAAACCACAGCGATTGAGTGAAATGACTCATGAGATGAAAACAACTACCCTTTTATTGATGCTTTAAATCTCATTTTATTATCATAGTATATTAA
Organism: Dasysyrphus albostriatus; assembly: GCA_946251815.1. Lineage (NCBI taxonomy): Eukaryota > Metazoa > Arthropoda > Insecta > Diptera > Syrphidae > Dasysyrphus > Dasysyrphus albostriatus. The sequence continues at coordinate 228,844,609 of OX276335.1, forward strand.
ATAAAATTATTTTCTTTTTACTTTTGACACTATAAGCATTTTATATGATAAAAAGTCATATTAAACTCCAATTACGACAAAAAAAAATTACTGAAATCAGATATACTCCATTATTAAGATTCCATAATGTTTACATTGTTGTATTTGTTATTCCTTTTCGCCTCCATTAGTGGTGATGTGAAATAGAATATCAAACGCAATGAGGGTGGAAAAGAGGTAACATTTTTCTCTTTCATGTTCGAATTTTTGTTTCATGTTCGAAAATAAGTTCGAACTTACTCTTCTCACTTCAATACTTAATCACTTTTGAGAGTGAATGAGATGAGTCTGCGAGTAGGGCCAGTCACCTAATTCCACTCCCTGAAATAGCGTAATCTCGGCACAGATCAAAGAACACAGGGAACTTACAAAGAGGAGAAGAATCTAGCATAAAATTTAAAGTCATACAAATTTTTTTGCATGTAAAGTACATAGTTTAATATTTGTCAATATTCAATAAAAGATGATTAATATTGCACCATTCCCGAAACCTATTTTTAAATATTTTTGTAGTAGCAAACAATCCTTAATAGAGGTTATTTTCCTATAAAGTTTTATATCGTCAGCATTAAAAAGAACCGAGGAATGCTGTAAGAACAAAGTTAAGTATATATAATAAAATAAACAATAAAGGACCCAAATGGCAGCCTTGAAGAACACCAGCTAACATCAAAATGGTTAGAACACTCACTAGGAAAATAAATACAATAGTTTCTTTTTTCTAAATAAAACGATAGGTATCCCATATTTTTATATTATTAATTAATTTTTTGTGATAAAGCTTGTCAAAGGCTTTAAAAAAATCAGTAAACATACCGTCAACTTGCTCTTTCGACCTTCAAAAGCATTCAGACGAAAGGATGTAAAATGAAATAAATTTGTAACAGTTGACTTTTTTTACCAAACCATGCTTACTGTCACATAAAATATTGCTCCTGCAATTAAAAGACAAGACGTAACAAATAATAGATTCAAACAGTTTTGGATTTACCACAAGTTCGATGAAAGGACGATAGTTTGTTATATCATTTTTAGATCCTTTTTTGTGAACTGTTGTTATAGAAGCACTTTTCCACACCATTGGAACAATTGAAGTACTGAGAGATTTGTTAAAAAGAACAAATAAGGGATAAGAAAAATGAGATTCACATTTCTTTAATTTAATGCACAGGATGGAACGCCATCAGGTCCAGGACTAAAACATTCGTCGAGTTTTAGAATGTTTTTAACAATACAAGTCTCATAAATAGGAAAATAATTGAACTAAGGGGTGAATAATTTTGTGAGGAGAAACTATCTTTTCAGAGATTTGAAAACATGTTAGAGATTTTTTCAGAACTATGGTTTTTTATATTATTAAAGGACATTGAGTTGGGGTAGCCGTCAATTTTTCTTTTACTTTTTACAAATTTCCAGAATTGTCTATTTAACTTCATTTTCAGTTTTTTTAAAATATAATTGGAATCTAAATGTTTGATATAGTTGATTAACTTGTTTTCCGCTGAAAAATGGCCATAGACTCCTTCTCAGGGTACAAGTCTGCAGGGCCTGATGGAATAGTTGCAAATATGCTCCAAAGCTATTAAGATATTACTATACTGATTCTAGTGGAAATATTCGAAGAATGTTTAAAAATCACTTTCCACCTAGTGAGAGAGAAGTTGGTACAATTTTCATTCCAAAAACTGGATAGGCCAACCACACTAATCCAGAAGATTTAAGACCCATTAGCCTATCTTGCGTTCTTCCTAAAACCTTGGAAGGGCTGATAGAAATGTACATTCACCTAATGCTAAATCTGTTGAGACCTCATTTTATGAAGTGGTTGGCAGTGCACTTTAAAGTATTTTCCTTGAAGAATTTTCCTTGGCATTGAAAGGGCCTTCAACAACGTTTAAAATAACGCAATACGACAAGGCCTTGACACAGTCAGCATTAACGCAATGCTGTCAAACTGGATTGACTCCATGCTTCAAGCTAGAATTGTAAATTAAGAAATGGGTGCAAGCAAGTTCAAAGTTAGGACATGCAGGATGAGTACACCACAGGGAGGTGTCTTATCTCCCCTAATTTGGCTTCTAATTGTAAGCCAGATGAAAAAGTATAGCTCAAGACTTAATTGAGTGAAAAAAATTTCAACTGGGCCCCTAACCTTCCACATTTGAATGATCATTGGTAAGGTAGTTTAATCCTTGAAATAATAAAACCCATTTATAGTGAAAGGCTGGGCCAAAATTAAATTTTTTTTTTTGGCCAGATATGCTAACTAGAAAAAAAACAAAAAGATTTCTTTGTTATCAAAATAACCAATTATTTTATTTTCTAAACGTCTCAAAATTAATCATTTAAATTTTCAGAGATGAGTTTCAGTGATAGCTATAATTGGCGCGTCATTTATTCGATATTTTTGAAATAGTTTTTCAAAAATCTTTGCTCTTATCGAAGCAAAAACCGAAAAAATTTAGTTTTGCTACCCTTATTATGTCAGACATAACAACAACACAAATCCAAAAATGTTAAGTGACTTATTCCACTTTAAATGCAATCGTTTATCATCTTGATTATTTAAAGGAGCCAGAAAAAATTTCTGATTCTGGTAAAATCATAGTAATTTTTAATCATTAAGGGTTTTTAGTGACCATTTGAATTTTTTGAGTCATATCATAAAAAAGATTGGAAAACACTGCCCTAAACCATTCATTGTAGTCCGCAGCCATTGTAAGGCCTATCCTGTCGAACCAAGGCTTGGATAATGCAATCAATCTTAAGCCTTTAGGTCATGACAAAAATTCAGAGACATGGTATCGGCTTAACTAGTGTCCTGAGAACCACGCCAACCGCAGCCCTTGAAACTTTCCTCTCATTTGCCCCAGTCAATCTATTCACGAAAGAGATGGCACCCAAAAGAGCTCTACAACTTAAACAGTTTAATTCACAGAATTATAATGAACTTCACTTACATAGGCATTCAAACGGACTATATTTCAACGTACATAGATTTTAACCCAGTTGTACAAACAGATATCCCATCAACAAGGGAATTGTGGAAGGAAAACCAGGTCCTAAAATCAAGTTAAGTAATGTTCTTTACTGATGATTCGAAAACGGACACTGGTGTAGGATCAGACAAACCACTCATAAATTGATCTTTGAAGCTCTCAAACTTTTGCAACTATCACGAAAAGCAGCCCTCAGAGAATATTTTTTCGATGAACTGGGCAACATGCCATTTCTCTTTTGACACTAAGAAATATCTTGGACTGCAATCAACGCAAAACACCAAATTTCAAACTTCCACAAAATCTTTCCACTTACCCTTCCTGACCCTACATTACTTACATCCTGGAAAGTACAATGGATCCATTGAGATCCGATGCCGTATCATCACTCCTTCAAACCTAACCTAACCTACACGTATAAGCAAACAAAATAAATAGTAACGTATAGCTAGCATTTTCTTCACAAACGTCAAACAAAAAGGCGTCATTCTCTTTGAATGACATTTTCTTATAAAAAAAACTTTAGACGTTGAAAAAATTTTCTTTGGTGTTGTGATTTCTATATTTTCTTAATTTTGATTTTTATTAAAATCGATAAAAGCAGCAGCAGCTGTTTATTTACCATTTAAATTATAAGCATCCTGTGCAGCAGTCCCAGTACACTAAGTAAAGAAATCCACTCAACCCCTACAAAAAAAAAAAATTAAAAAATAAAAACTCAATAAATACGAAAAAAACTTAAAAACCTTTTCCTAAAATTCCGGACATTAACATAGTCAACACAAAACACCAACCAAACCACCACATCCACATCACACGGCCAATTTAACATCGATTTTCGCATCACTAAATTCTGCTCAACATTTTGCATTTAATCCCAAAAAGAAGAATGCACATTGTTGGCTAAATGGACGTTTATATCCCAGTCAAAGCAAAATATTTATAATCACAATTCTGTGCACCGGGCCCTGGTATACCGAGTATACCAAGCAAGTCTTTGCTCTATACTTTGTATATGCATCCATGCAACGGTAACCGTACCAATCACTCAGGATATTACCATAATCAGGCAGAAAAAAAATGAAAATTGTATTCCCGCCTCCCTAGCAAAAAAACGACCCTAGAGAAAGAGAGCACATCAGCATCAGCATTCCTAGCAAAACGGATAAAAATATTTTTACTTTCGGAGGACATTTAAAGGTATTCGTAAAAAAAGTTGAGAATATTATACACTTTATCGTATGTACCTCTACCAATGCATTTTTTTTACTACGCCTGCCGCATGGACGTTTATGAGATGCCATTAATTTTGCGTTGAAGTACGTATCTTCGTTGCACAAAAACTCGGTATAAAAAAAGGACCCGAAAAAAGCATTCAACAAAATAGGAAAATAAATTGCGAGAATAAGAGGCAAAGCTTGTATCAATAAATCGAAAAGGATATGCTTGCTTGTCCTGAGGGATGATAACTTACCCTTTTCAGGTATTGTATTCACCGATGTATCTTCTCGGATATCTTCCAGTAGCTCCTCATGATTTTTCATTTCTGTAATAAAAAAAGAAAAAAAAAGTTACAAAATTTCAATGAACCCATGTAAAATAGCAAAAATATGATTAAAAAAAATCCCGAGGAATGGATGAAGAAAGTTCTTAAGAAACAGTTCACTCCTTTTGAATATCATATTCAACCTGAATAATGTTAACATAGAATTTTGTTTTTTTTTTTTAGGGTGTTGCACGTTTCTTGTGCATCTCTTTTGGTTCCAGATAAGAAATAAGAATTGCAAACCGAATTTCAATTCACAATTTTCTTGGATGGAAGGGGACTTACAAAATTGGGCCTCAAAAAATGTATAAAGGGTTTTTCAAAAGGGACGCTACAAAAGTAGAGCGACCTGGACAGCAAACGACGCCATATTTCTTGCCGCTCTTTTGACATTTCTCTTCAGTAAGGTTTGCCATTTCATGATGGAAAGATATTCGAGCCTACAAGGAGTCGAAATTATTAAAATTTACTACCGAAATTCCGAGTCATTGGCCTCAACGTTAAGAGCGCTACGTCCAATTTATGGTCGTCATAATCGTCCTAGCACTTCAAAAATTGAGCGTCTAGTGGAAAAATTTTAATCACAGGCACAGTACAAAATGTTCCCGTACCAGTGAGACAAAGAAGTGCCCGTAGTTTCGAGAATATTGCTGCCGCTGAGGCTTCAGTTGCAGAAAGCCCAAATGTGTCTCTCACACGTCGTTCTCAAGCGTTGGGCATCTCTGTGACGTCGTTGTGGCGCATTTTGCGAAAAGATCTTGGCCTACATCCTTGACGCAAGAACTGAAACCGCTGGACCACCAGAAGCGTCGTATGTTCGTGAATTGGGCTGAGCAACCACTTGAAAATGATTCGGATTTTCATCGAAAAATCATCTTCAGCGATGAGGCTCATTTCTGGCTGAATGGCTTCGTCAATAAACAAAATAAGCGCTATTGGTCAGGCAGCAATCCACACGTACTCCATAAGTCATCATTGCATCCCGAAAAAAATTACGATTTGGAGTGGTTTATGGGCCGGCGGCGTCATTGGGCCGTACTTCTTCCGTGATTATCAAGACCGGCACGTTACTGTGAAAGGGGATCGCTACCGTTCAATGATAACCAAATATTTTTGGGCCCAATTGGATGATACGGACTTGGAGGACATGTGGTTCTAACAAGATGGCACCACAAGCCACACAGCGAATGTCACAATCAATTTATTGCAAACCAAGTTTAGAGAACGTGCTATCTCACGAAATGGTCCAGTCGCTTGGCCGCCTTGGTCGTGCGATTTGACGCCGTAAGAATATTTCCTGTGGGGCTACGTCAAGTCTATGGTCTATGCCAACAAGCCAGCGACGATTGATGATCTTCGTACGAATATCGAACTTGGTGTTGCAGCAATATCAGCATGCAGCAGTATCGGCCGATTTATTCTTGAAAACCGTCGAAAATTGGGTTCAGCGTCTGGACTTCTGCAAACGTGCCCGTAGTGGCCATGCAAAAGAAATCGAGCTCCATACATAATGGCATTGAACGTACTTTCACAGGAGTAAAGAATTTCATTGATATCCAAAAGTGTTTTTGTTTTATTTAAAAGAACTTTTGTAGCGCTCTTATTGAACAACCCGATACATGGGTACATACCAACAAAGTTTACTCGAAATTCGAGGAGAAACGAGAAAAGAAAGTTTTTGTTATTCTCATTTTAGATATTAGCTACATCATAAACGTTGCAATTTTCACAAGGCTGATTTCAATAGAATGGCACGCGTTAAAAATCATGTCCGGTTATCAAAATAATCTAAAAATTGATTTTTAAGAGACCTGTACAATGCGCTTCTTGGCAATTTGTCCAACAACAATTTTATGAAATTTTAAATGGAGAGTTCGGATGGTTGTATCATTATAAATATTTTTCAACATGCTCTCACTTACCATCAAAGTTTTTGTTATACCTTAATTCATTAAGCTATTGCATTTTAAACACACATAAATGTATGTTGCAAATCATACAAAATTGCGTTTTTTTCAATGAAAAAACCTTTTTTCTTTTATGTTTTAAATCATTAAAATTGTAACCAATATATTTTTTAAAGTATAATATTACTGGTCGAAAATTTTTACTGAGTTGCCTCGAATTTTACTCAAAAACTATGTATTTATTTATCATTTATAATATTTTTTACATTTTTTCACTATATTTTTTGATTTTACATCATATAAAATTTCATATCAGGCAGACTACAGTATTGCCATGTCCTTATTCTTTAGAAATCACTATGTAAAACTTGTTGATGAAATTAATAAGTTATCTATCTATCTACAATGGAAAGATTGTTGTTAGTAGTTGGCAATAAATCATTCTATATTTTGATAGTTCATATTTGAAATTCAGAACACCAATTAACGAATAGGACTAACTTTTATGGCAGTTTGTGAGCTGGTCAACATCTGGCTTTATTTTGTAGAAAACTTTAATTAACTGCACTCAATACCTACACAAAAATCATGTTCCTTATTCCTTATTCAAAATTGTGTAAGAAGCTATTTAAAATATTTAATAGAGAATATCAATTATATCAAGAAGCCAATCTTTCGTTTCACCCTCCAAAATCCATCGGTTTGCATTGTTGTATTTGTAATTTAACTTCCTGTCGATGAATATATGTGAATTGCAACAGCAGTAAGACCTGTACTGAATGATGTTCTGAATGGACGAGTTGATTCTATGTGTGCGTTTTTCACTGTTTTTCACTAATACTTTGCAAATCTAATGCATCGCTTCAGCTTGTAGGCAAATCAAATTGACAGCTGACGATTGCCATCTTTTATATGTTTATCTATGACTTTCAGTGTCATCACTTAGTGACAGTCATAGATAAACAAATAAAAGATGGCAAACTTCATTTCTCCCATTCGATTTTTATTTTTCCATTTTCTTAAAACTATCTTAAAGAAAGACAAAAGTTCAGAAAAATAAGCCTCATTATCAAAATCTTAGAAGTAACTTACTTGCCAAATTCGGGTGCTATAAAAATATACAATAATAACCAGGGAAAGGATTTTGTTGACCTTAAAAAAATAAAGTACCTCGTGGCATAATGGTTAGTGCGGTGGACTGTCATGCCAAAGGTCTGGGTTCGATTCCCGGCCACTGCCACCTAAAAACAAATGTTTTTTTCCGAGGTACTGCCTCTTGCGAGGGACTGACAAATCCTTCAAGAGTATACTTGTCATGAAAAGTGCTTCTCATCTAGCCATTCGGACTCGGCAAAAAATTGTAGGTCCCCTCCATTCCTGCCAACAACACGCACACAGGAATGGTTGAGAGTTGTTAGTCACTAGGCCCTGGTTCTCCATGAGCTGTTGCGCCACAAAATTTATTTATTTATTTAAAAAAATAAAAATGAAAATAAATAAATAAAGAGAATATTGAAATAATTTAACGTTCCATTAAAGGACCATTACACTAGCAAATTGTTTTGTGTTCTTAGGTATAACAGAATTCTACGATTGTCACTTAAAAGCACCTTAAGGAAGCTATAGACCTCTAGATTTGAGCAGAAACAAGGGAAACCCATTTAAAACTTTACACACCAATAATTTTCTTAGTAAAAAAATAATTTTTTATTGCGATATGGGTATCTACTATAAGGGAAAAAAATCGAGATTACAATTAAACATGATATTACGATAATAGAGAGCACCAAAAAAGTGGGTGGCAAAATTCTGTATGTTTGTCTGTTCGGCTACAGCCTAAACGGCTGGATTGATTTTCTTAAAACTTGGTAAATAGTTTTCGGTGAATCTGCCAACACATTTTATTCATTTTTTATTACTTAAATAACGGTCCCTGCCATACAATTTTTTTTCAGCAATTTTAAAAAAACTTATTTTTCTCAAAAAAACGGCTCAACAACTTTAAAAAAAAACCAACAAAATTCTTTTGGTAAAAGTTACCTTTAGATGATGGGAAACCATTTTTCTTCAAAAGGGTTAGTTTGATTCAAATATGTTTTTTTTTTGTACAGAAGCTTCAAAACCATGTTAAAGTTTTTTTTTTATCAAAATTTTTAAAAAAATATTTTTTGTTTTTTTTTTTAAGTGTTCAAGTCTTTTTTATTTGAGGGTTTTTATACTCTGTAAAGAATTAAAAAAAATATACTTTTATGAAAAAATAAAGGTACCTTCCATACAAATGTTAGAAAACAGTTAAGTATTTTTTTCTTAAAAAGTCTCCTACGATTTTTATAAAACTTTTCTTAATGCTTATGTTTGTATTTTTTTTCTTAAAAAAGCCTCCTACGATTTTTATAAAACTTTTCTTTATGCTTATATTTGTACATTATGCTAACAAAAATAATAAAATAAAGTACTTCTCACAGAATATTTTGTTTTAATTTTGAATTTTCTCACTATCGGCTGAACAGATAATTATTAATTTTTAATACAAATTTCAAATAAGATTTAAAGATATTGCATATACAAATTTTCAAAAAAAAAAGTTTTTAAATTTTTAAAAAAAGTTTGAAATTATTTTCTGAAAATTCAATATCTCAAAAACAGGTTGACAATTTTTGTGTTGACGATTGGATACGCAATTTAGAAATGAGTTTTAAACAGAATGTCGTTTCGTTTTATTTTGTAGTTTGGTAAAACATATTTAAAGCGTGAAGAGGATGAACGTGCTAAGCAACATTTTTAAAATTTTGAGTTTAAAGTTTTTGGTCTCTGTTCCTTTTTGACACAAATCCATCCTTTGCTTAGTTAGAGACAGAAATTTAAGTTTTAGTATAGGACCGTCATATGTGCGATAAAACGATATTTTCAAAAAATGCCACTTAGCATCTTCATCTTCTAAGCGCTTCATTTGTTTTTTTTTATTTAATATATGTTATCCTTTTTATAAAGAGGCATGCAGGTTGATTTTGTTAAATTCAAAATGCTTCAATCAAAAAAGGTAAGAAATAGTTAAGCCTGTTTTTTGTTTTTATTATTATTTGTTAAAAACCGGATGGCAAAGAATAAAGAATAAAAACGGGATAAATCGTAAATTTCATAGTTGATCTGAGCAGATCAAATTTGGGAAAACCACAAAAAAAGCGTCTTTCTTGAAAAAAAGGTCTTTTCTTTTTTTTTTTATTTCCTGCTTTATTTATTTTCTGCTTTAATTTAAAATCAATAAGTGCATTGAATTTTGAAAACAAAAATTATACTTAATTACATGAAATTTTGAAAATAATTAGCTTGAAATACAAATTTTTTTCAAAATTTTCAAAATTTCGATTTCGAAAACTAATTTTTCTAAAAATATTCACTAACAAAACTTAATTTAAAATGCATATTGAAAAAGAGATTCCTAGCTTTTCTAAAAAGTATAACCTGTAAGTTAACCGTTGTTTTAAAATTAGTTTTTTCTATTTTAAGTATTTTTTTTTCGAAAATTACCACTCCCGCCTAAACGGGGGAAATTGACCCCCACTCCCATACGTTTTTTTTGTCCTCAATCCATTTTACTCGGTCTAGTTTTTTTGTGCACCTTATACCGATCACCCTGTGTATGTGTAAATTGTGATAAAAATAAGATTAAATGAATATTATATGAGTTCCTAAATGATTGCGAGTTCCTAAACATGAAACATTCGATTTGAATGACCTAAAGATTTTTATTGAACATTTATATACAATTTGGGTTGACTTCAAATACATTGAAAATATAAATCTTACGGCACATAAGGGGCCTATTGTTAAACATTGACTTAGATTTAAAAAGAAATATAAATATATATTATACATGTCAACTTAAAACTAAAAAAGTCGGTTGACTTTGATGATCTCGGGGTGTTCTGTCCCGGTTCTCCAATGAATGAAATATTCACGTGAACCGAAAGTTTAGATCGAATCGTAGAGCAGAATAGGGTTGAATATTAATTATATCATACCAATCTGCAATCTGGTCATTCAATGAAAAAAGACTAAATTTATTGCAGTCTTACTTAACTTAAGTCAAATAAAAATAAAAATAAAAAAATATGTGGACTGGACTCATATTATTTTGATCTACGTACTGTATTTAAGATAAAAGTCAACATTTTTTACCGACAACTTTAAAATCGACATTTAAGGAGGTCTGGATTTTTAATTGTAAGCTTATTTTTTGTCGATGAATTGTTGATCGTCTACATTTTTATAGTCGATGAAATTGAAAACTATATTAGTCCAGTCGACATTTTTTTGTGTCGTGTTTTTTTTTAAGTTTTCGCCGAAAACCGGTTTTGGGGTTAAGTGTGAAAAGTCTTTTGGGGGAGTTCAACGAACAGAACGTTTTTTGTATGTAAAATTGAAAGGAAAGCAAAAATATGGTGACAAAATGCTTGAAAGAGGGAAATTCTTTCTTTATTAAGAATGTTGAGTTTTGAAGGTGAAAAGTCAATGATGCTGAAACTGATATTTGTTGCTGTTCATGGTATTTGGTAAATATGAAGTTTTTACAATCAAAATTACAAACTCACACTGCTCACTTTGTTCATACTTAATAAATGATTTCATTATTTCAAAAAAAAAAATATTACTGTATGCTGTCTTATTTTTATGTGCATACGTACATACATAATAAATTCATTAGCAAAACTGTACCACAAGGTATGTATAGGTACTTATATAAATAGAATAAAATGACAAACAGGGACAAAAGTGACACTTAACAAATATTCCACCTTCACAATGAACAAACACAATAATTTTTCTCCTTGCCGGGTTCTGGATATTCTAGTGAAATTAATTAAATACCTTTTTTCTTGTTCTCTAATAAGACTTTCCACTGAAGGTTTTTCTATTTCCATCTCCTGCTCTGAGATTGTTCAAGAAGCTCAATTAAAATTGTAGAAAGACATTTTCTCCGTTCGCCATTTGGACGTTCGCATCCGTATCCGTTGCTTGAAAGTGCAATGCAAGAAATTAGCATTAAAGAAAAATGCAACAAAAACAAACAAGCGACACAAATTGATCCTTTTTATACTGCATGTATAGATGGTACCTACGAGTGTATTGCACAACTATAAAACTATAGTGGTATCTTTATTTTACTCTTGATGCTATATTCTTGTTAATATTGTGTTTGCGATGCTTTGCTAGGAAACGCAATTTTTCCTCATAATTAGTTTGTAAACGAAACAAAAAAAGGAAAAGTATTCGCCTTTGATGATGCCGAAGAGCTCACTTGAAATATGCAGATGGTGGCTCCCCATTTAACCACCATAAGCCTCGCACCACAAACTCGAAAGGCAAATGCACCGAAATATGTTAGTCCAAGGTATTTGCTTCCTTCTCCAAGCTCCAAGGACTAATTAGAGAAAATATGAATAAAATGTTTTCTATTTCAATTGAAATTTCAAATATACATAACTTTAGCTATGAGTATTACATATATGCACCAACCTTAAAGGAAAAAAACCGAGCTAGGGGGGATATTCAATGGGATCTTTTTACCTACATGACGCTCAACACAGTTGAATGAAACAAACTTCTTAATTGAGTAAGCTGTATAAAGATTGAGGAAATTCTTCAATTAGGGAAAAATATAAAATGAGCAGCTGAGGAAAGGAGCTAAAAAGGACTGTCCACTCTAAGGTTATTTATTTAGTGTGGTTTTCGATTGCATTTTTCAATTGATCGAATTCTATCGAAAATGGGAAATTTTGAGTAGAAGGTTTTCCATATTCTATAGAAATGAAACACCGTCAATTCCAAAAATTTTATTAAAGGTGACACAAGTTTTTAGATTGTTTAAGTTCAAATCTAAAGAATTCTGTAGTATTATACCAATAGTCCATCAGTCATTTTGCCTTTTTGCCATGCAAATTGTGGGGTATTTAGTTTTGATCTTGGCATTATTTTTTGCATTTTTTCCATGTTGCGTCACGAAATTTTAGTTTCAAGCCTCAGATTCAAAAAACATAATGCAAAGAAAAAAGCATAAATCATCACAAAAATTAAACTTTGGAGTTGGGAGACAGTGTTGACCACAGCCTTGCGCATCTGGATGGTAGAGAAATGTGGACGAAATAATAAAGGAAGATTCTACAAGCAATGGAAGGAAATTATAATAATCTCGACACAACAACAACAACAACAATAAAAGTTAAAACTAACTATATATGGATTTTAGAAAGTTCTTTCACACAGTTAAAAACGTCTGGTCAAAAAAAAATAAGGATTTTTGAAAACGTTTTATCCAAAGATAATCGGAAACCTCACCTTAATGGAGAGACATTACACACCCTCCCACACAATTTGTTTTTGCTTCCATAAAACTTCTGTACCCTCTAGCAATTGTATGCAGTTAATAACTTGTCTTTAAATTTCTTAGCCAAGTTCATTCAATCGAGTTCGTGCTTTTTACTGTACAAGTTTTTTAAAAGAAAGGCAGTTATTACTGAACATTTCTAAGGCCTCAAGAGCTAAAATCAGTAATAAAAGTTCAGAGAACTGAGGCCAGGGGGCTGAGTGTTTTCATAGTGTTTGTGCAAAAAACAAATAAACGCCGTGTGAAAAAATTGAAAAAGAAAATATATGGAGGGAGTTTTTTTTTAGACGTGTGGTTTTCAAGAAGAAATAAAATGCAAATAATTTAATGTTATCGCCAAGAATTTATATTTATTATACACTCAGAGAAAAAAGCTGGGATAACCAACCAATTTCTGGTTTATTATACCTGATTTTCAGGTTGTTATTTTTCGACTCGGTAGATCAGGTTAACGGCTTAACCTGATACCTGATTTTAATGTCGTGTTAAATCAACGTTGGTTTCAGGTAAAGTTAACACTGCCTTAAAAAAGTAAAACTGTAAATTTTACCTTAGAATCTTGCTATTTTTACCAGTAAATCTAGTTAACTTTACATGAAAATCTAGTCCAAAAATATGAATAAAATGTTCAACGTCCTGTTAATTTAACATGAAGATCTAGTTAATTTAACATTATTCAATGTTGAATCAACCCTGTATCCGGTAGGTATTATGTCTTGGATCCATGCTTGTAGGTCCCATCTCTAACACTGCTTACCATCCAATTCATTTTGCATTATTCTGAAAGTATAGAAATTTATAACTATGTAGGTATATATTTTGTTTATAAAAATAATTTGTGATACTTACTTAGTTTTGAACTGGGAACCTCTCACACATGGAGATAGAACTTATCCCCTGGGCCACTTCGCTGCGTAAGAAATTTGTGCCAAATATCAATAAGTTGAAACTGACCTTGTTGAAATAACATGGCAGAGTATTTCTTTAACCGTAAATTTCTGAAATGTCTGTAACTTTATATGGGATTATGCACCTTGTAAATTTAACAGGGCCCTGATTAATTATTTACCTGAATTTTTTCTCTGAGTGTATAGATAAGGGTTCGCCATTATACATATTTTAAAAATGATTCAAAGTGCAAAAGCTTACAAGTAGCGATGGGTATACAAATATTTGTCCTTTCAGATAAAATGGATGGTAATGTTCCACTTCTAGTGAGTTCATCAGCTTTACAATTTCCTGGAATGTCACTATGGCCCGTCACCCAAAAAAGGTGAACATTAAACTGTTGTGCCATCTCCACCAGAGATGCTCGACAATAAAGGGCTGTTCTAGAGTTTATAGAGACTAGAGACAGAGTCCAGAGACTTAATAGCGGCTTGAATATCAGAGAAAATGCGGATATCTGAGGGTGATATCACGTTTTCTTTGAGCCAAGATAATACTTCTTTTATCGCTAGAAGTTCTGCCTGAAATACGCTACAGTGATTAGGAAGACGGAATGAGAGACTTAATTTTAGTCCATCAGAGTACACACCACCACCAACCCCATTTTTGGTCTTCGATCCGTCGGTGCAGAGTTGAATCGATTCATCTTTAAATAATACCACATCCTGTCAGGTAGATCTGGAAGGTATGGTAGCTTCAAAGTTTTTATCGAAGTTCAATACTGAAATTGTGTAGTCAGTGTTAACTGGAAGTGATCCGAATGTATTCAGAATAGCGGAGTGGCCAATCCTATTACTGATCCACAGTGAAGAGGCTTTGAGGAGAATGGTTGTGTTCGCGGCCATTTGTTTGCTGAAGATATCCAGAGATATCAGATGGAGTAGAGTGCCTAATGCAGCGGATGGATTCAAACTAAGTGCTCCACTTATGCATAGGCATGCAGTTCTTTGGACTTTGCTTAGTTTATTGCGATGTATCGCCTTATTCAGTCCACCATACTGCCACACCGTAAGTTAGAATCAGTCTAGTTACCGAAATTTATAGCCAGTGAATAATGCGTGGTTGGAGGCCCCACTTACTACCGACGGCTTTATTGCAAGAGAAGAGTGCCAAGGTGGCTTTTTCAACTCTTTTCTGTATGTTAGGCTTCCAGCTTAACTTCTTACCTAAAATGAGACCTAAGTATTTAGCTTCGTCTGAGAATGTTAGTGGAACACCATTGGTAAATGGGAGGTCTATTTGCGGAATTTTGTATTTCCTGGAGAAGAGGACAAGATCTGTTTTAAGGGGATTTACTCCAAGTGCACAAGCCCATTGTGTTAGCTTGCTTAGAGCGTTTTGTAAAAGATCTCTTAGGGTGTTAGGATGCTTTCCCTATACTGCTATAGCCACGTCGTCTGCATAGGCAATCACTCTGTAGCTTTCCGCTTCTAAGCAATTCAGCAACTCATTTACTACCATATTCCAAAGAAGCGGAGAAAGAACGCCACCCTGCGGTGTACTTACTGACAGATCTTCTTGCCGAGAAGCTACCCAGTTTTGGATTAATAACCCTGCTCGTAAGCATTTGATTGATCAATTCTACAAGCAAGCCATCAACATTCAGAGATGCTAGCACAGATGCGATTGCTGATGTATCGACATTGTTAAAGGCGCCTTCTTATCTAGGAAGACGACCATTGTATACTCTTTATTATGGAGGGAATATTCGATAGTATGTACTAGTGTGAGAGCCATTTCACTGACTTCCCTTTTGCAATAAGCATGTTGAGCTGTAGACAGTGGTCTTGTATCAATGCTTGATAGTAGTTTGATATCAATCAGTCGTTCAAAGGTTTTTAGAAGAAACTTCATTTCGTTTGCCCAAGTATGATAGTTGGGCTTAACAGTTAGATGACTATCATACCCTTCTAAGAAGCAAATTTTTATCGATGGTTACCGACTAATATAAAAATCACAGCATTGGAGATACTGTGAATTTTATTATTCTAAGGGAATTTGGTTGAATTCGAAACGCAATGGAATTGAGCTCATTTGAACTTTTAACTTGAATTATAAATTCGGTCACTCCACTTAAACAGAAGAATTTTCTTTTTAAATTTTCTTCATATTCAATTATTAAAATGATGATAGGCTAATAGGTCTTAAATCTTTTGGGTTTACGTGGGAATATTTGCCGGCTTTGGGTATAAACACAAATTTAACTTCTCTCCATTGAAGTGGAATATGAACCAGATTCAAGATCCCATTGAAGATGATCTCCAGAATTGGCAGAATTACTTCTAAATTCATCTGCAGTTCAGCTGGAATGATGCCTGCCGACTTGTATGGTTCGAAGCTGTTGAGTGCCTATTGTAATTTTTCCCTTGTTATCTGACCTTGTGGAAAAGTTAAGTTACTGCTCATCCTTTTTAGGGCAGCACTATTAAAAGACTGTGAGCTACCTGGAAAATGAGTATCCAGTAACAAATTAAGCGATTCCTTGCAAGAATTAGCCCAGGAGCCATCAGCGATGTTAAATCGCTCGATCTTGTAGGCCACAGTTCCACGAACCATTAGGTATTTTGGTAGTAAATATGCACGATTTGCAAACGTTGTTCAGAAGTAAGTCTATTCATTATGAAATCGCAAGCCAAAAGCCAAACTGAGCATAAGTGACAGCTGTAAAAAAGACCAACTCCGAAAAAAACTTCCATTTTGAAAACCACACGTTTACAAAAACACCCTTTATAATTATGGTTCAACTAGACCTATATTAAAATGTTAAAACATTTATTTGCAATCATAGAAATATCTCCTGCAAATACTCATCAGGGGACTGAGAAACTGAACGAAAAATCTATGACCTCTCTCCCAAATGCCATCTTAACAAAGGAAATTCCAACAAACGTAAAGTACGGATATGATTTTATTTTCACCAGACTCAATGATTCACGTTGCTAGAACTGAAACTCTGATAGTTTTTAATGTTAAGGATCTTTCAAGAACCGATAAAGAATCAGAGGGGAAAAATTCGATGAATTTTGTTTGTATACTTGCCTATTTATAACGGTATTAAGAAATCTCCATTTGTAAAACCAAACCATTCATTGAAATAAAGAACAAACTTCCAAATAATTATTACGATGGGTTTATGCTATTTTGTGATATCTGAGTGAACGATAAAAATATGTAGGAGGTACCGTACGTTCCGTACATTCTGTATTCGTATTAAAGAGTTCAAAAACTGTAGGTACATACTCTACTTCTATGTAAAAGAGTATTACCTAAATTGAAGCCTTCATAAATCTCAAGCAAATGCTTCGAAGGAACAATTTAATGATTTAATAAAGGATTATATGTAAATAAGGATCGTATTCCTTCCTTTCGTAACGTTTGTCTATGAAAAATATTGTGCATAGGCTCAGGCGGTGGTGGTATAGTGGTAATGGAAATGGTCTTGGCAGGACTGTCTACAGCTAAAGCTATGTACATGAGGATGCTTAGTGTTACGTGCGTAATGCAAAACCTTCCTTTAAACAAATTGGCAGATTGCATGAGGTGAGTCGAGAAGGAGCAATAATATCAAACAGAAATGAAGAAAAAATATATAGCTAACGCAACTACGAAAGACGAGTTCAGCAATTGGCAAAGGTAAGAATGTGCTCCTGGTGAATGCTGCTTAGACGACGCGACGTTATACAGCCTTAGCCTTCCACAAAAGCTGTGTAAAGTTATATTATACCTTCTGGGGTGAATGAATGAACAAAGTTCTGATGACTAGGGGAGTATTTCCGTCTGCCGGAATACACTGGTGAGTGTAAAACGTGACGTATATTTAACACTGAACATGATAAAATTATGAAGGTACATATGTATGTACTTGTACACACATACCGATCTTATTATGTTGTGCGTACGTTTCAAAAAAGGACCTTAAAGTGAATAGGTATAATCTGTACAATGTTCCTGCAATACCTGCCTAGAAGAGTTAAAGGAGCACACTCTATGGTATAGAATCAAGATGTTTCAAAAATGTATATAAATGCATTATTATTACAATAAACCGAGATGTTTGGGGGGAGTTAATAAGAGTTTCTAACGTAGTTGGAGAAGGTTACTAATATTCAAATGTAAACAATTAAAAGCTTTCCGGTTTTTGGAAGATAGAGATATGCAAAATATTATGTAATTAAGAAGCATTCGAGATGATAATTTTTAATAGCTCATTTATATTAAAACGCATATATGTATATATCTTTATTATTTTATACTAGTCAAAATGCAGAAAATTTCTATAGTCAAAAAATACAGGACTAATTGGCTTAAAGTTTTGAAGATAAGGTTTCAAGAGAAATAGGTATGTATCCATATACATGTAAAGGTATTATATTCGTACTTAAAATTCATAAAATAATTTATAAGATAGTCTTGAGTTGTAATCTGAGAAACATAGTATATGATACGCCTTCTGATGTCTATAATATATTTGAATTCATGGAAACAACATTTTAAAAAATCAACAGTGTTTATTTTAATAGATTACATGTTACTGGAACTCCTCTTATTCTTGAAGTTCTGAAGAAAATTGAAATCCATAGTAGACTTTCACAATTGATTTCGGAACAGAATAAATATATTGGGACATATTCATAGACTTTGTTTAAGTTATTGCTAGGCAAGTCTGGAGCTCACTTGATGAAGTTTTGTGTGATACAATCTCTTGGTTTACCTAATAAGCAACGGTTTAATCAACATCTACTGAAGATGAACAAAAATGTAGGAAAGCTGAATTTCAATTTTATAGCTTCCTTTTAATCTTCTTAAGAAACTTAAGGTGGTATTTACAATTTTACATTATGTCACAAGCCTTCAAAATATATCTTTTTTCATATTTTTGCGCAAGTAACGTCATTGGAGAAAAAAGTGTTCGGATACATAATTAAACCATTATTTTTGGACCACGAAATTTTATGGGACAGCGGTAATACCTGAATTGGATTTTTAAGTTTTAAAGGTAGAAAATGTATTAATCAATAATTTCTGCTGCCAAAAGACTTTCGATTAGTATGAATCTCTTTCTGGCATTTGGTTGAGATGAGATTCAAATTAAATACCAAGAAATATGTAGGTACATCACCTAGAAGAAGTACCTTTGTTTATTAGCTTTATTTCAGAAGAATGGTTTCTCAAAATAAATTAACACCAAATTTCATTCCCACCTATTTCATTCCCACCTATTGCGAGGTAATTGAACAAATACCAAATGAAGTAACATTAAGAAAGAAAAAATTTTTAATTCATTTTCATAACTCTAGACGCGAAATTAAAATGGAAGCCACACATAAAAAAGAAATGCGAAGAACTAAAAAGTAAATCAAGAGATATGAACTGGGTAATCGCGGTAAATATTGAAAGCTTAGTATTGAAAATAAATTGATTTTATATCGACAGGTTCTTAATCCTGTTTGGACTTGTGGTATACAACTTTAGGGTTGTACCTGCGATACAAACTTAAATAACTTACAAACGTTTGAAAATAAATGGATCAGGTCATTTGTAAATGCTCTGTGGTATATAAGAAACGAAGATCTTCACAGAGATCTCGGGATTCCTACGGTCCGGGACGAAATAAAAAGTTTCGCGCGAAAACATAGAAATCGACTATTAGAACACGCTAATTCAACGATTATTGACATTCTTGAGGAGTCGAATTTGGTACGCCGTCTGCGAAGAACAAAACCTTCCGACTGACTGAACTGAACAGAAAACCGCTTTAAAATCGCGGATTAAGCAGGAACTTTCACCGGAAAGTAACCTGCAATACGTTACTTAACTTCGTTAAAAATAAATTGCTAGATAAGTTTCAACTTAGTTGCAATCGGGAAGTGGAGGTGGTTTTAGTGTAGTAAGAATCTCACACTTCTATGAGAACGCGATGGAGAAACTAAGAACAAATTTGAGGAACATTTTATACCAAAAAGAAAGTTCATTATGTGGGTGATTCTACAAAAAATGGGAAAAAATTATGATAATTTTGACATAACACTTTTGGAAGCAAAAAGTCGTAAAACCTAAATATATATATGAACCTTAGAACGTCCTTTTACATAATTGACAACGGCGAGTCAAAAAAATTAAAAACAACGAATTTATAGCCTTTTTGTAAAAGGGTGTTCCGAAGACCTAAACATTTTTTTTACTTTTTATTATTTAAGTCATTTTTTAGGATAATCATGACCCTCGCCTTAGTGGGGAGAAATATACCCTCTCCAGCACAATTTTTTTCTTATTTCGACCGAACCTGTGCCCTCTAGCACTTTTATACAATTTATGCAAAACACCCTGTGTAAATTATTATAAATTTTTGTAACCACTTGAAAATAAGAGTAAGTTCATGCGATCGAGTTGTGCTACTTATTTTACATGTATTTAAGAAGAAAGGCAGCATTTTGTGAGCATTTTTGGGGCCTCAAGAAATAAAATCAGTAATTAAAAGTCAGGGGACTGAGGCCGGGGGACTGAGTATATTCATAGTTTTTGCCACTAAATTGTGTTAACGCAGTGTACGAACAAAAATAAAAAAAAACTATATAATGAAGGTTTTACTAAGCCTATACTCAAATGCTAAAATATATACCTGCTTACATATAAATATTTTCTGTAAACACTCATCAGGGAACTGAAAAATTGAACAGACAATCCAAGACCTCTCGCAGAAATGCCTTCTTAATAAATGAAATAGCAAATGGGCGTGAGATACGAAAATGATTTTACTATCACCAGACTTAATTCTTCACGCTGCTAGATCTGAAACTTGGATAGTTTTCATAGTTAAGGATATTTTTGACTGTTTCATTCGGTTAGGGGACTGATTAGAAATCCGAGGGACAAAGTTCAATGATTTTTTTGAGTAATAAAATATGGTACTAAATATTAATTTATATCATAAACAGATATATTCTCTAACGTCAATAATTGAAAGTTTATTTTGGTTTTGGAACTTAAATAAGAGAACTGTAAGAGTTTTTCCCTTCGAAAACGAGCAGGTGACACCTCAGGGGACTGAGAATTAGACCCTTTGAAGAATTTTTTGAGTAATGATAATATGTCAGATCTCAATAATTTTGTCTGGCCATGTAGACATCAATAGGATTTGTAGTTATAAAAAAAATCTGATAGAATACTTGAACAGTTATTAAGATATCAACGGAGCCGTCAAAAATTCCATCATTTGTAGAATCACCCATGTATATGAGGCCGTGAGCGCAATAGTGGCCTTACTGCAATTATATTGAAATTTATTTGATAATGAAAATCGAGATTGTATGTACTAAAAATGTTTTTGCATTTAAATTTCTTGCACCTAGAGGCAAATCACGAAAAAAAACTCGAATGCAAGAGTGTGGTCTGTTTGATCAATTATAACGGTATTTTGAAGCATCATGAATCACAAAATCAAAAACGTTTTATTTTTCGATAATATTTCAAACAAAAATCAAAACTTTGTTTCTTTAGTTTAAAACTGCAATTAGGTATATGAAAAATTTTAAAACTACAAGCGTTTGAAAGTAATTTGTTTCTTATTTTTGCGGCCTGATATCAGCGTGGAAGGTTACTTAAAAGAAAACAAGGTGATATGATGAAACAGGCGAAAAATTACAGCAATCCATGCTCTCTCTAAGATAATCTCTAATAGAGTTAGACGTTTTGAGAATAAATCAAAAATAAATAAAAGCGAAATTATTCAGGATAGAAATCAAGGAAGTAAAACTTAGAAGTGAATACGATGTGGGTATGAGCCGCATGTTTACGATAGGTGTCCATAGTTAAAAATAAAGTTTGTAAAAAATACGGCAAGACAGTGCCGAAAAAAAAGTAAATGAGGTTCGAGAGGAGGATGAGAAAGAGGAGGAGTATTTTGTAGGTACTGTAACAAAGAGGTGGTCGGTGAATTTGTGACTCAATGGAGATCCTCTACAATTCAAGGTCAATTCGTTTGCTGGTGTCACGTTAGTAGTACCATAGCATGTATTTAAAAATATAAAAGGAATTTAATGGGCCAATACAGCAACAAAATTTCTTAGCATAAACCAGGCAATTGATGTAACAGGAAGATCGATTGTAAATTTACAATTTGAAGAAAAAACAATTAAGGAAACAATATATGTACCTGCATAACCGCGGATAAAACTTCTCTAGGTATATTGTTTTGAGCATCTGGAATAGACTTTTTTCTCGAGTCAAATAAAAAAAATTATTTGGAATATCAAAACGGAATTGCTTTGAGGAATTTAAGAGGACGTATTCGGAGGTTTGGGTAGATTAAAAGAGGAATACGAAATACGACTCCAAGAGTTGTACCAAACGAATTGATCTGAGAGCAAAAGTTCACAAAGAACTTAGGAAAATGGATAATAACGAATTAATCACGTCGGTGAAAAAAGCTTCAGACTGGTGCGCGCCTATGGTGGTTATTCCTAAAAAGGAAGGAATTAGAATTTGAGTTGATTAAATAGAACTAAATAAATGTGTCAAAATACAGGTGCATCATATACACAGCTGGTTGTCACAGTTAGCTGGAGGAAAAGTTTTCTCAAGACTCGATGTAAATAGTGGATTTTGGCACGTGCCATTATTGAAAAAATCTCAAGATTTGATGATATTTATGACTTCACTTCGAACATTTAAGTACTCAAAGTTGCCTTTCAGTATTACTTCTGCTCCAGAGTTTTTCTAAGAAAGAATGCCAAAGTTGCTGTTAGGAGTTAAGGATTGTATTGTAATTGTAGACGATAACTTTATTTGTTAGTTAGTTGTAGTTAGTAGAGGTGGTACGCATACAATTAAAAGAAGGGAATGTTACACTAAGCAGACAAAAATTGAAGTTTGGGAAAACAAAAATATGTACATATGTATCTTAGGACACATTATTTCAGAAGGGAATATAAAAGTTGACTGTGAAAAAACAAAAGCTATTCAAGAAATGGCAGCACCAACCAATGTTAAGGAAGTTCAAATATTTCTTTGAATGGTAAATTTCATTGAAAAATACATACCCAAATAATCACCAATCTTATAGAACCAATTTCAAGCTTATTTGTAAGAAAAATGCTTTTGTTTGGGGAAGTGTCCCAGGAAAAAGCTTTAGAGGAAATTAAAGAAAAATTTATTTCCTCCCCCCCCCCCTGTTCCTGTCTGAAATTCCTGGAAAAGAGACAATTTTGACATATGATGCTCCTTATGAGGATGGTTTAAACAAAGAATTTAAGGCCTACGATATTAAAAAAATTGCATGCAGGACATTTAGGCGTTACTAAAACCAGATTAGGAGCTAGAAAAAAACATTTGGTGACTAGGAATTTAAAAAGATCAGCGTGTCCAGAACTAGAAAAATAGCCATTAGTCTCATCAAACCTGCCGAATGACTCAATGCAAAAAGTTGCTATGGGTTTATTTAAACTAGCAAATAAATGGTTTATTGTTATAACTGATTACTATTCAGGATATTTTGATATTGAAGAACTGTTCCTTATTTAAAAGCCATATGATGCTATCCTCTGCTGAGGTATACCAGAGACCTGACGTCAATTACCAACATCTACATCTGGCACATCTACGGACCCTACAAAAACTATGAAGATTCCTGCTCGTTGATGTTCCAGCGATGCTCTAACAGTTTTGAAAATTTAATACTTTTAAATATTAAACTTAGATTTCACATAAACTAAAAATCTCAATTGTATAAATTGTATTTAAATTGAATTTCTAAAAAAAAACAAAAACTAAACTCGAATTGTTTTGCATTTTATTGAATTGAATTTTATATAAACTCTAATATCTAAAGGGAGATGTTGAGTTGGCAGCACTTTCAACTTTGCTTAAACTAGGTGTGTTTTATTATCTTTTCTCGGGATCGGGATCTGTATGATGATTCACTTATAACATGCAATATTAAAAAACAAAATAATGGGAAATTTTCAAAAATCGTTAATGTAACACGTGTTAAAAGTTAATCCAGATACAGATTCGGATCCCGATAGAAGATAATAAAACACAGCTACTATTAACGGGTGATTTTTTAAGAGGTTTAGAACTTTAAAAAAAAAAAACACACAAAATTCAAAAAAATTAATGAAATATTTATTTGAATCGATAGTTTGAACCTTGCAATTTAATGTTTAAAGATAATTTCATGCAAATGTTGACCGCGGCTGCGTCTCAGGTAGCCCATCCGCTGAGTCCAATTTTGGCATACTCTTTCACACATATCGGCCGGTATCTCACGAATGAATGCATGGATGTTGGCTTCCAGTGCGTCAATTGAAGCGGGCTTGTCCCTATAGACATTAGCCTTGACATACCCCCACAAAAAATAATCTAATGGTGTCAAATCGCACGATCTAGGCGGCCAATTGACCGGCCCGAAACGTGAAATTAACTGTTCACCAAACTCGCCTTGCAATTGCGCCGTCTTGTTGAAACCACATATCATGCAAGTCAAGAACTTCCATTTCGGGCAAAAAAAAGTTTGTTATCATCGCTCGGTAGCGTTCACCATTGACAGTAACGCTGCGATTCGCATCATCTTTGAAGAAATATGGCCCAATAATGCCGCCGGCCCATAAACCGCACCAAACAGTGGCTTTTTCGGGATGCATTGGTAGCTGTTGCAATGCTTCTGGCTGATCTTCACTCCAAATGCGGCAATTATGCTTATTTACGTACCCATTCAACCAAAAATGAGCCTCATCGCTGAACACAATTTTTCGATAAAAAAGCGGATCCTCGGCCAGCTTTCCAAGAGCCCATTCACCAAAAATTCGGCGTTGTGGTAGGTCGGCTGGCTTTAGTTCTTGCACCAGCTGTATCTTAAAAGGCTTTACGCCCAAATCCTTCCGCAAAATTTTCCACGTAGTGCTGTAACAAAGGCCTAACTGCTGGGAACGGCGCCGAATCGACATTTCGCGGTCTTCTGTCACACTAGCTGATACGGCCGCAATATTTTCTTCACTACGCACAGTACGTAAACGTGTTGGTGGTTTAATGTCCAACAAAGTAAATTTGGTGCGAAATTTGGTCACAATCTTCCGAATAGACTGCTCAGAAGGTCGAGAATGCCGACCATAAAATGGAAGCAGCGCGCGATGAACATTTCGAACCGAGCACGAATTTTGATAGTAAAATTCAATAATTTGCAAGCGTTGTTCATTTGTAAGACGATCCATGGTTAAATTGCAAACCAAACTAAAGCTGTTTGACAGTGACACAAGGTACTTAACACACGTCAGCTGTCAAAACCAGTGTTGCCAAAACCAAACCAGCTAAAAAATCACCCGTTATAAAATTGTTACACAAATATTTAACCTACTTAAATGTCAAATAAATAAAGAACATTCTCAACTTTGAACAACAACTAGCTACATACATTAAGTATAAAAAATATTGACGATTATTACTTTTAAAAAAAGTGCAAAAACAGACTTAAAACGGCTTGGTCCAACCCCAATCATTTCGGGAAAAGTTTCCTTGTCAATAATGAATCTTTTGGTGACAATATATTGGCAGAAACTGTGCTCGCTTTATTTTAATACTTGTAAATATGAAAATATAGCTATCTCGTGTAGAGACATGATGGTTTTTTTTTTCAATAGAAAAAGTAAACCTTAACTTAAGCATGATACGTGACTGCTGGCATACGACGAACTACAAATATGTACTTTCCACCCACTATCGCACCAGACGACGAGACTCTATACCCAACTTAACTCTGGAAAGTTGAAAAATATTCCCATTGTACCTACTTTAGCTGAAAGTATTGTGTGGCCTCGCAGCAAGTTGTCACTCGCCCGGCAATAATGGGCCAACAGAGCTGGAGCAAAAGAATGGCGTCCTTTTTTTGCTTAAAAGTATATTTTTGTTTGCACAATACATAAAATAGAATAAAACGTTTAACCTGTGGAAAATTCAATGTGTGTCTGCAGTAAGAACTCCTCTTGAGACCTGTTGTGTAACGTATATAGTGACTGGTGGACTGACAATAGATTTTTACGGCAGAGAAAAAACGAATGTGGGTGATATGTGGTATATGAGCAATGACAACGTTTGCGATGACTTTTTCAACAAATCAATTGTCTGCCACTTACTTTGTACCTACATTATGAAGTATGTGTGTATATGTAGGTACGTTGATATATGTATGTGTTTGTAAGTACGTTGATACAAAACAAGCATACCTATATCCAAAGGAATATTTACCCTCCCCCAAAACCATTATTTTGTAGATCAATTTTCCGCAATCTATATCTGAGAGTCCAGTCAACCTAGTTTTATGGATTTTTGTTACAGCGTCAACCTCACTTATTGATAAATCAATCAAAATCAAATCATTTGTAGCAATAATTGAACAACCAATACTCAAATGGAGGAAAGATGGCAGAAGAAAGTTGTAGTTTTTGATTTGTGGAAGTGGAATGCAAAGGTTTACACGGGGTGTTTTTTTCCAAAAAGGAACAGTAAAATAACGCCGATCAAAAAAAAGTAGAGTTTTTAAATTTCACCTAAGTTTAAGTAACGGTAGTGGAATAGTATGTGAATTATAACTTGACCCAAAAAATTCGTCAGGCAACTGCAATTTCAATAAGGTAAAGCTAAAAAAAATTGAGAAGGAGGTGAAGATATGGGCATTTAGAATATTCTCCTTACATTTATAACATGTTGACTATTGACCTTGTAGTACCTCGTGGCATGATGGTTAGTGCGTAGGACTGTCATGCCAAAGGTCTGGGTTCGATTCCCAGCCGCTGCCACCTAAAAACAGATATGTTTTTTTCCGAGGTACTGCCTCTTGCGAGGAACTAACAAATCCTCCAAGAGTATACTTGTCATGAATAAGTGCATTCTCATATAGCCGTTCGGACTCGGCAAAAAAATTGTAGGTCCCCACCATTCCTGGCAAAAATACCCACACAGGAATGGTTGAGAGTTATAAGTCACTAGGCCTTGGTTCTCCACGAGCTTTTGTGCCACCAAATTTATTTTTTATTTATGACTATTGACCTGCGTAAGCAGTTCATTTTTTCCTATAGGCAAATTAGACTTTGACAATGTCTTGCTGTTTTTTTTTTTTTTTGAGTGGCCTTCACTCAGAGTTTTTTAGCAATATAAAATTCTGAAAAAACATTTAATTTTTCCTTTGAAACAAAAATTGATGTTCGAAAAAAATGCTAATCTCAAACAATCTTTTTGTAAAAAATGAATTCACATTAAATAACCATTTGGTGTTGGAAAAAACATGAATTTCACGTCTGCAACAAATACCAACTATTATTATTAGTCTCTGTGTTCTCGTAAGCGTTTTGATCCTACGGAAAAATTCCGTTTCGCATCAGCAGTGAACCACACTTTAAGGTAGAATCTTTTTTGGGCTCGTTCACTGTTGATGCAAGGCAAAATTTTTCGGTACCATCGAAATGCTTACGAAAACACAGCGGAAAAGTATGAATAGTTACCAGCACAAAAAAAAAACTGGAAAACCCAATATTTACAGAAGGGAAGACAAACAGGATTAAAAATCAAATGTCATTTTTCTACGCATAATAAAAAATTTAAACGAAGTTTCTTTTGTCCGAAAAAAGTGGATTCATTTCCAAATAATATGCAAAAATAATCAAAATCTCAGTCGTATAACATTAAAAACTGTAGAAGCAAAGTCAAAACGACATTTTTATGAAATTTTTCGTTTTGCATCTCACCGAGAGGAGCTATAAAACGATCTCATGATACTCTTCCATTTCTTCTATAAAGCGTTGAATTTGTCACCAAATAGCAATTTAAGCTACTGCAGCCTTATTTATACACTTTCACTTATACTCGTTTCATTTTCCAAATACTCAAACCAAGTCGAAGCGCTTACTCCGTCTTTACAACTAATCCTTATTTATAACAAAAATTCCCAGCCGTTTTAGTAACATCCTCCTTATACCAAAATGACAGATCTATAACTCTGGTTATTAAAAACATAAACAAACCCTAACTGATTCCCACAATTTATTATTTCAATGAATAATTTTTTGTTGAATGTTGGTAATAATTAATAAATGGATAAGAAAATTTAAACAATACGTTATTTGCAGAAAAAGGTAGAAAAAATGTATTTCCTTTTTCTAAATTTCACACGATGTCATGTCAAAATGACATTTATATACTAAAATGGCTATGGCTATATGGCCTTATATCTCCTATAAACTAGTTTTAGCTTGCTCCGCCTCTATACCTCGTGTATTTTTTTATAAATAAATTTTCCAGGATAAGAGCCTTTGTAAGGTCAGAGTAACTTTACTCCATCAAAATCTTTACTACAAAATCAAGTTTATAAAAAAGGAAG
Organism: Dasysyrphus albostriatus; assembly: GCA_946251815.1. NCBI lineage: Eukaryota > Metazoa > Arthropoda > Insecta > Diptera > Syrphidae > Dasysyrphus > Dasysyrphus albostriatus. Next base: position 228,872,798 of record OX276335.1, read on the forward strand.
CTGAAATTTATCCAAAAGTTAAAATCTTTACTTGAGGTCGACATTTTTTGCTTAAAATATTTAAAAATAAAAACTGGTATTGTTTTGAAATTTTATTTTCAAAACAGGAAATTGTACTTGATGTTTAATATCCAAAACAAACTTAGCGAAAACTTTCTTAAAAAGATTTGAAAAACTTTCATTCTCACTTTGAAAAATTATTTCTATCAGTTTCTTGGGTCCTTAAACCTCCGGAAACCTCGGGCACTGACCCAGTTTGCCTCAAAGTAGCTACGCCGCAACATATCGTCTATGTTCCTCAGAAAAAGAACATGTTTTTTTAACATTTGTATAGGTATTACGATACTTTGGTATCATCATTTTTGTATAAAAGTAAATTATTAATTTTTTTTTAATATTTTGAAGAATGTTAAAAAGTAATATACTCGTAACTACTACCAAGTTTTAAATAATTGTTTTTGTTTGTTTACAAATTTGCTTTTAGTTTCATACCTATTTATACTGTTTTCAAAAAAATCGAAAGTCAAACAAATTTTTCTTTGGGAGATACCAAAAATTGTATGAACTAATGGTAATTTATTTTTTTTTGTTTAAATTTGTGGGGTCATTTACATTTTTGAAAATATTGAATTGTAAAAAAAGCTTATGCTCTTATCGCAGGTACCGCTAAATTTTGGTTCTAAATAAATTGTCAAACACAATTTTGAATGGGAAAAGAAGCTATGTATTTTATTAAAATAAAGAGCCAGAATTGAATTTGATTTCTAAACAAAAACTTCGAATTTGTTTTTCAAAATTATTAAATTTTTTTTTTTAATTTTTCCTTTTTATGTTGACAAATGCCCAAAGTTTACCCCCTCCATGAACATAAAAAATAAGCTGTAAGAAATAGACAATTTTATTTTTTTATAGACTTAGCGTGGTATTTCCCAGTGCCCTCTCTTGCTCTCCCCTTCCGGCACGGCTCCAAATTATCAGCTTTTTTGCATTATAAGAATAGGTTATGCCTGAAGTTAGGTTAGGTTAGAGCTTGAGTTAATATACAATTGGAAAAAAACAAACAAAAGACAGTTGTCTAAGAATAACTTTAGAATCTTTACCTCGAAGTCCTTTAGCAGTTTTTTAAGTTATAAAGCATTAATAAATTAATGTAAATTCTAACTTTTTGTTTATTATACAGACTTGTTTAAATAATCTGTTGTACTTACACTGGTAGGCAAAAAAAACATGTTTGAGTGATTTGCAGTTTTTGAAATTATGACCGATTTGACTTTTGTAAATTTGAAACTTTTTTAAGAAAAATTCTAACACGTTAGTACCTACAGTTTTTTTAAATTGATTTTTGAAGAGTATAAGTGATTTGAAGAATAGAGCCAGATAATATAAAAATAAATTTGGTGGCGCAACAGCTCGTGGAGAGCCTGGGCCTAGTGACTTACAACTCTCAACCATTCCTGTGTGCGTGTTATTGACAGGAATGGAGGGGACCTACAATTTTTTGTCGATTCCGAACGGCTAGATGAGAAGCACTTACTCAAGACAAGTATATTCTTGGAGGATTTGTCAGTTCCTCGCAAGAGGCAGTACCTCGGGAAAAACATTTCTGTTTTTAGGTGGTAGCGGCTGGGAATCGAACCCAGACCTTTGGCATGACAATCCTACGCACTAACCATCATGCCACGAGGTACTACAAAGATAATATAACAAGTCAATATCTATACATACTTCATACGTACTTGTTATATTATTATCTTTGCTAAAACTCAAATAAAAGCAATATGATTGTCTCTGTGATCTGTGAATTTTGACCTCATTTTTACCATTTTTAACCATCTTTTCCTAATTACGGTACATAAATAACATTTTTGTATTTTTAAAACACAAAAATAATAAAGTTATAATTAGTCTTTACTATAGGGTAAGTTGCTCGAAATGCCAGTGTGGGTAGTATGCCATTTTTAAATATTTTACACTTCTCAGCTGATATTAGCAATGCTGACAATGCAATTTGCTCAGTTATACGCTTAGTTTTCTGGACACATGGTTTCGCAAGTCACTAAGCAATGTGTTTTTGAAAATATTCGTGAAAGATTGAACTCAAAGATGTTCTTACTAAATTCAAATTTGTGTTTAAAAACTATCTTTCTTAGTTTTTGAATTCAATTTAAGAAGGTTTCTTCCAAGAATGAAAGGCTAGTTTTGTGTACTATATATTACATATTACACCGACTTACCCTATGTACATACTCTTAAAATATCAACTTACACAAAAGTGACCACAGTTCGTTAAATAAGAAATCCCTTGATATCAATATCAAATTCTGCTCTTTTATCTGGTTCAAACTCTCGCTGGCTCCGACACTTCTTGTCTATCAAGCAACAATGAGATTAAAAGTTCGCTTTAGAGTATTTGCGCACATCGTTTTCGGAATTTTTCGATAATGAAAAGACTTCAAAAGTATTTAGTTTCTGGACGTGAGTCTCTATCAGAGGAATTATTTTCCATGCCCCATGATATATATTTAGCAGTTTTAATTGTGTATTAAAACTTCAAACACTATTTAAATTTAAGTGAACAAGAAATGCCAAACAAAAATTCGATCACAGAAGACTAACTCTGTATATTATTTGATGTAAGAGAAAAGGACGTAATAATGTCAGTTCATGGTATCAATTTCAAACGCATTTATTGAAAATAAGGCATGAAATCCAAATAGTATAATTGATGGTAGCTTAACAGCTTAACACTAGAGTGCAGGCGCCCCCGGAACAACTACTTTGGTAGTCCATTTTAAAATGTCATTTTTTTCGTATGGATACTTTAATTCAATCATATTGACATTGGGTAGGAACATTAAATCAAAAAATACTTATATGTAGGTATTCAATACCAACAAATAAAAATGATAGTCTTAACATGGTCTATTCTATCAGTGTTAACATTATAATATTGAACATGAAAGTGATATTAAATATGAACTGCATATTATTTGAATTTGACGTTAAAGGATACGAAAGGGTGTTGGAAATTAAATTAACATTTGACCCATCAATAGGCGATGGTGCAAGCTGGATATTTCATACATTATCGTCGGCTTTCTGTCAAAACCTCGTTAGTCTGTTTTGAAAAATTTGCTAAGAAGTTACAAAAAACTAATTTAAAGGGTAATAAAATTGACTTCTTAGATAGCAAAAGGTCTTAAAACCGGTTAATAGAAGCAAAAGGAACCATGGCACAAGACATTTAAATTTGAAAAAAAATTGAAATTGAAAAATCACCAATTGCAAAATTTCCAGTTGCAATTTTCCAATTATGCTATATTCGTAAATCAAGAATGTTGATCCCATATTCGAAAAAAATACTGTTAGTTTTACATTCCAAACCTAGAAATTTACATAATTTATCTCTTCGTGATTTGCCATTAAAAACACAGATTTGCTAAAAATATTAAATAATTTACGTTTCAGAAACACTTATTTATAAGCCACCAAAAATTTTGTTTGCAAATCACGTTTTTATCGGTCGCAATTTGTAACTCCATGGATGACAGTGGAAAATCACCAATAAAAAATTTCCTAAATCACCACTTTCTTGTCGTAACTTTTCTTTCGAAGAGATAAAGCACTACAAAACGGCATGGGATGTATATTCTAATCATTTATATGTGTGACACCAATTATCTGTAATGCAAATTGGCATAGTGGTGCTCGCTTCGCAACTGGAGGGTTGGGAGTTCAAATCTTAGTAGAGTCAAACAAAATATATTTATTTCAAATAAATTAAAATTAATGCATACTCGTATACCTCCAAAATTGAAGGGATAGAAGCAAGATTGATCTTGAGAACAAGATTTATTTGGTTTGTAAAATTTTAATATTTCGGACTTATTTCTCACCTTGCCTTCCCAAGTAACATTGTTGGAGTTAATGGAAGCAAAACTGTACCTTAACCGCTTGTAAGTAGTGAAATACAATACTATAGCTCTGAAACAGGTTAATTCACAGCTTCGTACATTTTATTTAAAAATTATGTTCTTTAATTAAAGTTCCAGAACACTTGGAGCTCCATTAATTTTATAGCCCTTCAAGAAAGATATGAAAATATGCTCTTTAATAACGTTCAACGTTCTTGTAGAGCTTTGTAGAGCTAAAAAATCATGTTCAAAATAGTAAATACCATTTGCATGACTCCACAGAAATATCAAAAAATAGCATTTCAATAGCTACACAAAAAGCGACTAAAGTTAAATAAAGAATACTTTCACACAAGTTCAGAACCCTGTAGGTTTTTTAATCTTAAAGTAATAGCAGGTTGATATTGGTCTTTTTTTGCACTGCAAAATGCTTATTTTGAAATATTTCTAAAATTACTTATTTTGTTCGAAAACTTTGCAATCTTTAGCCCATGAAATTCCAGGGAAAAAAATACCAAACAATTACTATACGTATATATTCTACTGCTGTGTACTGCATTTTTTTTTTGGAAGTACTGCTTTGTCAAAAAATTAAACGACAGCCCTGATGGTAATTCACAAAAATTCTCTTCATTCATTTGAACTTTTAATTGAATTTATTCAAAATATTTCGGTAAAATGTGAGATAGTTCCATTTAAATGCTTACTAGAGCAGAGTCTTATTGGTGGTGGTGGGATCTTCAAGATTAATGTTTTAAAGTCGTCAGAAAATACATTTATATTGTAATTTGAAACGGGAAGAACGGCAAAAAATCGTGACAACGCCAATGATACCTTGACTTATTTTACAAAAATCAATTCAATCAATCAATCAATCAATAAATAGTACTTTTTTGGAAAAAACGCCCTTATTGTTAAAAACTGGGTGGTGCAGTTATTGCATGATTCTTTTTTTATGAACATGTTTCATTTGTTTTTGTATGGAAAATGGTCCTAAAAAGGAGTGCGGCAGCCAAAAGCTTTGTATATTTAAAATTTTAAGAAATGACATTCACCCCTATTACGATTGTCAATTATCAATTTGACAGTTGATAAACCTTGAAAATTGGGTTTTAAACTCAATTAATTAAAAACCTAATCAATTTTTCTTTTATATTTTTTAGTTTTATTGCGATTCGCAACGGTCTGCATCACTTTCTCAATGCTTTTTTAAGTTGAGTTTTCAAACATCGAATTTGGAATTTATCAACTATTAATTTGCTTATTGACAATCATAATATGGGCGATTATTTACAACTTTCCTTTTCTCATGAAATCAAGCTCAAGATGGCCTCGTTTTAAAAGAAGTATGTTAGAAGGTTGAAATTTACTCTGATAATACCTCATGCAACTTAATCATGTCTCAAAATTTCATCAAAATCGATTAAATTATTCAGATGTTATATTTTTTTGAACCAACTGTTTGTTCATCACCATTATGCCCCTGCTGTACATCTAGCTACAGCCAAAACAGAAGGACCCACATGCCACAGGAGAAACTCCAATTTTTAATGTAGGTAAATAGAAACATAATTGCTGCGAAAAACTTATACATTATAATTTCAAATACTAGACAAAAACACATTAAGCCTCAAACTGCAAGAAAAAGTTCGTGCTAAATTTTTCCAAGCAAAGTAAGAAATAATATTTGGAACTAATAAAAAATAATTTAAAACAAATGATCATACAAAAAGTCACAATTAAAATTATACAGAATTTCGCGCATCCACGACAGCCGTTGTTATTAAACATAATATCCCAAATCGTGTGTGTGTTTGGTGACTGGTCACTCAAATATGAAATTCCACCAGAAATTGTCTGTTTTTACTCTTGGAAAAAACAGCGGCAGTTTCACTGGAGTTCAAAAACAAAGCCGATAAAAAATGTTTCTTGCATAAAATTTCCCAAGAGGATGTATTAGTTTAACCAAAGCACAAACATTCTTCAAAAGTTCTTTGACAAAAATAAAAATGAAAAAAATGTCAAAAAGATTACTTTCAATTGTTTAAAATTACTTTATGGATACGATGCACTATTTTTGTAAAAAGCCAATGAGAAGGTTGTTTACCTCTGATTTAAGTCTTGCAACTTTTGGCTGATTGCACTGGAACGTTTTTGAGTTTCTATAAGCAGTGAGATAAGCTTGAAATATTTAACGAAATCTAAAAATCTAGTGATTATGATTTCAGCACGATATTTATACCTACTTACACATTTAGCTTCTCTTTTTTAAATTGAATAAAATAATGCATGCACCAAATAAAAAAGAAAATAATTGTTTACATTTTTTGGGAAATTTGTTCATAGTCTGTCATTTCTCCTATGAAGGGAGCATGAGTCCCCCCTGCGTACGCCACTGCTCAGAAGTATAATACGTTGGAGCTGTCACTTCAAAACTCTCTGCCCTTTGTTTCACCTACTCTTTGCACACGAAAACATAAAAATACTCCTGTTTTTTTTTTTGTTCAAATTCAATTAGGAAAATCACTCGGGACCAGGACACGATTTGTTTTAAAATATTGATTTGACACCACCTTCTTCAATTGAGAATATCTGTAGGTTCATACCTTATACCTACGTAACGTATTTAAAATGAATAACGTTACACAACAAAACGATGGCGATGGTATAAAAATAGAAACATAATATTCTGAGGATGAATTGTTTTTGTGGTTGGATACCTCAAAAAGAAGGTGGTACCTACCTAGTGTAGTTGGAACATCCATCTATTTCCGTGTCTGTTGATCCAAAATATATAATCCATGGTGTTGGGTGTTTTTAATAATTCTCCTTGTTCGGTTTCGTTACAATGTCGTGTTGTACTCTAAGCTCTCTTGAGAAGAAGATTTTTTTTATTCTGAATTTATTTGAAACAAAACGCAAAGTTGTACACTTTACTGGATCTAGGATTAAATAATAAATCATAGCATTTATTGCACAGGTGCTGTTTTCACAGGAAGAGCTACACCTTCACATAAATAGATATAAACATAGGTCCTTTCAGGAAAATGTGGACTACGGTTGTTATCCTTAATAATAATTTGGATCATTCTTTTCGAAGTCTGGGGTAACGACGCGACGGTGTTCGTATGTTTTGCTTTATCTTTCATAAGAAAACGAAGAAGTAAAAAAAAAATCTGGTATTAAATCTAGTGCAATCAAAACCGTGAATGAGATATGAAAAAGGTAAGAACATAAACACAGGGTGATTCAATTTTTAAATAAAAAGCTGGGTTTAATTTCATTTTCAATATATTATCCATTTTTTTTTAGACAAACCTAACTTTCACGATTTTTGTTGATTTTATTATAATATTGCTTTCGGGTGCTATTAAACATTTTAGATATTATTAATTAATAAAAAAATTACAAATTATTTTTTATTAACAAAAAATAAAAATAAATCAATTTTCTACGACTTTTCATTTTGACTTGCTATATACATGAGTATGAAGATACTATAGGGCAAGTTTTGGATTAGTGCAAAAAAAATTCAAGATAACAGTAAAATAAAATATTAAGATGATAAAGAACACGAACAAAGTGGGATTCACAATTCTTTCTGTCTGCACCTACAGTCTAAAACACTGAAACGATTTTCTTCAAATTTTGAACCGAAGAGGGGAAATTGATTTTATTTAGTTCCAAAAATAATGGTAGTTATAGGTTAGGTAAGGGGAGGCTAGAAGGGGTGATAATACGGCAAGCCGAATCATCTCACTCGGATGTCGGTGAATCTGTTGCGCTCCCAAAGATGTAAGTGGGTAGTGAGGAGGGGTAAATAGCGGGTTAAGGGAAACTTTAAGTTGTGGGGGGCCTCCCTGAACCATCCTGAGTTTTGAATCAATTTTAGGATGTTTTTTCATGGTAAGAAAGAGATATCACCCAGTTCGTCGAAAAAGTATTCTCCTAGGGCTGCTCTTCTAGTTCTAGATATCTAGGCTGGGGCATTTACACGGGAAGTAAGGTGAGCCCTTCTCCGCCTCTCCATCATAAAACCCTCTGCATAAGTTCGATAAGCTGATGATACCTATTCTGTCCATATGGAATCCCATTGAGTTGTGGCCCGTTAGGACACCAACTATGAGTGATAATTGAGGCCTGCTTACCTTGAGAAAGTTATCTTTTTTAGTCTTCGAAGTATTTGGCCATTGATTCCTTGAAACACAACTAGTGTCAACGGTCTTCTCCAGTGGCATGAGCACCGAGGCTTCGATTTGTCTTAACCAAGAGATGACCCGTTTTTAGCCATTTTGTTCCCGTAACTATCCCTGTGTCCTGAGATCCATCTTAGGGTTACTGTGTTCATTGCACTGAGCACTCTTAACTCTTAACGGCAACTTTCGACCAGTTTGGACTTTATGGTGATTGAGGAAATGGGTTTGATTGCCACCTGGCTATCTATGAAGATGTCAATATTATTGTTGACTACTTTGCATGAGGTGAGATGTCTCGTGGCTTCACAAACTGCAAGCACTTCCACCTGGAATACACTGCAAAAGTTTGGACGCTTTATAGATCTATTAATGGGTAGGTTATCTGAGGAAGATGCCTAACCCAAAACCCTCCAAGGTTTTGGAACCGTCAGTATAGTAAAGACCAAAACATGATTTGCATTAATGACCTTGTTTTTATTCCAGACGTTGTATATTAAATTCATTATAGTTCTGTGACTGTAGTGGCCCCTTTTCCAATTTTTACATTGTTGAAGTCTCTAAGCACTTTTGGCCGCCAGCTCTTTCATTGACAGATCAAGAGAATGGGTTGTTTTGAGCAGAAGACAGTAGTTCTGCTTTCTGAAAAACTCTGCCAAAGCTATTTCTTTGGGTAGAAATTCTTTGTACTGTCTAATGCCAGGTTGATGGAAGTCAGATGTCAGCAACATATACAAAACAAAATAAAATTTTCTAGTCTGAGAATTTTTGCTCAAAAATCTCTGGAACAAAGCTATTACATATTTCTATCAAGGAATATCAACTGGACATGAGTTTTAAAATTTTAAAATATGAATGAAAATATAGCGAAGGATTAATTGCAAATGAAGCTTTGAAGAAAAATTGTTGAGGAACGAAAAATACTGAAATAAATTGCGACGTCAATTCTACACTTCCCGAATCCTGAAAACGTTAAAGTAAATGGCTGTATGGAGTTTTAAATTTGTTCCACTCGTTTCTGCTCAAGTATTTATCTACAGGGGCCCTCTTTAGGCTCATTTGCTTTTGGGAGACAATTGAAGAAAGCTGTTACCTGATAATTTGAAAAAGAAGTTGGTAGTCAAATGCTATTATGAATGATCTCAATAGTTTGCCAGATGGATTAAAAAGTTAAAATAAATAATTTAGTTTAAAGGTTATTTAGTGTTAGAATTCAAAATGAAACAATAATTCGTTTGTTTTGAAGTTATGTGTTGTGTGACACTCGCTATGACATCACATGAGGACAAAAATGGCGACTCTTCATCTCATATACAACATACCTCGTATTTTTATACCATGCGCTTCAAACACAAAGACCCCATACCCTCCAGAAAACTACCATATCTTTCCAACCAACCTGTCAGAAAAATTATGAAAAAAAGACGAAAACCCGCAATTTTCTGTATAGTATTTGAATTTGTAGAATAGGTATACTTATTTGCACTTCATTTTTACTATTAACTCTTTTCAAATTTAGTAGTAATTGAGTTTATTGATTCAAAATAACTTTTATGATTTTTTGTTTTTGTTTTTATTATTTATTGATGTGTAACTACTTATAAACAAACATCCTTAGGTATAAAGCTAATGGAGAATTTGTTCAAAAGGGCCCATTTAAACTGACAAGTTGCTGCCTAGTGTGTTCCATCTGGAGCTACAGCTTTAACTGGACTATCTGTCGAAAAATGTCGTAAGTGATTTTTTTACTCGGCCACAATGTGCTGTACAGCTTTCTGACATTTTTATTATTTGAAGCCAGCTCTGCGAAGAATTTTAGTTCAACATAAGAATACAAATTAAAACAAAATTTCAAATGGATAATGATGAAATGGAAGCTAAAACTACTTTATGTCTTTATCAGAGATTAAAAAGATTTTGAAACTCAACAACTTCAACCCCCATGTAAACACTCGGTTGCGCTCACAATTTTAAAACGTCAAGAAAACTGCCTGCAAAAGTTTAAAGTTCCTCCGTCTGCAGCTGCGTCGTATTGTATTCGTATCATTGGATTAGTGTGTATTCAATATTTTGACAGCATTTCCAGTTGCAGCTTTGTCATCATTCTTTTCAGCCAGTTACAAATCTAAACCATTTTGTATTACCTAACTAAGAATCTACTGTAGGAATTTTTAACATGTTTACTATTGTAATATTTTCTCAGGTTCGTTAATAAAACTTATTCACTTTATTTAAATTCTCCACTTAATTACTTCACAAAATAAAAGACTTTACTTTTTTTACTACAAAACAATTTATTGTTCACCACAGAAATGAATAAACCAACTTTACATTTATTACAACCAACTTTACTCATTCACTGCATCATCTGCCGATCAGACATGTGCTTTTATACTTCTCATATATGTAGGTTAACGAAAAAGCTCGAAGGTTCCAATATTTGCTTATACAGCTTTCCTTAGGAGAAATTTCCCATAAATTTCCTTTTTCAAAGCTTTCATTCTGACGTTTAGTATTGGAAGTTCTAAAGCTTACCAAAGCTCTACGTAGGTTGGTTTGTGTCATGTCTAATCTGGGATTCGGTGTTTTTATTATTCGAGAATCATTATAGTTCATTCGAGAGTCATTATTTTCACAAATATGAGAGCCGTTACACTATGGTTAATTAGATTTTCACATGAAAGGCTTGGTCTAAAGTAATGGATTATCTTAGCCGTGCAATTGTAATTTTTAGTGCTGTGAAAAAAAGCATCCTTAAAAAAGAGCTTTTTTTGCAATTTTTCAAAAGTAACTGATTTTGAGCTGTTTTCCAATTCCGTTGCACAAAAAAAAATGATTCAGACATAAAATGTTGAATGTAAAAGTAAAAGCCACTAAAAATAATTTCACCAGAACTTTCTACTTCAAGTCCTTTTTAAACACAATTTGACTAAACTAAATCCCAAAGTTGAAATTATAACTTAAAAATTCTTTGATTTATGATAAATACCATGTAAACACCATTGATGAATAAAAACTTTGTAAGGTGAAATTCTGATCATCCTGTATTTAAATAAAGAAAAAGCAAATCATAAATAAATATTAAATAGGTTTTAAGGGATTTTAAGGATGTTAAGAATGGAATCCTTAATAGGACTGAATCCTAGACAAGAACAAGAAGTAAGTAGGTACATAACATACATATGTATGTATGTATATACGGTTATCTTAAATTTTTAATATAATAGGATTAGTTATGAGATTTTTGCTTTTAAACAGATGGTTCTGATAACATAATAATGCACTTGAAAACACGAAAAATGGTAGTCCGATGTGAAATTTAAAAAGTTGTTTTCGAGATGAATTTTGTATGGAGATGTGAAGCTTCTCATGCTACCCTTAAAAAACAAGTTGATTTAAAAAAAATATCCCTTGGCTACTTAAATTGTTTCCATTTATACATTTTCGCATCGGATTTTTCTCAATATGGACAACAATTCAATTTGTTGCTCCGATGTGGTTTTTATGTTTTATGATGTTGAAGAAAGGTATTTTAAGATTCCGCTAGAAAATAAAAACTTTCAAATGGTATAATCTGCCCCGCACGTAACGCTAAAAGAAAATGTTCTAAACTTACCGTTTTAAAAAGTTTCACAAATATAAGATAAAGATATATTGGTAAACAGAGTTTATGAAAACGTCTAACTGACACTTAGGCTGTAAAAATGAATATGCAGTTTTGTACGATGTATTCTGTTACAAATAGGGTAAAACTCTTTTTTACAGATAGCAAGTAGTGATGATGGTACATTTGTTAGGCACACACTTCGGAGTTGATCTTTTTGACAGCTGCCACTTGATTTATGCTCAGTTTGGTTAAGAAATTGTTGCAAATATTGAAATTTTTAATCCATATTAACTGTAAAAACTAAACAAATTGTTTTAAAAATTTTGTGTTCACTACAGGTGTTTTTTCACTTTTAGCACAAATATTTTGTCATTCAACTCTTTGAATAAAGCCTTTCTGCTTTTGGTTCTTGAGTGTTTTCCTGATGTTTTCTTTGAACATCAGACAAACCATTTTCAATTTTCTTCTTAATTTTAGAGATCAGAGTGGGAGGCTCTAGTCTTTGTGACATACCTATATTTCTCAAAAAGGTAATCATGTAATTTTTTCAAAAACTCTCGATAGTTCACCGGTTTCCGTTTGCTGTCATACATAAAATAGTGCAGAAAAAACAGCAAAAAGCACCAAAAATAACAAAAGTAACAAAAACATAAGTTATCTTTCGTCGTTCAAAAAAACCTATTTCCACTGATCACAGGATATTATAGGTCCTTTCAATGGTTATAGAGACCATCTCCAACCCAATATATATTATACGAAGAATTAATTAAAAAAAGTTGAATATAGTTTTAGAGAAATCATAAAAAATAAAAGAGGTGTTCGTCAAATCCTCAAAGGATAACCATCCAGGGTTAAACTTCTTGACTTTCAAAACTGAAGAAAACATAAACACACGCTTAAAGTTTTTAAGTTAAATAATCATCTAACTGTGACATGATGTAGCAAGACGAAGAAGAAGAAAAAGAAGAGACTCATATTTCTCCAAAGCCAAAAGAATCATTTTAAAATTCCAAGCAAGCCCCCTAGAACTAAAAATATTTTTTTGTATCTCCAATAAATTACACAATTACAAGATTTATCCAAGAAACCACATGAAAGCAAAGAAGTTTCTCCAACTTATCCCTTCGATGTAAACGGAAAAAGTTCATACCATCCATGATAGCGTTCGCCTTAATTGTGTCAGGGAGAGAAAATACCTTCCACTTGTTTCGTTCATTCTGTATACAACACACATATCCATAGGAATAAATCTCATTTGCCAATTGCCGTATAATCAAGCAACAACACCAACAATTTCCTTAATCCTTTCCACAACTTACTTCCTTCTTTCCACATCTACTGTTCGCACATCTTGAGAGAAAGAGAAAAAACTGCCTATACATATTTAAACATCCCGCTTCTTATTTGCAAGTGTCAAAATATATTCCTTGTGGCGAGGAGAAGGCACAAATTAACACTTTTCTGTTTGCACTCATTAGAACCACAAAAATTCCCACGGAGACTTTGCTATAGATTCCCTTTTTATACCCCTCTTAACCCGGTACCATCAGCCGTAGGGTGTCTGTCTGTACCGTTTCTATATGATGTGGCATCAGACCAGGGAAGGCATTACCAAACTTATACACAAGAGGGCAACAAAGGGAGAAAGTGAATCCGACTAGAATCCTGCCGCAGATTTTCGTTACGAAAATGTTGCGCTCGGGGAAAATTTACACAAAAGAGGCAGAAGCATGAGGCATTCACAGAATGGCTGGCACGGAACAGGATACAAGGCAAACAAGCTCTGTGTAGGGAATGTTCCTTGTTATGTTATTCAGCGAAAGAAGGCATCAAACAAATATAATATCCTTTTCATCAACGAGCACACTTTGTAATGCGATACATATACCATATGTGTCGAACACCATTGCACACAGGACCTTTCAAACATCCGAACACCCAGCACGAGATAGGGTTTCGTATTGTGCAGGGCTATTGATGAGGAATTGCTATTTTTTTCACACGGGTATTTTGTGTGCTATCTCACTTGAGTCTTTTGCTTATCATGTTTCGATTGGATCACGAACTAGGACTCCGATACTTTCATACCTTTGGGACGACAGAAAAATCCGCAGTGTAGGATTGACAGAGCATAAAAATAGACAGTATGAGATGGGACAAGGAGTAGATTACAGAGACGCTTCACATAAGCCTGGCAACAGAAGAGCCTCCTCTATTGGAATTTTCGTTTTCAGCTTAAGGTTTTTTCTTATTTTGTTCTTCCTGCAACTATACCGAAGAAGATTTCGAAAAACTGATTCAATTTGGCAATAGAGAATAGATAGGGTCTTCAAAGGCGTATCCATTATCTGGACTAGGGAAGGGGCTGGGGAGGTACATTTATGACTTCTTTTAATTGAACTGCTGAACATAAGTATATAGTATGACTTTGAGTCCGTACAATGTAGTAACACAATTTTTTGCTGATTTTAGTTTTATTAATAATCTTTTTTGGATTTTCTTTATTTTTCTTTGGCATTAACCTTAATTTTTCTTTCTTTGAAAAATCCAGTTCGGCGGTCACATCATACATTTAGCTTGGAGGTATTCGTTTATCCGATTACGCTAGTGTGTTTCAAGCTGAATTACTTGCAATAAGGAAGGCATACAGGATACTTAAACTAGATCCAAACCAAAATCTTAATCCAGCTATCCTTACAGACAGTCAGGCCAGGAGGAGCTCGCATCCTTTAATATTAACCTCAAGGTCATCCTTATCTGGGTTCTTAACCATAGGCGCTTCAAAGGAAATGAATGTGCAGATGAACTGGCCAGTCACGGATTAGCCCTCCACAGCTCACTTGTGGAAAGAGTCAACATTCTCCTAGGAGTTGTGAAGGCGATTTATTGTCAATCTTCCTTAGTGAATCCAATCGTATGTGGAATAGCATAACCAAATGCAAAATATCCCAAAAGATCTGGCCCGCCTATAATAAATCCAGAACAATTGATCTGTTTTGTAGACCCAGGTGAAACATAGCTAGGGTCGTTGCAACCTGTACTGGACACTGGCCAGTAGGGGAACATATGGCGAGACTGGGTATTCCTTATAATACTCACTGCGCCGTAGCTGTGACGATCAGCAAGAAAAGGAAACAGTCTTTCACTTTCCTTGTAAATGTCCTGCTCTGGCTAGAATGAGACAAGAACTTGATTTCCTTTCCTAACCCGACGAAATGGATCTAAGACAAAATCGGTTGATTCTGTATTATGTTCCCCTCAGACCCTATGTTTGAACTAAGCTTAAATAAATAAATATCATAGCACCTTAACAAAAATTAAGTTATTTTGTAAAATAAAATACAATTCATATAAAACCGAAGTAAGCTAAATGGGGCTTGGATTATTTTTAAAAAATTGTCTTTAATTTTTGAACTCTGAACAAACGAAGTCCAAGAAAAAAATAATTTAAAGTATTTTTGTCAAACCAACATAAATTACCATCAACTATTTAATTTAATTTAATATAAACAAACAGCCGTATTTATTAAGAATATTTAAAGGCTTCGTAACTTTAAAATTCCTCTAAATTGCTCTTAAGTGCGAAATCGGTATCTATAATCCATTTTCACTTCTATGCAACGTTACTTAAATGCATCTCAGCTTAAACGCCATTCACCGCGTTTAAAGATTACTTAAACATATTTTGACATTCGAGACGAATAGTTTTTTTTGTTTTTTATTACAGAAATACAGGTAGGTACATTTATGTATGGACGTGGGTAGAGTTATCATAGGCCATTTTCGAAAACGTCATCTACATACGTCAAAAATGCAATTGCAGAATGTTCTTAAACGCAAGATGAAAAAGTCTTCTGTTCGAAAACGCTTCATTAGGCATTTTTCTTTTTTAACATTGAAAATGTTTATAGGGTCGTTTTGGATAAATTATGGTGTTACTAAAATGAATAAAGTGAATAAATGTGTATATGAGATGAACGCTAGCGTATACGGGGGGTACGATCGAATTTTTGGTTGGTGTTACTAAAATGAACAAATGTGTATGGTGTTGAGTGCTAGCGTATAGGGAGGGTATGATTGAATTTTTGGTGTTACTAAATTGAATAAAATGAATTTTAACTATATTTTTTTATAATTATAAATGCGAGAGTCAATGCAGCAGTTTATTGCGCAGCTTAACTAAAAGTGTTGGCAGTTTTTTGAAAAAAAAACTGTTTGAGAAGAAAATGTATGTAGGGGTGCAAAGTGACGGTTTTTTTTAATTTGAACCATAAGTACCTAAAGATAGGGTTTTTATATGAAATCGTCGAAAAACCAAAAACCCAAATGGGATGTGCTAGAGTGACAACTTTTTTGTTAATCGATAGTTACGTTTAGTATTACAATTTCGTTCATAAATATTAAAATTCCAAAAAATCTAAGAAATGAGATATTAAAGGTTGTAACTTCAAAATTCAAAAATAAATTATTATTTACCACACATTAGGGCTAAGTCTGATTGTAATAAGTCTTATAATTCTAGAAAGATAGTAAGAAACTAATTGCTTTTCGCTTCAGGAAATTTGGTGGTATTTTTTTTATTTTTTTTATTATTTTTTTTTTTAAATATACTAATTTTTGTTGATCGATTTTTGGCAGTTATATTTTTTTATCTTTTTCACGATTGAATTTAAAAATCTCAGATTCATACAGGTGATAGATTACACGAATTTACATATAATATGTAAAATTTGAATTATTTAAAAGCACTTGAGACGACATAATTACATATAACTGTTCATTAACATGCCACCTAATAACTCTTTAATCTGTGCATCTATACAATTAGTTTTTTTTTGTTCGCAAGCTTCAATAATTGACATTTAATTTGGTATATCATTCGTGACTGTACGTTCTTCATAAGCTTCACAAATCTAAAATACAATTTGATTCAAAAGCGGTACTAATCTTCAATCAATATTCCTATAGTTCATCGTCGTCGTCGATTTGCAAGTTTGTGTGCGGAAAATCATCCCAAAGAAGAAGAACACAAATATTTACCATAGTGCCATAGTTCATTCAAAATGTCTTTCTATCTCTGTTCATTATGCTCTTTGATTTGTTTGTCTCTCTGTGAGTGAATTACTGAAGAAAAAGACTTTTCATTCAAGTTCAGTATTCATGTTCACTCGTTCAATGTTCGTGTTGCTTGTTCACTGTTTATTTATTCATATTCAGTCATAAGGATGCTTCGGTAAGGGGAGGTTCGCTCTGCTGCTCGGCAGACTTATTTTTTCATATTTAGTTATTAATTTAGTAGGTAGTAGGATAAGATGCTTGGGGGATATGTTTGGTTAGTAGTTAGGTACTTAAGTAGGTAGTAGAATAGGATGCTTGTGAGATTCGTTGGGATATTTCTTATTTTGTTAATTATTTTTTTTTTAGTTTTATTTACTTTCCATTGGAAGTTATTGTAATTGGTCCGATTTGTTGAATCAAAAATTTTGACATATTTTCACGTTTTGATCCATCATTTTTAGAGAGATTTTTGTGTCTGTCCGTACGTTCATACCTTCATTCGCTTTTTTTTCGCTCACCATATCTCAAGAACGAATGAAGATATTGACTTCGAATAAATTTTATTTTATAGATAGAAGCTTCAATACATGCAGAAAGGACTTTCAAAAAAAAATTCAATGAGGGGTTTTTTTTAATAAAGCAATTTAATAAAAGTCAAGTTTCTTTAGATTCGAATATCTCAAGAACATGATAAACAATTGGTAAAAATATAAATAGGTACTAACGTGCAGTTTTTTTTTAAATAACAAAAGTTACTGAAAATGTTTGAAAAAGTGGTTTTTTCGAATATATTGAGAACGAACAATGATATTGGTTTCGAGGTGATTTTATTTTATGCACTTATTAATGAAAATGGACACATTTTTTAAATATATTGAATCAACCGTTTTTTTTTATGAAAATAACTGCGAGAAATTTTACCAATAATTGTTGAAAATATTTCTTGGACCTCAAATTTCTTGAGAACAGACAACGATATTGGCTCCCGGTTGAGCTAATCCTACATATTAGTTTATAATTGATACTTGATATTTGATTGAGTTAGTTAAAAAATTCAATAAATAGCTTTTTCTTTAAACGAAAAAAACTACAAGCAACTTTAGCAATAATTGTTGAAAATTGTTTTTGGTCTCAAATATCTTAAGAACAGACAA
Organism: Dasysyrphus albostriatus; assembly: GCA_946251815.1. Taxonomy (NCBI): domain Eukaryota; kingdom Metazoa; phylum Arthropoda; class Insecta; order Diptera; family Syrphidae; genus Dasysyrphus; species Dasysyrphus albostriatus. The sequence goes on from OX276335.1 coordinate 228,890,724, forward strand.
TGATATTGGCTTCCGGTTAATTTAGTTGCACACATTAGTTAATAATTGATATTTATAGGGTTTATAAGAAAATTAAAAAAAATTGAGTATTTTAAAAGAGAAAAAACTAAAGAAAACTATACCAAATATTGTTGAAATTTTGTTTGCGTCTCAAATTTCATGAAAGTAAGTAATGATGGTGGCCTTGGGTTAATTAAATTTTACACAATAGTTTATAATTAATAATTGATAGGATTTGCAATTTGATATGAAATTTTTTTTTAAACCAAAAAAAAACGACAAGAAACTATACCAAAATCGTTGAAATTTTTTTTTTGAAAAAACTTTACCAAAAATTGTTAAACAAATTTTTTCTTCTCAAATATCTTGATAACAACCAATGATATTGGTCTTGGGTTAGTTTTATTCTACTCACTAATCTGCACTTGATATATTGCATATATTGAATATATACATTTTTTTCGAAAATCTTCAATTGGCGATTTTTAAAAATAAAACAACATCGGGCCTCAAGCTTCCGAGGAGCACCAATAAGAAGCTACCAGTGTGGGCCGCACCCAGCCTCTTTTTTAACTTTGATAAGACGGATTAACGAAGAAAATAAAGATATGAAAAAAGAAAACAAGCGAGAATAAAACATGGGTCAATTAAATCATAAAACTAAAATAGCTATATGTCTTTTCTAATTTTGAAAATTAACAAACGCCAATATTGGGATAGTTATTCAAAATAGACTTGTTGAATAGACTAAAAGTCGAATTATCGTTACTACGAATTTCAATTTGTGAATACTTTTATAATTGATTATTATGCATAAACCGATATTTTCCTGTTTGATAGAAATTTCAAGTCTATCAAGAATTTCTGATCGACTTTTGTCCATTCGAATCTTTAGGAATTAACTCGCAAGAAGCCCCAAAATTAAGAAAAAAAAGTATAAGTGGAAAAATAATTTTGCAGAGACGTTACACTCACCAGCATTAAAAATTTGTATTTGGTGAAAAATCGATTTATTAGTTAGCGTTGCCTACCACATAACATAAAATATATTCAAATACTAGAAAAAACTACGATGAGCAGAAATATTGAATTTTTGGTTGGTGTTACCACAAAGCTAAATCAAAAAGAATTATAAGGTTACCGCAAAAAATAAAGGTCAATAAAATGTTAAAAGGTTGGTGTTACAACAAAGCATAAGAAAAAAAGTAAGTTAACAAACAAGGAAAATGAAAAATATGAAATTAAAAGACAAGTAGTGTTAAACGTGACAAAACAAAAAATATCAGTATATGCTAACGTCATTTTGTCTACAGCCAAATCAGTTGAAGATAGAACAAAGGGAATATGAAATACTTAACCGAATTTTAAAAAAAAGTAAACGAAAGTTATGCAACAGTATATCCTTATGCGAGTGCAAGTATGCAAATTAAGTTTGGTAAACAATTTTTTAAGTTTTTTTCAGTTCAATATATTTATTAGATTGGTCCTAGTAAAAATAATGATTAAAATTGATGTGCAGGTATGTATGAATGTGTTTGGAAAATGGTAAAGATAACAATCAAAATAAAAGAAAGATTATAAATTATAAAGTTTAAAGATTTATCTAGCGTAAATAAGTCATTTTCAATGTCCCCATTGTTACTCAGGGAGTGAAATCTGTAAATTTTATTTCAAAGTAGAGCCCGAACTGTCAAATAGAAAATTTTGTTTCTTTTTTAGCTCTGAGCGTTCAAAGATAAAAATCCCTGTTTCTTTATTCGTTCTGAGTGCGTTCTGAGTTTGTTCCGAGCGTGCTCTATGAGCTCAGAATAAAATGACTAAGCAGACATATTTAATGCTCAATGCACAAGCATTTGACAAATAGTGTTCTTCTCAGGTATATTTCCAAAATAATTCAGAGCACTCAAAGCACGCTTGGTTCAGACCAGAGGATGTTCAGAACATGCTCGACATGCTCGGACTCTATTCAGAGCTCTATTCTGAACTAAAAAAGAAATACACCTATTAGCAGTGTGTTCGATAATACAGCTTGCTGAAGTCACATGTTCGAAAACATCATCTGCAGTGCAGCTGTGAAGTAAAAAATTGGGTTGACGAACAAAGTATTGAAAAGAGAGCATGTTCGTAAACACGTGCAAGTTAATTAATTGACGTTGATCAAACCAATTTTGTGCCAGCAGTCAAAAAATGACGACGATTTGACGATCAAATTTGCTGCGCCTAATGAAAGTTTTAATAAATAGTTGTAAACAGTTTAGTAAAGCTGATTAATTAACATATTTTTATATCAAAAGGCCAAGGTGTGAATACAAAAATTAAATAATTTCGCATAAAAGCATCACAAGTCAAAATGGAGTCATGTTTCATTTTTTTTGCATTCACTATGCCTAGATGTAACATCCAGTTGCTTCTCTTTCTCTCTTGTAATTACATACGCTAATTTTTTGTTTGTATAATCTGTCAAAAAACAGCTGAAATGTTCATGTATTAGTGAGTTTTCTCACGGTACGTTATATTACAATCGTTTATAAGTAGCAATAGAAAATTGATTATAGTCATATGTAGATGAGAATTTATGTAACGTAATTTAAAGGTAATTTAAATTTTTAAGCAAACTTAACTTAATACTTAACATTTTAAGAAAATCTAATAACACTTTATTTCTTCAATGCCAAGCCACGCGTCAGAGAATTGAACAGCAATTCGTGTATTGAGTGCTGGTCCCTCCTTTTTAGGCGTTCCTGAGTACGCTTTTGAGAGTCTTGTTATCTTTACTGTTAGTTGGTATTGAATCCTTTGAAGTGATGACTGACTGAAAAAACATGGGTTTCAGTGCTTTTGTGATTTGAATTCGAAATCAGCGATTTTTTCCTTTGTTGTGTGAACTTCACAGGTCAGCTTTGGAAATGTTGAATCTAATATTTAAGGGATCTGCATCCTGTCAAGAGATCAAAAAATGTTCGATGGTTTTAAATGTATACGAAACAAGTTATTTGAGGTAGGATATCCTTAAATTTTCTTTCACCTATATTGAAAAATATAAGAGGTATGAAATAAGTACAAAGTGTCACGTCCTTCAAATGCCGACCCAGGTGTATACCACATCAGTTAATATAAACACAACCTCGGCGTTTTAAGATTTTGGATAAGCCACGTTACTAAAAATAATAAGTACTTGGTTGCTAATATGAAATCTTTAAATGTCATGTGTTAACCCTAGCGAATACCTTGAAGGAAATTGCAGACTTTTGTTACTTACATATAATTTTAGGAGTTCCATTTTGTTACCTTTCCAATTAGTTTTCTTGTGTCTTCCAAGCAATTTTTCAAACCAGACTAACGAGGTTTTGACTGAAAGCTGATGATGAGGATATGTTTTTTTATTTATTAATAATTTAAGGGATTTTCTTTTTGCGCACTTCAAATAAATATTATATCTTTTTTCCTATCATAAGTAGATACTCCTTAACTGTCTTAAGCCTGATCACAAGGAAGGTGGGGATGCAACTAGAACTGAATCCAGAATAGCTACATATACAGGGTGTTACACAGTCACAACCGCAAAACCATGCGCTTCTGAGGTAAGCCAAAAAACTTAAGAGTTAAGAGTCCACGTGTTCGCTTCGTTTAGAATTTAAAACGGTTCTTATGATTTTAGTACCCGGTATATATTCAGTATAGAAGTTAAATATTACCAAAAACCAATTGAAACTAATGATTCCTTAATGAAACCTTGCATTAATGGTTAATTTTGTCATAAAAAGTAATTTTAAAAAAATCTATAAGAATATCTGGGGCTTTTGGGGTGATGGGGTTATTGTGGGATTATTAACATAAATCCACTAAAAAAATGGTACCCTCATGAAACTTGGTAAAACTGTGTTATGACCTATCAAAACGAAGAATCAAAAGAGTCTATAAAATTATCTATGGGTAACAGGGGCCGTTTTTTGTGCGTGAAGGAAACTATGAAATATTTTCCAAAAAAAATATTTTTCCAAGAAACAATAACACCCTTCAACCAAACCCCAAAAAACACCCTTTCACCCTAGATTTAGAAACATATTTGTTATTCCCTTGATTCTTCATTCTCTTGACTGTGTAACATATTTACTAACTTTCGTGAGCGAACCATCCATTTTAAAGAATTTTGAAAAATAACCCCACATTTCTGACCTTAAAAAAAAAAAATAACTTTCCGTGCGAAATATTTTTGTAGAGTCAGTCTTATGATTATTAATGCTGTTTGTTTAGAAAATACTATACCAAGTTGAACCGAGGGACCACTCTGTCATTTTGTTTTGGTTTTAAATTCACAACTACACCAACCCCCAAAACTATTTTCTTTTTTGACCAATTTTCATGACCAATGAACCATCGATCCCAAGTTTAATCAACAAACCATTAGCTTTTATACCAAAAATATAGTCATCCATGCATAAAAATGACAATAACTTTTTCATTGATGTCGTATCGACTTGTATTTTGTGTGATTTGATTCAGCTTTCAAAACTAGCTAAAAAACATGTATTAGGTGATAATATTGTACCAAGGCTAATTTTTCTGTTTCATACACCACAACTTCCTCCCCAACTTCTACCCCTCAAAAAACACTCTTCCATTTCAAATATTTTAATAGACTCTTTTGATTCTTCATTCTCATGGTACATGAAACATTTTAATCAAGTTTCATGATGGTACGAATTTTTTTTTATTTTAAAGACTTTTTGTTCTATTTTGCCTGTACTGTTAGATTATTTCTTTTGGGGAACAGCGTTGCCATAATGGCATTATAAATACTAGATCTAGCGTAATACAGGCGTAAACAGCATTTTAAAATTTTAAAATTATTCCAAATGCTTTTTTTAGCATTGTCAGTTTTAAAAAATTATGATTGTTCTAGAGTAGGCTAAAGGTCAATTATTGTGTATTAGTTTTTTGTGTTGTTACGTTTCTGGTGTGACGTCACTCTTTTTCAGACCAATTCAGAAATAAAAATATAATTACAAATCTTAAACACACATAAGATATTTGCTATATTTAATTCAAAAGGACTATACTAACAATTGTTGCAAATAAGAATGTAATAAATTATTTCTTATTTGTTTGTGTATTTTTGGTACGTGGGTTTTTTTAAATATCTTGAAAAAGACCTTGAGTCCACTCCCTAGAGTGTCCTAACATTCATCATTTTTTAACAAAAAAGGTCACGAAGAATGGAAACAATTATCTGTGTTTTATCATTATATAATGCTAGATTTTATCTAAAATAAATAGGTGTATAATTATTATATACTCTAGATCTAGACTCTAGCGCTTAATATTTGGTAAAATACTTCAAATTTTGATTTTAAAAAGTTCAAGTTCCATTTTTTACTGCTGGCTTTTGAGTCTCTAAATGAGAGTTATAAGTAATTATTGAAAAAAAGAAATTGACACAATAGAAAAAAATCAACCAAAACTTCAAGACGAGCAAAAGCATTTCCGTATAAAATCACAAACTTGAGCCATAAGGAAACCAACATGAAAATTGTAAGCGCGTCGTATTATAGGTGTTCAACGTGTTGTTCAAAACCGTGTTGTTATCATAGGACAACAGGGGCTTAGAAAAAGCGGTTCAGAATCTGCTAAGGCCATTGATGGTTCTCCACTCTCACAATCGTATTCACTTGAATATAGCATTCTTCAGCTTTTGACTTTGGGCATCGTTCATCGCTTCAATCTTCAATACCTGATAAAAATTATTCATAATTGACCTCCGACTAAACATGCTATCAAAATAACTTTAACAAATAGAAAATACAATAATTTAACTTTTGTATGCACATTCAATGAAATAATATACCTATACAATACGATATCTCCTTACAAAACACGTGATAATATAGTGCGTCAAAAACGACCCAATCCGAATCAAAAGCCGAAAAATCAAATAAGAGTGGTTCTATCTACGGAGAAATAGAAAAAAATGGCAGATTTCAGTGGTTTAGGGTTCAAGTAAGTATAAGTCATGGAAGTTCAGCCAAATGTTAACCTTCTCCATGGTCTTTCTCATAATAATTGAAACCCAAAAATAATTCTGAAAAACCGGTACCTACCAAAGTATGTTTTTATATTTTCTTGATGCATTGATTGATTATTTTAGAAATCTGCACAAAAAATGTTGGGACCTGTAAAAATGTATTCCAAGATAAGCCCAAAATTCTTTGATAAATTCAGATTTCAATCTAAAATGTTTTACTTGCGACATAAGTACCTATATGTAGTAGCAATAAAGCAAGTTTTGGATTCGTACAAAAAAAATTTCAGAAAGCAATCAAACATGACATTACGATGATAGAGAACACCAAAAAAGTGGGTGGCACAATTTTGTCTATCTATCTGTTTGTCGACAGCCTAAAAGGCCTGATCGATTTTTTTCAAACTTGGTTCTTTGTGGTTTTAGGTGATTAGGCCCACAAATTTGTTTCTTTTTTTTTAGCACCAAAAATAACGGTAGGTACCTGCAACACAATTTTTTTTTTTGTAATTTTACATAATTGTATTTTTCTCAAAAACGACTCGACAACTTTTCATAAAAAAAATCCATAAATTACTTTTAGTAAAGGCTTCCTTTAGGTGGAAAACCATTTTTCAAAAGACGGTTATTAATGAACCATTTTTTAACTTTCGATTTTCTTCAAGACAGTATGACTTTTTAATATTTTTTTTATATATAGATTTCAAAAATTATAAATATTTGTTTGTAAATTTAAAAACTAATATTTTTTGGATTTTTGAAAAATGCTTCAAAAATTTTTTTTTAAAATCAATTAATTTGAAAAATACATCATCGATTCTTATAAAACTCTGTATTTCAAGGTTTTTTAATATTTTCTAATGTATTTTTTCTTAAAAACCGCTCCTACGATTTTATAGAACTTTTTTGTTGACTAAAATTAGTTTCATCTACTACCATAAATATAAAAATTTACAAATAGCAAATATTAATAGTATATATATAAGATAAAACATTTTCCTTAATTTTGAATTTTCCGAATATTAGCAAAACAAATTTTGATTAATATTTATATACAAATTTCTTACAAGATTAAAATATATTGCTTTCAAAATTTTCAAAAAAAAAGTTTTTTGAATTTTTAAAAAAAGTTTCAAAATTTTTGTTTTAAAAATTCGATATTTCAAAAACGGGTTGACATTTTTTTTTTTTCAAATTAATACTTAAGATTTGCATACCAAAAGTTTTCCTAAAAAATGTTTAAACCGATTTATTTGTTTTTGTCCATACGGTCATATTCAAAAAAGAATTAAGAAGGCGTTATTTTTTTTTTCATCTTAAATTCTTAATGAAATTTAAAGCTAATTTAAATGTCGTAATTTATAATTTCAAACATTTTTCTTTCATTATTTCCATGTATTTTCACATAATTTTCTTAAACCCTCAGTACCTTGAACATAAGAGCAAGGATGTGCGACTCAGTCGTGCATTTTATTTAAGGCTGTATGCTATACGACTTAAATTTTAACTTTGTTTTGTCATTGTAATATTTGTATAATATCGTCTCTGACTTTTTTTACCCACTTTAAGTTGAAAAATATGAGCACTTGGAATATACCGATGCATTTCAATCCATTTTTGTATCTTAGATGATTTCTTTCATATTTTAAACGAAATTCTGACAACCAAAATTTTTTGAACAGATCAAAACTCATATTAACAATTGCTTTGGCATTAGAGAGGGTATATATGCCAAAAACGTAGATCTACAAAATTGATTTTGAATTAAAAAATAAATCAATTCTGTCAACCTATGCTGAAATGTTCTGAATGCAAAAAAGGTCAAAATTGTCTTTTTGATAAATTTGCAATAGTCATGTATGAATGTCAAAATTTACGTTATCATGCCACCTAGAAAATGCCATAAAATTGGTATTAGGGCAGCAGTTTGTTTTAATCCTAAAAAATATTTCATAAATTGGTATCAAATAAGAAATAGCCTTATTATTCGTGCAAGGGCTTGTAAATGTTGATAGGAGAAGGTAGATACCCTATAAAAATAATGAATAGTCTATTGTCGATATAAACCTTACAAACAGAAAATTTTTGAAATTTTATTTATAAAATTGCAAATGTTTCTGGATTTTTTAAATTTTTTTGCGTATCACTTTGAGTTCTTCGGGAGGGGGGGGGGGTTGGGTGGTCATGACCCTGTGATCCCCCTTTCTGTGTACGCCGTTGAGCTCTCTTTTTTAATTAAAATTACTTATTGTTTTATAAAATCGAACTACTTTTTCAGCTAACGAGCTTAAAGCTGTATATTTTTGACAGCTATTCTAGCCAAAGCTCCATGCCCAACTGGAGCACTCTTTTGTTTTCAGACAGTAATCCTTATTTACCTATACCTTACCTTATTACCACAGCATTTTACATACGAATCCTCATAGTAGTAATAATCGCAAGGAATAACCGATAATGACTTAGTATAGGGGGTCAACAATAGTGGCTTGATTAATGATATACACATGCGGTGCCACATTGTTTACATTTTCAAACTCAGTATTATTTGATCAATATCGGTTTTTTTTTAAATCGACAAAAATTTTTTATTTTGACTCTATAAATCTATAATTTTCTAAATAATTTCTTAAAACTTGACAAATCATATGCTCAACCCATACTGTCAACTTATGAGCTTCAAAAAAAAAAGAAATATATTTTTCTTAAACCACCAACCAAATGTACTTACGAGTATTTCCATAAAAACCATATTTATACAAAAAAAAAATAAACAAAAACTTACCAAAGTGTGACATATCCTGTTCATCGGAATTGTTCGGCTCACAATATCCATAATGTATCAATCCAACAATATTGATGACACCCATCAAATGAAGTACATCCTTGCGTTTCAGTTTTATTCGTGTCATTTTTCTTTCCGTCGATTCAAAGAGACAAGCAAAAAAACAGCAAAAAGCTCCCTTTGCTGGTACAACTCGTCTCACCACATATCATTCATTATTCTATTTTCCAAAAAACACGTGCACACGCGGAACGAAATACTTGCTCATATTGTCGATATAAATTTAACTGCCTGCTGAGGATAATGCTATTATCCTTCCAATGATTATAAGACACCTCTCTTTCTCCGACTAAACAATAGAAAGAACTCCGCGCGCAGTTTTTCAAAGCAATAAAAACAAGTGACTTTTATTAGCGGTACATGTATCTATGTTTGTATTTATATATTTTTTGCGGGGCTGAAGTTTTTTGAAGAACAAAAAAAAATACTCAAATCATTCAATGACTAGGGAAATAAAATTAAAATTAAAAAAAGAAAGAATTTACACTTCTTGTTTATCTTTTATAACACTGACTTCGCCAACATCATTGTCGTCATATTTTTTCTGCTCACTACTAAAACCCTATGACAATAGAGATCGAGAGAGGGCGCCACAAAAGATACAAGATACTTTTTTCGCACTTCTTTTGTGCTTTCTCAATTTCAAGTAGTAAATTTGAACTCGACACAAAACAGCAATACAAGGATAAGAGATAGGTAACTGCTTGTTGAAACGTCAAGTCAATTTATAAAAAGGAGATATCCCTTCTTTTGTTCTTTGTTATTGTCGCTATATTGTCGGGGTCAAACAATAAAAATTTAGACTAGGTTATTAGAAATTCCTGAGTACCAATATAGGTATATCCTTTGGCAGCACACTTCACTGATTACACCTTTTGAGGGTTATTTTTTACGAACTTAAGGTCAAAACCAACGATGGAAATTGACCATAATGACACTGTTAACAGATGTTGTCCATTAATTTTGCTAAAGCGTAGAGGAGGCTCCTTCTTTCGTTGATAAGCTTAACGAGTATCCTTTTTATTTTTATTTCAGTTGCTGTTGTTATATAGTTGTTGTTTTTACTAGTTCTAGCCTTTTGCAGGTTATCATTCGGGTTTTGGATATTTATTACCCGTCAAATCCTTGTCACTCTCTATCATTCAAATGCAAAGGAAGGAGAGTTCACATTCGACTGGTTTATTTTTTTAACTAACTTTTGCAAACACTAAATTACAAGTGTCACGCGATGGCTGAAGGTTCTATTTTTTTTTATAAAAACAAAAAATAAAACAAAAATAATAAACGAATTGTGTTATTCGCAGTGCGGCATAGTAGGGAAAACCAACGATATGATTGGTGTTATCCTTGCTGTGGCAGTGCTATTTATTTCGTGCATGCAAAAGACAATAACTGCGATTAAGTAATAAACAAAATGTATCGTGTATCCTTACATGATATTTTTGTTATTATTTTTTATTTCCAGGAAATAAACACAAAAATAACACGTTCGTTCGCACAATATGTCGAATGCTTGTAAGATATGGATACAAAATATACCTCATTCACGCGACCTAGTTCTTTTACTTTACTTTGGGACAAACAAGGGAAATTCGCTGACAACAGTTTGAAAATTTGGGATATCCTTCGTCTCGATTAAAAAAGTGTATTTCCTTTTTTTTCAATTTGAACCGCATTTATGCGAAGCAGAGGCTAACGCGACCACAATCGACAAATGTTAAGACCAAACTAAACTAATTTACTTAAGGCACGCACTGATTATACAAGGATCACGAGGATATTCCTGTGTCCTGGCTGTAAAATTGTTATTTGCTCTAGATGAAAAGACCTGCATGCAGCTCTTAAAAGAAGTCCTTTTGCAGACATAGTATTACACAAAAAAAGTCATGCGCACTTGATTTTTAGTACTCTCTTTACTTCTGATACTTTTGTGCTCTGGAGTGGCACGAGGCACGACGACGTTTCTGCAAATAGAACCTTTTTGTTCTCTAAACCATTGAGTATTAATTTTGTTGACTTTTTTGTCAAACATCATGTGAAACAACATCAATCCTTGAATCCAGGCCTGATGATAGGATGAGAGACAAATGAACCGGAAAAAATTAAGTCGGCCTCGGCCGGCAGTTTGCCAGAAATCGTTGACCCGACTGAATGTGGGCATTCATCTCATAGGGTTTTGGCCTCACAATCTCTATCTCAAGCGTGAAACTAGATATGGGAACCTCGACACCATGTAAATTTTCTGTTTGTATTAAAGCACACTAAATAAAAACAAAATATAGTAAGGACGACAACTGCCGGCCAGTGGTGGCGGATGATGATAGCTATGGTGGATATGGTGTAGCGATGATGAAGATGATGATTTGCGATTACCGCATGCGGTTTATTGCCAAATAATGATTGTTAGGCGATGAGTTTTATGAACACCATCTGCAGACCAATCACATGATATGTCGTAGATATGTGAATGAGTAGGTAGTTTTTTTTTATTATTTTTATGCTCTGGATGTTTTATTGGTTTTCTTAATGGGTTAGTGCAGAGATAATGTTTAGTGATATGAGTCTTAACGATATGTGAAAAATGTAATAACTGTCGTTTACTTAAATATGAATTGCTGTTAAAGCAAGAATTAATCAGTGCAATACTATTTGGACTGGTCAAGGAAAATATTCAAGCCACGATGACATAAGCTCATAGATAAGATTGGATATAAGATAGTAGGTATGGATATAGTTTACACGTGCATGCTGAGTGTTACATGTGTTTAATAACAACTGTTTGTGTGAGACCGACCATACAGCAATAATTGAAGTAGGATCTTAAAGAAGATTTTATATTCTTTAAAGAATATACCTATTTCCTGTCTAATTAATGTTAAAGTTATTCAATGTCAAAGCAGGGTTTATGGTGAATTTCAAAGTTTTTTGGATTCCGTTCTTATTTTTTTTCCGTGGAATTCCGTGTTGGAAATATCAACTATAAGCTATAGATGGAAAAGAAAAAGCGTTACCACTTCAGAAAAAAAGTCAAAGCTGATTTGAAGCAAAAAAGGAAGTAGATTGGGAAAAATCGAAGTAGATTTCATTTAAATTTAAATAAATCAAACGAAAAAACTGAAAACAATTGAAATTCTATCAGACTTTATAGATATAAGCCAAGCTTAATGGCATACTTAATTTCTTGGAACTACCCAAATGATGTGCCAAGAGCTTTTTTTGTTACCTTGACACGAAATTTAAAAATTCATAGAAAGAAAACTCTGGCTGACCAATTACTGTAAATAGTTGACTTGTTATCACGATCAAGAAATCTTTCGGATGTTATACTTTTTTTTGTAAATTTCCCTTAAATGATGTGCCAGAAATCATGCGTGACCTTGAGTGACCTTGAAAAACTTTAAGCCTTTATTAAAAGTTATCTAGGGCTAGTTTACTGTTTCTGACCAATTTCTGACCAATTAGATGGCTTCCTCAAATATCAAATTTCACCAATGTGGTGCCAAAGGTCCTGAGCCAATTCTGGGGCCACTTTAACTTGAGTGAAATAAAGAAAAATGAAGTAGATTTGACCTTTTTTAGTAAAATTGAAGTAAGTTGGAATACAAATTTTTAAAATGAAGTAGATTTCAATAATTTGATGATGGTGCCAAATAGGAAGTAGATTTTAATTTTTTTATGAAAAAAGAAGTATTTACTTTAATTTAAGTATTTAAAACAGAACGGGCGGACTGAAATTTTACCAGGCTCAATATTTCACTAAACTCTAACAGCAGTTAATTAAAACTGGTATTCGCTCCCTAACACACGTGTTAACTGGCACACGTAGACAACTTGTCCGTTGGATAACTTTTCTTATTAAAAAAAATATGATAATCGTATGTTTCCAGTATTTATCACTTCATCAAATTTAGCACTTTATAAAACAGTCAGGATTTTCATATACATATGTCACATGCATGCACTGCCTTACGACGTGTATACTGGTATTAGTAAATAGTCCTATGACACGTGTGCGTGTATGTTTTAATGAGTTATTCGTTCATTATACGCAGAATTTGGGTTGTTAAAGTTATCCGTACTTTAACACACGTCACAGAGTATTCCGGATCGATGTGGTAATTTTATAAATGAGATTGTGAGCCGCGTACTTGTCCGATCAAAACGAATAAGGAGACTATTGACAGAAAAACTTCTTTTCAGGTCCTCATTGGAAAGAAAAATTTAATTTATCTCTATTATTTGGTAAAACCAATAAGAAAACGATAATGACAAAAATGGCTATTTTACAAAGCGAATGTTGGTAACACTTTAGCTTTTTTACAAAATATGTTTAAAAACATAAAAATTCATATTTCTTTAAAAAGATTTTTTTTTAATTTTGCGCTTTATACGAATTTTAATGATACAAAATAAATGGGCTTGTTAATTTAAAAATAACAATGATACTTAATTTTTATACCTAACGGTATTTTTTAAACAATTTTTTTATGGATATAAATTCAATGTATTATTCATGATTTTCTAAAATAATATAATCGTTATTGTATTATTTTATATTGAAATTTTTAATTCTTAATAGGCCCGTTTTTCAGAAAATTCATGTAGGAAGTAAAAATCAGTTACTTTTATAAAAAAGTTTTTTGAGTACAATAATACGCCTAGCGACAATTATAAAAAATACAAAGATTATAAAACAAAGTATCTGAGGAAAGTAAGTGAAATAAACGGTCTAATGCAAAAAAAGTTAGGAAATGACTCTTTTTTTCACTCTGGAACACTTTTTAGGCTGTGACTTTTCTCTACGCCCGCCATGACTATGGTTTTGGGGGAAATCGGAGAGGAGCTCTTTTACCCTAATCATCAATTCATAAGGCAAATTTTTTTTAAATCAATAACTCAAGAAATAACTATGTTAAAAATTGTTCCAATACGCCATTTTTTAAATTATATAAGTACATGCACCAAAATTTCTACCAATTATAATCTAAGTTATAAAAATTCAAAAAAAGAATACATACTTTTTTTGTATTTATTTAGAAGAAGTTAAGGGGTGTGAACTATGTTAGTAACAGTTAATGTTGTTACCGTTACACTTAGATCAATTATAGATCCATTGCGATGTCTTAGGGGTTTTAATTCCCATCCTAATAATGAATGATAATAATATTATAAATATGGGAATAGTTGAGTTCTAGGAATCAAGCAATAAGTTTATATTTGACGCATGGTGACAAATAATTCTTTTACAGTAGCAACACTCAGCTGTAACCTTCCTAAAATTTTGGAAACAATCCTTGATTCTTTTGAAAAATGCTTATTTTGTACTTGCTTTTTATGTTCACTTTTTTCGTCAGTTATTAAATTAAAAATTAATTTGTAAATTTTCGACAGTAATAGATTGGTCAATGAATTTCAAATTACTTTGAAGAGAAAAATTATAACAAATTTATATTTAACAATTCAATCTCATCAATGATAAATGCACAATAAAAAATGGCAAACAAAAAAAATACGTATTTATCGAGTGGATTGAGAGCTTTTATTTTAATATTCTTGGTAAAATTGATTTTTTGCCAACACTTTCTTGGAATGTTTTGACTGCTAGAATTATCCGAAAAACATTATGTGTAAATATAATAATTTCAGAATTTTTGATATTTCATATGTATATATTTCAATTTGAAAGCACAAGTGGGTTAAAATGACGGCAGCGTTTCATGTATAGAAAACTGGTTGGATTAATTTGCAGTAAGTTGTTATTGATATGGATCTTGACTGCTTGAGACTCGAGAAACCTATTAAGTTATACAGGGTGTTTTGCATAATGTGTGTAAGGAAAATTTTTTTTGAAAGGGAGTCTTTTTCTAGGGTAGAATTCATAATGATGGTATGCTTTTACCTCTTAAAGTCAAAAATCCATTCTCTTATTGCCATTTTAAATATTCATAGTTCGTTTTTTTTTAAGCTTTTGAAACAAAAAGAAATTCAAACCGAAGAAAATGATTTTTGATTTTGATTTTTGATATTTTGTTAAACTATTTTTTTTTTATTTTACAATATTATATTATTAATTTTTTATTTTTATTATTCAATGTTCTTATTTTTTTTTTTAAACTTACGAAAAGCCGTATAATAGAAGGGATTTTTGACTTAAAAAAACGCTAAAGAATGGCATTATTGTATTAGTGATTCCGCTGTCTTTCAATAATTTATTTGTTTTCTTTTTTAATTCAATTACTTAAAAACTCACCCACTCAAATTCTATTGTATCCTATCTTGGCTGAGCTTAAGCTACATGTTCTAGTTTTTGTTCACACTGTACAGAAACATTAAGAAAATATTTGGGTTAACCCTTAATAGCCATTCACTGTGAATAGTTTTTCCATATGTTTTCTTAAAAATAATAAAAAAAAGTATGTCAAGCAACTATGCAAATATGTACATATTAAATTATTATTATTAAAAAATGAATTGCTATGTTATGAAACACAGAGCCTCAATTTAGTAAAAACTTTGAAGGAATTAAAGATGGCACTGTCGCTAGACTTCCAGAGCACCAATTAAATCTACCATAGTATAGCTCGTTGAAAAACTAATATTGCACTCGAACTAACAAATGAATTTCTCCATTACGTAGTTAACATTTTGAACCTGCAACAATACAAACTCAAATTCAAACAAAAAATTGGAGCAAGACTCATTGTGACAATAAGTCTATGCAATTACAGTATAATAAAGGCACAAATCATCACAGGAGAAAAATAAGGAAAAGTAGTACATGAGTGTATACCTAGAATCATTCTTGACTCATCAAAAGGTCAACTTAGATGTAACACACAACAACACAACAAAAACAAACTTCAAAGCCAAACTTTTGAGTTTCTAATAGAGTAGATTTAAAATAACAGCCATTTTATATGCATGGCAAGTTGAATTTGACATTTTGTAGAATAAAATGACCAAGTTCATTAAAAATACTTGTGACGTAGTATTTAGGGAAGTATAATGTAAAATATTTTAAACAGCATATTTCTATATATGTACATGATACATGGGTACATGTATATCAATGTGCTTCGGAGAAACTATTAAAATACTTTTCTCCGTAAATACACAACGGAACTTAGTGCTGTTGGAAAGGTTTTATTCCACACATGTGCAAAATCTAAAATGTATGTGTTTATGTTGTCCTTAAGATAGATTGTGCTTATTTGATTTTTTAAGGTTATTGAAATTTATCTTTTATCTTCAATTTAAAGTTCTTGTGAATTTAAGTCCAAATACGTTTCTGGGAGTTTCATAACTTCAAACTAGAAGAAATTCGATTAGGAAATTGTATGTTCTCAAATAATTTCTGAGCCAACTGAAAGATAAAAGTTCCATTTTTTTAGAAGATATTTAGTGCTAGATTAGAAATGGCTGAAATTTCACTACCTTCTACTGCCCCAAGCGCCTTGATGTGAAGAGTGCCGTATCGTACTGCGAATGGCTCGCCACGTTTTATAGAAAGCGCCACCATGCCGTGAGGGCTGAAACGAGACGAGCTTACGTAAACAAAATTGAAAAATTACACTGGTCTACGAAAACTAACTTTTTTTCCGCCTTCAAATAGTTTTTTTGGAATCATGGCAGGTTTGATTTTTTCTGGTTTCAGTTTTCGGAAACATTAAAATCGAAAAAAAGCTCTCTTCCGCTACTTTATTTCACTAAAATTACAGTCAAACCAGGATTTGACATTACAAAAATTCATTGCAGGCTGCATTTCAGAGTCTAAATTATAACAAACAAAATTGGCGTATTCCCCCTCCTTCCTAAGGCTTCCCAACCTTAACCAAGTCTATTTTTAAAATTGATTACTTGATACTTGTATGTACCCAAATAATGAATAGTATTGGTACTTGTATTTTTTTACACCAGTACCTAAAGTACTTGTACTTGAGAGGACTGAACTCCTGAGATACTTAAGTACTTCAAAAATTGATTAATCGATGATTAAATTGATATGTTACGAAAAATCGAGAGTGAAAGCAAAATGAACTCCTAGGTCCTTGAAACTATCTGACAAAAACGATTATATCATCACTCACAGATTTAACGCTTTTAAAAATGTTGTCCTCTTAAATCTGATTTTTGTGACTGGAATTATGAGGTTTTGACAGAAGTTTTAAATGTTTGAATTTGAATAAATGGATTCTTAAACCAAAAATTCAATTATGTTTCTATTCACAGAAAAAATAAAACAATATTCTTCGATACAAAAAGTGGGGCATTTATAATTCCCAAAAAGTTGAAAAGATATTTTGTTTATTTCATGCATTCTGTGTTATATTTTTAGTATTTTCAACACCAAATTAAATTTTTGGTGAATTTAATTTCTAGAAATTAAAAACAAACTTGCATACATATAAGTATATAAACTATAATATTAAAATATAATATTTATTTTATTTGCAATTAACATTTTAGTATTATAGTTTTATCAGAACAATTAATAACATGACAGTTTACTCATATTTGATGGTATGTATTTATATTCGAGTATATGTCGTTATACATTATTTGTTTTCATATTTATTATTAAATTATTGAAAGTCACTGCTTAAAATTGTTATTTTAAATACCTGATTACAATTCATAACTTAATTTTCCTTTCATTATTCTAAAAAAAATAATTACTTATCAACTAAATAGTGTATTAAAAATAAACATTCCCATCTAAAAATAAATTGTACGCAAAACCACTATGAAAATAAAAATAATAATTGTTTTCCGGCTTTGGGGACATAACACTAGAACAAATTATGGAGATAATGAAATGAAAAATATGAAATCAATTATTAATGAAAGAGGATACACGATAAAAAATGTTTGTTTTTGCTTATGTATATGAACTTATGTATGTATGTAAATGTAGATACATTGGTATATGTCTATATTTATGTAGAACAAAATTAAACGATGAAATATAACAACCTAATTTTGCTGAAATATTGTGTTTTATGAAATAATTTTTTTTAAGCGCATTTTTATTGCATTTCCAATTATTGTTTTAATTATTGTTCTTTTTTTATCACATACTCCTTTTTATTTATAAATCTGGTATAAGGTTTATTACAAATGCAAAAATGCATCCCATGTCCTGGAGAATCTACTTACTTATATAGCAAATAGCAGTACCAAAGTAAATGGATGATTCCAATTATACACCGACGCTTTACAAGAAAATACAAAAAATGTTCAAAAGCAAATTGGTGATTCCATACAAACCGGCTAAAATATGTTCTTGAATCGATTAAGAAAATACAAATGTAATAGTTCGAGAGCTAGAAACTACATACATGTTCGCTCTTACTCCTTAGATTTGCATCAGGGCAGCCTGACTGGTAGAAAATGTTGCCTTGTCTGACATTTTGAGAAAGTACGTATGTTGAAAAATAAATGTTAATGCAATACTCTCGGATACTCTTGGACTTTGCAAAAAACTTGTGAAAAAAAACATCGAAATAGCTTTCAACAAAATTTTAAAGCCCGTTTAAAAGCTTGAAGTCAGTTTTTAATTGTATTTTTAAAACAAGTTATGTTTAACTTTATTAGTTAGTCATTTTTGAAAAAATATAATTGAATTTCGCACAAAACGGATTGATTCTTCGTTAAATTGAAAGTGTGCACTTTTTTCAGAAACTATTAAAAAACATAAAGTGCTTTTATTTAAGTGATCCTCCTCCGTAAATGGTAGGTAAAATCACCCCTCCTACAGCAATAAAACACTTGTTTTGTGGCCCACTTCAAGGATCCCTTATATCTATTTTTGAAGCACCGTTTAAGTCATAAGGAATTATTTGCTGGATGTTTGTTACACTAAACCTCCTTACACATCAAAAGAGAAAATATTTGTCCTACCAACACTGGAAGGTTATTTTAACATTTTAACAGAGTTTTTGCAAAAATGTTAAAAAGCAACCATTTTGAAAAGTGCACTAAATAGACAACTTTTTACGAGTAATTAGCCAATCATGTCCTCAGACTATTTTTATTTTTTGGATAGAATTGGTCAAACTTCTTTGGACATTAATAATTTTAATAAAAAAAAACAAAAAAAAATGCAATAAATACTACTAGAATAGTTATTCTACAAAATAAAAAATAAAAACCAATTAAAATTGTTCACCCATGGTCGTAGCGTTCACGTAATTGAAGAAAGTAGTACTTGTTAACAACTTTTGAAAAAAATATCATGGGAAAATATTGTTTAAATATTTTATTCTTAAAAGGTCATAAGGCCTGCTATAAACCCAATTGCATGGTTATCCATTTGTTTCAGGACACCCTGAATAAAATGTCAGTAACATTTAAAAAAGTTTTGCTGTGCCAATTTTGAGTACACAGTTGTAGACGTTTATATTTTGTTGCGTAAGAATGTCTCACAAGCATTTGACATTGAGAGCTTTGTTCATTAATTACATAAATATATCCAACGTACTATGTGAGCGTCTTAAACCTTTCTGCAATACTATGATCAGCACGTACCAGTGTGGCTTCAGGCCAGGCAGATCAACGACAGACCAAATCTTTACATTGAGGCAAATCCTGGAAAAGACCAACGAATTTCAAGTCGAGACCCACCATCTTTTCATCGACTTCAAAGCTGCATATGAAAGCATTTGTCGCCAAGAGCTTCTATTGGCTATGTCGGAACTCGGGATCCCGAAAAAACTGATCCAGCTATGCTGCATGACGTTACAAAATACACGGTGCAACGTGCAAATGGGTAACAGCTCATCCGAGCTATTCCAGACATGTACAGGGTTCAGACAAGGAGATGCCCTATCATGTGACTTCTTCAACCTAGTCCTAAGGCAGATAGCTCGCAAGAGTGGTGTTAACCTGGAAGGCACTATCTTCAACAGGTCTTCGCAACTGCTTGGCTATGCGGACGACGTCGATATCATCGGCCGCTCCAAGCGAGCTGTACTAGAAGCATTCACAGCTCTTGATGAACAGGCGAAACACGTTGGTCTTGAAGTGAATGAGGACAAAACAAAGAATATACTATCAACAAACAAACGTCACTGTTGGTAGCAGTAATTTTGAGGTAGTCAAGGAGTTCAGCTACCTCGGAACAAACATCAACCCCACGAATGACACCTTAGTGGAAATCCGACGAAGAATTACCCTAGCGAACCGCTGCTACTTCGGTTTGGCCAAACAAATGGGTTCAAAACTCCTCTCCCGGAAGACAAAGTGCACGCTATACAAAACGCTAATTTTACCAGTTCTACTCTACGGCGCCGAGTGCTGGTAAAA
The DNA here is from genome assembly GCA_946251815.1 of Dasysyrphus albostriatus. NCBI lineage: Eukaryota > Metazoa > Arthropoda > Insecta > Diptera > Syrphidae > Dasysyrphus > Dasysyrphus albostriatus. The sequence continues at coordinate 228,910,889 of OX276335.1, forward strand.
AAGGGGAATTGATACTGGGCACTTTCGAGAGAAAAATTCTTCGGCGGATATTTGATCCAATATGCGAGGAGGGCGAATGGAGGAGAAGATTCAATCGTAAATTATACGAGCTGTACCAAGATGTGGATGTAGTCCAAGGATCCAAAAAACGCTGACTACACTGGCTTGGCCACATCGAGCGAATGGACAACAATGCTCCAGCCAAAAAATTTTGTTAATGAAAGTAGGGTGGGAGGGCAAATAATTGAAAAAGAGGACAGTTGGGAACCCTAGTGAAGATTGATTTGTAAGCCAAGAGCAAGAGACTCGTCTCCACTTGGTCTTCTGGCCAGTCAAATAGTTATTTTAACATCATTCAAAATCGAGAGGAAGGCAGTACCCCTGATGATTCCTAAATAACCAACACAATTTACTGAGCTCATGGAGCGTTCTCGGAGAAACACAATTTGAACACTCTGAGTGCCCTGAGCTAAAAAAGAAACACAAATCTTTTTTGACAGCTCAGTGCTATGCTTGGAGCTAAAAAAGAAAAACGCGTATCGAAATAATTCACTCTGCAGCTCATTTATCGGACTTTGTAATCGGGATGTTTGTAACTGAAAGATTTCGAATATAAGGTATTAATTTCCGAGATATTGTATATCCAATCCAAAAACAGACTGATTTTCACTTCCACATTTTTGTATTGATTTAGTAAATTAAAGTAGGAAAAAAGAAGTAGAGAGTATTCATGACTGCTATGTGAGAAATCCTATTTATATTTTACTTTCCTGCTCTGTCAAAGTGGTCGATACAAATTGCCGAGCTCTCTGAAATATAAACTGGCTAACAATCACTAAGCTTGGGCTTACAGGCTCTCCCAAACCAACGGGAATGCAGTGGTTTTCGGAACTAGCAAATTTTATTTGGCATTCATAATGTACTGAACACATGCATTGATATTTATTAAGGAGCTAAAACTTTGAAATCTAATGACTTGAGAAATTAATGCGTTCAGTGATTTTGTTGGAAAATAATGCGTGCATAAAAATTGTTCTTATTTTTTAATAGGAGGACATTTGTTAATGAAGGGAGGACGGGAGGACACAATAATCGAAAAAGAGGACTGTCCTTTCAAAATGAGGACGGTTGACCAAATCGTCCATCCTGTTCCTTTTGTATATCATCCAATACAATGACTGAACAAATGTAATTCCCTTTATCATAACTATGCAATGTACATGTCAATTTATTTAGTATTTGTTGTATCTCAACAGTAACATCATATTCAATTGTGTAACTCTTTTGTTAATAACGACTTACATATTGTTATAACGTTAATTATAATGTTAAATTATACATTTTGTATAAGTTATATATTATTATATGAGAAAAATATTTTCATTTTTGGATTCCGCACAAAACAGTGATAAACAAAAAACATACTACATAATCACATATTTCAATGAAAAAAACAAGGATTGCAGCTTATAACCATAATTATTATGTAGGTAGGTATATGTAATACAAAAAAAATAAAATCAAACAGTGAAAAAGTTATCATTACCGACTGCAGATTGAGTGGTCATATTGCAAATGCATAATGCATAGACATTAAAGTTATTTTATTCGACTCATCCCTAGACAGATTTTTTAACATTAAGCCGCGCATCCACATTGGGTGATATGCATAAAACGGAAGTACTTACTGGAAGTAAAAGGTTTAAGTAATTACTATAACTTCTAGTAGAAGGTAAAATTTGAAGTATTTAGTGCATTTTGCATGAATATAAATTAGTTTTTACTAGCTGGCATATACTTTCAGAAAGTAGTAGATTCATCCAAGTAAATACTTAAAATCATTGGAAATAGTAAATACCTTCTTATTTTCCTTTAAAATTACCGTGTATAAAAGCAGATTGTTACATTTCGGCTAATTTTGTTCTTTTTACTAGAAAACGAGTAAGTAAGGCTGTCAAGCTAGGCTTACATTAGCAAAAAATTAATACCTACAACTAAGTAATGGAAGATGCTTTTCACTTGAGTACTATGGCTTATGTGTGTTCCTTTACTTTGAAGAAAAGGGAAGGTTATTTTTGTTGGTTTATGACATTAAACATTATCCTAAGTGACCCTGCGAATATTTATTTAATCTTTAGCTAGAAGTCTTAAGACTATTTATGAGCTACAAAAACTTAAAGCTGGAATTGAACTTAACATTGTTCAGGATAAAAAGAGGAAAAAGAAACGACATAGAGCAGTCACTTAACCAATCTGCGTTTTTTTTTTTTGAGCCATATATCAACTGGGTTAATATTTCATTTAAATCTTTTCTCTATTCTAAAAAAATTCTAATCAAACTTGGTATTCAATTAAATGGGGATATCGTTCCAAGTGACACCTGACCCTAGTACAATAAAATTGTTTAAAGCAAGACTCTGAATACGATCTTCTTCCTTAATAGATTTTTTGAGAATTAAAGCGCACGCAAATTTCCCCGTTTCAGTTACTATTGAATCAGAACCAATAAAAAAAAACACGGAGACTTGATTTTGCCTAAAAACTAGAGTCAAGACTGTTAATTTTTCGTTTTGTGATTCCTTAATTGCGGGTAAAACCAAAAAAGGATGTACTTTAAAATTTTTTTGTTGCTATTCTGCAACTTTGAAAAAGATCAAGTACTTACTAGACAAAAAATTACTTACTAGTTCTTGTGCATACGGAAAATAGTAATAACTAATAGAATTCATCCAAAAAGAGTGAATAATATGGCCTAAGATAAATACTAAAATTTCGGTATCTATACTGCATTTGTATGTATATCCAAAATGGCATATTATAAAGGGTGTTTATTTTAGACATGTAGAACTATGTAATGGAATAAAACAAAGACGAATTTTTTTAAATTGATTGAATTTAGTCTTCTGACATTATAATTTAAATATGATTTCTAGCATATGACCGCCACGGCTGGCGTGGACGTAGTCTAATCTGGAGGTCGAATTTTCGATGACTTTTTCCAGCGTTTGTGGCCGTATATTTGCAATACCACGGTGAATGTTATCCTCCAAGTGGTCAATCGTTTCGGGCTTATCGGCGTAGACTAGCGACTTCACATATCCCCACCAAAAAAGTAAATCGCACGATCTTGGAGTCCGTAACGTGAATCTATGCGGTTACGAAACGTTTCCTTCAGTAAATCAAATGACAAATTGTGCTGTCTTGTTGAAACGACAGCTTAGGCACATCATAGTTGTTCAATCTATGAACGAAAAAGTCTGTAATCATGGCTCAATAGCAGTCACCATCGACTGTAACGTTCTGGCCAGCATCGTTTTTAAAGAAGTACGGACCAATTATTTCGCCAACCCATAAAGCACACCAAACAGAAAGCTTTTGTGGATGTAACGGTGTCTCAACATTCAATTGAGGATTTTCATCACTCCAAATAAGGGTGTAATCGAGTGACCTGCCTACTTCACAGTGAAGGCTCTAAATTTGCAATGTTTTTGCATTTCAAGAATAGGCTACTTCAAAATATTGAAGTCAAAACAGTGAAGCTAGCAGGTTAATATGAAATTTTTTTCCAAAAAAGGACTTCAAAATTTTGAAGTAGCCTATTCTTGAAATGCAAAAAAATTGCAAATTTGGAGCCCTAACCCTAATCCAAGTTCCTGGCATGCTTAGTTCCTGAAATACACGATGTGACCTATTTACTTCATATCAAAGTCAATTTTGGGAAGTTTTTCAAAAGAAGCAATTCAAATTTTGAACCTAGCCTATCGTTGAAATGCACAGAAAACTGCAAATTTGAAGCCATATTGCAAGTTCCTAGCATGCTTGGTTCCTTCACTATGAAGTTAGCAGGTCAGTAAGAAATTTTTTTTCAAAAAAAAGGACTTCAAACTTTGAACTTAACCTATCATTAAAATGCAAAAAACTGCTTATTTGGAGCCTTAATACAAGTTTTTAGCATGCTTGGTTCCTGAGATACACACTATGAAGTTAGCAGATTACTCGATTACACCCTTATTTGGCGAATTGCAAAATCGGGAATAGACAGCAAATTCCAGCCAAGGTCCCATTTGCGTAAGTGAAAGTTGCCCTGCTAACTTCACAGACGTGCTGTTTGCAGATTGATCTTTTCCGTAAGAATTTTCAAGCTTAGGCACAAAAAGGAGCTGTTCCTTACTCCCAAATGTTATAACGATATGAAGTCGCTCTTCTTTGCAACTTCTCGCGGTTAGCCCAGTGAACAGTCACAACTCCTGAAATAACAATTCCAGAATCTGTTTATGTAGATGCATCTTTATTTTCTCATCTGCATCCGAAAATGTTGAATTGAGAATTTATTGATTGGAAAATCTTCGAAGTTCAGTCCAAGGGCTTCAACTGTACCCTAAAGAATAGAGGCAGAATCTAGAATGCTTGATAAATTGAGATCTAGGACCGATACTAGCTTAGCATTGAGTCATTCCGTATCTGCCGAGGGTATTAAACCATGTCCAGAAAGAGTTAAAGCGATACAAAATTTCAAGTGTCCAACAAATGTCCAAGAACTGCGCCGTTTTCTAGAAATGATTCATTTTTAAAGAAAATTTCTACCGGTAGCTGCCATATCTCAAATGCACCTGACACAGTTTTTTAAAGGGCAAACGAGAAAAGCGAAAAATCTCTTATTAACTGGGATAGCGAAGCAAATGAATCATTTTAAAAATGAGAAGACCAACTTTGTAACGAAACTCTGCTATTATTTCCAGCAAGTAATCGCCAAATTTCGCCTTACGTTGATGCATCGGACGCTGCTGTAGGCCGCGTCTTACAATAACAGGATAGCCGAGATTGGCATGTGCAACCACTTTCTTTTTATTTAGCCAAACTGAATGACAGTCAAATGAAGTATAATGCGCATGACAGGGAGCTGTTAACAATAACATCGTATCTTGCTTTCATTTCCGTTACCATTTGGAACGAAGAATTTTTCGTTTTAAATCTGTTTGAACTCATTTCAAAACGTTTTGACGAGATTCATATTGACATTTGCAGTTGGACCACTATTTTCATCCGAGAATTTTCGATACCTACTTACTATCATCAATAGATACACAAGTTGGACAGAGGCAGTGCCCACGCGCACTCTTATACACCATGGTTGAGCGCACTCTTACATTTTCAGATATGTAAATATTTCAAGAATTATGGCACCACACATGTAACCAAATTTACTTCTCATTCAATTACTTTCTTTTTGTCAACTTTTCACTGTCCCGTACTAATTGTGATCTTTTATTTTTTAGATTTGCCAAAAAATAAATTAAAATAAGAAAAATTCGAAATAAGAGCTAAAACATTAAAACTTAACTATCACCTCTTCACCCCTGTTTACGATTACATTTCCATTCAATTTTGACAGATATTTAAACTCACTGAGAAGTATCCGAAATAAGTGG